>OX388344.1:103066371-104468194 GCA_947579665.1 Sympetrum striolatum | reverse complement strand
ACATATAATAATATACATAAAAATATTTTCAACTGAGACGATATAAATATATATTCTAAGATCACATTAGGATAAGCAGGACCACGTTTAAAGTTACATCTTCATACAGGTACAAGGGGACAAATGAATCAAGCATTAAACGTAAATGACAGGAATAAATTACATTTCACTCAAATAAACAAAGATGAATATTCTATACGGGAAGTAAATGTATTTTGGAGATGACTGGTATCTCAATCTTAAAATATGTAACATAAAAACGAACCACAAAAGCAATCAAAATAGAAACAAAGATTCAACACCAATAATAGAAGGATAGTAAATGAATATAGAGTGGAAGCACTTAAAAACAACGAATAAATCAATTTTTGCAAGGGAAGGAGTTTATTTACACATGGTAATTTAGACAAAATGTTAGTATATTGTATCAATATTCTCGCAGTTTCGAATCGCAAGCGATATTCACCGACCAAAATAAGAATCTTTATTCAATTTCCCTTCTTTTGATGATAGCGCCAGGAGTTATTGCGATTGTATTTGTTTTCGTCCGCTGACAAAAGAGAAGCGGAATCCGCAAGAACACCGGGGCGACCGATGTCGTGCTGAACCTGGTCCACTTTTTTTGCCGGGTTGAGTTCAGCTCACTTTTAGCCATTCTAGCCCGCGCTGCTCAGCGCCTTTGTGTTTACCAACTCGAACTGACTTGGCAGCACCGATCTGAGTTCGCTTGGTAAACGCAGTGTATATGTTCGAAAATCTGAGAGATTCTCAAAAATCAGCAAATCAGGAAGAAGACGGCGGCCATGTTTCACAATATGTTATTTTAGATTGTACCGTGTATGACGGGCTTAACATTTCATTTTAAATTCCATTGGTATTGCAGGGAATTAAGGCAAACAACACTCAACCTAATGGCGTGTTTGTACACGCTCGCAGCTGACGTAATAGAACAAACTTCAAAAACATTATAAGCAATAATCATAGAGTTATAATCATTGATTAAGGATCCTTAAAATTGTGGTATTTTCTTTGTTTGTGGGTTATTCCAGGATGGTTTGGTCGAGGATAGTCAGACAGATTCATTTCCATTGTAAGTGAGCGAGTTTTGTATCTATTTACATATGTGAAACTGTTTCTATCCCGTTTTGTTTTAGGTGGCCAACTACCACCCAATTGCATTATATTCTATGAAAAATCTCCTTTGTTCAGCCTTTCCCTACGTACTTAAGCCGAGATCCTTCCCTTTCATTCTAGCGAGAATCAGGTTTCGCAGATCCGCCATGTTGGATTTAAAAAACAGAATATTTTATTTTAGATTGTATCGTTTATGAGGGCTCTCGGAGATGAAGTGAAAAATCAAATATTGTCGACAATATTTTATTTTAGATTGTACCGTGTATGACGGGCTTGAGACAGAAGTAAATTAAAGATTTATTTTTCACGGACTGAACAGAATGACAAAGGAATATATTCAATTCCTCAGAATTAGGTTGAGGAGGAATACTATTATTGTTGAATAAACATAATACATTTACTGTTCATACTCTCACTATATGCATAAAATAACCTTATGCATATAATGAATAAAATACCTTTATGCATATAATGAAAAATCTATTATATATAATTCCTTTTCTGGATTCATTCATATAGATAGGATATTAATTCACAGGCTAAACCACAAGCGTCATTAAGTTGAAATTTTACAGCGTATAGGCCCTAACATAAAACCCCTAAGAAGAATGCGACTTAGAACCTCAGTGTCATGGAATTGATGCCAGAAGGCCCCAAAGTCCCAATTTTTCCCATTTAAAAGCATTGCTTTGATTTTCGGGAATTTCTAAAAAATACTTTCCGGGGAGGTAGAGAATTAAAACTCAGGGAGCCTACAGATATGGACATGATCTATTGAAAACATTAATGACTTTTATAGAAAATGTCCTGGATTCGATGCTAGGACAATGCAAAAATCTCCCATTAAAAATAAACTCGGGTAGTTTTTTTTATTTTTTTCTTTGATGCATTTATCGAAATGATAGGAAGTTCTTGCTTAGCTAGAAGATATATATTAAAACTCGGATTTAGAAAAGATTGAGATTTGATTTATCTATTATGTATAGATGCTTCTCCAGATTCATTCATATAGATAGGATACAAATTCAAAGGCCAAACCACAAGCGTCATTGACTTAAAATTTTTACTACGTATTGGCCATAAAGTGTAATCGCCAGAAAAATTGCGATTTTGAACCTTAGTGTCATGGTTTCGATTCAAGAAAGCCCGAAAGTCCCAATTTTTCCCCTTTAAAAGCATTGCTATGATTTTTAGGATTAAAAAAAAAAGAACTTCCCGGATAGGTATATTATCAAGGAGCCTATATATATGGTCATGATCTCTCGAAAACATAAATGACCTTCACAGAGAATGTCCTGGGTTCGATGCCAGAGCACAATACAATTTCTCACATAAGGAATATAAGGGAAAAGTAGGACGTCGTTTGAGGCAGTTGCAGCCAATATTTCTGCTTGAATTTTCATACATAGTTAAGGATGGTGATCTCCTCTTGTGCTGCATAGAAAGTATAACCAGAAAGACCCGGGTTCGAAGCCAGGTGGTAGATATAACCTTTATTTAAAATAGTTTTCATAATTTATTAGTATATATAACCTTTATTTAAAATAGTTTTCATAATTTATTTTGATGTATTTATCGAAATAATAGGAAGTTCTTGCTTTGATAGAAGATGTATATTAAGACTCAGCTTAAGAAAAAAAATGAGATACAACAACGCTGTTCCTGGGTTCGAGGCCAGAGCACATTAAAATTTCTCACATAAGGTATATAAGGGAAAAGTAGGACATTGTTTGAGGCAGTTGCACCCAATATTTCTGCTTGAATTTTTGACACATAGTTAAAAATAGCGATCTTCAGTTGTGCTGCATAGAAAGTATTACCAGAAAGACACGGGTTCGAAGCTAAGTGGTAATCATATCCCCCATATAAAATACATAGGGATTGATATTCATTATTTTTTTATGCATTTATCGAAATGATAGGAAGTTCTTGCTTAGCTAGAAGATGTATTTTAAAACTCTGTTTATGAAAAAAATTAGATAAACCATGCTGTACCAGGGTTCGATGGCAGAGCACATAAACATTTCTCACATAAGGATTATATGTGAGGATGCTAGGATGATGAAAAAATCCTGAATTTAAAATACATTGGGACAGTTTTTCATTATTTTTTTTGATGCTCTTAACAAAGTGATAGGATGTTCTCGCTCTGCTAGAAGATATATAATCTGTTTAATAAAAAAATTACCCTCATCAAAAACTATTTTTACAGGCTGTTGCTGCACTTCTGGCAGATGTTGCTGTCAATGATGGAGAGACCTTGCCCCAAGACGAATATCATGAAGGTTATCAAGGGGATGATGATGGAACCCCTTTTTTGGACCAAGATGATATGGACTCTTCTGAAGAAGAAGAACCTGAGGATGACCTACATTTTCAGATGGTGATCATCCATTTAAGAAATTAATGGATTTCTTGTGTTCCAATAAACCATTTGAGAGATGTATCTCCATCAATCCAGGGGAAATTTTGTTAGCTGATCTCACTCATGCTGTCGTGCATAACATGTCCATGAGTGCAGCTTGTGGTATTTTTCAAATGCTAAATATGATTCTGGGAACATCTATCTTTCCATCCTCTGGATATCTTTTTAAAAGTTTGTTTAATCCCCATGATGGTTGTGAGATACATTTAGTGTGTGAAAACTGCAAGAGCTATTTGGGAAAGCATATTGAGAATGGTGTTTTCACTTGTTAGGACTGCAGTCATGGTAATGTAATTAAAGGGTACAGGTACGATTATGCCTTTATAACTCTTGATGTTAAAAGTCAACTGAGGAGGATGATCATTGATGGGGAGTTGAAATTAACACCAAGGAGAGAGAAGGATAGGGAAGCTTATCCAAGAAGAAGAATGTGCCAAAACTTGCAGGCACTGAGGACATTATGTATCAGTCTTGTACATTTAATTGTGATGCTGCCGCTATCAGCTGTAACTACCGCACAGCAATAACACCCATGTTGTTTATAATAAATGAGGCAGAAGTCAAGTGTCGTGGAAAGAATATTGTTAATGCTGGGTTATGGTATGGTAAGGAAAAACCTCGCTTGGAGGTATTTTTGGAACCCTTCAAAAATATGTTCAATGATCTCATGGAAACTGGTTTCCCAGTGATCCTTGGAAATAAATGTATCACTGTGAAGTTGTCTGCTATTTGTCGCTGTGTTGACACTGTAGCACGTGCCCCCATGCAAGGGGTGACAGCTGTTAATGGGTATTACTGCTGCAGTTGGTGTACCATTAAAGGAGAGGAGGTACAAGGTACACTCCTGGCCAAAATTAACGCAGCACCTCCCTAGCGATCCTTACGGCCGGTGCTGCGTTAATTTTGGCCAGGAGTGTACAATAAAATACCCTTTACCAGCTGTTGCACCAGAAGTTCGAACTGATTCTAAATTTTTAGAATGTTGCAAGGAATTAGCGAAAACTAAGGACAGGGTACTTGGGGTGAAAATGGTAAGTCCCCTCATCAACCTGACAACATTTTCCATGATCTGGGGGTTTGTACCAGACTATATGCATTGTGTACTTTTGGGAATTGTCCGAAGGTTTATGAACTTGTGGCTTACAAACTGTCGAACTCCTTATTACATTGGCAAGCCCATTAATATAAATGAAGTTGATTCCTGTTTAAGGAAAATTAAGCCACCGCAATATTTGAAACAGGCTCCAGTTTCACTCAGTATGAGGGGTACAATGAAGGCAAGAGTGCTTGAAAATTTCTTTCTCTTTTATAGTGTTCCTGCTCTCGATGGAGTTCTAATTACACCTCATTTCAATCATTGGAAACTACTGGTAAATGGGTGTAATTTGCTTTTGCAAGACAGAGTAACTCATGATGAAGTAGATGAGGCAGAGTTACTCCTGTTAGAATTTGTGTTGAAAACTGAGGAATTATATGGGAGTTTTGAAATGACATACAACATGCATCAGCTGCTGCACATGGCTGAGAGTGTCCGCAGGTGGGGACCTCTCTGGACAAGGACAGCCTTTCCCTTTGAAAGTGCTTTGGGAGAGATGAGTAAGGAAATTAAGGAAACAAGAGGTGTACCACATCAAATAGTCAGGCAAATTGAAGTAAATAGGTCTCGCCAAGTTATTTTTAGCCATGGCAACATTGGAGACAGCGCAACTGCCTATTGTACTGACCTGCTTAATTACCGCCATGCCACAAGGAGTGATATATTGGGGCCAAAAGTTGTTGCTTTGGGAAATGGTGTCTCATACAATGGGTTACCATATGATTTGCCAGTGGACTGCCCTCTATTTGAATATCCAAAAGTTGTGAGGAATGGAATGATATTTTCCAACTTTTCGAAAACTGATCAGAAGAAAACTGATCAGAAGAAAACTGATAATTCTTATGTTGAATTGCATAATGGGAGGTTTGTTTATTCAGCATATAGTTGGTTGTGCAGATGGAACTGATGGGACATTCTTTGTTCTACAAATATGCAATGTGGTGAATGTCCCAAAGTTAATTCACATAAAGAAATTTCTAGGGTACAGACAGACCATTTCCTGCCTTCTTTCCCTGGTGAAAAGTGTGGCAGTAGCTGTCGAGAAAGAGAGTGAAATATATTTATGTAAAATTCCAAGTAAGCACTTTCTTTTGAATTTGTAATATAGACATGTTTTCTTTAATGTTTCTTTTTTGGTATTTATTGTCCTTTTGTAACCTCAGTTGTAAATAAAATGTTGTATGTGTTATGTAGTATATACTTTTATTTATTTCCGTGCAAACATGGGCATGGGTATAAACCATGCATTGTATTTTCAAGATTCTACTGCCTTCAGCTGTATATGTATTGGTAGCCATATGCTTTTTATATAATTTTGTATGTATACATATATTTATTCCCAGAGATCGAATCAAGCTTCTTGTTGTGAGGGAAAGTATTTAGCCAATCGCACAGAATCGCACGGAGGCTCCTCCCACATCGGATTGTGGTACTTTCCGACAATATGGCCGCTTTCCGTGTCGGAAAGGAGTTGCAGAATAGTCCCCCAGTCCGCTTTGTTCCACAGTTTAACTGTTCTGGAGGTGGGAAAGGGGGTGGGAAGACGTGGAGAAAAGATTGGAAATGGGAATTCCAGTGATTCATGGTCGGACTCAAAAATGTTTCTTCCTGAGGAAGCGAGTTCTAGAGCTTCAGAGGACAATATAAGATCCAATGTTGCCAAGTTTCTAGTAGGATTTAGGTTTGATTGCCACAGTCCTAAACCGTGAAGAAAGTGATCGATAAAAAAATTGTCATGTTCATTAGCGCCGGTGGCAACACAGGGCAAAGTCCACTTAATTGCAAGGTTAAAGTCCCCGAAAAGGATAACTTTTCCTAAGGATGATGCATGAAGAACAGATTCAAAACAGGCTTCCAGTACACTCAAATGACTACCAGGAGGTCAGTAAAAACAGCCAATGAGTATTTTGCCTAAGCGACCCGAGTCTGACAGAGCAATTACTTCCACCCATAGAATCTCGCAATTTGTTTCAAGATCTGGCCGATGTTTCGCCGATAGTGAGGAATCAACAGCAAGTAAAACTCCCCCACCACGACTGTTGCGGTCACGACGAAATATGTTGTGGGAAGTAGAAATAGCAATTTCAGAGTCACAAACTGTTGGGTTGAGCCACGTCTCAGTGATTGCAATTAATTCAAAAGCCGATAGCTCGCTGAGATTAGTGCTCAATGCAGAGAGCTTGTTTTTTAAACTTCTGGCGTTTTGATAGTAGGCTTTTAAGGGACGATGGGAGGAAGGATTTTGAGTACTCATTTTTAACATGAATTTGACGCAATTCACAGAAATAATACTGATGACTATCATTGACAAATAGTTAAAACATAATAAATGAAACGCCTCGGGAAATCACATGGTTCCACAAAAGGAGTAATCACGAAAACAACTGAGTTCATGTGATTATAAGAAAAGGAAAACACAGGAACAACACTGATGGCTAACACTAGCAAATGAGAACTTAATAAATCACAAGCAAAAGAAAACCATGGGAAAATCGCATGGATTCTCAAGAGGAGAGAGGGAGAAAGGAGTCACCAGGGAGGGCGAGGGACACACGCGTGTGTTACCACAGCACTTGCCGGCCACTAGAAGAGGTTGTGGGCGCAGAAGCTTATTAGCTATGTATAACCCACTGAACTGAAGATAAGTTGGTGAAATCACACGAAAGAAACTATTACACCATCACGAGTCCACAAACACAGAAAACAAACACGAGGTTATGCCAGGATTTCTTAAAACGAGGGTAAGAGCAGGAGTAAACGTCAGAACTACACTGGCTGCCATCTTGATGTGAATAAAATACCATAAAATGCCTAAAAGAGCAATTTTAACTCACAAGGAGGTTAATATTGCTCTCTCTCCCTTTTGTCTGGGGATTTTGATGAGAATTTTTGTGGTGATGCAGGAAGTGGAATGATGAAAAGTGCATTGGCGTTCGTGTTAATGGGCCTTTGTTTCACTGCAATAATTAATTGAAAATTGACAATCTGAGTATATGCAACCCTACATTAAACACTTGCGCTAGCCAAATTGGAGGGAATAACTGGCTGTTTGCAAGTCATTCTAGTTTTCTAGTAATTCTAGTTTGCTAGTAATATATTTTGTCCTTGCTACTCACTGATAAACTTAAATGCAGTATTTCCATTATTGCACCCAATATCCAATCCAATAACCTTATTTCAACCAAATAAATTTTGATGACTGAGAGTCTCACTAAAAGTACGATGAATGGTGGTTCGTAACATAGCTTACTGGAATCCTTCAGTATTCCTTGGTACCAATGACATTAGCTGTTTCCTTAAACTTGATAATAGTCTCATAAAATAACATAGAAAACAATATCGCAGTAAAAATGCCACATGCAATGCTCACACCTTTCAAAGAGATCCGTAGTTTAACTGAATAGAATTCAACTCCAAATAACTCCCTTTTTATATAAATGTGGGACCACTTCAGATTCATTAAAATGGTCTATTTTTGATGAATTAATCATCTGAATAATTGATAGTTCTATTTGATTTCTACGTTCCCAAAGATGGCAATAGAAGAGTTTATGGAAGGATAATCTTAAACTGAATGACTTTAACTGAAATTAATGGATATTATATGGTACTATCACGTGATGTTAAATACAAAAAAAATATGTAAAACAAAATATTAAATTTAAACATGCCATCTTGCTTACTGTGAAGGACTGACTGCGTTTGATTTGCTTATATCCAGTAGAAAACGTCTCGTTCAGCTTTGTATCATTTCCATACTTTAAATATGTCATACTGCTTCCTCTTATTTTTTTTTCTCGAAGTTCTTTGACTTAAAATGACCCAAGTTAGCAAGCCAGTACCAGTTCCAAGTTGAAAATAGAATTTAAAGAAATGAACTCCACACTTAAGCTCAACAACTGCTTATTAATCACTTAATGATGACAAATTAACCTGCTAGGGGTTGGTTTCATTTTCCTCAAACTAATGAACTCAAATTTTATGTGATTCATAATTTACATTGAACTATCCAGCAACTACTCTGCGCTAAAGTGACTCCCTCTCACACACAAAGTGCGCTTTCCATTTTGCATTATGATACCCATTAATCCTCCCTGAAACAGTTCCAAGCGAATAGGAAAGAAAAGGAAAACAGTTCTTATATAACTGAAAGCCCCAAACTGAGTACTATAAGTTGATTTTTCATGCATATCCAATATACCAATAAAGAAACATATTTCATCAGTTTTCTGCCCATAAAAGTGTTTGTTTTCAGGAAAGCTTGGTGAACAAAGCCCATTGTATGTTGACTAAACATCATGACACAATATTGTAATTTTTTTCATTAATAATTATTATTCTCATCAAGAATACGCATGGAATAAAAATTAAACAAATATTCAAGAGTTTAAAAAACAATTTTGTTCAAATTATTCTAAGAGATTAAAACATTACTAAAAGATGGCTGAAACTCTGAAATAGTTTATTCAAATATTAACAATTAAAATTAAAATTATCAAAAAAAAATTTTCATAAAACAGACTAACACATGTATTGTGTAAATTTTCAAGGAATAAGTAACTTTCACAGTCTATTGCCCATTTAAGGGTTAAAAGTAAAACATTGAGAGGAAATTGGAGTAATCCATAATTATTAACAAAAATCATGTTTGTTTTTGTCATGAAAGTAACTATTGATGCCATTTCATCATGTGAAATATATTCACAAATTTAGTCTTATGATATCCAGTTATTGATTCAATATACCTACATTTTAAATATTCATCCCAATACTGGCGATTTCACTATTTAAGAGAACCTTGCAAAAACCATGTAATATACACATAAAATTGCAGTGAATATGCCTGTACATAAACATGTTTCGAGTTTTTATCACTTTTATCTTAAGTTTGTTATCCAAGAAATAGATATTAATTCAAAAGGATGTATATTATTTTAAATTTATATCTTTTTCTTCCATTAAACTTTTAAAATTTAACTCTCCTATACATGAGAATTACATTTTGAAATTCCTTAAACATTCTGAGGCTTGCTAAATTATAGCCTCACTAGATATATTCAATAGAAACTACAGTCCAAGACGTTATTATCATTACATTTTGTCAATAAAATTCAAGAAAATCACAGATTTTAACAATAATTCATGAAGTAACAAATATGAGAGGGGAATTCTTTTTTATTTTAAAGTAGATAGCTGGAAAAATCAATACTGAATTGCATAGCCAATTCCTCAAAATGTAGGTATTAGTTTGTAATGAAGTCATAAATGGCATCAAAAATGTTATGATTGTAAACAGGGAGTGGAAATGGCATTTTCAAAAATAGATCAAAAGCTCATTTCATAGCTGTTGGTGCAAGCAAAAAATGATAATGTTACAACATTTTAAGAAACAACAGTATTGGTAAAATTATACAGTAAAAATCACTGACTTTCTCAAAGTACTTCATTTTTGAAGCCATATCTTTCTCTTAAATATTAAAAGTTTCATAGTCAATTGCATGATAGATTAAATAACATTTTTTTTCAACAAGCTTTTCCTAAGAGATAAATTTAGTATATTATTCAATTGTTCTGGTTGCTCATAATATCAAAACTTTATATAAAAATATACCTTTTGTTAATTTAAAGCAACTTGCTTCTTTTGAAAAAATTGATTAACCAGTAAGTACTACAATTATCTACTTATATGAGGTAGAGTAATAAACATTTATCAAAATGTGACTGAAAGTATGCATCCACATATGCAAAAATGTTTGGGAATGTTTACATAATTACAACAATCCGTTATTCAATAATTCTCAATAAATAGGTATTATACTCACATAATTTTAAAATCCCAAATATTAACATGCCATGAATTTCAAAACAGCCACAAACTAGTAGTAAACTACAATGCTGAAATAAAAGACATTTCATACATAGAGTAGAAATAATTAAATACATGTTAATTCAAATTTATTACATAATTTCTGTTGCAACAGAATTGTAATTCTTCAGAATAACCTTGGCTTGCTTTTTCCCAGACTCGTAAGCTCCATGAGTGGTTGAGAAAAAACATTTATGAGTTGCCTCACCAGCAAAAAGCAGAGTAGGGTGCTAGATTGAAAATAGGAAGTCACCTCAGAATTGCGTAATTGTGTTTAAATTATAAATATTTACTTCATACTAAACTTACCGCAGTTGCATTCTTCTCATCTTTTAATATCAGCTGACTGTAAATTGGTTCTGATAGAATGGACGGATCATTTCCAGATTTATCACATTTACTAGTAGTATGGCTATAACTTCCTCTTACATAAGGATTGCTGAACCACCTGGATCTATAAAAGATGTTTATCTTGAGAATCAATGATACGGTTGACGAGAACTTCTGCCTCTTAAACAGCAATTAAATTCTCTTAATGTTCCTCAAAGCATTTTAAATGAATAAGAAAAAAAATCATTCCTCAAGTAATTACAACAATAGTTTACGACGAAATTTCCTTCATTCCTACCTGAAAATTAATTCCGTAAAATTCAACCAGAAATTTTAAAATTAAATAAATGTATTAAAACATCTCTGCAGATGTCTGAAAACTAATGTTGTTCTTAAATTCAATAGGTTTATTCAAATAATCGTATAAAATAATGTGAACATTAATTTTAAATCTAAATGCACATACCTAATCACCCTTTTTGGTAAAGGAATGTCTTCCCTTCTTGTAAAATGCCTCAATGTATCAGTGCATTGCCTTCCAATTTCTTCTTCTGAAATATCTTCAACAATTTCTGCACCAAAGGATCCAACCCAACCAAGAAGCACTCCAGTTTGCAAAGGTAAAACATCAAATCCTGAGAGATCCCTCATCCAATTTTCCTTTAATAAATGCATCTTCTGTAAGACTATAGCAATCAATGCTGACGCAATCATGCTGACAAAAATTCTGATAAACGATTGAAATTTCATAGTATTCAGGGTTCAGGTAATGAAAAATTCTCAATAATCCAAGTTATGTATGGAAGACCACACAAATTATCACTCACTCTATTTCTAGAAAGTGAATCTTTGTTCTCTTTTGTCCACAGTAGCTGAAAACCTTTTATGTGAGGCTCCCACCAAGGCTCGCCATAATCAAGGAATATTTTATTGATTGTTGCAAATCCCATATCTTCAATTGCCTTTAAAAGTAAAATGATTCCATATGAGCTAATTATATTCTGACAATAAAATAATGAATTACACCAAGTATTATAGTTAAAACTATAATGATTGCATTAAACATCAATCTTATTGAATACTTGCGTCTTGCATCTTTTTTGGAAGTGGAGGAGTGAACATACATCTGTGATTATCTTTCAGAAACCCCAAAGAACAGGTAATTATTGCATGCTTTGCAAAAAACCTCTTTCCATCATCACAAACGATCTTGACAGGAATTGTATTGGCTGAATAATCAATACCTGTGTTAGGAAAGACATACTTATGTTATTTATGATTTTATTTATTTAATATTTGTTTACTTGCAAGTCAACTAATTTTTATTTATATACTAACAGTTTAATTTTATATTAATTTAAGTTAAATAAGTTTATAAGCCAGTGGAAGTGAATAAGTTTGTTTTTAATGTTTTATCATGATGGCCTTCCACAAAATTAAAAGTTTAACTTTTGATTTCAAATAAGTTTCTCATTACATTTATGGATGAAATTATGCAATATAGAATCTGAGGTATTTTGTAAAAAGTGGGAGGAAAAAACTTAATTGCTATTTTTTTTAACTATAAGTCAAAGTAAACAATATAATACAATCTCATGCATCTAAAAAAATCCTAAAACAATGCAGAGATAGCACCAGGTCATTTCCATTATCAGATACTCTAACCAGTATTTAATTGATTTACCATGTAATGTGTTACTACAAAACCTTTTCCTTAGCTCAATACTCATAAATATATTCAATTTGTGTGCAAGATGAAATAACTCCATAGCAGAATTGAGTCCATTCAACTGAACATCAGTGCAACTGTGTACCAAGGTTTGTAAGAGTCAATAAAATTGAACACAATTTGGTATATACATGGCAAAGTATTTATAAGTGCAGTTGCGTTTAGCTTAGTTAAGTGAGGCAATGGTAAAGTAGGAAAGCAAGAGATATTATTAATATATTATTGTCAGGTCATAATTTCATCAAATTGATTGCCTCATACCATATTGATAATGATCCATTTACATTTAGAAATGACAGCAACTTCTCCACAGAAAGATTCTTAAATATTGTTGTGCATACCACTTATATTAAGTATCATGATTTATGAGGGAGTATAAGTAACAACCCCACAGTTAAAGATAGGCAACATTGCTAGAGAAAATTGGTACAACAATTACAAGCAGCTATCTTTCAAATGTCACTATGCAAAATTCCAAAACTGATTAATATACATTAGACAGACATTTGTACTACATCTGTATGGTGCTTTACGATAAAATGAAAAAGTAATATCAATTTTTATTTTTTTTTTAAACTTTTTCACAGACAAACATAGGTAGTAGTAAAACCAAAGGTAGATGTCGGAACTATCAGAACTATACGGTCATAACCACACTATTTGCTCAACCCGAGTTACTTGAATTGATACTTCTTTGCTCATCTACCTTTAATACAAGGAAAAATTATATTATTTTAATTTATATATTATCTAACATTTAATTGTAAATTCCTTAGTGAATCTTCCTAACTTAATGGTTCCTTTGTATTCCTGTGATGTTACCAAATACTTTTGTGATTCATTACAATTATATTTTACTATTAATTTTAATTATTTAGTATTTTATGTTAATGTAACAAATTATGTGATGTTTATATATGTATTCAAAAACTCATTGTAGAAAATTTTTATCCCTGTACTAACTTAGAATTTATTATATATAGGCATTTCCCCAGATATCCATATTCAGTAGCCTGTATAAAAATACAAGTAAAATGTAGCTTGCATACTGCAAGCAGATCGACAACACTCAATTTCATATTGGCATCATATCGGGACGGTACTCGAAAGAAAAAAGTATTGAAAATATTCTTAAAATTCGCTGCAATTTAATCGTCTAGCATCGAACCCAGGTCTTCCAGGACATACTTACTATGCAGATTAGCAGAACATCACCATCTCTAACTATGTGTTAAAATTCAAGCAGAAATATTGGGTGCAACTGCCTCAAAAGACGTCCTACTTTTCACATGTATTCATTATGTGAGAAATTGTAATGTGCTCTGGCATCGAATTAAGGAACAGCATGGTCTTATCTAATTTTTTTTCTTAAACCGAGTCTTAATAAACATCTTCTAACAAAGCAAGAACTTCCTATTATTCCGATAAGTACATCAAAATAAATAATGAAAACTAACTCAATGTATTTTAAATGGAGGATATATTTACCGCCTGGGTGCGAACCCGGGCCTTTCTGGTAATACTTTCTATGCAGCACAACAGAAAATCACCATTTATAACTATGTGTGAAAATTCAAGCAGAAATATTGGGTGCAACTGCCTCAAATGACGTCATACTTTTCCCTTATATTCCTTATTAGAGAAATTTTAATGTGCTCTGGCATCGAACCCAGGAACAGTAAGGTCTCATCTAAATATTTTTCTTAAACCAATTCTTACCATACATCTTCCAGCCAAGCGCGAACTTCGTATCATTTCAATAAGTGCATCAAACTAAATAATGAGAAGCTACCTCAATGTATTTTTAATGACAGATTTTTGCATCGTCCTAGCATCGAACCCAGGATAATTTCTTTAAAAGTCATTAATTTTTTCGATAGATCATAACCATGTACATAGGCTCCTTGAATTTAGATTCTCTAACTATCCAGGAAGTATTTTTTTAAAATTCCCGAAATTCAAAGCAATGCATTTAAATGGGAAAAATCTGGACTTTGAGGCCCTCTGGAATCGAACCCATGACACTGAGGTTCAAAATCACAATTTTTCTGGCGGTCACACGGTACGGCCAATACGTCGTAAAAATTTCAACTCTATGACACTTGTGGTTTAACCTGTGAATTAGTATCCTCTCTATCTATCTATATACATGAATGAATCCGGAGAAGCATCTATATATAATAGATGCTTGAATGAATTCTTCTGCTTCTCCAGCAGTAACAAATGAATTTCAGAAAATATTAAATTGAAGTCCAAATTAATTTTGTATGAAATAAAATATCTATGCTGTACTTTCTCAAGAGTGAATTAATTAATTCATTCATAGGGGATCAAAATTTTAACCATGTTCCACAAGTGTCACCGACTTGAGATTTTTATAATGTACTGTACTATAAAAAGATGGGAATTTGAACCTCAGTTTCATGGGTTCGATGCCAGAAGGCCCCGAAGTCCCTAGTTTTTCCTTAAGGATGCATTGCAAGGATTTTTGGAAATTATTTTGAGGCACATCCCGGCAAATTAGAGAGTTCATATTCAAGGGATGGCTGGAAGCCGTGCATATCCAACGAAAACCACTAAGATACATTCGAAGATTATTCTTGTTTCGATGCTAGGTCATAGCAAATATTCTCCTATTTCAAATTCATTGCAACAATTTTTACGTTTTTTTAGTCCCTTCCCGATAAAAGGGTAACTTGAAACCCTGCATGTGAATAGAGATCATAAATACATTTTAAATAATCTGCTTAAAGTTTCCCTGATGGTCCTTGGTTCAATCCCCAGGCCATTTACATTCCTACTCTTTGTAACACTGTGAAGAGTCAAAATTTTTGGTAAAAGAAATAGCAATTTCATTAAAATGCGCAGTCTAAAAAGGAAGATACTTGAGAATAACTTTGACTCTCACAAATAAGTAAAGCTAGTTTTACCCATCTTCTGGGTCCCTACTTAGACAAATTAGAAATGCCATCCAGGGCAGAAGAATTCAATTCTGGGGAAAATCTGGATTTTTTGCAAAGGGTTAGTGATATGAAGAACAACTGGTCATAAAAATAAAAGGAAAAACTTGATTCATTTTCAAATGAAAATAATCTTTTGAACCAACGAATAATAAAAATACCAAGAACAATAAAAATAAAATCTTTTCTGTCTATCTTCAAATCAACAAACACAAAAACAACATAATAAATTTATGCTTACCACGAAGTGTCTCATCAATTGAGGCTTGTATAATTTCATTCCATATTACTTCTTTCACAGGACAATTCAAATGCAATGTTTTTGGTGAGTCTATCTCGGTTACCAGCTCATCTATCAATGAAGTATATCCCTTGCAGAAATTTACATGATCTGATCCACTGCATATTACATAATTACCCCAATATTTTGCTGATAAATTCTCCAAGTCTAAGCAAGCATTGTCAATCACTTGAAATCTGCAATGAAAAACATAAGGATGTTCAACAATCATTTTTCATAAAAATGTGCTGAAATTAGAAGGTAATATTGAAAATAAAATGATAATATGTTTGGAGTATTACCTTAGGTGCCAATCATACAGTTCTTCTTTAATGGCTAGAGTATCTTTGGATTCACCAGAATAAAGACAACTATCAAGATAATCTCTGAATTTCTGTTTCAAATAGTGGCCAACAGATGAGGGAAAGTCTGGCTTAGAATTCTTGGCATGTGCAAAAGATTCGCATTCTTCCAGAATGCTATCAACAATATCCTGTGTTTCTTCTATTAGAGTAGAAGATACAACAGAGCCATCCTCTCTTAGATAAACACCTAAAGACAAAGTAATACAAAGGATAAATGCTGTACCCTTACAATAATGCACATAAAAGATCATTCACAATCTCACACAATGTCGTACAGGGTTTACAAGGCAAATCTAGTAAATATAGACATATTTTGAATGATTTTTTACTAAATAAACCTGGTTCATTCTTGAGATACTTAGAGATACTTTCACCTGTAATAAAAATTCAAATAAATAAAATAAAATCAATTTAAAAAGTTAGAAATTAATCCAAATAAAGTTTGATTAAAAAATGAGTAATCCCTTTCATGTTTTATTGATTGAACTACAAACAAACATCTATTAGGCATTATTATTTCAAAAGGCTTTCCTATTTTATTCACCCTTGGCCTAATTCCAAAGGATATTCTACATATAAAAATTGATTTTAAATTTGGCCATGGATTTCTATTCTACAAATTACAACACACCATTGTGGTATTTTACAATTGAGACACGCATTTAGAGGTAAAAAAATAGCTCTATTAGGAGCTTTTTCAACTCTTAACGTTAATAACACAGCCGTATTCCTTTTTTCCTTTCAGTTATTTAGACACACCAAAAATAATATATCACTTAGTAATTATTTCTCATTAGGTAAAATTAGTTTTTCTTTCTTAGGTCTTTGCATTTTGTAACACTGTTTAAACAAACTCTGGAAAATTTATATTTGAGTATTAGTGCATTCTTGCAGGGTTTCTGTGTGAAATTTTTTTGGTTAATCATTTATTAACTAAACATTTAATCGTATAAAGCAGCAAATGTTGCTTTACTTGAAATTACCTTTTCCTTCTTCAGATGAAACATTTGAAGTTAGATTATGCTGTTGGGCAAGTTTAAAGATATTATTACGTTCACCATGAATCCACTGGGCTCCAAGCTCTAAGAAGCTGTCTTTAAAAGGTAATGTTCGTATTCGACCTCCAACGTAACTCTGAGCTGAAAATTTTGAAAGAACATAATATTATAAAACTTATTATTTCTTCATGATGCAACACTAGATGATCATACTCTTACACAGGATCATATAGGGTATTTTAGACAGACTAATTCAGCAAATAGACACTAATTGCTCCAGCGTAAAACCCAAAAATAACAAGTCAAAAAATGTCCATCTGTAACAGCTATATAAATGGGCTAAATTTAACTCATATTATATCAAAAGCCCAAATTATGAACTCAATAAGAATTCAAACATAAAGCAAGATTTTCATTCTATTAAAAATCAATGAAAATTATACAACAATCAGAAATTATAGATACTCTTTTAACAAATCAGGAAAGCTTTTCCTAAGATTGCAAAAGAATATCTAAATTTTTGTTTAAATTATAAACTTACCAAATGCTACAAGAATAAAAAATTTCATATTCTTATTTAATGCTAAAAAAATTTTAGAAGAAACTTGTATCCCAAAGAAATATTAATGAATTTTCTACCAATCATGAATCTGAAAATATAAAAACTTCCTTTGTATTGGGAAAGGGGTTCTCCAGAAACAGTTATAGAGAAGAACAAACATTAATTAAACACTTCTTGGAGTGCAATCTAAAAAACGTCTCCAATTTTTTTTGACCTACAGTTACAGCACTAATCCCAATAGTAAGCTTGTCAACATTTCATCTCCATTCTTAATGAAATAACTTTCTTTTCCCTTTAATAAAAGAGTTGCAATCAATTTACTCTTTTTCAACTAAAACAAACTTATGAATTTGTTTGAGACAGTGAATATGATAAACTTATGAGTATTTCTTTTTATGCTAGATTTACTGTAAGTGCACCTTTATCTAAGAAAACCAACTGAAGAGCACTGAACAAACTTACAATATGAGTGTCATAGTAAGCATTGCATGTTAACAAAAGGGGGCAACGATGACAAACATGGTAGCACTTAAAGGCTCATAACTGCAAAAATGTTTCTATCATGACATTCATGAAGTACTCCATCCTTCTTCTGGGAATGCTTTTATTCTTCTACTTGTGAATAAGAAGTTTTCCATATCAGACCTAAGGGTTCTTCTTTAAAACTGTGTTCCCACCTCACAAAGGGTTACTATAGTATTGCGTTTATGTCTCCCCAAACTGAATAATCTAGGAAAGCATTATAGATCCCACCAAAGGTGATATGTTTCTTATCTCCTTTAAGGTCTATAATCCTAATGTTGTGAACATGGTTTCAGTCGGAGAACACTGAAAGTTTCCACATATTTCTAGCTAAAATATTTAACTTCACATTTATAGAATTATAAATTTGATTTTTTAAGCATTTAAATAAAATGAATAATTTTATCGGTTGATTGTTGGTGATGATTTTTAAATGTCTATAGCTTTCAAATTCTACGTAAATTTAGTAATAAACACAAATCAGAAGCTATCAACAATCAGCAAATAAGAACCTGTGAACAGAAAGGATCACCTGTACTTTTATCAAAATTAATTTGGATGAATTAAAAAGCAATGAAGAAAATCTTTAAGAATACTCAAATCAAGAAATATTACATATTATTATTACATATTCATGGGATTCTATAATAACATCTTAAATTTTATAAGAGACACAAAATTTCAATGTGAAAATTATTTCAAGACATACAAAATATAAATTTAGAAAATTATACTGCCAGAATATTGAGGAGATTAAATAAATCAAGGATGAGTAACCACTCTCTCAAGTTTAGATAACCTTTTCTTTCCTCTTTTAATAAAAAAGCTGCAAATTTTGTTTTAAATGGTTTTACAGCTACAACTTTAATTTCCTCTTGGGCTTATGATTGAGCTCAAAATAAAATCCTGACCTATTTATTTACTACTGAAAGAAAGAAAACACACCCATTGCTTTAACCCCACAACCATCCAATACTTTAATGCAGAAAGATGGGCTAACGATAGAAGGATGGGAAGGGTCATTGACCCATTCATTCTGTTCAACATTAATGGTAGTAATTATAATTAATTTAATGGCTTTTTATTATTTGAAATATTGTGACATCATGTACTTTCACCTATATTACAAGTTATGGATCATTTTGACCTATGACTTATGTTTCTAATGGATATAAATTTTCCTGCCATTATTTCCTCTGGGCACAAGAAATTCTGTTGAAATTGACTAATATATATCATTGCATATTTTAAACAGTACTTAAAACCATTTTATTCAATTCGTATATCATTCTTCGACAGCAGAGAAGCACATTGTTGTGTTTTATAAAATTACATAAAATAATATAGTTTCAAATGACAAATGATGACTGAAAATAACATACAGAAGTGAAAAAAATTAAAATTATTTTTTTACTTCTTATAATTGCATAAATATCATATGTATGGCTGAAATGTATCACATAAACAATAATAGCTTGATGTCCAGGAATTGAAACATTGTTTGCAGTCCCAGAACAAAAGGTTACAGTTGCCAATGATGCAACAACAGCAAGGAATTATCTTGAATGCTTTAAATACAAAAAGAATGTTTTATATTTAGCACCAAGCCGATAACACCCCTTACACCAAATGAATCATCGGGATTGAGTAAATTCAAGGTGCTGCTGAGTGATTTACTGTTGGACAATATTGTAATATATACAGTGTAAAATGGAAAGCTTGAATCTCCTAAATTGTGCTTATTGAAGGAGGAACTTCTCAGATTTATTGCATTTTTGTAATCTAAAGATGTATTAAGGCAGTCACAGTCTCCAATAAAAAGTTGCTAGGATGAAACTTGAGGATTCCATATATTAATTTAATGTAACTTTCCTTTTGCCTCTGAACCATGGAATATATTTATTTCCAATTTCCAGACAAGTTATAATCCAAGTGATAGCTTAACCCTTTCACTACAGCATCCATATTGGCGATTTTTATGCATTTATAATGATATAGCACGTATGTATGAGATTGTATTCCTTCGTGGTTAATGACAGACTAAAGGAAAACCTTTCCGAGTATTGGGAGCGTTCCCCCAATCATTTAAAACTGATGGGCATGAGCGTCCCAGCACGCTCTCCGTACCTCGGTAAGGAACCAGAGAGCATGCCGGCACACTCGCCATAGCGAAAGGGTAAACCCTTTCACACCAAAGCCTCTCGAAGGGATATGCTTCTCCGGCTATGGGTTGCATGAAAATTTTCTTTACTTCTCTGTACAGAGCTCTCTGGCCACAAGGAATCGCACAGGTATGTCTTTCGCCTGTTTTGGAACCCCACAAAGCAGGGCATTGTCCCTTCCCCAGGCTACTGGGCTCAACCCTTCAACAATCAGCAGCCCCTCTCTAAGCAGGAGGCTGCTGTAAAATACATACATTAACATTGATTTTTTAAAATCTTTTGTTGTATGCTCCAAAATGAATTCGTAATTTTATTCTGAGCGTTTTACCATTTTCAATGAAGTTCTAGCGTTGATATTATCGAATTTACTCCATTAATATTAACGAATTTACTATGTTAATATTAACGAATTTCCTTTTACGAAAATTGGTTAGTATTAATGCTAAAATTTCGTTTGAAATTTGCTCAGGCTCGGCAAAAAACAAATAATTCATTTCTAAGTTAAAAATTTTGTAGTTTGCAAAAAATAATTGCCTAGAAAAACCATTTCAAATACGATAAATAAACCGCGGATTCAGGCAGCAATGAGGCAAAGGGTCGAGCTCATTGTTGAGGAAAGGGTGTGGGCTCTCCTTAAGCTGGGTTGCAAGGGCGTACTGCATACCTGGGATTATTGCTTCCCCGGTGGTCACTTCTCTTCCCTCGCAACGGCTATATCCGACATTCGGTGCTTTGCGTAGGTTTTTCTCTGTCGGCTGGAGCCGACATTCATTCGTTTGCATAGGAAAATTTACTAACTAAAGGGTTAAAAGGTTGATGAGCAACTTTACCCTATAAAATTAATTGCCTGTTTTTTCAGTTTATGCCCAAAAAAGGGCAATTTTGGGATAAAGTTCTGGATATTGGTTGTTGTAAAAAGTAAATACTGCTTGAATAAATTTCCATATTGCGGCATAATTGAGGATAGGCCCTCAAATGAACCACAAGGAGAATGCGTTGTCCTGGGCTTGCTTGATCCTTATATAACTTACAGAATTAATTTCTTTTGTTAATAATTACTATTCCACTGTTCATCTATTACATTTTTAAAACTGAAAATTTCTCTTGTTAGAACAGTAGGAAAAATGGAAGAGATTCATCACCTAGCTTCTACGTTAACATCAATGAGATCCATTGTACTATAAGGTCTTTACAATCTTGTACTTAAGTGTGTCAGTAAACATTTGGGCACATTCTAACTAATTATCATGCAAAAACGAGTACAATTTGACACTTTGGATAGGATGCATAAAAAATACTCTGCTCATTCCATGTCAAAAAGGTGTCCAGTCCATGTTTTTTTATCAAATCTTATCTTCAGATTCCGAGCATTCACAGCTCCATGCTCCTCTGTGTACTCTGAGATCACTGCTGCTCATTTAATATGCACATCTGCTGCATTCAACACCCAAGTTTCACTACCCTAGGTCAGGAAAGGTAGAATGCATTGGAAGAAGTCCTTCTTCTTCAAAACCTTTGGCATTCTTGACTTCAGAATGTGTGAGTTCCTACCAAATGCGCTCCAGCCAAGTTTCATTCTTCTGTTTACTTCATTAGTCCTGTTTTTCTCTCCTGTTGTTGCAAGTTGTCCCAGATATGTGTATTCCAAGCAAACATCCCGAGGTTTTTCTTAAAGTTTGACTGATTCTTGCACTACAAAAGAATTATACATTACTTATGTTTTTGTTAGGTTTATCCTGAGTCCTATCTTCTGTCCAGCTGCGTTTAGTTCTTCAAGTCTTAAAGTAAGATCTTCTGCTTTGGCTGTAAAGAGAACTATATCATCTGCAAAATGGAGGTGACTGATGTACTCCCCATTTACTCTTAAGCCCTTCTCTTCCCAATCAAGGGTTTTAAAAACTTCTTCTAAAATGGCTGTGAACAAGATGGGAGATAGACCATCACCTTGTCCACCTCCCTTCTCAATCTTGAATTCATCGGACATGACATGGGTGTTAAATGCTGCGATAACCCAGCAACTTAGGAGCATGGAGCGCTGTATGCTGGGAATCACAAGAAGAGACAGGAAGACAACACTTGGGTGAGAATGATGAATGGAGTTACAGACATCATAAATAAGGTAAGATCACTAAAATGGAGGTGGGCTGGCCATGTTGCAAGAAGAAATGACAACCGTTGGACATTTACAGTTCTCAACTGGATACCAAGAGATGTGAAGAGACCAAGAAGAAGACCTATGGATATGGGGGATGTCAACAAGTACTTAGGTGTAATGCAGCAACACTAAGCTCAAGACAGATAAAATTGGAAAGTACTTGGGGAGGCCTAATTCCAACGTTGGATTGAAAATGGCTGATGATGATGATTTACCTTATGTTAAATGCTATGACAGAAAAATTGCATATATATCCTAGCATTATAACTCAACGCGTAATATAACCTTCTAGTATGGCTATGTTCTTTATTCCACCATCCATGAGCATTTTTGCAGCTGCTATCCCAGCAATTCCAGCACCAATAATCACCACGTCACATTGCTGGGAGTCTTCCTCATCATTCCTTGAGCAATGGTTTTCATCGATATGGTGACGCCTGTCAGAAAAGGGAAGGGTAATTTATATCATGTACCAATTTAAAAAATAATGAATTTCACTTCAATCTAACATGTTACTATTAATTTATTTTAAATCTTTTTATTTCTAGCAAAATTCAGTTTATTACCATGTTTAAAAAGTCATTATTTTGAAAAATATTTGACCAATGAGTAATTAATCATCCTTATTAAAAGTCATACAACAAATTGAAGGTCATCAATGCAAGGAAACAAAACAAATTTTAATATTCAAGTAAATTAAATAACATCAATGCATTGATTATACCTGTATAGATTTTGACACTTCAAAAATTAGGGAATCATATGCTTATTGAAGAAAGATATTAATAAAAGCAGTTATAAATACAATAAAGTGTATTAGGAAGGAAAAAATTGCTCCACTTTTATCATACCTGACGTCTAAAAACAACAAACCACAAAATTGCAATTTCATTTTCTGATCCATTGATTTCTGTATCACAGATTTTAAAACCAAAATACACTTTAACCCATCATGCTAATCAACAATCAAAGTTTCTACTTCTGCTATTTATGTTCTATTCCTACCATCTAATTATGAGTATATCTATAATACTGAGCATTCACAAGGTAGAGATGCTATATCACATTTCAACACTGGTTATAACAGGGTACCCAAGCTTGTGCAAAACTGTGACAAAAAGTGAAGAGAAGGAAAGAACTTTATATATGAAGTGTATCATAGTGGTGATGCATAATGAAGAACTGATTCTGTATGGTAGGACTACGATTTTACATACTAGAGAATTCTATGAAGATGACCAGGTAATTCCAATAATGAAAGAAAAAACATACCAAAGTCTCAACGATTCAACTGAAGAAAACTGGAACACACAGTTTAACTGGTCTGTCTCTCAAAATAACCATGCTCCATCAGAGTTTCTTCATTAAAATTTTTTTATATACTAACTATATAATTACCTAAGTTTACAATTTAGATTTTCTGCATCAAATTTTACTAAGAAAAAGCTATGGAAAATATAATTTGATTTAGAACTGTATAATCTTTCAGATAGAAAACATTAACAACATTAGTATCATCAATTTTCTAAAATTATGGGGTTAAATAAATTACATAAAACTACTGAAATTCTTTACTATATTTTATTAATCAAAAAATACAAAATACCACAGTAAAAATACCTCATGCATTATCCACTTCCATTTATAAGAAAATAGTATCTTTATTCTTCATAAACCTCAATTATAAACAACAATTATCACAAAGTTGAATGCAGATATATCTTTCCTTATAAACCATAAACAGAAGTTTATACGGTAGTCAAAATTACATAAATGGAAAATTTTACATAACTTTGAATACGGTTCTAATGGCAAGAAGTCTCAAAAACAAAATTCAAAGGAGGAATAAAAAAATAATGCTAACTAGTCATAAAAGAAAACATATTTTTGAAGAACCTCACTGTTCTAGAGGTCTAACACCCCATCCAAAATGAAGCAGTTACCTCGGGAATAACAGCTGCTAAGTGGTAGAAGCATCAAATTAAAATAAATTATATTTTCCTCAAATATAAAAGAAAAAATTGCATTCTATAGCAACCGTTAATTTCTTTTAGGAGCTTTAGAAAAAGGGGGATGAATTTCCAAGAAATAAATTGGCTCTGATTTTTCAAAAGATTAACTCAAGGTTTCATAAAGCATAACATTGCAAAGAAAGTTATACCAGAATAATAATCATCAAAATACTTTTTTTACTTCTTTAATAAATTTATATTTTAACATGTTATAAAGTCATTCTAAGTCAAATATAAAACCGTCATTAAAATACATTATAAAAACCTTTGAAACAATAAACCGGGCTTTTGAATGTTTAATCACAATAAATCACAAGTTCCAACATTTAGAAATATGAAAGACATGTATAGTATCTCATACATACACATAAACTAGCACTATAATATTTTATTAGCAAATATCTCTTCCACAGAGATATTAAAGAAGCAACCATCATATTAGCAATTAAAAAAATAGCTAAAATAATTTCTATGAAGCTTTAATTTCATGAACAATGGCATATATTTCCCAAACAATGCTTGGAAAAATTGGTAGAGCTATATGTCTTAATTGTCTATCGTTCGATAATTATAGTCCATAGGAAGGCATCACTCTGATCATTTCAAACAGGTTAATTATTCATCTGTTCCATCAATATCCAATGGTGCCACCATTACAATGTTGACTTTGGAGTCCTGCATAAATTACAACAGGAAAATTAGCTGAAGGTTTATTGCGTAGGAAAACTTTCCCAAAAAGTAAACTTTCTATGATAAAATTACTTGTCCCATACTTTTTTTAGCAAAACTCAAGATCATTAAAGAAACAACATATTGGTTATTTAAAGTTTACTTAATATTTCCATTACCAAAATTAACAATGAAGTCGATTCATATATGTCAGGCAAAACTCACATACTTAAAGATGCTCTTTAAATATAAATAATACACAGTAAAATAACAATGCATAGCCTGAGCCAGTTATGGCCAAAATTATTGCTCAGAGGGCTGGATGACATTTTTCTTTGTGTGACAATTTATAATATATTTCAATTAATAAATTAATTTGAAAAACATGGCAATATTATTAGTGAAAGCATTTACATGAATGATTCCACCTGATTTGAATAAGCAAAGGAAATTTTGGAATCACTTGGAACAGAACAGTTCTTTATTCCCAATTATTTAACATTTACTTAAAAAAATTTACATCTTTATGAGTTTAATTAGTGATATTTACAATTACGTACCATGACTTCTATTATAAAAATTTGCTGGATATTACTCATACAAACTGCTGGGGAAGCTTAGATAGTTTGAGCAACCACCAAACGCAAGGTCTACGTATACTCTTATGCACTAAAGGAAACTGTGATCTTAAAAACTTATATCATAAGATATCTAAAAATTTCTTTTTAAGAAAGAAGCATTTAGCATAGCTGAGCTTATCTCCTGCTTGTGCGTTGATAGATTTTCTCTAACGAGGAGCACATCAAAGGTTCATATCACAGATTCACTGGAGCCTTTCAAAGTTCCTTGCTCTAAAATAATTGACACAAGTTCAAAACTTGACACCCCTACCCCTTTCTTTACGCTAAATTCAAATCTGAAAACAAAAGTTAGGCAAACACACCAAAAACATTACTATGTTCACTGGGACAATTTCTCAATTTAAACCACAAGCATCTTTGACTTATCTTTTACTGGAATCAACAGGAAACTCCCGGAAAAATGGAGGTATTGATCCTAGAAATAATAGGTTTGAAGTTAGAAGTCCCCAAATTCCCCATTTCACGCACAGTAATACATTGTTCAGATTATTTAAAATTTTTATGGAAAACTTCCCAGAACAGTAGAGAATCAAGATGTTTTTGGTAGACGTGCTACTGTAATGTAAACACAAATATTTCTTCCAATATAGTTTCGGGATTGAGCTAAGGTTGATACGTAATTCCCCATAAGAAACACATTGCAAGGAATTTAAAAGTGTCAATTATTTTGCAAGGAAAACGCCCTGAAAGTCCCAACGGAATCTTTGATGGGAAAACTTTGATGTTCTACTTGTTAGCAGATCTCAACTAGACAAATGTGTTGTAGGCTCACAGCAACAGAAATTGGTTGGTATCACCCATTGTAACAAAGTATGAGTACGGCAAGTGGTATTCCACTTAATGGCACAGACCACCGCTAGAGTTCCTTGTCTGCTCGCAAAGCAGGGGAATCATTAAAACACTTTGTGAGCTGGCTGCTTGTATGAGGACTTCTGGCAGAAGCTGGTACCACTAAGAAGAAAGCCATTTATCTAGCTCACAAAGCAGCCCTTTAACAGAGGTAGGATTGATGCAGCACGGTAGTTTAGTGGACACCTTCCTGGAAAAGGGGGGGTCCTAGGTTCAAGTCCCAGTCATGTCGCTATTTTTCACCTCTGATTATCCTTCGGTCTATTCAGCCACACTTTTATAAGTGCTATTTGCTACTACCTTTCCACATCCTTGAAATTGACCATTCATTTGAGCCCAACCAGCCCATAAATGCAATTGCAATAATGAATCTCAATATTAGTGAAGATTAATATCCCTGGATGATAACCCATCTTTTACTGAGAAAATTGATACCGCAACAAGAAAGATTTCTGCATGCCAGACTATTTCAGGATACCCATTTTGTTATTAAAAATCTTATCTCAAACATATTCCGAAAACCCAGATGAATGGTTTTCTGTTCATTTGCAAATTCTGTTGGTAGATTCTGATCAACCTCTCAGTACCCTCATTAACAATGTATTTTCTTTTATGTCCTCAGACCAACCACTATTTGTCAGCAGTTGCACTTTTAAAGAATTAATTCTTCTCTATTCTTAGAAAATAAAGTCAAAGCTAAATTTACTACAAGTCACCCAAGGAATTGGCTTTCTATAAATTTATCGGTAGATGCTTAAGCATTTCCAGTTTACCAACTTTTCTAACCTTTGCATACATTTTATTAATTCAAATTCCTCAGAAAAAGCCTCGATGCATTTACAATTAAAACTAGAGATGAAATGACATACTCATTTGCTTCATATCGACAAAAGTCCTCCACTGAATGAAGATACTGCCTTAAAGATAAACATGTAATATAAATGAAATATGATGAAAGTAATTTCTTTAACATTTCAGCAAGTTAAAACAGTGGCTTACACAAACACTCTGATTCCTGAAACATCGATCAAACCCATCAATCTTATGTTGTTAACCAGAGAAGAATAATACTGATCAGTTACCAGGAAAAACCAGTTCCCCACAATAAGATTTAGCTCACATTGGTTTATAAATAAAGCATCTCAAGATATAAAACATTTACAATATCTAATATCCAATCCAATATCCAATCTAATATAATTCAACCAGTATAAAAAATAAGCTTAAAAATTTCCAATCTTAAAAAATGTCATATATTATAGCTACATCAGTTGTGTCACAATGAAATACAAAAGATTTTGTCTTTAATCAAAATCAACATAAATAAGTTTACCATGAATGACTTGAATAATCTGAGTGCTGATTTGGAAGCGATACTATGTGATTACACCCTGAAAGCTTTATCTTTTTATAAAAGCAGATATGTACCTTAGAGACACCCTATAAAAAGTATCAACTCCAAAGTATGCCAAGAAGAAATCATAAGTAATTTCCCTTTTTACCCTTCAGTCTTTCAAGGTAAGTGTAAATAATAAACATTTTATTACCTCAAATACTTGACTGATCTATCTGCCTCTCTCCAACCTGATTCTACAGCTCCATGAACGGTTGAGAAATAATGGGGATGAGAGGCTTCACCAGCAAACTGCAACACCTGCATTAGATTAATAACAACATAGGAACAGTTCAAAAGATCAAATAAAAAGGATAACAAATAATTTTGAATGAGAGATATTGTAATTGATTATATGCATCTTATATATTTTCCAGTAGCTTTTGTTTTCCTTCATACTTTACAGTTTTGAAGGCTTTATATGGTTTCAACTAATACTCGATATCTCTTTCCCTTTTAATCAATGGAATTCAAATCTTCATATTTTCTTTAGCAAATGATTAAATTTTAACATAAGATTGTTGAAACACCCTATTTTTTATTAATAACTGACTGTTTCAGAATACAATGCAACCTGTTTAGTAAAGGGGAACGAATAATCATTTCCATTTGTTAACACGTAAAATTGTTATCCATAACAATTCAACAACTGAGTTTATAATTGACTTTCGGATTCTAAAAAAACCTATTTTTGGCATGGATTTGAAGTCATAAATGTTAGAATATATAAGTGACATTATTCATAATCTAAATGGTCACTGATGCCCCTGAAAATGTAAGTCAAGAGATGTTTCATTAACTTAATTAGAAAGCAGCTGATCACATTCACATATTATTTGCAGAAAAATTTAGAGAATTACAGCATTTCATTTGTGTATGACACAAAGACCTGCCTCATAGAGAAAGTGCTGCACTTTAGACAAGATGAAACCATTTCTGACAACATTTCCTGAAGAACATACCATTTTCCCTTTTTTATTAAAAATTGGATGAGACAAATGTTCAGCACTAGTTCCCATCTTTTCTGTTTCCATAGTCCTCAAACTGTAGGACCCTCTGAAGTGGGGATTAATGTACCACTCTGACCTTCAAAAGAAAATTGAGAATACATAAGTCAAGTAGACATAGGTTCCAAATCATGCATAATGACAAAGGATTCACCTTTTCACCTCTGCTATTTCAGGAATAGAATAGTGTCTTGAGAGAAAAAAGTTAAGGAGTAAATTACAGCCAGAGGCAACCAACTCATTTGAAATCTGTTCCATTTTCTTCGCAGAGGATCCCACAACCCAGCCACAGAGAATTAATGAATGATTATCAACACTATAAAATCCAAATACATCAAATAACCAATCTTGATCCTCCATCTAAAAAAATAAGGAGAACATAAAAATTATGATATTATATTTTTTGTAAACAACTGCCAACTTTAAAAAGTGAACTGACAAAAAAGTACATAAAAATGCTATATTCCGAAGTATAAATGGAATTTTTCAATGTGAAAAAATCAAATGGTTAACCAACTAAATATAGTAATTGAAATGATTTTGTAAAATGTTATCACCTGAAATATAGTATAGTCAATAAAAACCATTGAATTACTTATCCTCCAATATTATGAAAAGAAATGGAAGGATAAATAGAAAAACTAGCCATCCTATATACATACGTGATTATTCACAAGTTCCTTTTTGAATGCAATAACGTCTTCATCACTCCAAACTAAACTGAAGCCAGCAGAATCTTGAGGCCACCATCGATGGAAATATCTCAAATATATTTTATCTACAGTTCCAATTCCTAATCCCTAGGTAAAGTAGACAAATTAGAGGCTTGTGAATTCAAACTAAAGTTCCAAAAGGAATAGATCGGCTTCAAATATAAATGAAAAAGTCTCAACCAGGGCCAGCTTCAATGTGTAAGGACAGTAAGCGTCAGAACTACAAAAAAATATAGTTCAAATATAAAAAAATACCTGTATTGCATTTGACTTATTCCTAGGTAACTCAGGGTTAAACATGTTGACTCTCTCCTTCAAAACTCCCAAGGAAACTGTTATTATCACATGATCAGCAATATATTCAGAACCATCAGCACAAGTAATAGATACTTTATCTCTTCTATCATCATCATTTAAATCATCCCATTGCACAGAAACAACTTCTTTCTCGAGCTGGACTTTACTTCTGAAGGGTATCTCATTATCAGGGTCGGAATGTTTTCCCTGAAAAGGTACGTGTTTTTACTGATAACGTTCATCCAAAGAGTATTCAAATTAGGATGATTGATTCTGACATTATTAATAAAGCTTTGAATACTTAAATAAGGTTCATAAAATAATGAGTAAAATATAGAATTTACAATATTTTGCAAGAAACCTCCCACTTAAGTGCATTAGTCTTAATATATTTTTTAAAGTGGAGACCATCGAGACCCTCACTTGGTCATTCTAAGGTTTTCTCTAATGAGCATAAGAATTTCTTCTTTTATAATCATTAATTTTCATTAGCCGCCATATATCAGTAGGTTATATGCATAGAGAGTTTCATCTAAGTAAAACTTACTGCAAGGAGGCCAAATACATTTGAATAGCCGCCGTTTTTCCAACTTAGTAACTGATTTCCTTCACATTCCCAATATTCAAGATGGCCTTTGCCTGAAGTTTCAAACCATGATTCAGAAGCATCGATTGAATTTTCGAACTTGTGATACCATTCTAGCAGTGACAAGGCTAGCTTTCTATCAAGAGTTCCTTTGTTTTCTTCATCCTCCAATTTATTATTAAATCTAAAAATTTGATGCAAAATAAAAAATAATGAAAATGAATACCTCAATCAGACTACTTACTATATATATTTACATGTTAGGTATAAATTACTTTCATGTTGGGTGGGTAAAAGGCACTTTTATGTACTGCAAAATATGGTAAATAGAGTATCACAATAACAATATAATATTTTGCAGACCTTTTGATCAAAAGGTCATTTTTATATTGATGGATAAAACAATCAATTTTTTAATTTTTAATCCTTCCTAATATGAACCATGCCAAAATCAAAACCAACCAAAATCATGCCTATCAATTGATAAACACCAAGCTTATGCTTGGTGTTTATCTCTTAACAATTCTCATAAATATACATAGAGATGTGGCAGCTAACAAGAACTAGAATCAAATGTTATACATTTTTTTCCAATTATAGTACCCACCCACTATAAGACACACCCACGTTATTACGAGCGCAATGTGAGAATTTTCTTATCACCATGTATAATACGCATTTGGCTTTTAGAGAACGGAATTCTACGCTATTATACGCGTATGGTCATCTGCTGGACCGTTCAGAACCCGACAGATCACCGTGCAAGCATGGAATGCTGCTAATGGAAGTCTCTTACGTACCCCTTTGATTTCTCAATGTGACGATCTATCAGTAACAGGTCCTTCCCCTCCAATTTTTTGCTTCAATTTAATAATTTTATTAATACGCAGCAGTGTTCTTTTCAGAATAAACATGAAATCAGAATACATATATGTATGTTATTTACTTCAAATGTCATGCCCAAATAAAAAGATGTTTGTAACCATGTATAATACGCACCCTACTTTTTTGACGTATTTTCGTGGAAAAAAATGCGTACTATACATGGAAAATTACAGTAAGATGGAACTTTCATTTGAATGTGTATTAAAAAAGTGAGGATTATCTGAAAGAAGAGGGTGTAAAAAGTAACTGCATTTGGTGAATGTGGAAACTACATTTATATGATCATGGCACATTAGAAAAAATAACAAAAACTACACTAAAATCAGAAATGTTAAATAGGATCATTTTCCAGTTAAAAGAATGGAATTTTTTATATAAAAAACCCTGGTCCTGAGTTTATTATTCCAAATAATTGGATTTCCATGTTTTATATAATAGTATGTTCTAGGGTTAGTTCTCTATTTCTATGCTAAAGGGTTGCAGAAGTTACTATTATCATAATATATATTATTATAATAGTATAAATGTAGGAAATATTAGCAAATTAAATTTTCTTATGAATAGTTTTATACAAATGTTAAAATAAAATTGTAACCAGTGTTAATGAATGCAAGTTATACGTACTCTTTAGTGAAATAGTCTCCAAGAGATCCATGAAATCCCTCCAGGTCTTTTGTTGCAGCTTCATTAATTTGGGCCAACAACGCCATCACCTTGTCAGTTATGTTACTGTTGACAAATTCTCCAGCAGAGGTTACAAAGCTTGTTTCAGTGTATCGGCTGGAGGAACTTTCCAGCAAATTATGAGCTTCAGCCATTTCATAGACAACATTATTTTTTTCTCCATGAACCCACTGAGCACCCATATCCACATCATTTTCACCTAAAAAAAGGTCCGTGAATACACCAGAAAATTATTAACATCATAAGCAACATATCTGTTTTACACTTTGCAATTTATGTTTACTGGGGAATTATTATAGTTTTAAACGAAACTAGATTCAGCCAAACTGATGTAAGTAATTCTGAAATGCGTTATTTCTCTAAGGGTTTGATGATTATGACTATTTATTGTATTTTTGGTTATCCAAGAAACATATCATTAAATGTAAAAGTAAATTAGGAATTAAATGTTATGCAAAGATAAAAAATTACCAGTTTTTCAAAGAATTAATTTGATTTTTATTTCACTTGCAATTCCACTGGAAAAGGCCTCTATTTTGATATTGATCACCAACAATTATGACGCAAAAATTCCCTCCAAATTAATAATAGATAATATTTAATAAAAGAGGAATTCCATGCCTGACCACAGAGCATAAGTGAGGCGAGAGTTTTAGTAAAGCATATAATATGGATAAGATGATCTAAATGTAGGACTGATCATTCTTTGCTCATCAGTAGAGTTTATGGTTCCTTCTAATACATCACATCTTCAGGTGAAGATTTCCTTGGGTGCTAAAATTATAAGCTACATCATATTTGACAGATGAAAATTTTAAACAATATAGAAAAGAAAATTTTGTATTTATTTATAAATAGTATTCATTTCAACAACCTGTTCTTATCCTGTTTTAGCAATACCAAAATAAATTATAAAAAAATTATTACTTGCACCTGCTGATATTTCAATTGCAGAGTGTTAATAAATTGCGATTATATTCTTGATTCAAATATATCTATATATTTCTACATTGGTGAAGAGAATTATTACATGGCTTATGAGGATTATTACTTGGTTTACGAGAATTATTACATTGGCGACAACGTATTCGAGTTCCAAAGGGAATAGCAACTACAACTGGAGTCAAGTATGGGAGATGATCTAGCTGAAATTTCAAAGCGGATGCATTGGTTTTCGATCCAAGAGTTTGACAAGGGAAATTGATCGTGGGAGGCGTATATTTTCCAGTTCAAACAGGCGTATTGAGTGAAGGGACTGAATGGCGATGGTCCAAATGCAGCCAATGAGATTCGTTGTTCGAGTTCATTGAATCAGAGCATTTGGAAGCCATTCCAAACTACTTTTGCCCAGATGATGTCAATGATAAATCATTTTCAGATATCAAGGAAACATTCAAGCTCCTCTACAAACCTCCATAGACCATTTTTGCAATCAGGAAGGAGTTTGGAGCGGCAGTTCGGCAGGATGGAGAAAGTTTCACACAGTATGCCAATCGGCTTTGAAATCTGATGAGATCCTGCATTTACGGCAATACTTTGGATGAACAGTTGTGTGATTGGTGCAGGTGATTCCAAGGTGCAGTTGGAATTGTGACAAAAATGGCTGAATGGGAGGCGCAGACCAAAGTCAGTGTCCAAGATAAGTTCAATTTGGCATTGAGCCAAAGGAATGAGCCAAGAACGAGGTCAGAAGTGGAAAAGTGGCTTATGCAGGTCTGAAATCAAGGTAGGAGGAGCCGACCAAGGATTTCCAGGAGCAAAGCCAAAGAGCCAAAGGAAGAGGCTTGAATGAAGTTGAAAAGTGCCCGAGATGTGGACAAGCAGCTCACAAGAAGGGCGAGAACTGTCCATCAAAAGATGGCGAATGCTGGAAATGTGGCAAGAAGGGCCACTAGCAGGCGAAATGCTGGCAGGAAAGCAAGTAATGGAAGAAATCAGTGAGTAGGATTGATGATGGCCAGGGACGAGAACAGATTGGGTTAGATTCACTGGAGAATATCCAAAGTGTGAAGAATCCATCCAGGGCCACAATCAATGTGCAGATAAAGGGTCAACCATTAGAAATAAGGTTCAACACTGGCACATCACAGTCAACCATCAGCAATCCTTTGTGGTAGGTAGGTAGGTAATTGGTAGGTCCAAAATTGACACCTGCAAACTCACTTCACTGAGTACTCAACAGCAATGTTTTAAACAATGTAAGATTCACATGGAGCATTGTAGGGATAGAAGAGGGGTGCATAACGAAGGTTATAATAATTAAATATGTATGAAATCAAAATGAAATGTTTTACAATGTCAGTCTCATTATTTGATAGCCCCCCTCACATGGTTGAGGTAAAAAAATGGGATGGCAACAGCCAAAATGTTGATTGGGTGAAAGTTGAAAGGAGGTGGGACAGTGATCCATCTCTGAGCAGCTGCAAGACCAGTCTCTTATGGTGAGCAATGGGTGCCATTCACTACGAAGAAGCCAGCCGAAATATAGCTGTTAAGATTGGAGTGTGAAGGAGTCCTGGAGAAAGGCATCTACAATGCCGATCGAGTGGACAACTCGGGCAGTCAATGTCAATAAAGGAAATGGGGCGATTAGGCTCTGTGGAGACTTTCGAGTGACAGTGAACCTGAACCTGATCCAAGATCAACACCCCATTGAAGAATTGGCATGGGGTGTTGAATTGATAGCTAAGATTGTGAAAGGGCAATAATTCAAATACATCAATTCGAAGGCTGCTTATCTGCAAATGGAAGTCGCATATCAATGCAAAAATAATTTCATCATTGAAACCCATTTGGGGTATTATCGATATAAGAAACCGCCGTTTGAGATTGCATAAGGTCCAGCGATTATCCAACATTATATGGATTAGCTCCTTCATGGAATTGCAAAGACTGGAGCATTTATGAATGACATTACTGTCACAAGTTTATCACAACAAGAGCATTTGCACGACTTACAAATGGCATTTGAAAGGCTGAGAATATTTGTAAGGGCCTAATGCTGATTAATGCAAAAGTGGATTCGATTTTTGGGCCACAAAATTGATCGTGATTGGATTTACCTGATGGAGGAAAAGGTCAAAGCGATCAGGAAGACTCCAACACCAAGAAATGTTAATAACTAAGGGCATTTCGTGGCACGGTCAACTTTCACTAACAATTTATTCCTAGTCTTCATACAGTTTGCGCCGATCTTTATCGACTGATGAGTAAACAGGTCTTTTGGAAATGGGGTGCCTGCCATTTAGAAGCTTTCAAGAAAGTGAAGGATTATTATCAGCTTCAGCAACGGTGGTGCCATAAGATGAATCAAAACCACTGATACTGGCTTGTGACACTTCAGAGCATGGCTGTGCTATTCCAAAGGATGGGGAAGAACAGCCAGTGGCATACTTCTTATGAATGTTGAAGGAAGCCGGACAGCAATGTGCACCAATCAAACGCGAAGCTTTGGCATTTATCTTAGGCATCGAAAAGTACAAAATATAATTATAGGGTAGGCGGTTCATACTAAAAAGTGAACACAAACCATTGGAAAGGATTTTCAGAGACAAAAGGGATCCGTCAAAAGTCCCAAATAATCGATTAGTTCAATGAGCATAGTACCTCAATAAATACTACAAAATTGAGTATCAGCAAGGATTGGACAACCAATCTGCGGATGCATAGTCAAGATTGCCCTAGCCAGCAACTGCCCAATTGGACAAGGAGAAGTATTTTGTCAACGTAATTTCCAAGGAGAAGGTGGAAGATATTGCTCTATAAACCAAGGCTCTAAAGCAGGCAACAACAAGGGACAAAGTATTGTCAAAGCACTGGGTAGAGAAAGGATGGCCAATGGTTAATGATGATGATCAGCTGAAACTATTCTTTGAGAGACTGTAATAAATATCAGTGGAAGATGGAATGGTCATCTGGAAAAGAAGGATGGTAATTCCAGGTGGGAAAGAAAATTCTGGCTGCGCTACACGAAGGACATTCAGAGATCACATCAATGCAAAGTTCGACAATATTTTACGCTTGGTGGCCAAATATGGATCAAGAATCGAAGCTTGAGTCCAAGGATACCACCCCCGTCAAGAGAATCGTGGACAAGGATTGGAAGTGCCTCGGTATTCCTGGAATATACCATAGAAACCATGGGAGCGAATACATGTGGACTTTGCAGGACCATTTCAAGGCAAGCAATGGGTCATTTTGGGTCGATGAGTATTCAAGAGGGGTTGAAGTGATTCCCACGGAAGATATCACAACCCATTAACTCCTCAATGAACTGTGTGGATTATTTGGAAGATTGGGCATTCCCAGACAGCTGGTGTCTGACAATGGAACCACCTTCATGCCCAAATATTTCCAGCAATTTACCAAGGACAATGTGATCCAACACCTACAACACCATATCACCCCAAGAGGAATGGGTTAGCTGGGAGATTCGTTTGCACAATCAAGCAACGGTTTGCAGAATCCAAGAATGACAAGGTTGACGAGTGGGTACGTTTGCAGCAATTTTTGCTATCGTACTACACTACGCTGCACAAAACAACTAATTATTATTCCTTGAATGACAGGTACAGAAAAGATTGGATTGACTGAAACTCACGGCTCAAAATGGAACCAAAGGTGTGGAAGCAAAAGGCATACACCATGACACCAGTGTCAAACCAAGGTCTGTCACCACAGGTGATGAAGTTTGGGTTCAAAAAGAACAGGAACCAGGCTGGCAGTCAGGTGTGGTCAGGAGGACAGCTATGAAGTCCTATAAAGTCAACATTGGTCCAAGCAGAAGCATGCAGATCAAATGCTCCAACGATCAGGGGCAGTGGATGACAAGCCAATTTCAAGAGAAGATACCCACAGCCAGGAGCAACCATAGACTGGGGTCCACAGTCTCTCAGCCACGAAGGGGCTGATCTGAGTACAACAACTCGAGGCGAATCAGAAGGACAACCTCCACTAATTGCTAAAGATTCCCCCAAGTTATGCCGATCAAACACGATCAGAAAACCACCTATAAAGTATGGATGGAATGAGTAATGAAAGGATTTTTTATCATAATAAAGTGAGGGGAAATGCAGCATCGTTGCTCTGGGTTTGTTTATGTTTGGGAGATATCTATTATATATAGATGCTTCTCCGGATTCATTCAAGGATATACCTATATAGATAGATAGATAGATAGGATACTAATTCACAGCCTAAACCATAAGCGGCATTGACTTGAAATTTTTACGACGCATTGGCCATAACGTGTAACCGCCAGAAAAATTGCGATTTTGAACTTCACTGTCATGGGTTTGATTCCAGAGGGCCCCAAAGTCCCGATTTTTCCCGTTTAAATGCATTGCTTTGATTTTCGGGAATTTCTAAAAAATACTTCCCGTATAGTAAGATAATCAAAACTCTAGGAGCCGTTATACATGGTCATGATCTATTGAAAACATTAATGACTTTGATGAAAAATATCCTGGGTTCGATGCTAGGACGATGCAAAAATCCGCCGTTTCAAATACATGGGAGTAGTTTTTCATTATTTTTTTTGATGCACTTATTGAAATTATAGGATGTTCGTGCTTTGCTGGAAGATGTATGGTACGATTTAGTTTTAGAAAAAATTTTTTATAAGACCGTACTATTCCTGGGTTCGATTCCAGAGCACAATAACTTTTCTCTCATAAGGAATATAAGGGAAAAGTAGGACGTCATTTGAGGCAGTTTTAACCAATATTTCTGCTTGAATTTGCATACGCGGTTAGAGATGGTGTTTTTCTGTTGTGCTGCATAGCAAGTATTGCCTGAAAGTCCCGGGTTCGGTGCCGGGGGGTAAATATATCCCCCATATATAATACAATGGGGTAGCTTTTCATAATTTTTTATGCATTTATCGATATGTAAGGGAGCTCTTGATTAGATGGAAGATGTATATTAAGACTTTGTTTAAGAAAAAAAAATAGATAAGACCATGCTGTTCCTGGGTTCGATGCCAGAGCACATTACAATTTCTCACATAAGGAGTGTATGTGAAAAGTAGGACGTCGTTTGTTTGTCGTTTGCTTGAATTTTCACACAGTTTGATATGGTTATCTTCTGTTTTGCTGCATAGTAAGTTCACCAGGAAGACCAGGGTTCGCTGCCAGTTGATTAAATTGCAGCGAATTCTACGAATATTTTGAATCCTTTTTTTTTTCTTTTGAGGACCGTCCCTATATGATACCGATTTGAAATTAGTGTTGTCGATCAGCTTGCAGTATGCAAGCTACATTTCACTCGTAGGATGATATAGATCTCAACAACTGAGATGTAATACGTTATGTTAATAAATTGCGATTATATTCTCGATTCAAATATGTATATCTATATAGTGTAATGGCCATCCACTAATAAATTATGATATTATAATTTTTATGAGTGGCAAATGAACTATATAATCCCATTATTTCATTTACAATATGCAATGACAGAATTGAATAAAATAAAATTAGATTTACTAGAGTCAGCTTTGGAATATATACCATCAAATAATGTGCACTCAAAATAAAATTGTTCAATAGAATTAAAAAGAATCCTGTGCACATAGTTTCAAGGGGATGCTGCTTTAGAGTTCAACAAATGCAAACAGCGAGTATGTGTAAAAGAATAATCTACTAGTGCTAATGTGTGACGGGTAAAAGTAAGAGTGTTACCAGGTATGATAAGTATTCAAGTTAAATACATGGTTAAAACAATTACTTATAAAATACATGTATTAGCAGCATAGAGTTGTTGAGTATTATGATTGATATATGATTCAGATTATTTTTGTGATTGCATAATCATAGAGAGACTAAGGAGAAGGACAGAGGGGAACGGCAGTGGCGTGCGGTGACCTGCTTCCAGGCAGAGCACCACATCATGATGATGGATCATAAAAATATTCTGAAGTATACATGAGTCATGAAAGGAACTGAATGTAAATGAAGTCAATCTTTAAGCATATCTAGTGCCAGATTGGTCATGGAAAATTTAATGCCCAAAATCAGCTTTGGTGAAGGTAGAAAAACTAAAATAGAATTGGAAGACGAGTTTTAAAACAAAGAGAGGGCAGCAGGAATATGAAGAGACCAAAATATTGAATGGCAAGCATTAAAATGAAATTGCTTCCTAAATATGAGCTTCCTATTATAGTAGATGACGGTAGAGTTGGAATGATTTTTCTTTTAAAAAAATGGATTCCTAGCAGGAAGAAGTATAAAACTTGTTGTGCCATATGTTAAAGGAGAATCCCACAGAACTATTTTATATATATATATATATAGATGCTTCTCCGGATTCATTCATGGATATATTCATATATATATACGAGTAAAATGTTGCTTGCATACTGCAAGCAGATCGACAACACTAATTTCAGGGCGGCATCATATCGGGACGGTCCTCAAAAGAAAAAAATAAGGATTGAAAATATTCTTAAAATTCGCTGCAATTTAATCGTCTGGCATCAAACCCGGGTCTTACTGATGATACTTACTATGTAGCACAAAAGAAGATCACTATCTCTAACTATGTATGAAAATTCAGGCAGAAATATTAGCTGCAACTGCTTCAAACGACATCCTACTTTTCCCATGTATTCCTTATGAAAGAAATTTTATTATTATATATAGATGCTTCTCCGGATTCATTCATATATATAGGGATATAGGTATATAGATAGGATACTAATTCACAGGCTAAACCACAGCGTCATTGACTTGAAATTTTTATGAAGTATTGACCATGACGTGCAACCGCCAGAAAAATTGCGATTTTGAACCTCAGTGTCATGGGTTCGATTTCAGAGGGCTCCAAAGTCCCGATTTTTCCAGTTTAAATGCATTGCGTTGTTTTTCGAGAATTAAAAAAAAATACCATCCGGATAGGCAGAGAATTAAAATTCAAGGAGCTTATAGATATAATTAAGAACTATCGAAAACATTAATGACTTTTAATATAAACGTTCTGGGTTCGATGCTAGGATGATGCAAAAATCCCGTATTTAAAATACATGGGGACCGTTTTTCATTATTTTTTTTGATGCATTTATCGGAATGTTAGGAAGTTCTCGCTCAGCAGGAAGATATATATTAAGAATCGGTTTAAGAAAAAAAATTACGTAAGACCATGCTGTCTCTGGGTTCGATGCTGGGGCACATTGAACTTTCTCTCATAAGGAATACATGGGAAAAGTAGGACGTCGTGTTAGGCAGTTGCAGCCAATATTTCTGCTTGAATTTTCACACATAGTTAGAGGTGGTGATGTCCTGTTCTGCTGCATAGTTAGTTCACCAGGAAGACCCTGGTTCGATGCCAGACGATTAAATAGCAGCAAATTTTAAGAATATCTTCAAAGGTTTTTTTTTTTTGAGGATCGTTCCGATATACTGCCGACATGAAATTAGAGTTGTCGATCTGCTTGCAGTATGCAAGCTATATTTGACTCGTAATAGATATAGATAGATAGGATAGTAATTCACAGGCTAAACCACAAGCGTCATTGACATGATATTTTTACCACGTATTGGCCATAACGTGAAACCGCCAGAAAAATTGCGATTTTGAACCTCAGTGTCATGGGTTCGATTCCAGAGGGCCCCAAAGTCCTGATTTTTTCCATTTAAATGCATTGCTTAGATTTTCCAGAATTAAAAAAAAATACTTCCCGGATAGGTAGAGAATCAAAACTCTAGGAGTCTATATATATGGTCATGATCTATCAAAAACATAAATGATTTTCACAGAAAATATCCTTGGTTCGATGCTAGGTCGATGCAAATATCCGCCCTTTAAAATACATGGGAGTAGTTTTTCATTATTTTTTTATGCACTTATTGAAATGATAAGAAGTTGGTGCTTGGCTAGAACATGTATGGTAAGAATTGATTTAAGAAAAAAATTTCATATAACCGTACTATTCCTGGGTTTGATGCCAGAGCACAATAACTATTCTCTCATAAGAAATATAAGAGAAAAGTAGGATGTTGTTTGAGGCAGTTGCAGCCAATATTTCTGCATGAATTTTCACACATAGTTATTAATGGTGATCATCTATTGTATTGCATAGGAAGTATCACCAGAAAGAGCAGGGTTCGATGCCGGGCAGTAAATATATCTCCCATATATAACACATTGGGGTAGTTTTTCATTATATTTTTATGCACTTATCAATATGATAGGAAATTCTTGCTTAGATAGAAGTTGTATATTAAGACTCGGTTTAAGAAAAACTTAGATAAGACCATGCTGTGCCTGGGTTCGATGCCAGAGCACATTAATATTTCTCACATAAAGAATATTAGGGAAAAGTAGGTCGTCGTTAGGTAGGTAGAGAAATTAAACTCAAGGAGCTGATAGATATTTTCAGGATCTATCGATAACATTAATGACTTTTACAGAAAATATCCTGGGTTTGATGCTAGGACGATGCAAAATCTGCCCTTTTAAATGCATTGAGGTAGTTTTTCGTTATTTTTTTTATGTACTTATCGAAATGATAGGTAGTTCTCGCTCTACTAGAAGATGTATATTAAGACTCGGTTTAAGAAAAATATTTAGATAAGACAGTACTGTTCCTGGGTTCGATGCCAGAGCACTTAAAAATTTCTCTCATAAGGAATACATGTGAAAAATAGGACGTCATTTGAGGCAGTTGGTTGCTAGGTCAGGTTCGAAGCCAGGTGGTAAATATTTCCCCCATTTAAAATACAAAAATGTAGTTTTCATTATTTATTTTGATGCACTTATCAAAATATTAGGAAGTTCGTGCTTGGCTAAAAGATTTATGGTAAGAATTGATTTAAGAAAAAAATTTAGATAAGACCATGCTGTTCCTTGGTTCGTTGCCACAGCACATTACAATTTCTCACATAAGGAATATATATGAAAAATAGGATATTGCTTGAGGAAGTTGCAGCCAATATTTCTACTTTAATTTCCACACATAGTTAGAGATGGTGATCTTCTGTTGTACTGCATAGTCAATTCACTAGGAAGGCTCGGGTTTGATGCCAGATGATTAAATTGCAGCAAATTTTAAGATTATTTTCAATCCTTTTTTTTCTTTTGAGGACTGTCCCGATATGATGCCGATAAGAAAATGGTTTTGAAATGAAATCTGTGTTGTCGATCTGCTTGCAGGATGTAAGCTACATTTAACTCGTACTGTATATTGCTGACAGAAAAACAAAGAGTGGACATGGTGAGAAAAATTAATGGTTTTGAAAGTAATTTCGAAAAGGGTAAAGGTGAGCAAACCAAACTCTTTCTCTCCAAAATAATTAATGGAATGCATATAAAGACAAAATAAAAATCTTCTTGAAATTCTTTAAGGGGACACAACAGGGATGATAACAATTAACCGAGATTAACTCTTCCTTAGGATAAAGTAATATTATATATGTAAAGAAAAAGTTTTAAAGCGTAAAAGCCAAAGTAAATATAAGGGATGATTGGGAATGGTGGTTAGGAAATGGAAAAGGTCTAAAACAAAGTTGCCCAGTGTCTTACAGTTTCACTTTCACACAATGCTTATGAAAAAGAATCCAATGACAATGGAAGTTTTGAAAGCAGAATTGACAAGTTGATATCATAGAATATACAAGAGTGAATGGGCTGTTGTACATATTTTAGATGCACAGGGGATATTCTTGATGGAAGCAGAATGATAGAGACAATGCATGACAACAGCACCGGAAAAGTGAAAATATCTAAAAAAAACTGTGTTTAATATTTATTAAAGAAATGTAAAACACATTATCAGCAAAATATATGATTTGATGATTACGTATGTTACAGTAAGTACCAGAATCGTGAATATAAGAAGGTCCTTTCTTGCAAACTCCATAAATGAGAAAGCATGAAGGTTATTCAATATTTATTGATGCTACAAAAATGTCTGGCAATCTTACTATTGAAAGATAAGTTATAAAAATCCATCCTTTCCATACATTCACAACATATTTTTGCAAGATACGATGTATGAAAAATATAGTCAACACTTAACAATATTCAGTGACATTAATGACTCTCATTTCCTCAAATTCGTAATATCTTTTCTATAAAACTTACTAAATGAGAACTACCTCAAAATTTTCTATAAATTAGTTAACAAAATGTTGATATATTTTATGGTAATAATCCTCCTTAAGTAATTGACGTAACAACTTTCTCTCTGAAACATTTCCGCTAAATGGTAGCAACAGATTAAAATGCCTAATGCAAATATACCAAATAAAAAGTTCTATAGGTATTTCTGTTTTATAATTGATTAATTCTCACCAAATTCAGTAGTATACACTCTGCCCCCAATTCTATTTTCTGCTTCCAAGACTATTATATCGTTTACGCCGGACTTCATCAAACGAGTAGCGGCAGCAATCCCAGATGCACCGGCTCCGATAATTACCACACTGTATTTACTCATCTGCAAAATTTATAGAATGGTTGACTAAAAGTAAAAACCAGCAAAACATAAGAATTAAATTAATACTAAGTAGATCTCAATTGTAACCTTGGCAGCCTCTTCGAGATCATCGGTTTTATCAATTCCGAATCTAGTCAGCAGCAGGAGCAAAACACTTCTACTGAAATTCAGTAATGTAATGGGCATCAGTTTTTATTTATATCCCTACCTTGATTACACTATCTTGCGTAAAGATATCTCATTTGTGTAGGAAAATTTCGTACGTGATCTGATCTGAGTAAAACTTACGCGCGAACGTTTGCTATCTCTTTCTGTCGTCTGTTCTTGAAAAAAAAAGAAGAGGAATCGTGCGACGAAAAAAAATAATCGAATCCATCTCAAAGATCTCAAACGAAAGACTTGATACCAATTAACGAATTGTTTATACAGCAAAACATCATTGTCCACTGCTCAAATGATTCTAATCATTATAATTGTCATATCACTGGAAGGAATAGATTGCCAAGAAACTACATATAGTTTCGTTTTTCTTTCCAGAACGTATTCTGCTATAAATTATTGATCTTGTTTGTTTGGGTTTAAATCTTGTTATTATCAACATGCAGACGAGAAGGATAGACTTCCATAGTTTTGTTTTATGGTAATATAACGATGGTTGGTTGATGAAAGCAAATTAGATTCGCTTAAAATGCATCACATGGTCAAACCTTTACTATAACTCAATGAGATCTTGTATGTCGTATATTATTAAAATTCTCTAATAGGATAAATGATTAACAAAAACGAAGTTGAGGAAATCTACTGTACCTAATACTCGCAGATACTAATTTTACTAGTTAAATCCATAAGAATTTAATTGGGAACCCCATGAAAATTTGTTTATATACATAAAACCAAATTTTCATGGGTCCAAATACTATTTTTACTTTCTTTTCAGCAATTTTTCGTGCAAGAATTCATTTCATTCTCCCAAGAGGCGACTGATTAAAATTTATGATCTCTGATCCACAAGAGTTAATGTTAAATATCAATTCAATAGATAAATAGAATCTGGAGTTAAAAAAGCTCCAAATAGCCCTTGTTTGCTGAAATACATATCGAGAATAATAACCATAATCCCATAATAACGCTTGCAATACCTCAGCCTCAGGGAACCTTAATGGTTAGGGCCGCACGACGGGTTGTTCGTTAACAATGGCTATTTGGTGCATTTCGCTTCATAAATAGCGCGCCGCAGATCGTAAAATATTGCTAACTTTGCAAAATTCGGTAGGTTGGCGTTTTGAATGACGTCATTTTTCTGGAACTCCGTGAAGGCGTAAACAAGGAAAGTGTGTCCTGTAAGATTAAGCGAAAGCTTTTTGCCCAGACCCAGACATGGCGAATAATTCACGGTATGATATGTTAAAAATTGATAAAATTAGTGTAATATCTTGTTGTCATTATTATTTCTATCGTTTATAAGACTTTTTTAGTGAATAGTCTCAGCTTCGATGAGAAATTGGAAAATATTATTGCTGGTGTCTTTGGCCGAACTATCTCTTTATCGCTTTTAAATTAGCTCAAGTTTAGGTAAATTTCTGTGAAACTAGAAATTTACCCAAGTTTATTGTTAGTATATTTATTCAACATCGATATTTCCATTTATGAAAGGAAAAAAAGGAATCCGGAGCTAGAGATAATCAGAGACTCTGTATCTGGACCACCTAACATTGATTCTGATATCGAAGAGTTGGTCAGAAAAACACGGGATGTGGACGTCTCGTTTCTGTTTAGTCCCGAAGGACGGGTGATTCTTCGAGAGATTTGTCTTGGTTTAAGCTCAGTCAAGGATAAGTTGCTTCACTATGGCTGGGAAACTTTTGGTCACCATCTCGGATTGCATCCTGATGTCGTTCAAGTAAGATAGAAATAAAATTGTGGTACGAAATAAGAAAGTATGTCCAAATAACTGATTCTTAATTTATTATTCAGATATGCGGTTGTTGTCACAACGGGGAAGACCCTACCTACAATATATTTTTGGCGTACAGTAGGAAAGAAAACGCATCACTGAGCAAAGTCATTGAAGCATTAAAACCCAGGAAGGATATCCTGAATCGAACCTTCGATCTCGTAAATTGTAAGTTAATACTGTAATGATGACACTACATAACAGTTTTTAACTCTCATATGTCCGTCCTACTCTTTTACAGCCTTAGCTGACGAAGTACACTCGAAGTACTTAGAGAGCGGTTATATTTCTGAAGGTAAGAATTAGTATCGCCTTAATGAAGTTTACGTGTCATACTTCATCCACTCTAAGGTCGTGAATAATATATCATCATTAACTACTATAATATGAATAATAATATCACTGTTATAGGTCATTCTTCTTCGGAATGTTCAGAAGAAGATGTGCAGCCAGCCATAATCAAATACGGTACGGGGATTATGCATAAAGTTCCCTGGGTCTTTGAGGAATTGAAGGCGATTAAACTCAATGACGTTGATTCGATGAGGAAAATAATGTTACCCAGGGAAGACAATCAGGTGTGTACATTTTTTGTATGGTTAAATTCTACTTTTTAATGTTTTAAATAATTATTTCGATGTCCTCTTACGTTTCACCTCCTTCTAGGAACTTTAATGGTCGTTTTTGGTGTAAAAAACATTTAGTTTTTCTCTTAAGTTACTTTAGCTCAAAATTTGCTATATTTCAGTTACAAAGGGCTGTACAGTTTGTGAAAAAGACTCAAAAAAAGCCAAAATATGGCTGTAAAGTGATGCTGACATTTACTCGAGATGGATTTGAAGCAGCCAAAGAAGTTGCGAAGATAATGAGAAGAGAGCATGATGGTCTACCAAGAATTGGAGTGGTTATACTGCAGGAACAAATTAATTATCTTTGCCAAGAACCTCAGAAGTTCATTGAAGAAGCTTTTAATCAGGTGTGTCAGTAATTTTCTCCAATATATTAATTTGAAGTCATTCATGTTGTGAATGGTGATTCTTTTTGAAACATGGACTTTAAGAAGGGAAGAAGTTAAATATTTGGAGGCCTTCGAGATGTGGGTATGGTGAGGAATGGAAAGAGATGGTTGGGTTGATAGGAAAACAAGCAGAGGTGTTAGCGATGGTTGGGGAGGAGAGGGCTTCAATTGACGTGATTAAGCATCGTCAGGAGAAATGGGTGGGCCAAATATTGAGGGGATTGGTAAAGGTTGTAATTGAGGGTAGGATTCAGGGGGAAGACAAAAGATGTTGGATGACATGAGGGGTGGGGTTAACTATAGGGAAATAAAGTAGATGGCGCTTAATAGGGATTTTTGATTGTGCATGAATCTAGTGAAAGATATAACACTCATGATGATGAAGAATAAGTGATTTTTAATATCCTTATGAAGGAGTTCTATCAAGTAACACCTCAATCCATCATGTTTAATGGAAAGCATGTTAAAATTTTGTGTGAATACTCGAAATTCTTCTTTTTAATTCAAATTATTTCGTGCAATACAGAGAAATGAATTATTCAGCATTATCTATTCATCGTCAGGTGGGGATGACTCCACGAGTCTAAACCATGATTGTATTAAAATAAAATTCCTCGTGGTTCATAGAAGTTCTTTTTAAAATGTTCTCCTTTGAATTGTACTTATAAAGTTATTGAGCTGCTGTTTTTCTTAGCAATGGTTTGAAACCTTTATACTGTTTCAGAAGTGGTTGTTTTTAATATCAGAAATTTTCCATCAATTAATGGAAAATTCATTTTAATAAAAATAATGTTCTTATAGTATCCCAAGGAAGAATAGATTTTAAAATAATCTGATGGGACCAGGATACGTATCGATTTTCTGATCCAGTCGGACTTCTTTCAAGTTCATTTTTCCATGGGATGATTTTTGCTGGGTGTAAGCCATCTCATGCCAAAAACACCTATTTCCTTGTTCTTACACTATCTTTAAGGATATTTATAATAATTCGACTAGCTTACCAATCCACATTTTTAGGGAAAATATTATTCATATAATTAATTTGGATGGTCAAATATAACCTTCCAAACTTTGATACTAGTTTTTGGTGGCAATACCCTCAAATATTGTTGTTATCTCGTTTGAATAGTCGGAGAAAATATTGTGTAACTGTTCTGTCTCTCAACTAAATTGTCTCATTTATATTTTCGCAGGTGGATTACGTGATTCCTATCATCACTAAACAATATTGTGACTCTCTTTTCTCTACGGAACAAAGAAATGAAAGTAACATTGACTGTATGGATGCTAATTTTGTTCGATATATATATTCATTGATGGGAAGTTATTTTGTTGGCAATGGTTGTGTGAGAAATAAGTTCCGATGTATCATACCAGATGATTTGACTACATCAGTGATCAGGCATCCCTTAATGTGTGGACCGATGTTTCAAGTTTGGGTGAAAGTTAGTGAAACAGAGAGTCTAAGCACCATATTGTTAAAATCTGTTATGAGAAGAAAATTGACGTGATTATTCCTTTTACATGATAGTTTGTAAATAAATATTTCGTTTATAACAGTTTGTTATCCTTTCTTGTGCTGCCAAATGCTGGTGATAAGCGGAGCACTGTCATTGATTTACTAATAGCAATGGTTTATTTATGGGCATTAACCCAATTACAGAGTACATGTTATTACGAATTGTTATATTGCGTGGTTTCATTACATTGTATTTTATAAAAGAGCAATTATACAAAGTATGAAAGTTATAAATACACATGACAAATATAAATTGTTGAATATACAGAAAAAAACCCAATTAGTTTATCTTAAAAAGAAAAAATAAAAAACTCCATTTACTAATCGCTATATTAAATTTTGAAATAAAATTAAGTGTAATAGTAATCTCCTCTTAACATTGTTAAACTAAAATTTAAAATATTGATTTTATTACATGCTGAATTATAATTTCTCATAGCAAGGAGTATGGGTGAAGAGTAAGCACAGTTGCTTTCCGTGTACTTTAATGAGAATATAGTGCTGTTTCTCATATTTTTTTGGGGATATAAAAAATAAGTATACTTAAAATTTCACTTGAATCAAAATCATTTTTCAGTAGCCTGTATAAAAATATATTGCTTGAACGAGTTCTTCTTGTTTCCAGCAGTAATATATTGATATAATATATTTTGATATAATTTTTGGCAAATCTAATTAACATAGATATCATATAAAACATATTCCATCACAAATTTCAATTGTGGCCAAAAGTATGTTATGTAATGTCATATTTTTTATAATAAAAGAGTTAAATTAATATATCATTTTAATATCTTTAAAATAAATTATATGCATATTTATTTTTGGCAAATTATATTCATTTCTTCACATCTATCTTCATTTTACAAAAATTTAATATATATTTTGATGTTTTCTTTTTACAAATGAAGATCAATAGGTATATCATGGTATTGCTTTTGTTTATATAATCGTTATGAACAAACTGATTTGTCTTAGCATTAGGAGTTAATGGAAGTTGTTTTAGCAGTGCCGTGATTTGATATTACCATGCTATAATACCATTATTTCTATAATAAATTTTTAATTCCATTGTGTTTGTTTCGTAACACATTTTTATTTGTGCAGCCTGAGTAATACCAACGAAAGAAACTTGTGTTAAGCAGAGGCGAGAAGTTGACGTGATAGCTGAAAGAAACAATTCTAGCATCTTAATCTTATGCGGTAAATATTCGTTAAGCTATAGTACAGTTATGGATACCGTAGTTTTTCTTCCCATAAAATAGAACTGGGATAGTGGTGCTGCCTTATTTTTTGGGTTAATTTATACGCTGAACATAGGCTAAAACCTGAAAATTCACCTCAAAATTTTAGGGGTCGACTGATACGCCGGTATAACAGTATATCTTTAGTTTGAAAAATGGACGGATCGTTTTTCTAAAAATCATCAAGTCTTGGACACAGTTTTCTCCCCAGATTTATATTATGAACTCAAAACATATATTGTGGAAACTTAAAATATTAGGTGCAGTTCTTTCTTAGAAGCTTAATTATTAACTCAACATTCCCTTTGTCTTATTTTTCACTATTAGCTTCTTTGGGTGGCCCAGAACAGCTTGTTAGTACTGCCAGATCTTATTAACTTCTTCTAAGAAGATTGGAGTAAATATACAAACAATGCTCCTCAGAAGACAAAAATGGAGAAACAGCTAATATACTAATTTATTTACTCTCTCTGCCTATTTTTGGACCTTTTGTCATTTTCCCCTTCCTTTCTAAATAGTTTTCATACATTTAGGATGCACCCAAATTCACTGAACAGGGTAATAGGGAAGTGCAAGGGGTAATTTTGTGGAAGCTAAAGGAAGAATGACTGGCAGAGATATCATAGATGTAAGCAATGGCCTATTTGTCCAGTCAGTCCCCTCCATTCTACCCACTCCCTTGATCTTCATTGAAGGGAAGAATGGACTTGAAAAATACAAGGGAAGTGGTCATGGGCATCATTAACGAGCAACTGCTTTAATAGAAATTAAGTTCTGTCAATCCCATCAGCCTATGTTCAGTTATTTAAATCTCTCCTTAACATTTTCAAAAAGCTATTCATTCTGTCCTTGTGTTTACATCTCAAAACTTGTTGACTTGGTCAAGTACCACTGCATTTAATTGAATTCGAGAGTAGATGTATAGGTATTTTTAAGTATAGGAGGAAAAATCTATAAGGAGCTGGCATAACTTTCTATGTAGATGATTTAAATTATGCTATTAATTATGTCAAATATATGAGAAATAGAATGTGTGTTGTTGCTAATTTCCACAGAATTCCTCATTTCATTAAGAATCATTTTCCAGAAACTATGGAAAGGAAACCAATTAGATGCAAGTGAAATCGCATGTCTATTATTCTTATACAGAATATGTGGTGAATTGAAGAAGAGATGTTGCACCTTGTTCAAACCTAATCGTACACATAAGTAACACAAGTGTTAGCTTTAAAAAAACTCTCAGAATTCACTGGTTTATTTCTCGTAGAAAGGACCAATCATTGTCAATAAATAAACCACGGAGAACTGAAGACAAACGGTGAAACCAAATCTATCCACATATTACATACCACTTTTTTCTCTATCAACAGATTACAGTATTATAGCTATGAAATTGTTATGATTTTTAGATGTTTCAATTACATATCAATTGTTTAATGGATTGTAATCTTATTGGTCACTTCTATTAAGTTTATATAGAAAATAATAATTTTGTAAAATAACTACATGTTGATGGAATTAAAAGAAGAGCATTGCTACAAAATGAATAAGTGAAATACTGAAAGATACAAATGAAATTGCTTAAATAAATAAGATTATGTAATCAACTTTTAAAAATATAGGAAATTCCAAATCCCAAAACAACCACCGCTATTAAAAGGAATGTAACGATAAAGAAAAAATAAACTTATTTATATAGAACAAATGTTGTATAATTGTTTAATTTAAATATATTACATAAGAAGTCCGTTATAACGAGTACGGCATATTACGAGAGTTGCGTTATAGCGAGTGATTTTAAGCCGTTGCCTGTCTCACTGCAGAAAGGATAGGAAGTTACGTCCATTATAAGAGGTGGTCATTTCTGAAGTATCGTTATAACGAGTGCCAAAAGCTCCATTCTTTTCTTGCAGGAGGCATATGTCGGAATCGTCAATTGACGTGAGAGACGAAGTACGACTAGCCAACGGTAATCCGAGGCGTATTATCTCTTCAAACTGCAGAAAAATATTAAATGCAAAAATTATCATCACCTAATTCATGAATTTGTTTTCCACAAGTCGCCTCACGCTTCCTCGGCAAATATGCTTCAGGGAGCTTTGATTAGAAACTTCTCACGAGTTTCACTCTCCCCTTTATCCCTCCGTACATCTCATCACCTCGTCTCTTGTTTCTTCTCGGCGACGACCCTTCTAGTCAGCACCGGAATTTTAAATTGAGCTCCCATAATATTGGCATCCACCCGTGGGATGTTTTCATACGAAACTTGGCACCAAATCGTCTGATCCAGGATCGGTGGGAATATAAGAGATAAAAGCAGTGCTGATTCGGATTCCAAGGGTAATTTCCCTCTTACTACATACCTTCCCCTCCCTCGCGACACAATCATTGCTTATGAAGAGTTTGAATGAAAAATATCTCGAGAAAGCAATTTGATATTAAGATTATTTAAAGACACACCATAATTTTTCGACGATTATAGAGCAATAATTTTCCAATTTTATATTGGCGGACGCAGTTTAGTCATGATGTATTAATCAATAAAATAATGTGTTAACTCGAATATAACGCGCCATCGTAAGTAATGGGCACACCGAAATTCGAGCGTCTGACATTGAAAAATTTGCCCGCAAATGTAATGCGCCCCTTAAGATATACGGTCACGCCAGTCGCTGTACCTCATACGTCTGTACTCATCTGTACTATACAGTCATACACTACTATATGAGTATATTTATGTACGTAAACAAAATGTCGGTGATCGTCCACGCCGATAGTCCTACGTGAGTGCCAATTCAAAATCGTTCATTTAAAAATTTTCAGGGTAGCAAATTCCCTTTCAATTGAAAACTATCGTCCTACAGTTCGCATGTTTGCAAATATCGATACAGAATTAACACAAGTATACAGTCCAAACATAGACAGCGGATTGGTGGAACGTTTGACGGGTACGAGTAGTTGATATGGAAGCAGGGTGAGCCTAGGATTCAGCAGGCCTCACGCTACTGGACATGACGTGCACCAGAATCTAGTGTGCCAACGATTCTATCGCGCACCCCGATTTTTGAGGTGAAAAAGACCCAAAAGAGTGAGAGTTACTTTAGAGTGAATGAGGTATTCTTGACGCGAACGTACTTTTTATACGAATTATGAAGCAATCGCGTAAGGATTAAAAGGCCTAAAGTTCCATTCTCTCGCACTCGCTGCTCTTAGATTCAACTGACTTCTACTCTAATTTGTATTTTCCAGAAATTCATTTATTAATTGAATAACAGCAGAACAAGGAATAAAATGCATTAGTTTGCAAACGAAGAAGTGAAAATTTTACAGAAAAAACCTAAAATTAATCCTAATTTACATTATTTCCCTGAAATTCTAAAATTATGGTCTGAGATTGATATCGAGAACCTAATTTCCTGAAATAAGTGCAACATGTGAAATATAGCAGCGAAGTGTGAAGTTAATACGCCCCAACTACAAGACGACAATAGTATTGTTTTTTAATAACACAAAATCTAGATCCGAGGTTGGATCAGAAAATCAGAATTTATTTGCTTGTGACAAAGATTGGCAGATAATGCCTGGAAAATTAAAAATAAACTGAAATCGAGCTGCTTCGTAGGACATGAAGAAAACATTTTCCTTCTTCAGTATGCACAATGCAGAAGAAAATAATTTTTAAAATTAAGTCAACAACAAATTCAGTTATTGGGCTGGAATTTCACTAACATGCAACTGAAATTTTTTTGGCAACAACTGAATATTAATAAATCTTAAATATAAACCTCTACAGTACAGTATGGAAAGAAATATAGCTGTTAATAATTTAGATGAAAATCTGTAATTAATCATTGCTTGTATTACAAAGTTATTATCAATGTATCAAGCAGTAAGCCGTAAGATAGTGGTTTTATCTTACACAAATGCTCTTTCCCTAAATTTAAGCAATCTCATCCTAACTTCACTCCTATCTTTCAATCATTTCTAACTCATGCAATACTATACAATTAGAGAGAATGATGCATGATTTATTATCTGCTACAAACAAATCAATAAAGGCCAGCTGACCAAATAATATCAGATTTACTACCCAAGTCTCCAAAGAAAAGGACTGAAACCAACAAAAAGCTATAATTTAATCAAGAAACAGTGAAAGGAGAAATAACCTAGGGTAAATAGAAGGAGTCTCAATAAATTTATGAATAGTTCTGCATCTATACTGAAAAACCTGTAAGATATATTGCTGTAATAAATATATATATATATATATATATATATATATATATATATATATATATATATATATATATATATATATATATATATATATATATGAGTAGACTGAAAATAAAATAGCTATGTGAAATACAACTGAAGAATAGATTCACATTTATGGAATCCTGTAAGGAATGGAAAAGAATGTTAAAAATATAAATTAAAATGAGATATACACAATTTTAATCTGTATCAGGAACTTTGTTGTATAGTTTAGCAGGTCTTGCTATACATTTGTATGGCTTTAAATTGATCTGTTAGAAAAATAATATTAAACAAAATGACCATAGGCAAAACTAATGAAACATTTGGATGAAGACAAACTACTAAAATATTGTTATATAACTTGTTTTAGTAACTACCAATACTAGTGTTAATTGTTATACTAACTAAAAACCTGCCAAAAAATTTAAAAATTCAATTTTAAAGATGAGAGCATGCATATAACATGGTACCACTAAGTACGCATTAAGTGACTAAAAGAGTCCAAGCAGAAAGTCAATGCAATTTATATAAATATTGAAAACAGTGATTGCTAAAGTGCATAAAAAACCTGAAATTGAATATAGGGGGCCCCCAAGTAAAATATCGCAAAAGTAATTTTCATATGCATAAAATAATAGATCATTATGAGAAAGAAATAAACAAGTACCGATAAACATTTAAGCCTTGCTATGAGAATGAAAACTTTATTACTTATGGTGATTAAAAATACTAGTACATGTGAATATATGAGACACTTATCTTGGTAATACAGTTTCCTGAAATTTTGTAATTGATGCTGCATTGCTGGAAGAATAACTTCTACTCTGCATGGTGGCTTTAATTTATAGTCCAGCCTATGGATGTGGATGAAAATGAATTAAAAAATCACATGCTATTATTTAATTATATAGGTATTCATATTAAAAATAACAGCAAGAGAAAGTAGTAGTATAATAATTCAACAGTATGTTAAAGAAATTAACAAGAACTATCAATATTTATTAATCAATCTTGAAAAAGGAACATTACATTGATTGTATAAACTCAAGATTATATTCTGAAAGTACCTTCGTGAATATGAGAAACTCCTATGTATCACCATCATTTCCTTGATTTTTTTAATTTGTTTGTAACAGTGAGCATACTGTGAAGGTCAGGATACAGCATACACCGAAAGGCTGCTGATTCATGCTCTAGAGCAGGAGGAACAACTTTTATTGACAAAAAATGTACATATGTATTATATGATTATATAAAAACAGCATAAGCAACAAATAATACAATGAAAACCACTATGGTAAATAAATTAATAAGATATATACTTAATTACCAGCCTTTACTTATGAATATATATGTAATTCCTGTAACACATTTTGTGCAATTTATTGAGAATAGCAACCATCCTTCCAATGGAATTGACAGGAGGATAAATTCACCAAAAGATGTTGATTTATGCTCTATGGCTGGGTAAACAACATTCCTCTCTTCTGAGTCCATCCATCAGGAGGTGAGCTCTTTCCCAATAGACTTGGACATGGATGAAAGTTAATAAAAACATACATTAATATGAAAAGCAAAAGAAAAAAGTAGAACACAATATCTCTATTATGAACCTCTGGTTAAACATAAATAAAATGAAGGGGAGAGATGATCTGAAATTACTAATGGTGTGTAAATACTGAGTTTAATAGTAGTAGTAGTCTCCCATTCTAATAGTTTCACACCTCTGGGAGGTTGCAGGTTAAGGCTTGTAATACTTAGCCCAATGGTATGAATGAAGGCCAGCACTACACTCCTACCATCTACTATTACCCAGAGTTTTACCTCCAGTACTCACTTTTACACATTTACAGGCTGATCCAATCTGTGGCCTCCCTGAAAAATGCTGGCAGGTAATTTGCCATGGCTGAGGATTGAACCCCAGCCCTCTGAATTGCATTTAATAATTTCAGAATATCCAGTGCTCTGGAGAGAGTTAAGATAAAAATCTTTATTATCGCAATTCAAGTAGTTAAGCCACTTAAATCGTTTAATGTCTGTCTATATGAGAAAACAGCGGCCGTGGTCGCTGAGTGGTTAGCGTGTTCACATGGTATCCCTCCAACCCAACGGTCCTAGGTTCGAATCCTGGCTAGTCGGATTTTTTTCGGTTAGGGAATGGTCTTGTGCGATTGTTGTTGTTGTTAATACCTTACGGTGAATGTCCAGAAAATGGGGTGGGGTGTATGAAAAAAATAAATAAAAAAATTTGAAAATAAACTAAGACCTCTCTCAGAGGCTCACTTTTAGAATGCACCTTATGTGCCGGGCAGAGAGATTGCTTGTGGTTATGATGTCCTGGTAGTTTAACTACTGGTAGAGTCTCTTGCCAGATATGTATTGATTAACCACCAGACAAAAAGTGCCTCACAACATTAGGACAGAGAGGACTCATAGTTTAGAAGCTAACTTCTAGGAGCGTAATTCCTGAACACAAATCCTGGTCTTCCAGGATGAGGGTGGGGCATGGGGCTAGCAACTTCACCCTGTAACAACCATAAATATGCCTCTGATGAATCATGTTGGATTGTTAAGATGTCAACCTGACAAACTGAAACATTCATTAACTGTATATGAAAATTAGTGACTTTGAATGTTAGAACCATGAATCAGGATAGATGAAAGAAATTTCCAATGAAATGTTTAAATATGGTTTGTATGTAATAGCTCTCCTAGAAATGAGATTTGTAGAATCTGTCAGAATTGCAAAGATTTGACAGTAGTGTACAGTGGTTCCAGTTACAGAACTGGATTACATGAAACATATAAGGAGTAATGTGATAAACTTAAATCCACAAGCAGAGTTACTCTGGATATCAATCTCAAAATATTGATATGTCAGCACTTTCTCTACACAGAAGATGGTTCAGAACAAGAGAAGCAAGCATTTATGATAACTTTGAAAGAGAATGCAAGAAAACATCAAAATATCATGCATTCGTTCTTGTAGACCTCAATGAAAACTTTGGCGAGGAAGATTCTATACATAATACAGCCGGAAAGTACTCTTTGCTTGATGAAACAAGTGAAAACAAGGTTATTCTCTCAGATTTTTCAAATACTTATTATAAAAAGCATATGTATTTTAGCAATAAAATATTCATCAGGGTATCTTGGAAATGCCAGGAAGTGAAATTGTGAGACCAAATAGATTGTGTGATTGTATGTAGGAAACAAATTGACCTCCATATTAGAATGACTGGCTGCCTTGGAGAAAGCCAATGGTCCTAGAAGACAAATGGAACTCAAATTTTAAAGGATCCAGTGCAAGCCCCTGAAAGAAAAGTTTTAAGTAGTAAGTATGACAAATGTGGAAGGAGAGACACGAATATCCTGTTGAAATGCAATGGATAAAAATTAAGAGGCTCTTATCAACAGCAAATGATACAATTGGCAAAGTTCAACTAAAAAGGTATGTAGAATGGTTCTTTTGCAAGTACAAAGCTCCAACAGATAAAAATAAGAACATATACATTATGCTTCAAAGGTAGATCAGGTTGAGGAGACAAAAATCAACAGTGCAGGATGATAATACTTCAATGAAAGAATAGGAGAATTTGAAAAATATTATAAAAACTGTGGAGCAGCTCAGCAATGAAAATGAAAGTTTTATCGAGCAGTAAAACACATTTGCAAAGCATAGCATCCAAAAGTAAACTCTCATAAGAACAAAAATGATGAAGTCTTAGAAGAAGAGTATCAGATAATAGAAAGATGGTCCAATTCTAGAATTTGGGGGAAAGGTGTAGAATCAGAATGAACTGGGAAATCAATTGAATATTGGAAGAGAAGGATATAGTTAGGTTCTCCAAGGCAATATGACTGTAATGGATGGGCCATCTTGAATGGATGGAATAGTGCAGAATGCCAAAATTGTTAATGAGTATTAACTTGGTAGGAGGAATAACACACAAACTACAAAATGTTGAAGAGGGCCTGAAGACAATCGGAACTGGAAGATTGAGAGAGAAAGCAAAGAGTAGAGCCAAGAGTAGGCATATAATGGAAGCCAAGGCCCACACAAGGCTGTAGAGCTATAGATGAGCAATTACAATACAAGAAGTTAGGTCAAATTGTTTAATGAGAGAGTATGTGAGAAAATTATAAAATAAAAATAGGTACTTAGTAATGTGTGACCATATACTAATTAAATGCAACCAAAGAAGGATGTGGGTACTTTATTTACTTTGAAATTCTGTACCATTTATCAAATCTTAATCATAACCAAAATGTACCTCTAGAGCAGTAAGTCTACTTATAGAAAGTAATAATAAAGTTATAAACAGGCTAGATCTAGCCTGCTTATAAATTATTTGCTATAAAGGATCGTAAAGTTCAATGAAAAAGTTACTATGATTCAGAAAACTACTCCAATAAATCACTTAAAGTTGAAATATGTCCAGTGGAATTGAATATTTGATACTCTAAAAATATCAATTTAAAAGTATATTCTATAGAAAGCATAATTCATGTGATAGATCTAGATTAATCTCTGTGACTTCATCCAATCCCAATTATTTATAAATACCATATTATCAATATGAAATAACCCTAAATTATCTATTGTTGGACTGAATAGATAATATTAAATAAATGAAAATATTTAGCTCATTTATACATGACAAAGATAATTGATCGTTAACTGTTAGTTACTCCCCAATGGTATATCAGTGTAAATTCAAGGGGGAATTGAACAAACCAAACAGGCTATTGCAGAAGATAGAAACGTGGTATTACTCATTCACCGAGCTATAAAGAGGCTGACAGTTTTTGAGCTAGCCCTTCTATTAAAATTACAAATGACTTTGTAGAAAATATTAAGTTATAAAAAGAATAGCTGTATCATCTCTGTAAAAATGAAGTGAAATATTTTAATGAAATTATTATCATGTCCTCTTCTTGAGTAGAGCTATCTACAGTAAGATATCTAAGATAATTATTCAATTTCATATAATTATGACATGAAAGTAATTGAATAAATATGTACGAACCCATTCTAATTAAAATTAAAATGATTTGCCTTATTGGTTATAGCCATCAAATGAATACATCCAAGTACTATGCAAGAATAAATATTTTGACTTATCATAATTAAACTTATTTCATGAACAGATGTCTCTTGCTTTACTGAATGATAACCTATTTACAATATTACCTCATTTATGGGAATCTTTAATGCATATGAAAAAATCTGATGTGGCCAACACATGACTTTCTCCGTATTTATTGAAAACATAAGCCTATGCCGGTAATATATAAATAACTCTAAAACAATGAGTGTTACAGTAAAATGTTTCATACAAGCTTTGTAGTAAAAAACATTATCTTCAACTTTGGTACATAATTGTATATACCTAAATTGCATTCTGATAGATATATGTATGAAAATCTTCCTTTTCTGGGTAAACAACAACTTCCGGTTAACCATTATTGAAGAATAACTCCTAAACAATCAGTGTTACGAAAAAATGTTTCATACAAAAGTTATAGTAAAAAACATTATCTACAACTTTTGTAAATAATTTTATATACCTACATTGCATTTTGACAGAGATATGTATGAAAAACTTCCATTTCTGGATTAACAACAACTTCCGGTTAACCATTATTGGGAAATAACTCCTAAACAATCAGTGTTACGAAAAAATGTTTTATACAAAAGTTGTAGGAAAATACATAATCTACAATTTTTGTGTGTAAATGTATATACCTATATTGCATTCTGACAGAGATATGTATGAAAAACTTCCTTTTCTGGGTAAACAACAACTTCTGGTTAACCATTATTGAAGAATAACTCCTAAACAATCAGTGTTACGAAAAAAATTTTTTTACAAAAATTGTAGTAAAGTACATTATCTATAACTTTTGTAAGTAATTGTATATACCTATATTGCATTCTTACAGAGATATTTAAGAAACAAAAATTTGTTCCGGATAAACCGTAACTTCCGGTTAAGTGATATTCTCCAAAAACTAATCAACTCTTGGTATTGTTAGGGAAATCCTAAATATGAATTTTGAAAATGATCGGATAATTACTTTTTAAGATAGAGCGCACACAAACTTTTTAACCACAGACAGACAGACAGACAGACAGACACACAGACAGACATGTTCGGGAAAATAGCTTAAACATGCTCTATGGGCCCCAAAACATCTATTTCCGTCGAAATCTGGAGATCGAATTTTTTTGCTAATACAATACTTTCTCTATACTACGTATAGGGAGAAAGTAAAAAATGGAATGTTTAAAAATTAAATTAATTACTTTTTAAATAAATTAATTAAAAATGTTGTTAACCTCTCCTAGTCTGTAAGCATAATATCCAATCAAGAATAGATAAATCTTAAGATCTTTTTCAAAAATTGAATTGAAGTTGTTGATGATTCTAAGATGATTTCCACATCTTTATATTTTGTATACCTTCACATGAATGTGATGCCTCAATTAGGTGCCACAGTCTCACATTGATAAATAGAACAATAAATTTATATTTATTACCATAGAAGTTATGTCTGAGAAAACCCATACACAAGAAGATTTAGGTATTAAGATGACTTTAAAACACTTTCATATAATTTCCACTTTCTTATAACACATCTATAAATTGATATTTCTATACCAAAGATTAATTATAATGTCTCAATTAGTAATTTTTTTCATTCCATTGTCCTCAAAGATTAATTATTTATATTTGTGCATTTTTTATATAAGCTATGATACAATCTATTGCTATTTATTTCTTATGAGGTGGAAACTATAGCTTTTTTAAATCAAAACCTTTAATCTAATTTATTAACAGAAACTAAGTCGTATATATAGTAGCTAAAATAATGAATGTGAATATCGAATTAGCATCAAAGATTCCCATTCAATGTAACAGGCATATATTTAATTAAACACCTATTTTAGAAATTTCATTTTCATAAATCATAAACAAAAAAGATATAAACAAAAGTGTCTGCATTAATATTTACAGCTAATTATAAACCGGGATTTTTCTGAATTAACAGTTCAAATAATTCTTACAAATGTCAAATCTAAACCAAAAACGTTTTGTCATCTATGAATGTCTTCCAAAGTACAGTCCTGGCCAAAATTAACACAGCACCGGCCGTAAGGATCGCTAGGGAGGTGCTGCGTTAATTTTGGCCAGGAGTGTACCTTGGATTGAGGATTGAACTGATCTGATCAAACTGATTTAAAGTGAGTTAATTTTAAAGTTTTGTTCTTGATTTTATTGAATTTGACAGATTCAGTTATTGGCATAGAAAGTTTTGCTTCCAAGTGAGATACTTTATCAAACAAATAGCCTGGTGCCTCATGCTTGCAAAATTCTGACTTCTATTTTGCTGAAAAGAATTGAAGATACAATTGAAATAGTACAGTCAGATGATCAATTCGGGTTTAGAAGAGAAGAAGTTATACGTGAAGCCATTCTGGCTTTCAGACTTCTGGTGGGAAAAACATAAGCAAGGATAAGGCAACAAATGGATTTTGTATACAAAGGCCTTTGATGATGTAATAAGTTTTTGGAAGAGCCAATGGAAAGGCTAATGGAAATGAAAAAGGAAATTTGTATAAAATTAAGAGAAAAAGGACGATATACAATCTATTAAAGGATGAGAAGGGTATAATGAAGGCTGGAACTTACGAGTAGGAAGTTAAAATAGAGGAAGGATTTAAAGGCAAGGGTGCTCATACTCACCAAAGGCCTTCACTGTGTGCAGAAAGCAATGGAAGAACTTCTTGAACGGATAGAGGATTTCAATGCTTCGTTACGCTGAGGGTAAATATTCTAGCAGAAAGTGAAGAAGAATTAATTCACCTTCTGAAATTAACTTACTTCTCAACTGTCCAAACTATCTGAGATTGAATAAAAAGAAGGAAATGCTCGTCAGCGGTGAAAAAGATACTGTTGACAGAAGAATTTGGCTGGATGGAGAACTTTTAGAAAGAGTGGACTCTTCTGATAAAGTAACCCAGAAGTATTACCATTAATTAGACGGGGAGATTGTAAAGTTCTACCTAAAATTGGATAAAAATGGGAAATTAGGTATTCCTGAATGATAAAGGTTACCGCCTCTTAGGTTTCCTAAAACGTAATACTCTCCATAGCTTTTCCACCAATACAATAATTAAATCCTTCTGCACTATAGTCCGCACTATCCTTGAGTATAATAGCACTATCTGGAATCCACACTGCTCTTCTCACATCAACGCCTTAGAGAAGATTCAAATTAGATTTGCCAAATGGCTTTGTTGGAAAGAAAATATTCCTAATTTTAATGCACATAATTATCCTGATATTTGCCGTAGCTTTAATTTCACACCTCTGAAGACAAGAAGAACTGTTACTGACATCATATTTTTAAGAAATCTTCTTCTGGGTACTGTTGATTCTAAAGCCCTTTTATCCAAGATAGATTTTAATGTACCCACGAGGAGGTCAAGGCATTCTGCTCTTTTCCGTGTTCCTTTTGGGAGAGTGAATGCCTGCAAATATGAACCACTCACCAGGATGATGCGGTCCACAAATGACATCCTAGTGAGGAACAAATTTATAGACCTCTTCAATGACTCTCCCAGAATTTTAAAGCATAAATTATATGCCACTTTGTCCTCTTGATTTTTTTCCTTACTTTATTTCATTTTCTGTCCAATTCCATTTTTATGTTATTTTTTATACTCTGTTTTTATACATGTTTTTCTCTTCTTTTTTCTATTGTTTTGGTGATATTTATGTATTTTATTTAATTACCTTTTTGTATATTATATCACATGTAATAGGGTATATTACCTGTTTGTGATAAATAAATTATTATTAATCTTATTATTATAAGACAAACTTCCAGAAAGCCCTTTGGGCAAGAAGAGTGGCTATGGTGAAGGTGGTGCCGGGTTTGATTCTGGGCAGCAGCACATGTGCTGCTGTCCACTTCAGGGGCTTCAGGGTAAGCAAGGCAACTGTAATTAACTTTCGCGGTAAAATTTAACGTTTCCTATGATAAAGTTCACATCCGAAGGTTGATGCACCAGAGGTTTTAACCAGAATATGTGCAATTTAAGCTATAGAAGAACAACTATAGAAAAACAACTTACCCAAGCGTCTCCCAAGGATCGTCACTATGAATTCCTCTCAATCAAGACAGCAAACAGCAACGACTAAGGAAATCGTGGTCCAGTCTTATCGGCGTGTCAATAGCAGTTCAGTCTAGTTTCTCAGTTAAAGACAGAACACCTCCATGGAATTCTGCGAATTGAAATGAACTCCGATCAACAACAGGAATGTCACACGAGGAACATTTCACAATGAATATCTACAGGGTGGGGCGTAATGTAGTCCCTAGTTACCCACCTAGCTACCCAACGAAATCAGGGATTTCATTACACCCCACCCTGTATATCTTCTGTTAAAATTTATTCAGCGATACTTAGTAATTTAACGGAAATAAGAAAAGAATATAAGAATTCAGGCTCACCATAGTTCGAATACCCGCGGTCCTTCATCGCAATTAGAACCTCGCGCTTCTTATAAATGCGATATGCCGTCAATGGTGTCTTTCTCCGCTCTATAAATGAATGAGTTAGAAAGTTACCATTCCAGTCTTAGAAAAGGATAACAGCTGCGAACTTCTAATTCTAGGAATTTATATTCTAAAAATGAATCAAGAACATTACCAAAACAACTATCGCACGAAACTACCCTCCGGCAATGAATGCTTAATAATTATGTAGGTTAATGGTAGTTATGCTGGGGTTTTACTGTTACTATTTTTCAGGTAGAAATTTCGAGGGTCGTCGTCCTAATCCGGACCCTTAGCGAAGCATGCGAGCTCGGAGCGCCCGACCTTCCCATCAGGGGGTACCATAAAAAAACTGACCGCGTGGAATACTATTTAAAAAGTTATAAACAATTCAAATGAGCAACAATTTATTATCTTCGTCGTCTCACTCGTCCTGAGAGATATACAAGCTTCTTTTGATCGACGTTCTACGATGAAAATTAAGAATTTACGAAATCGGTCTTCACTCTCCGAATGTTTAGTGCTTCAAATTTCTACTTGAGAGATGGTTTTTTAGGAGCTATGGTTGCCTTTCTTCTGATGAATGAATTCATTTTAATGGGAATAGTATAAAAGCCAACACTTTGTGCATATTTTTCCTCCAAAGGATTTTGAATTTGGCCTTATTCATCGATCGTAGGATGATTGACGAGCACTTCTTTTATTCTTGTTTACGTCTTGCATGTTTATTTGAGAAACCGAAGGTTCTAGTTTCCAGACCTCGAGCGACAAAACACAGCTGATTGTGAGTGTGATTACATCGTATTTCTTTTTCGATTTTAAAAATAAAATTCCAAACATTTCACTTGATACATTTAATTGTATTATTTATTCCTCCAATGATTGAGAAGGCTTTTATTTAGGAGGCTCTAATTGTTTTTTTTCCGTTAAAACATTCATTAGTCCTTTAGTACTTTCGGTAGGTTCACGTACAATCAAAAATCCCTATTAAGCTTCATCTCTTTCATTTCATTATACATTTCCCACCTCTTATGTCATCCAACATCTTTTGTCTTTCTCTCTGTTTTTCCCCTGAATCCTACCCTCAATTACAACCCTTACCAATCCCTCTCTCCATCCATTTCTTCATACGATGCTTAATCACGCCAATTAAAACCCTCTCCTCCCCAACCATCTATACTTTATAACACACGCTCAAAAAGAATAATTTCGTAACGGTTGACTTCTCTGTTCTTCGGACAGAAATTCCAATAGTTAGTATCATTTCTTAACCAAGAATACCACAACTGAAGTTTCATGGGCGTTATCTCTCGAGGTACTGACTCTGAGGCATTGACTAATAAGTGGGCGGAGGTGAAAAATTCCGATTCAATTGTTTAATTTCGTCAAAATGGAATTCCCATTGCGCAAATTGGTTCTCACTGGATCCGCGTTAGTTTACATGGATGAGAGAAAATATGGGAGAAACCCAATTTTACTCACTTTTACGAGTGAAGTGAAGCTCTGAAACGAGGTCCCGCAGAGTTGCCAAATGGTGTAGTAGCCACTAGATTCCCAACTGCAAGCTTCAAGCAAAAGGTAATGCCTTCTTCCAGAGGCAACGCAAGTCCGGCAACAGATGACTCATACTAGCCTCCGCCGTCGCTCATTTTTAGTCCATGGGTTGCCCTGAAATGTAAAAAAATTGAATTTACCATTAAATTTGGAAGGGAATTGAGGATCGTTACTCTTGTCCCATACAGAAATTGTTTTTCATTCAATTCCCGTAATACTAACAATAAGTTGGAGTTATTTAAATCTTACCCACAACTCTTCGCTTGTCACAAACATTTGAGGAAAGACGAGTTTGCTTTCGTGAATGATTCTCCTACTGCCACTCAAGCGGATGATCCCTATACTTAATGGAATGTATTTCTCCATCTACACTGCACTTATTAGAGTAGCTGTAAATCTGATTCACTTCACCAGAATAAGTTTCCAAACGTCTTTCGAACACAATGAATGACGAAGAACTGTGTAGCTGCAAAAATGCTACCGATGAAAATCTCGTAAAAGGCCGAGAATGGGTAACAGTGTCGGACGATTAAATTGTCTGTAGTTCCGAAAATAATTCTTTAAGAGAACGCGAGAAGTCTATGCTGAGCATAGAGTTGCCTAAGGCAGCCGCTTTTTTGCACGCACGTGATAACTAGTGTACATGAGTATCTCTCAGAACTGCTCGCCGCAGAATACGAAGAATGGATTCGGCTTAAAATCCGTCACTCAAATAAAGGAATGAGAGCCCTTTGTAAGGCAAAAGGTCTTTGCCAAGGACGAAGGTAAGGGAAGCTATGCAATGTGAACGATTCAATTCTACACAAAATGCAACGTCCAAGACTTTGAATCGAGAAAAAACTGATAAGCCCTTAAGTGAGTTATTTTTGGTGCTCTGAAAATATTTTCCGGTAGAAACTGAAGCGTAATATCTTTTCCAGCTCCATGCCTATTTTTGTGGGCACTTTATTAGTTGTTCTACATATAATAGTGAATTGAAAATTACTCGTAGCTAGAGGCTAGGATACATTAATTTAATTTTAGATCATTCAAATAATTTTCTTAGTATCTTCCTCTCTTTTTTTCTTTGAGCATTCGCTCTTAAGCTAATTTTTTTTCAAAATCAAGACTGACAATTGATTTAATATTTTCTTGCTATTCACAGTAACTGATTAAGCCTTTGTCTGTCCATTACGAAAGCGGTTTTATGACAATATTGCAATTAGAATTTTCAGTTAATGTGACCAGGTTACGTATTGTACAATAAATAATGTTAGTATTCTAGTTATGCAATAATTACGAAAGTTCTCCACAGCCTGAAGAATATGCATAATTAATTCATAAAATGGAAGGAATTTCTATTTGAACCTGAAAATAGACAGTTAAAAACATGCGAGATTTAGCCAAAACCTGTAAGTGGATTTGAACATAATCATTATAGGTGAACACTTAGATATGGTCCCAGATCATGACATTACAGTGATTCCCCCAACTCCTTGAATTCTGTTCTCCTTTCGAGAATTCATAGAGATTTTCGGATACCACAAAAAAATTTGCTTCAAATCACAGTGCTTACAATTATAACTTAAATTTTTGGTTAATAAATTGCAGTTAATTTCGTAGAAAATACATCAGCATTCATTCAGCATGGATATTTACTTTTTTGATGATTGCTCTTTTCCACGTAGCGACCTAAACAAATAAAAATCCTCAAGCCTATTTTAATAACAGCCGAAATTTATTACAAAAAATTTCTCATGGTTCTGGGAATGGTAGTTCAGTGGTTCGACAAAGTGAGGTTAACTAATAAAACGGTTGAAGGCTAAGCTCTGGTTTTACTTCTTTCTCGGGGATGGACATCGGTTTCCCATTACAACAGATGTTCGATTCTAAATTTACCGAACTTGAAAAGATCATCGCTGGAAAAAAGGAAGGCAAATCAACGAAAGTCCTCAACGTAAATCGCAAGAATTCTCTGCCGAGGACCTTTTCCAGAATGCAGAAATTCCAAGGGAACCACCGTTTCGACATAAACATTTATCTTTCAATTCTCTTGCAAACACGGACTAAGCATAGTGGCGTTTCAGAAATTCCTATTCAATTTAGATTTGGTGATTTAGGATACATTGATTTGGGAAGCATTAAAGTTATCACCGATTTAGCTGTATAATTTATGCTACCCTTAATATTTATCAGTAGTATTATTTTCGAGGGTTACAATAAACAGCTCACTAACCTCTTTCAGTGAATGGAAAATACATGTAAAGATTGTTTTCCCAGCTAATCACATGATTATATCTCCTTATAGCTAGAGCTACAAATTTTTTTCTTTTCCATTCAAGTAGCTGTAAGAATATGTTAAGATAGTATACCACAAGCGTTTTAAGAGCAGTGCAACATGAGGAAGTTGTGCAGAGGATGAAATAATATTTTTATGTGAACTGCTACCAATATAATACTTTTTTTAATGTAAGTATATACTAAACATAAACACCCTCATTATTTACGAGTTCTTATTATCATGCAAAGAAAATTGGTACTGCTCACACTTCAAATTTAAGTGATAACTGCTACACGCAGGACATACTTTTGAGGTAATGCAGAACACAGTTAGCCATGGAATATATTTTTAAGTAGAGTGATTAAATTAAAGTTGTTACTTAGACATAACAGACATGCTCTTTCAAGTACATTCTGAGTAAATAGAGTTCATTGCTATGTTATTTTAAGGAAACAGAAACATTGAGATGATTATCATAACACTTTTATTTTGAAAAATCAAAGTTAAATGAGAGGTGAAAAATAAAGGTTACTATTTATTTCAAAGATCTTACTTACATTTTGGTTGAAGGTTAATGTAAATAATTTATAAAGATATACAGTAGAAGTCCGTTATAACGAGTACGGCATATAACGAGAGTTGCGTTATAGCGAGTGATTTTTTGGACATTGTACGTCTCTCTGCAGAAACGATAGGAAGTTACGTCCATTATAACGAGTGGTCATTTCTAAAGTATCGTTATAACAAGTACCATGCTTGTCTTGCAGGAGGCGTATCTCGGAATCGTCAATTGACGTGAGGGACGAAGCCCGACAAGACAGATGTATAAGGTACAGCGACAGGCGTGATGATTTAACAATGTTTTGCGCTCGAATTTTTGGGTGCACATTACTTACGATGGCACGTTATTTTCGAGTTAACACATAATTGTATTGATTTATACATCGTAATGAAACTGTGTCCGTTTATATGAAATGTGGGAAATCATTGCTCAATAATCGTCGAAAAAATGGTGTGTCTTTAGATAATCTTAATTCATTTCAAATTGCTTTCTCGAGATATTTTTCATTCACACCCTTCATAAGCAATGACTGGATCAAGAGGGAGGGGAAGAGGTTACCCTGGGAATCCGAATCAGCACTACTTTCCGTCGTCGTCATCAGCCGATTTGATGCCAAGCTTAGTATGAAAACAAATCCTATGTGTGAATGCCAATATGATTGGAACTCATTTAAAAATTCCAGCGCTGTCTAGAGGGGTCGTCACCGAAAAGAAACAAGAGACGAGGTGATATGATGTACGGAGGGATAAAGGAAAGAATGAAACTCGTGAGAAGTTTCTAATCAAAGCTCCCTGAAGCAACTTTACCTAGGAAGGGTGAGACGAATTGTAAAAAGCAAATGCATGAATTAGTTGACGACAATTTTTGCATTTAATACTTTTCTGCCATTACAAGAGATAAATCGCCTCAGATTACCGTTGGCTTGTCGGACTTCGCCCCTCACTTTAATTGACGATTCCGAGATATGCCTTAATTATCCCATAGGGGGATACAGAATTGCGTTTGAGGACCTTACCAATGTAATATCGACTTAAAATATATATCACCATTACGTTGCAGATTTCAAGCAGATTTTACTAGTGTAGATTCCACGAGCATCGCTTACACTATAGTCCGGTCACTGATTGTTTGCGGTTTAGAGAGAGAGAGCGACAATCGAATTTTCTCTCTCTTCGTGTGAGCCAATAGGAATAAGGTGGAGTCCCGCCTCCCGAATCAAATCTTATAGGAAAATTTTGCTATGTTGCAAAATTCACATGAAAATACGAAGTTTATCAAAATCGTCCCACGCCGTCATCCCACGCCGTCGTCCCTCGCCGACGTCCAACGCCGACGTCCCTCGCCGACGTCCCACGCCGTCGTCCCTCGCCGACGTCCTTCGCCGACGTCCCTCGGCGACGTCCCACGCCGTCGTCCCTCGCCGACGTCCTTCGCCGTCGTCCCTCGCCGACGTCCCACGCCGAAGTCCCACGCCGACGTCCCACGCGGTCGTCCCACGCCGTCGTCCCTCGCCGACTTCCCACGCCGACTTCCCACGCAGCCGTTCCATGCCGAAGTCCCACGCCGACGTCCCACGCCGACGTCCCACGCCGAAGTCCCTCGCTGCCGTCTCCTGCCGCAGTCCCACGCCGACGTCCCACGCCGAAGTCCCTCGCTGCCGTCTCCTGCCGCAGTCCCACGCCGACGTCCCACGCCGTCGTCCCTCGCCGACGTCCTTCGCCGTCGTCCCTCGCCGACGTCCCACGCCGAAGTCCCACGCCGACGTCCCACGCGGTCGTCCCACGCCGTCGTCCCTCGCCGACTTCCCACGCCGACTTCCCACGCAGCCGTTCCATGCCGAAGTCCCACGCCGACGTCCCACGCCGACGTCCCACGCCGAAGTCCCTCGCTGCCGTCTCCTGCCGCAGTCCCACGCCGACGTCCCACGCCGAAGTCCCTCGCTGCCGTCTCCTGCCGCAGTCCCACGCCGACGTCCCACGCCGTCGTCCCTCGCCGACGTCCAACGCCGTCGTCCCTCGCCGACTTCCCACGCCGACGTCCCACGCGGTAGTCCCACGCCGACGTCCCACGCGGTCGTCCCACGCCGTCGTCCCTCGCCGACTTCTCACGCCGACTTCCCACGCAGCCGTCCCATGCCGAAGTCCCACGCCGACGTCCCACGCCGACGTCCCACGCCGAAGTCCCTCGCTGCCGTCTCCTGCCGCAGTCCCACGCCGACGTTTCTCAGTGCCGTCCCACGCCTAAGTCCCTCGCTGCCGTCTCTCGCCGCCGTCCCACGCCGACGTTTCTCAGTACCGCCCCACGCCGACCTTCCTCGCCGCCGTCCCTTGCACTCGTCGTCGTACCGGACTTCGACTCCCGCCGCAGCCTCCATCGTAGTCGCCATCTCCCGACTACCTCTGCCTTATCCCTGGACGCCCTCTACCCCGACGCTTTCCCCTTCCCCGGCCGACCACCCAAAGCACATGGTCCCCTCGATCCCTTCTACCCAGGCGCCCTCCATACCGAGACCATCCCCCTGGTCGCCCTCCCCTCTACGTCATCTTCCCAAACGACTTCCCCTATTCAATCATACCACTTTACTTTTATTAATCTTTCCCGGGGGCAGGTGAGGCCTGCTGGCCCCATTTCCTTAAAATATCCAACGACTTTTATTTATCTTGGCCGGGTGCAGGTGAGGCCTACTGTCCCCATTTCCTTAAAATATCCAACGACTTTACATTTAATTATCTTTGCCGGGGGCTGGTTAGGCCTACTGGCCCTCTACCCCTTGCCATCCCTCTTTTGTTTACAGAAATTTTACATGTACAATATAAAAACGTAATAACGGAAACCCTCTCCGGTCGAACTCTCCGGAACCTCCCCAGAGGTCCCCTTGAACCTGTCTCCCCAATTGCCACTCTACGCTATCACCGTAGACGCTCTAGGCGTCATCACCCCAAACGACCTCCCCTACAAAGTCCCACAACTTGGCCTTTATTTATTTATGCTAGAGGCAGTTGAGGCCTACTGGCACCCTATGCCTTGCCTCAAAGATCCCTCTTTTTTTTACATATATTTTATAAGTACAAGACAAATACTTAAATAATTACATACATAAATAATTACATTACATAACCGTTATATAAATAGATAAACACATATTTTGAAATTGTTAATAATCAGATAGATAGGTGATACTGAAAAATATATATACTATATAAAAATATGCACAGGTAAATCAAAAAACATTATCTTTAAAGATGTAATTAACACTTAATAGATACATTAAAACGTCAAAATGCAATAAAAAGTTGCTGAACGTGCATCACCACAAGTCAGGGGGAAGATTAAAAGTTAAAAAGATTAAAATTGAACAAAAAGATAAATATTCACTGAATTGTTCAATAGATGATTCAATAAATAAATCAGAATGAAGTTCCATTTTTGGGATGTGCACTTCTCGGATTAACATCACTTCATTAAAAGTCACGGAGTTTATTTCCTAAGGAAGTGTTTATTCAATTCTTTTCCTGCTAAAATTCGTCCCGACGTCATCCCCTACGTAGTCGCCAGACGTAGCCACCCGACGCCGACCTTCAAGAAAAATAATATGCATATTAATTACCGAAATAGTAACCAATTACAAACATTCGCGTATAATCCAGTACTTAAATCCTTTATAGCATAAGCGGAGTCTCCGCACAGCACAACGGTATGTTATAACGCCATATTATTTATAAGCTCAAGGAGTAAAAACTGGGTGCGTCTTAAATTAGAGAATCACGATACTTCGCTATTATATTTCCACTACTAAATTCAGTTTTATAAATACGAATCTTTACTGAATGCTCTCAATAATGTTACATGCACTGAAAAAATTTTAAGAACATAATTACATTAAATTTCATACAATAAATACGAGTGATTTAGCGAAATAAATTAAAGCTACAGATATTTGTAGTGGATTACAATGATGTAATAAACCTGCATAAAAAACCATCCCAGATTTTCTTTATGTATGAATTTTTAGAATTAGTTTCTTTTCCTAATACTTCACGAAAAAACTTAACAGCCTTTGTTACATTTTGCCCGTTTAGTACTCCACAATGTTAACATTTATAATGCGATCAACTGCATATCTAACTACTCTCTAATAAGGCGACAAGGGACGCAAGAATCTTAGAGAGGGAACCTTTGCAATAAAATCAATAATACTGAGAGTAGACATTAATTGATGACAAATCTTTTAAACTGCATTTTATTGTTGGAAAAAATTCATTTGGACTTGAGCATTTACCGAGTAAATTCTGCTTCCAAATAAAAAAACTGATCAAAATTGTACAATTGTTACTGCAGATGAAATCCGATGAATAAGATTACAAAAACTTGTAGGTTGGGTACATTAATGATGGATGGATCTCTTTATCGCGATTTTCCAACGTTGTAGTCATTAAAACAGAATTAAAGGCATTTTACGACCTAAATCTACTTTATCGTTCCTGTTCATGCATATGTTTACGTAAGAAATTAGTTATGGCCGCAAGCTTAAAATGCCAAGAAGACATAAGCTGCGTAAAGTTAATCCATCTTATGCTAACAGTACGAAGGTACGCTAATAGGAAACAAGGATAAATATCCTACTTCGTACGTTTTTCTGCATTCATCTATGTACAATTTGTTTAAAAAAATCAGTTTAGTTTGCTACGAAGATTGATTTGAAGACTAAAAACAAGGCCTAAATTCACTGTAGAATCGTGAAAGGGTAATGCAAACAAGCTAAAGTAAATATCCTTACAATTCCGGAGATTGTTTACGAAAACAAGACCTTGAACTTGTGCTAAGACCCTAAAGTGAAAACGGACGAACCAGTGGCCACCACCGTTAAAAGAATCCTAAGAATGGAAGAAATTGAAATTTGAGGAAGAATCGACCTTGAGGTGACTCTTGAACTGTACGTGCTCAAACACTGCTAACAAAAGAGTAGAAAATGAAAGTAGGAAAATCTAAGTAAATAGGAAAAAAATGAAAAGATGAGATTAGAGCTGAAACGGAAGGCATGAAAGGGAAAACACATCAATCTAATGCCATCCGCTTACACCACGCTGACATTGTTCCCGGATTTGAAACATCTAAACACTCGATGGTTAAAGAATTATTGGTCGTCCATTGCAGTAAACTTTGCCTTCTATGCAATCATTATCTAACTAACGAATCAGGTATCTTTAACTTAGATGGGAATTACACATAAGGTAGACTTCTCCATTGTCGCAGATCGTTTTTTCTCTCTTTAACTTTATTTAAGAATATTATACAACGAAATCGGAATATATTAGGAAGGTTTACATGGAATCCTAATTATCTATTATATATAGATGCTTCTCAGGATTCATTCATGTATATACCCAGATACCCAGGTATCTGGGTATCTACCCAGATAGGATACTAATTCACAGGCTAAACTACTGGCGTCATTGACTCGAAATTTTTACCACGTATTGGCCATAACGTACAACCGCCAGAAAAATTGCGATTTTGAACCTCAGTTTCATGGGTTCGATTCCAGAGGGCCCCAGAGTCTCGATTTTTCCCGTTTAAATGCATTGCTTAGATTTTCGGGAATTAAAAAAAAATACTTTCCGGATAGGTAGAGAATTAAAACTCAAGGAGCCTATATATATGAATATGATCTATCGAAAACATAAATGAGTTTTACGGAAAATATCCTGGGTTCGATGCTAGGTCGGGGCAAAAATCGGCCGTTTAAAACGCATTGTGGCGATTTTTAAGATTTTTTTTGGACCCCATTCTGAATGCATGGAAACTTGAAATTTTGCATGGGGTTAGAAATCATAAATATATTTCATAATCAAATTTTTTAATTTGGTAATGGTCCTTGGTTCGATCCCAGAGGGCCATTTGCACTCCACAATGCATTTCTTATGGGGATAACGGAAACAAATTTTAGGTACTTATCGGCATGATATTGACTTCAAACTTTGCATAAAATAAGATCAAGTTCATAAAAATCTAACTGTGCATTCACAGCTACCAGTGTGTCCTGGGTTCGACACCAGGCGTCTCTACAATCAGTAACTGATCCGATTTTCAATAATAATTTTGAACCCTTTCCCAACAATATAGAAAGTTGAAATTCGGCATGTAGTTAGATATCATAGATACATTTCAAAATCATGTTTTAGATTTCCAAGATCGTCCTTGGTTCGAATCCAGAGAGGCATTTACATTCGTGAAAATTAGAACGTCTTTTGAGGCAATTGTATCCAATATTTCTGCTTGAATTTTCACACATAGTTAGAGATGTTGATCTTCTATTGTGCTGCATAGTAAGTTCACCAGTAAGACCCGGGTTTGATGCCAGACGATAAAATAACAGTGAATTTTAAGAATATTTTGAATATTTTATTTTGTTCGTTTGAGGACCGTCCCGATATGAAATTAGTATTGCCGATCTGCTTGCAGTATGCAAGCCACATTTTACTCGTACTATATATATTTCACCCTATAAAACGTGAAATAGTGATTTAGAATCAACATGAAATTAATAACCAACCCAAACGCTAATGACCCAGCGAATTTTTCCATTTTACCTGTCATTTTTGCTTACTATCATTTAAATCTTAACAACAGTTTTAAAAGGAACATTTAACTAACTATTGCCAATGCCGGAATGATTACTAAGCAGTGACACCAGATCTTAAGCTTGTGCCAGCGATTTCTTTATGATGACTGAAAATGGCAAATTACTACTCTTCGTACGCCATCTCGTAAAAACGAAGTAAATTTATTAAAATGGCCTAAATTAGCTTTAAAAAAACGTGAAATCGCTGAATTATCAAAAGCGTTGTTTTGCAAGGTTAAGCAATTCTTTCAAATCATGAAATCTTAAAATGTATTTCCGATAGTTAGAGCAATGTTCCGGAAGTACCAAAATGAAAGTAAAACTGAACGACGTGATCAAAAAGTCATAATTCATTCTCTCATCATTCTATGCGCTCTCAATTTTGTATGACCCAGCGAACTAAGTAAATTGTAAAAAAATGAAGACTTTGAAATGACTAACTGTTCATGAATAGCATATGGGAAAGTGTCGCCATAACAGCAATAGAAAGCAAACCATTATACAAATAAAAGGTATTTTATATGCTTCAATGGAGAGACATTCAATAATCTTAACACGGATGGAAAAGATGCAAAAACAATTTGACTCACGCATTTTGCTCGAATTTTTCCGTTAATTATATGATATTAATTTCAATTGACGTTTCTAAAACAATTTTAATAGTCCTTTACGATACTCTAAATTGAATTTGGTCTCTACAAAATGTGTTCCAACCCCAATTTTTCAGAATATATTTACATCGATAAAATCCACATTTTCGGAAAACTCTCAGATGTATTTGAAACTTTTATGATGAATTTAAAATTAAAAAGTACTCCATGCGTTAAAGAATGTAAAATAGAAGTTCCATTTCAGACTGAAACCGATACGTAATTTCTAAAATCCAAATAATATAAATTAAAAGTGAATCAAATGTAATGCACATCTTCTAACATGGAGACATTGAACGAATGAAGGATATCGAAAAAAGAAGGAATTTGCTAACTAGAACTAAATTTATTAATAAAAAAAAATTAATAAGTACTTACGGTATTCTATGTTCCATCAATGGACCGAATAACTCTCCTCGACATACTGCGCTCCTACTCTTGATCTTCAATGACGGAGAGAGGTTTTCAGAGTGTCACTGAGGAATAAATAAAAAAAAATAAAATATCTTTTTGAAGGGATGAAATATACTGATGCCAAAATATGCAGTATCTATAAAACTTAAATAGGTATAGCAAAAGCACCAGTTCTATATTATACTCACTGTATTATGTGCTCCAGCATTCGGCAAATAACTCTGCTCATGATACCTGTGCTCCTTCTTTTGCTCTTCCATGTCGGATATATGTTCTGGGGGTAAAACTGATAAATAAAATATCAATTGCAAGATATAAAATTTATAATAATATAAAAATTCGCCACATCTATCACATATCATTGAGTATAGCAAAAGCACCGGTTTCATATTATACTAACTGTATTATGTGTTCCAGCAATCAACCAAATATCTCTGCTCACCATAATTATGCTCCTTTCTTTTCACTTCCATGATGGATGTATTTTTCATGACTGAAACTGAAAAATTAAAAAACACAGTAAGTAAAATATCTTTTGGAAGACAAAATTTATAATAATATAAAAATTCACCATATCTATCACACAACATTAGTTATAGCAAAAGCACCAGTTCCGTATTATACTAACTTGTTTTATTTTTGTTCCAGCAATCGGCGTAATAGTTAACTCTCCTCAGCATCATTGTGGTCCTTCTCTTGCTCTTCCGTGAAGGAGAAATGTTTGGAATTTGAATCTAAAGAAACGATAAAAAGCAGTAAATAATATTGTACTTCAAAAACAGAAAAACATGATGTTAATAAAAAACTACGAACTATCGTCATACTGAAATAAGAATAGTTTATTAATCTTACTCATTGTATTCACAGTCCTATGAGTAGAACAAATATTTCTCTACAGCAATGCTGTTCAACTTTTTTAGCTCTTTTATGATTGAGAAATGATTTCTTTACCTCAACCGTTCTCAAGTCGTTAAGGAATCCCGGAAAAATAATATTACTAATCATCGCAAGTAACATCACCCTTCATTCAATTACTAGGTCTCATGGAATAGTTGTCTTGAAAATCTCTCTTATTTCCTTTATATTCTGAAAATATCATTTCAGGAGAAGTAAACAGTATGGGGTATTCTGGAGACTTTGCTTGATAATCCCGTGTTGAGCTCCCTTTCAGTATCACACCGGAGACACCAAGAAGAATCATCCTAAAGCAGGTGAATTTACTTTCTCCGAACTTGAGAATAGAAAGAAGCACAAATTGATTTAGTATTTACATAACCTATTGTACGATGTAAGTTTAAGAACGGCAGATCATTTACCATTTTTCAAACTAGGATTTCCTTTTCGACGTCGTAGGACAAGGTTTGATGCCAAATCGAAGATGTTTGGGAACGATTCCTTCGTGATTAAATAGAATTAGTTCATAGTAACTCAGAAACAGAGATATGCTATCTGAAATATACCTTATGTATCCTATACAAATACAACAGACGACTCAAAGAATTCGATTTTTGAATCACAATTTATATCCACTACTTATTCTCAAGGGAGACGGAAATTTAATAGTAAATGAATATACAAGATCTTAAAAGCGATAGCTATTCGTCAATTAAAATTAGAATTTTTTCAGCACCTCCGTTACAAGAATAGTAGAAAATATTTACTGAAGTAATCAAAAGATTTAATTAAGATTATTTCCGAAATTCAACTCCAGTATTTCATTCTAAGACAAAAAAACTGTGACTGCTAACAGGATGACGTTATAGTTAAGGCATTAATATTAAGTATTCGTAACTGATAGATATTCGTGATTCGAGGGTAAAAATAAAAATATGCTTATTCAGAAATAATCCGTATGTATCTATTATTCAAGAATTAATTGTAAGGTTAATGTGAATTTGATATTTTCAGGAGGGTTTACAAAGAAAACATTTGAAAGATAACTGATCTAAGAAAAATAAGTTGTTTCAAATATAAGCCGGGATGATATGTTTTCAGTTGATGATATCTGTTACTAATCCCAAAATGTTTTCCAAAAATATTACTTTACGTACCATTGTTTTTATTTAAAAATTATTGTAAAATATCTAATTCTTAATACGATTTCCCAATGCAAACTCCCATGAAAATGAAAAAAAAAACAAACACTGCTCTTAACATAAAATTCAAACGGTTATCCAGATTCTTCCACTAAATGATCATTGAAATCATCGACTAAAATTATCTGGTTATATTACCATTAATTATTCCCGAAGTTCATCTAGAGTTGCATCAAGAAGAGGAACGTCACAAATGTTAGACTTCCATTGAATTTTAAAATCAAGACCACCAAATTGAATTCTTAATAATTAAGAATCGAAAACAAGAATGTGAATTCACTAATTTGGTGCAAATGAATATCTACCCATTATTCAAGTATAACATGTATGGCGATTTTGAATTCAATTATGAAAGAAGCAAAGGGCATTGGAAATCCACCTTTTAAAAGTTGGAAGATAAAATAATGATGGACGGTGAAATCAAATTTTAAATTTAAATAAAAAAACAGTCGATTTGACTTCAGTAGATATTGTCCATTACTGACTTATAAATATTGGGAAATAAATGCTTGAGGAATACAGTCCCGCTGCAACGTATTTGATTACTCAAGATCGATTCTAAAAATTACTACTGTCAATACGATTTCTGGTGAGAAAAACTACGACCCTAAAGATAAAGGAATAATGGAATTCGAATTATAGAGGTAAGCTTAACTGTAATTCTAGATCAAAGACAAGGTAAGCTAACTTCCACACAAGAAATAGCGGACTGAACTGTCAATGTCACAGCTACAAACACTCCATCTGTTAAATCACAATATTCGTTTACCATAAGAATCTAAATAATATACTATGGTCTCAAAACCAAATAATATCCTTAGAACTTAATTTAGAGTAATTCATGATGATGCACAATGCACATACTTACCAAAAATATCACTGACGAAGTCCACAACGTCCACACGTCAATGTTGACGCAAAGGAAATATCCTCTTATTTAATGAATATATACTTCTTGAATGAAAATAATCAATCAATAATTAAGTTCAACTTGGAAATTGGTTAGCTTATGCTCGGCTTCGAACTTGTTGCACTTCTACAATTCAAAAGTCAACGTTTCCTTCGAAAAAAAGACCAGCAGCAGCTCCTCAGTAGGTGACGTCTCCGAAGTAACTGAAGTTTGAATCTTTAAAATGAACGTTGAACCGAATGCAGCGCTGTGATTGGTCGATGATTCAACTGACAGTCAACCCACCTGTTTCCCTCTAATTTTAATAGTTTTCATCAATTATAATCACCACTGAGATAAAATTTATTTTTGCGCAAAATAATTTAATTCAAAATTAAAAGTTATTGGAAAATGAATTTTACTTTTAAACTCCTCGATTATAATCCACGTAGATTTCCCGTCTCCCCTGGGATGCATCATGGTTCAAATTAAGAACTCTCTATCAAAGATGTATATTTTGTACAATGAACCGATTGATAATAATTTGTACTGAATATCGTATTACATGATGTTGAGGTTTGGCAATAATGTGATGGGATAAAGCGAGTATTGATGTGCGAATTTAAATCGGAAAATCAACTTTTAAAACATATCTATAGCAGTTATGTTCGTAAAAACGTAAAAATTCATCGACTTTGCGAGTAATATTTCTTTTAGACCAATAATATATAATATTACATTTAATTCTTCGCTGCAGGACTTCTCTTCTAGGTATATACGATGACATAATTACATGAGTACAGATTTATGTGATGTTATGAAGCTAGCAATAATCTAACTGTTATAAGAGATATCATTCAAAAGTATCATACTTTGTCTTTTGGAGAGTAATGCAATTGAATTCCTAAATGCACTCACATCATGTAGTGATAAATTATTTACCTGGAGGTCAACAATAACATGAGAAAAATGGATTACCAGTCAGTAATATTACACATAGGCATTATATCAAACATCATTTGTGGTTAAATTCTTAAATTCCTCTCTTTACAATTCCTTAATAAACTCATTATAATTTTCCAAATCTTCCTCTGATTAATAATTTCTCCCTCATTTACAATTCGGGCTTTTGAAGTAAATTACACGACGGATGGCCTTCATTGCAATCTAAAGTAACTTCTCCTTCGAATATTTCTAAGCTGAGATTATCAGTCCCATGTCGTAAATACTCATTGTATATCCACAAACATTCTTTGCGAGGAATTTAAAGGTTAGATAGAGACCTCCATTGTGAAAAGAGGACAGGACAATTACTTGCAAAGCTTGAGCCCATAGGTCTGAGAATGATGCCTTTTGAAATCTAAATTAATGAAATGATATTGTGGTTTTAGTAGACCAAAGAATATATTCAAATGCTACACTTATTACGCTACAGAAATATTACGTTAACAAATCTTTGTAAACTCCTCATGGAATATTTTCGTGGATGAAATCGCTTGATTCTTTAATAAAGTACCACACTCAGTGATGTTTAACACTCTTGAATCTATCACATACAAAATCAGTGGAAAAAGATAAGTTATGGCAATATAATATCTATTTGTAAACCTATGGAATAAAATCGATAATCTCAGATTCAATTTTACAGCAATGAAACACGTCATACAGATAATCATATCTATTATTCGTTACATTCTTCGGAACGTTTTCATAGATTAGCATTACCTTTAACTCCAGCATGAATCCATTCTGAGGCTTCGATTCCTTGACGATTCGTTCATCACAGTTGAGGAATTACACACCTTTTCAATCCAATCCAAGGATCAGAGCCGAGTTTCAGCTGTTTTGTCGACACAAAGCTTTTAACTTGATTATTGAACCCTTGCGTTGTACTTGTGACACTCTCCCTGTGTAAAAGTAATCCAGGAGTAAACTTGATATTGTTCACAGTCACTAAGGGAAATCTTTATCTGTAAAACATTTTAGCACTTGAAAATCACCAGTCTTTAAAACACCTCTTCACATACGACCTAAAGGTAAGCACGAGGCTTTGGCGTTTTTGCGCGCTTTTGAACACTTACGATCGTCTTCTTCCGAAAACTGAATTACGTTAAGGCGTCCAAGAGCTATGGCTAATGTCAGGTGACTGTTCTCTCTCGTCATGTTTTCATTATGGAGTCGTTATCTAACTCTAAAATTCTTTGTGGCGAATTCTTGTGGATATACAATGAGTTCTAAAAACATCGGAGGGATGAGCTCAGCTGACAAATATTCTAAGCAGAAGTTTCTTTTGGTGTACGAAGGAGGCCATCCATTTTGTGATTTCCTTCGTTAGTTCATAATGAAAAATATTACATCAGTATAAGTTTCACGTGTGACTTACGTTTGCAGCAGTGGTTTTAAATATTAATATTTGTGGCACTTAAAGGTAAAAGCAACGACAATCAGGAGGATATTCATAAGGTGGGAAGATATATAGAGTATGGAGGTAATCTACATATTGAATTGAATGATTTCACAGTGAAGGAAGCATTTCAAGAGGAAAGAATCCAGAGGTAAGATAATTTGGAGTCAGACCCGTGTGAAATGCATTTCTTGTCATGAGATATTGGAATTTTGCATTAAAAATGTCATACTTCTTTTGAGTTCGTGCCTGCTTAAATTTCATTGCTATAGGATAAGGCAACAATTAGAAACCATTTATCAAAATTGTGATTAACCATCATTCGAGTGAAATATATTCAATGTGAATGTAATGTACGCTTTTGGTATCGTTAAGTTTTCAACCTAGAGCATTAGTGAGGATCCATAATAAACCTTGTTACCTTTGATATAACTTCCAGAAATTTCGATGGAGTTAAGTTCATGCTAGAAAGGAACCGTAATAAATACATATATATCATAGGAAGGATGTGATTCATATTTTACTAAGTCCTCGATATCATCGAAGTCCGGGAGAGTTTAATTTTTAAAGCAATAATTGATTTCATAAATTATAATGTGTAATAACAAAGTAAACGTGTGAGGTAGGGAGATGCGCTAATCGCATTCATTTGCAAAAGAAAGATGGGAAGTTACGAAATGTGATAATTAGGGTATAATAATACGAAATACGATTACGAAGATTTGATTTCCTTAAAGACGCTATCCTATGTAGAGAAATATATATTTTTAATACAAAATCTTTTTTTATTCTAATACTGCCCCGTGATTGCGAGCAATGGCTTGGTACCATCATCCAATTCATTTTGTGGAAAATATGTACCTTTGAAGCAAAATTTAATGTTCTAAAGACATATTTACTTCGATAAATATCTATAATCTAAGTGAATGCATATTTAATTATCGTAAAAAGTGTACGAAAATTAAAATTAATAGACTTGCGGACGGTGCGACGGACATAGATTTTAAAATCAACCAATCAGAGAACAGCAACATTGTTTATACCGAACATCCAATTCATTTAGTGAGAAAAATGTGACTTTAAAGGAAAATTTATTTTCTTAGAATATATTTATTTCTAAAAATATAATATATCACATTAGTTAATGCATATTTAATTACAATTATAATTTACAAAAATTAAAATTAATCGGCGGGGCAAAGGACGTTGAACCCAAAATCGACCAATCAGAGAGGATCATCATTGTTTAAACCTAGAAAGACGGTTAGGTCCTCAGTCGTCGCCGAGATTTCTTCCGGAGCAGTCACTTGGTAAGTCTTTAAAAATAACCGTTGCTGATTTGAATTTACTTTCTTGTGTTAACATTGTCCTGGTGAAGATCTTGATCGTCGCGACCCATGATTAAGCTAAACTTCATATAATATCTTAAACAAATTTTTCTTGTGATCATTTTTAAGGAATAATTATTAGAATTTCCCGTACAAACTTGTTCTCGATGCACACTATTAGTCCATGTACTTCATGTAAAATCTCGGTTATGTTAGGTAACGGTAGGAGCCAACGTCTTACATCGCGTATTTCTTTGCGATTTAGCCGGAGCTTATTTTGCAAATGTCATTCGTTTTAGCTGTCATTAATTTCAAGTACCTGCATTTTTTTCTTAATTTCAAGAACGAAAAGGAATCGAAGATAATTCCACAAGGATTTGCAAACGAAATTTTAGGGTAGAGAGTTATTTAATATTTTGTTAAATGCTTAAACATGTTGCACGATGTATTGATTATAGCTGATAGTGCTAAACATTTCATTCCCGTTAAATACAATCCTTGAATGGTGTTAGTGCATGAGATATATCACCTATGTCCGGTCTAAATATGTTTCGTTTTCTTTTAAAACAGATGCATACATAATATCTATTGTTTGTTCATTTGCTTAACATTAAGATAGTAAGCATTGTTAAAAGTGCTTCGACAGTTTAGGTATTTTCTCACTAAGGCTCCTACCGGGAATCGAACGCGGTACCGCTTTCATCGAAGGCAACCGTAATAATAATTAAGTTTTTATGTTCTTAAGCTCGAATTTTATAAGCATAAGTTTAGTTATAGGTCACAAGAATAAAATTTCACCCCTTCTTTTGTAGTCAGTCGTTTGTTTTTTTCAAATTGGGTGTCATGAGGCATTCTGGGTAACGGTTGTAGCGGTTTCGTAAGTTATCGATACAAGTTCATGTTTGCTCATGGATGTAGGTTAAAACGTTTACCTAATTGAATTTATTTTTTTGAAATGTTTTTTCAGATTTTAGAGCAATATAATTTTCTCTGATTTCTATAATGGGCTGCCACATAAGTAATTTTCCTTTCGATAGAAAGGGACTGCGGAAGGATTCGTCCTTGATGATACCCGATGGCAGCGAAAGACTGGATCTCTTAAATTAGGTAAGCGGAAATTTTATTCATGGGCCTCTTCGTATTCTAATTGAAAATTTTTCTAGGTTAGGGTAAATTTTCCATTCCTTTATTACGTGATTTGTGTCCGACAATAAAGCTAAAATTTTCTTTCTTTAAAAAGGAAGTCTTTACTTCCCTGTGAATCGTAATGAAAATTAAATGTCACGGAAGCATGATGATCTAAAACCGTTGTAGGTATGATTAAGATAAGGATGAAAATCTACTTTGCAATATTACACTATTATGCTTTTTAGGATCACTCTCTAAATCAATATTTTTGGATTACAAAAGAAGGCGTAATCATATGCCTCATACATACTATGAGAATTGAATTATTTTTTTCCCTTGAGTAAGATAATTTGTTGTACAGTCCTGGCCAAAATTAACGCAGCACTAGCCGTAAGGATCGCTAGGGAGGTGCTGCGTTAATTTTGGCCAGGAGTGTACCTTTACTGATTTTAATAGATACAATGCAGTTGTTTTATCGTTGAATCTTCTCTGCTATTTAGTCTCTCCATTTCAGTTTTATAACAGATGCCAATTTAGACTCTAACGATCATTCATAAATCCACGCGTTCTTTGGCATTAATAATCAGAGCTCTAAGACTTCACAGTGTTGGACTATCTTTTCTGTAAAAATTTGGGCATTACGTCTCGTCTGATGCACTTTCGCCCTCCAATTAACTGTAAATTACTGTGAGCTGGTGAAAGTTGTTTACATACATATTGATCTTTCGCTTTCCCTTTTTTCTGCTCTCGATGCATTGTTATGGCCGAGAAGTTAGCTGAGATGCTAATGATTTCCTTAGACCCGAAATCGCGTACCGAATTCCTTGAATACTTCATCCTCGATTTCCGAAGGTCAAAGTGTCGTCCTTCCAACTTCATGCACTATGTATGCCTTATTGAACCTATTTCATTAGTTTGACGTTTTAATTTTTTCAGATTTGGGGAAAGTGAATTTTCTCAAATTGCCATAATCGACTCCTGGATAATCCATACCCGTTTCCACAAAAAACGAGAGCGAAAGGATTTGTCATGTAAAGCTATCATATTCATAATCTTATTTCTTTCTTTACAGTGGAGCACCTCATCAGCATCTACTGGTTTCGAGACCAATTCGTGAGTACTACTAGTCCTCTCCTCCCAGTCCTATTACTAAAACTGCATCGCTGCCTCTTTATCATTGAAATCATTACATTTACTATGTATACATAAGATAAGAGTCTAATATAAGTACTTTGATAGTAGTCTAATGAACTAAAGCATCATTACAAGATATTCTTTGTTGTAAATATCTTTTTCAGTTTCTAAATTAAATTTCATATGACGATTTTTTAAGTTTGACTTAATTATTTGACTTTTTACAGTACATTTAATAAATTATAATAATCATTCAAATAAAAAAAGTCTGACAGGGCCGGGAATCGAACCCGGGAGGCTGCCCTTGCGCACAAAGTCCCTAAAACGGCTTGATAAAATGTTCTGGTCGGGTAGCCTAGATGGTTAAGGCAGCCTCTCGGTTCGAGGAAGATCCCGGGTTCGATTCCCGGTCCTGTCAGACTTTTTTCAAGTCCGTTTTTCCTTGGGAATCATTCAAATATTTCTTTGAATATATTTTGAATTCCCCACACAATTTCTAGTCAGATGCTACCAATGTGCACTTTAACACAGTGAATGCAGTGATTGGCAGCTGTAATTTCTTTCTGTAAACTTTCCTTTTGATACTTTATTCAAATTGACTTTGAATTTAAATTTGGAGTATTGGTACCGACTCTCTTGGTAGTATGTATCTTTTTATGCTCACTCTCGAATCATCAATGGATATCAGTTAGGAATCTTTAAAACTCAAATTCACGTTATTCTAAAACGTATCCTAGCACAGTACTTTGTCTTTAACGGAATTTCTGAGGTTATCATTAATAAATTTTTTAATTCCATCAAATATCCTTCTAACGCACGTTCGGAATGGATTTTGGATTTGAATTTTCCATTATTTATTTTTTAAAGAAGTTTCTTTATTCGCATATTATTAATTCCCGTTTAGCTTCAATATTTTTATTGGATACAAATTCAAATTTTAAATATAAATTAAATAAGTAATCAACTACTAGTGTTTTATTTATGTATATTAGTTAAGATATCTTCGCGTTTGAAGTTGAATTAATTAGTTTACTGAATGCCTAAAATATAGTTCCTTAACATCTTCGATTTGGAATCCCACCGTATGAATAATAGTTAGCTGCTGATTATCTCTGATAATTGAAATCATCTCTTAAAAACTTCGATTTGGAATTCAAACTCGTCTAACGAGGTCGTATTGGAAATACTACTCTGAGCAATTGCTACTAGCGTCAGATAGCACTTGCGGGTGAATCGTACTATATTTTATGGAAATAATTAATTATTATTTCATTAAAACCTTAAATAATTTTTTATACAATTTATTAAATTTTGCCTTTTTCATGTTTGATGAAGTGAGCTCTCTCGCATATGGATGATTCTTTTGTATGTCTTGGGTGTGTTAACTTAAGCGCGTTCAAATTAGGACCATCAAATGATGTATTTTGTATATAAGATACAAGTTAGCTATTTTATTATGATATTTTCCGACATTTATTCTTTCTGATGTTTAATAACATAGCGTAAAATATTTTTTATTTTTAACGGGAAGTTAATATTGCTCTAACAAAATAATTTGGCTTACCATTTAAATTATATATTTATATGTATCCCGATTTTGCTTATTTTACATTCAAGATATATTGTATATGTTTGCAATGTCTGCAGTCTGCAATGGATGACTCTAATTTCTTTGAGCTTCGCGTTAGCTGTTTCAAACGCGGAAAACTTGTAGCCGTTTTGAAAGGGGATTTCATTAGGTCGATTTGATTTCCCTTTGTTTCGTCCTTTTTTTAACTCCAGTATCACCTTCAATTTTTTCTCATTTATTTAGAATTCCTTACTTTCATTCTCTATTTTTTCTGTAATTTGAACACTAGAAATTAAGAACAGGAAAAAAGGCATCATCTCAAGGTCGTGGTTTCCTAAAAATTGTATAACTTCCACTGCAAAGATTTTTTATCGGTACTTTCCATTAGAGTTTATACTAAATGACAATTAATTTTCTCGGAAAATCGTCGTCGGAATGGTTGTTTTTGAAATCAATTATAAATCTTACTTGGGTGTTGGAGTAATATGCTGGTGAAGACGTGCGGGGACAAAGCTGCTCTTATGTCCCGATTCTAGGGGATGAAGGGCGAAAGCAGAGGCGGGGGGTATTGTTTGCGGCGGAGGCAAGCTCGATGTTCCGCGGTGGCCATATCGCGGCCGCTTTGACCAACGTATCTGGCATCGCAGTCGGCACAGGAGAGAAGGTAGACGCCGAGGGTGGTCGCAGGATCCCTGTGGTCTTTGGGGCTTGGAAGAAGGTTTCTTATCGTTAAGGGGTTGCGAAATGCGGGTGTTATATTATTTGGGAAAAGGTTAGCAATGGCGTAGGAGATGGGTCCGAGGAAGGGAATTTTCCGCCATGAGGCGCCTTCTTTTTCGAGGGGGGTGAGGGAGGGGGCAATCTCTTGGGCAGCTAGCTTTTTGAGTTTCCTATTGAGTATATTATTGATGAGGTTGGGGTTATAATTTTTTATTTGGCCTATGTGTATTAAAGTGTTGAGTTCTTTTTGAAAGTTTTGGGGGGAAAGAGGGATGTGTAGGAGCCTGTGGATGAGAGAGTGGAAGAGGGAATGTTTGTGGAAGTGATGATGCGAGGAGAAGTTGGGGATAGCATGGTCGGTGTATGTGGGTTTTCGGAAGATGTCGAAATCGGGTTTTCCAGAGACGAGGGAGATTGAGAGGTCTAGGAAATTAAGTGAGCCATTGGTGCTGGTTTCAAGGGTAAAAGAGATGGAAGGATGGATAGAGCTGAGATAATCGAGGAATGGATTGAGGAGTTGAGTGTCGCCGTGCCAGGCGCAGATGATGTCTTCTACGTAGCGTCTCCAAAAGAGGATGTGGTGCAGTAGTGGGTTTTCTTAATCGAATAGCTTTTCTTCTAGATTGTCTAGGAATATTTCCGCAAGAAGCAGGGAAAGGGGTGATCCCATGGCGAGTCCATCGTTCTGAATAAAATAATCACCCTCAAAAAGGAAATAATTTTGTTCAACACAAACACTGAATAATGAAATAAGATCAACTTTTATGACTGGGTCAACGTATAGGGCAGATAGAACCGCTTCGGCCTGAGAGAGGGCCTCAGTGATCGGGATTGAAGTCTTTGATATCAAAGGAAACAAACACGGTGTCGGGGGGGAACACATGTCCTGAGAGTTGATCGGCGAGCTCGGTGGAGTTTTTAATCCCAAATTTTGGGGAGAGACGAGATGCTGCGAAACATGCTGTTTAACTTAAAAGATAGCTTGAGAGCGGGGGCAGAGATGCTAGATACAATTGGTCGGATGGGTTGTTCGGGTTTGTGGAGTTTAGGGAGTCCGAAAAAAACGGGGAGGGAGAGGATTCATGGGTAATAAGGAATAGGATTCCTTAAGGGAAAATATGTGCACGTCTTGTAATTTTTTCTTTAAGCGGGATAGGAAGTTATTAGTGGAATCACTTTTTAAACGGGTCACATTGGCATTTTCGATGAAGTGTTGGCATTTGGCAATATATTGGTTCTTGTTAAGCACCACGACACACTGGCCTTTGTCTGCTTTTGTGGCGAGAAGATCGTTTACTTGGAGGAACCGTTTTGCATTAAACACTTTTCTTGCGGTATCATTGGCTTTGTTTTTTTTACAGAATTAATAATTGAATTGCACACAGCATGTTTGATGGCGGGACTTTCTTTCAGTAGGGCTAATTCACAATCGGCAGTGAGGCACTTGATGGAATTTTGGTTCACCTTGATGGAATTTTGGTCCATAGGTAAATGATGAAAGCTAAAATATTCCTTATTAAAAATATCATAACTTACGAGCTGGATTTATGGAATTCTTAGAAATTGCATTTCGATCTATTAATCAATTTTCTGTATTAAATCTAACCGAAGCAATCATCTTGCATTTATGAGAAAGCTGTAAGGAGAGACAAGGCCGAAGAATGAGGATCATCATAGGGGAGGCGATATATCGTGAGTATATTCCGATAACTAATTACAGTATTTAAGGAATTGTATCGTAAATTGGTTTATGATTTTGTGATTCTTTTGAAATGCATTTCAATCTATTAATCTATCTTTTATAATATTTTAGTGCACATGAATCAACTTCGTATTGCTTCTAACGAGAGAGCTGTGAGGAGAGACAAGGCCGCAGAAGAAGTATCATCAAAGGGGAGGCGATATATCATAAGTATATGACGATAACTAATTACAGTATTTAAGGAATGGTATCGTAAATTGGTTTATGATTTAGTGATTCTTTTGAAATGCATTTCGATCAGTGGCGGCGGGTCTATTGGGTTCACTGGTTCACTGAACCCCCTAAGAAAACTACTGCACTATTTTCATTTATACCAATGTTCTTACCATAACCCAAATAACCATAACGCCAATTACTGGACCTAACTTTTTCTTCGTTGAGTCGCGATTCCTGCCGCTTTTGGTTCCAACTAGCTTGACTTCGCGCAAGGTTCACTCCCCGAAGTGAACTCCTTCAGACGTCGCGTTATAGGTGAAGAGCGGTGAGGGGAAAGAGGGGCATACGGCCTTTAAACATGGGCCTGTCGCTGCACTATGTTGCAGCGACAGCCGACGAGGATGGCTTCATAGAATTTTCGGAAATTTGTTTTATGCACTTTCCGGCAAATTAGAGAGTTGGAATTTGAGGAATCGCTGGAAGCCGTGTATGTTCAACGAAAACTATAAACACACCCTCGAAAATTATCCCTTGTTCGACGCTAGGTCAGGGCAAATATTCTCCAATTTAAAATGTATTGTGGCGATTTTTCAGATTTTTTAAAAATGTCTTACCGATGACATGGAAACTTAAAACCCGGCATGTGAATAGAGATCATCAATACATTTCATATTCGCTATTTAACGTTTCCATGATTATTCTTGGTTCGATTCCAGAGCGCCATTTACATTCCTTTATGCATTGCGAATGGGGATAATGGAATCGTATTTTATGATCATCCCAGTACGATATCAACATAAAAAATTGGATTAAATAAGTTTTATATCTACCAGGTCGTTATATGTATTCATAACTTCCGAAATGTCTTGTACTCGAGACCAAGCGGCTCTACCATTTGAAATGTATGGTGGGGATTTCAATTTTCTTTATGATTCATTTACCGAGAAATTGAAAATTATATGGATAGTCATGTAAACAGAAGAAATGAGCCTTTCATATTTACAATTTATCTTTTACCTTATGATCATTGGTTCGATGCTGGGGCACCATTTGTATTCTACCATATATTTCAAAGGTTGATTGTAGAATTACGTTTGAGGACTTTCCCGATGTGATATCGACTTGAAATTAGTATCATCAATATTCCTTCAGTATGCAAGTAACTTTTACTCGTATATATATGGATAATTAATTTTAAATAAGAATTTATAAAAAAATTAATTTTTAATTGTTTCTTTAAAGAAATAATTACGTTGTACTTGGCAATATACTTTTTAACAAATTCATGCATTTCATAAGTTTCTGCATCTGTAAGCTTTCTTCCTCTTGCTTTAATCTCTAAAAAACGGGCAACAGCAGATCCTTGGTCATAATATGCAGTTCCAACACTGTTAATTGCGATGTGTACATCCTAGAATTTATAGCTTCTCTAGAAAGACTGGACTGTTTGTTAGATTTAAGTTAGGTATGGATTGACACAGCTCTCTCCGTGCCAGCACTATGAGAAGTTAAAGTAAGATCTGCCAGAATTAATTTGTTGAAAATTGATGGATGTTGTGATACCTTCCAGTAATGGTAAAGCCTAGCTATTGACGAAGTCATGGCTTGAGGAGGAGGAACATAGGGCCCGCCACCTTCCCGAACTCTATTCCTGAAAAGAAACATTTTATCCAAACTCTAGCATTTAACGCTTCCTGACTTTAGTTTAACACGCTTAGAACTTGAGTTCTTTCCTTATTTGCCGGCGCCTAATACTGTCCCTGGGCGACAAAGCTTGGCACTAGCTATTCGTGTCGCCTACTTTGCACGTTATTTTATGCACTGGTGTCTGCAGCTATGTAATGGCTACCCATAATGCGCTGCAATATTGTGAATTTACGGAATTTTTTCGTATCCAGTGTACTTATTCAGTTACCGGTGTTGTGGTTGCTTGTGGCTTATTCAGTACGTAAACCTACTGCGTTACTTGTTTGTGAACAGTTTTTCTCGGTCTTTATGATGAATAGTGTCCAATTTCTGAAAGGGATTAATTTTTCCTCTATTTCTGCTTAAGAAAAATGTGCAATAAAAGAAGTAGGAAGTCCTATTCCTTTGCTGAATCTATCTCAGAGTCAGAGAAGCAAAGGTAGGCAATACTTCCGAATGTTTAAGCCATAGATATATGAGAGAATCAGTTGGATTTGTGGCTGCGACTCTTCCAATAGGCTATACTGTTTCCCTTGTTTGATTTTTGCGAAAGACAAGGACGCGACCTGGGAAAAAATAGGTGTATTTGATTTAGGGCATTAATCTCATAAATTATTCGGTGAGAGTTCTGCCAAATACTTTAACCCGGAATAAAACAATATAAGGTAATTGATTTAGTTTCTTATGATTATATTTGATATTTCGAAAAATAAATACAACTTGAATATTGATATGTATATTGGTCTATAAAAATATATACGGAGAAATATGAATCGAGAAATTAAATAAAAACTTAATTTTCGAGAATATAGGGATTTTTTTTCAACAAAGGGATATATTGATTCAACCCGAAATATTAATTTTCATATTTCTACTGCTTTTATCCTTGGTTGTTGTGAATTATAAAGCATCCATGCAAGCAGAGGCAATATTATAGAATGTTCCAGAATATTTATTCATAATTACGGCCACTTAAAAATTTACGAATTTTGAAGTGAACCCACTGTTTTTTTAGTCACGCGCCGCCACTGATTTCGATCTATAAATCTATCTTTTATTATATATAACAGTACCTCAATCATCTTCGTATTTCTTCTAACGATAAAGCTGTGAAGAGAGACAAGGCCAAAGAATGAGGATCATCAAAGGGGTGGCGATAGTTCATAAGTATATGACGATAACTAATTAAAATATTTAATGAATGGTATCGTATATTTGTTAATGATTTTGTTATTCTTTGTGAATGCATTTCCATCTATTAAACAATCATTTTTAATGTTTTACAGTATCTGAATCAAGTTTTGTTTCTAACGAGAAAGCTATGAGCAAAGACAATGCCGTAGGATAAGGGTCAACAAAGGGGAGTCGATATATCATAAGTATATGACCATAAAAAAGAAATTATTTAATGAATGGTATCGTATGTTGATTAATGATTTTGTGATTCTTTGTAAATGCATTTCGAGCAATTAATCTATCTTTTGTAATGTTTTACAGCACATCAATCATCTTCGAATGTCTTCAAACGAGAAAGCTATGCGCAGAGAGTAGGCTAAAGAATGAGGATCATCAAAGAGGAGGTGATATATCATAAGTATATTAGGATAACTAATTACGTTATTTAATGAATGGTATAGTATATTTGTTATTGTTTTTGTGATTCTTTGTAAATACATTTCAATGTATTAGTCATACTTTTATAATGTTTTACAGCGCAGCAATCATCTTCGAATAACATCAAACGAGAGAGCTATGCTCAGAGACTAGGCGAAAGAATGAGGATCATCAAAGGGGAGGCGATAGATCATAAGTATATGACGATTACTAATTACGTTATTTAATAAATGCTATCGTATATTGGTTAATGTTTTTGTGATTCTTTGTAAATGCATTTCAATCTATTAATCTTTCTTTTATAATGTTTTACAGCACATCAATCATCTTCGAATGTCTTCTAACGAGAAAGCTATGCACAGAGAGTAGGCTAAAGAATGAGGATCATCAAAGAGGAGGTGATATATCATAAGTATATTAGGATAACTAATTACGTTATTTAATGAATGGCATAGTATATTTGTTATTGTTTTTGTGATTCTTTGTAAATACATTTCAATGTATTAGTCATACTTTTATAATGTTTTACAGCGCAGCAATCATCTTCGAATAACATCAAACGAGAGAGCTATGCTCAGAGACTAGGCGAAAGAATGAGGATCATCAAAGGGGAGGCGATAGATCATAAGTATATGACGATTACTAATTACGTTATTTAATGAATGGTATCGTATATTGGTTAATGTTTTTGTGATTCTTTGTAAATGCATTTCAATCTATTAATCTTTCTTTTATAATGTTTTACAGCACATCAATCATCTTCGAATGTCATCAAACGAGAGAGCTATGCGCAGAGACTAGTCGAAAGAATGAGGATCATCAAAGGGGAGGCGATAAATCATAAGTATATGACGATTACTAATTACGTTATTTAATGAATGGTATCGTTAATTGGTTAATGTTTTTGTGATTCTTTGGATATACATTTCGATCTATTAATCTTACTTTTATAATGTTTTACAGCACATCAATCATCTTCGAATGTCATCAAACGAGAGTGCTCTGCGCAGAGAAAAGGCCGTAGGATCAGGATCATCAAAGGGGAGGTGATAGATCATAAGTATATGACGATTGCTTATAACGTAATTTAATGAATGGTATCGTATATTGGTTAATGTTTCTGTGATTCTTTGTAAATGCATTTCGATCTATTAATCTTTCTTTAATAATGTTTTCAGCACATCAATCATCTTCGAATGTAATCAAACGAGAGTGCTCTGCGCAGAGAAAAGGCCGTAGGATCAGGATCATCAAAGGGGAGGCGATAGTTCATAAGTATATGACCATTGCTAATTACGTTATTTAATGAATGGTATCTTATGTTTGCTAATGCTTTTGTGATTCTTTGCAGATGCATTTCGATCTATTAATCTTTCTTTTATAATGTTTTACAGAACATCAATATTCTTCGAATGTCATCAAACGAGAGTGCTATGCACAGAGAAAAGGCCGTAGGATCAGGATCATCAAAGGGGAGGCGATAGATCAAAAGTATATGACGAATACTAATAACGGTATTTAATGAATTGTATCGTATATTGGTTAATGTTTTTGTGATTCTTTGTTAATGCTTTTCGATCTATTAATCTTTCTTTTATAATGTTAAACAGCACATCAATCATCTTCGAATGTCATCCAACGAAAGAGCTATTAACAGAGACTGGGCGAAAGAACGAGGATCATAAAGGGGAGGTGATATATCATAAGTATATGACGATAACAAATTACGTTATTTATTGAATGGTATCGTATATTGGTTAATGTTTTTGTGATTCTTTGTAAATGCATTTCGATCTATAAGTCTTTCTTTTATAATGTTTAGCAGCACATCAATCATCTTCGAATGTCATCAAACGAAAGAGCTATTAGCAGAGACTGGGCGAAAGAATGAGGATCATCAAAGGGGAGGCGATAGATCATAAGTATATGACGATAACAAATTACATTATTTAATGAATGGTATCGGATTTTGTTTATTGTTTTTGTGATTCTTTGTAAATGCATTTCGATCTATTAATCTTTCTTTTATAATGTTTATCAGTACATCAATCATCTTCGAATGTCATCAAACGAAAGAGCTATGAGCAGAGACTGGGCGAAAGAATGAGGATCATCAAAGGGGAGGCAATAGATCATAAGTATATGACGATAACAGATTACGTTATTTAATGTATGGTATCGTATATTGGTTAATGTTTTTGTGATTCTTTGTAAATGCATTTTGATCTATTAATCTTTCTTTTATAATGTTTAACAGCACATCAATCATCTTCGAATGTCATCAAACGAAAGAGCTATTAGCAGAGACTGGGCGAAAGAATGAGGATCATCAAAGGGGAGGCAATAGATCATAAGTATATGACGATAACAGATTACGTTATTTAATGTATGGTATCGTATATTGGTTAATGTTTTTGTGATTCTTTGTAAATGCATTTTGATCTATTAATCTTTCTTTTATAATGTTTAACAGCACATCAATCATCTTCGAATGTCATTATACGAAAGAGCTATTAGCAGAGACTGAGCGAAAGAATGAGGATCATCAAAGGGGAGGCGATAGATCATAAGTAAATGACGATAACAAAATACGTTATTTAATGAATGGTATCGTATATTGGTTAATGTTTTTGTGATTCTTTGTAAATGCTTTTCGATCTATTAATCTTTCTTTAATAATGTTTAACAGCACATCAATCATCTTCGAATGTCATCAAACGAAAGAGCTATTAGCAGAGACTGGGCGAAAGAATGAGGATCATCAAAGGGGAGGCTATATATCATAATTATATGACGATAAAAAATTACGTTATTTAATGAATGGTATCGTATATTGGTTAATGTTTTTGTGATTCTTTGTAAATGCTTTTCGATCTGTTAATCTTTCTTTTATAATGTTTAACAGCACATCAATCATCTTCGAATGTCATCAAACGAAAGAGCTATTAGCAGAGACTGGGCGAAAGAATGAGGATCATCAAAGGGGGGCGATAGATCATAAGTAAATGACGATAACAAAATACGTTATTTAATGAATGGTATCGTATATTGGTTAATGTTTTTGTGATTCTTTGTAAATGCTTTTCGATCTATTAATCTTTCTTTAATAATGTTTAACAGCACATCAATCATCTTCGAATGTCATCAAACGAAAGAGCTATTAGCAGAGACTGGGCGAAAGAATGAGGATCATCAAAGGGGAGGCTATATATCATAATTATATGACGATAAAAAATTACGTTATTTAATGAATGGTATCGTATATTGGTTAATGTTTTTGTGATTCTTTGTAAATGCTTTTCGATCTGTTAATCTTTCTTTTATAATGTTTAACAGCACATCAATCATCTTCGAATGTCATCAAACGAAAGAGCTATTAGCAGAGACTGGGCGAAAGAATGAGGATCATCAAAGGGGAGGCGATAGATCATAAGTAAATGACGATAACAAAATACGTTATTTAATGAATGGTATCGTATATTGGTTAATGTTTTTGTGATTCTTTGTAAATGCTTTTCGATCTATTAATCTTTCTTTAATAATGTTTAACAGCACATCAATCATCTTCGAATGTCATCAAACGAAAGAGCTATTAGCAGAGACTGGGCGAAAGAATTAGGATCATCAAAGGGGAGGCGATAGATCATAAGTAAATGACGATAACAAAATACGTTATTTAATGAATGGTATCGTATATTGGTTAATGTTTTTGTGATTCTTTGTAAATGCTTTTCGATCTGTTAATCTTTCTTTTATAATGTTTAACAGCACATCAATCATCTTCGAATGTCATCAAACGAAAGAGCTATTAGCAGAGACTGGGCGAAAGAATGAGGATCATCAAAGGGGAGGCGATAGATCATAAGTAAATGACGATAACAAAATACGTTATTTAATGAATGGTATCGTATATTGGTTAATGTTTTTGTGATTCTTTGTAAATGCTTTTCGATCTATTAATCTTTCTTTAATAATGTTTAACAGCACATCAATCATCTTCGAATGTCATTAAACGAAAGAGCTATTAGCAGAGACTGTGCGAAAGAATTAGGATCATCAAAGGGGAGGCGATATATCATAAGTATATGACGATAACAAATTACGTTATTTAATGTATGGTATCGTATATTGGTTAATGTTTTTGTGATTCTTTGTAAATGCATTTTGATCTATTAATCTTTCTTTTATAATGTTTAACAGCACATCAATCATCTTACAATGTCATCAAACGAAAGAGCTATTAGCAGAGACTGGGCGAAAGAATGAGGATCATCAAAGGGGAGGCGATAGATCATAAGTAAATGACGATAACAAAATACGTTATTTAATGAATGGTATCGTATATTGGTTAATGTTTTTGTGATTCTTTGTAAATGCTTTTCGATCTATAATTCTTTCTTTAATAATGTTTAACAGCACATCAATCATCTTCGAATGTCATCAAACGAAAGAGCTATTAGCAGAGACTGGGGGAAAGAATGAGGATCATCAAAGGGGAGGCGATATATCATAAGTATATGACGATAACAAATTACGTTATTTAATGAATGGTATCGTATATTGGTTAATGTTTTTGTGATTCTTTGTAAATGCTTTTCGATCTATTAATCTTTCTTTTATAATGTTTAACAGCACATCAATCGTCTTCGAATGTCATCCAACGATAGAGCTATGAGAAGAGACTGGGCGAAAGAATGAGGATCATCAAAGGGGAGGCAATAGATCCAAAGTATATGACGATAACAAATTACGTTATTTAATGAATGGTATCGTATATTGGTTAATGTTTTTGTGATTCTTTGTAAATGCTTTTTGATCTATTAATCGTTCTTTTATAATGTTTAACAGCACATCAATTATCTTCGAATGTCATCAAACGAAAGAGCTATGAGCAGAGACTGGGCGAAAGAATGAGGATCATCAAAGGGGAGGCGATAGATCATATGTATATGACGATAACAAATTACGTTATTTAATGAATGGTATCGTACATTGGTAAATGTTTTTGTGATTTTTTGTAAATGCGTTTCGATCTATTATTCGTTCTTTTATAATGTTTAACAGCACATCAATCGTCTTCGAATGTCATCAAACGAAAGAGCTATTAGCAGAGACTGGGCGAATGAATGAGGATCATCAAAGGGGAGGCGATAGTTTATGAGTATATGACGATAACAAATTACGTTATTTAATGAATGGAATCGTATATTGGTTAATGTTTTTGTGATTCTTTGTAAATGCGTTTCAATCTATTAATCGTTCTTTTATAATGTTTATCAGCACATCAATCATCTTAGAATGTCATCAACCGAAAGAGCTTTTAGCAGAGACTGGGCGAAAGAATGAGGATCATCAAAGGGGAGGCGATAGATCATAAGTATAAAACGATAACAAATTACGTTATTTAATGAATGGTATCGTATATTGGTTAATGTTTTTGTGATTCTTTGTAAATGCATTTCGATCAATTAATCTTTCTTTTATAATGTTTAACAGCACATCAATCTACTTCGAATGTCATCTAACGAAAGAGCTATGAGCAGAGACTGGGCGAAAGAATGAGGATCATCAAAGGGGAGGCGATAGATCATATGTATATGACGATAACAAATTACGTATTTTAATTAATGTTATCGTATATTGGTTAATGTTTTTGTGATTCTTTGTAAATGCGTTTCGATCTTTTAATCGTTCTTTTATAATGTTTAACAGCACATCAATCATCTTCGAATGTCATCAAACGAAAGAGCTATTAGCAGAGACTGAACGAATGAATGAGGATCATCAAAGGGGAGGCGATAGATCATAAGTATAAAACGATAACAAATTACGTTATTTAATGAATGGTATCGTATATTGGTTAATGTTTTTATGATTCTTTGTTAATGCGTTCCGATCTATTAATCGTTCTTTTATAATGTTTATCAGCACATCAATCATCTTAGAATGTCATCAACCGAAAGAGTTATTAGCAGAGACTGGGCGAAAGAATGAGGATCATCAAAGGGGAGGCGATAGATCATAAGTATATGACGATAAAAAATTACGTTATTTAATGAATGGTATCGTATATTGGTTAATGTTTTTGAGATTCTTTGTAAATGCATTTCGATCTATTAATCTTTCTTTTATAATGTTTAACAGCACATCAATCAACTTCGAATGTCATCAAACGAAAGAGCTATGAGCAGAGACTGGGCGAAAGAATGAGGATCATCAAAAGGGAGGCGATAGATCATATGTATATGACGATAACAAATTACGTATTTTAATTAATGTTATCGTATATTGGTTAATGTTTTTGTGATTCTTTGTAAATGCGTTTCGATCTATTAATCGTTCTTTTATAATGTTTAACAGCACATCAATCATCTTCGAATGTCATCAAACGAAAGAGCTATTAGCCGAGACTGGGCGAATGAATGAGGATCATCAAAGGGGAGGCGATAGATCATAAGTATATGACGATAACAAATTACGTTATTTAATGAATGGTATCGTATATTGGTTAATGTTTTTTTGTATTCTTTGTAAATGCTTTTCGATCTATTAATCTTTCTTTTATAATGTTTAACAGCACATATATCAACTTCGAATGTCATCAAACGAAAGCGCTATGAGCAGAGACTGGGCAAAAGAATGAGGATCATCAAAGGGGAGGCGATAGATCATAAGTATATGACGATAACAAATTACGTTGTTTAATGAATGGTATCGTATATTGGTTATTTTTTTGTGATTCTTTGTAAATGCTTTTCGATCCAATAATCTTTCTTTTATAATGTTTCACAGGACATCAATCAACTTCGGATGTCATCAAAAGAAAGAGCTATGAGCAGAGACTGGGCGAATGAATGAGGATCATCAAAGGGGAGGCGATAGATCATAAGTATATGACGATAACAAATTACGTTATTTAATGAATGGTATCGTATATTGGTTAATGTTTTTGTGATTCTTTGTAAATGCGTTTCGATCTATTAATCGTTCTTTTATAATGTTTAACAGCACATCAATGATATTCGAATGTCATCAAACGAAAGAGCTATGAGCAGAGACTGGGCGAAAGAATGAGGATCAGCAAAGGGGAGGCGATAGATCATATGTATATGACGATAACAAATTACGTTATTTATTGAATGGTATCGTATATTGGTTAATGTTTTTGTGATCCTTTGTAAATGCTTTTCGATCTATTAATCTTTCTTTTATAATGTTTTACAGCACATCAATTATCTACGAATGTCATCAAACGAAAGAGCTATGAGCAGAGACTGGGCGAAAGAATGAGGATCATCAAAGGGGAGGGAATAGATCATAAGTATATGACGATAACAAATTACGTATTTTAATTAATGTTATCGTATATTGGTTAATGTTTTTGTGATTCTTTGTAAATGCGTTTCGATCTTTTAATCGTTCTTTTATAATGTTTAACAGCACATCAATCATCTTCGAATGTCATCAAACGAAAGAGCTATTAGCAGAGACTGAACGAATGAATGAGGATCATCAAAGGGGAGGCGATAGATCATAAGTATAAAACGATAACAAATTACGTTATTTAATGAATGGTATCGTATATTGGTTAATGTTTTTGTGATTCTTTGTAAATGCGTTTCGATCTTTTAATCGTTCTTTTATAATGTTTAACAGCACATCAATCATCTTCGAATGTCATCAAACGAAAGAGCTATTAGCAGAGACTGAACGAATGAATGAGGATCATCAAAGGGGAGGCGATAGATCATAAGTATAAAACGATAACAAATTACGTTATTTAATGAATGGTATCGTATATTGGTTAATGTTTTTATGATTCTTTGTTAATGCGTTCCGATCTATTAATCGTTCTTTTATAATGTTTATCAGCACATCAATCATCTTAGAATGTCATCAACCGAAAGAGTTATTAGCAGAGACTGGGCGAAAGAATGAGGATCATCAAAGGGGAGGCGATAGATCATAAGTATATGACGATAAAAAATTACGTTATTTAATGAATGGTATCGTATATTGGTTAATGTTTTTGAGATTCTTTGTAAATGCATTTCGATCTATTAATCTTTCTTTTATAATGTTTAACAGCACATCAATCAACTTCGAATGTCATCAAACGAAAGAGCTATGAGCAGAGACTGGGCGAAAGAATGAGGATCATCAAAAGGGAGGCGATAGATCATATGTATATGACGATAACAAATTACGTATTTTAATTAATGTTATCGTATATTGGTTAATGTTTTTGTGATTCTTTGTAAATGCGTTTCGATCTATTAATCGTTCTTTTATAATGTTTAACAGCACATCAATCATCTTCGAATGTCATCAAACGAAAGAGCTATTAGCCGAGACTGGGCGAATGAATGAGGATCATCAAAGGGGAGGCGATAGATCATAAGTATATGACGATAACAAATTACGTTATTTAATGAATGGTATCGTATATTGGTTAATGTTTTTTTGATTCTTTGTAAATGCTTTTCGATCTATTAATCTTTCTTTTATAATGTTTAACAGCACATATATCAACTTCGAATGTCATCAAACGAAAGCGCTATGAGCAGAGACTGGGCAAAAGAATGAGGATCATCAAAGGGGAGGCGATAGATCATAAGTATATGACGATAACAAATTACGTTGTTTAATGAATGGTATCGTATATTGGTTATTTTTTTGTGATTCTTTGTAAATGCTTTTCGATCCAATAATCTTTCTTTTATAATGTTTCACAGGACATCAATCAACTTCGGATGTCATCAAAAGAAAGAGCTATGAGCAGAGACTGGGCGAATGAATGAGGATCATCAAAGGGGAGGCGATAGATCATAAGTATATGACGATAACAAATTACGTTATTTAATGAATGGTATCGTATATTGGTTAATGTTTTTGTGATTCTTTGTAAATGCGTTTCGATCTATTAATCGTTCTTTTATAATGTTTAACAGCACATCAATGATATTCGAATGTCATCAAACGAAAGAGCTATGAGCAGAGACTGGGCGAAAGAATGAGGATCAGCAAAGGGGAGGCGATAGATCATATGTATATGACGATAACAAATTACGTTATTTATTGAATGGTATCGTATATTGGTTAATGTTTTTGTGATCCTTTGTAAATGCTTTTCGATCTATTAATCTTTCTTTTATAATGTTTTACAGCACATCAATTATCTACGAATGTCATCAAACGAAAGAGCTATGAGCAGAGACTGGGCGAAAGAATGAGGATCATCAAAGGGGAGGGAATAGATCATAAGTATATGACGATAACAAATTACGTTATTTAATGAATGGTATCGTATATTAGTTAATGTTTAGTGATTCTTTGTAAATGCGTTTCGATCTATTAATCGTTCTTTTATAATGTTTAACAGCACATCAATCATCTTCGAATGTCATCAAACAAAGGGGTTTAAGCAGAGACTGGGCGAAAGAATGAGGATCATCAAAGGGGAGGCGATAGTTCATAAGTATATGACGATAACAAATTACGTTATTTAATGAATGGTATCGTATATTGGTTAATGTTTTTGTGATTCTTTGTAAACGCGTTTCGATCTATTAATCATTCTTTTATAATGTTTTACAGCACATCAATCATCTTCGAATGTCATCAAACGAAAGAGCTATGAGCAGAGACTGGGCGAAAGAATGAGGATCATCAAAGGGGAGGCGATAGATCATAAGTATATGACGATAACAAATTACGTTGTTTAATGAATGGTATCGTATATTGGTTATTTTTTTGTGATTCTTTGTAAATGCTTTTCGATCTAATAATCTTTCTTTTATAATGTTTAACAGGACATCAATCAACTACGAATGTCATCAAAAGAAAGAGCTATGAGCAGAGACTGGGCGAAAGAATGAGGATCATCAAAGGGGAGGCGATAGATCATAAGTATATGACGATAACAAATTACGTTATTTAATGAATGGTATCGTATATTGGTTAATGTTTTTGTGATTCTTTGTAAATGCGTTTCGATCTATTAATCGTTCTTTTATAATGTTTAACAGCACATCAATGATATTCGAATGTCATCAAACGAAAGAGCTATGAGCAGAGACTGGGCGAAAGAATGAGGATCAGCAAAGGGGAGGCGATAGATCATATGTATATGACGATAACAAATTACGTTATTTAATGAATGGTATCGTATATTGGTTAATGTTTTTGTGATCCTTTGTAAATGCTTTTCGATCTATTAATCTTTCTTTTATAATGTTTTACAGCACATCAATTATCTTCGAATGTCATCAAACGAAAGAGCTATGAGCAGAGACTGGGCAAAAGAATGAGGATCATCAAAGGGGAGGGAATAGATCATAAGTATATGACGATAACAAATTACGTTATTTAATGAATGGTATCGTATATTAGTTAATGTTTAGTGATTCTTTGTAAATGCGTTTCGATCTATTAATCGTTCTTTTATAATGTTTAACAGCACATCAATCATCTTCGAATGTCATCAAACAAAGGGGTTTAAGCAGAGACTGGGCGAAAGAATGAGGATCATCAAAGGGGAGGCGATAGTTTTTAAGTATATGACGATAACAAATTACGTTATTTAATGAATGGTATCGTATATTGGTTAATGTTTTTGTGATTCTTTGTAAATGCGTTTCGATCTATTAATCGTTCTTTTATAATGTTTTACAGCACATCAATCATCTTCGAATGTCATCAAACGAAAGAGCTATGAGCAGAGACTGGGCGAAAGAATGAGGATCATCAAAGGGGAGGCGATAGATCATATGTATATGACGATAACAAATTACGTTATTTAATGAATGGTATCGTACATTGGTTAATGTTTTTGTGATTCTTTGTTAATGCGTTCCGATCTATTAATCGTTCTTTTATAATGTTTATCAGCACATCAATCATCTTAGAATGTCATCAACCGAAAGAGCTATTAGCAGAGACTGGGCGAAAGAATGAGGATCATCAAAGGGGAGGCGATAGATCATAAGTATATGACGATAAAAAATTACGTTATTTAATGAATGGTATCGTATATTGGTTAATGTTTTTGTGATTCTTTGTAAATGCATTTCGATCTATTAATCTTTCTTTTATAATGTTTAACAGCACATCAATCAACTTCGAATGTCATCAAACGAAAGAGCTATGAGCAGAGACTGGGCGAAAGAATGAGGATCATCAAAGGGGAGGCGATAGATCATATGTATATGACGATAACAAATTACGTATTTTAATTAATGTTATCGTATATTGGTTAATGTTTTTGTGATTCTTTGTAAATGCGTTTCGATCTATTAATCGTTCTTTTATAATGTTTAACAGCACATCAATGATATTCGAATGTCATCAAACGAAAGAGCTATGAGCAGAGACTGGGCGAAAGAATGAGGATCAGCAAAGGGGAGGCGATAGATCATATGTATATGACGATAACAAATTACGTTATTTAATGAATGGTATCGTATATTGGTTAATGTTTTTGTGATCCTTTGTAAATGCTTTTCGATCTATTAATCTTTCTTTTATAATGTTTTACAGCACATCAATTATCTTCGAATGTCATCAAACGAAAGAGCTATGAGCAGAGACTGGGCAAAAGAATGAGGATCATCAAAGGGGAGGGAATAGATCATAAGTATATGACGATAACAAATTACGTTATTTAATGAATGGTATCGTATATTAGTTAATGTTTAGTGATTCTTTGTAAATGCGTTTCGATCTATTAATCGTTCTTTTATAATGTTTAACAGCACATCAATCATCTTCGAATGTCATCAAACAAAGGGGTTTGAGCAGAGACTGGGCGAAAGAATGAGGATCATCAAAGGGGAGGCGATAGTTCATAAGTATATGACGATAACAAATTACGTTATTTAATGAATGGTATCGTATATTGGTTAATGTTTTTGTGATTCTTTGTAAATGCATTTCGATCTATTAATCTTTCTTTTATAATGTTTAACAGCACCCCAATCAACTTCGAATGTCATCAAACGAAAGAGCTATGAGCAGAGATTTGGCGAAAGAATGAGGATCATCAAAGGGGAGGCGATAGATCATAAGTATATGACGATAACAAATTACGTTATTTAATGAATGGTATCGTATATTGGTTAATGTTTTTGTGATTCTTTGTAAATGCTTTTCGATCTATTAATCTTTCTTTTATAATGTTTAACAGCACATCAATCATCTTGGAATGTCATCAAACGAAAGAGCTATTAGCAGAGACTTGGCGAATGAATGAGGATCATCAAAGGGGAGGCGATAGATCATAAGTATATGACGATAACAAGTTACGTTATTTAATGAATGGTATCGTATATCGGTTAATGTTTTTGTGATTCTTTGTAAATGCTTTTCGATCTATTAATCTTTCTTTTGTAATGTTTAACAGCACATCAATCATTTTCGAAAGAGCTATGAGCAGAGATTTGGCGAATGAATGAGGATCATCAAAGGGGAGGCGATAGATCATAAGTATATGACGATAACAAGTTACGTTATTTAATGAATGGTATCGTATATTGGTCAATTTTTTTGTGATTCTTTGTAAATGCGTTTCGATCTATTAATCGATCTTTTATAATGTATAACCGCACATCAATCATCTTCGAATGTCATCAAACGAAAGAGCTATTAGCAGAGAATGGGCGAATGAATGAGGATCATCAAAGGGGAGGCGATAGATCATAAAAATATGACGATAAAATATTACGTTATTTAATGAATGGTATCGAATATTGGTTAATGTTTTTGTGATTCATTGTAAATGCGTTTCGATCTATTAATCGTTCTTTTATAATGTTTAACAGCACATCAATCATTTTCGAATGTCATCAAACGAAAGAGCTATTAGCAGAGACTGGGCGATAGAATGAGGATCATCAAAGGGGAGGCGATAGATCATAAGTATATGACGATAACAAATTACGTTATTTAATGAATGGTATCGTATATTAGTTAATGTTTAGTGATTCTTTGTAAATGCGTTTCGATCTATTAATCGTTCTTTTATAATGTTTAACAGCACATCAATCATCTTCGAATGTCATCAAACAAAGGGGTTTAAGCAGAGACTGGGCGAAAGAATGAGGATCATCAAAGGGGAGGCGATAGTTCATAAGTATATGACGATAACAAATTACGTTATTTAATGAATGGTATCGTATATTGGTTAATGTTTTTGTGATTCTTTGTAAACGCGTTTCGATCTATTAATCATTCTTTTATAATGTTTTACAGCACATCAATCATCTTCGAATGTCATCAAACGAAAGAGCTATGAGCAGAGACTGGGCGAAAGAATGAGGATCATCAAAGGGGAGGCGATAGATCATAAGTATATGACGATAACAAATTACGTTGTTTAATGAATGGTATCGTATATTGGTTATTTTTTTGTGATTCTTTGTAAATGCTTTTCGATCTAATAATCTTTCTTTTATAATGTTTAACAGGACATCAATCAACTACGAATGTCATCAAAAGAAAGAGCTATGAGCAGAGACTGGGCGAAAGAATGAGGATCATCAAAGGGGAGGCGATAGATCATAAGTATATGACGATAACAAATTACGTTATTTAATGAATGGTATTGTATATTGGTTAATGTTTTTGTGATTCTTTGTAAATGCGTTTCGATCTATTAATCGTTCTTTTATAATGTTTAACAGCACATCAATGATATTCGAATGTCATCAAACGAAAGAGCTATGAGCAGAGACTGGGCGAAAGAATGAGGATCAGCAAAGGGGAGGCGATAGATCATATGTATATGACGATAACAAATTACGTTATTTAATGAATGGTATCGTATATTGGTTAATGTTTTTGTGATCCTTTGTAAATGCTTTTCGATCTATTAATCTTTCTTTTATAATGTTTTACAGCACATCAATTATCTTCGAATGTCATCAAACGAAAGAGCTATGAGCAGAGACTGGGCAAAAGAATGAGGATCATCAAAGGGGAGGGAATAGATCATAAGTATATGACGATAACAAATTACGTTATTTAATGAATGGTATCGTATATTAGTTAATGTTTAGTGATTCTTTGTAAATGCGTTTCGATCTATTAATCGTTCTTTTATAATGTTTAACAGCACATCAATCATCTTCGAATGTCATCAAACAAAGGGGTTTAAGCAGAGACTGGGCGAAAGAATGAGGATCATCAAAGGGGAGGCGATAGTTTTTAAGTATATGACGATAACAAATTACGTTATTTAATGAATGGTATCGTATATTGGTTAATGTTTTTGTGATTCTTTGTAAATGCGTTTCGATCTATTAATCGTTCTTTTATAATGTTTTACAGCACATCAATCATCTTCGAATGTCATCAAACGAAAGAGCTATGAGCAGAGACTGGGCGAAAGAATGAGGATCATCAAAGGGGAGGCGATAGATCATATGTATATGACGATAACAAATTACGTTATTTAATGAATGGTATCGTACATTGGTTAATGTTTTTGTGATTCTTTGTTAATGCGTTCCGATCTATTAATCGTTCTTTTATAATGTTTATCAGCACATCAATCATCTTAGAATGTCATCAACCGAAAGAGCTATTAGCAGAGACTGGGCGAAAGAATGAGGATCATCAAAGGGGAGGCGATAGATCATAAGTATATGACGATAAAAAATTACGTTATTTAATGAATGGTATCGTATATTGGTTAATGTTTTTGTGATTCTTTGTAAATGCATTTCGATCTATTAATCTTTCTTTTATAATGTTTAACAGCACATCAATCAACTTCGAATGTCATCAAACGAAAGAGCTATGAGCAGAGACTGGGCGAAAGAATGAGGATCATCAAAGGGGAGGCGATAGATCATATGTATATGACGATAACAAATTACGTATTTTAATTAATGTTATCGTATATTGGTTAATGTTTTTGTGATTCTTTGTAAATGCGTTTCGATCTATTAATCGTTCTTTTATAATGTTTAACAGCACATCAATGATATTCGAATGTCATCAAACGAAAGAGCTATGAGCAGAGACTGGGCGAAAGAATGAGGATCAGCAAAGGGGAGGCGATAGATCATATGTATATGACGATAACAAATTACGTTATTTAATGAATGGTATCGTATATTGGTTAATGTTTTTGTGATCCTTTGTAAATGCTTTTCGATCTATTAATCTTTCTTTTATAATGTTTTACAGCACATCAATTATCTTCGAATGTCATCAAACGAAAGAGCTATGAGCAGAGACTGGGCAAAAGAATGAGGATCATCAAAGGGGAGGGAATAGATCATAAGTATATGACGATAACAAATTACGTTATTTAATGAATGGTATCGTATATTAGTTAATGTTTAGTGATTCTTTGTAAATGCGTTTCGATCTATTAATCGTTCTTTTATAATGTTTAACAGCACATCAATCATCTTCGAATGTCATCAAACAAAGGGGTTTGAGCAGAGACTGGGCGAAAGAATGAGGATCATCAAAGGGGAGGCGATAGTTCATAAGTATATGACGATAACAAATTACGTTATTTAATGAATGGTATCGTATATTGGTTAATGTTTTTGTGATTCTTTGTAAATGCGTTTCGATCTATTAATCGTTCTTTTATAATGTTTTACAGCACATCAATCATCTTCGAATGTCATCAAACGAAAGAGCTATGAGCAGAGACTGGGCGAAAGAATGAGGATCATCAAAGGGGAGGCGATAGATCATATGTATATGACGATAACAAATTACGTTATTTAATGAATGGTATCGTACATTGGTTAATGTTTTTGTGATTCTTTGTAAATGCGTTTCGATCTATTATTCGTTCTTTTATAATGTTTAACAGCACATCAATCATCTTCGAATGTCATCAAACGAAAGATCTATGAGCAGACACTGGGCGAATGAATGAGGATCAACAAAGTGGAGGCGATAGATCATAAGTATATGACGATAACAAATTACGTTATTTAATGAATGGTATCGTATATTGGTTAATGTTTTTGTGATCTTTGTTAATGCGTTCCGATCTATTAATCGTTCTTTTATAATGTTTATCAGCACATCAATCATCTTAGAATGTCATCAACCGAAAGAGCTATTAGCAGAGACTGGGCGAAAGAATGAGGATCATCAAAGGGGAGGCGATAGATCATAAGTATATGACGATAAAAAATTACGTTATTTAATGAATGGTATCGTATATTCGTTAATGTTTTTGTGATTCTTTGTAAATGCATTTCGATCTATTAATCTTTCTTTTATAATGTTTAACAGCACATCAATCAACTTCGAATGTCATCAAACGAAAGAGCTATGAGCAGAGACTGGGCGAAAGAATGAGGATCATCAAAGGGGAGGCGATAGATCATATGTATATGACGATAACAAATTACGTATTTTAATTAATGTTATCGTATATTGGTTAATGTTTTTGTGATTCTTTGTAAATGCGTTTCGATCTATTAATCGTTCTTTTATAATGTTTTACAGCACATCAATCAACTTCGAATGTCATCAAACGAAAGAGCTATGAGCAGAGATTTGGCGAAAGAATGAGGATCATCAAAGGGGAGGCGATAGATCATAAGTATATGACGATAACAAATTACGTTATTTAATGAATGGTATCGTATATTGGTTAATGTTTTTGTGATTCTTTGTAAATGCTTTTCGATCTATTAATCTTTCTTTTATAATGTTTAACAGTACATCAATCATCTTCGAATGTCATCAAACGAAAGAGCTATTAGCAGAGACTTGGCGAATGAATGAGGATCATCAAAGGGGAGGCGATAGATCATAAGTATATGACGATAACAAGTTACGTTATTTAAAGAATGGTATCGTATATTGGTTAATGTTTTTGTGATTCTTTGTTAATGCTTTTCGATCTATTAATCTTTCTTTTGTAATGTTTAACAGCACATCAATCATTTTCGAAAGAGCTATGAGCAGAGATTTGGCGAATGAATGAGGATCATCAAAGGGGAGGCGATAGATCATAAGTATATGACGATAACAAGTTACGTTATTTAATGAATGGTATCGTATATTGGTCAATTTTTTTGTGATTCTTTGTAAATGCGTTTCGATCTATTAATCGTTCTTTTATAATGTATAACCGCACATCTATCATCTTCGAATGTCATCAAACGAAAGAGCTATTAGCAGAGAATGGGCGAATGAATGAGGATCATCAAAGGGGAGGCGATAGATCATAAAAATATGACGACAAAATATTACGTTATTTAATGAATGGTATCGAATATTGGTTAATGTATTTGTGATTCATTGTAAATGCGTTTCGATCTATTAATCGTTCTTTTATAATGTTTAACAGCACATCAATCATTTTCGAATGTCATCAAACGAAAGAGCTATTAGCAGAGACTGGGCGATAGAATGAGGATCATCAAAGGGGAGGCGATAGATCATAAGTATATGACGATAACAAATTAAGTTATTTAATGAATGGTTTCGTATATTGGTTAATGTTTTTGTGATTCTTTGTAAATGCTTTTCGATCTATTAATCTTTCTTTTGTAATGTTTAACAGCACATCAATCATCTTCGAATGTCAAAAAACGAAAGAGCTATGAGCAGAGATTTGGCGAAAGAATGAGGATCATCAAAGGGGAGGGAATAGATCATAAGTATATGACGATAACAAATTACGTTATTTAATGAATGGTATCGTATATTGGTTAATGTTTTTGTGATTCTTTGTAAATGCATTTCGATCTATTAATCTTTCTTTTATAATGTTTAACAGCACCCCAATCAACTTCGAATGTCATCAAACGAAAGAGCTATGAGCAGAGATTTGGCGAAAGAATGAGGATCATCAAAGGGGAGGCGATAGATCATAAGTATATGACGATAACAAATTACGTTATTTAATGAATGGTATCGTATATTGGTTAATGTTTTTGTGATTCTTTGTAAATGCTTTTCGATCTATTAATCTTTCTTTTATAATGTTTAACAGCACATCAATCATCTTGGAATGTCATCAAACGAAAGAGCTATTAGCAGAGACTTGGCGAATGAATGAGGATCATCAAAGGGGAGGCGATAGATCATAAGTATATGACGATAACAAGTTACGTTATTTAATGAATGGTATCGTATATCGGTTAATGTTTTTGTGATTCTTTGTAAATGCTTTTCGATCTATTAATCTTTCTTTTGTAATGTTTAACAGCACATCAATCATTTTCGAAAGAGCTATGAGCAGAGATTTGGCGAATGAATGAGGATCATCAAAGGGGAGGCGATAGATCATAAGTATATGACGATAACAAGTTACGTTATTTAATGAATGGTATCGTATATTGGTCAATTTTTTTGTGATTCTTTGTAAATGCGTTTCGATCTATTAATCGATCTTTTATAATGTATAACCGCACATCAATCATCTTCGAATGTCATCAAACGAAAGAGCTATTAGCAGAGAATGGGCGAATGAATGAGGATCATCAAAGGGGAGGCGATAGATCATAAAAATATGACGATAAAATATTACGTTATTTAATGAATGGTATCGAATATTGGTTAATGTTTTTGTGATTCATTGTAAATGCGTTTCGATCTATTAATCGTTCTTTTATAATGTTTAACAGCACATCAATCATTTTCGAATGTCATCAAACGAAAGAGCTATTAGCAGAGACTGGGCGATAGAATGAGGATCATCAAAGGGGAGGCGATAGATCATAAGTATATGACGATAACAAATTACGTTATTTAATGAATGGTATCGTATATTAGTTAATGTTTAGTGATTCTTTGTAAATGCGTTTCGATCTATTAATCGTTCTTTTATAATGTTTAACAGCACATCAATCATCTTCGAATGTCATCAAACAAAGGGGTTTAAGCAGAGACTGGGCGAAAGAATGAGGATCATCAAAGGGGAGGCGATAGTTCATAAGTATATGACGATAACAAATTACGTTATTTAATGAATGGTATCGTATATTGGTTAATGTTTTTGTGATTCTTTGTAAACGCGTTTCGATCTATTAATCATTCTTTTATAATGTTTTACAGCACATCAATCATCTTCGAATGTCATCAAACGAAAGAGCTATGAGCAGAGACTGGGCGAAAGAATGAGGATCATCAAAGGGGAGGCGATAGATCATAAGTATATGACGATAACAAATTACGTTGTTTAATGAATGGTATCGTATATTGGTTATTTTTTTGTGATTCTTTGTAAATGCTTTTCGATCTAATAATCTTTCTTTTATAATGTTTAACAGGACATCAATCAACTACGAATGTCATCAAAAGAAAGAGCTATGAGCAGAGACTGGGCGAAAGAATGAGGATCATCAAAGGGGAGGCGATAGATCATAAGTATATGACGATAACAAATTACGTTATTTAATGAATGGTATCGTATATTGGTTAATGTTTTTGTGATTCTTTGTAAATGCGTTTCGATCTATTAATCGTTCTTTTATAATGTTTAACAGCACATCAATGATATTCGAATGTCATCAAACGAAAGAGCTATGAGCAGAGACTGGGCGAAAGAATGAGGATCAGCAAAGGGGAGGCGATAGATCATATGTATATGACGATAACAAATTACGTTATTTAATGAATGGTATCGTATATTGGTTAATGTTTTTGTGATCCTTTGTAAATGCTTTTCGATCTATTAATCTTTCTTTTATAATGTTTTACAGCACATCAATTATCTTCGAATGTCATCAAACGAAAGAGCTATGAGCAGAGACTGGGCAAAAGAATGAGGATCATCAAAGGGGAGGGAATAGATCATAAGTATATGACGATAACAAATTACGTTATTTAATGAATGGTATCGTATATTAGTTAATGTTTAGTGATTCTTTGTAAATGCGTTTCGATCTATTAATCGTTCTTTTATAATGTTTAACAGCACATCAATCATCTTCGAATGTCATCAAACAAAGGGGTTTAAGCAGAGACTGGGCGAAAGAATGAGGATCATCAAAGGGGAGGCGATAGTTTTTAAGTATATGACGATAACAAATTACGTTATTTAATGAATGGTATCGTATATTGGTTAATGTTTTTGTGATTCTTTGTAAATGCGTTTCGATCTATTAATCGTTCTTTTATAATGTTTTACAGCACATCAATCATCTTCGAATGTCATCAAACGAAAGAGCTATGAGCAGAGACTGGGCGAAAGAATGAGGATCATCAAAGGGGAGGCGATAGATCATATGTATATGACGATAACAAATTACGTTATTTAATGAATGGTATCGTACATTGGTTAATGTTTTTGTGATTCTTTGTTAATGCGTTCCGATCTATTAATCGTTCTTTTATAATGTTTATCAGCACATCAATCATCTTAGAATGTCATCAACCGAAAGAGCTATTAGCAGAGACTGGGCGAAAGAATGAGGATCATCAAAGGGGAGGCGATAGATCATAAGTATATGACGATAAAAAATTACGTTATTTAATGAATGGTATCGTATATTGGTTAATGTTTTTGTGATTCTTTGTAAATGCATTTCGATCTATTAATCTTTCTTTTATAATGTTTAACAGCACATCAATCAACTTCGAATGTCAAAAAACGAAAGAGCTATGAGCAGAGATTTGGCGAAAGAATGAGGATCATCAAAGGGGAGGGAATAGATCATAAGTATATGACGATAACAAATTACGTTATTTAATGAATGGTATCGTATATTGGTTAATGTTTTTGTGATTCTTTGTAAATGCATTTCGATCTATTAATCTTTCTTTTATAATGTTTAACAGCACCCCAATCAACTTCGAATGTCATCAAACGAAAGAGCTATGAGCAGAGATTTGGCGAAAGAATGAGGATCATCAAAGGGGAGGCGATAGATCATAAGTATATGACGATAACAAATTACGTTATTTAATGAATGGTATCGTATATTGGTTAATGTTTTTGTGATTCTTTGTAAATGCTTTTCGATCTATTAATCTTTCTTTTATAATGTTTAACAGCACATCAATCATCTTGGAATGTCATCAAACGAAAGAGCTATTAGCAGAGACTTGGCGAATGAATGAGGATCATCAAAGGGGAGGCGATAGATCATAAGTATATGACGATAACAAGTTACGTTATTTAATGAATGGTATCGTATATCGGTTAATGTTTTTGTGATTCTTTGTAAATGCTTTTCGATCTATTAATCTTTCTTTTGTAATGTTTAACAGCACATCAATCATTTTCGAAAGAGCTATGAGCAGAGATTTGGCGAATGAATGAGGATCATCAAAGGGGAGGCGATAGATCATAAGTATATGACGATAACAAGTTACGTTATTTAATGAATGGTATCGTATATTGGTCAATTTTTTTGTGATTCTTTGTAAATGCGTTTCGATCTATTAATCGATCTTTTATAATGTATAACCGCACATCAATCATCTTCGAATGTCATCAAACGAAAGAGCTATTAGCAGAGAATGGGCGAATGAATGAGGATCATCAAAGGGGAGGCGATAGATCATAAAAATATGACGATAAAATATTACGTTATTTAATGAATGGTATCGAATATTGGTTAATGTTTTTGTGATTCATTGTAAATGCGTTTCGATCTATTAATCGTTCTTTTATAATGTTTAACAGCACATCAATCATTTTCGAATGTCATCAAACGAAAGAGCTATTAGCAGAGACTGGGCGATAGAATGAGGATCATCAAAGGGGAGGCGATAGATCATAAGTATATGACGATAACAAATTACGTTATTTAATGAATGGTATCGTATATTAGTTAATGTTTAGTGATTCTTTGTAAATGCGTTTCGATCTATTAATCGTTCTTTTATAATGTTTAACAGCACATCAATCATCTTCGAATGTCATCAAACAAAGGGGTTTAAGCAGAGACTGGGCGAAAGAATGAGGATCATCAAAGGGGAGGCGATAGTTCATAAGTATATGACGATAACAAATTACGTTATTTAATGAATGGTATCGTATATTGGTTAATGTTTTTGTGATTCTTTGTAAACGCGTTTCGATCTATTAATCATTCTTTTATAATGTTTTACAGCACATCAATCATCTTCGAATGTCATCAAACGAAAGAGCTATGAGCAGAGACTGGGCGAAAGAATGAGGATCATCAAAGGGGAGGCGATAGATCATAAGTATATGACGATAACAAATTACGTTGTTTAATGAATGGTATCGTATATTGGTTATTTTTTTGTGATTCTTTGTAAATGCTTTTCGATCTAATAATCTTTCTTTTATAATGTTTAACAGGACATCAATCAACTACGAATGTCATCAAAAGAAAGAGCTATGAGCAGAGACTGGGCGAAAGAATGAGGATCATCAAAGGGGAGGCGATAGATCATAAGTATATGACGATAACAAATTACGTTATTTAATGAATGGTATCGTATATTGGTTAATGTTTTTGTGATTCTTTGTAAATGCGTTTCGATCTATTAATCGTTCTTTTATAATGTTTAACAGCACATCAATGATATTCGAATGTCATCAAACGAAAGAGCTATGAGCAGAGACTGGGCGAAAGAATGAGGATCAGCAAAGGGGAGGCGATAGATCATATGTATATGACGATAACAAATTACGTTATTTAATGAATGGTATCGTATATTGGTTAATGTTTTTGTGATCCTTTGTAAATGCTTTTCGATCTATTAATCTTTCTTTTATAATGTTTTACAGCACATCAATTATCTTCGAATGTCATCAAACGAAAGAGCTATGAGCAGAGACTGGGCAAAAGAATGAGGATCATCAAAGGGGAGGGAATAGATCATAAGTATATGACGATAACAAATTACGTTATTTAATGAATGGTATCGTATATTAGTTAATGTTTAGTGATTCTTTGTAAATGCGTTTCGATCTATTAATCGTTCTTTTATAATGTTTAACAGCACATCAATCATCTTCGAATGTCATCAAACAAAGGGGTTTAAGCAGAGACTGGGCGAAAGAATGAGGATCATCAAAGGGGAGGCGATAGTTTTTAAGTATATGACGATAACAAATTACGTTATTTAATGAATGGTATCGTATATTGGTTAATGTTTTTGTGATTCTTTGTAAATGCGTTTCGATCTATTAATCGTTCTTTTATAATGTTTTACAGCACATCAATCATCTTCGAATGTCATCAAACGAAAGAGCTATGAGCAGAGACTGGGCGAAAGAATGAGGATCATCAAAGGGGAGGCGATAGATCATATGTATATGACGATAACAAATTACGTTATTTAATGAATGGTATCGTACATTGGTTAATGTTTTTGTGATTCTTTGTTAATGCGTTCCGATCTATTAATCGTTCTTTTATAATGTTTATCAGCACATCAATCATCTTAGAATGTCATCAACCGAAAGAGCTATTAGCAGAGACTGGGCGAAAGAATGAGGATCATCAAAGGGGAGGCGATAGATCATAAGTATATGACGATAAAAAATTACGTTATTTAATGAATGGTATCGTATATTGGTTAATGTTTTTGTGATTCTTTGTAAATGCATTTCGATCTATTAATCTTTCTTTTATAATGTTTAACAGCACATCAATCAACTTCGAATGTCATCAAACGAAAGAGCTATGAGCAGAGACTGGGCGAAAGAATGAGGATCATCAAAGGGGAGGCGATAGATCATATGTATATGACGATAACAAATTACGTATTTTAATTAATGTCATCGTATATTGGTTAATGTTTTTGTGATTCTTTGTAAATGCGTTTCGATCTATTAATCGTTCTTTTATAATGTTTAACAGCACATCAATGATATTCGAATGTCATCAAACGAAAGAGCTATGAGCAGAGACTGGGCGAAAGAATGAGGATCAGCAAAGGGGAGGCGATAGATCATATGTATATGACGATAACAAATTACGTTATTTAATGAATGGTATCGTATATTGGTTAATGTTTTTGTGATCCTTTGTAAATGCTTTTCGATCTATTAATCTTTCTTTTATAATGTTTTACAGCACATCAATTATCTTCGAATGTCATCAAACGAAAGAGCTATGAGCAGAGACTGGGCAAAAGAATGAGGATCATCAAAGGGGAGGGAATAGATCATAAGTATATGACGATAACAAATTACGTTATTTAATGAATGGTATCGTATATTAGTTAATGTTTAGTGATTCTTTGTAAATGCGTTTCGATCTATTAATCGTTCTTTTATAATGTTTAACAGCACATCAATCATCTTCGAATGTCATCAAACAAAGGGGTTTGAGCAGAGACTGGGCGAAAGAATGAGGATCATCAAAGGGGAGGCGATAGTTCATAAGTATATGACGATAACAAATTACGTTATTTAATGAATGGTATCGTATATTGGTTAATGTTTTTGTGATTCTTTGTAAATGCATTTCGATCTATTAATCTTTCTTTTATAATGTTTAACAGCACCCCAATCAACTTCGAATGTCATCAAACGAAAGAGCTATGAGCAGAGATTTGGCGAAAGAATGAGGATCATCAAAGGGGAGGCGATAGATCATAAGTATATGACGATAACAAATTACGTTATTTAATGAATGGTATCGTATATTGGTTAATGTTTTTGTGATTCTTTGTAAATGCTTTTCGATCTATTAATCTTTCTTTTATAATGTTTAACAGCACATCAATCATCTTGGAATGTCATCAAACGAAAGAGCTATTAGCAGAGACTTGGCGAATGAATGAGGATCATCAAAGGGGAGGCGATAGATCATAAGTATATGACGATAACAAGTTACGTTATTTAATGAATGGTATCGTATATCGGTTAATGTTTTTGTGATTCTTTGTAAATGCTTTTCGATCTATTAATCTTTCTTTTGTAATGTTTAACAGCACATCAATCATTTTCGAAAGAGCTATGAGCAGAGATTTGGCGAATGAATGAGGATCATCAAAGGGGAGGCGATAGATCATAAGTATATGACGATAACAAGTTACGTTATTTAATGAATGGTATCGTATATTGGTCAATTTTTTTGTGATTCTTTGTAAATGCGTTTCGATCTATTAATCGATCTTTTATAATGTATAACCGCACATCAATCATCTTCGAATGTCATCAAACGAAAGAGCTATTAGCAGAGAATGGGCGAATGAATGAGGATCATCAAAGGGGAGGCGATAGATCATAAAAATATGACGATAACAAAATACGTTTTTTAATGAATGGTATCTTATATGGTTAATGTTTTTGTGATTCTTTGTAAATGCTTTTCGATCTAATAATCTTTCTTATATAATGTTTAACAGGACATCAATCAACTACGAATGTCATCAAAAGAAAGAGCTATGAGCAGAGACTGGGCGAAAGAATGAGGATCAGCAAAGGGGAGGCGATAGATCATATGTATATGACGATAACAAATTACGTTATTTAATGAATGGTATCTTATATGGTTAATGTTTTTGTGATTCTTTGTAAATGCTTTTCGATCTATTAATCTTTCTTTTGTAATGTTTAACAGCACATCAATCATCTTCGAATGTCATCAAACGAAAGAGCTATTAGCAGAGACTGGGCGAATGAATGAGGATTATCAAAGGGGAGGCGACAGATCATAAGTATATGACGATAACAAAATACGTTGTTTAATGAATGGTATCTTATATGGTTAATGTTTTTGTGATTCTTTGTAAATGCTTTTCGATCTATTAATCTTTCTTTTGTAATGTTTAACAGCACATCAATCATCTTCGAATGTCATCAAACGAAAGAGCATTTAGCAGAGACTGGGCGAATGAATGAGGATTATCAAAGGGGAGGCGATAGATCATAAGTATATGACGATAACAAATTACGTTATTTAATGAATGGTATCGTATATTGGTTAATGTTTTTGTGATTCTTTGTAAATGCGTTTCGATCTATTAATCGTTCTTTTATAATGTTTAACAGCACATCAATGATATTCGAATGTCATCAAACGAAAGAGCTATGAGCAGAGACTGGGCGAAAGAATGAGGATCAGCAAAGGGGAGGCGATAGATCATATGTATATGACGATAACAAATTACGTTATTTAATGAATGGTATCGTATATTGGTTAATGTTTTTGTGATCCTTTGTAAATGCTTTTCGATCTATTAATCTTTCTTTTATAATGTTTTACAGCACATCAATTATCTTCGAATGTCATCAAACGAAAGAGCTATGAGCAGAGACTGGGCAAAAGAATGAGGATCATCAAAGGGGAGGGAATAGATCATAAGTATATGACGATAACAAATTACGTTATTTAATGAATGGTATCGTATATTAGTTAATGTTTAGTGATTCTTTGTAAATGCGTTTCGATCTATTAATCGTTCTTTTATAATGTTTAACAGCACATCAATCATCTTCGAATGTCATCAAACAAAGGGGTTTAAGCAGAGACTGGGCGAAAGAATGAGGATCATCAAAGGGGAGGCTATAGTTTTTAAGTATATGACGATAACAAATTACGTTATTTAATGAATGGTATCGTATATTGGTTAATGTTTTTGTGATTCTTTGTAAATGCGTTTCGATCTATTAATCGTTCTTTTATAATGTTTTACAGCACATCAATCATCTTCGAATGTCATCAAACGAAAGAGCTATGAGCAGAGACTGGGCGAAAGAATGAGGATCATCAAAGGGGAGGCGATAGATCATATGTATATGACGATAACAAATTACGTTATTTAATGAATGGTATCGTACATTGGTTAATGTTTTTGTGATTCTTTGTTAATGCGTTCCGATCTATTAATCGTTCTTTTATAATGTTTATCAGCACATCAATCATCTTAGAATGTCATCAACCGAAAGAGCTATTAGCAGAGACTGGGCGAAAGAATGAGGATCATCAAAGGGGAGGCGATAGATCATAAGTATATGACGATAAAAAATTACGTTATTTAATGAATGGTATCGTATATTGGTTAATGTTTTTGTGATTCTTTGTAAATGCATTCGATCTATTAATCTTTCTTTTATAATGCTTAACAGCACATCAATCAACTTCGAATGTCATCAAACGAAAGAGCTATGAGCAGAGACTGGGCGAAAGAATGAGGATCATCAAAGGGGAGGCGATAGATCATATGTATATGACGATAACAAATTACGTATTTTAATTAATGTTATCGTATATTGGTTAATGTTTTTGTGATTCTTTGTAAATGCGTTTCGATCTATTAATCGTTCTTTTATAATGTTTAACAGCACATCAATGATATTCGAAAGTCATCAAACGAAAGAGCTATGAGCAGAGACTGGGCGAAAGAATGAGGATCAGCAAAGGGGAGGCGATAGATCATATGTATATGACGATAACAAATTACGTTATTTAATGAATGGTATCGTATATTGGTTAATGTTTTTGTGATCCTTTGTAAATGCTTTTCGATCTATTAATCTTTCTTTTATAATGTTTTACAGCACATCAATTATCTTCGAATGTCATCAAACGAAAGAGCTATGAGCAGAGACTGGGCAAAAGAATGAGGATCATCAAAGGGGAGGGAATAGATCATAAGTATATGACGATAACAAATTACGTTATTTAATGAATGGTATCGTATATTAGTTAATGTTTAGTGATTCTTTGTAATTGCGTTTCGATCTATTAATCGTTCTTTTATAATGTTTAACAGCACATCAATCATCTTCGAATGTCATCAAACAAAGGGGTTTAAGCAGAGACTGGGCGAAAGAATGAGGATCATCAAAGGGGAGGCGATAGTTCATAAGTATATGACGATAACAAATTACGTTATTTAATGAATGGTATCGTATATTGGTTAATGTTTTTGTGATTCTTTGTAAATGCGTTTCGATCTATTAATCGTTCTTTTATAATGTTTTACAGCACATCAATCATCTTCGAATGTCATCAAACGAAAGAGCTATGAGCAGAGACTGGGCGAAAGAATGAGGATCATCAAAGGGGAGGCGATAGATCATATGTATATGACGATAACAAATTACGTTATTTAATGAATGGTATCGTACATTGGTTAATGTTTTTGTGATTCTTTGTAAATGCGTTTCGATCTATTATTCGTTCTTTTATAATGTTTAACAGCACATCAATCATCTTCGAATGTCATCAAACGAAAGATCTATGAGCAGACACTGGGCGAATGAATGAGGATCAACAAAGTGGAGGCGATAGATCATAAGTATATGACGATAACAAATTACGTTATTTAATGAATGGTATCGTATATTGGTTAATGTTTTTGTGATCTTTGTTAATGCGTTCCGATCTATTAATCGTTCTTTTATAATGTTTATCAGCACATCAATCATCTTAGAATGTCATCAACCGAAAGAGCTATTAGCAGAGACTGGGCGAAAGAATGAGGATCATCAAAGGGGAGGCGATAGATCATAAGTATATGACGATAAAAAATTACGTTATTTAATGAATGGTATCGTATATTCGTTAATGTTTTTGTGATTCTTTGTAAATGCATTTCGATCTATTAATCTTTCTTTTATAATGTTTAACAGCACATCAATCAACTTCGAATGTCATCAAACGAAAGAGCTATGAGCAGAGACTGGGCGAAAGAATGAGGATCATCAAAGGGGAGGCGATAGATCATATGTATATGACGATAACAAATTACGTATTTTAATTAATGTTATCGTATATTGGTTAATGTTTTTGTGATTCTTTGTAAATGCGTTTCGATCTATTAATCGTTCTTTTATAATGTTTAACAGCACATCAATCATCTTCGAATGTCATCAAACGAAAGAGCTATTACCAGAGACTGGGCGAATGAATGAGGATCATCAAAGGGGAGGCGATAGATCATAAGTATATGACGATAACAAATTACGTTATTTAATGAATGGTATCGTATATTGGTTAATGTTTTTGTGATTCTTTGTAAATGCATTTCGATCTATTAATCTTTCTTTTATAATGTTTAACAGCACCCCAATCAACTTCGAATGTCATCAAACGAAAGAGCTATGAGCAGAGATTTGGCGAAAGAATGAGGATCATCAAAGGGGAGGCGATAGATCATAAGTATATGACGATAACAAATTACGTTATTTAATGAATGGTATCGTATATTGGTTAATGTTTTTGTGATTCTTTGTAAATGCTTTTCGATCTATTAATCTTTCTTTTATAATGTTTAACAGTACATCAATCATCTTCGAATGTCATCAAACGAAAGAGCTATTAGCAGAGACTTGGCGAATGAATGAGGATCATCAAAGGGGAGGCGATAGATCATAAGTATATGACGATAACAAGTTACGTTATTTAAAGAATGGTATCGTATATTGGTTAATGTTTTTGTGATTCTTTGTTAATGCTTTTCGATCTATTAATCTTTCTTTTGTAATGTTTAACAGCACATCAATCATTTTCGAAAGAGCTATGAGCAGAGATTTGGCGAATGAATGAGGATCATCAAAGGGGAGGCGATAGATCATAAGTATATGACGATAACAAGTTACGTTATTTAATGAATGGTATCGTATATTGGTCAATTTTTTTGTGATTCTTTGTAAATGCGTTTCGATCTATTAATCGTTCTTTTATAATGTATAACCGCACATCAATCATCTTCGAATGTCATCAAACGAAAGAGCTATTAGCAGAGAATGGGCGAATGAATGAGGATCATCAAAGGGGAGGCGATAGATCATAAAAATATGACGACAAAATATTACGTTATTTAATGAATGGTATCGAATATTGGTTAATGTTTTTGTGATTCATTGTAAATGCGTTTCGATCTATTAATCGTTCTTTTATAATGTTTAACAGCACATCAATCATTTTCGAATGTCATCAAACGAAAGAGCTATTAGCAGAGACTGGGCGATAGAATGAGGATCATCAAAGGGGAGGCGATAGATCATAAGTATATGACGATAACAAATTAAGTTATTTAATGAATGGTTTCGTATATTGGTTAATGTTTTTGTGATTCTTTGTAAATGCTTTTCGATCTATTAATCTTTCTTTTGTAATGTTTAACAGCACATCAATCATCTTCGAATGTCAAAAAACGAAAGAGCTATGAGCAGAGATTTGGCGAAAGAATGAGGATCATCAAAGGGGAGGGAATAGATCATAAGTATATGACGATAACAAATTACGTTATTTAATGAATGGTATCGTATATTGGTTAATGTTTTTGTGATTCTTTGTAAATGCATTTCGATCTATTAATCTTTCTTTTATAATGTTTAACAGCACCCCAATCAACTTCGAATGTCATCAAACGAAAGAGCTATGAGCAGAGATTTGGCGAAAGAATGAGGATCATCAAAGGGGAGGCGATAGATCATAAGTATATGACGATAACAAATTACGTTATTTAATGAATGGTATCGTATATTGGTTAATGTTTTTGTGATTCTTTGTAAATGCTTTTCGATCTATTAATCTTTCTTTTATAATGTTTAACAGCACATCAATCATCTTGGAATGTCATCAAACGAAAGAGCTATTAGCAGAGACTTGGCGAATGAATGAGGATCATCAAAGGGGAGGCGATAGATCATAAGTATATGACGATAACAAGTTACGTTATTTAATGAATGGTATCGTATATTGGTTAATGTTTTTGTGATTCTTTGTAAATGCTTTTCGATCTATTAATCTTTCTTTTGTAATGTTTAACAGCACATCAATCATTTTCGAAAGAGCTATGAGCAGAGATTTGGCGAATGAATGAGGATCATCAAAGGGGAGGCGATAGATCATAAGTATATGACGATAACAAGTTACGTTATTTAATGAATGGTATCGTATATTGGTCAATTTTTTTGTGATTCTTTGTAAATGCGTTTCGATCTATTAATCGATCTTTTATAATGTATAACCGCACATCAATCATCTTCGAATGTCATCAAACGAAAGAGCTATTAGCAGAGAATGGGCGAATGAATGAGGATCATCAAAGGGGAGGCGATAGATCATAAAAATATGACGATAAAATATTACGTTATTTAATGAATGGTATCGAATATTGGTTAATGTTTTTGTGATTCATTGTAAATGCGTTTCGATCTATTAATTGTTCTTTTATAATGTTTAACAGCACATCAATCATTTTCGAATGTCATCAAACGAAAGAGCTATTAGCAGAGACTGGGCGATAGAATGAGGATCATCAAAGGGGAGGCGATAGATCATAAGTATATGACGATAACAAATTACGTTATTTAATGAATGGTATCGAATATTGGTTAATGTTTTTGTGATTCATTGTAAATGCGTTTCGATCTATTAATCTTTCTTTTGTAATGTTTAACAGCACATCAATCATCTTCGAATGTCATCAAACGAAAGAGCTATTAGCAGAGACTGGGCGAATGAATGAGGATTATCAAAGGGGAGGCGATAGATCATAAGTATATGACTATAACAAAATACGTTATTTAATGAATGGTATCTTATATGGTTAATGTTTTTGTGATTCTTTGTAAATGCTTTTCGATCTATTAATCTTTCTTTTGTAATGTTTAACAGCACATCAATCATCTTCGAATGTCATCAAACGAAAGAGCATTTAGCAGAGACTGGGCGAATGAATGAGGATTATCAAAGGGGAGGCGATAGATCATAAGTATATGACGATAACAAAATACGTTTTTTAATGAATGGTATCTTATATGGTTAATGTTTTTGTGATTCTTTGTAAATGCTTTTCAATCTATAAATCTTTCTTTTATAATGTTTAACAGCACATCAATCATCTTCGAATGTCATCAAACGAAAGAGCTATTAGCAGAGACTGGGCGAATGAATGAGGATTATCAAAGGGGAGGCGACAGATCATAAGTATATGACGATAACAAAATACGTTGTTTAATGAATGGTATCTTATATGGTTAATGTTTTTGTGATTCTTTGTAAATGCTTTTCGATCTATTAATCTTTCTTTTGTAATGTTTAACAGCACATCAATCATCTTCGAATGTCATCAAACGAAAGAGCATTTAGCAGAGACTGGGCGAATGAATGAGGATTATCAAAGGGGAGGCGATAGATCATAAGTATATGACGATAACAAAATACGTTTTTTAATGAATGGTATCTTATATGGTTAATGTTTTTGTGATTCTTTGTAAATGCTTTTCGATCTAATAATCTTTCTTATATAATGTTTAACAGGACATCAATCAACTACGAATGTCATCAAAAGAAAGAGCTATGAGCAGAGACTGGGCGAAAGAATGAGGATCATCAAAGGGGAGGCGATAGATCATAAGTATATGACGATAACAAATTACGTTATTTAATGAATGGTATCGTATATTGGTTAATGTTTTTGTGATTCTTTGTAAATGCGTTTCGATCTATTAATCGTTCTTTTATAATGTTTAACAGCACATCAATGATATTCGAATGTCATCAAACGAAAGAGCTATGAGCAGAGACTGGGCGAAAGAATGAGGATCAGCAAAGGGGAGGCGATAGATCATATGTATATGACGATAACAAATTACGTTATTTAATGAATGGTATCGTATATTGGTTAATGTTTTTGTGATCCTTTGTAAATGCTTTTCGATCTATTAATCTTTCTTTTATAATGTTTTACAGCACATCAATTATCTTCGAATGTCATCAAACGAAAGAGCTATGAGCAGAGACTGGGCAAAAGAATGAGGATCATCAAAGGGGAGGGAATAGATCATAAGTATATGACGATAACAAATTACGTTATTTAATGAATGGTATCGTATATTAGTTAATGTTTAGTGATTCTTTGTAAATGCGTTTCGATCTATTAATCGTTCTTTTATAATGTTTAACAGCACATCAATCATCTTCGAATGTCATCAAACAAAGGGGTTTAAGCAGAGACTGGGCGAAAGAATGAGGATCATCAAAGGGGATGCGATAGTTTTTAAGTATATGACGATAACAAATTACGTTATTTAATGAATGGTATCGTATATTGGTTAATGTTTTTGTGATTCTTTGTAAATGCGTTTCGATCTATTAATCGTTCTTTTATAATGTTTTACAGCACATCAATCATCTTCGAATGTCATCAAACGAAAGAGCTATGAGCAGAGACTGGGCGAAAGAATGAGGATCATCAAAGGGGAGGCGATAGATCATATTTATATGACGATAACAAATTACGTTATTTAATGAATGGTATCGTACATTGGTTAATGTTTTTGTGATTCTTTGTTAATGCGTTCCGATCTATTAATCGTTCTTTTATAATGTTTATCAGCACATCAATCATCTTAGAATGTCATCAACCGAAAGAGCTATTAGCAGAGACTGGGCGAAAGAATGAGGATCATCAAAGGGGAGGCGATAGATCATAAGTATATGACGATAAAAAATTACGTTATTTAATGAATGGTATCGTATATTGGTTAATGTTTTTGTGATTCTTTGTAAATGCATTCGATCTATTAATCTTTCTTTTATAATGCTTAACAGCACATCAATCAACTTCGAATGTCATCAAACGAAAGAGCTATGAGCAGAGACTGGGCGAAAGAATGAGGATCATCAAAGGGGAGGCGATAGATCATATGTATATGACGATAACAAATTACGTATTTTAATTAATGTTATCGTATATTGGTTAATGTTTTTGTGATTCTTTGTAAATGCGTTTCGATCTATTAATCGTTCTTTTATAATGTTTAACAGCACATCAATGATATTCGAATGTCATCAAACGAAAGAGCTATGAGCAGAGACTGGGCGAAAGAATGAGGATCAGCAAAGGGGAGGCGATAGATCATATGTATATGACGATAACAAATTACGTTATTTAATGAATGGTATCGTATATTGGTTATTGTTTTTGTGATCCTTTGTAAATGCTTTTCGATCTATTAATCTTTCTTTTATAATGTTTTACAGCACATCAATTATCTTCGAATGTCATCAAACGAAAGAGCTATGAGCAGAGACTGGGCAAAAGAATGAGGATCATCAAAGGGGAGGGAATAGATCATAAGTATATGACGATAACAAATTACGTTATTTAATGAATGGTATCGTATATTAGTTAATGTTTAGTGATTCTTTGTAAATGCGTTTCGATCTATTAATCGTTCTTTTATAATGTTTAACAGCACATCAATCATCTTCGAATGTCATCAAACAAAGGGGTTTAAGCAGAGACTGGGCGAAAGAATGAGGATCATCAAAGGGGAGGCGATAGTTCATAAGTATATGACGATAACAAATTACGTTATTTAATGAATGGTATCGTATATTGGTTAATGTTTTATTGATTCTTTGTAAATGCGTTTCGATCTATTAATCGTTCTTTTATAATGTTTTACAGCACATCAATCATCTTCGAATGTCATCAAACGAAAGAGCTATGAGCAGAGACTGGGCGAAAGAATGAGGATCATCAAAGGGGAGGCGATAGATCATATGTATATGACGATAACAAATTACGTTATTTAATGAATGGTATCGTACATTGGTTAATGTTTTTGTGATTCTTTGTAAATGCGTTTCGATCTATTATTCGTTCTTTTATAATGTTTAACAGCACATCAATCATCTTCGAATGTCATCAAACGAAAGATCTATGAGCAGACACTGGGCGAATGAATGAGGATCAACAAAGTGGAGGCGATAGATCATAAGTATATGACGATAACAAATTACGTTATTTAATGAATGGTATCGTATATTGGTTAATGTTTTTGTGATCTTTGTTAATGCGTTCCGATCTATTAATCGTTCTTTTATAATGTTTATCAGCACATCAATCATCTTAGAATGTCATCAACCGAAAGAGCTATTAGCAGAGACTGGGCGAAAGAATGAGGATCATCAAAGGGGAGGCGATAGATCATAAGTATATGACGATAAAAAATTACGTTATTTAATGAATGGTATCGTATATTCGTTAATGTTTTTGTGATTCTTTGTAAATGCATTTCGATCTATTAATCTTTCTTTTATAATGTTTAACAGCACATCAATCAACTTCGAATGTCATCAAACGAAAGAGCTATGAGCAGAGACTGGGCGAAAGAATGAGGATCATCAAAGGGGAGGCGATAGATCATATGTATATGACGATAACAAATTACGTATTTTAATTAATGTTATCGTATATTGGTTAATGTTTTTGTGATTCTTTGTAAATGCGTTTCGATCTATTAATCGTTCTTTTATAATGTTTAACAGCACATCAATCATCTTCGAATGTCATCAAACGAAAGAGCTATTACCAGAGACTGGGCGAATGAATGAGGATCATCAAAGGGGAGGCGATAGATCATAAGTATATGACGATAACAAATTACGTTATTTAATGAATGGTATCGTATATTGGTTAATGTTTTTGTGATTCTTTGTAAATGCATTTCGATCTATTAATCGTTCTTTTATAATGTTTTACAGCACCCCAATCAACTTCGAATGTCATCAAACGAAAGAGCTATGAGCAGAGATTTGGCGAAAGAATGAGGATCATCAAAGGGGAGGCGATAGATCATAAGTATATGACGATAACAAATTACGTTATTTAATGAATGGTATCGTATATTGGTTAATGTTTTTGTGATTCTTTGTAAATGCTTTTCGATCTATTAATCTTTCTTTTATAATGTTTAACAGTACATCAATCATCTTCGAATGTCATCAAACGAAAGAGCTATTAGCAGAGACTTGGCGAATGAATGAGGATCATCAAAGGGGAGGCGATAGATCATAAGTATATGACGATAACAAGTTACGTTATTTAAAGAATGGTATCGTATATTGGTTAATGTTTTTGTGATTCTTTGTTAATGCTTTTCGATCTATTAATCTTTCTTTTGTAATGTTTAACAGCACATCAATCATTTTCGAAAGAGCTATGAGCAGAGATTTGGCGAATGAATGAGGATCATCAAAGGGGAGGCGATAGATCATAAGTATATGACGATAACAAGTTACGTTATTTAATGAATGGTATCGTATATTGGTCAATTTTTTTGTGATTCTTTGTAAATGCGTTTCGATCTATTAATCGTTCTTTTATAATGTATAACCGCACATCAATCATCTTCGAATGTCATCAAACGAAAGAGCTATTAGCAGAGAATGGGCGAATGAATGAGGATCATCAAAGGGGAGGCGATAGATCATAAAAATATGACGACAAAATATTACGTTATTTAATGAATGGTATCGAATATTGGTTAATGTTTTTGTGATTCATTGTAAATGCGTTTCGATCTATTAATCGTTCTTTTATAATGTTTAACAGCACATCAATCATTTTCGAATGTCATCAAACGAAAGAGCTATTAGCAGAGACTGGGCGATAGAATGAGGATCATCAAAGGGGAGGCGATAGATCATAAGTATATGACGATAACAAATTAAGTTATTTAATGAATGGTTTCGTATATTGGTTAATGTTTTTGTGATTCTTTGTAAATGCTTTTCGATCTATTAATCTTTCTTTTGTAATGTTTAACAGCACATCAATCATCTTCGAATGTCAAAAAACGAAAGAGCTATGAGCAGAGATTTGGCGAAAGAATGAGGATCATCAAAGGGGAGGGAATAGATCATAAGTATATGACGATAACAAATTACGTTATTTAATGAATGGTATCGTATATTGGTTAATGTTTTTGTGATTCTTTGTAAATGCTTTTCGATCTATTAATCTTTCTTTTATAATGTTTAACAGCACATCAATCATCTTGGAATGTCATCAAACGAAAGAGCTATTAGCAGAGACTTGGCGAATGAATGAGGATCATCAAAGGGGAGGCGATAGATCATAAGTATATGACGATAACAAGTTACGTTATTTAATGAATGGTATCGTATATTGGTTAATGTTTTTGTGATTCTTTGTAAATGCTTTTCGATCTATTAATCTTTCTTTTGTAATGTTTAACAGCACATCAATCATTTTCGAAAGAGCTATGAGCAGAGATTTGGCGAATGAATGAGGATCATCAAAGGGGAGGCGATAGATCATAAGTATATGACGATAACAAGTTACGTTATTTAATGAATGGTATCGTATATTGGTCAATTTTTTTGTGATTCTTTGTAAATGCGTTTCGATCTATTAATCGTTCTTTTATAATGTATAACCGCACATCAATCATCTTCGAATGTCATCAAACGAAAGAGCTATTAGCAGAGAATGGGCGAATGAATGAGGATCATCAAAGGGGAGGCGATAGATCATAAAAATATGACGATAAAATATTACGTTATTTAATGAATGGTATCGAATATTGGTTAATGTTTTTGTGATTCATTGTAAATGCGTTTCGATCTATTCATCGTTCTTTTATAATGTTTAACAGCACATCAATCATTTTCGAATGTCATCAAACGAAAGAGCTATTAGCAGAGACTGGGCGATAGAATGAGGATCATCAAAGGGGAGGCGATAGATCATAAGTATATGACGATAACAAATTACGTTATTTAATGAATGGTTTCGTATATTGGTTAATGTTTTTGTGATTCTTTGTAAATGCTTTTCGATCTATTAATCTTTCTTTTGTAATGTTTAACAGCACATCAATCATCTTCGAATGTCATCAAACGAAAGAGCTATTAGCAGAGACTGGGCGAATGAATGAGGATTATCAAAGGGGAGGCGATAGATCATAAGTATATGACGATAACAAAATACGTTATTTAATGAATGGTATCTTATATGGTTAATGTTTTTGTGATTCTTTGTAAATGCTTTTCGATCTATTAATCTTTCTTTTGTAATGTTTAACAGCACATCAATCATCTTCGAATGTCATCAAACGAAAGAGCATTTAGCAGAGACTGGGCGAATGAATGAGGATTATCAAAGGGGAGGCGATAGATCATAAGTATATGACGATAACAAAATACGTTTTTTAATGAATGGTATCTTATATGGTTAATGTTTTTGTGATTCTTTGTAAATGCTTTTCAATCTATAAATATTTCTTTTATAATGTTTAACAGCACATCAATCATCTTCGAATGTCATCACACGAAAGAGCTATTAGCAGAGACTGGGCGAATGAATGAGGATTATCAAAGGGGAGGCGACAGATCATAAGTATATGACGATAACAAAATACGTTGTTTAATGAATGGTATCTTATATGGTTAATGTTTTTGTGATTCTTTGTAAATGCTTTTCAATCTATTAATCTTTCTTTTATAATGTTTAACAGCACATCAATCATTTTCGAATGTCATCAAACGAAAGAGCTATTAGCAGAGACTGGGCGAAAGAATGAGGATCATCAAAGGGGAGGCGATAGATCATAAGTATATGACGATAACAAATTACGTTATTTAATGAATGGTATCGTATATTGGTTAATGTTTTTGTGATTCTTTGTAAATGCATTTCTATCTATTAATCTTTCTTTTATAATGTTTAACAGCACATCAATCAACTTCGAATGTCATCAAACGAAAGAGCTATGAGCAGAGACTATGCGAATGAATGAGGATCATCAAAGGGGAGGCGACAGATCATAAGTATATGACGATTACAAATTACGTTATTTAATGAATGGTATCGTTTATTGGTCAGTGTTTTTGTGATTCTTAGTAAATGCTTTTCGATCTATTAATATTTCTTTTATAATGTTTAACAGCACATCAATCATCTTCGAACGTCATCAAACGAAAGAGCTATTAGCAGGGACTGGGCGAAAGAATGAGGATCATCAAAGGGGAGGCGATAGATCATAAGTATATGACGATAACAAATTACGTTATTTAATGAATGGTATCGTACATTGGTTAATGTTTTTGTGATTCTTTGTAAATGCTTTTCGATCTATTAATCTTTCTTTTATAATGTTTAACAGCACATCAATTATCTTCGAATGTCATCAAAGGAAAGAGCTATTAGCAGAGACTGGGCGAATGAATGAGGATCATCAAAGGGGAGGCGATAGATCATAAGTATATGACAATAACAAATTACGTTATTTATTGAATGGTATCGTATATTGGTTAATGTTTTTGTGATTCTTTGTAAATGCTTTTCGATCTATTTATCTTTCTTTTATCATGTTTAACAGCACATCAATCATCTTCGAATGTCATCAAACGAAGGAGCTATTAGCAGAGACTGAGCGAAAGAATGAGGATCATCAAAGGGGAGGCGATAGATCATAAGTATATGACGATAACAAATTACGTTATTTATTGAATGGTATCGTATATTGGTTAATGTTTTTTTGATTCTTTGTAAATGCTTTTCGATCTATTAATCTTTCTTTTATCATGTTTAACAGCACATCAATCATCTTCGAATGTCATCAAACGAAGGAGCTATTAGCAGAGACTGAGCGAAAGAATGAGGATCATCAAAGGGGAGGCGATAGATCATAAGTATATGACGATAACAAATTACGTTATTTATTGAATGGTATCGTATATTGGTTAATGTTTTTTTGATTCTTTGTAAATGCTTTTCGATCTATTAATCTTTCTTTTATAATGTTTAACAGCACATCAATCATCTTCGAATGTCATCAAACGAAAGAGCTATTAGCAAAGACTGGGCGAAAGAATGAGGATCCTCAAAGGGGAGGCGATAGATCATAAGTATATGACGATAACAAATTACGTTATTTAATGAATGGTATCGTATATTGGTTAATGTTTTTGTGATTCTTTGTAAATGCTTTTCGATCTATTAATCTTTCTTTTATAATGTTTAACAGCACATCAATCATCCTCGAATGTCATCAAACGAAGGAGCTATTAGCAGAGACTGGGCGAATGAATGAGGATCATCAAAGGGGAGGCGATAGATCATAAGTATATGACGATAACAAATTACGTTATTTAATGAATGATATCGTGTATTGGTTAATGTTTTTGTGACTCTTTGTAAATGCTTTTCGATCTATTAATCTTTCTTTTATCTGTTTAACAGCACATCAATCATCTTCGAATGCCATCAAACGAAAGAGCTATTAGCAGAGACTGGGCGACAGAATAAGGATCATCAAAGGGGAGGCGATAGATCATAAGTATATGACGATAACAAATTACGTTATTTATTGAATGGTATCGTATATTGGTTAATGTTTATGTGATTCTTTGTAAATGCTTTTCGATCTATTAATCTTTCTTTTGTAATGTTTAACAGCACATCAATCATTTTTGAAAGAGCTATGAGCAGAGATTTGGCGAATGAATGAGGATCATCAAAGGGGAGGCGATAGATCATAAGTATATGACGATAACAAGTTACGTTATTTAATGAATGGTATCGTATATTGGTCAATTTTTTTGTGATTCTTTGTAAATGTGTTTCGATCTATTAATCGTTCTTTTATAATGTATAACCGCACATCAATCATCTTCGAATGTCATCAAACGAAAGAGCTATTAGCAGAGAATGGGCGAATGAATGAGGATCATCAAAGGGGAGGCGATAGATCATAAAAATATGACGATAAAATATTACGTTATTTAATGAATGGTATCGAATATTGGTTAATGTTTTTGTGATTCATTGTAAATGCGTTTCGATCTATTAATCGTTCTTTTATAATGTTTAACAGCACATCAATCATTTTCGAATGTCATCAAACGAAAGAGCTATTAGCAGAGACTGGGCGATAGAATGAGGATCATCAAAGGGGAGGCGATAGATCATAAGTATATGACGATAACAAATTAAGTTATTTAATGAATGGTTTCGTATATTGGTTAATGTTTTTGTGATTCTTTGTAAATGCTTTTCGATCTATTAATCTTTCTTTTGTAATGTTTAACAGCACATCAATCATCTTCGAATGTCAAAAAACGAAAGAGCTATGAGCAGAGATTTGGCGAAAGAATGAGGATCATCAAAGGGGAGGCGATAGATCATAAGTATATGACGATAACAAATTACGTTATTTAATGAATGGTATCGTATATTGGTTAATTTTTTTGTGATTCTTTGTAAATGCATTTCGATCTATTAATCTTTCTTTTATAATGTTTAACAGCACCCCAATCAACTTCGAATGTCATCAAACGAAAGAGCTATGAGCAGAGATTTGGCGAAAGAATGAGGATCATCAAAGGGGAGGCGATAGATCATAAGTATATGACGATAACAAATTACGTTATTTAATGAATGGTATCGTATATTGGTTAATGTTTTTGTGATTCTTTGTAAATGCTTTTCGATCTATTAATCTTTCTTTTGTAATGTTTAACAGCACATCAATCGTTTTCGAAAGAGCTATGAGCAGAGATTTGGCGAATGAATGAGGATCATCAAAGGGGAGGCGATAGATCATAAGTATATGACGATAACAAGTTACGTTATTTAATGAATGGTATCGTATATTGGTTAATGTTTTTGTGATTCATTGTAAATGCGTTTCGATCTATTAATCGTTCTTTTATAATGTTTAACAGCACATCAATCATTTTCGAATGTCATCAAACGAAAGAGCTATTAGCAGAGAATGGGCGAATGAATGAGGATCATCAAAGGGGAGGCGATAGATCATAAAAATATGACGATAAAATATTACGTTATTTTATGAATGGTATCGAATATTGGTTAATGTTTTTGTGATTCATTGTAAATGCGTTTCGATCTATTAATCGTTCTTTTATAATGTTTAACAGCACATCAATCATTTTCGAATGTCATCAAACGAAAGAGCTATTAGCAGAGACTGGGCGATAGAATGAGGATCATCAAAGGGGAGGCGATAGATCATAAGTATATGACGATAACAAAATACGTTTTTTAATGAATGGTATCTTATATGGTTAATGTTTTTGTGATTCTTTGTAAATGCTTTTCAATCTATAAATCTTTCTTTTATAATGTTTAACAGCACATCAATCATCTTCGAATGTCATCAAACGAAAGAGCTATTAGCAGAGACTGGGCGAATGAATGAGGATTATCAAAGGGGAGGCGACAGATCATAAGTATATGACGATAACAAAATACGTTGTTTAATGAATGGTATCTTATATGGTTAATGTTTTTGTGATTCTTTGTAAATGCTTTTCAATCTATTAATCTTTCTTTTATAATGTTTAACAGCACATCAATCATTTTCGAATGTCATCAAACGAAAGAGCTATTAGCAGAGACTGGGCGAAAGAATGAGGATCATCAAAGGGGAGGCGATAGATCATAAGTATATGACAATAACAAATTACGTTATTTAATGATTGATACTGTATATTGGTTAATGTTTTTGTGATTCTTTGTAAATGCTTTTCGAACTATTAATCTTTCTTTTATAATGTTTACCAGCACATCAATCATCTTCGATTATCATCAATCGAAAGAGCTATGAGCAGAGAATGGGCGAATGAATGAGGATCATCAAAGGGGAGGCGATAGATCATAAGTATATGACGATAACAAATTACGTTATTTAATGAATGGTATCGTATATTGGTTAATGTTTTTGTGATTCTTTGTAAATGCTTTTCGATCTATTAATCTTTCTTTTATAATGTTTAACAGCACATCAATCATCCTCGAATGTCATCAAACGAAGGAGCTATTAGCAGAGACTGGGCGAATGAATGAGGATCATCAAAGGGGAGGCGATAGATCATAAGTATATGACGATAACAAATTACGTTATTTAATGAATGATATCGTGTATTGGTTAATGTTTTTGTGACTCTTTGTAAATGCTTTTCGATCTATTAATCTTTCTTTTATCATGTTTAACAGCACATCAATCATCTTCGAATGCCATCAAACGAAAGAGCTATTAGCAGAGACTGGGCGACAGAATAAGGATCATCAAAGGGGAGGCGATAGATCATAAGTATATGACGATAACAAATTACGTTATTTATTGAATGGTATCGTATATTGGTTAATGTTTATGTGATTCTTTGTAAATGCTTTTCGATCTATTAATCTTTCTTTTGTAATGTTTAACAGCACATCAATCATTTTTGAAAGAGCTATGAGCAGAGATTTGGCGAATGAATGAGGATCATCAAAGGGGAGGCGATAGATCATAAGTATATGACGATAACAAGTTACGTTATTTAATGAATGGTATCGTATATTGGTCAATTTTTTTGTGATTCTTTGTAAATGTGTTTCGATCTATTAATCGTTCTTTTATAATGTATAACCGCACATCAATCATCTTCGAATGTCATCAAACGAAAGAGCTATTAGCAGAGAATGGGCGAATGAATGGGGATCATCAAAGGGGAGGCGATAGATCATAAAAATATGACGATAAAATATTACGTTATTTAATGAATGGTATCGAATATTGGTTAATGTTTTTGTGATTCATTGTAAATGCGTTTCGATCTATTAATCGTTCTTTTATAATGTTTAACAGCACATCAATCATTTTCGAATGTCATCAAACGAAAGAGCTATTAGCAGAGACTGGGCGATAGAATGAGGATCATCAAAGGGGAGGCGATAGATCATAAGTATATGACGATAACAAATTAAGTTATTTAATGAATGGTATCGTATATTGGTTAATTTTTTTGTGATTCTTTGTAAATGCTTTTCGATCTATTAATCTTTCTTTTGTAATGTTTAACAGCACATCAATCATCTTCGAATGTCAAAAAACGAAAGAGCTATGAGCAGAGATTTGGCGAAAGAATGAGGATCATCAAAGGGGAGGCGATAGATCATAAGTATATGACGATAACAAATTAAGTTATTTAATGAATGGTTTCGTATATTGGTTAATTTTTTTGTGATTCTTTGTAAATGCTTTTCGATCTATTAATCTTTCTTTTGTAATGTTTAACAGCACATCAATCATTTTCGAATGTCATCAAACGAAAGAGCTATGAGCAGAGATTTGGCGAAAGAATGAGGATCATCAAAGGGGAGGCGATAGATCATAAGTATATGACGATAACAAATTACGTTATTTAATGAATGGTATCGTATATTGGTTAATGTTTTTGTGATTCTTTGTAAATGCTTTTCGATCTATTAATCTTTCTTTTATAATGTTTAACAGCACATCAATCATCTTCGAATGTCATCAAACGAAAGAGCTATTAGCAGAGACTTGGCGAATGAATGAGGATCATCAAAGGGGAGGCGATAGATCATAAGTATATGACGATAACAAGTTACGTTATTTAATGAATGGTATCGTATATTGGTTAATGTTTTTGTGATTCTTTGTAAATGCTTTTCGATCTATTAATCTTTCTTTTGTAATGTTTAACAGCACATCAATCGTTTTCGAAAGAGCTATGAGCAGAGATTTGGCGAATGAATGAGGATCATCAAAGGGGAGGCGATAGATCATAAGTATATGACGATAACAAGTTACGTTATTTAATGAATGGTATCGTATATTGGTTAATGTTTTTGTGATTCATTGTAAATGCGTTTCGATCTATTAATCGTTCTTTTATAATGTTTAACAGCACATCAATCATTTTCGAATGTCATCAAACGAAAGAGCTATTAGCAGAGAATGGGCGAATGAATGAGGATCATCAAAGGGGAGGCGATAGATCATAAAAATATGACGATAAAATATTACGTTATTTTATGAATGGTATCGAATATTGGTTAATGTTTTTGTGATTCATTGTAAATGCGTTTCGATCTATTAATCGTTCTTTTATAATGTTTAACAGCACATCAATCATTTTCGAATGTCATCAAACGAAAGAGCTATTAGCAGAGACTGGGCGATAGAATGAGGATCATCAAAGGGGAGGCGATAGATCATAAGTATATGACGATAACAAAATACGTTTTTTAATGAATGGTATCTTATATGGTTAATGTTTTTGTGATTCTTTGTAAATGCTTTTCAATCTATAAATCTTTCTTTTATAATGTTTAACAGCACATCAATCATCTTCGAATGTCATCAAACGAAAGAGCTATTAGCAGAGACTGGGCGAATGAATGAGGATTATCAAAGGGGAGGCGACAGATCATAAGTATATGACGATAACAAAATACGTTGTTTAATGAATGGTATCTTATATGGTTAATGTTTTTGTGATTCTTTGTAAATGCTTTTCAATCTATTAATCTTTCTTTTATAATGTTTAACAGCACATCAATCATTTTCGAATGTCATCAAACGAAAGAGCTATTAGCAGAGACTGGGCGAAAGAATGAGGATCATCAAAGGGGAGGCGATAGATCATAAGTATATGACAATAACAAATTACGTTATTTAATGATTGATATCGTATATTGGTTAATGTTTTTGTGATTCTTTGTAAATGCTTTTCGAACTATTAATCTTTCTTTTATAATGTTTACCAGCACATCAATCATCTTCGAATATCATCAATCGAAAGAGCTATGAGCAGAGAATGGGCGAATGAATGAGGATCATCAAAGGGGAGGCGATAGATCATAAGTATATGACGATAACAAATTACGTTATTTAATGAATGGTATCGTATATTGGTTAATGTTTTTGTGATTCTTTGTAAATGCTTTTCGATCTATTAATCTTTCTTTTATAATGTTTAACAGCACATCAATCATCCTCGAATGTCATCAAACGAAGGAGCTATTAGCAGAGACTGGGCGAATGAATGAGGATCATCAAAGGGGAGGCGATAGATCATAAGTATATGACGATAACAAATTACGTTATTTAATGAATGATATCGTGTATTGGTTAATGTTTTTGTGACTCTTTGTAAATGCTTTTCGATCTATTAATCTTTCTTTTATCATGTTTAACAGCACATCAATCATCTTCGAATGCCATCAAACGAAAGAGCTATTAGCAGAGACTGGGCGACAGAATGAGGATCATCAAAGGGGAGGCGATAGATCATAAGTATATGACGATAACAAATTACGTTATTTATTGAATGGTATCGTATATTGGTTAATGTTTTTGTGATTCTTTGTAAATGCTTTACGATCTATTAATCTTTCTTTTATCATGTTTAACAGCACATCAATCATCTTCGAATGTCATCAAACGAAGGAGCTATTAGCAGAGACTGAGCGAAAGAATGAGGATCATCAAAGGGGAGGCGATAGATCATAAGTATATGACGATAACAAATTACGTTATTTATTGAATGGTATCGTATATTGGTTAATGTTTTTTTGATTCTTTGTAAATGCTTTTCGATCTATTAATCTTTCTTTTATAATGTTTAACAGCACATCAATCATCTTCGAATGTCATCAAACGAAAGAGCTATTAGCAAAGACTGGGCGAAAGAATGAGGATCCTCAAAGGGGAGGCGATAGATCATAAGTATATGACGATAACAAATTACGTTATTTAATGAATGGTATCGTATATTGGTTAATGTTTTTGTGATTCTTTGTAAATGCTTTTCGATCTATTAATCTTTCTTTTATAATGTTTAACAGCACATCAATCATCCTCGAATGTCATCAAACGAAGGAGCTATTAGCAGAGACTGGGCGAATGAATGTGGATCATCAAAGGGGAGGCGATAGATCATAAGTATATGACGATAACAAATTACGTTATTTAATGAATGATATCGTGTATTGGTTAATGTTTTTGTGACTCTTTGTAAATGCTTTTCGATCTATTAATCTTTCTTTTATCTGTTTAACAGCACATCAATCATCTTCGAATGCCATCAAACGAAAGAGCTATTAGCAGAGACTGGGCGACAGAATAAGGATCATCAAAGGGGAGGCGATAGATCATAAGTATATGACGATAACAAATTACGTTATTTATTGAATGGTATCGTATATTGGTTAATGTTTATGTGATTCTTTGTAAATGCTTTTCGATCTATTAATCTTTCTTTTGTAATGTTTAACAGCACATCAATCATTTTTGAAAGAGCTATGAGCAGAGATTTGGCGAATGAATGAGGATCATCAAAGGGGAGGCGATAGATCATAAGTATATGACGATAACAAGTTACGTTATTTAATGAATGGTATCGTATATTGGTCAATTTTTTTGTGATTCTTTGTAAATGTGTTTCGATCTATTAATCGTTCTTTTATAATGTATAACCGCACATCAATCATCTTCGAATGTCATCAAACGAAAGAGCTATTAGCAGAGAATGGGCGAATGAATGAGGATCATCAAAGGGGAGGCGATAGATCATAAAAATATGACGATAAAATATTACGTTATTTAATGAATGGTATCGAATATTGGTTAATGTTTTTGTGATTCATTGTAAATGCGTTTCGATCTATTAATCGTTCTTTTATAATGTTTAACAGCACATCAATCATTTTCGAATGTCATCAAACGAAAGAGCTATTAGCAGAGACTGGGCGATAGAATGAGGATCATCAAAGGGGAGGCGATAGATCATAAGTATATGACGATAACAAATTAAGTTATTTAATGAATGGTTTCGTATATTGGTTAATGTTTTTGTGATTCTTTGTAAATGCTTTTCGATCTATTAATCTTTCTTTTGTAATGTTTAACAGCACATCAATCATCTTCGAATGTCAAAAAACGAAAGAGCTATGAGCAGAGATTTGGCGAAAGAATGAGGATCATCAAAGGGGAGGCGATAGATCATAAGTATATGACGATAACAAATTACGTTATTTAATGAATGGTATCGTATATTGGTTAATGTTTTTGTGATTCTTTGTAAATGCATTTCGATCTATTAATCTTTCTTTTATAATGTTTAACAGCACCCCAATCAACTTCGAATGTCATCAAACGAAAGAGCTATGAGCAGAGATTTGGCGAAAGAATGAGGATCATCAAAGGGGAGGCGATAGATCATAAGTATATGACGATAACAAATTACGTTATTTAATGAATGGTATCGTATATTGGTTAATGTTTTTGTGATTCTTTGTAAATGCTTTTCGATCTATTAATCTTTCTTTTATAATGTTTAACAGCACATCAATCATCTTCGAATGTCATCAAACGAAAGAGCTATTAGCAGAGACTTGGCGAATGAATGAGGATCATCAAAGGGGAGGCGATAGATCATAAGTATATGACGATAACAAGTTACGTTATTTAATGAATGGTATCGTATATTGGTTAATGTTTTTGTGATTCTTTGTAAATGCTTTTCGATCTATTAATCTTTCTTTTGTAATGTTTAACAGCACATCAATCATTTTCGAAAGAGCTATGAGCAGAGATTTGGCGAATGAATGAGGATCATCAAAGGGGAGGCGATAGATCATAAGTATATGACGATAACAAATTACGTTATTTAATGAATGGTATCGTATATTGATTAATGTTTTTGTGATTCATTGTAAATGCGTTTCGATCTATTAATCGTTCTTTTATAATGTTTAACAGCACATCAATCATTTTCGAATGTCATCAAACGAAAGAGCTATTAGCAGAGAATGGGCGAATGAATGAGGATCATCAAAGGGGAGGCGATAGATCATAAAAATATGACGATAAAATATTACGTTATTTAATGAATGGTATCGAATATTGGTTAATGTTTTTGTGATTCATTGTAAATGCGTTTCGATCTATTAATCGTTCTTTTATAATGTTTAACAGCACATCAATCATTTTCGAATGTCATCAAACGAAAGAGCTATTAGCAGAGACTGGGCGATAGAATGAGGATCATCAAAGGGGAGGCGATAGATCATAAGTATATGACGATAACAAAATACGTTTTTTAATGAATGGTATCTTATATGGTTAATGTTTTTGTGATTCTTTGTAAATGCTTTTCAATCTATAAATCTTTCTTTTATAATGTTTAACAGCACATCAATCATCTTCGAATGTCATCAAACGAAAGAGCTATTAGCAGAGACTGGGCGAAAGAATGAGGATCATCAAAGGGGAGGCGATAGATCATAAGTATATGACAATAACAAATTACGTTATTTAATGATTGATATCGTATATTGGTTAATGTTTTTGTGATTCTTTGTAAATGCTTTTCGAACTATTAATCTTTCTTTTATAATGTTTACCAGCACATCAATCATCTTCGAATATCATCAATCGAAAGAGCTATGAGCAGAGAATGGGCGAATGAATGAGGATCATCAAAGGGGAGGCGATAGATCAGAAGTATATGACGATAACAAATTACGTTATTTAATGAATGGTATCGTATATTGGTTAATGTTTTTGTGATTCTTTGTAAATGCTTTTCGATCTATTAATCTTTCTTTTATAATGTTTAACAGCACATCAATCATCCTCGAATGTCATCAAACGAAGGAGCTATTAGCAGAGACTGGGCGAATGAATGAGGATCATCAAAGGGGAGGCGATAGATCATAAGTATATGACGATAACAAATTACGTTATTTAATGAATGATATCGTGTATTGGTTAATGTTTTTGTGACTCTTTGTAAATGCTTTTCGATCTATTAATCTTTCTTTTATCATGTTTAACAGCACATCAATCATCTTCGAATGCCATCAAACGAAAGAGCTATTAGCAGAGACTGGGCGACAGAATGAGGATCATCAAAGGGGAGGCGATAGATCATAAGTATATGACGATAACAAATTACGTTATTTATTGAATGGTATCGTATATTGGTTAATGTTTTTGTGATTCTTTGTAAATGCTTTTCGATCTATTAATCTTTCTTTTATCATGTTTAACAGCACATCAATCATCTTCGAATGTCATCAAACGAAGGAGCTATTAGCAGAGACTGAGCGAAAGAATGAGGATCATCAAAGGGGAGGCGATAGATCATAAGTATATGACGATAACAAATTACGTTATTTATTGAATGGTATCGTATATTGGTTAAAGTTTTTTTGATTCTTTGTAAATGCTTTTCGATCTATTAATCTTTCTTTTATCATGTTTAACAGCACATCAATCATCTTCGAATGTCATCAAACGAAGGAGCTATTAGCAGAGACTGAGCGAAAGAATGAGGATCATCAAAGGGGAGGCGATAGATCATAAGTATATGACGATAACAAATTACGTTATTTAATGAATGGTATCGTATATTGGTTAATGTTTTTATGATTCTTTGTTAATGCGTTCCGATCTATTAATCGGTCTTTTATAATGTTTATCAGCACATCAATCATCTTAGAATGTCATCAACCGAAAGAGCTATTAGCAGAGACTGGGCGAAAGAATGAGGATCATCAAAGGGGAGGCGATAGATCATATGTATATGACGATAAAAAATTACGTTATTTAATGAATGGTATCGTATATTGGTTAATGTTTTTGTGATTCTTTGTAAATGCATTTCGATCTATTAATCTTTCTTTTATAATGTTTAACAGCACATCAATCAACTTCGAATGTCATCAAACGAAAGAGCTATGAGCAGAGACTGGGCGAAAGAATGAGGATCATCAAAGGGGAGGCGATAGATCATATGTATATGACGATAACAAATTACGTATTTTAATTAATGTTATCGTATACTGGTTAATGTTTTTGTGATTCTTTGTAAATGCGTTTCGATCTATTAATCGTACTTTTATAATGTTTAACAGCACATCAATCATCTTCGAATGTCATCAAACGAAAGAGCTATTACCAGAGACTGGGCGAATGAATGAGGATCATCAAAGGGGAGGCGATAGATCATAAGCATATGACGATAACAAATTACGTTATTTAATGAATGGTATCGTATATTGGTCAATTTTTTTGTGATTCTTTGCAAATGCGTTTCGATCTATTAATCGTTCTTTTACAATGTATAACCGCACATCAATCATCTTCGAATGTCATCAAACGAAAGAGCTATTAGCAGAGACTGGGCGAATGAATGAGGATCATCAAAGGGGAGGCGATAGATCATAAGTATAAAACGATAACAAATTACGTTATTTAATGAATGGTATCGAATATTGGTTAATGTTTTTGTGATTCATTGTAAATGCGTTTCGATCTATTAATCGTTCTTTTATAATGTTTAACAGCACATCAATCATTTTTGAATGTCATCAAACGAAAGAGCTATTAGCAGAGACTGGGCGATAGAATGAGGATCATCAAAGGGGAGGCGATAGATCATAAGTATATGACGATAACAAATTACGTTATTTAATGAATGGTATCGTACATTGGTTAATGTTTTTGTGATTCTTTGTAAATGCTTTTCGATCTATTAATCTTTCTTTTGTAATGATTGACAGCACATCAATCATCTTCGAATGTCATCAAACGGAAGAGCTATTAGCAGATACTGGGCGAATTATTAGGATCATCAAAGGGGAGGCGAAAGATCATTAGTATATGACGATAACAAGTTACGTTATTTAATGAATGGTATCGTTTATTGGTTAATGTTTTTGTGATTCTTTGTAAATGCTTTTCGATCTATTAATCTTTCTTTTATAATGTTTAACAGCACATCAATCATCTTCGAATGTCATCAAACAAAAGAGCATTTAGCAGAGACTAGGCGAATGAATGAGGATCATAAAAGGGGAGGCGATAGATCATAAGTATATGACAATAACAAAATACGTTATTTAATGAATGGTATCGTATATTGGTTAATGTTTTTGTGATTCTTTGTAAATGCATTTCGATCTATTAATCTTTCTTTTATAATGTTTAACAGCACCCCAATCAACTTCGAATGTCATCAAACGAAAGAGCTATGAGCAGAGATTTGGCGAAAGGATGAGGATCATCAAAGGGGAGGCGATAGATCATAAGTATATGACGATAACAAATTACGTTATTTAATGAATGGTATCGTATATTGGTTAATGTTTTTGTGATTCTTTGTAAATGCTTTTCGATCTATAAATCTTTCTTTTATAATGTTTAATAGCACATCAATCATCTTCGAATGTCATCAAACGAAAGAGCTATTAGCAGAGACTTGGCGAATGAATGAGGATCATCAAAGGGGAGGCGATAGATCATAAGTATATGACGATAACAAGTTACGTTATTTAATGAATGGTATCGTATATTGGTTAAGGTTTTTGTGATTCTTTGTAAATGCTTTTCGATCTATTAATCTTTCTTTTATAATGTTTACCAGCACATCAATCATCTTCGAATATCATCAAACGAAAGAGCTATGAGCAGAGAATGGGCGAATGAATGAGGATCATCAAAGGGGAGGCGATAGATCATAAGTATATGACGATAACCAATTACGTTATTTAATGAATGGTATCGTATATTGGTTAATGTTTTTGTGATTCTTTGTAAATGCGTTTCTTTCTATTAATCGTTCTTTTATAATGTTTAACAGTGCATCAATCATCTTCGAATGTCATCAAACGAAAGAGCTAGTAGCAGAGACTGGGCGAATTAATGAGGATCATCAAAGGGGAGGCGATAGATCATAAGTATATGACGATAACCAGTTACGTTATTTAATGAATGGTATCGTATATTGGTTAATGTTTTTGTGATTCTTTGTAAATGCTTTTCGATCTATTAATCTTTCTTTTGTAATGTTTAACAGCACATCAATCATCTTCGAATGTCATCAAACGGAAGAGCTATTAGCAGATACTGGGCGAATTATTGGGATCATCAAAGGGGAGGCGATAGATCATTAGTATATGACGATAACAAGTTACGTTATTTAATGAATGGTATCGTATATTGGTTAATGTTTTTGTGATTCTTTGTAAATGCTTTTCGATCTATTAATCTTTCTTTTGTAATGTTTAACAGCACATCAATCATCTTCGAATGTCATCAAACGGAAGAGCTATTAGCAGATACTGGGCGAATTATTAGGATCATCAAAGGGGAGGCGAAAGATCATTAGTATATGACGATAACAAGTTACGTTATTTAATGAATGGTATCGTTTATTGGTTAATGTTTTTGTGATTCTTTGTAAATGCTTTTCGATCTATTTATCTTTCTTTTATCATGTTTAACAGCAAATCAATCATCTTCGAATGTCATCAAACGAAGGAGCTATTAGCAGAGACTGGGCGAAAGAATGAGGATCATCAAAGGGGAGGCAATAGATCATAAGTATATGACAATAACAAATTACGTTATTTAATGAATGATATCGTATATTGGTTAATGTTTTTGTGATTCTTTGTAAATGCTTTTCGAACTATTAATCTTTCTTTTATAATGTTTACCAGCACATCAATCATCTTCGAATATCATCAATCGAAAGAGCTATGAGCAGAGAATGGGCGAATGAATGAGGATCATCAAAGGGGAGGCGATAGATCATAAGTATATGACGATAACAAATTACGTTATTTAATGAATGGTATCGTATATTGGTTAATGTTTTTGTGATTCTTTGTAAATGCTTTTCGATCTATTAATCTTTCTTTTATAATGTTTAACAGAACATCAATCATCCTCGAATGTCATCAAATGAAGGAGCTATTAGCAGAGACTGGGCGAATGAATGAGGATCATCAAAGGGGAGGCGATAGATCATAAGTATATGACGATAACAAATTACGTTATTTAATGAATGATATCGTGTATTGGTTAATGTTTTTGTGACTCTTTGTAAATGCTTTTCGATCTATTAATCTTTCTTTTATCATGTTTAACAGCACATCAATCATCTTCGAATGCCATTAAACGAAAGAGCTATTAGCAGAGACTGGGCGACAGAATGAGGATCATCAAAGGGGAGGCGATAGATCATAAGTATATGACGATAACAAATTACGTTATTTATTGAATGGTATCGTATATTGGTTAATGTTTTTGTGATTCTTTGTTAATGCTTTTCGATCTATTAATCTTTCTTTTATCATGTTTAACAGCACATCAATCATCTTCGAATGTCATCAAACGAAGGAGCTATTAGCAGAGACTGAGCGAAAGAATGAGGATCATCAAAGGGGAGGCGATAGATCATAAGTATATGACGATAACAAATTACGTTATTTATTGAATGGTATCGTATATTGGTTAAAGTTTTTTTGATTCTTTGTAAATGCTTTTCGATCTATTAATCTTTCTTTTATCATGTTTAACAGCACATCAATCATCTTCGAATGTCATCAAACGAAGGAGCTATTAGCAGAGACTGAGCGAAAGAATGAGGATCATCAAAGGGGAGGCGATAGATCATAAGTATATGACGATAACAAATTACGTTATTTAATGAATGGTATCGTATATTGGTTAATGTTTTTATGATTCTTTGTTAATGCGTTCCGATCTATTAATCGGTCTTTTATAATGTTTATCAGCACATCAATCATCTTAGAATGTCATCAACCGAAAGAGCTATTAGCAGAGACTGGGCGAAAGAATGAGGATCATCAAAGGGGAGGCGATAGATCATATGTATATGACGATAAAAAATTACGTTATTTAATGAATGGTATCGTATATTGGTTAATGTTTTTGTGATTCTTTGTAAATGCATTTCGATCTATTAATCTTTCTTTTATAATGTTTAACAGCACCCCAATCAACTTCGAATGTCATCAAACGAAAGAGCTATGAGCAGAGATTTGGCGAAAGGATGAGGATCATCAAAGGGGAGGCGATAGATCATAAGTATATGACGATAACAAATTACGTTATTTAATGAATGGTATCGTATATTGGTTAATGTTTATGTGATTCTTTGTAAATGCTTTTCGATCTATTAATCTTTCTTTTATAATGTTTAATAGCACATCAATCATCTTCGAATGTCATCAAACGAAAGAGCTATTAGCAGAGACTTGGCGAATGAATGAGGATCATCAAAGGGGAGGCGATAAATCATAAGTATATGACGATAACAAGTTACGTTATTTAATGAATGGTATCGTATATTGGTTAAGGTTTTTGTGATTCTTTGTAAATGCTTTTCGATCTATTAATCTTTCTTTTATAATGTTTACCAGCACATCAATCATCTTCGAATATCATCAAACGAAAGAGCTATGAGCAGAGAATGGGCGAATGAATGAGGATCATCAAAGGGGAGGCGATAGATCATAAGTATATGACGATAACCAATTACGTTATTTAATGAATGGTATCGTATATTGGTTAATGTTTTTGTGATTCTTTGTAAATGCGTTTCTTTCTATTAATCGTTCTTTTATAATGTTTAACAGTGCATCAATCATCTTCGAATGTCATCAAACGAAAGAGCTAGTAGCAGAGACTGGGCGAATTAATGAGGATCATCAAAGGGGAGGCGATAGATCATAAGTATATGACGATAACAAGTTACGTTATTTAATGAATGGTATCGTATATTGGTTAATGTTTTTGTGATTCTTTGTAAATGCTTTTCGATCTATTAATCTTTCTTTTGTAATGTTTAACAGCACATCAATCATCTTCGAATGTCATCAAACGGAAGAGCTATTAGCAGATACTGGGCGAATTATTAGGATCATCAAAGGGGAGGCGATAGATCATTAGTATATGACGATAACAAGTTACGTTATTTAATGAATGGTATCGTATATTGGTTAATGTTTTTATGATTCTTTGTAAATGCTTTTCGATCTATTAATCTTTCTTTTGTAATGTTTAACAGCACATCAATCATCTTCGAATGTCATCAAACGGAAGAGCTATTAGCAGATACTGGGCGAATTATTAGGATCATCAAAGGGGAGGCGAAAGATCATTAGTATATGACGATAACAAGTTACGTTATTTAATGAATGGTATCGTTTATTGGTTAATGTTTTTGTGATTCTTTGTAAATGCTTTTCGATCTATTTATCTTTCTTTTATCATGTTTAACAGCACATCAATCATCTTCGAATGTCATCAAACGAAGGAGCTATTAGCAGAGACTGAGCGAAAGAATGAGGATCATCAAAGGGGAGGCAATAGATCATAAGTATATGACGATAACAAATTACGTTATTTATTGAATGGTATCGTATATTGGTTAATGTTTTTTTGATTCTTTGTAAATGCTTTTCGATGTATTAATCTTTCTTTTATCATGTTTAACAGCACATCAATCATCTTCGAATGTCATCAAACGAAGGAGCTATTAGCAGAGACTGAGCGAAAGAATGAGGATCATCAAAGGGGAGGCGATAGATCATAAGTATATGACGATAACAAATTACGTTATTTATTGAATGGTATCGTATATTGGTTAATGTTTTTGTGATTCTTTGTAAATGCTTTTCGATCTATTAATCTTTCTTTTATAATGTTTAACAGCACATCAATCATCTTCGAATGTCATCAAACGAAAGAGCTATAAGCAAAGACTGGGCGAAAGAATGAGGATCCTCAAAGGGGAGGCGATAGATCATAAGTATATGACGATAACAAATTACGTTATTTAATGAATGGTATCGTATATTGGTTAATGTTTTTGTGATTCTTTGTAAATGCTTTTCGATCTATTAATCTTTCTTTTATAATGTTTAACAGCACATCAATCATCCTCGAATGTCATCAAACGAAGGAGCTATTAGCAGAGACTGGGCGAATGAATGAGGATCATCAAAGGGGAGGCGATAGATCATAAGTATATGACGATAACAAATTACGTTATTTAATGAATGATATCGTGTATTGGTTAATGTTTTTGTGACTCTTTGTAAATGCTTTTCGATCTATTAATCTTTCTTTTATCTGTTTAACAGCACATCAATCATCTTCGAATGCCATCAAACGAAAGAGCTATTAGCAGAGACTGGGCGACAGAATAAGGATCATCAAAGGGGAGGCGATAGATCATAAGTATATGACGATAACAAATTACGTTATTTATTGAATGGTATCGTATATTGGTTAATGTTTATGTGATTCTTTGTAAATGCTTTTCGATCTATTAATCTTTCTTTTGTAATGTTTAACAGCACATCAATCATTTTTGAAAGAGCTATGAGCAGAGATTTGGCGAATGAATGAGGATCATCAAAGGGGAGGCGATAGATCATAAGTATATGACGATAACAAGTTACGTTATTTAATGAATGGTATCGTATATTGGTCAATTTTTTTGTGATTCTTTGTAAATGCGTTTCGATCTATTAATCGTTCTTTTATAATGTATAACCGCACATCAATCATCTTCGAATGTCATCAAACGAAAGAGCTATTAGCAGAGAATGGGCGAATGAATGAGGATCATCAAAGGGGAGGCGATAGATCATAAAAATATGACGATAAAATATTACGTTATTTAATGAATGGTATCGAATATTGGTTAATGTTTTTGTGATTCATTGTAAATGCGTTTGGATCTATTAATCGTTCTTTTATAATGTTTAACAGCACATCAATCATTTTCGAATGTCATCAAACGAAAGAGCTATTAGCAGAGACTGGGCGATAGAATGAGGATCATCAAAGGGGAGGCGATAGATCATAAGTATATGACGATAACAAATTAAGTTATTTAATGAATGGTTTCGTATATTGGTTAATGTTTTTGTGATTCTTTGTAAATGCTTTTCGATCTATTAATCTTTCTTTTGTAATGTTTAACAGCACATCAATCATCTTCGAATGTCAAAAAACGAAAGAGCTATGAGCAGAGATTTGGCGAAAGAATGAGGATCATCAAAGGGGAGGCGATAGATCATAAGTATATGACGATAACAAATTACGTTATTTAATGAATGGTATCGTATATTGGTTAATGTTTTTGTGATTCTTTGTAAATGCATTTCGATCTATTAATCTTTCTTTTATAATGTTTAACAGCACCCCAATCAACTTCGAATGTCATCAAACGAAAGAGCTATGAGCAGAGATTTGGCGAAAGAATGAGGATCATCAAAGGGGAGGCGATAGATCATAAGTATATGACGATAACAAATTACGTTATTTAATGAATGGTATCGTATATTGGTTAATGTTTTTGTGATTCTTTGTAAATGCTTTTCGATCTATTAATCTTTCTTTTATAATGTTTAACAGCACATCAATCATCTTCGAATGTCATCAAACGAAAGAGCTATTAGCAGAGACTTGGCGAATGAATGAGGATCATCAAAGGGGAGGCGATAGATCATAAGTATATGACGATAACAAGTTACGTTATTTAATGAATGGTATCGTATATTGGTTAATGTTTTTGTGATTCTTTGTAAATGCTTTTCGATCTATTAATCTTTCTTTTGTAATGTTTAACAGCACATCAATCATTTTCGAAAGAGCTATGAGCAGAGATTTGGCGAATGAATGAGGATCATCAAAGGGGAGGCGATAGATCATAAGTATATGACGATAACAAGTTACGTTATTTAATGAATGGTATCGTATATTGGTCAATTTTTTTGTGATTCTTTGTAAATGCGTTTCGATCTATTAATCGTTCTTTTATAATGTATAACCGCACATCAATCATCTTCGAATGTCATCAATTGAAAGAGCTATTAGCAGAGAATGGGCGAATGAATGAGGATCATCAAAGGGGAGGCGATAGATCATAAAAATATGACGATAAAATATTACGTTATTTAATGAATGGTATCGAATATTGGTTAATGTTTTAGTGATTCATTGTAAATGCGTTTCGATCTATTAATCGTTCTTTTATAATGTTTAACAGCACATCAATCATTTTCGAATGTCATCAAACGAAAGAGCTATTAGCAGAGACTGGGCGATAGAATGAGGATCATCAAAGGGGAGGCGATAGATCATAAGTATATGACGATAACAAAATACGTTTTTTAATGAATGGTATCTTATATGGTTAATGTTTTTGTGATTCTTTGTAAATGCTTTTCAATCTATAAATCTTTCTTTTATAATGTTTAACAGCACATCAATCATCTTCGAATGTCATCAAACGAAAGAGCTATTAGCAGAGACTGGGCGAATGAATGAGGATTATCAAAGGGGAGGCGACAGATCATAAGTATATGACGATAACAAAATACGTTGTTTAATGAATGGTATCTTATATGGTTAATGTTTTTGTGATTCTTTGTAAATGCTTTTCAATCTATTAATCTTTCTTTTATAATGTTTAACAGCACATCAATCATTTTCGAATGTCATCAAACGAAAGAGCTATAAGCAAAGACTGGGCGAAAGAATGAGGATCCTCAAAGGGGAGGCGATAGATCATAAGTATATGACGATAACAAATTACGTTATTTAATGAATGGTATCGTATATTGGTTAATGTTTTTGTGATTCTTTGTAAATGCTTTTCGATCTATTAATCTTTCTTTTATAATGTTTAACAGCACATCAATCATCCTCGAATGTCATCAAACGAAGGAGCTATTAGCAGAGACTGGGCGAATGAATGAGGATCATCAAAGGGGAGGCGATAGATCATAAGTATATGACGATAACAAATTACGTTATTTAATGAATGATATCGTGTATTGGTTAATGTTTTTGTGACTCTTAGTAAATGCTTTTCGATCTATTAATCTTTCTTTTATCTGTTTAACAGCACATCAATCATCTTCGAATGCCATCAAACGAAAGAGCTATTAGCAGAGACTGGGCGACAGAATAAGGATCATCAAAGGGGAGGCGATAGATCATAAGTATATGACGATAACAAATTACGTTATTTATTGAATGGTATCGTATATTGGTTAATGTTTATGTGATTCTTTGTAAATGCTTTTCGATCTATTAATCTTTCTTTTGTAATGTTTAACAGCACATCAATCATTTTTGAAAGAGCTATGAGCAGAGATTTGGCGAATGAATGAGGATCATCAAAGGGGAGGCGATAGATCATAAGTATATGACGATAACAAGTTACGTTATTTAATGAATGGTATCGTATATTGGTCAATTTTTTTGTGATTCTTTGTAAATGCGTTTCGATCTATTAATCGTTCTTTTATAATGTATAACCGCACATCAATCATCTTCGAATGTCATCAAACGAAAGAGCTATTAGCAGAGAATGGGCGAATGAATGAGGATCATCAAAGGGGAGGCGATAGATCATAAAAATATGACGATAAAATATTACGTTATTTAATGAATGGTATCGAATATTGGTTAATGTTTTTGTGATTCATTGTAAATGCGTTTGGATCTATTAATCGTTCTTTTATAATGTTTAACAGCACATCAATCATTTTCGAATGTCATCAAACGAAAGAGCTATTAGCAGAGACTGGGCGATAGAATGAGGATCATCAAAGGGGAGGCGATAGATCATAAGTATATGACGATAACAAATTAAGTTATTTAATGAATGGTTTCGTATATTGGTTAATGTTTTTGTGATTCTTTGTAAATGCTTTTCGATCTATTAATCTTTCTTTTGTAATGTTTAACAGCACATCAATCATCTTCGAATGTCAAAAAACGAAAGAGCTATGAGCAGAGATTTGGCGAAAGAATGAGGATCATCAAAGGGGAGGCGATAGATCATAAGTATATGACGATAACAAATTACGTTATTTAATGAATGGTATCGTATATTGGTTAATGTTTTTGTGATTCTTTGTAAATGCATTTCGATCTATTAATCTTTCTTTTATAATGTTTAACAGCACCCCAATCAACTTCGAATGTCATCAAACGAAATAGCTATAAGCAGAGATTTGGCGAAAGAATGAGGATCATCAAAGGGGAGGCGATAGATCATAAGTATATGACGATAACAAATTACGTTATTTAATGAATGGTATCGTATATTGGTTAATGTTTTTGTGATTCTTTGTAAATGCTTTTCGATCTATTAATCTTTCTTTTATAATGTTTAACAGCACATCAATCATCTTCGAATGTCATCAAACGAAAGAGCTATTAGCAGAGACTTGGCGAATGAATGAGGATCATCAAAGGGGAGGCGATAGATCATAAGTATATGACGATAACAAGTTACGTTATTTAATGAATGGTATCGTATATTGGTTAATGTTTTTGTGATTCTTTGTAAATGCTTTTCGATCTATTAATCTTTCTTTTGTAATGTTTAACAGCACATCAATCATTTTCGAAAGAGCTATGAGCAGAGATTTGGCGAATGAATGAGGATCATCAAAGGGGAGGCGATAGATCATAAGTATATGACGATAACAAGTTACGTTATTTAATGAATGGTATCGTATATTGGTCAATTTTTTTGTGATTCTTTGTAAATGCGTTTCGATCTATTAATCGTTCTTTTATAATGTATAACCGCACATCAATCATCTTCAAATGTCATCAATTGAAAGAGCTATTAGCAGAGAATGGGCGAATGAATGAGGATCATCAAAGGGGAGGCGATAGATCATAAAAATATGACGATAAAATATTACGTTATTTAATGAATGGTATCGAATATTGGTTAATGTTTTTGTGATTCATTGTAAATGCGTTTCGATCTATTAATCGTTCTTTTATAATGTTTAACAGCACATCAATCATTTTCGAATGTCATCAAACGAAAGAGCTATTAGCAGAGACTGGGCGATAGAATGAGGATCATCAAAGGGGAGGCGATAGATCATAAGTATATGACGATAACAAAATACGTTTTTTAATGAATGGTATCTTATATGGTTAATGTTTTTGTGATTCTTTGTAAATGCTTTTCAATCTATAAATCTTTCTTTTATAATGTTTAACAGCACATCAATCATCTTCGAATGTCATCAAACGAAAGAGCTATTAGCAGAGACTGGGCGAATGAATGAGGATTATCAAAGGGGAGGCGACAGATCATAAGTATATGACGATAACAAAATACGTTGTTTAATGAATGGTATCTTATATGGTTAATGTTTTTGTGATTCTTTGTAAATGCTTTTCAATCTATTAATCTTTCTTTTATAATGTTTAACAGCACATCAATCATTTTCGAATGTCATCAAACGAAAGAGCTATTAGCAGAGACTGGGCGAAAGAATGAGGATCATCAAAGGGGAGGCGATAGATCATAAGTATATGACAATAACAAATTACGTTATTTAATGAATGATATCGTATATTGGTTAATGTTTTTGTGATTCTTTGTAAATGCTTTTCGAACTATTAATCTTTCTTTTATAATGTTTACCAGCACATCAATCATCTTCGAATATCATCAATCGAAAGAGCTATGAGCAGAGAATGGGCGAATGAATGAGGATCATCAAAGGGGAGGCGATAGATCATAAGTATATGACGATAACAAATTACGTTATTTAATGAATGGTATCGTATATTGGTTAATGTTTTTGTGATTCTTTGTAAATGCTTTTCGATCTATTAATCTTTCTTTTATAATGTTTAACAGCACATCAATCATCCTCGAATGTCATCAAACGAAGGAGCTATTAGCAGAGACTGGGCGAATGAATGAGGATCATCAAAGGGGAGGCGATAGATCATAAGTATATGACGATAACAAATTACGTTATTTAATGAATGATATCGTGTATTGGTTAATGTTTTTGTGACTCTTTGTAAATGCTTTTCGATCTATTAATCTTTCTTTTATCATGTTTAACAGCACATCAATCATCTTCGAATGCCATCAAACGAAAGAGCTATTAGCAGAGACTGGGCGACAGAATGAGGATCATCAAAGGGGAGGCGATAGATCATAAGTATATGACGATAACAAATTACGTTATTTATTGAATGGTATCGTATATTGGTTAATGTTTTTGTGATTCTTTGTTAATGCTTTTCGATCTATTAATCTTTCTTTTATCATGTTTAACAGCACATCAATCATCTTCGAATGTCATCAAACGAAGGAGCTATTAGCAGAGACTGAGCGAAAGAATGAGGATCATCAAAGGGGAGGCGATAGATCATAAGTATATGACGATAACAAATTACGTTATTTATTGAATGGTATCGTATATTGGTTAAAGTTTTTTGATTCTTTGTAAATGCTTTTCGATCTATTAATCTTTCTTTTATCATGTTTAACAGCTCATCAATCATCTTCGAATGTCATCAAACGAAGGAGCTATTAGCAGAGACTGAGCGAAAGAATGAGGATCATCAAAGGGGAGGCGATAGATCATAAGTATATGACGATAACAAATTACGTTATTTAATGAATGGTATCGTATATTGGTTAATGTTTTTATGATTCTTTGTTAATGCGTTCCGATCTATTAATCGGTCTTTTATAATGTTTATCAGCACATCAATCATCTTAGAATGTCATCAACCGAAAGAGCTATTAGCAGAGACTGGGCGAAAGAATGAGGATCATCAAAGGGGAGGCGATAGATCATATGTATATGACGATAAAAAATTACGTTATTTAATGAATGGTATCGTATATTGGTTAATGTTTTTGTGATTCTTTGTAAATGCATTTCGATCTATTAATCTTTCTTTTATAATGTTTAACAGCACATCAATCAACTTCGAATGTCATCAAACGAAAGAGCTATGAGCAGAGACTGGGCGAAAGAATGAGGATCATCAAAGGGGAGGCGATAGATCATATGTATATGACGATAACAAATTACGTATTTTAATTAATGTTATCGTATATTGGTTAATGTTTTTGTGATTCTTTGTAAATGCGTTTCGATCTATTAATCGTACTTTTATAATGTTTAACAGCACATCAATCATCTTCGAATGTCATCAAACGAAAGAGCTATTACCAGAGACTGGGCGAATGAATGAGGATCATCAAAGGGGAGGCGATAGATCATAAGCATATGACGATAACAAATTACGTTATTTAATGAATGGTATCGTATATTGGTCAATTTTTTTGTGATTCTTTGCAAATGCGTTTCGATCTATTAATCGTTCTTTTACAATGTATAACCGCACATCAATCATCTTCGAATGTCATCAAACGAAAGAGCTATTAGCAGAGACTGGGCGAATGAATGAGGATCATCAAAGGGGAGGCGATAGATCATAAGTATAAAACGATAACAAATTACGTTATTTAATGAATGGTATCGAATATTGGTTAATGTTTTTCTGATTCATTGTAAATGCGTTTCGATCTATTAATCGTTCTTTTATAATGTTTAACAGCACATCAATCATTTTCGAATGTCATCAAACGAAAGAGCTATTAGCAGAGACTGGGCGATAGAATGAGGATCATCAAAGGGGAGGCGATAGATCATAAGTATATGACGATAACAAATTACGTTATTTAATGAATGGTATCGTATATTGGTTAATGTTTTTGTGATTCTTTGTAAATGCTTTTCGATCTATTAATCTTTCTTTTGTAATGTTTAACAGCACATCAATCATCTTCGAATGTCATCAAACGGAAGAGCTATTAGCAGATACTGGGCGAATTATTAGGATCATCAAAGGGGAGGCGAAAGATCATTAGTATATGACGATAACAAGTTACGTTATTTAATGAATGGTATCGTTTATTGGTTAATGTTTTTGTGATTCTTTGTAAATGCTTTTCGATCTATTAATCTTTCTTTTATAATGTTTAACAGCACATCAATCATCTTCGAATGTCATCAAACAAAAGAGCATTTAGCAGAGACTAGGCGAATGAATGAGGATCATAAAAGGGGAGGCGATAGATCATAAGTATATGACAATAACAAAATACGTTATTTAATGAATGGTATCGTATATTGGTTAATGTTTTTGTGATTCTTTGTAAATGCATTTCGATCTATTAATCTTTCTTTTATAATGTTTAACAGCACCCCAATCAACTTCGAATGTCATCAAACGAAAGAGCTATGAGCAGAGATTTGGCGAAAGAATGAGGATCATCAAAGGGGAGGCGATAGATCATAAGTATATGACGATAACAAATTACGTTATTTAATGAATGGTATCGTATATTGGTTAATGTTTATGTGATTCTTTGTAAATGCTTTTCGATCTATTAATCTTTCTTTTATAATGTATAATAGCACATCAATCATCTTCGAATGTCATCAAACGAAAGAGCTATTAGCAGAGACTTGGCGAATGAATGAGGATCATCAAAGGGGAGGCGTTAGATCATAAGTATATGACGATAACAAGTTACGTTATTTAATGAATGGTATCGTATATTGGTTAAGGTTTTTGTGATTCTTTGTAAATGCTTTTCGATCTATTAATCTTTCTTTTATAATGTTTACCAGCACATCAATCATCTTCGAATATCATCAAACGAAAGAGCTATGAGCAGAGAATGGGCGAATGAATGAGGATCATCAAAGGGGAGGCGATAGATCATAAGTATATGACGATAACCAATTACGTTATTTAATGAATGGTATCGTATATTGGTTAATGTTTTTGTGATTCTTTGTAAATGCGTTTCTTTCTATTAATCGTTCTTTTATAATGTTTAACAGTGCATCAATCATCTTCGAATGTCATCAAACGAAAGAGCTAGTAGCAGAGACTGGGCGAATTAATGAGGATCATCAAAGGGGAGGCGATAGATCATAAGTATATGACGATAACAAGTTACGTTATTTAATGAATGGTATCGTATATTGGTTAATGTTTTTGTGATTCTTTGTAAATGCTTTTCGATTTATTAATCTTTCTTTTGTAATGTTTAACAGCACATCAATCATCTTCGAATGTCATCAAACGGAAGAGCTATTAGCAGATACTGGGCGAATTATTAGGATCATCAAAGGGGAGGCGATAGATCATTAGTATATGACAATAAAAAGTTACGTTATTTAATGAATGGTATCGTTTATTGGTTAATGTTTTTGTGATTCTTTGTAAATGCTTTTCGATCTATTAATCTTTCTTTTATAATCTTTAACAGCACATCAATCATCTTCGAATGTCATCAAACAAAAGAGCATTTAGCAGAGACTGGGCGAATGAATGAGGATCATCAAAGGGGAGGCGATAGATCATAATATATGACAATAACAAAATACGTTATTTAAAGAATGGTATCGTATATTGGTTAATGTTTTTGTGATTCTTTGTAAATGCATTTCGATCTATTAATCTTTCTTTTATATACTTTAACAGCACATGAATCAACTTCGAATGTCATCAAACGAAAGAGCTATTAGCAGAGACTGGGCGAATGAATGAGGATCATCAAAGGGGAGGCGATAGATCATAAGTATATGACGATAACAAATTACGTTATTTAATGAATGGTTTCGTATATTGGTTAATGTTTTTGTGATTCTTTGTAAATGCTTTTCGATCTATTAATCTTTCTTTTGTAATGTTTAACAGCACATCAATCATCTTCGAATGTCATCAAACGAAAGAGCTATTAGCAGAGACTGGGCGAATGAATGAGGATTATCAAAGGGGAGGCGATAGATCATAAGTATATGACGATAACAAAATACGTTATTTAATGAATGGTATCTTATATGGTTAATGTTTTTGTGATTCTTTGTAAATGCTTTTCGATCTATTAATCTTTCTTTTGTAATGTTTAACAGCACATCAATCATCTTCGAATGTCATCAAACGAAAGAGCATTTAGCAGAGACTGGGCGAATGAATGAGGATTATCAAAGGGGAGGCGATAGATCATAAGTATATGACGATAACAAAATACGTTATTTAATGAATGGTATCTTATATGGTTAATGTTTTTGTGATTCTTTGTAAATGCTTTTCAATCTATTAATCTTTCTTTTATAATGTATAACAGCACATAAATCATCTTCGAATGTCATCAAACGAAAGAGCTATTAGCAGAGACTGGGCGAATGAATGAGGATTATCAAAGGGGAGGCGACAGATCATAAGTATATGACGATAACAAAATACGTTATTTAATGAAATGTATCTTATATGGTTAATGTTTTTGTGAATCTTTGTAAATGCTTTTCAATCTATTAACCTTTCTTTTATAATGTTTAACAGCACATCAATCATTTTCGAATGTCATCAAACGAAAGAGCTATTAGCAGAGACTGGGCGAAAGAATGAGGATCATCAAAGGGGAGGCGATAGATCATAAGTATATGACGATAACAAATTACGTTATTTAATGAATGGTATCGTATATTGGTTAATGTTTTTGTGATTCTTTGTAAATGCATTTCGATCTATTAATCTTTCTTTTATAATGTTTAACAGCACATCAATCAACTTCGTATGTCATCAAACGAAAGAGCTATTAGCAGTGACTTTGCGAATGAATGAGGATCATCAAAGGGGAGGCGATAGATCATAAGTATATGACGATAACAAATTACGTTATTTAATGAATGGTATCTTATATGGTTAATGTTTTTGTGATTCTTTGTAAATGCTTTTCAATCTATTAATCTTTCTTTTATAATGTATAACAGCACATAAATCATCTTCGAATGTCATCAAACGAAAGAGCTATTAGCAGAGACTGGGCGAATGAATGAGGATTATCAAAGGGGAGGCGACAGATCATAAGTATATGACGATAACAAAATACGTTATTTAATGAAATGTATCTTATATGGTTAATGTTTTTGTGATTCTTTGTAAATGCTTTTCAATCTATTAATCTTTCTTTTATAATGTTTAACAGCACATCAATCATTTTCGAATGTCATCAATCGAAAGAGCTATTAGCAGAGACTGGGCGAAAGAATGAGGATCATCAAAGGGGAGGCGATAGATCATAAGTATATGACGATAACAAATTACGTTATTTAATGAATGGTATCGTATATTGGTTAATGTTTTTGTGATTCTTTGTAAATGCATTTCGATCTATTAATCTTTCTTTTATAATGTTTAACAGCACATCAATCAACTTCGAATGTCATCAAACGAAAGAGCTATTAGCAGAGACTTTGCGAATGAATGAGGATCATCAAAGGGGAGGAGACAGATCATAAGTATATGACGATTACAAATTACGTTATTTAATGAATGGTATCGTTTATTGGTCAGTGTTTTTGTGATTCTTAGTAAATGCTTTTCGATCTATTAATATTTCTTTTATAATGTTTACCAGCACATCAATCATCTTCGAATGTCATCAAACGAAAGAGCTATTAGCAGGGACTGGGCGAAAGAATGAGGATCATCAAAGGGGAGGCGATAGATCATAAGTATATGACGATAACAAATTACGTTATTTAATGAATGGTATCGTACATTGGTTAATGTTTTTGTGATTCTTTGTAAATGCGTTTCTTTCTATTAATCGTTCTTTTATAATGTTTAACAGTGCATCAATCATCTTCGAATGTCATCAAACGAAAGAGCTAATAGCAGAGACTGGGCGAATTAATGAGGATCATCAAAGGGGAGGCGATAGATCATAAGTATATGACGATAACAAATTACGTTATTTAATGAATGATATCGTATATTGGATAATGTTTTTGTGATTCTTTGTAAATGCTTTTCGATCTATTCATCTTTCTTTTATAATGTTTAACAGCACATCAATCATCTTCGAATGTCATCAAACGAAAGAGCTATTAGCAGATACTGGGCGAAAGAATGAGGATCATTAAAGGGGAGGCGATAGATCATAAGTATATGACGATAACAAATTACGTTATTTAATGAATGGTATCGTATATTGGTTAATGTTTTTGTGATTCTTTGTAAATGCGTTTCTTTCTATTAATCGTTCTTTTATAATGTTTAACAGTGCATCAATCATCTTCGAATGTCATCAAACGAAAGAGCTAATAGCAGAAACTGGGCGAATTAATGAGGATCATCAAAGGGGAGGCGATAGATCATAAGTATATGACGATAACAAATTACGTTATTTAATGATTGGTATCGTATATTGGTTAATGTTTTTGCGATTCTTTGTAAATTCTTTTTGATCTATTAATCTTTCTTTTATAATGTTTAACAGAACATCAATCATCCTCGAATGTCATCAAACGAAAGAGCTAAGAGCAGAGACTGGGCGAATGAATGAGGATCATCAAAAGGGAGGCGATAGATCATAAGTATATGCCGATAACAAATTACGTTATTTAATGAATGGTATCGTATATTGGTTAATGTTTTTGTGATTCTTTGTAAATGCATTTCTATCTATTAATCTTTCTTTTATAATGTTTAACAGCACATCAATCAACTTCGAATGTCATCAAACGAAAGAGCTATTAGCAGAGACTATGCGAATGAATGAGGATCATCAAAGGGGAGGCGACAGATTATAAGTATATGACGATTACAAATTACGTTATTTAATGAATGGTATCGTTTATTGGTCAGTGTTTTGTGATTCTTAGTAAATGCTTTTCGATCTATTAATATTTCTTTTATAATGTTTAACAGCACATCAATCATCTTCGAACGTCATCATACGAAAGAGCTATTAGCAGGGACTGGGCGAAAGAATGAGGATCATCAAAGGGGAGGCGATAGATCATAAGTATATGACGATAACAAATTACGTTATTTAATGAATGGTATCGTACATTGGTTAATGTTTTTGTGATTCTTTGTAAATGCTTTTCGATCTATTAATCTTTCTTTTATAATGTTTAACAGCACATCAATTATCTTCGAATGTCATCAAAGGAAAGAGCTATTAGCAGAGACTGGGCGAATGAATGAGGATCATCAAAGGGGAGGCGATAGATCATAAGTATATGACAATAACAAATTACGTTATTTAATGAATGATATCGTATATTGGTTAATGTTTTTGTGATTCTTTGTAAATGCTTTTCGAACTATTAATCTTTCTTTTATAATGTTTACCAGCACATCAATCATCTTCGAATATCATCAATCGAAAGAGCTATGAGCAGAGAATGGGCGAATGAATGAGGATCATCAAAGGGGAGGCGATAGATCATAAGTATATGACGATAACCAATTACGTTATTTAATGAATGGTATCGTATATTGGTTAATGTTTTTGTGATTCTTTGTAAATGCGTTTCTGTCTATTAAACGTTCTTTTATAATGTTTAACAGTGCATCAATCATCTTCGAATGTCATCAAACGAAAGAGCTAATAGCAGAGACTGGGCGAATTAATGAGGATCATCAAAGGGGAGGCGATAGATCATAAGTATATGACGATAACAAATTACGTTATTTAATGAATCGTATCGTATATTTGATAATGTTTTTGTGATTCTTTGTTAATGCTTTTCGATCTATTAATCTTTCTTTTATAATGTTTAACAGCACATCAATCATCTTCGAATGTTATCAAACGAAGAGATATTAGCAGAGACTGGGCGAAGGAATGAGGATCATCAAAGGGGTGGCGATAGATCATAAGTATATGACGATAACAAATTACGTTATTTAATGAATGGTATCGTATATTGGTTAATGTTTTTGTGATTCTTTGTAAATGCTTTTCGATCTATTAATCTTTCTTTTATAATGTTTAACAGCACATCAATCATCCTCGAATGTCATCAAACGAAAGAGCTATTAGCAGAGACTGGGCGAATGAATGAGGATCATCAAAGGGGAGGCGATAGATCATAAGTATATGACGATAACAAATTACGTTATTTAATGAATGATATCGTCTATTGGTTAATGTTTTTGTGACTCTTTGTAAATGCTTTTCGATCTATTAATCTTTCTTTTATCATGTTTAACAGCACATCAATCATCCTCGAATGTCATCAAACGAAAGAGCTATTAGCAGAGACTGGGCGAATGAATGAGGATCATCAAAGGGGAGGCGATAGATCATAAGTATATGACGATAACCAATTACGTTATTTAATGAATGGTATCGTATATTGGTTAATGTTTTTGTGATTCTTTGTAAATGCTTTTCGATCTATTAATCTTTCTTTTGTAATGTTTAACAGCACATCAATCATCTTCGAATGTCATCAAACGGAAGAGCTATTAGCAGATACTGGGCGAATTATTAGGATCATCAAAGGGGAGGCGAAAGATCATTAGTATATGACGATAACAAGTTACGTTATTTAATGAATGGTATCGTTTATTGGTTAATGTTTTTGTGATTCTTTGTAAATGCTTTTCGATCTATTTATCTTTCTTTTATCATGATTAACAGCACATCAATCATCTTCGAATGTCATCAAACGAAGGAGCTATTAGCAGAGACTGAGCGAAAGAATGAGGATCATCAAAGGGGAGGCAATAGATCATAAGTATATGACGATAACAAATTACGTTATTTATTGAATGGTATCGTATATTGGTTAATGTTTTTTTGATTCTTTGTAAATGCTTTTCGATCTATTAATCTTTCTTTTATCATGTTTAACAGCACATCAATCATCTTCGAATGTCATCAAACGAAGGAGCTATTAGCAGAGACTGAGCGAAAGAATGAGGATCATCAAAGGGGAGGCGATAGATCATAAGTATATGACGATAACAAATTACGTTATTTATTGAATGGTATCGTATATTGGTTAATGTTTTTTTGATTCTTTGTAAATGCTTTTCGATCTATTAATCTTTCTTTTATAATGTTTAACAGCACATCAATCATCTTCGAATGTCATCAAACGAAAGAGCTATTAGCAAAGACTGGGCGAAAGAATGAGGATCCTCAAAGGGGAGGCGATAGATCATAAGTATATGACGATAACAAATTACGTTATTTAATGAATGGTATCGTATATTGGTTAATGTTTTTGTGATTCTTTGTAAATGCTTTTCGATCTATTAATCTTTCTTTTATAATGTTTAACAGCACATCAATCATCCTCGAATGTCATCAAACGAAGGAGCTATTAGCAGAGACTGGGCGAATGAATGAGGATCATCAAAGGGGAGGCGATAGATCATAAGTATATGACGATAACAAATTACGTTATTTAATGAATGATATCGTGTATTGGTTAATGTTTTTGTGACTCTTTGTAAATGCTTTTCGATCTATTAATCTTTCTTTTATCTGTTTAACAGCACATCAATCATCTTCGAATGCCATCAAACGAAAGAGCTATTAGCAGAGACTGGGCGACAGAATAAGGATCATCAAAGGGGAGGCGATAGATCATAAGTATATGACGATAACAAATTACGATATTTATTGAATGGTATCGTATATTGGTTAATGTTTATGTGATTCTTTGTAAATGCTTTTCGATCTATTAATCTTTCTTTTGTAATGTTTAACAGCACATCAATCATTTTTGAAAGAGCTATGAGCAGAGATTTGGCGAATGAATGAGGATCATCAAAGGGGAGGCGATAGATCATAAGTATATGACGATAACAAGTTACGTTATTTAATGAATGGTATCGTATATTGGTCAATTTTTTTGTGATTCTTTGTAAATGCGTTTCGATCTATTAATCGTTCTTTTATAATGTATAACCGCACATCAATCATCTTCGAATGTCATCAAACGAAAGAGCTATTAGCAGAGAATGGGCGAATGAATGAGGATCATCAAAGGGGAGGCGATAGATCATAAAAATATGACGATAAAATATTACGTTATTTAATGAATGGTATCGAATATTGGTTAATGTTTTTGTGATTCATTGTAAATGCGTTTGGATCTATTAATCGTTCTTTTATAATGTTTAACAGCACATCAATCATTTTCGAATGTCATCAAACGAAAGAGCTATTAGCAGAGACTGGGCGATAGAATGAGGATCATCAAAGGGGAGGCGATAGATCATAAGTATATGACGATAACAAATTAAGTTATTTAATGAATGGTTTCGTATATTGGTTAATGTTTTTGTGATTCTTTGTAAATGCTTTTCGATCTATTAATCTTTCTTTTGTAATGTTTAACAGCACATCAATCATCTTCGAATGTCAAAAAACGAAAGAGCTATGAGCAGAGATTTGGCGAAAGAATGAGGATCATCAAAGGGGAGGCGATAGATCATAAGTATATGACGATAACAAATTACGTTATTTAATGAATGGTATCGTATATTGGTTAATGTTTTTGTGATTCTTTGTAAATGCATTTCGATCTATTAATCTTTCTTTTATAATGTTTAACAGCACCCCAATCAACTTCGAATGTCATCAAACGAAAGAGCTATGAGCAGAGATTTGGCGAAAGAATGAGGATCATCAAAGGGGAGGCGATAGATCATAAATATATGACGATAACAAATTACGTTATTTAATGAATGGTATCGTATATTGGTTAATGTTTTTGTGATTCTTTGTAAATGCTTTTCGATCTATTAATCTTTCTTTTATAATGTTTAACAGCACATCAATCATCTTCGAATGTCATCAAACGAAAGAGCTATTAGCAGAGACTTGGCGAATGAATGAGGATCATCAAAGGGGAGGCGATAGATCATAAGTATATGACGATAACAAGTTACGTTATTTAATGAATGGTATCGTATATTGGTTAATGTTTTTGTGATTCTTTGTAAATGCTTTTCGATCTATTAATCTTTCTTTTGTAATGTTTAACAGCACATCAATCATTTTCGAAAGAGCTATGAGCAGAGATTTGGCGAATGAATGAGGATCATCAAAGGGGAGGCGATAGATCATAAGTATATGACGATAACAAGTTACGTTATTTAATGAATGGTATCGTATATTGGTCAATTTTTTTGTGATTCTTTGTAAATGCGTTTCGATCTATTAATCGTTCTTTTATAATGTATAACCGCACATCAATCATCTTCGAATGTCATCAATTGAAAGAGCTATTAGCAGAGAATGGGCGAATGAATGAGGATCATCAAAGGGGAGGCGATAGATCATAAAAATATGACGATAAAATATTACGTTATTTAATGAATGGTATCGAATATTGGTTAATGTTTTTGTGATTCATTGTAAATGCGTTTCGATCTATTAATCGTTCTTTTATAATGTTTAACAGTACATCAATCATTTTCGAATGTCATCAAACGAAAGAGCTATTAGCAGAGACTGGGCGATAGAATGAGGATCATCAAAGGGGAGGCGATAGATCATAAGTATATGACGATAACAAAATACGTTTTTTAATGAATGGTATCTTATATGGTTAATGTTTTTGTGATTCTTTGTAAATGCTTTTCAATCTATAAATCTTTCTTTTATAATGTTTAACAGCACATCAATCATCTTCGAATGTCATCAAACGAAAGAGCTATTAGCAGAGACTGGGCGAATGAATGAGGATTATCAAAGGGGAGGCGACAGATCATAAGTATATGACGATAACAAAATACGTTGTTTAATGAATGGTATCTTATATGGTTAATGTTTTTGTGATTCTTTGTAAATGCTTTTCAATCTATTAATCTTTCTTTTATAATGTTTAACAGCACATCAATCATTTTCGAATGTCATCAAACGAAAGAGCTATTAGCAGAGACTGGGCGAAAGAATGAGGATCATCAAAGGGGAGGCGATAGATCATAAGTATATGACAATAACAAATTACGTTATTTAATGAATGATATCGTATATTGGTTAATGTTTTTGTGATTCTTTGTAAATGCTTTTCGAACTATTAATCTTTCTTTTATAATGTTTACCAGCACATCAATCATCTTCGAATATCATCAATCGAAAGAGCTATGAGCAGAGAATGGGCGAATGAATGAGGATCATCAAAGGGGAGGCGATAGATCATAAGTATATGACGATAACAAATTACGTTATTTAATGAATGGTATCGTATATTGGTTAATGTTTTTGTGATTCTTTGTAAATGCTTTTCGATCTATTAATCTTTCTTTTATAATGTTTAACAGCACATCAATCATCCTCGAATGTCATCAAACGAAGGAGCTATTAGCAGAGACTGGGCGAATGAATGAGGATCATCAAAGGGGAGGCGATAGATCATAAGTATATGACGATAACAAATTACGTTATTTAATGAATGATATCGTGTATTGGTTAATGTTTTTGTGACTCTTTGTAAATGCTTTTCGATCTATTAATCTTTCTTTTATCATGTTTAACAGCACATCAATCATCTTCGAATGCCATCAAACGAAAGAGCTATTAGCAGAGACTGGGCGACAGAATGAGGATCATCAAAGGGGAGGCGATAGATCATAAGTATATGACGATAACAAATTACGTTATTTATTGAATGGTATCGTATATTGGTTAATGTTTTTGTGATTCTTTGTTAATGCTTTTCGATCTATTAATCTTTCTTTTATCATGTTTAACAGCACATCAATCATCTTCGAATGTCATCAAACGAAGGAGCTATTAGCAGAGACTGAGCGAAAGAATGAGGATCATCAAAGGGGAGGCGATAGATCATAAGTATATGACGATAACAAATTACGTTATTTATTGAATGGTATCGTATATTGGTTAAAGTTTTTTTGATTCTTTGTAAATGCTTTTCGATCTATTAATCTTTCTTTTATCATGTTTAACAGCACATCAATCATCTTCGAATGTCATCAAACGAAGGAGCTATTAGCAGAGACTGAGCGAAAGAATGAGGATCATCAAAGGGGAGGCGATAGATCATAAGTATATGACGATAACAAATTACGTTATTTAATGAATGGTATCGTATATTGGTTAATGTTTTTATGATTCTTTGTTAATGCGTTCCGATCTATTAATCGGTCTTTTATAATGTTTATCAGCACATCAATCATCTTAGAATGTCATCAACCGAAAGAGCTATTAGCAGAGACTGGGCGAAAGAATGAGGATCATCAAAGGGGAGGCGATAGATCATATGTATATGACGATAAAAAATTACGTTATTTAATGAATGGTATCGTATATTGGTTAATGTTTTTGTGATTCTTTGTAAATGCATTTCGATCTATTAATCTTTCTTTTATAATGTTTAACAGCACATCAATCAACTTCGAATGTCATCAAACGAAAGAGCTATGAGCAGAGACTGGGCAAAAGAATGAGGATCATCAAAGGGGAGGCGATAGATCATATGTATATGACGATAACAAATTACGTATTTTAATTAATGTTATCGTATATTGGTTAATGTTTTTGTGATTCTTTGTAAATGCGTTTCGATCTATTAATCGTACTTTTATAATGTTTAACAGCACATCAATCATCTTCGAATGTCATCAAACGAAAGAGCTATTACCAGAGACTGGGCGAATGAATGAGGATCATCAAAGGGGAGGCGATAGATCATAAGCATATGACGATAACAAATTACGTTATTTAATGAATGGTATCGTATATTGGTCAATTTTTTTGTGATTCTTTGCAAATGCGTTTCGATCTATTAATCGTTCTTTTACAATGTATAACCGCACATCAATCATCTTCGAATGTCATCAAACGAAAGAGCTATTAGCAGAGACTGGGCGAATGAATGAGGATCATCAAAGGGGAGGCGATAGATCATAAGTATAAAACGATAACAAATTACGTTATTTAATGAATGGTATCGAATATTGGTTAATGTTTTTGTGATTCATTGTAAATGCGTTTCGATCTATTAATCGTTCTTTTATAATGTTTAACAGCACATCAATCATTTTCGAATGTCATCAAACGAAAGAGCTATTAGCAGAGACTGGGCGATAGAATGAGGATCATCAAAGGGGAGGCGATAGATCATAAGTATATGACGATAACAAATTACGTTATTTAATGAATGGTATCGTATATTGGTTAATGTTTTTGTGATTCTTTGTAAATGCTTTTCGATCTATTAATCTTTCTTTTGTAATGTTTAACAGCACATCAATCATCTTCGAATGTCATCAAACGGAAGAGCTATTAGCAGATACTGGGCGAATTATTAGGATCATCAAAGGGGAGGCGAAAGATCATTAGTATATGACGATAACAAGTTACGTTATTTAATGAATGGTATCGTTTATTGGTTAATGTTTTTGTGATTCTTTGTAAATGCTTTTCGATCTATTAATCTTTCTTTTATAATGTTTAACAGCACATCAATCATCTTCGAATGTCATCAAACAAAAGAGCATTTAGCAGAGACTAGGCGAATGAATGAGGATCATAAAAGGGGAGGCGATAGATCATAAGTATATGACAATAACAAAATACGTTATTTAATGAATGGTATCGTATATTGGTTAATGTTTTTGTGATTCTTTGTAAATGCATTTCGATCTATTAATCTTTCTTTTATAATGTTTAACAGCACCCCAATCAACTTCGAATGTCATCAAACGAAAGAGCTATGAGCAGAGATTTGGCGAAAGAATGAGGATCATCAAAGGGGAGGCGATAGATCATAAGTATATGACGATAACAAATTACGTTATTTAATGAATGGTATCGTATATTGGTTAATGTTTATGTGATTCTTTGTAAATGCTTTTCGATCTATTAATCTTTCTTTTATAATGTTTAATAGCACATCAATCATCTTCGAATGTCATCAAACGAAAGAGCTATTAGCAGAGACTTGGCGAATGAATGAGGATCATCAAAGGGGAGGCGATAGATCATAAGTATATGACGATAACAAGTTACGTTATTTAATGAATGGTATCGTATATTGGTTAAGGTTTTTGTGATTCTTTGTAAATGCTTTTCGATCTATTAATCTTTCTTTTATAATGTTTACCAGCACATCAATCATCTTCGAATATCATCAAACGAAAGAGCTATGAGCAGAGAATGGGCGAATGAATGAGGATCATCAAAGGGGAGGCGATAGATCATAAGTATATGACGATAACCAATTACGTTATTTAATGAATGGTATCGTATATTGGTTAATGTTTTTGTGATTCTTTGTAAATGCGTTTCTTTCTATTAATCGTTCTTTTATAATGTTTAACAGTGCATCAATCATCTTCGAATGTCATCAAACGAAAGAGCTAGTAGCAGAGACTGGGCGAATTAATGAGGATCATCAAAGGGGAGTCGATAGATCATAAGTATATGACGATAACAAGTTACGTTATTTAATGAATGGTATCGTATATTGGTTAATGTTTTTGTGATTCTTTGTAAATGCTTTTCGATCTATTAATCTTTCTTTTGTAATGTTTAACAGCACATCAATCATCTTCGAATGTCATCAAACGGAAGAGCTATTAGCAGATACTGGGCGAATTATTAGGATCATCAAAGGGGAGGCGATAGATCATTAGTATATGACAATAAAAAGTTACGTTATTTAATGAATGGTATCGTTTATTGGTTAATGTTTTTGTGATTCTTTGTAAATGCTTTTCGATCTATTAATCTTTCTTTTATAATCTTTAACAGCACATCAATCATCTTCGAATGTCATCAAACAAAAGAGCATTTAGCAGAGACTGGGCGAATGAATGAGGATCATCAAAGGGGAGGCGATAGATCATAATATATGACAATAACAAAATACGTTATTTAAAGAATGGTATCGTATATTGGTTAATGTTTTTGTGATTCTTTGTAAATGCATTTCGATCTATTAATCTTTCTTTTATATACTTTAACAGCACATCAATCAACTTCGAATGTCATCAAACGAAAGAGCTATTAGCAGAGACTGGGCGAATGAATGAGGATCATCAAAGGGGAGGCGATAGATCATAAGTATATGACGATAAAAAATTACGTTATTTAATGAATGGTTTCGTATATTGGTTAATGTTTTTGTGATTCTTTGTAAATGCTTTTCGATCTATTAATCTTTCTTTTGTAATGTTTAACAGCACATCAATCATCTTCGAATGTCATCAAACGAAAGAGCTATTAGCAGAGACTGGGCGAATGAATGAAGATTATCAAAGGGGAGGCGATAGATCATAAGTATATGACGATAACAAAATACGTTATTTAATGAATGGTATCTTATATGGTTAATGTTTTTGTGATTCTTTGTAAATGCTTTTCGATCTATTAATCTTTCTTTTGTAATGTTTAACAGCACATCAATCATCTTCGAATGTCATCAAACGAAAGAGCATTTAGCAGAGACTGGGCGAATGAATGAGGATTATCAAAGGGGAGGCGATAGATCATAAGTATATGACGATAACAAAATACGTTATTTAATGAATGGTATCTTATATGGTTAATGTTTTTGTGATTCTTTGTAAATGCTTTTCAATCTATTAATCTTTCTTTTATAATGTATAACAGCACATAAATCATCTTCGAATGTCATCAAACGAAAGAGCTATTAGCAGAGACTGGGCGAATGAATGAGGATTATCAAAGGGGAGGCGACAGATCATAAGTATATGACGATAACAAAATACGTTATTTAATGAAATGTATCTTATATGGTTAATGTTTTTGTGAATCTTTGTAAATGCTTTTCAATCTATTAATCTTTCTTTTATAATGTTTAACAGCACATCAATCATTTTCGAATGTCATCAAACGAAAGAGCTATTAGCAGAGACTGGGCGAAAGAATGAGGATCATCAAAGGGGAGGCGATAGATCATAAGTATATGACGATAACAAATTACGTTATTTAATGAATGGTATCGTATATTGGTTAATGTTTTTGTGATTCTTTGTAAATGCATTTCGATCTATTAATCTTTCTTTTATAATGTTTAACAGCACATCAATCAACTTCGAATGTCATCAAACGAAAGAGCTATTAGCAGTGACTTTGCGAATGAATGAGGATCATCAAAGGGGAGGCGATAGATCATAAGTATATGACGATAACAAATTACGTTATTTAATGAATGGTATCTTTTATGGTTAATGTTTTTGTGATTCTTTGTAAATGCTTTTCAATCTATTAATCTTTCTTTTATAATGTATAACAGCACATAAATCATCTTCGAATGTCATCAAACGAAAGAGCTATTAGCAGAGACTGGGCGAATGAATGAGGATTATCAAAGGGGAGGCGACAGATCATAAGTATATGACGATAACAAAATACGTTATTTAATGAAATGTATCTTATATGGTTAATGTTTTTGTGATTCTTTGTAAATGCTTTTCAATCTATTAATCTTTCTTTTATAATGTTTAACAGCACATCAATCATTTTCGAATGTCATCAATCGAAAGAGCTATTAGCAGAGACTGGGCGAAAGAATGAGGATCATCAAAGGGGAGGCGATAGATCATAAGTATATGACGATAACAAATTACGTTATTTAATGAATGCTATCGTATATTGGTTAATGTTTTTGTGATTCTTTGTAAATGCATTTCGATCTATTAATCTTTCTTTTATAATGTTTAACAGCACATCAATCAACTTCGAATGTCATCAATCGAAAGAGCTATTAGCAGAGACTTTGCGAATGAATGAGGATCATCAAAGGGGAGGAGACAGATCATAAGTATATGACGATTACAAATTACGTTATTTAATGAATGGTATCGTTTATTGGTCAGTGTTTTTGTGATTCTTAGTAAATGCTTTTCGATCTATTAATATTTCTTTTATAATGTTTAACAGCACATCAATCATCTTCGAATGTCATCAAACGAAAGAGCTATTAGCAGGGACTGGGCGAAAGAATGAGGATCATCAAAGGGGAGGCGATAGATCATAAGTATATGACGATAACAAATTACGTTATTTAATGAATGGTATCGTACATTGGTTAATGTTTTTGTGATTCTTTGTAAATGCGTTTCTTTCTATTAATCGTTCTTTTATAATGTTTAACAGTGCATCAATCATCTTCGAATGTCATCAAACGAAAGAGCTAATAGCAGAGACTGGGCGAATTAATGAGGATCATCAAAGGGGAGGCGATAGATCATAAGTATATGACGATAACAAATTACGTTATTTAATGAATGATATCGTATATTGGTTAATGTTTTTGTGATTCTTTGTAAATGCTTTTCGATCTATTCATCTTTCTTTTATAATGTTTAACAGCACATCAATCATCTTCGAATGTCATCAAACGAAAGAGCTATTAGCAGATACTGGGCGAAAGAATGAGGATCATCAAAAGGGAGGCGATAGATCATAAGTATATGCCGATAACAAATTACGTTATTTAATGAATGGTATCGTATATTGGTTAATGTTTTTGTGATTCTTTGTAAATGCATTTCTATCTATTAATCTTTCTTTTATAATGTTTAACAGCACATCAATCAACTTCGAATGTCATCAAACGAAAGAGCTATTAGCAGAGACTATGCGAATGAATGAGGATCATCAAAGGGGAGGCGACAGATTATAAGTATATGACGATTACAAATTACGTTATTTAATGAATGGTATCGTTTAATGGTCAGTGTTTTGTGATTCTTAGTAAATGCTTTTCGATCTATTAATATTTCTTTTATAATGTTTAACAGCACATCAATCATCTTCGAACGTCATCATACGAAAGAGCTATTAGCAGGGACTGGGCGAAAGAATGAGGATCATCAAAAGGGAGGCGATAGATCATAAGTATATGCCGATAACAAATTACGTTATTTAATGAATGGTATCGTATATTGGTTAATGTTTTTGTGATTCTTTGTAAATGCATTTCTATCTATTAATCTTTCTTTTATAATGTTTAACAGCACATCAATTATCTTCGAATGTCATCAAAGGAAAGAGCTATTAGCAGAGACTGGGCGAATGAATGAGGATCATCAAAGGGGAGGCGATAGATCATAAGTATATGACAATAACAAATTACGTTATTTAATGAATGATATCGTATATTGGTTAATGTTTTTGTGATTCTTTGTAAATGCTTTTCGAACTATTAATCTTTCTTTTATAATGTTTACCAGCACATCAATCATCTTCGAATATCATCAATCGAAAGAGCTATGAGCAGAGAATGGGCGAATGAATGAGGATCATCAAAGGGGAGGCGATAGATCATAAGTATATGACGATAACCAATTACGTTATTTAATGAATGGTATCGTATATTGGTTAATGTTTTTGTGATTCTTTGTAAATGCGTTTCTGTCTATTAAACGTTCTTTTATAATGTTTAACAGTGCATCAATCATCTTCGAATGTCATCAAACGAAAGAGCTAATAGCAGAGACTGGGCGAATTAATGAGGATCATCAAAAGGGAGGCGATAGATCATAAGTATATGACGATAACAAATTACGTTATTTAATGAATCGTATCGTATATTTGATAATGTTTTTGTGATTCTTTGTTAATGCTTTTCGATCTATTAATCTTTCTTTTATAATGTTTAACAGCACATCAATCATCTTCGAATGTTATCAAACGAAGAGATATTAGCAGAGACTGGGCGAAGGAATGAGGATCATCAAAGGGGTGGCGATAGATCATAAGTATATGACGATAACAAATTACGTTATTTAATGAATGGTATCGTATATTGGTTAATGTTTTTGTGATTCTTTGTAAATGCTTTTCGATCTATTAATCTTTCTTTTATAATGTTTAACAGCACATCAATCATCCTCGAATGTCATCAAACGAAAGAGCTATTAGCAGAGACTGGGCGAATGAATGAGGATCATCAAAGGGGAGGCGATAGATCATAAGTATATGACGATAACAAATTACGTTATTTAATGAATGATATCGTCTATTGGTTAATGTTTTTGTGACTCTTTGTAAATGCTTTTCGATCTATTAATCTTTCTTTTATCATGTTTAACAGCACATCAATCATCTTCGAATGTCATCAAACGAAAGAGCTATTAGCAGAGACTGGGCGAATGAATGAGGATCATCAAAGGGGAGGCGATAGATCATAAGTATATGACGATAACAAATTACGTTATTTATTGAATGGTATCGTATATTGGTTAATTTTTTTGTGATTCTTTGTAAATGCTTTTCGATCTATTTATCTTTCTTTTATCATGTTTAACAGCACATCAATCATCTTCGAATGTCATCAAACGAAGGAGCTATTAGCAGAGACTGAGCGAAAGAATGAGGATCATCAAAGGGGAGGCAATAGATCATAAGTATATGACGATAACAAATTACGTTATTTATTGAATGGTATCGTATATTGGTTAATGTTTTTGTGATTCTTTGTAACTGCGTTTCGATCTATTCATCGTTCTTTTATAATGTTTTACAGAACATCAATCATCCTCGAATGTCATCAAACGAAGAGATATTAGCAGAGACTGGGTGAAGGAATGAGGATCATCAAAGGGGTGGCGATAGATCATAAGTATATGACGATAACAAATTACGTTATTTAATGAATGGTATCGTATATTGGTTAATGTTTTTGTGATTCTTTGTAAATGCTTTTCGATCTATTAATCTTTCTTTTATAATGTTTAACAGCACATCAATCATCCTCGAATGTCATCAAACGAAAGAGCTATTAGCAGAGACTGGGCGAATGAATGAGGATCATCAAAGGGGAGGCGATAGATCATAAGTATATGACGATAACAAATTACGTTATTTAATGAATGATATCGTGTATTGGTTAATGTTTTATGTGACTCTTTGTAAATGCTTTTCGATCTATTAATCTTTCTTTTATCATGTTTAACAGCACATCAATCATCTTCGAATGTCATCAAACGAAAGAGCTATTAGCAGAGACTGGGCGACAGAATGAGGATCATCAAAGGGGAGGCGATAGATCTTAAGTTTATGACGATAACAAAATACGTTATTTATTGAATGGTATCGTATATTGGTTAATGTTTTTGTGATTCTTTGTAAATGCTTTTCGATCTATTTATCTTTCTTTTATCATGTTTAACAGCACATCAATCATCTTCGAATGTCATCAAACGAAGGAGCTATTAGCAGAGACTGAGCGAAAGAATGAGGATCATCAAAGGGGTGGCGATAGATCATAAGTATATGACGATAACAAATTACGTTATTTATTGAATGGTATCGTATATTGGTTAATGTTTTTTTGATTCTTTGTAAATGCTTTTCGATCTATTAATCTTTCTTTTATCATGTTTAACAGCACATCAATCATCTTCGAATGTCATCAAACGAAGGAGCTATTAGCAGAGACTGAGCGAAAGAATGAGGATCATCAAAAGGGAGGCGATAGATCATAAGTATATGACGATAACAAATTACGTTATTTATTGAATGGTATCGTATATTGGTTAATGTTTTTTTGATTCTTTGTAAATGCTTTTCGATCTATTAATCTTTCTTTTATAATGTTTAACAGCACATCAATCATCTTCGAATGTCATCAAACGAAAGAGCTATTACCAAAGACTGGGCGAAAGAATGAGGATCCTCAAAGGGGAGGCGATAGATCATAAGTATATGACGATAACAAATTACATTATTTAATGAATGGTTTCGTATATTGGTTAATGTTTTTGTGATTCTTTGTAAATGCTTTTCGATCTATTAATCTTTCTTTTATAATGTTTAACAGCACATCAATCATCCTCGAATGTCATCAAACAAAGGAGCTATTAGCAGAGACTGGGCGAATGAATGAGGATCATCAAAGGGGAGGCGATAGATCATAAGTATATGACGATAACAAATTACGTTATTTAATGAATGATATCGTGTATTGGTTAATGTTTTATTGACTCTTTGTAAATGCTTTTCGATCTATTAATCTTTCTTTTATAATGTTCAACTGCACATCAATCATCTTCGAATGTCATCAAACGAAAGAGCTATTAGCAGAGACTGGGCGAAAGAATGAGGATCCTCAAAGGGGAGGCGATAGATCATAAGTATATGACGATAACAAATTACGTTATTTAATTAATGGTACCGTATATTGGTTAATGTTTTTGTGATTCTTTGTAAATGCTTTTCGATCTATTAATGTTTCTTTTATAATGTTTAACAGCACATCAATCATCCTCGAATGTCATCAAACGAAGGAGCTATTAGCAGAGACTGGGCGAATGAATGAGGATCATCAAAGGGGAGGCGATAGATCATAAGTATATGACGATAACAAATTACGTTATTTAATGAATGATATCGTGTATTGGTTAATGATTTTGTGACTCTTTGTAAATGCTTTTCGATCTATTAATCCTTCTTTTATCATGTTTAACAGCACATCAATCATCTTCGAATGTCATCAAACGAAAGAGCTATTAGCAGAGACTGGGTGACAGAATGAGGATCATCAAAGGGGAGGCGATAGATCATAAGTATATGACGATAACAAATTACGTTATTTATTGAATGGTATCGTATATTGGTTAATGTTTTTGTGAATCTTTGTAAATGCTTTTCGATCTATTAATCTTTCTTTTATCATGTTTAACAGCACATCAATCATCTTCGAATGTCATCAAACGAAGGAGCTATTAGCAGTGACTGAGCGAAATAATGAGGATCATCAAAGGGGAGGCGATAGATCATAAGTATATGACGATAACAAATTACGTTATTTATTGAATGGTATCGTATATTGGTTAAAGTTTTTTTGATTCTTTGTAAATGCTTTCCGATCTACTAATCTTTCTTTTATCATGTTTAACAGCACATCAATCATCTTCGAATGTCATCAAACGAAGGAGCTATTAGCAGAGACTGAGCGAAAGAATGAGGATCATCAAAGGGGAGGCGATAGATCATAAGTATATGACGATAACAAATTACGTTATTTATTGAATGGTATCGTATATTGGTTAATGTTTTTGTGATTCTTTGTAAATGCGTTTCGATCTATTCATCGTTCTTTTATAATGTTTAACAGCACATCAATCATCTTCGAATGTCATCAAACCGAAGAGCTATTAGCAGAGACTGGGCGAAAGAATGAGGATCATGAAAGGGGAGGCGATAGATCATAAGTATATGACGATAACAAATTACGTTATTTAATGATAGGTATCGTATATTGGTTAATGTTTTTGTGATTCTTTGTAAATGCTTTTCGATCTATTAATCTTTCTTTTATAATGTTTAAAGGCACATCAATCATCTTCGAATGTCATCAAACGAAAGAGCTATTAGCAGAGACTGGGCGAATGAATGAGGATCATCAAAGGGGAGGCGACAGATCATAAGCATATGACGATAACAAATTGCGTTATTTAATGAATGGTATCGTATATTGGTTAATGTTTTTGTGATTCTTTGTAAATGCTTTTCGATCTATAAATCTTTCTTTTATAATGTTTAACAGCACATCAATCATCTTCGAATGTCATCAAACGAAAGAGCTATTAGAAGAGACTGGGCGAAAGAATGAGGATAAACAAAGTGGAGGCGATAGATCATAAGTATATGACGATAACAAATTACGTTATTTAATGAATGGTATCGTATATTGGTTAATGTTTTTGTGATTCTTTGTAAATGCTTTTCGATCTATTAATCTTTCTTTTATAATGTTTAACAGCACATCCATCATCTTCGAATGTCATCAAACGAAAGAGCTATTAGCAGTGACTGGGCGACAAAATGAGGATCATCAAAAGGAGGCGATAGATCATAAGTATATGACGATAACAAATTACGTTATTTAATGAATGGTATCGTATATTGGGTAATGTTTTTGTGATACTTTGTAAATGCTTTCCGTTCTATTAATCTTTCTTTTATAATGTTAAACATCACATCAATCAACTTCGAATGTCATCAAACGAAAGAGCTATTAGCAGAGACTGGGAGAAAGAATGAGGATCATCAAAGGGGAGGCGATAGATCATAAGTTTATGACGATAACAAATTACGTTATTTACTGAATGGTATCGTATATTGGTTAATGTTTTTGTGATTCTTTGTAAATGCTTTTCGATCTATTAATCTATCTTTTATAATGTTTAACAGCACATCAATCATCCTCGAATGTCATCAAACGAAAGAGCTATTAGCAGAGACTGGGCGAATGAATGAGGATCATCAAAGGGGAGGCGATATATCATAAGTATATGACGATAACAAATTACGTTATTTAATGAATGATATCGTGTATTGGTTAATGTTTTTGTGACTCTTTGTAAATGCTTTTCGATCTATTAATCTTTCTTTTATCATGTTTAACAGCACATCAATCATCTTCGAATGTCATCAAACGAAAGAGCTATTAGCAGAGACTGGGCGACAGAATGAGGATCATCAAAGGGGAGGCGATAGATCATAAGTATATGACGATAACAAATTACGTTATTTATTGAATGGTATCGTATATTGGTTAATGTTTTTGCGATTCTTTGTAAATGCTTTTCGATCTATTTATCTTTCTTTTATCATGTTTAACAGCACATCAATCATCTTCGAATGTCATAAAACGAAGGAGCTATTAGCAGAGACTGAGCGAATGAATGAGGATCATCAAAGGGGAGGCGATAGATCATAAGTATATGACGATAACAAATTATGTTATTTATTGAATGGTATCGTATATTGGTTAATGTATTTTTGATTCTTTGTAAATGCTTTTCGATCTATTAATCTTTCTTTTATCATGTTTAACAGCACATCAATCATCTTCGAATGTCATCAAACGAAGGAGCTATTAGCAGAGACTGAGCGAAAGAATGAGGATCATCAAAGGGGAGGCGATAGATCATAAGTATATGACGATAACAAATTACGTTATTTATTGAATGGTACCGTATATTGGTTAATGTTTTTGTGATTCTTTGTAAATGCTTTTCGATCTATTAATCTTTCTTTTATAATGTTTAACAGCACATCAATCATCCTCGAATGTCATCAAACGAAGGAGCTATGAGCAGAGATTTGGCGAAAGGATGAGGATCATCAAAGGGGAGGCGATAGATCATAAGTATATGACGATAACAAATTACGTTATTTAATGAATGGTACCGTATATTGGTTAATGTTTTTGTGATTCTTTGTAAATGCTTTTCGATCTATTAATCTTTCTTTTATAATGTTTAACAGCACATCAATCATCCTCGAATGTCATCAAACGAAGGAGCTATTAGCAGAGACTGGGCGACAGAATGAGGATCATCAAAGGGGAGGCGATAGATCATAAGTATATGACGATAACAAATTATGTTATTTATTGAATGGTATCGTATATTGGTTAATGTTTTTTTGATTCTTTGTAAATGCTTTTCGATCTATTAATCTTTCTTTTATCATGTTTAACAGCACATCAATCATCTTCGAATGTCATCAAACGAAGGAGCTATTAGCAGAGACTGAGCGAAAGAATGAGGATCATCAAAGGGGAGGCGATAGATCATAAGTATATGACGATAACAAATTACGTTATTTAATGAATGGTACCGTATATTGGTTAATGTTTTATGTGACTCTTTGTAAATGCTTTTCGATCTATTAATCTTTCTTTTATAATGTATAACAGCACATCAATCATCCTCGAATGTCATCAAACGAAGGAGCTATTAGCAGAGACTGGGCGACAGAATGAGGATCATCAAAGGGGAGGCGATAGATCATAAGTATATGACGATAACAAATTACGTTATTTATTGAATGGTATCGTATATTGGTTAATGTTTTTGTGATTCTTTGTAAATGCTTTTCGATCTATTAATCTTTCTTTTATCATGTTTAACAGCACATCAATCATCTTCGAATGTCATCAAACGAAGGAGCTATTAGAAGAGACTGAGCGAAAGAATGAGGATCATCAAAGGGGAGGCGATAGATCATAAGTATATGACGATAACAAATTACGTTATTTATTGAATGGTATCGTATATTGGTTAAAGTTTTTTTGATTCTTTGTAAATGCTTTCCGATCTATTAATCTTTCTTTTATCATGTTTAACAGCACATCAATCATCTTCGAATGTCATCAAACGAAAGAGCTATTAGAAGAGACTGGGCGAAAGAATGAGGATAAACAAAGTGGAGGCGATAGATCATAAGTATATGACGATAACAAATTACGTTATTTAATGAATGGTATCGTATATTGGTTAATGTTTTTGTGATTCTTTGTAAATGCTTTTCGATCTATTAATCTTTCTTTTATAATGTTTAACAGCACATCCATCATCTTCGAATGTCATCAAACGAAAGAGCTATTAGCAGTGACTGGGCGACAAAATGAGGATCATCAAAAGGAGGCGATAGATCATAAGTATATGACGATAACAAATTACGTTATTTAATGAATGGTATCGTATATTGGGTAATGTTTTTGTGATACTTTGTAAATGCTTTCCGTTCTATTAATCTTTCTTTTATAATGTTAAACATCACATCAATCAACTTCGAATGTCATCAAACGAAAGAGCTATTAGCAGAGACTGGGAGAAAGAATGAGGATCATCAAAGGGGAGGCGATAGATCATAAGTTTATGACGATAACAAATTACGTTATTTACTGAATGGTATCGTATATTGGTTAATGTTTTTGTGATTCTTTGTAAATGCGTTTCTTTCTATTAATCGTTCTTTTATAATGTTTAACAGTGCATCAATCATCTTCGAATGTCATCAAACGAAAGAGCTAATAGCAGAGACTGGGCGAATTAATGAGGATCATCAAAGGGGAGGCGATAGATCATAAGTATATGACGATAACAAATTACGTTATTTAATGAATGATATCGTATATTGGTTAATGTTTTTGTGATTCTTTGTAAATGCTTTTCGATCTATTCATCTTTCTTTTATAATGTTTAACAGCACATCAATCATCTTCGAATGTCATCAAACGAAAGAGCTATTAGCAGATACTGGGCGAAAGAATGAGGATCATCAAAAGGGAGGCGATAGATCATAAGTATATGCCGATAACAAATTACGTTATTTAATGAATGGTATCGTATATTGGTTAATGTTTTTGTGATTCTTTGTAAATGCATTTCTATCTATTAATCTTTCTTTTATAATGTTTAACAGCACATCAATCAACTTCGAATGTCATCAAACGAAAGAGCTATTAGCAGAGACTATGCGAATGAATGAGGATCATCAAAGGGGAGGCGACAGATTATAAGTATATGACGATTACAAATTACGTTATTTAATGAATGGTATCGTTTAATGGTCAGTGTTTTGTGATTCTTAGTAAATGCTTTTCGATCTATTAATATTTCTTTTATAATGTTTAACAGCACATCAATCATCTTCGAACGTCATCATACGAAAGAGCTATTAGCAGGGACTGGGCGAAAGAATGAGGATCATCAAAAGGGAGGCGATAGATCATAAGTATATGCCGATAACAAATTACGTTATTTAATGAATGGTATCGTATATTGGTTAATGTTTTTGTGATTCTTTGTAAATGCATTTCTATCTATTAATCTTTCTTTTATAATGTTTAACAGCACATCAATTATCTTCGAATGTCATCAAAGGAAAGAGCTATTAGCAGAGACTGGGCGAATGAATGAGGATCATCAAAGGGGAGGCGATAGATCATAAGTATATGACAATAACAAATTACGTTATTTAATGAATGATATCGTATATTGGTTAATGTTTTTGTGATTCTTTGTAAATGCTTTTCGAACTATTAATCTTTCTTTTATAATGTTTACCAGCACATCAATCATCTTCGAATATCATCAATCGAAAGAGCTATGAGCAGAGAATGGGCGAATGAATGAGGATCATCAAAGGGGAGGCGATAGATCATAAGTATATGACGATAACCAATTACGTTATTTAATGAATGGTATCGTATATTGGTTAATGTTTTTGTGATTCTTTGTAAATGCGTTTCTGTCTATTAAACGTTCTTTTATAATGTTTAACAGTGCATCAATCATCTTCGAATGTCATCAAACGAAAGAGCTAATAGCAGAGACTGGGCGAATTAATGAGGATCATCAAAAGGGAGGCGATAGATCATAAGTATATGACGATAACAAATTACGTTATTTAATGAATCGTATCGTATATTTGATAATGTTTTTGTGATTCTTTGTTAATGCTTTTCGATCTATTAATCTTTCTTTTATAATGTTTAACAGCACATCAATCATCTTCGAATGTTATCAAACGAAGAGATATTAGCAGAGACTGGGCGAAGGAATGAGGATCATCAAAGGGGTGGCGATAGATCATAAGTATATGACGATAACAAATTACGTTATTTAATGAATGGTATCGTATATTGGTTAATGTTTTTGTGATTCTTTGTAAATGCTTTTCGATCTATTAATCTTTCTTTTATAATGTTTAACAGCACATCAATCATCCTCGAATGTCATCAAACGAAAGAGCTATTAGCAGAGACTGGGCGAATGAATGAGGATCATCAAAGGGGAGGCGATAGATCATAAGTATATGACGATAACAAATTACGTTATTTAATGAATGATATCGTCTATTGGTTAATGTTTTTGTGACTCTTTGTAAATGCTTTTCGATCTATTAATCTTTCTTTTATCATGTTTAACAGCACATCAATCATCTTCGAATGTCATCAAACGAAAGAGCTATTAGCAGAGACTGGGCGAATGAATGAGGATCATCAAAGGGGAGGCGATAGATCATAAGTATATGACGATAACAAATTACGTTATTTATTGAATGGTATCGTATATTGGTTAATTTTTTTGTGATTCTTTGTAAATGCTTTTCGATCTATTTATCTTTCTTTTATCATGTTTAACAGCACATCAATCATCTTCGAATGTCATCAAACGAAGGAGCTATTAGCAGAGACTGAGCGAAAGAATGAGGATCATCAAAGGGGAGGCAATAGATCATAAGTATATGACGATAACAAATTACGTTATTTATTGAATGGTATCGTATATTGGTTAATGTTTTTGTGATTCTTTGTAACTGCGTTTCGATCTATTCATCGTTCTTTTATAATGTTTTACAGAACATCAATCATCCTCGAATGTCATCAAACGAAGAGATATTAGCAGAGACTGGGTGAAGGAATGAGGATCATCAAAGGGGTGGCGATAGATCATAAGTATATGACGATAACAAATTACGTTATTTAATGAATGGTATCGTATATTGGTTAATGTTTTTGTGATTCTTTGTAAATGCTTTTCGATCTATTAATCTTTCTTTTATAATGTTTAACAGCACATCAATCATCCTCGAATGTCATCAAACGAAAGAGCTATTAGCAGAGACTGGGCGAATGAATGAGGATCATCAAAGGGGAGGCGATAGATCATAAGTATATGACGATAACAAATTACGTTATTTAATGAATGATATCGTGTATTGGTTAATGTTTTATGTGACTCTTTGTAAATGCTTTTCGATCTATTAATCTTTCTTTTATCATGTTTAACAGCACATCAATCATCTTCGAATGTCATCAAACGAAAGAGCTATTAGCAGAGACTGGGCGACAGAATGAGGATCATCAAAGGGGAGGCGATAGATCTTAAGTTTATGACGATAACAAAATACGTTATTTATTGAATGGTATCGTATATTGGTTAATGTTTTTGTGATTCTTTGTAAATGCTTTTCGATCTATTTATCTTTCTTTTATCATGTTTAACAGCACATCAATCATCTTCGAATGTCATCAAACGAAGGAGCTATTAGCAGAGACTGAGCGAAAGAATGAGGATCATCAAAGGGGTGGCGATAGATCATAAGTATATGACGATAACAAATTACGTTATTTATTGAATGGTATCGTATATTGGTTAATGTTTTTTTGATTCTTTGTAAATGCTTTTCGATCTATTAATCTTTCTTTTATCATGTTTAACAGCACATCAATCATCTTCGAATGTCATCAAACGAAGGAGCTATTAGCAGAGACTGAGCGAAAGAATGAGGATCATCAAAAGGGAGGCGATAGATCATAAGTATATGACGATAACAAATTACGTTATTTATTGAATGGTATCGTATATTGGTTAATGTTTTTTTGATTCTTTGTAAATGCTTTTCGATCTATTAATCTTTCTTTTATAATGTTTAACAGCACATCAATCATCTTCGAATGTCATCAAACGAAAGAGCTATTACCAAAGACTGGGCGAAAGAATGAGGATCCTCAAAGGGGAGGCGATAGATCATAAGTATATGACGATAACAAATTACATTATTTAATGAATGGTTTCGTATATTGGTTAATGTTTTTGTGATTCTTTGTAAATGCTTTTCGATCTATTAATCTTTCTTTTATAATGTTTAACAGCACATCAATCATCCTCGAATGTCATCAAACAAAGGAGCTATTAGCAGAGACTGGGCGAATGAATGAGGATCATCAAAGGGGAGGCGATAGATCATAAGTATATGACGATAACAAATTACGTTATTTAATGAATGATATCGTGTATTGGTTAATGTTTTATTGACTCTTTGTAAATGCTTTTCGATCTATTAATCTTTCTTTTATAATGTTCAACTGCACATCAATCATCTTCGAATGTCATCAAACGAAAGAGCTATTAGCAGAGACTGGGCGAAAGAATGAGGATCCTCAAAGGGGAGGCGATAGATCATAAGTATATGACGATAACAAATTACGTTATTTAATTAATGGTACCGTATATTGGTTAATGTTTTTGTGATTCTTTGTAAATGCTTTTCGATCTATTAATGTTTCTTTTATAATGTTTAACAGCACATCAATCATCCTCGAATGTCATCAAACGAAGGAGCTATTAGCAGAGACTGGGCGAATGAATGAGGATCATCAAAGGGGAGGCGATAGATCATAAGTATATGACGATAACAAATTACGTTATTTAATGAATGATATCGTGTATTGGTTAATGATTTTGTGACTCTTTGTAAATGCTTTTCGATCTATTAATCCTTCTTTTATCATGTTTAACAGCACATCAATCATCTTCGAATGTCATCAAACGAAAGAGCTATTAGCAGAGACTGGGTGACAGAATGAGGATCATCAAAGGGGAGGCGATAGATCATAAGTATATGACGATAACAAATTACGTTATTTATTGAATGGTATCGTATATTGGTTAATGTTTTTGTGAATCTTTGTAAATGCTTTTCGATCTATTAATCTTTCTTTTATCATGTTTAACAGCACATCAATCATCTTCGAATGTCATCAAACGAAGGAGCTATTAGCAGTGACTGAGCGAAATAATGAGGATCATCAAAGGGGAGGCGATAGATCATAAGTATATGACGATAACAAATTACGTTATTTATTGAATGGTATCGTATATTGGTTAAAGTTTTTTTGATTCTTTGTAAATGCTTTCCGATCTACTAATCTTTCTTTTATCATGTTTAACAGCACATCAATCATCTTCGAATGTCATCAAACGAAGGAGCTATTAGCAGAGACTGAGCGAAAGAATGAGGATCATCAAAGGGGAGGCGATAGATCATAAGTATATGACGATAACAAATTACGTTATTTATTGAATGGTATCGTATATTGGTTAATGTTTTTGTGATTCTTTGTAAATGCGTTTCGATCTATTCATCGTTCTTTTATAATGTTTAACAGCACATCAATCATCTTCGAATGTCATCAAACCGAAGAGCTATTAGCAGAGACTGGGCGAAAGAATGAGGATCATGAAAGGGGAGGCGATAGATCATAAGTATATGACGATAACAAATTACGTTATTTAATGATAGGTATCGTATATTGGTTAATGTTTTTGTGATTCTTTGTAAATGCTTTTCGATCTATTAATCTTTCTTTTATAATGTTTAAAGGCACATCAATCATCTTCGAATGTCATCAAACGAAAGAGCTATTAGCAGAGACTGGGCGAATGAATGAGGATCATCAAAGGGGAGGCGACAGATCATAAGCATATGACGATAACAAATTGCGTTATTTAATGAATGGTATCGTATATTGGTTAATGTTTTTGTGATTCTTTGTAAATGCTTTTCGATCTATAAATCTTTCTTTTATAATGTTTAACAGCACATCAATCATCTTCGAATGTCATCAAACGAAAGAGCTATTAGAAGAGACTGGGCGAAAGAATGAGGATAAACAAAGTGGAGGCGATAGATCATAAGTATATGACGATAACAAATTACGTTATTTAATGAATGGTATCGTATATTGGTTAATGTTTTTGTGATTCTTTGTAAATGCTTTTCGATCTATTAATCTTTCTTTTATAATGTTTAACAGCACATCCATCATCTTCGAATGTCATCAAACGAAAGAGCTATTAGCAGTGACTGGGCGACAAAATGAGGATCATCAAAAGGAGGCGATAGATCATAAGTATATGACGATAACAAATTACGTTATTTAATGAATGGTATCGTATATTGGGTAATGTTTTTGTGATACTTTGTAAATGCTTTCCGTTCTATTAATCTTTCTTTTATAATGTTAAACATCACATCAATCAACTTCGAATGTCATCAAACGAAAGAGCTATTAGCAGAGACTGGGAGAAAGAATGAGGATCATCAAAGGGGAGGCGATAGATCATAAGTTTATGACGATAACAAATTACGTTATTTACTGAATGGTATCGTATATTGGTTAATGTTTTTGTGATTCTTTGTAAATGCTTTTCGATCTATTAATCTATCTTTTATAATGTTTAACAGCACATCAATCATCCTCGAATGTCATCAAACGAAAGAGCTATTAGCAGAGACTGGGCGAATGAATGAGGATCATCAAAGGGGAGGCGATATATCATAAGTATATGACGATAACAAATTACGTTATTTAATGAATGATATCGTGTATTGGTTAATGTTTTTGTGACTCTTTGTAAATGCTTTTCGATCTATTAATCTTTCTTTTATCATGTTTAACAGCACATCAATCATCTTCGAATGTCATCAAACGAAAGAGCTATTAGCAGAGACTGGGCGACAGAATGAGGATCATCAAAGGGGAGGCGATAGATCATAAGTATATGACGATAACAAATTACGTTATTTATTGAATGGTATCGTATATTGGTTAATGTTTTTGCGATTCTTTGTAAATGCTTTTCGATCTATTTATCTTTCTTTTATCATGTTTAACAGCACATCAATCATCTTCGAATGTCATAAAACGAAGGAGCTATTAGCAGAGACTGAGCGAATGAATGAGGATCATCAAAGGGGAGGCGATAGATCATAAGTATATGACGATAACAAATTATGTTATTTATTGAATGGTATCGTATATTGGTTAATGTATTTTTGATTCTTTGTAAATGCTTTTCGATCTATTAATCTTTCTTTTATCATGTTTAACAGCACATCAATCATCTTCGAATGTCATCAAACGAAGGAGCTATTAGCAGAGACTGAGCGAAAGAATGAGGATCATCAAAGGGGAGGCGATAGATCATAAGTATATGACGATAACAAATTACGTTATTTATTGAATGGTACCGTATATTGGTTAATGTTTTTGTGATTCTTTGTAAATGCTTTTCGATCTATTAATCTTTCTTTTATAATGTTTAACAGCACATCAATCATCCTCGAATGTCATCAAACGAAGGAGCTATGAGCAGAGATTTGGCGAAAGGATGAGGATCATCAAAGGGGAGGCGATAGATCATAAGTATATGACGATAACAAATTACGTTATTTAATGAATGGTACCGTATATTGGTTAATGTTTTTGTGATTCTTTGTAAATGCTTTTCGATCTATTAATCTTTCTTTTATAATGTTTAACAGCACATCAATCATCCTCGAATGTCATCAAACGAAGGAGCTATTAGCAGAGACTGGGCGACAGAATGAGGATCATCAAAGGGGAGGCGATAGATCATAAGTATATGACGATAACAAATTATGTTATTTATTGAATGGTATCGTATATTGGTTAATGTTTTTTTGATTCTTTGTAAATGCTTTTCGATCTATTAATCTTTCTTTTATCATGTTTAACAGCACATCAATCATCTTCGAATGTCATCAAACGAAGGAGCTATTAGCAGAGACTGAGCGAAAGAATGAGGATCATCAAAGGGGAGGCGATAGATCATAAGTATATGACGATAACAAATTACGTTATTTAATGAATGGTACCGTATATTGGTTAATGTTTTATGTGACTCTTTGTAAATGCTTTTCGATCTATTAATCTTTCTTTTATAATGTATAACAGCACATCAATCATCCTCGAATGTCATCAAACGAAGGAGCTATTAGCAGAGACTGGGCGACAGAATGAGGATCATCAAAGGGGAGGCGATAGATCATAAGTATATGACGATAACAAATTACGTTATTTATTGAATGGTATCGTATATTGGTTAATGTTTTTGTGATTCTTTGTAAATGCTTTTCGATCTATTAATCTTTCTTTTATCATGTTTAACAGCACATCAATCATCTTCGAATGTCATCAAACGAAGGAGCTATTAGAAGAGACTGAGCGAAAGAATGAGGATCATCAAAGGGGAGGCGATAGATCATAAGTATATGACGATAACAAATTACGTTATTTATTGAATGGTATCGTATATTGGTTAAAGTTTTTTTGATTCTTTGTAAATGCTTTCCGATCTATTAATCTTTCTTTTATCATGTTTAACAGCACATCAATCATCTTCGAATGTCATCAAACGAAGGAGCTATTAGCAGAGACTGAGCGAAAGAATGAGGATCATCAAAGGGGAGGCGATAGATCATAAGTATATGACGATAACAAATTACGTTATTTATTGAATGGTATCGTATATTGGTTAATGTTTTTGTGATTCTTTGTAAATGCGTTTCGATCTATTCATCGTTCTTTTATAATGTTTAACAGCACATCAATCATCTTCGAATGTCATCAAACCGAAGAGCTATTAGCAGAGACTGGGCGAAAGAATGAGGATCATGAAAGGGGAGGCGATAGATCATAAGTATATGACGATAACAAATTACGTTATTTAATGATAGGTATCGTATATTGGTTAATGTTTTTGTGATTCTTTGTAAATGCTTTTCGATCTATTAATCTTTCTTTTATAATGTTTAAAGGCACATCAATCATCTTCGAATGTCATCAATCGAAAGAGCTATTAGCAGAGACTGGGCGAATGAATGAGGATCATCAAAGGGGAGGCGACAGATCATAAGCATATGACGATAACAAATTGCGTTTTTTAATGAATGGTATCGTATATTGGTTAATGTTTTTGTGACTCTTTGTAAATGCTTTTCGATCTATAAATCTTTCTTTTATAATGTTTAACAGCACATCAATCATCTTCGAATGTCATCAAACGAAAGAGCTATTAGAAGAGACTGGGCGAAAGAATGAGGATCAACAAAGTGGAGGCGATAGATCATAAGTATATGACGATAACAAATTACGTTATTTAATGAATGGTATCGTATATTGGTTAATGTTTTTGTGATTCTTTGTAAATGCTTTTCGATCTATTAATCTTTCTTTTATAATGTTTAGCAGCACATCCATCATCTTCGAATGTCATCAAACGAAAGAGCTATTAGCAGTGACTGGGCGACAAAATGAGGATCATCAAAAGGAGGCGATAGATCATAAGTATATGACGATAACAAATTACGTTATTTAATGAATGGTATCGTATATTGGTTAATGTTTTTGTGATACTTTGTAAATGCTTTTCGTTCTATTAATCTTTCTTTTATAATGTTAAACAGCACATCAATCAACTTCGAATGTCATCAAACGAAAGAGCTATTAGCAGAGACTGGGAGAAAGAATGAGGATCATCAAAGGGGAGGATATAGATCATAAGTTTATGACGATAAAAAATTACGTTATTTAATGAATGGTATCGTATATTGGTTAATGTTTTTGTGATACTTTGTAAATACTTTTCGATCTATTAATCTCTCTTTTATAATGTTTAACAGTGCATCAATCATCTTCGAATGTCATCAAACGAAAGAGCTATTAGCAGAGAGTGGGCGAAAGAATGAGGATCAACAAAGTGGAGGCGATAGATCATAAGTATATGACGATAACAAATTACGTTATTTAATGAATGGTATCGTATATTGGTTAATGGTTTTGTGATTCTTTGTAAATGCTTTTCGATCTATTAATCTTTATTTTATAATGTTAAACAGCACATCAATCAACTTCGAATGTCATCAAACGAAAGAGTTATTAGCAGAGACTGGGAGAAAGAATGAGGATCATCATAGGGGAGGCGATAGATCATAAGTATATGACGATAACAAATTACGTTATTTAATGAATGGTATCGTATATTGGTTAATGTTTTTGTGATACTTTGTAAATACTTTTCGATCTATTAATTTCTCTTCTACAATGTTTAACAGCACATCAATCATCTTCGAATGTCATCAAACGAAAGAGCTATTAGCAGAGACTGGGCGAAAGAATGAGGATCATCAAAGGGGAGGCGATAGATAATAAGTATATGAAATAACAAATTACGTTATTTAATGAATGGTATCGTATATTGGTTAATGTTTTTGTGATTCTTTGTAAAATGCTTTTCGATCTATTAATCTTTCTTTTATAATGTTAAACAGCACATCAATCAAATTCTAATGTCATCAAACGAAAGAGCTATGAGCAGAGACTGGGCGAATGAATGAGGATCATCAAAGGGGAGGCGATAGATCATAAGTATATGACGATAACAAATTACGTTATTAAATTAATGGTATCGTATATTGGTTAATGTTTTTGTGATTCTTTGTAAATGCGTTTCGTTCTATAATTCGATCTTTTATAATGTTTAACAGTGCATCAATCATCTTCGAATGTCATCAAACGAAAGAGCTATTAGCAGAGACTGGGCGAATGAATGAGGATCATCAAAGGGGAGGCGATAGATCATAAGTATATGGCGATAACAAATTACGTTATTTAATGAATGGTATCGTATATTGGTTAATGTTTTTGCGAGTCTTTGTAAATGCTTTTTGATCTATTAATCTTTATTTTATAATGTTTTACAGCACATCAATCAACTTCGAATGTCATCAAACGAAAGCGCTATTAGCAGTGACTGGGAGAAAGAATGAGGATCATCAAAGGGGAGGCGATAGATCATAAGTATATGACGAATACAAATTACGTTATTTAATGAATGGTATCGTATATTGGTTAATGTTTTTGTGATTCTTTGTAAATGCTTTTCGATCTATTAATCTTTCTTTTATAATGTTTAACAGCACATCAATCATCTTCGAATGTCATCAAACGAAGAGATATTAGCAGAGACTGGATGAAAGAATGAGGATCATCAAAGGGTTGGCGATAGATCATAAGTATATGACGATAAAAAATTGCGTTATTTAATGAATGGTATCGTATATTGGTTAATGTTTTTGTGATTCTTTGTAAATGCGTTTCGATCTATTCATCGTTCTTTTATAATGTTTAACAGCACATCAATCATCTTCGAATGTCATCAAACGAAAGAGCTATTAGCAGAGACTTGGCGAATGAATGAGGATCATCAAAGGGGAGGCGATAGATCATAAGTATATGACGATAACAAATTACGTTATGTAATGAATGGTATCGTATATTGATAATTGGTTTTTTTATTCTTTGTAAATGCTTTTCGATCTATTAATCTTTCTTTTATAATGTTTAACAGCACATCAATCATCTTCGAATGTCATCAAACGAAAGAGCTATTAGCAGAGAATGGGCGAAAGAATGAGTATCATCAAAGTGGGGGCGATAGATCATAAGTATATGACGATAACAAATTACGTTATTTAATGAATGGTATCGTATATTGGTTAATGTTTTTGTGATTCTTTGTAAATGCATTTCGATCGATTAACCTTTCTTTTATAATGTTAAACAGCACATCAAACATATTCGAATGTCAACAAACGAAAGAGCTATTAGCAGAGACTGGGCGACAGAATGAGGATCATCAAAGGGAAGGCGATAGATCATAAGTATATGACGATAACAAATAACGTTATTTAATGAATCGTATCGTATATTGGTTAATGTTTTTGTGATTCTTTGTAAATGCTTTTCGATCTATTAATCTTTCTTCTATAATGTATAACAGCGCATCAATCATCTTCGAATGTCATCAAACGAAAGAGCTATTAGCAGAGACTGGGCGAATGAATGAGGATCATCAAAGGGGAGGCGACAGATCATAAGTATATGACGATAACAAATTACGTTATTTAATGAATGGTATCGTATATTGGTCAATGTTTTTGTGATACTTGGTTAAAAACTTTTCGATCTATAAATCTTTCTTTTATAATGTTTAAAGGCACATCAATCATCTTCGAATGTCATCAAACGAAAGGGCTATTAGCAGGTACTGGGCGAATGAATGAGGATCATCAAAGGGAAGGCGATAGATCATAAGTATATGACGATAACAAATAACGTTATTTAATGAATCGTATCGTATATTGGTTAATGTTTTTGTGATTCTTTGTAAATGCTTTTCGATCTATTAATCATTCTTTTATAATGTTTAACAGCACATCAATCATCTTCGAATGTCATCAAACGAAAGAGCTATTAGCAGAGACTTGGCGAATGAATGAGGATCATCAAAGGGGAGGCGATAGATCATAAGTATATGACGATAACAAATTACGTTATTAAATTAATGGTATCGTATATTGGTAAATGTTTTTGTGATTCTTTGTAAATGCGTTTCGTTCTATAATTCGTTCTTTTATAATGTTTAACAGTGCATCAATCATCTTCGAATGTCATCAAACGAAAGAGCTATTAGCAGAGACTGGGCGAATGAATGAGGATCATCAAAGGGGAGGCGATAGATCATAAGTATATGGCGATAACAAATTACGTTATTTAATGAATTGTATCGTATATTGGTTAATGTTTTTGTGATTCTTTGTAAATGCATTTCGATCGATTAATCTTTCTTTTATAATGTTAAACAGCACATCAAACATATTCGAATGTCAACAATCGAAAGAGCTATTAGCAGAGACTGGGCGCCAGAATGAGGATCATCAATGGGAAGGCGATAGATCATAAGTATATGACGATAACAAATAACGTTATTTAATGAATCGTATCGTATATTGGTTAATGTTTTTGTGATTCTTTGTAAATGCTTTTCGATCTATTAATCATTCTTTTATAATGTTTAACAGCACATCAATCATCATCGAATGTCATCAAACGAAAGCGCTATTAGCAGAGACTGGGAGAAAGAATGAGGATCATCAAAGGGGAGGCGATAGATCATAAGTATATGACGATAACAAATTACGTTATTTAATGAATCGTATCGTATATTGGTTAATGTTTTTGTGATTCTTTGTAAATGCTTTTCGATCTATTAATCTTTCTTCTATAATGTTTAACAGCACATCAATCATCTTCGAATGTCATCAAACGAAAGAGCTATTAGCAGAGACTGGGCGAATGAATGAGGATCATCAAAGGGAAGGCGATAGATCATAAGTATATGACCATAACAAATTACGTTATGTAATGAATGGTATCGTATATTGGTCAATGTTTTTGTGATTCTTTGTAAATGCTTTTCGATCTATAAATCTTTCTTTTATAATGTTTAACAGCACATCAATCATCATCGAATGTCATCAAACCGAAGAGCTATTCGCAGAGACTGGGCGAAAGAATGAGGATCATCAAAGGGGAGGCGATTGATCATAAGTATATGACCATAACAAATTACGTTATTTAATGAATGGTATCGTATATTGGTTAATGTTTTTGTGATTCTTTGTAAATGCTTTTCGATCTATTAATCTTTCTTTTATAATGTTTTACAGCACATCAATCAACTTCGAATGTCATCAAACGAAAGCGCTATTAGCAGAGACTGGGAGAAAGAATGAGGATCATCAAAGGGGAGGCGATAGATCATAAGTATATGACGATAACAAATTACGTTATTTAATGAACGGTATCATATATTGGTTAATGTTTTGGTGATCCTTTGTAAATGCTTTTCGATCTATTAATCTTTCTTCTATAATGTTTAACAGCACATCAATCATCTTCGAATGTCATCAAACGAAAGAGCTAATAGCAGAGACTGGGCGAATGAATGAGGATCATCAAAGGTGAGGCGATAGATCATAAGTATATGACGATATCAAATTACGTTTTTTAATGAATGGTATCGTATATTGGTTAATGTTTTGCGATTCTTTGTAAATGCTTTTCGATCTATTAATCTTTCTTTTATAATGTTTAACAGCACATCAATCATCTTCGAATGTCATCAAACGAAAGAGCTATTAGCAGAGACTGGGCGAAAGAATGAGGATCATCAAATATAAGGCGATAGATCATAAGCATATGACGATAACAAATTACGTTATTTAATGAATGGTATCGTATATTGGTTAATGTTTTCGTGATCCTTTGTAAATACTTTTCGATTTATTAATCTTTCTTTTATAATGTTTAACAGCACATCAATCATCTTCTAATGTCATCAAACGAAGAGATATTAGCAGAGACTGGGCGAAAGAATGAGGATCATCAAAGGGGAGGTGATAGATCATAAGTATATGACGATATCAAATTAAGTTATTTAATGAATGGTATCGTATATTGGTTAATGTTTTTGTGATTCTTTATAAATCCTATTCGATCTATTAATCTTTCTTTTATAGTGTTTAAAGGCGCATCAATCATCTTCGAATGTCATCAAACGAAAGAGCTATTAGCAGAGACTGGGCGAATGAATGAGGATCATCAAAGGGGAGGCGACAGATCATAAGCATATGACGATAACAAATTACGTTATTTAATGAATGGTATTGTATATTGGTCAATGTTTTTGTGATTCATTGTAAATGCTTTTCGATCTATAAATCTTTCTTTTATAATGTTTAACAGCACATCAATCATCTTCGAATGTCAGCAAACCGAAGAGCTATTAGCAGAGACTGGGCGAAAGAATGAGGATCATCAAAGGGGAGGCGATAGATCATAAGTATATGACGATAACAAATTACGTTATTTAATGAATGGTATCGTATATTGGTTAATGTTTTTGTGATTCTTTGTAAATGCTCTATAAATCTTTCTTTTATAATGTTTTACAGCACATCAATACTCTTCGAATGTCATCAAACGAAAGGGCTATTAGCAGAGACTGGGAGAAAGAATGAGGATCATCAAAGGGGAGGCGATAGATCATAAGTATATGACGATAACAAAATACATTATTTAATGAATGGTATCGTATATTGGTTAATGTTTTTGTGATTCTTTGTAAATGCTTTTCGATCTATTAATCTTTCTTTTATAATTGTTTAACAGCACATCAATCATCTTCGAATGTCATCAAACGAAGAGATATTAGCAGAGACTGGGCGAAAGAATGAGGATCATCAAAGGGGTGGCGATAGATCATAAGTATATGACGATAACAAATTGCGTTATTTAATGAATGGTATCGTATATTGGTGAATGTTTTTGTGATTCTTTGTAAATGCTTTTCGTTCTATAATTCGTTCTTTTATAATGTTAAAAAGCACATCAATCATCTTCGAATGTCATCAAACGAAAGAGCTATTAGCAGTGACTGGGCGACAGAATGAGGATCATCAAAGGGGAGGCGATTGATCATAAGTATATGACGATAACAAATTACGTTATTTATTGAATGGTATCGTATATTGGTTAATGTTTTTGTGATTCTTTGTAAATGCTTTTCGATCTATTTATCTTTCTTTTATAATGTTTAACAGCACATCAAACATATTCGAATGTCAACAAACGAAAGAGTTATTAGCAGAGACTGGGCGACAGAATGAGGATCATCAAAGGGAAGGCGATAGATCATAAGTATATGACGACAACAAATTACGTTATTTAATGAATGGTATCGTATATTGGTTAATGTTTTTGTGATACTTGGTAAAAAACTTTTCGATATAATAATCTTTCTTTTATAATGTTTAACAGCACATCAATCATCTTCGAATGTCATCAAACGAAAGAGCTACTAGCAGAGACTGGGCGAAAGAATGAGGATCATCAAAGGGGAGGCGATAGATCATAAGTATATGACGATAACAAATTACGTTATTTAATGAATGGTATCGTATATTGGTTAATGTTTTTGTGATTCTTTGTAAATGCTTTTTCATCTATTAATCTTTCTTTTATAATAATTTACAGCACATCAATCAACTTCGAATGTCATCAAACGAAAGAGCTATTAGCAGAGACTGGGCGAATAAATGAGGATCATCAAAGTGGAGGCGACAGATCATAAGTATATGACGATAACAAATTACGTTATTTAATGAATCGTATCGTATATTGGTTAATGTTTTTGTGATTCTTTGTAAATGCTTTTCGATCTATTAATCTTTCTTTTATAATGTTTAACAGCACATCAATCATCTTCGAATGTCATCAGACGAAAGAGCTATTAGCAGAGACTGGGCGAAAGAATGAGGATCATCAAAGGGGTGGCGATAGATCATAAGTATATGACGATAACAAATTGCGTTATTTAATGAATGGTATCGTATATTGGTTAATGTTTTTGTGATTCTTTGTAAATGCGTTTCGTTCTATAATTCGTTCTTATATAATGTTTAACAGTGCATCAATCATCTTCGAATGTCATCAAACGAAAGAGCTAATAGCAGAGACTGGGCGAATGAATGAGGATCATCAAAGGGGAGGCGATAGATCATAAGTATATGACGATATCAAATTACGTTTTTTAATGAATGGTATCGTATATTGGTTAATGTTTTTGCGATTCATTGTAAATGCTTTTCGATCTATTAATCTTTCTTTTATAATGTTTAACAGCACATCAATCATCTTCGAATGTCATCAAACGAAAGAGCTATTAGCAGAGACTGGGCGAAAGAATGAGGATCATCAAATATAAGGCGATAGATCATAAGCATATGACGATAACAAATTACGTTATTTAATGAATGGTATCGTATATTGGTTAATGTTTTCGTGATCCTTTGTAAATACTTTTCGATCTATTAATCTTTCTTTTATAATGTTTAACAGCACATCAATCATCTTCTAATGTCATCAAACGAAGAGATATTAGCAGAGACTGGGCGAAAGAATGAGGATCTTCAAAGGGGAGGCGATAGATCATAAGTATATGACGATAACAAATTACGTTATTTAATGAATGGTATCGTATATTGGTGAATGTTTTTGTGATTCTTTGTAAATTCTTTTCGTTCTATAATTCGTTCTTTTATAATGTTAAACAGCACATCAATCATCTTCGAATGTCATCAAACGAAAGAGCTATTAGCAGTGACTGGGCGACAGAATGAGGATCATCAAAGGGGAGGCGATAGATCATAAGTATATGACGATAACAAATTACGTTATTTATTGAATGGTATCGTATATTGGTCAATGTTTTTGTGATTCTTTGTAAATGCTTTTCGATCTATAAATCTTTCTTTTATAATGTTTAACAGCACATCAATCATCTTCGAATGTCAGCAAACCGAAGAGCTATTAGCAGAGACTGGGCGAAAGAATGAGGATCATCAAAGGGGAGGCGATAGATCATAAGTATATGACGATAACAAATTACGTTATTTAATGAATGGTATCGTATATTGGTTAATGTTTTTGTGATTCTTTGTAAATGCTCTATAAATCTTTCTTTTATAATGTTTTACAGCACATCAATACTCTTCGAATGTCATCAAACGAAAGCGCTATTAGCGGAGACTGGGAGAAAGAATGAGGATCATCAAAGGGGAGGCGATAGATCATAAGTATATGACGATAACAAAATACATTATTTAATGAATGGTATTGTATATTGGTTAATGTTTTTGTGATTCTTTGTAAATGCTTTTCGATCTATTAATCTTTCTTTTATAATTGTTTAACAGCACATCAATCATCTTCGAATGTCATCAAACGAAGAGATATTAGCAGAGACTGGGCGAAAGAATGAGGATCATCAAAGGGGTGGCGATAGATCATAAGTATATGACGATAACAAATTGCGTTATTTAATGAAAGGTATCGTATATTGGTTAATGTTTTTGTGATTCTTTGTAAATGCTTTTCGATCTTTTAATCTTTCTTCTATAATGTTTAACAGCACATCAATCATCTTCGAATGTCATCAAACGAAGAGATATTAGCAGAGACTGGGCAAAAGAATGAGGATCATCAAAGGGGTGGCTATAGATCATAATTATATGACGATAACTAATTGCGTGATTTAATGAATGGTATCGTATATTGGTTAATGTTTTTGTGTTTCTTTGTTAATGCTTTTCGATCTATTAATCTTTCTTTTATAATGTTTAACAGCACATCAATCATCTTCGAATGTCATCAAACGAAAGAGCTATTAGCAGTGACTTGGCGACTGATTGAGGATCATCAAAGGGGAGGCGATAGATCATAAGTATATGACGATAACAAATTACGTTATTTAATGAATGGTATCGTATATTGGTTAATGTTTTTGTGATTCTTTGTAAATTCTTTTCGATCTATTATTCTTTCTTTTATAATGTTTAACAGCACATCAATCATCTTCGAATGTCATCAAACGAAAGAGCTATTAGCAGAGACTGGGCGAAAGAATGAGGATCAACAAAGTGGAGGCGATAGATCATAAGTATATGACGATAACAAATTACGTTATTTAATGAATGGTATCGTATATTGGTTAATGTTTTTGTGATTCTTTGTAAATGCTTTTCGATCTATTAATCTTTCTTTTATAATGTTTAACAGCACATCAATCATCTTCGAATGTCATCAAACGAAAGAGCTATTAGCAGTGACTGGGCGACTGATTGAGGATCATCAAAGGGGAGGCGATAGATCATAAGTATATGACGATAACAAATTACGTTATTTAATTAATGGTATCGTATATTGGTTAATGTTTTTGTGATTCTTTGTAAATGCGTTTCGTTCTATAATTCGTTCTTTTATAATGTTTAACAGTGCATCAATCATCTTCGAATGTCATCAAACGAAAGAGCTAATAGCAGAGACTGGGCGAATGAATGAGGATCATCAAAGGGGAGGCGATAGATCATAAGTATATGACGATAACAAATCACGTTATTTAATGAATGGTATCGTATATTGGTTTATGTTTTTGCGAGTCTTTGTAAATGCTTTTTGATCTATTAATCTTTCTTTTATAATGTTTAACAGCACATCTATCATCCTCGAATGTCATCAAACGAAAGAGCTATTAGCAGAGACTGGGCGAAAGAATGAGGATCATCAAAGGGGAGGCGATAGATCATAAGTTTTGACGATAACAAATTACGTTATTTAATGAATGTTATCGAATATTGGTTAATGTTTTTGTGATTCTTTGTAAATGCGTTTCGTTCTATAATTCGTTCTTTTATAATGTTTAACAGTGCATCAATCAACTTCGAATGTCATCAAACAAAAGAGCTAATATAAGGGACTGGGCGAATGAATGAGGATCATCAAAGGGGAGGCGATAGATCATAAGTATATGACGATAATAAAATACGTTATTTAATGAATGGTATCGTATATTGGTTAATATTTTTGTGATTCTTTGTAAATGCGTTTCGTTCTATAATTCGTTCTTTTATAATGTTTAACAGTGCATCAATCATCTTCGAATGTCATCAAACGAAAAAGCTAATAGCAGAGACTGGGCGAATGAATGAGGATCATCAAAGGGGAGGCGATAGATCATAAGTATATGACGATAACAAATTATTTTATTTAATGAATGGTATCGTATATTGGTGAATGTTTTTGTGATTCTTTGTAAATGCTTTTCGTTCTATAATTCGTTCTTTTATAATGTTAAACAGCACATCAATCATCTTCGAATGTCATCAAACGAAAGAGCTATTAGCAGTGACTGGGCGACAGAATGAGGATCATCAAAGGGGAGGCGATAGATCATAAGTATATGACGATAACAAATTACGTTATTTATTGAATGGTATCGTATATTGGTTAATGTTCTTGTGATTCTTTGTAAATGCTTTTCGATCTATTAATCTTTCTTTTATAATGTTTAACAGCACATCAAACATATTCGAATGTCAACAAACGAAAGAGCTATTAGCAGAGACTGGGCGACAGAATGAGGATCATCAAAGGGAAGGCGATAGATCATAAGTATATGACGACAACAAATTACGTTATTTAATGAATGGTATCGTATATTGGTTAATGTTTTTGTGATACTTGGAAAAAACTTTTCGATATATTAATCTTTCTTTTATAATGTTTAACAGCACATCAATCATCTTCGAATGTCATCAAACGAAAGAGCTACTAGCAGAGACTGGGCGAATGAATGAGGATCATCAAAGGGAAGGCGATAGATCATAAGTATATGATGATAACAAATAACGTTATTTAATGAATCGTATCGTATATTGGTTAATGTTTTTGTGATTCTTTGTAAATGCTTTTCGATCTATTAATCTTTCTTTTATAATGTTTAACAGCACATCAATCATCATCGAATGTCATCAAACGAAAGAGCTATTAGCAGACACTGGGCGAAAGAATGAGGATCATCAAAGGGGAGGCGATAGATCATAAGTATATGACGATAACAAATTACGTTATTTAATGAATGGTATCGTATATTGGTTAATGTTTTTGTGATTCTTTGTAAATGCTTTTCGATCTATAAATCTTTCTTTTATAATGTTTTACAGCACATCAATACTCTTCGAATGTCATCAAACGAAAGCGCTATTAGCAGAGACTGGGAGAAAGAATGAGGATCATCAAAGGGGAGGCGATAGATCATAAGTTTATGACGATAACAAAATACATTATTTAATGAATGGTATCGTATATTGGTTAATGTTTTTATGATTCTTTGTAAATGCTTTTCGATCTATTAATCTTTCTTTTATAATTGTTTAACAGCACATCAATCATCTTCGAATGTCATCAAACGAAGAGATATTAGCAGAGACTGGGCAAAAGAATGAGGATCATCAAAGGGGTGGCTATAGATCATAAGTATATGACGATAACAAATTGCGTTATTTAATGAATGGTATCGTATATTGGTTAATGTTTTTGTGATTCTTTGTAAATGCTATTCGATCTATTAATCTTTCTTTTATAATGTTTAACAGCACATCAATCATCTTCGAATATCATCAAACGAAGAGATATTAGCAGAGACTGGGCAAAAGAATGAGGATCATCAAAGGGGTGGCGATAGATCATAAGTATATGACGATAACAAATTGCGTTATTTAATGAATGGTATCGTATATTGGTTAATGTTTTTGTGATTCTTTGTAAATGCTATTCGATCTATTAATCTTTCTTTTATAATGTTTAACTGCACATCAATCATCTTCGAATGTCATCAAACGAAGAGATATTAGCAGAGACTGGGCAAAAGAATGAGGATCCTCAAAGGGGTGGCTATAGATCATAAGTATATGACGATAACAAATTGCGTTATTTAATGAATGGTATCGTATATTGGTTAATGTTATTGTGATTCTTTGTAAATGCTATTCGATCTATTAATCTTTCTTTTATAATGTTTAACAGCACATCAATCATCTTCGAATGTCATCAAACGAAGAGATATTAGCAGAGACTGGGCGAAAGAATGAGGATCATCAAAGGGGTGGCGATAGATCATAAGTATATGACGATAACAAATTGCGTTATTTAATGAATGGTATCGTATATTGGTTAATGTTTTTGTGATTCTTTGTAAATGCTATTCGTTCTATTAATCTTTCTTTTATAATGTTTAACAGCACATCAATCATCTTCGAATGTCATCAAACGAAGAGATATTAGCAGAGACTGGGCAAAAGAATGAGGATCATCAAAGGGGTGGCTATAGATCATAAGTATATGACGATAACAAATTGCGTTATTTAATGAATGGTATCGTATATTGGTTAATGTTTTTGTGATTCTTTGTAAATGCTTTTCGATCTATTAATCTTTCTTTTATAATGTTTAACAGCACATCAATCATCTTCGAATGTCATCAAACGAAAGAGCTATTAGCAGAGACTGGGCGAAAGAATGAGGATCAACAAAGTGGAGGCGATAGATCATAAGTATATGACGATAACAAATTACGTTATTTAATGAATGGTATCGTATATTGGTTAATGTTTTTGTGATTCTTTGTAAATGCTTTTCGATCTAGTAATCTTTCTTTTATAATGTTTAACAGCACATCAATCATCTTCGAATATTATCAAACGAAAGAGCTATTAGCAGTGACTGGGCGACAAAATGAGGATCATCAAAGGGGAGGCGATAGATCATAAGTATATGACGATAACAAATTACGTTATTTAATGAATGGTATCGTATATTGGGTAATGTTTTTGTGATGCTTTGTAAATGCTTTTCGTTCTATTAATCGTTCTTTTATAATGTTAAACAGCATATCAATCAACTTCGAATGTCATCAAACGAAAGAGCTATTAGCAGAGACTGGGAGAAAGAATGAGGATCATCAAAGGGGCGGCGAAGGATCATAAGTATATGACGATAAAAAATTACGTTATTTAATGAATGGTATCGTATATTGGTTAATGTTTTTGTGATACTTTGTAAATACTTTTCGATCTATTAATCTCTCTTTTATAATGTTTAACAGCACATCAATCATCTTCGAATGTCATCAAACGAAGAGATATTAGCAAAGACTGGGGGAAAGAATGAGGATCATCAAAGGGGCTGCGATAGATCATAAGTATATGACGATAACAAATTGCGTTATTTAATGAATGGTATCGTATATTGGTTAATGTTTTTGTGATTCTTTGTAAATGCTTTTCGATCTATTAATCTTTCTTTTATAATGTTTAACAGCACATCAATCATCTTCGAATGTCATCAAACGAAAGAGCTATTAGCAGTCTCTGGGCGAATGAATGAGGATCATCAAAGGGGAGGCGATTGATCATAAGTATATGACGATAACAAATTACGTTATTTAATGAATGGTATCTTATATTGGTTAATGTTTTTGTGATTCTTTGTAAATTCTTTTCGATCTATTATTCTTTCTTTTATAATGTTTAACATCACATCAATCATCTTCGAATGTCATCAAACGAAAGAGCTATTAGCAGTGACTGGGCGACAGAATGAGGGTCATCAAAGGGGAGGCGATAGATCATAAGTATATGACGATAACAAATTACGTTATTTAATTAATGGTATCGTATATTGGTTAATGTTTTTGTGATTCTTTGTAAATGCGTTTCGTTTTAAAATTCGTTCTTTTATAATGTTTAACAGTCCATCAATCATCTTCGAATTTCATCAAACGAAAGAGCTAATAGCAGAGACTGGGCGAATGAATGAGGATCATCAAAGGGGAGGCGATAGATCATAAGTATATGACGATAACAAATTACGTTATTTAATGAATGGAATCGTATATTGGTGAATGTTTTTGTGATTCTTTGTAAATGCTTTTCGATCTAGTAATCTTTCTTTTATAATGTTTAACAGCACATCAATCATCTTCGAATTTTATCAAACGAAAGAGCTTATAGCAGAGACTGGGCGAAAGAATGTGGATCATCAAAGGGGCGGCGATAGATCATAAGTATATGACGATAACAAATTACGTTATATAATGAATGGTATCGTATATTGGTTAATGTTTTTGTGATTCTTTGTAAATGCGTTTCGTTCTATAATTCGTTCTTTTATAATGTTTAACAGTGCATCAATCATCTTCGAATGTCATCAAACAAAAGAGCTAATAGCAGAGACTGGGCGAATGAATGAGGATCATCAAAGGGGAGGCGATAGATCCTAAGTATATGACGATAACAAATTACGTTATTTAATGAATGGTATCGTATATTGGTTAATGTTTTTGTGATTCTTTGTAAATGCGTTTCGTTCTAAAATTCGTTCTTTTATAATGTTTAACAGTGCATCAATCATCTTCGAATGTCATCAAACGAAAGAGCTAATAGCAGAGACTGGGCGAATGAATGAGGATCATCAAAGGGGAGGCGATAGATCATAAGTATATGACGATAACAAATTACCTTATTTAATGAATGGAATCGTATATTGGTGAATGTTTTTGTGATTCTTTGTAAATGCTTTTCGATCTATTAATCTTTCTATTATAATGTTTAACAGCACATCAATCATCTTCAAATGTCATCAAACGAAAGAGCTATTATCAGAGACTTGGCGAATGAATGAGGATCATCAAAGGGGAGGCGATAGATCATAAGTATATGACGATAACAAATTACGTTATGTAATGAATGGTATCGTATATTGATAAATGTTTTTGTTATTCTTTGTAAATGCTTTTCGATCTATTAATCTTTCTTTTATAATGTTTAACAGCTCATCAATCATCTTCGAATGTCATCAGACGAAAGAGCTATTATCAGAGACTGGGCGACAGAATGAGGATCATCAAAGGGGAGGCGATAGATCATAAGTATATGACGATAACAAATTACGTTATTTAATGAATGGTATCGTATATTGGTTAATGTTTTTGTGATTCTTTGTAAATGCATTTCGATCGATTAATCTTTCTTTTATAATGTTTAACAGCACATCAAACATATTCGAATGTCAACAAACGAAAGAGCTATTAGCAGAGACTGGGCGACAGAATGAGGATCATCAAAGGGAAGGCGATAGATCATAAGTATATGACGACAACAAATTACGTTATTTAATGAATGGTATCGTATATTGGTTAATGTTTTTATGATACTTGGTAAAAAACTTTTCGATCTATTAATCTTTCTTTTATAATGTTTAACAGCACATCAATCATCTTCGAATGTCATCAAACGAAAGAGCTACTAGCAGAGACTGGGCGACTGAATGAGGATCATCAAAAGGAAGGCGATAGATCATAAGTATATGACGATAACAAATAACGTTATTTAATGAATCGTATCGTATATTGGTTAATGTTTTTGTGATTCTTTGTAAATGCTTTTCGATCTATCAATCTTTTTCTATAATGTTTAACAGCACAGCAATCATCTTCGAATGTCATCAAACGAAAGAGCTATTAGCAGAACTGGGCGAAAGAATGAGGATCATCAAAGGGGAGGCGATAGATCATAAGTATATGACGATAACAAATTACGTTATTTAATGAATGGTATCGTATATTGGTTAATGTTTTTGGGATTCTTTGTAAATGCTTTTCGATCTATAAATCTTTCTTTTATAATGTTTTACAGCACATCAATACTCTTCGAATGTCATCAAACGAAAGCGCTATTAGCAGAGACTGGGAGAAAGAATGAGGATCATCAAAGGGGAGGCGATAGATCATAAGTTTATGACGATAACAAAATACATTATTTAATGTATGGTATCGTATATTGGTTAATGTTTTTGTGATTCTTTGCAAATGCTTTTCGATCTATTAATCTTTCATTTATAATTGTTTAACAGCACATCAATCATCATCGAATGTCATCAAACGAAGAGATATTAGCAGAGACTGGGCGAAAGAATGAGGATCATCAAAGGGGTGGCTATAGATCATAAGTATATGACGATAACAAATTGCGTTATTTAATGAATGGTATCGTATATTGGTTAATGTTTTTGTGATTCTTTGTAAATGCTTTTCGATCTATTAATCTTTCTTTTATAATGTTTAACAGCACATCAATCATCTTCGAATGTCATCAAACGAAAGAGCTATTAGCAGAGACTGGGCGAAAGAATGAGGATCAACAAAGTGGAGGCGATAGATCATAAGTATATGACGATAACAAATTACGTTATTTAATGAATGGTAGCGTATATTGGTTAATGTTTTTGTGATTCTTTGTGAATGCTTTTCGATCTATTAATCTTTCTTTTATAATGTTTAACAGCACATCAATCATCTTCGAATATTATCAAACGAAAGAGCTATTAGCAGTGACTGGGCGACAAAATGAGGATCATCAAAGGGGAGGCGATAGATCATAAGTATATGACGATAACAAATTACGTTATTTAATGAATGGTATCGTATATTGGGTAATGTTTTTGTGATGCTTTGTAAATGCTTTTCGTTCTATTATTCGTTCTTTTATAATGTTAAACATCATATCAATCAACTTCGAATGTCATCAAACGAAAGAGCTATTAGCAGAGACTGGGAGAAAGAATGAGGATCATCAAAGGGGAGACGATAGATCATAAGTATATGACGATAACAAATTACGTTATTTAATGAATGGTATCGTATATTGGTTAATGTTTTTGTGATACTTTGTAAATACTTTTCGATCTAATAATCTTTCTTTTATAATGTTTAACAGCACATCAATCATCTTCGAATGTCATCAAACGAAGAGATATTAGCAAACACTGGGCGAAAGAATGAGGATCATCAAAGGGGCTGCGATAGATCATAAGTATATGACGATAACAAATTGCGTTATTTAATGAATGGTATCGTATATTGGTTAATGTTTTTGTGATTCTTTGTAAATGCTTTTCGATCTATTAATCTTTCTTTTATAATGTTTAACAGCACATCAATTATCTTCGAATGTCATCAAACGAAAGAGCTATTAGCAGTCTCTGGGCGGAGAATGAGGATCATCAAAGGGGAGGCGATTGATCATAAGTATATGACGATAACAAATTACGTTATTTAATGAATGGTATCGTATATTGGTTAATGTTTTTGTGATTCTTTGTAAATTCTTTTCGATCTATTATTCTTTGTTTAAATATGTTTAACAGCACATCAATCATCTTCGAATGTCATCAAACGAAAGAGCTATTAGCAGAAACTGGGCGACAGAATGAGGATCAACAAAGTAGAGGCGATAGATCATAAGTATATGACGATAACAAATTACGTTATTTAATGAATGGTATCGTATATTGGTTAATGTTTTTGTGATTCTTTGTAAATGCTATTCGATCTATTAATCTTTCTTTTATAATGTTTAACAGCACATCAATCATCTTCGAATGTCATCAAACAAAAGAGCTATTAGCAGTGACTGGGCGACAGAATGAGGATCATCAAAGGGGAGGCGATGGATCATAAGTATATGACGATAACAAATTACGTTATTTAATTTATGGTTTCGTATATTGGTTAATGTTTTTGCGATTCTTTGTAAATGCGTTTCGTTCTATAATTCGTTCTTTTATAATGTTTAACAGTGCATCAATCATCTTCGAATGTCATCAAACGAATGAGCTAATAGCAGAGACTGGACGAATGAATGAGGATCATCAATGGGGAGGCGATAGATCATAAGTATATGACGATAACAAATTACGTTACTTAATGAATGGTATCGTATATTGGTTAATGTTTCTGCGAGTCTTTGTAAATGCTTTTTGATCTATTAATCTTTCTTTTATAATGTTTAACAGCACATCAATCATCCTCGAATGTCATCAAACGAAAGAGCTAATAGCAGACACTGGGCGAAAGAATGAGGATCATCAAAGGGGAGGCGATAGATCATAAGTATATGACGATAACAAATTACGTTATTTAATGAATGGTATCGTACATTGGTTAATGTTTTTGTGATTCTTTGTAAATGCGTTTCGTTCTATAATTCGTTCTTTTATAATGTTTAACAGTGCATCAATCATCTTCGAATGTCATCAAACAAAAGAGCTAATAGCAGAGACTGGGCGAATGAATGAGGATCATCAAAGGGGAGGCGATAGATCATAAGTATATGACGATAACAAATTACGTTATTTAATGAATGGTATCGTATATTGGTTAATGTGTTTGTGATTCTTTGTAAATGCGTTTCGTTCTATAATTCGTTCTTTTATAATGTTTAACAGTGCATCAATCATCTTCGAATGTCATCAAACGAAAGAGCTAATAGCAGAGACTGGGCGAATGAATGAGGATCATCAAAGGGGAGGCGATAGATCATAAGTATATGACGATAACAAATTACGTTATTTAATGAATGGTATCGTATATTGGTGAATGTTTTTGTGATTCTTTGTAAATGCTTTTCGTTCTATAATTCGTTCTTTTATAATGTGAAACAGCACATCAATCATCTTCGAATGTTATCAAACGAAAGAGCTAATAGCAGAGACTGGGCGACAGAATGAAGATCATCAAAGGGGAGGCGATCGATCATAAGTATATCACGATAACAAATTACGTTATTTATTGAATGGTATCGTATATCGGTTAATGTTTTTGTGATTCTTTGTAAATGCTTTTCGATCTATTAATCTTTCTTTTATAATGTTTAACAGCACATCAATCATCTTCAAATGTCATCAAACGAAAGAGCTATTATCAGAGACTTGGCGAATGAATGAAGATCATCAAAGGGGAAGCGATAGATCATAAGTATATGACGATAAAAAATTACGTTATGTAATGAATAGTATCGTATGTTGATAAATGTTTTTGTTATTCTTTGTAAATGCTTTTCGATCTATTAATCTTTCTTTTATAATGTTTAACAGCACATCAATCATCTTCGAATGTCATCAGACGAAAGAGCTATTAGCAGAGACTGGGCGAAAGAATGAGGATCATCAAAGTAGGGGCGATAGATCATAAGTATATGACCATAACAAATTACGTTATTTAATGAATGGTATCGTATATTGGTTAATGTTTTTGTGATTCTTTGTAAATGCATTTCGATCGATTAATCTTTCTTTTATAATGTTTAACAGCACATCAAACATATTCGAATGTCAACAAACGAAAGAGCTATTAGCAGAGACTGGGCGACAGAATGAGGATCATCAAAGGGAAGGCGATAGATCATAAGTATATGACGATAACAAATAACGTTATTTAATGAATCGTATCGTATATTGGTTAATGTTTTTGTGATTCTTTGTAAATGCTTTTCGATCTATTAATCTTTCTTCTATAATGTTTAACAGCACAGCAATCATCTTCGAATGTCATCAAACGAAAGAGCTATTAGCAGAGACTGGGAGAAGGAATGAGGATCATCAAAGGGGAGGCGATAGATCATAAGTATATGACCATAACAAATTACGTTATTTAATGAATGGTATCGTATATTGGTTAATGTTTTTGGGATTCTTTGTAAATGCTATTCGATCTATTAATCTTTCTTTTATAATGTTTAACAGCACATCAATCATCTTCAAATGTCATCAAACGAAGAGATATTAGCAGAGACTGGGCGAAAGAATGAGGATCATCAAAGGGGTGGCGATAGATCATAAGTATATGACGATAACAAATTGCGTTATTTAATGAATGGTATCGTATATTGGTAAATGTTTTTGTGATTCTTTGTAAATGCTATTCGATCTATTAATCTTTCTTTTATAATGTTTAACAGCACATCAATCATCTTCAAATGTCATCAAACGAAGAGATATTAGCAGAGACTGGGCGAAAGAATGAGGATCATCAAAGGGGTGGCGATAGATCATAAGTATATGACGATAACAAATTGCGTTATTTAATGAATGGTATCGTATATTGGTTAATGTTTTTGTGATTCTTTGTAAATGCTATTCGTTCTATTAATCTTTCTTTTATAATGTTTAACAGCACATCATTCATCTTCGAATGTCATCAAACGAAGAGATATTAGCAGAGACTGGGCAAAAGAATGAGGATCATCAAAGGGGTGGCTATAGATCATAAGTATATGACGATAACAAATTGCGTTATTTAATGAATGGTATCGTATATTGGTTAATGTTTTTGTGATTCCTTGTAAATGCTTTTCGATCTATTAATCTTTCTTTTATAATGTTTAACAGCACATCAATCATCTTCGAATGTCATCAAACGAAAGAGCTATTAGCAGAGACTGGGCGAAAGAATGAGGATCAAAAAAGTGGAGGCGATAGATCATAAGTATATGACGATAACAAATTACGTTATTTAATGAATGGTATCGTATATTGGTTAATGTTTTTCCGATTCTTTGTAAATGCTTTTCGATCTATTAATCTTTCTTTTATAATGTTTTACAGCACATCAATCATCTTCGAATTTTATCAAACGAAAGAGCTATTAGCAGTGACTGGGCGACAAAATGAGGATCATAAAAGGGGAGGCGATAGATCATAAGTATATGACGATAACAAATTACGTTATTTAATGAATGGTATCGTATATTGGGTAATGTTTTTGTGATGCTTTGTAAATGCTTTTCGTTCTATTAATCGCTCTTTTATAATGTTAAACAGCATATCAATCAACTTCGAATGTCATCAAACGAAAGAGCTATTAGCAGTGACTGGGCGACAAAATGAGGATCATCAAAGGGGAGGCGATAGATCATAAGTATATGACGATAACAAATTACGTTATTTAATGAATGGTATCGTATATTGGTTAATGTTTTTGTGATAATTTGTAAATACTTTTCGATCTATTAATCTCTCTTTTATAATGTTTAACAGCACATCAATCATCTTCGAATGTCATCAAACGAAGAGATATTAGCAAAGACTGGGCGAAAGAATGAGGATCATCAAAGGGGCTGCGATAGATCATAAGTATATGACGATAACAAATTACGCTATTTAATGAATGGTATCGTATATTGGTTAATGTTTTTGTGATTCTTTGTAAATGCGTTCGTTCTATAATTCGTTCTTTTATAATGTTTAACAGTGCATCAATCATCTTCGAATGTCATCAAACAAAAGAGCTAATAGCAGAGACTGGGCGAATGAATGAGGATCATCAAAGGGGAGGCGATAGATCATAAGTATATGACGATAACAAATTACGTTATTTAATGAATGGTATCGTATATTGGTTAATGTTTTTGTGATTCTTTGTAAATGCGTTTCGTTCTATAATTCGTTCTTTTATAATGTTTAACAGTGCATCAATCATCTTCGAATGTCATCAAACAAAAGAGCTAATAGCAGAGACTGGGCGAATGAATGAGGATCATCAAAGGGGAGGCGATAGATCATAAGTATATGACGATAACAAATTGCGTTATTTAATGAATGGTATCGTATATTGGTTAATGTTTTTGTGATTCTTTGCAAATGCTTTTCGATCTATTAATCTTTCATTTATAATTGTTTAACAGCACATCAATCATCTTCGAATGTCATCAAACGAAGAGATATTAGCAGAGACTGGGCGAAAGAATGAGGATCATCAAAGGGGTGGCTATAGATCATAAGTATATGACGATAACAAATTGCGTTATTTAATGAATGGTATCTTATATTGGTTAATGTTTTTGTGATTCTTTGTAAATGCTTTTCGATCTATTAATCTTTCTTTTATAATGTTTAACAGCACATCAATCATCTTCAAATGTCATCAAACGAAAGAGCTATTATCAGAGACTTGGCGAATGAATGAGGATCATCAAAGGGGAGGCGATAGATCATAAGTATATGACGATAACAAATTACGTTATTTAATGAATGGTATCGTATATTGGTTAATGTTTTTGTGATACTTTGTAAATACTTTTCGATCTATTAATCTTTCTTTTATAATGTTTAACAGCTCATCAATCATCTTCGAATGTCATCAGACGAAAGAGCTATTAGCAGAGACTGGGCGACAGAATGAGGATCATCAAAGGGGAGGCGATAGATCATAAGTATATGACGATAACAAATTACGTTATTTAATGAATGGTATCGTATATTGGTTAATGTTTTTGTGATTCTTTGTAAATGCATTTCGATCGATTAATCTTTCTTTTATAATGTTTAACAGCACATCAAACATATTCGAATGTCAACAAACGAAAGAGCTATTAGCAGAGACTGGGCGACAGAATGAGGATCATCAAAGGGAAGGCGATAGATCATAAGTATATGACGACAACAAATTACGTTATTTAATGAATGGTATCGTATATTGGTTAATGTTTTTATGATACTTGGTAAAAAACTTTTCGATCTATTAATCTTTCTTTTATAATGTTTAACAGCACATCAATCATCTTCGAATGTCATCAAACGAAAGAGCTACTAGCAGAGACTGGGCGACTGAATGAGGATCATCAAAAGGAAGGCGATAGATCATAAGTATATGACGATAACAAATAACGTTATTTAATGAATCGTATCGTAATTTGGTTAATGTTTTTGTGATTCTTTGTAAATGCTTTTCGATCTATTAATCTTTTTCTATAATGTTTAACAGCACAGCAATCATCTTCGAATGTCATCAAACGAAAGAGCTATTAGCAGAACTGGGCGAAAGAATGAGGATCATCAAAGGGGAGGCGATAGATCATAAGTATATGACGATAACAAATTACGTTATTTAATGAATGGTATCGTATATTGGTTAATGTTTTTGGGATTCTTTGTAAATGCTTTTCGATCTATAAATCTTTCTTTTATAATGTTTTACGGCACATCAATACTCTTCGAATGTCATCAAACGAAAGCGCTATTAGCAGAGACTGGGAGAAAGAATGAGGATCATCAAAGGGGAGGCCATAGATCATAAGTTTATGACGATAACAAAATACATTATTTAATGAATGGTATCGTATATTGGTTAATGTTTTTGTGATTCTTTGCAAATGCTTTTCGATCTATTAATCTTTCATTTATAATTGTTTAACAGCACATCAATCATCTTCGAATGTCATCAAACGAAGAGATATTAGCAGAGACTGGGCGAAAGAATGAGGATCATCAAAGGGGTGGCTATAGATCATAAGTATATGACGATAACAAATTGCGTTATTTAATGAATGGTATCGTATATTGGTTAATGTTTTTGTGATTCTTTGTAAATGCTTTTCGATCTATTAATCTTTCTTTTATAATGTTTAACAGCACATCAATCATCTTCGAATGTCATCAAACGAAAGAGCTATTAGCAGAGACTGGGCGAAAGAATGAGGATCAACAAAGTGGAGGCGATAGATCATAAGTATATGACGATAACAAATTACGTTATTTAATGAATGGTATCGTATATTGGTTAATGTTTTTGTGATTCTTTGTGAATGCTTTTCGATCTATTAATCTTTCTTTTATAATGTTTAACAGCACATCAATCATCTTCGAATATTATCAAACGAAAGAGCTATTAGCAGTGACTGGGCGACAAAATGAGGATCATCAAAGGGGAGGCGATAGATCATAAGTATATGACGATAACAAATTACGTTATTTAATGAATGGTATCGTATATTGGGTAATGTTTTTGTGATGCTTTGTAAATGCTTTTCGTTCTATTATTCGTTCTTTTATAATGTTAAACATCATATCAATCAACTTCGAATGTCATCAAACGAAAGAGCTATTAGCAGAGACTGGGAGAAAGAATGAGGATCATCAAAGGGGAGACGATAGATCATAAGTATATGACGATAACAAATTACGTTATTTAATGAATGGTATCGTATATTGGTTAATGTTTTTGTGATACTTTGTAAATACTTTTCGATCTATTAATCTCTCTTTTATAATGTTTAACAGCACATCAATCATCTTCGAATGTCATCAAACGAAGAGATATTAGCAAACACTGGGCGAAAGAATGAGGATCATCAAAGGGGCTGCGATAGATCATAAGTATATGACGATAACAAATTGCGTTATTTAATGAATGGTATCGTATATTGGTTAATGTTTTTGTGATTCTTTGTAAATGCTTTTCGATCTATTAATCTTTCTTTTATAATGTTTAACAGCACATCAATTATCTTCGAATGTCATCAAACGAAAGAGCTATTAGCAGTCTCTGGGCGGAGAATGAGGATCATCAAAGGGGAGGCGATTGATCATAAGTATATGACGATAACAAATTACGTTATTTAATGAATGGTATCGTATATTGGTTAATGTTTTTGTGATTTTTTGTAAATTCTTTTCGATCTATTATTCTTTGTTTAAATATGTTTAACAGCACATCAATCATCTTCGAATGTCATCAAACGAAAGAGCTATTAGCAGAAACTGGGCGACAGAATGAGGATCAACAAAGTAGAGGCGATAGATCATAAGTATATGACGATAACAAATTACGTTATTTAATGAATGGTATCGTATATTGGTTAATGTTTTTGTGATTCTTTGTAAATGCTATTCGATCTATTAATCTTTCTTTTATAATGTTTAACAGCACATCAATCATCTTCGAATGTCATCAAACAAAAGAGCTATTAGCAGTGACTGGGCGACAGAATGAGGATCATCAAAGGGGAGGCGATGGATCATAAGTATATGACGATAACAAATTACGTTATTTAATTTATGGTATCGTATATTGGTTAATGTTTTTGTGATTCTTTGTAAATGCTTTTCGATCTATTAATCTTTCTTTTATAATGTTTAACAGCACATCAATTATCTTCGAATGTCATCAAACGAAAGAGCTATTAGCAGTCTCTGGGCGAATGAATGAGGATCATCAAAGGGGAGGCGATTGATCATAAGTATATGACGATAACAAATTACGTTATTTAATGAATGGTATCGTATATTGGTTAATGTTTTTGTGATTCTTTGTAAATTCTTTTCGATCTATTATTCTTTCTTTTATAATGTTTAACAGCACATCAATCATCTTCGAATGTCATCAAACGAAAGAGCTATTAGCAGAAACTGGGCGACAGAATGAGGATCAACAAAGTGGAGGCGATAGATCATAAGTATATGACGATAACAAATTACGTTATTTAATGAATGGTATCGTATATTGGTTAATGTTTTTGTGATTCTTTGTAAATGCTATTCGATCTATTAATCTTTCTTTTATAATGTTTAACAGCACATCAATCATCTTCGAATGTCATCAAACGAAAGAGCTATTAGCAGTGACTGGGCGACAGAATGAGGATCATCAAAGGGGAGGCGATGGATCATAAGTATATGACGATAACAAATTACGTTATTTAATTAATGGTTTCGTATATTGGTTAATGCTTTTGCGATTCTTTGTAAATGCGTTTCGTTCTATAATTCGTTCTTTTATAATGTTTAACAGTGCATCAATCATCTTCGAATGTCATCAAACGAAAGAGCTAATAGCAGAGACTGGGCGAATGAATGAGGATCATCAATGGGGAGGCGATAGATCATAAGTATATGACGATAACAAATTACGTTACTTAATGAATGGTATCGTATATTGGTTAATGTTTCTGCGAGTCTTTGTAAATGCTTTTTGATCTATTAATCTTTCTTTTATAATGTTTAACAGCACATCAATCATCCTCGAATGTCATCAAACGAAAGAGCTAATAGCAGAGACTGGGCGAAAGAATGAGGATCATCAAAGGGGAGGCGATAGATCATAAGTATATGACGATAACAAATTACGTTATTTAATGAATGGTATCGTACATTGGTTAATGTTTTTGTGATTCTTTGTAAATGCGTTTCGTTCTATAATTCGTTCTTTTATAATGTTTAACAGTGCATCAATCATCTTCGAATGTCATCAAACAAAAGAGCTAATAGCAGAGACTGGGCGAATGAATGAGGATCATCAAAGGGGAGGCGATAGATCATAAGTATATGACGATAACAAATTACGTTATTTAATGAATGGTATCGTATATTGGTTAATGTTTTTGTGATTCTTTGTAAATGCGTTTCGTTCTATAATTCGTTCTTTTATAATGTTTAACAGTGCATCAATCATCTTCGAATGTCATCAAACGAAAGAGCTAATAGCAGAGACTGGGCGAATGAATGAGGATCATCAAAGGGGAGGCGATAGATCATAAGTATATGACCATAACAAATTACGTTATTTAATGAATGGTATCGTATATTGGTTAATGTTTTTGGGATTCTTTGTAAATGCTATTCGATCTATTAATCTTTCTTTTATAATGTTTAACAGCACATCAATCATCTTCAAATGTCATCAAACGAAGAGATATTAGCAGAGACTGGGCGAAAGAATGAGGATCATCAAAGGGGTGGCGATAGATCATAAGTATATGACGATAACAAATTGCGTTATTTAATGAATGGTATCGTATATTGGTAAATGTTTTTGTGATTCTTTGTAAATGCTATTCGATCTATTAATCTTTCTTTTATAATGTTTAACAGCACATCAATCATCTTCAAATGTCATCAAACGAAGAGATATTAGGAGAGACTGGGCGAAAGAATGAGGATCATCAAAGGGGTGGCGATAGATCATAAGTATATGACGATAACAAATTGCGTTATTTAATGAATGGTATCGTATATTGGTTAATGTTTTTGTGATTCTTTGTAAATGCTATTCGTTCTATTAATCTTTCTTTTATAATGTTTAACAGCACATCATTCATCTTCGAATGTCATCAAACGAAGAGATATTAGCAGAGACTGGGCAAAAGAATGAGGATCATCAAAGGGGTGGCTATAGATCATAAGTATATGACGATAACAAATTGCGTTATTTAATGAATGGTATCGTATATTGGTTAATGTTTTTGTGATTCCTTGTAAATGCTTTTCGATCTATTAATCTTTCTTTTATAATGTTTAACAGCACATCAATCATCTTCGAATGTCATCAAACGAAAGAGCTATTAGCAGAGACTGGGCGAAAGAATGAGGATCAAAAAAGTGGAGGCGATAGATCATAAGTATATGACGATAACAAATTACGTTATTTATTGAATGGTATCGTATATTGGTTAATGTTTTTGTGATTCTTTGTAAATGCTTTTCGATCTATTAATCTTTCTTTTATAATGTTTAACAGCACATCAATCATCTTCGAATTTTATCAAACGAAAGAGCTATTAGCAGTGACTGGGCGACAAAATGAGGATCATAAAAGGGGAGGCGATAGATCATAAGTATATGACGATAACAAATTACGTTATTTAATGAATGGTATCGTATATTGGGTAATGTTTTTGTGATGCTTTGTAAATGCTTTTCGTTCTATTAATCGTTCTTTTATAATGTTAAACAGCATATCAATCAACTTCGAATGTCATCAAACGAAAGAGCTATTAGCAGTGACTGGGCGACAAAATGAGGATCATCAAAGGGGAGGCGATAGATCATAAGTATATGACGATAACAAATTACGTTATTTAATGAATGGTATCGTATATTGGTTAATGTTTTTGTGATACTTTGTAAATACTTTTCGATCTATTAATCTCTCTTTTATAATGTTTAACAGCACATCAATCATCTTCGAATGTCATCAAACGAAGAGATATTAGCAAAGACTGGGCGAAAGAATGAGGATCAACAAAGTGGAGGCGATAGATCATAAGTATATGACGATAACAAATTACGTTATTTAATGAATGGTATCGTATATTGGTTAATGTTTTTGTGATTCTTTGTGAATGCTTTTCGATCTATTAATCTTTCTTTTATAATGTTTAACAGCACATCAATCATCTTCGAATATTATCAAACGAAAGAGCTATTAGCAGTGACTGGGCGACAAAATGAGGATCATCAAAGGGGAGGCGATAGATCATAAGTATATGACGATAACAAATTACGTTATTTAATGAATGGTATCGTATATTGGGTAATGTTTTTGTGATGCTTTGTAAATGCTTTTCGTGCTATTATTCGTTCTTTTATAATGTTAAACAGCATATCAATCAACTTCGAATGTCATCAAACGAAAGAGCTATTAGCAGAGACTGGGAGAAAGAATGAGGATCATCAAAGGGGAGACGATAGATCATAAGTATATGACGATAACAAATTACGTTATTTAATGAATGGTATCGTATATTGGTTAATGTTTTTGTGATACTTTGTAAATACTTTTCGATCTATTAATCTCTCTTTTATAAAGTTTAACAGCACATCAATCATCTTCGAATGTCATCAAACGAAGAGATATTAGCAAACACTGGGCGAAAGAATGAGGATCATCAAAGGGGCTGCGATAGATCATAAGTATATGACGATAACAAATTGCGTTATTTAATGAATGGTATCGTATATTGGTTAATGTTTTTGTGATTCTTTGTAAATGCTTTTCGATCTATTAATCTTTCTTTTATAATGTTTAACAGCACATCAATTATCTTCGAATGTCATCAAACGAAAGAGCTATTAGCAGTGACTGGGCGACAAAATGAGGATCATCAAAGGGGAGGCGATAGATCATAAGTATATGACGATAACAAATTACGTTATTTAATGAATGGTATCGTATATTGGTTAATGTTTTTGTGATACTTTGTAAATACTTTTCGATCTATTAATCTCTCTTTTATAATGTTTAACAGCACATCAATCATCTTCGAATGTCATCAAACGAAGAGATATTAGCAAAGACTGGGCGAAAGAATGAGGATCATCAAAGGGGCTGCGATAGATCATAAGTATATGACGATAACAAATTACGCTATTTAATGAATGGTATCGTATATTGGTTAATATTTTTGTGATTCTTTGTAAATGCGTTTCGTTCTATAATTCGTTCTTTTATAATGTTTAACAGTGCATCAATCATCTTCGAATGTCATCAAACAAAAGAGCTAATAGCAGAGACTGGGCGAATGAATGAGGATCATCAAAGGGGAGGCGATAGATCATAAGTATATGACGATAACAAATTACGTTATTTAATGAATGGTATCGTATATTGGTTAATGTTTTTGTGATTCTTTGTAAATGCGTTTCGTTCTATAATTCGTTCTTTTATAATGTTTAACAGTGCATCAATCATCTTCGAATGTCATTAAAACAAAAGAGCTAATAGCAGAGACTGGGCGAATGAATGAGGATCATCAAAGGGGAGGCGATAGATCATAAGTATATGACGATAACAAATTGCGTTATTTAATGAATGGTATCGTATATTGTTTAATGTTTTTGTGATTCTTTGCATATGCTTTTCGATCTATTAATCTTTCATTTAAAATTGTTTAACAGCACATCAATCATCTTCGAATGTCATCAAACGAAGAGATATTAGCAGAGACTGGGCGAAAGAATGAGGATCATCAAAGGGGTGGCTATAGATCATAAGTATATGACGATAACAAATTACGTTATTTAATGAATGGTATCGTATATTGGTTAATGTTTTTGTGATACTTTGTAAATACTTTTCGATCTATTAATCTCTCTTTTATAATGTTTAACAGCACATCAATCATCTTCGAATGTCATCAAACGAAGAGATATTAGCAAAGACTGGGCGAAAGAATGAGGATCATCAAAGGGGCTGCGATAGATCATAAGTATATGACCATAACAAATTACGCTATTTAATGAATGGTATCGTATATTGGTTAATGTTTTTGTGATTCTTTGTAAATGCGTTTCGTTCTATAATTCGTTCTTTTATAATGTTTAACAGTGCATCAATCATCTTCGAATGTCATCAAACAAAAGAGCTAATAGCAGAGACTGGGCGAATGAATGAGGATCATCAAAGGGGAGGCGATAGATCATAAGTATATGACGATAACAAATTACGTTATTTAATGAATGGTATCGTATATTGGTTAATGTTTTTGTGATTCTTTGTAAATGCGTTTCGTTCTATAATTCGTTCTTTTATAATGTTTAACAGTGCATCAATCATCTTCGAATGTCATCAAACTAAAGAGCTAATAGCAGAGACTGGGCGAATGAATGAGGATCATCAAAGGGGAGGCGATAGATCATAAGTATATGACGATAACAAATTGCGTTATTTAATGAATGGTATCGTATATTGGTTAATGTTTTTGTGATTCTTTGTAAATGCTTTTCGATCTATTAATCTTTCTTTTATAATGTTTAACAGCACATCAATCATCTTCGAATGTCATCAAACGAAAGAGCTATTAGCAGAGACTGGGCGAAAGAATGAGGATCAACAAAGTGGAGGCGATAGATCATAAGTATATGACGATAACAAATTACGTTATTTAATGAATGGTATCGTATATTGGTTAATGTTTTTGTGATTCTTTGCGAATGCTTTTCGATCTATTAATCTTTCTTTTATAATGTTTAACAGCACATCAATCATCTTCGAATATTATCAAACGAAAGAGCTATTAGCAGTGACTGGGCGACAAAATGAGGATCATCAAAGGGGAGGCGATAGATCATAAGTATATGACGATAACAAATTACGTTATTTAATGAATGGTATCGTATATTGGGTAATGTTTTTGTGATGCTTTGTAAATGCTTTTCGTTCTATTATTCGTTCTTTTATAATGTTAAACAGCATATCAATCAACTTCGAATGTCATCAAACGAAAGAGCTATTAGCAGAGACTGGGAGAAAGAATGAGGATCATCAAAGGGGAGACGATAGATCATAAGTATATGACGATAACAAATTACGTTATTTAATGAATGGTATCGTATATTGGTTAATGTTTTTGTGATACTTTGTAAATAATTTTCGATCTATTAATCTCTCTTTTATAAAGTTTAACAGCACATCAATCATCTTCGAATGTCATCAAACGAAGAGATATTAGCAAACACTGGGCGAAAGAATGAGGATCATCAAAGGGGCTGCGATAGATCATAAGTATATGACGATAACAAATTGCGTTATTTAATGAATGGTATCGTATATTGGTTAATGTTTTTGTGATTCTTTGTAAATGCTTTTCGATCTATTAATCTTTCTTTTATAATGTTTAACAGCACATCAATTATCTTCGAATGTCATCAAACGAAAGAGCTATTAGCAGTCTCTGGGCGAATGAATGAGGATCATCAAAGGGGAGGCGATTGATCATAAGTATATGACGATAACAAATTACGTTATTTAATGAATGGTATCGTATATTGGTTAATGTTTTTGTGATTCTTTGTAAATTCTTTTCGATCTATTATTCTTTCTTTTATAATGTTTAACAGCACATCAATCATCTTCGAATGTCATCAAACGAAAGAGCTATTAGCAGAAACTGGGCGACAGAATGAGGATCAACAAAGTGGAGGCGATAGATCATAAGTATATGACGATAACAAATTACGTTATTTAATGAATGGTATCGTATATTGGTTAATGTTTTTGTGATTCTTTGTAAATGCTATTCGATCTATTAATCTTTCTTTTATAATGTTTAACAGCACATCAATCATCTTCGAATGTCATCAAACGAAAGAGCTATTAGCAGTGACTGGGCGACAGAATGAGGATCATCAAAGGGGAGGCGATGGATCATAAGTATATGACGATAACAAATTACGTTATTTAATTAATGGTTTCGTATATTGGTTAATGTTTTTGCGATTCTTTGTAAATGCGTTTCGTTCTATAATTCGTTCTTTTATAATGTTTAACAGTGCATCAATCATCTTCGAATGTCATCAAACGAAAGAGCTAATAGCAGAGACTGGGCGAATGAATGAGGATCATCAATGGGGAGGCGATAGATCATAAGTATATGACGATAACAAATTACGTTACTTAATGAATGGTATCGTATATTGGTTAATGTTTCTGCGAGTCTTTGTAAATGCTTTTTGATCTATTAATCTTTCTTTTATAATGTTTAACAGCACATCAATCATCCTCGAATGTCATCAAACGAAAGAGCTAATAGCAGAGACTGGGCGAAAGAATGAGGATCATCAAAGGGGAGGCGATAGATCATAAGTATATGACGATAACAAATTACGTTATTTAATGAATGGTATCGTACATTGGTTAATGTTTTTGTAATTCTTTGTAAATGCGTTTCGTTCTATAATTCGTTCTTTTATAATGTTTAACAGTGCATCAATCATCTTCGAATGTCATCAAACAAAAGAGCTAATAGCAGAGACTGGGCGAATGAATGAGGATCATCAAAGGGGAGGCGATAGATCATAAGTATATGACGATAACAAATTACGTTATTTAATGAATGGTATCGTATATTGGTTAATGTTTTTGTGATTCTTTGTAAATGCGTTTCGTTCTATAATTCGTTCTTTTATAATGTTTAACAGTGCATCAATCATCTTCGAATGTCATCAAACGAAAGAGCTAATAGCAGAGACTGGGCGAATGAATGAGGATCATCAAAGGGGAGGCGATAGATCATAAGTATATGACGATAACAAATTACGTTATTTAATGAATGGTATCGTATATTGGTGAATGTTTTTGTGATTCTTTGTAAATGCTTTTCGTTCTATAATTCGTTCATTTATAATGTGAAACAGCACATCAATCATCTTCGAATGTCATCAAACGAAAGAGCTAATAGCAGAGACTGGGCGACAGAATGAAGATCATCAAAGGGGAGGCGATCGATCATAAGTATATCACGATAACAAATTACGTTATTTATTGAATGGTATCGTATATCGGTTAATGTTTTTGTGATTCTTTGTAAATGCTTTTCGATCTATTAATCTTTCTTTTATAATGTTTAACAGCACATCAATCATCTTCAAATGTCATCAAACGAAGAGATATTAGCAGAGACTGGGCGAAAGAATGAGGATCATCAAAGGGGTGGCGATAGATCATAAGTATATGACGATAACAAATTGCGTTATTTAATGAATGGTATCGTATATTGGTTAATGTTTTTGTGATTCTTTGTAAATGCTATTCGTTCTATTAATCTTTCTTTTATAATGTTTAACAGCACATCATTCATCTTCGAATGTCATCAAACGAAGAGATATTAGCAGAGACTGGGCAAAAGAATGAGGATCATCAAAGGGGTGGCTACAGATCATAAGTATATGACGAATACAAATTGCGTTATTTAATGAATGGTATCGTATATTGGTTAATGTTTTTGTGATTCCTTGTAAATGCTTTTCGATCTATTAATCTTTCTTTTATAATGTTTAACAGCACATCAATCATCTTCGAATGTCATCAAACGAAAGAGCTATTAGCAGAGACTGGGCGAAAGAATGAGGATCAACAAAGTGGAGGCGATAGATCATAAGTATATGACGATAACAAATTACGTTATTTAATGAATGGTATCGTATATTGGTTAATGTTTTTGTGATTCTTTGTAAATGCTTTTCGATCTATTAATCTTTCTTTTATAATGTTTAACAGCACATCAATCATCTTCGAATTTTATCAAACGAAAGAGCTATTAGCAGTGACTGGGCGACAAAATGAGGATCATAAAAGGGGAGGCGATAGATCATAAGTATATGACGATAACAAATTACGTTATTTAATGAATGGTATCGTATATTGGGTAATGTTTTTGTGATGCTTTGTAAATGCTTTTCGTTCTATTAATCGTTCTTTTATAATGTTAAACAGCATATCAATCAACTTCGAATGTCATCAAACGAAAGAGCTATTAGCAGTGACTGGGCGACAAAATGAGGATCATCAAAGGGGAGGCGATAGATCATAAGTATATGACGATAACAAATTACGTTATTTAATGAATGGTATCGTATATTGGTTAATGTTTTTGTGATACTTAGTAAATACTTTTCGATCAATTAATCTCTCTTTTATAATGTTTAACAGCACATCAATCATCTTCGAATGTCATCAAACGAAGAGATATTAGCAAAGACTGGGCGAAAGAATAAGGATCATCAAAGGGGCTGCGATAGATCATAAGTATATGACGATAACAAATTACGCTATTTAATGAATGGTATCGTATATTGGTTAATGTTTTTGTGATTCTTTGTAAATGCGTTTCGTTCTATAATTCGTTCTTTTATAATGTTTAACAGTGCATCAATCATCTTCGAATGTCATCAAACAAAAGAGCTAATAGCAGAGACTGGGCGAATGAATGAGGATCATCAAAGGGGAGGCGATAGATCATAAGTATATGACGATAACAAATTACGTTATTTAATGAATGGTATCGTATATTGGTTAATGTTTTTGTGATTCTTTGTAAATGCGTTTCGTTCTATAATTCGTTCTTTTATAATGTTTAACAGTGCATCAATCATCTTAGAATGTCATCAAACGAAAGAGCTAATAGCAGAGACTGGGCGAATGAATGAGGATCATCAAAGGGGAGGCGATAGATCATAATTATATGACGATAACAAATTACGTTATTTAATGAATGGTATCGTATATTGGTTAATGTTTTTGTGATTCTTTGTAAATGCTTTTCGATCTATTAATCTTTCTTTTATAATGTTTAACAGCACATCAATCATCTTCGAATGTCATCAAACGAAAGAGCTATTAGCAGAGACTGGGCGAAAGAATGAGGATCATCAAAGGGGATGCGATAGATCATAAGTATATGACGATAACAAATTAAGTTATTTAATGAATGGTATCGTATATTGGTTAATGTTTTTGTGATTCTTTGTAAATGCTTTTCCATCTATTAATCTTTCTTTTATAATGTTTTACAGCACATCAATCAACTTCGAATGTCATCAAACGAAAGAGCTATTAGCAGAGACTGGGCGAATAAATGAGGATCATCAAAGTGGAGGCGACAGATCATAAGTATATGACGATAACAAATTACGTTATTTAATGAATCGTATCGTATATTGGTTAATGTTTTTTGTGATTCTTTGTAAATGCTTTTCGATCTATTAATCTTTCTTTTATAATGTTTAACAGCACATCAATCATCTTCGAATTTCATCAGACGAAAAGCTATTAGCAGAGACTGGGTGAAAGAATGAGGATCATCAAAGTGGGGGCGATAGATCATAAGTATATGACGATAACAAATTACGTTATTTAATGAATGGTATCGTATATTGGTTAATGTTTTTGTGATTCTTTGTAAATGCATTTCGATCGATTAATCTATCTTTTATAATGTTTAACAGCACATCAAACATATTCGAATGTCAACAAACGAAAGAGCTATTAGCAGAGACTGGGCGACAGAATGAGGATCATCAAAGGGAAGGCGATAGATCATAAGTATATGACGACAACAAATTACGTTATTTAATGAATGGTATCGTATATTGGTTAATGTTTTTGTGATACTTGGTAAAAAACTTTTCGATCTATTAATCTTTCTTTTATAATGTTTAACAGCACATCAATCATCCTCGAATGTTATCAAACGAAAGAGCTACTAGCAGAGACTCGGCGAATGACTGAGGATCATCAAACGGAAGGCGATAGATCATAAGTATATGACGATAACAAATAACGTTATTTAATGAATCGTATCGTATATTGGTTAATGTTTTTGTGATTCTTTGTAAATGCTTTTCGATGTATTAATCTTTCTTCTATAATGTTTAACAGCACATCAATCATCTTCGAATGTCATCAAACGAAAGAGCTATTAGCAGAGACTGGTTGAAAGAATGAGGATCATCAAAGTGGAGGCGACAGATCATAAGTATATGACGATAACAAATTACGTTATTTAATGAATCGTATCGTATATTGGTTAATGTTTTTGTGATTCTTTGTAAATGCTTTTCGATCTATTAATCTTTCTTTTATAATGTTTAACAGCACATCAATCATCTTCGAATGTCATCAAACGAAAGAGCTATTAGCAGAGACTGGGCGAAAGAATGAGGATCATCAAAGGTAAGGCGATAGATCATAAGCATATGACGATAACAAATTACGTTATTTAATGAATGGTATCGTATATTGGTTAATGTTTTTGTGATCCTTTGTAAATTCTTTTCGATCTATTAATCTTTCTTTTATAATGTTTAACAGCACATCAATCATCTTCGAATGTCATCAAACGAAAGTGCTATTTGCAGAGACTGGGCGAAAGAATAAGGATGATCAAAGGGGAGGTGATAGATCATAAGTATATGACGATAACAAATTGCGTTATTTAATGAATGGTATCGTATATTGGTTAATGTTTTTGTGATTCTTTGTAAATGCTTTTCGATCTATTACTCTTTCTTTTATAATGTTTAACAGCACATCAATCATCTTCGAATGTCATCAAACGAAAGAGCTATTAGCAGAGACTGGGCGAAAGAATGAGGATCAACAAAGTGGTGGCGATAGATCATAAGTATATGACGATAACAAATTACGTTATTTAATGAATGGTATCGTATATTGGTTAATGTTTTTGTGATTCTTTGTAAATGCTTTTCGATTTATTAATCATTCTTTTATAATGTTTAACAGCACATCAATCATCTTCGAATGTCATCAAACGAAAGAGCTATTAGCAGAGACTGGGCGAAAGAATGAGGATCATCAAAGGGGAGGCGATAGATCATAAGTATATGACGATAACCAATTATGTTATTTAATGAATGGTATCGTAAAATGGTTAATGTTTTTGTGATTCTTTGTAAATCCTCGAATGTCATCAAACGAAAGAGCTATTAGCAGAGACTGGGCGAAAGAATGAGGATCATCAAAGGGGAGGCGATAGATCATAAGTATATGACCATAACAAATTACTTTATTTAATTAATGGTATCGTATATTGGGTTATGTTTTTGTGATTCTTCGTAAATGCTTTTCCATCTATTAATCATTCTTTTATAATGTATTACAGCACATCAATCAACTTCGAATGTCATCAAACGGAAGAGCTATGAGCAGAGACTGGGCGAAAGAATGAGGATCATCAAAGGGGTGGCGATAGATCATAAGTATATAACGATAACAAATTACGTTATTTAATGAATGGTATCGTATATTGGTTAATGTTTTTGTGATTCTTTGTAAATGCTATTCGATCTATTAATCTTTCTTTTATAATGTTTAAAGGCACATCAATACTCTTCGAATGTCATCAAACCGAAGAGCTATTAGCAGAGACTGGGCGAAAGAATGAGGATCATCAAAGGGGAGGCGATAGATCATAAGTATATGACGATAACAAATTACATCATTTAATGAATGGTATCGTATATTGGTTAATGTTTTTGTGATTCTTTGTAAATGCGTTTCGTTCTATAATTCGTTCTTTTATAATGTTTAACAGTGCATCAATCATCTTCGAATGTCATCAAACGAAAGAGCTAATAGCAGAGACTGGGCGAATGAATGAGGATCTTCAAAGGGGAGTCGATAGATCATAAGTATATGACGACAACAAATTACGTTATTTAATGAATGGTATCGTATATTGGTTAATGTTTTTGTGATACTTGGTAAATACTTTTCGATCTATTAATCTTTCTTTTATAATGTTTAACAGCACATGAATCATCTTCGAATGTCATCAAACGAAAGAGCTACTAGCTGAGACTGGGCGAATGAATGAGGATCATCAAAGGGAAGGCGATAGATCATAAGTATATGACGATAACAAATAACGTTATTTAATGAATCGTATCGTATATTGGTTATTTTTTTTTTTTGATTCTTTGTAAATGCTTTTCGATCTATTAATCTTTCTTCTATAATGTTTAACAGCACATCAATCATCTTCGAATGTCATCAAACGAAAGAGCTATTAGCAGAGACTGGGCGAAAGAATGAGGATCATCAAAGGGGAGGCGATAGATCATAAGTATATGACGATAACAAATTATGTTATTTAATGAATGGTATCGTAAAATGGTTAATGTTTTTGTGATTCTTTGTAAATCCTCGAATGTCATCAAACGAAAGAGCTATTAGCAGAGACTGGGCGAAAGAATGAGGATCATCAAAGGGGAGGCGATAGATCATAAGTATATGACCATAACAAATTACTTTATTTAATTAATGGTATCGTATATTGGGTTATGTTTTTGTGATTCTTCGTAAATGCTTTTCCATCTATTAATCATTCTTTTATAATGTTTTACAGCACATCAATCAACTTCGAATGTCATCAAACGGAAGAGCTATGAGCAGAGACTGGGCGAAAGAATGAGGATCATCAAAGGGGTGGCGATAGATCATAAGTATATAACGATAACAAATTACGTTATTTAATGAATGGTATCGTATATTGGTTAATGTTTTTGTGATTCTTTGTAAATGCTATTCGATCTATTAATCTTTCTTTTATAATGTTTAAAGGCACATCAATACTCTTCGAATGTCATCAAACCGAAGAGCTATTAGCAGAGACTGGGCGAAAGAATGAGGATCATCAAAGGGGAGGCGATAGATCATAAGTATATGACGATAACAAATTACATCATTTAATGAATGGTATCGTATATTGGTTAATGTTTTTGTGATTCTTTGTAAATGCGTTTCGTTCTATAATTCGTTCTTTTATAATGTTTAACAGTGCATCAATCATCTTCGAATGTCATCAAACGAAAGAGCTAATAGCAGAGACTGGGCGAATGAATGAGGATCTTCAAAGGGGAGTCGATAGATCATAAGTATATGACGACAACAAATTACGTTATTTAATGAATGGTATCGTATATTGGTTAATGTTTTTGTGATACTTGGTAAATACTTTTCGATCTATTAATCTTTCTTTTATAATGTTTAACAGCACATGAATCATCTTCGAATGTCATCAAACGAAAGAGCTACTAGCTGAGACTGGGCGAATGAATGAGGATCATCAAAGGGAAGGCGATAGATCATAAGTATATAACGATAACAAATTACGTTATTTAATGAATGGTATCGTATATTGGTTAATGTTTTTGTGATTCTTTGTAAATGCTATTCGATCTATTAATCTTTCTTTTATAATGTTTAAAGGCACATCAATACTCTTCGAATGTCATCAAACCGAAGAGCTATTAGCAGAGACTGGGCGAAAGAATGAGGATCATCAAAGGGGAGGCGATAGATCATAAGTATATGACGATAACAAATTACATCATTTAATGAATGGTATCGTATATTGGTTAATGTTTTTGTGATTCTTTGTAAATGCGTTTCGTTCTATAATTCGTTCTTTTATAATGTTTAACAGTGCATCAATCATCTTCGAATGTCATCAAACGAAAGAGCTAATAGCAGAGACTGGGCGAATGAATGAGGATCTTCAAAGGGGAGTCGATAGATCATAAGTATATGACGACAACAAATTACGTTATTTAATGAATGGTATCGTATATTGGTTAATGTTTTTGTGATACTTGGTAAATACTTTTCGATCTATTAATCTTTCTTTTATAATGTTTAACAGCACATGAATCATCTTCGAATGTCATCAAACGAAAGAGCTACTAGCTGAGACTGGGCGAATGAATGAGGATCATCAAAGGGAAGGCGATAGATCATAAGTATATGACGATAACAAATAACGTTATTTAATGAATCGTATCGTATATTGGTTATTTTTTTTTTTTGATTCTTTGTAAATGCTTTTCGATCTATTAATCTTTCTTCTATAATGTTTAACAGCACATCAATCATCTTCGAATGTCATCAAACGAAAGAGCTATTAGCAGAGACTGGGCGAAAGAATGAGGATCATCAAAGGGGAGGCGATAGATCATAAGTATATGACGATAACAAATTATGTTATTTAATGAATGGTATCGTAAAATGGTTAATGTTTTTGTGATTCTTTGTAAATCCTCGAATGTCATCAAACGAAAGAGCTATTAGCAGAGACTGGGCGAAAGAATGAGGATCATCAAAGGGGAGGCGATAGATCATAAGTATATGACCATAACAAATTACTTTATTTAATTAATGGTATCGTATATTGGGTTATGTTTTTGTGATTCTTCGTAAATGCTTTTCCATCTATTAATCATTCTTTTATAATGTTTTACAGCACATCAATCAACTTCGAATGTCATCAAACGGAAGAGCTATGAGCAGAGACTGGGCGAAAGAATGAGGATCATCAAAGGGGTGGCGATAGATCATAAGTATATAACGATAACAAATTACGTTATTTAATGAATGGTATCGTATATTGGTTAATGTTTTTGTGATTCTTTGTAAATGCTATTCGATCTATTAATCTTTCTTTTATAATGTTTAAAGGCACATCAATACTCTTCGAATGTCATCAAACCGAAGAGCTATTAGCAGAGACTGGGCGAAAGAATGAGGATCATCAAAGGGGAGGCGATAGATCATAAGTATATGACGATAACAAATTACATCATTTAATGAATGGTATCGTATATTGGTTAATGTTTTTGTGATTCTTTGTAAATGCGTTTCGTTCTATAATTCGTTCTTTTATAATGTTTAACAGTGCATCAATCATCTTCGAATGTCATCAAACGAAAGAGCTAATAGCAGAGACTGGGCGAATGAATGAGGATCTTCAAAGGGGAGTCGATAGATCATAAGTATATGACGACAACAAATTACGTTATTTAATGAATGGTATCGTATATTGGTTAATGTTTTTGTGATACTTGGTAAATACTTTTCGATCTATTAATCTTTCTTTTATAATGTTTAACAGCACATGAATCATCTTCGAATGTCATCAAACGAAAGAGCTACTAGCTGAGACTGGGCGAATGAATGAGGATCATCAAAGGGAAGGCGATAGATCATAAGTATATGACGATAACAAATAACGTTATTTAATGAATCGTATCGTATATTGGTTATTTTTTTTTTTTGATTCTTTGTAAATGCTTTTCGATCTATTAATCTTTCTTCTATAATGTTTAACAGCACAGCAATCATCTTCGAATGTCATCAAACGAAAGAGCTATTAGCAGAACTGGGCGAAAGAATGAGGATCATCAAAGGGGAGGCGATAGATCATAAGTTTATGACGATAACAAAATACATTATTTAATGAATGGTATCATATATTGGTTAATGTTTTTGTGATTCTTTGTAAATGCTTTTCGATCTATTAATCTTTCTTTTATAATTGTTTAACAGCACATCAATCATCTTCGAATGTCATCAAACGAAGAGATATTAGCAGAGACTGGGCGAAAGAATGAGGATCATCAAAGGGGTGGCGATAGATCATAAGTATATGACGATAACAAATTGCGTTATTTAATGAATGGTATCGTATATTGGTTACTGTTTTTGTGATTCTTTGTAAATGCTATTCGTTCTATTAATCTTTCTTTTATAATGTTTAACAGCACATCAATCATCTTCGAATGTCATCAAACGAAGAGATATTAGCAGAGACTGGGCAAAAGAATGAGGATCATCAAAGGGGTGGCTATAGATCATAAGTATATGACGATAACAAATTACGTTATTTAATGAATGGTATCGTATATTGGTTAATGTTTTTGTGATACTTTGTAAATACTTTTCGATCTATTAATCTCTCTTTTATAATGTTTAACAGCACATCAATCATCTTCGAATGTCATCAAACGAAGAGATATTAGCAAAGACTGGGCGAAAGAATGAGGATCATCAAAGGGGCTGCGATAGATCATAAGTATATGACCATAACAAATTACGCTATTTAATGAATGGTATCGTATATTGGTTAATGTTTTTGTGATTCTTTGTAAATGCGTTTCGTTCTATAATTCGTTCTTTTATAATGTTTAACAGTGCATCAATCATCTTCGAATGTCATCAAACAAAAGAGCTAATAGCAGAGACTGGGCGAATGAATGAGGATCATCAAAGGGGAGGCGATAGATCATAAGTATATGACGATAACAAATTACGTTATTTAATGAATGGTATCGTATATTGGTTAATGTTTTTGTGATTCTTTGTAAATGCGTTTCGTTCTATAATTCGTTCTTTTATAATGTTTAACAGTGCATCAATCATCTTCGAATGTCATCAAACTAAAGAGCTAATAGCAGAGACTGGGCGAATGAATGAGGATCATCAAAGGGGAGGCGATAGATCATAAGTATATGACGATAACAAATTGCGTTATTTAATGAATGGTATCGTATATTGGTTAATGTTTTTGTGATTCTTTGTAAATGCTTTTCGATCTATTAATCTTTCTTTTATAATGTTTAACAGCACATCAATCATCTTCGAATGTCATCAAACGAAAGAGCTATTAGCAGAGACTGGGCGAAAGAATGAGGATCAACAAAGTGGAGGCGATAGATCATAAGTATATGACGATAACAAATTACGTTATTTAATGAATGGTATCGTATATTGGTTAATGTTTTTGTGATTCTTTGCGAATGCTTTTCGATCTATTAATCTTTCTTTTATAATGTTTAACAGCACATCAATCATCTTCGAATATTATCAAACGAAAGAGCTATTAGCAGTGACTGGGCGACAAAATGAGGATCATCAAAGGGGAGGCGATAGATCATAAGTATATGACGATAACAAATTACGTTATTTAATGAATGGTATCGTATATTGGGTAATGTTTTTGTGATGCTTTGTAAATGCTTTTCGTTCTATTATTCGTTCTTTTATAATGTTAAACAGCATATCAATCAACTTCGAATGTCATCAAACGAAAGAGCTATTAGCAGAGACTGGGAGAAAGAATGAGGATCATCAAAGGGGAGACGATAGATCATAAGTATATGACGATAACAAATTACGTTATTTAATGAATGGTATCGTATATTGGTTAATGTTTTTGTGATGCTTTGTAAATGCTTTTCGTTCTATTATTCGTTCTTTTATAATGTTAAACAGCATATCAATCAACTTCGAATGTCATCAAACGAAAGAGCTATTAGCAGAGACTGGGAGAAAGAATGAGGATCATCAATGGGGAGGCGATAGATCATAAGTATATGACGATAACAAATTACGTTACTTAATGAATGGTATCGTATATTGGTTAATGTTTCTGCGAGTCTTTGTAAATGCTTTTTGATCTATTAATCTTTCTTTTATAATGTTTAACAGCACATCAATCATCCTCGAATGTCATCAAACGAAAGAGCTAATAGCAGAGACTGGGCGAAAGAATGAGGATCATCAAAGGGGAGGCGATAGATCATAAGTATATGACGATAACAAATTACGTTATTTAATGAATGGTATCGTACATTGGTTAATGTTTTTGTGATTCTTTGTAAATGCGTTTCGTTCTATAATTCGTTCTTTTATAATGTTTAACAGTGCATCAATCATCTTCGAATGTCATCAAACAAAAGAGCTAATAGCAGAGACTGGGCGAATGAATGAGGATCATCAAATGGGAGGCGATAGATCATAAGTATATGACGATAACAAATTACGTTATTTAATGAATGGTATCGTATATTGGTTAATGTTTTTGTGATTCTTTGTAAATGCGTTTCGTTCTATAATTCGTTCTTTTATAATGTTTAACAGTGCATCAATCAACTTCGAATGTCATCAAACGAAAGAGCTAATAGCAGAGACTGGGCGAATGAATGAGGATCATCAAAGGGGAGGCGATAGATCATAAGTATATGACGATAACAAATTACGTTATTTAATGAATGGTATCGTATATTGGTGAATGTTTTTGTGATTCTTTGTAAATGCTTTTCGTTCTATAATTCGTTCATTTATAATGTGAAACAGCACATCAATCATCTTCGAATGTCATCAAACGAAAGAGCTAATAGCAGAGACTGGGCGACAGAATGAAGATCATCAAAGGGGAGGCGATCGATCATAAGTATATCACGATAACAAATTACGTTATTTATTGAATGGTATCGTATATCGGTTAATGTTTTTGTGATTCTTTGTAAATGCTTTTCGATCTATTAATCTTTCTTTTATAATGTTTAACAGCACATCAATCATCTTCAAATGTCATCAAACGAAGAGATATTAGCAGAGACTGGGCGAAAGAATGAGGATCATCAAAGGGGTGGCGATAGATCATAAGTATATGACGATAACAAATTGCGTTATTTAATGAATGGTATCGTATATTGGTTAATGTTTTTGTGATTCTTTGTAAATGCTATTCGTTCTATTAATCTTTCTTTTATAATGTTTAACAGCACATCATTCATCTTCGAATGTCATCAAACGAAGAGATATTAGCAGAGACTGGGCAAAAGAATGAGGATCATCAAAGGGGTGGCTACAGATCATAAGTATATGACGAATACAAATTGCGTTATTTAATGAATGGTATCGTATATTGGTTAATGTTTTTGTGATTCCTTGTAAATGCTTTTCGATCTATTAATCTTTCTTTTATAATGTTTAACAGCACATCAATCATCTTCGAATGTCATCAAACGAAAGAGCTATTAGCAGAGACTGGGCGAAAGAATGAGGAAAAACAAAGTGGAGGCGATAGATCATAAGTATATGACGATAACAAATTACGTTATTTAATGAATGGTATCGTATATTGGCTTAATGTTTTTGTGATTCTTTGTAAATGCTTTTCGATCTATTAATCTTTCTTTTATAATGTTTAACAGCACATCAATCATCTTCGAATTTTATCAAACGAAAGAGCTATTAGCAGTGACTGGGCGACAAAATGAGGATCATAAAAGGGGAGGCGATAGATCATAAGTATATGACGATAACAAATTACGTTATTTAATGAATGGTATCGTATATTGGGTAATGTTTTTGTGATGCTTTGTAAATGCTTTTCGTTCTATTAATCGTTCTTTTATAATGTTAAACAGCATATCAATCAACTTCGAATGTCATCAAACGAAAGAGCTATTAGCAGTGACTGGGCGACAAAATGAGGATCATCAAAGGGGAGGCGATAGATCATAAGTATATGACGATAACAAATTACGTTATTTAATGAATGGTATCGTATATTGGTTAATGTTTTTGTGATACTTAGTAAATACTTTTCGATCAATTAATCTCTCTTTTATAATGTTTAACAGCACATCAATCATCTTCGAATGTCATCAAACGAAGAGATATTAGCAAAGACTGGGCGAAAGAATAAGGATCATCAAAGGGGCTGCGATAGATCATAAGTATATGACGATAACAAATTACGCTATTTAATGAATGGTATCGTATATTGGTTAATGTTTTTGTGATTCTTTGTAAATGCGTTTCGTTCTATAATTCGTTCTTTTATAATGTTTAACAGTGCATCAATCATCTTCGAATGTCATCAAACAAAAGAGCTAATAGCAGAGACTGGGCGAATGAATGAGGATCATCAAAGGGGAGGCGATAGATCATAAGTATATGACGATAACAAATTACGTTATTTAATGAATGGTATCGTATATTGGTTAATGTTTTTGTGATACTTAGTAAATACTTTTCGATCAATTAATCTCTCTTTTATAATGTTTAACAGCACATCAATCATCTTCGAATGTCATCAAACGAAGAGATATTAGCAAAGACTGGGCGAAAGAATAAGGATCATCAAAGGGGCTGCGATAGATCATAAGTATATGACGATAACAAATTACGCTATTTAATGAATGGTATCGTATATTGGTTAATGTTTTTGTGATTCTTTGTAAATGCGTTTCGTTCTATAATTCGTTCTTTTATAATGTTTAACAGTGCATCAATCATCTTCGAATGTCATCAAACAAAAGAGCTAATAGCAGAGACTGGGCGAAAGAATGAGGATCATCAAAGGGGAGGCGATAGATCATAAGTATATGACGATAACAAATTACGTTATTTAATGAATGGTATCGTATATTGGGTAATGTTTTTGTGATGCTTTGTAAATGCTTTTCGTTCTATTAATCGTTCTTTTATAATGTTAAACAGCATATCAATCAACTTCGAATGTCATCAAACGAAAGAGCTATTAGCAGTGACTGGGCGACAAAATGAGGATCATCAAAGGGGAGGCGATAGATCATAAGTATATGACGATAACAAATTACGTTATTTAATGAATGGTATCGTATATTGGTTAATGTTTTTGTGATACTTAGTAAATACTTTTCGATCAATTAATCTCTCTTTTATAATGTTTAACAGCACATCAATCATCTTCGAATGTCATCAAACGAAGAGATATTAGCAAAGACTGGGCGAAAGAATAAGGATCATCAAAGGGGCTGCGATAGATCATAAGTATATGACGATAACAAATTACGCTATTTAATGAATGGTATCGTATATTGGTTAATGTTTTTGTGATTCTTTGTAAATGCGTTTCGTTCTATAATTCGTTCTTTTATAATGTTTAACAGTGCATCAATCATCTTCGAATGTCATCAAACAAAAGAGCTAATAGCAGAGACTGGGCGAAAGAATGAGGATCATCAAAGGGGAGGCGATAGATCATAAGTATATGACGATAACAAATTACATCATTTAATGAATGGTATCGTATATTGGTTAATGCTTTTGTGATTCTTTGTAAATGCGTTTCGTTCTATAATTCGTTCTTTTATAATGTTTAACAGTGCATCAATCATCTTCGAATGTCATCAAACGAAAGAGCTAATAGCAGAGACTGGGCGAATGAATGAGGATCATCAAAGGGGAGGCGATAGATCATAAGTATATGACGACAACAAATTACGTTATTTAATGAATGGTATCGTATATTGGTTAATGTTTTTGTGATACTTGGTAAAAAACTTTTCGATCTATTAATCTTTCTTTTATAATGTTTAACTGCACATCAATCATCTTCGAATGTCATCAAACGAAAGAGCTACTAGCAGAGACTGGGCGAATGAATGAGGATCATCAAAGGGAAGGCGATAGATCATAAGTATATGACGATAACAAATAACGTTATTTAATGAATCGTATCGTATATTGGTTAATGTTTTTGTGATTCTTTGTAAATGCTTTTCGATCTATTAATCCTTCTTCTATAATGTTTAACAGCACAGCAATCATCTTCGAATGTCATCAAACGAAAGAGCTATTAGCAGAACTGGGCGAAAGAATGAGGATCATCAAAGGGGAGGCGATAGATCATAAGTATATGACGATAAGAAATTACGTTATTTAATGAATGGTATCATATATTGGTTAATGTTTTTGTGATTCTTTGTAAATGCTTTTCGATCTATTAATCTTTCTTTTATAATTGTTTAACAGCACATCAATCATCTTCGAATGTCATCAAACGAAGAGATATTAGCAGAGACTGGGCAAAAGAATGAGGATCATCAAAGGGGTGGCTATAGATCATAAGTATATGACGATAACAAATTGCGTTATTTAATGAATGGTATCGTATATTGGTTAATGTTTTTGTGATTCTTTGTAAATGCTATTCGATCTATTAATCTTTCTTTTATAATGTTTAACAGCAGATCAATCATCTTCGAATGTCATCAAACGAAGAGATATTAGCAGACACTGGGCAAAAGAATGAGGATCATCAAAGGGGTGACTATAAATCATAAGTATATGACGAATACAAATTGCGTTATTTAATGAATGGTATCGTATATTGGTAAATGTTTTTGTGATTCTTTGTAAATGCTATTCGATCTATTAATCTTTCTTTTATAATTTTTAACAGCACATCAATCATCTTCGAATGTCATCAAACTAAGAGATATTAGCAGAGACTGGGCGAAAGAATGAGGATCATCAAAGGGGTGGCGATAGATCATAAGTATATGACGATAACAAATTGCGTTATTTAATGAATGGTATCGTATATTGGTTACACTTTTTGTGATTCTTTGTAAATGCTATTCGTTCTATTAATCTTTCTTTTATAATGTTTAACAGCACATCAATCATCTTCGAATGTCATCAAACGAAGAGATATTAGCAGAGACTGGGCAAAAGAATGAGGATCATCAAAGGGGTGGCTATAGATCATAAGTATATGACGATAACAAATTGCGTTATTTAATGAATGGTATCGTATATTGGTTAATGTTTTTGTGATTCTTTGTAAATGCTTTTCGATCTATTAATCTTTCTTTTATAATGTTTAACAGCACATCAATCATCTTCGAATATTATCAAACGAAAGAGCTATTAGCAGTGACTGGGCGACAAAATGAGGATCATCAAAGGGGAGGCGATAGATCATAAGTATATGACGATAACAAATTACGTTATTTAATGAATGGTATCGTATATTGGGTAATGTTTTTGTGATTCTTTGTAAATGCGTTTCGTTCTATAATTCGTTCTTTTATAATGTTTAACAGTGCATCAATCATCTTCGAATGTCATCAAACGAAAGAGCTAATAGCAGAGACTGGGCGAATGAATGAGGATCATCAAAGGGGAGGCGATAGATCATAAGTATATGACGATAACAAATTACGTTATTTAATGAATGGTATCGTATATTGGTGAATTTTTTTGTGATTCTTTGTAAATGCTTTTCGTTCTATAATTCGTTCTTTTATAATGTTAAACAGCACATCAATCATCTTCGAATGTCATCAAACGAAAGAGCTAATAGCAGAGACTGGGCGACAGAATGAAGATCATCAAAGGGGAGGCGATCGATCATAAGTATATCACGATAACAAATTACGTTATTTATTGAATGGTATCGTATATTGGTTAATGTTTTTGTGATTCTTTGTAAATGCTTTTCGATCTATTAATCTTTCTTTTATAATGTTGAACAGCACATCAATCATCTTCGAATGTCATCAAACGAAAGAGCTATTATCAGAGACTTGGCGAATGAATGAGGATCATCAAAGGGGAGGCGATAGATCATAAAAATATGACGATAACAAATAACGTTATGTAATGAATGGTATCGTATATTGATAAATGTTTTTGTTATTCTTTGTAAATGCTTTTCGATCTATTAATCTTTATTTATAATGTTTAACAGCACATCAATCATCTTCGAATGTCATCAGACGAAAGAGCTATTAGCAGAGACTGGGCGAAAGAATGAGGATCATCAAAGTAGGGGCGATAGATCATAAGTATATGACGATAACAAATTACGTTATTTAATGAATGGTATCGTATATTGGTTAATGTTTTTGTGATTCTTTGTAAATGCATTTCGATCGATTAATCTTTCTTTTATAATGTTTAACAGCACATCAAACATATTCGAATGTCAACAAACGAAAGAGCTATTAGCAGAGACTGGGCGACAGAATGAGGATCATCAAAGGGAAGGCGATAGATCATAAGTATATGACGACAACAAATTACGTTATTTAATGAATGGTATCGTATATTGGTTAATGTTTTTGTGATACTTGGTAAAAAACTTTTCGATCTATTAATCTTTCTTTTATAATGTTCAACAGCACATCAATCATCTTCGAATGTCATCAAACGAAAGAGCTACTAGTAGAGACTGGGCGAATGAATGAGGATCATCAAAGGGAAGGCGATAGATCATAAGTATATGACGATAACAAATAACGTTATTTAATGAATCGTATCGTATATTGGTTAATGTTTTTGTGATTCTTTGTAAATGCTTTTCGGTCTATTAATCTTTCTTCTATAATGTTTAACAGCACATCAATCATCTTCGAATGTCATTCAACGAAAGAGCTATTAGCAGAACTGGGCGAAAGAATGAGGATCATCAAAGGGGAGGCGATAGATCATAAGTATATGACGATAACAAATTACGTTATTTAATGAATGGTATCGTATATTGGTTAATGTTTTTGTGACTCTTTGTAAATGCTTTTCGATCTATTAATCTTTCTTTTATAATGTTTAACAGCACATCAATCATCTTCGAATGTCATCAAACGAAAGAGCTTTTAGCAGAGACTGGGCGAAAGAATGAGGATCATCAAAGGGGAGGCGATAGATCATAAGTATATGACGATAACAAATTACTTTATTTAATGAATGGTATCGTATATTGGTTAATGTTTTTGTGATTCTTTGTAAATGCTTTTCCATCTATTAATCTTTCTTTTATAATGTTTTACAGCACATCAATCAACTTCGAATGTCATCAAACGAAAGAGCTATTAGCAGAGACTGGGCGAATAAATGAGGATCATCAAAGTGGAGGCGACAGATCATAAGTATATGACGATAACAAATTACGTTATTTAATGAATCGTATCGTATATTAGTTAATGTTTTTGTGATTCTTTGTAAATGCTTTTCGATCTATTAATCTTTCTTTTATAATGTTTAACAGCACATCAATGATCTTCGAATTTCATCAGACGAAAGAGCTATTAGCAGAGACTGGGCGAAAGAATGAGGATCATCAAAGTGGGGGCGATAGATCATAAGTATATGACGATAACAAATTACGTTATTTAATGAATGGTATCGTATATTGGTTAATGTTTTTGTGATTCTTTGTAAATGCATTTCGATCGATTAATCTATCTTTTATAATGTTTAACAGCACATCAAACATATTCGAATGTCAACAAACGAAAGAGCTATTAGCAGAGACTGGGCGACAGAATGAGGATCATCAAAGGGAAGGCGATAGATCATAAGTATATGACGACAACAAATTACGTTATTTAATGAATGGTATCGTATATTGGTTAATGTTTTTGTGATACTTGGTAAAAAACTTTTCGATCTATTAATCTTTCTTTTATAATGTTTAACAGCATATCAATCATCCTCGAATGTTATCAAACGAAAGAGCTATTAGCAGAGACTGGGCGAAAGAATGAGGATCATCAAAGGGGAGGCGATAGATCATAAGTATATGACCATAACAAATTACGTTATTTAATGAATGGTATCGTATATTGATTAATATTTTTGTGATTCTTTGTAAATGCTTTTCGATCTATTAATCTTTCTTTTACAATGTTTAACAGCACATCAATCATCTTCGAATATCATCAAACGAAAGAGCTATTAGCAGTGACTGGGCGACAAAATGAGGATCATCAAAGGGGAGGCGATAGATCATAAGTATATGACGATAACAAATTACGTTATTTAATGAATGGTATCGTATATTGATTAATATTTTTGTGATTCTTTGTAAATGCTTTTCGATCTATTAATCTTTCTTTTACAATGTTTAACAGCACATCAATCATCTTCGAATATCATCAAACGAAAGAGCTATTAGCAGTGACTGGGCGACAAAATGAGGATCATCAAAGGGGAGGCGATAGATCATAAGTATATGACGAAAACAAATTACGTTATTTAATGAATGGTATCGTATATTGGTTAATGTTTTTGTGATTCTTTGTAATTGCTTTTCGATTTATTAATCTTTCTTTTATAATGTTTAACAGCAAATCAATCATCTTCGAATGTCATCAAACGAAAGAGCTATTAGCAGAGACTGGGCGAAAGAATGAGGATCATCAAAGGGGAGGCGATAGATCATAAGTATATGACGATAACAAATTACGTTATTTAATGAATGGTATCGTATATTGGTTAATGTTTTTGTGATTCTTTGTAAATGCTTTTCGATCTATTAATGTTTCTTTTATAATGTTTAACAGCACATCAATCATCTTTGAATGTCATCAAACGAAAGAGCTATTAGCAGAGACTGGGCGAATGAATGAGGATCATCAAAGGGGAGGCGATAGATCATAAGTATATGACGATAACATATTACGTTATTTAATGAATGGTATCGTATATTGATTAATATTTTTGTGATTCTTTGTAAATGCTTTTCGATCTATTAATCTTTCTTTTACAATGTTTAACAGCACATCAATCATCTTCGAATATCATCAAACGAAAGAGCTATTAGCAGTGACTGGGCGACAAAATGAGGATCATCAAAGGGGAGGCGATAGATCATAAGTATATGACGATAACATATTACGTTATTTAATGAATGGTATTGTATATTGGTTAATGTTTTTGTGATTCTTTTTAAATGCTTTTCGATCTATTATTCTTTCTTTTATAATGTTTAACAGCACATCAATCATCTTCGAATGTCATTAAACGAAAGAGGTATTAGCAGAGACTGGGCGTAAGAATGAGGATCAACAAAGTGGAGGCGATAGATCATAAGTATATGACGAAAAAAATTACGTTATTTAATGAATGGTATCGTATATTGGTTAATGTTTTTGTGATTCTTTGTAAATGCTTTTCGATCTATTAATCTTTCTTTTATAATGCTTAACAGCACATCAATCATCTTCGAATGTCATCAAACGAAAGAGCTATTAGCAGTGACTGGGCGACAAAATGAGGATCATCAAAGGGGAGGCGATAGATCATAAGTATATGACGATAACAAATTACGTTATTTAATGAATGGTATCGTATATTGGTTAATGTTTTTGTGATACTTTGTAAATGCTTTTCGATCTATTAATCTTTCTTTTATATTGTTAAACAGCACATCAATCAACTTCGAATGACATCAAACGAAAGAGTTATTAGCAGAGACTGGGAGAAAGAATGAGGATCATCAAAGGGGAGGCGATAGATCATAAGTATATGACGATAACAAATTACGTTATTTAATGAATGGTATCGTATATTGGTTAATGTTTTTGTGATACTTTGTAAATACTTTTCGATCTATTAATCACTCTTTTATAATGTTTAACAGCACATCAATCATCTTCGAATGTCATCAAACGAAAGAGCTATTAGCAGAGACTGGGCGAAAGAATGAGGATCATCAAAGGGGAGGCGATAGACAATAAGTATCTGAAATAACAAATTACGTTATTTAATGAATGGTATCGTATATTGGTTAATGTTTTTGTGATTCTTTGTAAATGCTTTTCGATCTATTAATCTTTCTTTTATAATGTTAAACAGCACATCAATCAACTTCTAATGTCATCAAACGAAAGAGCTATGAGCAGAGACTGGGCGAATGAATGAGGATCATCAAAGGGGAGGCAATAGATCATAAGTATATGACGATAACAAATTACGTTATTTAATTAATGGTATCGTATATTGGTTAATGTTTTTGTGATTCTTTGTAAACGAGTTTCGTTTTATAATTCGTTCTTTTATAATGTTTAACAGTGCATCAATCATCTTCGAATGTCATCAAACGAAAGAGCTAATAGCAGAGACTGGGCGAATGAATGAGAATCATCAAAGGGGAGGCGATAGATCATAAGTATATGACGATAACAAATTACGTTATTTAATGAATGGTATCGTATATTGGTTAATGTTTTTGCGAGTCTTTGTAAATTCTTTTTGATCTATTAATCTTTCTTTTATAATGTTTAACAGCACATCAATCATCCTCGAATGTCATCAAACGAAAGAGCTATTAGCAGAGACTGGGCGAAAGAATGAGGATCATCAAAGGGGAGGCGAAAGATCATATGTATATGACGATAACAAATTACGTTATTTAATGAATGGTATCATATATTGGTTAATGTTTTTGTGATTCTTTGTAAATGCGTTTCGTTCTATAATTCGTTCTTTTATAATGTTTAACAGTGCATCAATCATCTTCGAATGTCATCAAACGAAAGAGCTAATAGCAGAGACTGGGCGAATGAATGAGGATCATCAAAGGGGAGGCGATAGATCATAAGTATATGACGATAACAAATTACGTTATTTAATGAATGGTATCGTATATTGGTTAATGTTTTTGTGATTCTTTGTAAATGCGTTTCGTTCTATAATTCGTTCTTTTATAATGTTTAACAGTGCATCAATCATCTTCGAATGTCATCAAACGAAAGAGCTAATAGCAGAGACAGGGCGAATGAATGAGGATCATCAAAGGGGAGGCGATAGATCATAAGAATATGACGATAACAAATTACGTTATTTATTGAATGGTATCGTATATTGGTTAATGTGTTTTTGATTCTTTGTAAATGCTTTTCGTTCTATAATTCGTTCTTTTATAATGTTAAACAGCACATCAATCATCTTCGAATGTCATCAAACGAAAGAGCTATTAGCAGTGACTGGGCGACAGAATGAGTATCATCAAAGGGGAGGCGATAGATCATAAGTATATGACGATAACAAATTACGTTAATTAATGAATGGTATCGTATATTGGTTAATGTTTTTTTGATTCTTTGTAAATGCTTTTCGATTTATTAATCTTTCTTTTATAATGTTAAACAGCACATCAATCAACTTCTAATGTCATCAAACGAATGAGCTATGAGCATAGACTGGGCAAATGAATGAGGATCATCAAAGGGGAGGCGATAGATCATAAGTATATGACGATAACAAATTACGTTATTTAATTAATGGTATCGTATATTGGTTAATGATTTTTGATTCTTTGTAAATGCGTTTCGTTCTATAATTCGTTCCTTTATAATGTTTAACAGTGCATCAATCATCTTCGAATGTCATCAAACGAAAGAGCTAATAGCAGAGACAGGTCGAATGAATGAGGATCATCAAAGGGGAGGCGATAGATCATAAGTATATGACAATAACAAATTACGTTATTTATTGAATGGTATCGTATATTGGTTACTGTGTTTTTGATTCTTTGTAAATGCTTTTCGTTCTATAATTCGTTCTTTTATAATGTTAAACAGCACATCAATCATCTTCGAATGTCATCAAACGAAAGAGCTATTAGCAGTGACTGGGCGACAGAATGAGGATCATCAAAGGGGAGGCGATAGATAATAAGTATATGACGATAACAAATTACGTTATTTAATGAATGGTATCGTATATTGGTTAATGTTTTTGTGATTCTTTGTAAATGCTTCTCGATTTAATAACCTTTCTTTTATAATGTTAAACAGCACATCAATCAACTTCTAATGTCATCAAACGAAAGAGCTATGAGCAGAGACTGGGCAAATGAATGAGGATCATCAAAGGGGAGGCGATAGATCATAAGTATATGACGATAACAAATTACGTTATTTAATTAATGGTATCGTATATTGGTTAATGTTTTTGTGATTCTTTGTAAATGCGTTTCGTTCTATAATTCGTTATTTTATAATGTTTAACAGTGCATCAATCATCTTCGAATGTCATCAAACGAAAGAGCTATTAGCAGTGACTGGGCGACAGAATGAGGATCATCAAAGGGGAGGCGATAGATCATAAGTATATGACGATAACAAATTACGTTATTTAATGAATGGTATCGTATATTGGTTAATGTTTTTGTGATTCTTTGTAAATGCTTTTCGATCTATATATCTTTCTTTTATAATGTTTTACAGCACATCAATACTCTTCGAATGTCATCAAACGAAAGCGCTATTAGCAGAGACTGGGAGAAAGAATGAGGATCATCAAAGGGGAGGCGATAGATCATAAGTTTATGACGATAACAAAATACATTATTTAATGAATGGTATCGTATATTGGTTAATGTTTTTGTGATTCTTTGTAAATTCTTTTCGATCTATTAATCTTTCTTTTATAATTGTTTAACAGCACATCAATCATCTTCGAATGTCATCAAACGAAGAGATATTAGCAGAGACTGGGCAAAAGGATGAGGATCATCAAAGGGGTGGCTATAGATCATAAGTATATGACGATAACAAATTGCGTTATTTAATGAATGGTATCGTATATTGGTTAATGTTTTTGTGATTCTTTGTAAATGCTATTCGATCTATTAATCTTTCTTTTATAATGTTTAACAGCACATCAATCATCTTCGAATGTCATCAAACGAAGAGATATTAGCAGAGACTGGGCAAAAGAATGAGGATCATCAAAAGGGTGGCTATAGATCATAAGTATATGACGATAACAAATTGCGTTATTTAATGAATGGTATCGTATATTGGTTAATGTTTTTGTGATTCTTTGTAAATGCTATTCGATCTATTAATCTTTCTTTTATAATGTTTAACAGCACATCAATCATCTTCGAATGTCATCAAACGAAGAGATATTAGCGGAGACTGGGCGAAAGAATGAGGATCATCAAAGGGGTGGCGATAGATCATAAGTATATGACGATAACAAATTGCGTTATTTAATGAATGGTATCGTATATTGTTTAATGTTTTTGTGATTCTTTGTAAATGCTATTCGTTCTATTAATCTTTCTTTTATAATGTTTAACAGCACATCAATCATCTTCGAATGTCATCAAACGAAGAGTTATTAGCAGAGATTGGGCAAAAGAATGAGGATCATCAAAGGGGTGGCTATAGATCATAAGTATATGACGATAACAAATTGCGTTATTTAATGAATGGTATCGTATATTGGTTAATGTTTTTGTGATTCTTTGTAAATGCTTTTCGATCTATTAATCTTTCTTTTATAATGTTTAACAGCACATCAATCATCCTCGAATGTTATCAAACGAAAGAGCTACTAGCAGAGACTCGGCGAATGACTGAGGATCATCAAACGGAAGGCGATAGATCATAAGTATATGACGATAACAAATAACGTTATTTAATGAATCGTATCGTATATTGGTTAATGTTTTTGTGATTCTTTGTAAATGCTTTTCGATGTATTAATCTTTCTTCTATAATGTTTAACAGCTCATCAATCATCTTCGAATGTCATCAAACGAAAGAGCTATTAGCAGAGACTGGTTGAAAGAATGAGGATCATCAAAGTGGAGGCGACAGATCATAAGTATATGACGATAACAAATTACGTTATTTAATGAATCGTATCGTATATTGGTTAATGTTTTTGTGATTCTTTGTAAATGCTTTTCGATCTATTAATCTTTCTTTTATAATGTTTAACAGCACATCAATCATCTTCGAATGTCATCAAACGAAAGAGCTATTAGCAGAGACTGGGCGAAAGAATGAGGATCATCAAAGGTAAGGCGATAGATCATAAGCATATGACGATAACAAATTACGTTATTTAATGAATGGTATCGTATATTGGTTAATGTTTTTGTGATCCTTTGTAAATTCTTTTCGATCTATTAATCTTTCTTTTATAATGTTTAACAGCACATCAATCATCTTCGAATGTCATCAAACGAAAGTGCTATTTGCAGAGACTGGGCGAAAGAATAAGGATGATCAAAGGGGAGGTGATAGATCATAAGTATATGACGATAACAAATTGCGTTATTTAATGAATGGTATCGTATATTGGTTAATGTTTTTGTGATTCTTTGTAAATGCTTTTCGATCTATTACTCTTTCTTTTATAATGTTTAACAGCACATCAATCATCTTCGAATGTCATCAAACGAAAGAGCTATTAGCAGAGACTGGGCGAAAGAATGAGGATCAACAAAGTGGTGGCGATAGATCATAAGTATATGACGATAACAAATTACGTTATTTAATGAATGGTATCGTATATTGGTTAATGTTTTTGTGATTCTTTGTAAATGCTTTTCGATTTATTAATCTTTCTTTTATAATGTTTAACAGCACATCAATCATCTTCGAATGTTATCAAACGAAAGAGCTATTAGCAGAGACTGGGCGAAAGAATGAGGATCATCAAAGGGGAGGCGATAGATCATAAGTATATGACGATAACAAATTATGTTATTTAATGAATGGTATCGTAAAATGGTTAATGTTTTTGTGATTCTTTGTAAATCCTCGAATGTCATCAAACGAAAGAGCTATTAGCAGAGACTGGGCGAAAGAATGAGGATCATCAAAGGGGAGGCGATAGATCATAAGTATATGACCATAACAAATTACTTTATTTAATGAATGGTATCGTATATTGGGTTATGTTTTTGTGATTCTTCGTAAATGCTTTTCCATCTATTAATCATTCTTTTATAATGTTTTACAGCACATCAATCAACTTCGAATGTCATCAAACGGAAGAGCTATGAGCAGAGACTGGGCGAAAGAATGAGGATCATCAAAGGGGTGGCGATAGATCATAAGTATATAACGATAACAAATTACGTTATTTAATGAATGGTATCGTATATTGGTTAATGTTTTTGTGATTCTTTGTAAATGCTATTCGATCTATTAATCTTTCTTTTATAATGTTTAAAGGCACATCAATACTCTTCGAATGTCATCAAACCGAAGAGCTATTAGCAGAGACTGGGCGAAAGAATGAGGATCATCAAAGGGGAGGCGATAGATCATAAGTATATGACGATAACAAATTACATCATTTAATGAATGGTATCGTATATTGGTTAATGTTTTTGTGATTCTTTGTAAATGCGTTTCGTTCTATAATTCGTTCTTTTATAATGTTTAACAGTGCATCAATCATCTTCGAATGTCATCAAACGAAAGAGCTAATAGCAGAGACTGGGCGAATGAATGAGGATATTCAAAGGGGAGTCGATAGATCATAAGTATATGACGACAACAAATTACGTTATTTAATGAATGGTATCGTATATTGGTTAATGTTTTTGTGATACTTGGTAAAAAACTTTTCGATCTATTAATCTTTCTTTTATAATGTTTAACAGCACATGAATCATCTTCGAATGTCATCAAACGAAAGAGCTACTAGCAGAGACTGGGCGAATGAATGAGGATCATCAAAGGGAAGGCGATAGATCATAAGTATATGACGATAACAAATAACGTTATTTAATGAATCGTATCGTATATTGGTTATTTTTTTTTTTTGATTCTTTGTAAATGCTTTTTGATCTATTAATCTTTCTTCTATAATGTTTAACAGCACAGCAATCATCTTCGAATGTCATCAAACGAAAGAGCTATTAGCAGAACTGGGCGAAAGAATGAGGATCATCAAAGGGGAGGCGATAGATCATAAGTTTATGACGATAACAAAATACATTATTTAATGAATGGTATCATATATTGGTTAATGTTTTTGTGATTCTTTGTAAATGCTTTTCGATCTATTAATCTTTCTTTTATAATTGTTTAACAGCACATCAATCATCTTCGAATGTCATCAAACGAAGAGATATTAGCAGAGACTGGGCGAAAGAATGAGGATCATCAAAGGGGTGGCGATAGATCATAAGTATATGACGATAACAAATTGCGTTATTTAATGAATGGTATCGTATATTGGTTACTGTTTTTGTGATTCTTTGTAAATGCTATTCGTTCTATTAATCTTTCTTTTATAATGTTTAACAGCACATCAATCATCTTCGAATGTCATCAAACGAAGAGATATTAGCAGAGACTGGGCAAAAGAATGAGGATCATCAAAGGGGTGGCTATAGATCATAAGTATATGACGATAACAAATTGCGTTATTTAATGAATGGTATCGTATATTGGTTAATGTTTTTGTGATTCTTTGTAAATGCTTTTCGATCTATTAATCTTTCTTTTATAATGTTTAGCAGCACATCAATCATCTTCGAATGTCATCAAACGAAAGAGCTATTAGCAGAGACTGGGCGAAAGAATGAGGATCAACAAAGTGGAGGCGATAGATCATAAGTATATGACGATAACAAATTACGTTATTTAATGAATGGTATCGTATATTGGTTAATGTTTTTGTGATTCTTTGTAAATGCTTTTCGATCTATTAATCTTTCTTTTATAATGTTTAACAGCACATCAATCATCTTCGAATATTATCAAACGAAAGAGCTATTAGCAGTGACTGGGCGACAAAATGAGGATCATCAAAGGGGAGGCGATAGATCATAAGTATATGACGATAACAAATTACGTTATTTAATGAATGGTATCGTATATTGGTTAATGTTTTTTTGATTCTTTGTAAATGCTTTTCGATTTATTAATCTTTCTTTTATGATTTTTAACAGCACATCAATCATCTTCGAATGTCATCAAACGAAAGAGCTATTAGCAGAGACTGGGCGAAAGAATGAGGATCATCAAAGGGGAGGCGATAGATCATAAGTATATGACGATAACAAATTACGTTATTTAATGAATGGTATCGTAAAATGGTTAATGTTTTTGTGATTCTTTGTAAATCCTCGAATGTCATCAAACGAAAGAGCTATTAGCAGAGACTGGGCGAAAGAATGAGGATCATCAAAGGGGAGGCGATAGATCATAAGTATATGACCATAACAAATTACGTTATTAAATGAATGGTATCGTATATTGGGTTATGTTTTTGTGATTCTTTGTAAATGCTTTTCCATCTATTAATCTTTCTTTTATAATGTTTTACAGCACAACAATCAACTTCGAATGTCATCAAACGGAAGAGCTATGAGAAGAGACTGGGCGAAAGAATGAGGATCATCAAAGGGGTGGCGATAGATCATAAGTATATAACGATAACAAATTACGTTATTTAATGAATGGTATCGTATATTGGTTAATGTTTTTGTGATTCTTTGTAAATATAATTCGATCTATTAATCTTTCTTTTATAATGTTTAAAGGCACATCAATACTCTTCGAATGTCATCAAACCGAAGAGCTATTAGCAGAGACTGGGCGAAAGAATGAGGATCATCAAAGGGGAGGCGATAGATCATAAGTATATGACGATAACAAATTACATCATTTAATGAATGGTATCGTATATTGGTTAATGCTTTTGTGATTCTTTGTAAATGCGTTTCGTTCTATAATTCGTTCTTTTATAATGTTTAACAGTGCATCAATCATCTTCGAATGTCATCAAACGAAAGAGCTAATAGCAGAGACTGGGCGAATGAATGAGGATCATCAAAGGGGAGGCGATAGATCATAAGTATATGACGACAACAAATTACGTTATTTAATGAATGGTATCGTATATTGGTTAATGTTTTTGTGATACTTGGTAAAAAACTTTTCGATCTATTAATCTTTCTTTTATAATGTTTAACAGCACATCAATCATCTTCGAATGTCATCAAACGAAAGAGCTACTAGCAGAGACTGGGCGAATGAATGAGGATCATCAAAGGGAAGGCGATAGATCATAAGTATATGACGATAACAAATAACGTTATTTAATGAATCGTATCGTATATTGGTTAATGTTTTTGTGATTCTTTGTAAATGCTTTTCGATCGATTAATCCTTCTTCTATAATGTTTAACAGCACAGCAATCATCTTCGAATGTCATCAAACGAAAGAGCTATTAGCAGATCTGGGCGAAAGAATGAGGATCATCAAAGGGGAGGCGATAGATCATAAGTATATGACGATAAGAAATTACGTTATTTAATGAATGGTATCATATATTGGTTAATGTTTTTGTGATTCTTTGTAAATGCTTTTCGATCTATTAATCTTTCTTTTATAATTGTTTAACAGCACATCAATCATCTTCGAATGTCATCAAACGAAGAGATATTAGCAGAGACTGGGCAAAAGAATGAGGATCATCAAAGGGGTGGCTATAGATCATAAGTATATGACGATAAAAAATTGCGTTATTTAATGAATGGTATCGTATCTTGGTTAATGTTTTTGTGATTCTTTGTAAATGCTATTCGATCTATTAATCTTTCTTTTATAATGTTTAACAGCAGATCAATCATCTTCGAATGTCATCAAACGAAGAGATATTAGCAGACACTGGGCAAAAGAATGAGGATCATCAAAGGGGTGGCTATCGATCATAAGTATATGACGAATACAAATTGCGTTATTTAATGAATGGTATCGTATATTGGTAAATGTTTTTGTGATTCTTTGTAAATGCTATTCGATCTATTAATCTTTCTTTTATAATTTTTAACAGCACATCAATCATCTTCGAATGTCATCAAACTAAGAGATATTAGCAGAGACTGGGCGAAAGAATGAGGATCATCAAAGGGGTGGCGATAGATCATAAGTATATGACGATAACAAATTGCGTTATTTAATGAATGGTATCGTATATTGGTTACACTTTTTGTGATTCTTTGTAAATGCTATTCGTTCTATTAATCTTTCTTTTATAATGTTTAACAGCACATCAATCATCTTCGAATGTCATCAAACGAAGAGATATTAGCAGAGACTGGGCAAAAGAATGAGGATCATCAAAGGGGTGGCTATAGATCATAAGTATATGACGATAACAAATTGCGTTATTTAATGAATGGTATCGTATATTGGTTAATGTTTTTGTGATTCTTTGTAAATGCTTTTCGATCTATTAATCTTTCTTTTATAATGTTTAACAGCACATCAATCATCTTCGAATGTCATCAAACGAAAGAGCTATTAGCAGAGACTGGGCGAAAGAATAAGGATCAACAAAGTGGAGGCGATAGATCATAAGTATATGACGATAACAAATTACGTTATTTAATGAATGGTATCGTATATTGGTTAATGTTTTTGTGATTCTTTGTAAATGCTTTTCGATCTATTAATCTTTCTTTTATAATGTTTAACAGCACATCAATCATCTTCGAATATTATCAAACGAAAGAGCTATTAGCAGTGACTGGGCGACAAAATGAGGATCATCAAAGGGGAGGTGATAGATCATAAGTATATGACGATAACAAATTACGTTATTTAATGAATGGTATCGTATATTGGGTAATGTTTTTGTGATTCTTTGTAAATGCGTTTCGTTCTATAATTCGTTCTTTTATAATGTTTAACAGTGCATCAATCATCTTCGAATGTCATCAAACGAAAGAGCTAATAGCAGAGACTGGGCGAATGAATGAGGATCATCAAAGGGGAGGCGATAGATCATAAGTATATGACGATAACAAATTACGTTATTTAATGAATGGTATCGTATATTGGTGAATTTTTTTGTGATTCTTTGTAAATGCTTTTCGTTCTATAATTCGTTCTTTTATAATGTTAAACAGCACATCAATCATCTTCGAATGTCATCAAACGAAAGAGCTAATAGCAGAGACTGGGCGACAGAATGAAGATCATCAAAGGGGAGGCGATCGATCATAAGTATATCACGATAACAAATTACGTTATTTATTGAATGGTATCGTATATTGGTTAATGTTTTTGTGATTCTTTGTAAATGCTTTTCGATCTATTAATCTTTCTTTTATAATGTTTAACAGCACATCAATCATCTTCGAATGTCATCAAACGAAAGAGCTATTATCAGAGACTTGGCGAATGAATGAGGATCATCAAAGGGGAGGCGATAGATCATAAAAATATGACGATAACAAATTACGTTATGTAATGAATGGTATCGTATATTGATAAATGTTTTTGTTATTCTTTGTAAATGCTTTTCGATCTATTAATCTTTATTTATAATGTTTAACAGCACATCAATCATCTTCGAATGTCATCAGACGAAAGAGCTATTAGCAGAGACTGGGCGAAAGAATGAGGATCATCAAAGTAGGGGCGATAGATCATAAGTATATGACGATAACAAATTACGTTATTTAATGAATGGTATCGTATATTGGTTAATGTTTTTGTGATTCTTTGTTAATGCATTTCGATCGATTAATCTTTCTTTTATAATGTTTAACAGCACATCAAACATATTCGAATGTCAACAAACGAAAGAGCTATTAGCAGAGACTGGGCGACAGAATGAGGATCATCAAAGGGAAGGCGATAGATCATAAGTATATGACGACAACAAATTACGTTATTTAATGAATGGTATCGTATATTGGTTAATGTTTTTGTGATACTTGGTAAAAAACTTTTCGATCTATTAATCTTTCTTTTATAATGTTCAACAGCACATCAATCATCTTCGAATGTCATCAAACGAAAGAGCTACTATTAGAGACTGGGCGAAAGAATGAGGATCATCAAAGGGGAGGCGATAGATCATAAGTATATGACGATAACAAATTACGTTATTTAATGAATGGTATCGTATATTGGTTAATGTTTTTGTGACTCTTTGTAAATGCTTTTCGATCTATTAATCTTTCTTTTATAATGTTTAACAGCACATCAATCATCTTCGAATGTCATCAAACGAAAGAGCTTTTAGCAGAGACTTGGCGAAAGAATGAGGATCATCAAAGGGGAGGCGATAGATCATAAGTATATGACGATAACAAATTACTTTATTTAATGAATGGTATCGTATATTGGTTAATGTTTTTGTGATTCTTTGTAAATGCTTTTCCATCTATTAATCTTTCTTTTATAATGTTTTACAGCACATCAATCAACTTCGAATGTCATCAAACGAAAGAGCTATTAGCAGAGACTGGGCGAATAAATGAGGATCATCAAAGTGGAGGCGACAGATCATAAGTATATGACGATAACAAATTACGTTATTTAATGAATCGTATCGTATATTAGTTAATGTTTTTGTGATTCTTTGTAAATGCTTTTCGATCTATTAATCTTTCTTTTATAATGTTTAACAGCACATCAATGATCTTCGAATTTCATCAGACGAAAGAGCTATTAGCAGAGACTGGGCGAAAGAATGAGGATCATCAAAGTGGGGGCGATAGATCATAAGTATATGACGATAACAAATTACGTTATTTAATGAATGGTATCGTATATTGGTTAATGTTTTTGTGATTCTTTGTAAATGCATTTCGATCGATTAATCTACCTTTTATAATGTTTAACAGCACATCAAACATATTCGAATGTCAACAAACGAAAGAGCTATTAGCAGAGACTGGGCGACAGAATGAGGATCATCAAAGGGAAGGCGATAGATCATAAGTATATGACGACAACAAATTACGTTATTTAATGAATGGTATCGTATATTGGTTAATGTTTTTGTGATACTTGGTAAAAAACTTTTCGATCTATTAATCTTTCTTTTATAATGTTTAACAGCATATCAATCATCCTCGAATGTTATCAAACGAAAGAGCTATTAGCAGAGACTGGGCGAAAGAATGAGGATCATCAAAGGGGAGGCGATAGATCATAAGTATATGACGATAACAAATTACGTTATTTAATGAATGGTATCGTATATTGGTTAATGTTTTTGTGATTCTTTGTAAATCCTCGAATGTCATCAAACGAAAGAGCTATTAGCAGAGACTGGGCGAAAGAATGAGGATCATCAAAGGGGAGGCGATAGATCATAAGTATATGACCATAACAAATTACGTTATTTAATGAATGGTATCGTATATTGGGTTATGTTTTTTTGATTCTTTGTAAATGCTTTTCCATCTATTAATCTTTCTTTTATAATGTTTTACAGCACATCAATCAACTTCAAATGTCATCAAACGGAAGAGCTATGAGCAGAGACTGGGCGAAAGAATGAGGATCATCAAAGGAGTGGCGATAGATCATAAGTATATAACGATAACAAATTACGTTATTTAATGAATGGTATCGAATATTGGTTAATGTTTTTGTGATTCTTTGTAAATGCTTTTCGATCTAATAATCTTTCTTTTATAATGTTTAACAGCACATCAATCATCTTCGAATGTCATCAAACGAAGAGATATTAGCAGAGACTGGGCGAAAGAATGAGGATCATCAAAGGGGTGGCGATAGATCATAAGTATATGACGATAACAAATTGCGTTATTTAATGAATGGTATCGTTATTGGTTAATGTTTTTGTGATTCTTTGTAAATGCTTTTCGATCTATTAATGTTTCTTTTATAATGTTTAACAGCACATCAATCATCTTTGAATGTCATCAAACGAAAGAGCTATTAGCAGAGACTGGGCGAATGAATGAGGATCATCAAAGGGGAGGCGATAGATCATAAGTATATGACGATAACAAATTACGTTATTTAATGAATGGTATCGTATATTGATTAATATTTTTGTGATTCTTTGTAAATGCTTTTCGATCTATTAATCTTTCTTTTACAATGTTTAACAGCACATCAATCATCTTCGAATATCATCAAACGAAAGAGCTATTAGCAGTGACTGGGCGACAAAATGAGGATCATCAAAGGGGAGGCGATAGATCATAAGTATATGACGAAAACAAATTACGTTATTTAATGAATGGTATCGTATATTGGTTAATGTTTTTGTGATTCTTTGTAATTGCTTTTCGATTTATTAATCTTTCTTTTATAATGTTTAACAGCACATCAATCATCTTCGAATGTCATCAAACGAAAGAGCTATTAGCAGAGACTGGGCGAAAGAATGAGGATCATCAAAGGGGAGGCGATAGATCATAAGTATATGACGATAACAAATTACGTTATTTAATGAATGGTATCGTATATTGGTTAATGTTTTTGTGATTCTTTGTAAATGCTTTTCGATCTATTAATGTTTCTTTTATAATGTTTAACAGCACATCAATCATCTTTGAATGTCATCAAACGAAAGAGCTATTAGCAGAGACTGGGCGAATGAATGAGGATCATCAAAGGGGAGGCGATAGATCATAAGTATATGACGATAACATATTACGTTATTTAATGAATGGTATCGTATATTGATTAATATTTTTGTGATTCTTTGTAAATGCTTTTCGATCTATTAATCTTTCTTTTACAATGTTTAACAGCACATCAATCATCTTCGAATATCATCAAACGAAAGAGCTATTAGCAGTGACTGGGCGACAAAATGAGGATCATCAAAGGGGAGGCGATAGATCATAAGTATATGACGATAACAAATTACGTTATTTAATGAATGGTATTGTATATTGGTTAATGTTTTTGTGATTCTTTTTAAATGCTTTTCGATCTATTATTCTTTCTTTTATAATGTTTAACAGCACATCAATCATCTTCGAATGTCATTAAACGAAAGAGGTATTAGCAGAGACTGGGCGTAAGAATGAGGATCAACAAAGTGGAGGCGATAGATCATAAGTATATGACGAAAAAAATTACGTTATTTAATGAATGGTATCGTATATTGGTTAATGTTTTTGTGATACTTTGTAAATGCGTTTCGATCTATTAATCTTTCTTTTATAATGCTTAACAGCACATCAATCATCTTCGAATGTCATCAAACGAAAGAGCTATTAGCAGTGACTGGGCGACAGAATGAGGATCATCAAAGGGGAGGCGATAGATCATAAGTATATGACGATAACAAATTACGTTATTTAATGAATGGTATCGTATATTGGTTAATGTTTTTGTGATACTTTGTAAATGCTTTTCGATCTATTAATCTTTCTTTTATATTGTTAAACAGCACATCAATCAACTTCGAATGACATCAAACGAAAGAGTTATTAGCAGAGACTGGGAGAAAGAATGAGGATCATCAAAGGGGAGGCGATAGATCATAAGTATATGACGATAACAAATTACGTTATTTAATGAATGGTATCGTATATTGGTTAATGTTTTTGTGATACTTTGTAAATACTTTTCGATCTATTAATCACTCTTTTATAATGTTTAACAGCACATCAATCATCTTCGAATGTCATCAAACGAAAGAGCTATTAGCAGAGACTGGGCGAAAGAATGAGGATCATCAAAGGGGAGGCGATAGACAATAAGTATCTGAAATAACAAATTACGTTATTTAATGAATGGTATCGTATATTGGTTAATGTTTTTGTGATTCTTTGTAAATGCTTTTCGATCTATTAATCTTTCTTTTATAATGTTAAACAGCACATCAATCAACTTCTAATGTCATCAAACGAAAGAGCTATGAGCAGAGACTGGGCGAATGAATGAGGATCATCAAAGGGGAGGCAATAGATCATAAGTATATGACGATAACAAATTACGTTATTTAATTAATGGTATCGTATATTGGTTAATGTTTTTGTGATTCTTTGTAAACGAGTTTCGTTTTATAATTCGTTCTTTTATAATGTTTAACAGTGCATCAATCATCTTCGAATGTCATCAAACGAAAGAGCTAATAGCAGAGACTGGGCGAATGAATGAGAATCATCAAAGGGGAGGCGATAGATCATAAGTATATGACGATAACAAATTACGTTATTTAATGAATGGTATCGTATATTGGTTAATGTTTTTGCGAGTCTTTGTAAATTCTTTTTGATCTATTAATCTTTCTTTTATAATGTTTAACAGCACATCAATCATCCTCGAATGTCATCAAACGAAAGAGCTATTAGCAGAGACTGGGCGAAAGAATGAGGATCATCAAAGGGGAGGCGATAGATCATATGTATATGACGATAACAAATTACGTTATTTAATGAATGGTATCATATATTGGTTAATGTTTTTGTGATTCTTTGTAAATGCGTTTCGTTCTATAATTCGTTCTTTTATAATGTTTAACAGTGCATCAATCATCTTCGAATGTCATCAAACGAAAGAGCTAATAGCAGAGACTGGGCGAATGAATGAGGATCATCAAAGGGGAGGCGATAGATCATAAGTATATGACGATAACAAATTACGTTATTTAATGAATGGTATCGTATATTGGTTAATGTTTTTATGATTCTTTGTAAATGCGTTTCGTTCTATAATTCGTTCTTTTATAATGTTTAACAGTGCATCAATCATCTTCGAATGTCATCAAACGAAAGAGCTAATAGCAGAGACAGGGCGAATGAATGAGGATCATCAAAGGGGAGGCGATAGATCATAAGAATATGACGATAACAAATTACGTTATTTATTGAATGGTATCGTATATTGGTTAATGTGTTTTTGATTCTTTGTAAATGCTTTTCGTTCTATAATTCGTTCTTTTATAATGTTAAACAGCACATCAATCATCTTCGAATGTCATCAAACGAAAGAGCTATTAGCAGTGACTGGGCGACAGAATGAGTATCATCAAAGGGGAGGCGATAGATCATAAGTATATGACGATAACAAATTACGTTAATTAATGAATGGTATCGTATATTGGTTAATGTTTTTTTGATTCTTTGTAAATGCTTTTCGATTTATTAACCTTTCTTTTATAATGTTAAACAGCACATCAATCAACTTCTAATGTCATCAAACGAATGAGCTATGAGCATAGACTGGGCAAATGAATGAGGATCATCAAAGGGGAGGCGATAGATCATAAGTATATGACGATAACAAATTACGTTATTTAATTAATGGTATCGTATATTGGTTAATGATTTTTGATTCTTTGTAAATGCGTTTCGTTCTATAATTCGTTCTTTTATAATGTTTAACAGTGCATCAATCATCTTCGAATGTCATCAAACGAAAGAGCTAATAGCAGAGACAGGTCGAATGAATGAGGATCATCAAAGGGGAGGCGATAGATCATAAGTATATGACAATAACAAATTACGTTATTTATTGAATGGTATCGTATATTGGTTACTGTGTTTTTGATTCTTTGTAAATGCTTTTCGTTCTATAATTCGTTCTTTTATAATGTTAAACAGCACATCAATCATCTTCGAATGTCATCAAACGAAAGAGCTATTAGCAGTGACTGGGCGACAGAATGAGGATCATCAAAGGGGAGGCGATAGATAATAAGTATATGACGATAACAAATTACGTTATTTAATGAATGGTATCGTATATTGGTTAATGTTTTTGTGATTCTTTGTAAATGCTTCTCGATTTAATAACCTTTCTTTTATAATGTTAAACAGCACATCAATCAACTTCTAATGTCATCAAACGAAAGAGCTATGAGCAGAGACTGGGCAAATGAATGAGGATCATCAAAGGGGAGGCGATAGATCATAAGTATATGACGATAACAAATTACGTTATTTAATTAATGGTATCGTATATTGGTTAATGTTTTTGTGATTCTTTGTAAATGCCTTTCGTTCTATAATTCGTTATTTTATAATGTTTAACAGTGCATCAATCATCTTCGAATGTCATCAAACGAAAGAGCTATTAGCAGTGACTGGGCGACAGAATGAGGATCATCAAAGGGGAGGCGATAGATCATAAGTATATGACGATAACAAATTACGTTATTTAATGAATGGTATCGTATATTGGTTAATGTTTTTGTGATTCTTTGTAAATGCTTTTCGATCTATATATCTTTCTTTTATAATGTTTTACAGCACATCAATACTCTTCGAATGTCATCAAACGAAAGCGCTATTAGCAGAGACTGGGAGAAAGAATGAGGATCATCAAAGGGGAGGCGATAGATCATAAGTTTATGACGATAACAAAATACATTATTTAATGAATGGTATCGTATATTGGTTAATGTTTTTGTGATTCTTTGTAAATTCTTTTCGATCTATTAATCTTTCTTTTATAATTGTTTAACAGCACATCAATCATCTTCGAATGTCATCAAACGAAGAGATATTAGCAGAGACTGGGCAAAAGGATGAGGATCATCAAAGGGGTGGCTATAGATCATAAGTATATGACGATAACAAATTGCGTTATTTAATGAATGGTATCGTATATTGGTTAATGTTTTTGTGATTCTTTGTAAATGCTATTCGATCTATTAATCTTTCTTTTATAATGTTTAACAGCACATCAATCATCTTCGAATGTCATCAAACGAAGAGATATTAGCAGAGACTGGGCAAAAGAATGAGGATCATCAAAAGGGTGGCTATAGATCATAAGTATATGACGATAACAAATTGCGTTATTTAATGAATGGTATCGTATATTGGTTAATGTTTTTGTGATTCTTTGTAAATGCTATTCGATCTATTAATCTTTCTTTTATAATGTTTAACAGCACATCAATCATCTTCGAATGTCATCAAACGAAGAGATATTAGCAGAGACTGGGCGAAAGAATGAGGATCATCAAAGGGGTGGCGATAGATCATAAGTATATGACGATAACAAATTGCGTTATTTAATGAATGGTATCGTATATTGGTTAATGTTTTTGTGATTCTTTGTAAATGCTATTCGTTCTATTAATCTTTCTTTTATAATGTTTAACAGCACATCAATCATCTTCGAATGTCATCAAACGAAGAGTTATTAGCAGAGATTGGGCAAAAGAATGAGGATCATCAAAGGGGTGGCTATAGATTATAAGTATATGACGATAACAAATTGCGTTATTTAATGAATGGTATCGTATATTGGTTAATGTTTTTGTGATTCTTTGTAAATGCTTTTCGATCTATTAATCTTTCTTTTATAATGTTTAACAGCACATCAATCATCTTCGAATGTGATCAAACGAAAGAGCTATTAGCAGAGACTGGGCGAAAGAATGAGGATCACTAAAGTGGAGGCGATAGATCATAAGTATATGACGATAACAAATTACGTTATTTAATGAATGGTATCGTATATTGGTTAATGTTTTTGTGATTCTTTGTAAATGCTTTTCGATCTATTAATCTTTCTTTTATAATGTTTAACAGCACATCAATCATCTTCGAATATTATCAAACGAAAGAGCAATTAGCAGTGACTGGGCGACAAAATGAGGATCATCAAAGGGGAGGCGATAGATCATAAGTATATGACGATAACAAATTACGTTATTTAATGAATGGTATCGTATATTGGGTAATGTTTTTGTGATGCTTTGTAAATGCTTTTCGTTCTATTAATCGTTCTTTTATTATGTTAAACAGCACATCAATCAACTTCGAATGTCATCAAACGAAAGAGCTATTAGCAGAGACTGGGAGAAAGAATGAGGATCATCAAAGGGGAGGCGATAGATCATAAGTATATGACGATAACAAATTACGTTATTAATGAATGGTATCGTATATTGGTTAATGTTTTTGTGATTCTTTGTAAATGCTTTTCGATCTATTAATCTTTCTTTTATGATGTTTAACAGCACATCAATCATCTTCGAATGTCATCAAACGAAAGAGCTATTAGCAGTCTCTGGGCGAATGAATGAGGATCATCAAAGGGGAGGCGATTGATCATAAGTATATGACGATAACAAATTACGTTATTTAATGAATTGTATCGTATATTGGTTAATGTTTTTGTGATTCTTTGTAAATGCTTTTCGATCTATTAATATTTCTTTTATAATGTTTAACAGCACATCAATCATCTTCGAATGTCATCAAACGAAAGAGCTATTAGCAGAGACTGGGCGACAGAATGAGGATCAACAAAGTGGAGGCGATAGATCATAAGTATATGACTATAACAAATTACGTTATTTAATGAATGGTATCGTATATTGGTTAATGTTTTTGTGATTCTTTGTAAATGCTATTCGATCTATTAATCTTTCTTTTATTATGTTTAACAGCACATCAATCATCTTCGAATGTCATCAAACGAAAGAGCTATTAGCAGTGACTGGGCGACAGAATGAGGATCATCAAAGGGGAGGCGATAGATCATAAGTATATGACGATAACAAATTACGTTATTTAATTAATGGTATCGTATATTGGTTAATGTTTTTGTGATTCTTTGTAAATGCGTTTCGTTCTATAATTCGTTCTTTTATAATGTTTAACAGTGCATCAATCATCTTCGAATGTCATCAAACGAAAGAGCTAATAGCAGAGACTGGGCGAATGAATGAGGATCATCAAAGGGGAGGCGATAGATCATAAGTATATGACGATAACAATCTACGTTATTTAAAGAATGGTATCGTATATTGGTTAATGTTTTTGCGAGTCTTTGTAAATGCTTTTTGATCTATTAATCTTTTTTTTATAATGTTTAACAGCACATATATCATCCTCGAATGATATCAAACGAAAGAGCTAATAGCAGAGACTGGGCGAAAGAATGAGGATCATCAAAGGGGAGGCGATAGATCATAAGTATATGACGATAACAAATTACGTTATTTAATGAATGGTATCGTATATTGGTTAATGTTTTTGTGATTCTTTGTAAATGCGTTTCGTTCTATAATTCGTTCTTTTATAATGTTTAACAGTGCATCAATCATCTTCGAATGTCATCAAACAAAAGAGCTAATAGCAGAGACTGGGCGAATGAATGAGGATCATCAAAGGGGAGGCGATAGATCATAAGTATATGACGATAACTAATTACGTTATTTAATGAATGGTATCGTATATTGGTTAATGTTTTTGTGATTCTTTGTAAATGCGTTTCGTTCTATAATTCGTTCTTTTATAATGTTTAACAGCACATCAATCATCTTCGAATGTCATCAAACGAAAGAGCTAATAGCAGAGACTGGGAGAATGAATGAGGATCATCAAAGGGGAGGCGATAGATCATAAGTATATGACGATAACCAATTACGTTATTTAATGAATGGTATCGTATATTGGTGAATGTTTTTGTGATTCTTTGTAAATGCTTTTCGTTCTATAAATCGTTCTTTTATAATGTTAAACAGCACATCAATCATCTTTGAAAGTTATCAAACGAAAGAGCTATTAGCAGAGACTGGGCGAATGAATGAGGATCATCAAAGGGGAGGCGATAGATCATAAGTATATGACGATAACAAATTACGTTATTTAATGAATGGTATCGTATATTGATTAATATTTTTGTGATTCTTTGTAAATGCTTTTCGATCTATTAATCTTTCTTTTACAATGTTTAACAGCACATCAATCATCTTCGAATATCATCAAACGAAAGAGCTATTAGCAGTGACTGGGCGACAAAATGAGGATCATCAAAGGGGAGGCGATAGATCTTAAGTATATGACGATAACAAATTACGTTATTTAATGAATGGTATCGTATATTGGTTAATGTTTTTGTGATTCTTTTAAAATGCTTTTCGATCTATTATTCTTTCTTTTATAATGTTTAACAGCACATCACTCATCTTCGAATGTCATTAAACGAAAGAGGTATTAGCAGAGACTGGGCGTAAGAATGAGGATCAACAAAGTGGAGGCGATAGATCATAAGTATATGACGAAAAAAATTACGTTATTTAATGAATGGTATCGTATATTGGTTAATGTTTTTGTGATACTTTGTAATTGCTTTTCGATCTATTAATCTTTCTTTTATATTGTTAAACAACACATCAATCAACTTCGAATGACATCAAACGAAAGAGTTATTAGCAGAGACTGGGAGAAAGAATGAGGATCATCAAAGGGGAGGCGATAGATCATATGTATATGACGATAACAAATTACGTTATTTAATGAATGGTATCGTATATTGGTTAATGTTTTTGTGATACTTTGTAAATGCGTTTCGTTCTATAATTCGTTCTTTTATAATGTTAAACAGCACATCAATCAACTTCTAATGTCATCAAACGAATGAGCTATGAGCATAGACTGGGCAAATGAATGAGAATCATCAAAGGGGAGGCGATAGATCATACGTATATGACGATAACAAATTACGTTATTTAATTAATGGTATCGTATATTGGTTAATGTTTTTTTGATTCTTTGTAAATGCGTTTCGTTCTATAATTCGTTCTTTTATAATGTTTAACAGTGCATCAATCATCTTCGAATGTCATCAAACGAAAGAGCTATTAGCAGTGACTGGGCGACAGAATGAGGATCATCAAAGGGGAGGCGATAGATCATAAGTATATGACGATAACAAATTACGTTATTTAATGAATGGTATCGTATATTGGTTAATGTTTTTATGATTCTTTGTAAATGCTTCTCGATTTATTAACCTTTCTTTTATAATGTTAAACAGCACATCAATCAACTTCTAATATCATCAAACGAAAGAGCTATGAGCAGAGACTGGGCAAATGAATGAGGATCATCAAAGGGGAGGCGAAAGATCATAAGTATATGACGATAACAAATTACGTTATTTAATTAATGGTATCGTATATTGGTTAATGTTTTTGTGATTCTTTGTAAATGCGTTTCGTTCTATAATTCGTTATATTATAATGTTTAACAGTGCATCAATCATCTTCGAATGTCATCAAACGAAAGAGCTATTAGCAGTGACTGGGCGACAGAATGAGGATCATCAAAGGGGAGGCGATAGATCATAAGTATATGACGATAACAAATTACGTTATTTAATGAATGGTATCGTATATTGGTTAATGTTTTTGTGATTCTTTGTAAATGCTTTTCGATCTATAAATCTTTCTTTTATAATGTTTTACAGCACTTCAATACTCTTCGAATGTCATCAAACGAAAGCGATATTAGCAAAGACTGGGAGAAAGAATGAGGATCATCAAAGGGGAGGCGATAGATCATAAGTTTATGACGATAACAAAATATATTATTTAATGAATGGTATCGTATATTGGTTAATGTTTTTGTGATTCTTTGTAAATTCTTTTCGATCTATTAATCTTTCTTTTATAATTGTTTAACAGCACATCAATCATCTTCGAATGTCATCAAACGAAGAGATATTAGCAGAAACTGGGCAAAAGGATGAGGATCATCAAAGGGGTGGCTATAGATCATAAGTATATGACGATAACAAATTGCGTTATTTAATGAATGGTATCGTATATTGGTTAATGTTTTTGTGATTCTTTGTAAATGCTATTCGATCTATTAATCTTTCTTTTATAATGTTTAACAGCACATCAATCATCATCGAATGTCATCAAACGAAGAGATATTAGCAGAGACTGGGCAAAAGAATGAAGATCATCAAAGGGGTGGCTATAGATCATAAGTATACGACGATAACAAATTGCGCTATTTAATGAATGGTATCGTATATTGGTTAATGTTTTTGTGATTCTTTGTAAATGCTATTCGATCTATTAATCTTTCTTTTATAATGTTTAACAGCACATCAATCATCTTCGAATGTCATCAAACGAAGAGATATTAGCAGAGACTGGGCGAAAGAATGAGGATCATCAAAGGGGTGGCGATAGATCATAAGTATATGACGATAACAAATTGCGTTATTTAATGAATGGTATCGTATATTGGTTAATGTTTTTCTGATTCTTTGTAAATGCTATTCGTTCTATTAATCTTTCTTTTATAATGTTTAACAGCACATCAATCATCTTCGAATGTCATCAAACGAAGAGATATTAGCAGAGATTGGGCAAAAGAATGAGGATCATCAAAGGGGTGGCTATAGATCATAAGTATATGACGATAACAAATTGCGTTATTTAATGAATGGTATCGTATATTGGTTAATGTTTTTGTGATTCTTTGTAAATGCTTTTCGATCTATTAATCTTTCTTTTATAATGTTTAACAGCACATCAATCATCTTCGAATGTCATCAAACGAAAGAGCTATTAGCAGAGACTGGGCGAAAGAATGAGGATCACTAAAGTGGAGGCGATAGATCATAAGTATATGACGATAACAAATTACGTTATTTAATGAATGGTATCGTATATTGGTTAATGTTTTTGTGATTCTTTGTAAATGCTTTTCGATCTATTAATCTTTCTTTTATAATGTTGAACTGCACATCAATCATCTTCGAATATTATCAAACGAAAGAGCTATTAGCAGTGACTGGGCGACAAAATGAGGATCATCAAAGGGGAGGCGATAGATCATAAGTATATGACGATAACAAATTACGTTATTTAATGAATGGTATCGTATATTGGGTAATGTTTTTGTGATGCTTTGTAAATGCTTTTCGTTCTATTAATCGTTCTTTTATTATGTTAAACAGCACATCAATCAACTTCGAATGTCATCAAACGAAAGAGCTATTAGCAGAGACTGGGAGAAAGAATGAGGATCATCAAAGGGGAGGCGATAGATCATAAGTATATGACGATAACAAATTACGTTATTAATGAATGGTATCGTATATTGGTTAATGTTTTTGTGATTCTTTGTAAATGCTTTTCGATCTATTAATCTTTCTTTTATGATGTTTAACAGCACATCAATCATCTTCGAATGTCATCAAACGAAAGAGCTATTAGCAGTCTCTGGGCGAATGAATGAGGATCATCAAAGGGGAGGCGATTGATCATAAGTATATGAGGATAACAAATTACGTTATTTAATGAATGGTATCGTATATTGGTTAATGTTTTTGTGATTCTTTGTAAATGCTTTTCGATCTATTAATATTTCTTTTATAATGTTTAACAGCACATCAATCATCTTCGAATGTCATCAAACGAAAGAGCTATTAGCAGAGACTGGGCGACAGAATGAGGATCAACAAAGTGGAGGCGATAGATCATAAGTATATGACGATAACAAATTACGTTATTTAATGAATGGTATCGTATATTGGTTAATGTTTTTGTGATTCTTTGTAAATGCTATTCGATCTATTAATCTTTCTTTTATAATGTTTAACAGCTCATCAATCATCTTCGAATGTCATCAAACGAAAGAGCTATTAGCAGTGACTGGGCGACAGAATGAGGATCATCAAAGGGGAGGCGATAGATCATAAGTATATGACGATAACAAATTACGTTATTTAATTAATGGTATCGTATATTGGTTAATGTTTTTGTGATTCTTTGTAAATGCGTTTCGTTCTATAATTCGTTCTTTTATAATGTTTAACAGTGCATCAATCATCTTCGAATGTCATCAAACGAAAGAGCTAATAGCAGAGACTGGGCGAATGAATGAGGATCATCAAAGGGGAGGCGATAGATCATAAGTATATGACGATAACAATCTACGTTATTTAATGAATGGTATCGTATATTGGTTAATGTTTTTGCGAGTCTTTGTAAATGCTTTTTGATCTATTAATCTTTCTTTTATAATGTTTAACAGCACATCAATCATCCTCGAATGATATCAAACGAAAGAGCTAATAGCAGAGACTGGGCGAAAGAATGAGGATCATCAAAGGGGAGGCGATAGATCATAAGTATATGACGATAACAAATTACGTTATTTAATGAATGGTATCCTATATTGGTTAATGTTTTTGTGATTCTTTGTAAATGCGTTTCGTTCTATAATTCGTTCTTTTATAATGTTTAACAGTGCATCAATCATCTTCGAATGTCATCAAACAAAAGAGCTAATAGCAGAGACTGGGCGAATGAATGAGGATCATCAAAGGGGAGGCGATAGATCATAAGTATATGACGATAACAAATTACGTTATTTAATGAATGGTATCGTATATTGGTTAATGTTTTTGTGATTCTTTGTAAATGCGTTTCGTTCTATAATTCGTTCTTTTATAATGTTTAACAGTGCATCAATCATCTTCGAATGTCATCAAACGAACGAGCTAATAGCAGAGACTGGGCGAATGAATGAGGATCATCAAAGGGGAGGCGATAGATCATAAGTATATGACGATAACCAATTACGTTATTTAATGAATGGTATCGTATATTGGTGAATGTTTTTGTGATTCTTTGTAAATGCTTTTCGTTCTATAAATCGTTCTTTTATAATGTTAAACAGCACATCAATCATCTTCGAATGTCATCAAACGAAAGAGCTAATAGCAGAGACTGGGCGACAGAATGAAGATCATCAAAGGGGAGGCGATCGATCATAAGTATATCACGATAACGAATTACGTTATTTATTGAATGGTATCGTATATTGTTTAATGTTTTTGTGATTCTTTGTAAATGCTTTTCGATCTATTAATCTTTCTTTTATAATGTTTAACAGCACATCAGTCATCTTCGAATGTCATCAAACGAAAGAGCTATTATCAGAGACTTGGCGAATGAATGAGGATCATCAAAGGGGAGGCGATAGATCATAAGTATATGACGATAACAAATTACGTTATGTAATGAATGGTATCGTATATTGATAAATGTTTTTGTTATTCTTTGTAAATGCTTTTCGATCTATTAATCTTTCTTTTATAATGTTTAACAGCACAACAATCATCTTCGAATGTCATCAGACGAAAGAGCTATTAGCAGAGACTGGGCGAAAGAATGAGGATCATCAAAGTAGGGGCGATAGATCATAAGTATATGACGATAACAAATAACGTTATTTAATGAATGGTATCGTATATTGGTTAATGTTTTTGTGATTCTTTGTAAATGCATTTCGATCGATTAATCTTTCTTTTATAATGTTTAAGAGCACATCAAACATATTCGAATGTCAACAAACGAAAGAGCTATTAGCAGAGACTGGGCGACTGAATGAGGATCATCAAAGGGAAGGCGATAGATCATAAGTATATGACGACAACAAATTACGTTATTTAATGAATGGTATCGTATATTGGTTAATGTTTTTGTGATACTTGGTAAAAAACTTTTCGATCTATTAATCTTTCTTTTATAATGTTTAACAGTACATCAATCATCTTCGAATGTCATCAAACGAAAGAACTACTAGCAGAGACTGGGCGAATGAATGAGGATCATCAAAGGGAAGGCGATAGATCATAAGTATATGACGATAACAAATAACGTTATTTAATGAATCGTATCGTATATTGGTTAATGTTTTTGTGATTCTTTGTAAATGCTTTTCGATCTATTAATCTTTCTTCTATAATGTTTAACAGCACCTCAATCATCTTCGAATGTCATCAAACGAAAGAGCTATTAGCAGAACTGGGCGAAAGAATGAGGATCATCAAAGGGGAGGCGATAGATCATAAGTATATGACGATAACAAATTACGTTATTTAATGAATCGTATCGTATATTGGTTAATGTTTTTGTGATTCTTTGTAAATGCTTTTCGATCTATTAATCTTTCTTTTATAATGTTTAACAGCACATCAATCATCTTCGAATTTCATCAGACGAAAGAGCTATTAGCAGAGACTGGGCGAAAGAATGAGGATCATCAAAGTGGGGGCGATAGATCATAAGTATATGACGACAACAAATTACGTTATTTAATGAATGGTATCGTATATTGGTTAATGTTTTTGTGATACTTGGTAAAAAACTTTTCGATCTATTAATCTTTCTTTTATAATGTTTAACAGTACATCAATCATCTTCGAATGTCATCAAACGAAAGAACTACTAGCAGAGACTGGGCGAATGAATGAGGATCATCAAAGGGAAGGCGATAGATCATAAGTATATGACGATAACAAATAACGTTATTTAATGAATCGTATCGTATATTGGTTAATGTTTTTGTGATTCTTTGTAAATGCTTTTCGATCTATTAATCTTTCTTCTATAATGTTTAACAGCACCTCAATCATCTTCGAATGTCATCAAACGAAAGAGCTATTAGCAGAACTGGGCGAAAGAATGAGGATCATCAAAGGGGAGGCGATAGATCATAAGTATATGACGATAACAAATTACGTTATTTAATGAATCGTATCGTATATTGGTTAATGTTTTTGTGATTCTTTGTAAATGCTTTTCGATCTATTAATCTTTCTTTTATAATGTTTAACAGCACATCAATCATCTTCGAATTTCATCAGACGAAAGAGCTATTAGCAGAGACTGGGCGAAAGAATGAGGATCATCAAAGTGGGGGCGATAGATCATAAGCATATGACGACAACAAATTACGTTATTTAATGAATGGTATCGTATATTGGTTAATGTTTTTGTGATACTTGGTAAAAAACTTTTCGATCTATTAATCTTTCTTTTATAATGTTTAACAGCACATCAATCATCTTCGAATTTCATCAGACGAAAGAGCTATTAGCAGAGACTGGGCGAAAGAATGAGGATCATCAAAGTGGGGGCGATAGATCATAAGTATATGACGACAACAAATTACGTTATTTAATGAATGGTATCGTATATTGATTAATGTTTTTGTGATTCTTTGTAAATGCTATTCGATCTATTAATCTTTCTTTTATAATGTTTAAAGGCACATCAATACTCTTCGAATGTCATCAAACCGAAGAGCTATTAGCAGAGCCTGGCCGAAAGAATGAGGATCATCAAAGGGGAGGCGATAGATCATAAGTATATGACGATAACAAATTACATTATTTAATGAATGGTATCGTATATTGGTTAATGCTTTTGTGATTCTTTGTAAATGCTTTTCGATCTATTAATCTTTCTTTTATAATGTTTAACAGCACATCAATCATCTTCGAATGTCATCAAACGAAGAGATATTAGCAGAGACTGGGCGAAAGAATGAGGATCATCAAAGGGGTGGCGATAGATCATAAGTATATGACGATAACAAATTGCGTTATTTAATGAATGGTATCGTATATTGGTTAATGTTTTTGTGATTCTTTGTAAATGCTTTTCGATCTATTAATGTTTCTTTTATAATGTTTAACAGCACATCAATCATCTTTGAATGTCATCAAACGAAAGAGCTATTAGCAGAGACTGGGCGAATGAATGAGGATCATCAAAGGGGAGGCGATAGATCATAAGTATATGACGATAACAAATTACGTTATTTAATGAATGGTATCGTATATTGATTAATATTTTTGTGATTCTTTGTAAATGCTTTTCGATCTATTAATCTTTCTTTTACAATGTTTAACAACACATCAATCATCTTCGAATATCATCAAACGAAAGAGCTATTAGCAGTGACTGGGCGACAAAATGAGGATCATCAAAGGGGAGGCGATAGATCATAAGTATATGACGATAACAAATTACGTTATTTAATGAATGGTATCGTATATTGGTTAATGTTTTTGTGATTCTTTTTAAATGCTTTTCGATCTATTATTCTTTCTTTTATAATGTTTAACAGCACATCACTCATCTTCGAATGTCATTAAACGAAAGAGGTATTAGCAGAGACTGGGCGTAAGAATGAGGATCAACAAAGTGGAAGCGATAGATCATAAGTATATGACGAAAAAAATTACGTTATTTAATGAATGGTATCGTATATTGGTTAATGTTTTTGTGATTCTTTGTAAATGCTTTTCGATCTATTAATCTTTCTTTTATAATGCTTAACAGCACATCAATCATCTTCGAATGTCATCAAACGAAAGAGCTATTAGCAGTGACTGGGCGACAGAATGAGGATCATCAATGGGGAGGCGATAGATCATAAGTATATGACGATAACAAATTACGTTATTTAGTGAATGGTATCGTATATTGGTTAATGTTTTTGTGATACTTTGTAAATGCTTTTCGATCTATTAATCTTTCTTTTATATTGTTAAACAGCACATCAATCAACTTCGAATGACATCAAACGAAAGAGTTATTAGCAGAGACTGGGAGAAAGAATGAGGATCATCAAAGGGGAGGCGATAGATCATAAGTATATGACGATAACAAATTACGTTATTTAATGAATGGTATCGTATATTGGTTAATGTTTTTGTGATACTTTGTAAATACTTTTCGATCTATTAATCACTCTTTTATAATGTTTAACAGCACATCAATCATCTTCGAATGTCATCAAACGAAAGAGCTATAAGCAGAGACTGGGCGAAAGAATGAGGATCATCAAAGGGGAGGCGATAGACAATAAGTATATGAAATAACAAATTACGTTATTTAATGAATGGTATCGTATATTGGTTAATGTTTTTGTGATTCTTTGTAAATGCTTTTCGATCTTTTAATCTTTCTTTTATAATGTTAAACAGCACATCAATCAACTTCTAATGTCATCAAACGAAAGAGCTATGAGCAGAGACTGGGCGAATGAATGAGGATCATCAAAGGGGAGGCGATAGATCATAAGTATATGACGATAACAAATTACGTTATTTAATTAATGGTATCGTATATTGGTTAATGTTTTTGTGATTCTTTGTAAACGCGTTTCGTTCTATAATTCGTTCTTTTATAATGTTTAACAGTGCATCAATCATCTTCGAATGTCATCAAACGAAAGAGCTAATAGCAGAGACTGGGCGAATGAATGAGGATCATCAAAGGGGAGGCGATAGATCATAAGTATATGACGATAACAAATTACGTTATTTAATGAATGGTATCGTATATTGGTTAATGTTTTTGCGAGTCTTTGTAAATTCTTTTTGATCTATTAATCTTTCTTTTATAATGTTTAACAGCACATCAATCATCCTCGAATGTCATCAAACGAAAGAGCTATTAGCAGAGACTGGGCGAAAGAATGAGTATCATCAAAGGGGAGGCGATAGATCATATGTATATGACGATAACAAATTACGTTATTTAATGAATGGTATCATATATTGGTTAATGTTTTTGTGATTCTTTGTAAATGCGTTTCGTTCTATAATTCGTTCTTTTACAATGTTTAACAGTGCATCAATCATCTTCGAATGTCATCAAACGAAAGAGCTAATAGAAGAGACTGGGCGAATGAATGTGGATCATCAAAGGGGAGGTGATAGATCATAAGTATATGACGATAACAAATTACGTTATTTAATGAATGGTATCGTATATTTGTTTATGTTTTTGTGATTCTTTGTAAATGCGTTTCGTTCTATAATTCGTTCTTTTATAATGTTTAACAGTGAATCAATCATCTTCGAATGTCATCAAACGAAAGAGCTAATAGCAGAGACAGGGCGAATGAATGAGGATCATCAAAGGGGAGGCGATAGATCATAAGTATATGACGATTACAAATTACGTTATTTATTGAATGGTATCGTATATTGGTTAATGTGTTTTTGATTCTTTGTAAATGCTTTTCGTTCTATAATTCGTTCTTTTATAATGTTAAACAGCACATCAATCATCTTCGAATGTCATCAACCGAAAGAGCTATTAGCAGTGACTGGGCGACAGAATGAGTATCATCAAAGGGGAGGCGATAGATCATAAGTATATGACGATAACAAATTACGTTATTTAATGAATGGTATCGTATATTGGTTAATGTTTTTGTGATTCTTTGTAAATGCTTTTCGATTTATTAACCTTTCTTTTATAATTTTAAACAGCACATCAATCAACTTCTAATGTCATCAAACGAATGAGCTATGAGCAGAGACTGGGCAAATGAATGAGGATCATCAAAGGGGAGGCGATAGATCATAAGTATATGACGATAACAAATTACGTTATTTAATTAATGGTATCGTATATTGGTTAATGTTTTTTTGATTCTTTGTAAATGCGTTTCGTTCTATAATTCGTTCTTTTATAATGTTTAACAGTGCATCAATCATCTTCGAATGTCATAAAACGAAAGAGCTAATAGCAGAGACAGGTCGAATGAATGAGGATCATCAAAGGGGAGGCGATAGATCATAAGTATATGACGATAACAAATTACGTTATTTATTGAATGGTATCGTATATTGGTTACTGTGTTTTTGATTCTTTGTAAATGCTTTTCGTTCTATAATTCGTTCTTTTATAATGTTAAACAGCACATCAATCATCTTCGAATGTCATCAAATGAAAGAGCTATTAGCAGTGACTGGGCGACAGAATGAGGATCATCAAAGGGGAGGCGATAGATCATAAGTATATGACGATAACAAATTACGTTATTTAATGAATGGTATCGTATATTGGTTAATGTTTTTGTGATTCTTTGTAAATGCTTTTCGATCTATAAATCTTTCTTTTATAATGTTTTACAGAACATCAATACTCTTCGTATGTCATCAAACGAAAGCGCTATTAGCAGAGACTGGGAGAAAGAATGAGGATCATCAAAGGGGAGGCGATAGATCATAAGTTTATGACGATAACAAAATACATTATTTAATGAATGGTATCGTATATTGGTTAATGTTTTTGTGATTCTTTGTAAATTCTTTTCGATCTATTAATCTTTCTTTTATAATTGTTTAACAGCACATCAATCATCTTCGAATGTCATCAAACGAAGAGATATTAGCAGAGACTGGGCAAAAGGATGAGGATCATCAAAGGGGTGGCTATAGATCATAAGTATATGACGATAACAAATTGCGTTATTTAATGAATGGTATCGTATATTGGTTAATGTTTTTGTGATTCTTTGTAAATGCTATTCGATCTATTAATCTTTCTTTTATAATGTTTAACAGCACATCAATCATCTTCGAATGTCATCAAACGAAGAGATATTAGCAGAGACTGGGCGAAAGAATGAGGATCATCAAAGGGGTGGCGATAGATCATAAGTATATGACGATAACAAATTGCGTTATTTAATGAATGGTATCGTATATTGGTTAATGTTTTTGTGATTCTTTGTAAATGCTTTTCGATCTATTAATGTTTCTTTTATAATGTTTAACAGCACATCAATCATCTTTGAATGTCATCAAACGAAAGAGCTATTAGCAGAGACTGGGCGAATGAATGAGGATCATCAAAGGGGAGGCGATAGATCATAAGTATATGACGATAACAAATTACGTTATTTAATGAATGGTATCGTATATTGATTAATATTTTTGTGATTCTTTGTAAATGCTTTTCGATCTATTAATCTTTCTTTTACAATGTTTAACAACACATCAATCATCTTCGAATATCATCAAACGAAAGAGCTATTAGCAGTGACTGGGCGACAAAATGAGGATCATCAAAGGGGAGGCGATAGATCATAAGTATATGACGATAACAAATTACGTTATTTAATGAATGGTATCGTATATTGGTTAATGTTTTTGTGATTCTTTTTAAATGCTTTTCGATCTATTATTCTTTCTTTTATAATGTTTAACAGCACATCACTCATCTTCGAATGTCATTAAACGAAAGAGGTATTAGCAGAGACTGGGCGTAAGAATGAGGATCAACAAAGTGGAAGCGATAGATCATAAGTATATGACGAAAAAAATTACGTTATTTAATGAATGGTATCGTATATTGGTTAATGTTTTTGTGATTCTTTGTAAATGCTTTTCGATCTATTAATCTTTCTTTTATAATGCTTAACAGCACATCAATCATCTTCGAATGTCATCAAACGAAAGAGCTATTAGCAGTGACTGGGCGACAGAATGAGGATCATCAATGGGGAGGCGATAGATCATAAGTATATGACGATAACAAATTACGTTATTTAGTGAATGGTATCGTATATTGGTTAATGTTTTTGTGATACTTTGTAAATGCTTTTCGATCTATTAATCTTTCTTTTATATTGTTAAACAGCACATCAATCAACTTCGAATGACATCAAACGAAAGATTTATTAGCAGAGACTGGGAGAAAGAATGAGGATCATCAAAGGGGAGGCGATAGATCATAAGTATATGACGATAACAAATTACGTTATTTAATGAATGGTATCGTATATTGGTTAATGTTTTTGTGATACTTTGTAAATACTTTTCGATCTATTAATCACTCTTTTATAATGTTTAACAGCACATCAATCATCTTCGAATGTCATCAAACGAAAGAGCTATAAGCAGAGACTGGGCGAAAGAATGAGGATCATCAAAGGGGAGGCGATAGACAATAAGTATATGAAATAACAAATTACGTTATTTAATGAATGGTATCGTATATTGGTTAATGTTTTTGTGATTCTTTGTAAATGCTTTTCGATCTTTTAATCTTTCTTTTATAATGTTAAACAGCACATCAATCAACTTCTAATGTCATCAAACGAAAGAGCTATGAGCAGAGACTGGGCGAATGAATGAGGATCATCAAAGGGGAGGCGATAGATCATAAGTATATGACGATAACAAATTACGTTATTTAATTAATGGTATCGTATATTGGTTAATGTTTTTGTGATTCTTTGTAAACGCGTTTCGTTCTATAATTCGTTCTTTTATAATGTTTAACAGTGCATCAATCATCTTCGAATGTCATCAAACGAAAGAGCTAATAGCAGAGACTGGGCGAATGAATGAGGATCATCAAAGGGGAGGCGATAGATCATAAGTATATGACGATAACAAATTACGTTATTTAATGAATGGTATCGTATATTGGTTAATGTTTTTGCGAGTCTTTGTAAATTCTTTTTGATCTATTAATCTTTCTTTTATAATGTTTAACAGCACATCAATCATCCTCGAATGTCATCAAACGAAAGAGCTATTAGCAGAGACTGGGCGAAAGAATGAGTATCATCAAAGGGGAGGCGATAGATCATATGTATATGACGATAACAAATTACGTTATTTAATGAATGGTATCATATATTGGTTAATGTTTTTGTGATTCTTTGTAAATGCGTTTCGTTCTATAATTCGTTCTTTTACAATGTTTAACAGTGCATCAATCATCTTCGAATGTCATCAAACGAAAGAGCTAATAGAAGAGACTGGGCGAATGAATGTGGATCATCAAAGGGGAGGTGATAGATCATAAGTATATGACGATAACAAATTACGTTATTTAATGAATGGTATCGTATATTTGTTTATGTTTTTGTGATTCTTTGTAAATGCGTTTCGTTCTATAATTCGTTCTTTTATAATGTTTAACAGTGAATCAATCATCTTCGAATGTCATCAAACGAAAGAGCTAATAGCAGAGACAGGGCGAATGAATGAGGATCATCAAAGGGGAGGCGATAGATCATAAGTATATGACGATTACAAATTACGTTATTTATTGAATGGTATCGTATATTGGTTAATGTGTTTTTGATTCTTTGTAAATGCTTTTCGTTCTATAATTCGTTCTTTTATAATGTTAAACAGCACATCAATCATCTTCGAATGTCATCAACCGAAAGAGCTATTAGCAGTGACTGGGCGACAGAATGAGTATCATCAAAGGGGAGGCGATAGATCATAAGTATATGACGATAACAAATTACGTTATTTAATGAATGGTATCGTATATTGGTTAATGTTTTTGTGATTCTTTGTAAATGCTTTTCGATTTATTAACCTTTCTTTTATAATTTTAAACAGCACATCAATCAACTTCTAATGTCATCAAACGAATGAGCTATGAGCAGAGACTGGGCAAATGAATGAGGATCATCAAAGGGGAGGCGATAGATCATAAGTATATGACGATAACAAATTACGTTATTTAATTAATGGTATCGTATATTGGTTAATGTTTTTTTGATTCTTTGTAAATGCGTTTCGTTCTATAATTCGTTCTTTTATAATGTTTAACAGTGCATCAATCATCTTCGAATGTCATAAAACGAAAGAGCTAATAGCAGAGACAGGTCGAATGAATGAGGATCATCAAAGGGGAGGCGATAGATCATAAGTATATGACGATAACAAATTACGTTATTTATTGAATGGTATCGTATATTGGTTACTGTGTTTTTGATTCTTTGTAAATGCTTTTCGTTCTATAATTCGTTCTTTTATAATGTTAAACAGCACATCAATCATCTTCGAATGTCATCAAACGAAAGTGCTATTAGCAGTGACTGGGCGACAGAATGAGGATCATCAAAGGGGAGGCGATAGATCATAAGTATATGACGATAACAAATTACGTTATTTAATGAATGGTATCGTATATTGGTTAATGTTTTTGTGATTCTTTGTAAATGCTTCTCGATTTATTAACCTTTCTTTTATAATGTTAAACAGCACATCAATCAACTTCTAATGTCATCAAACAAAAGAGCTATGAGCAGAGACTGGGCAAATGAATGAGGATCATCAAAGGGGAGGCGATAGATCATAAGTATATGACGATAACAAATTACGTTATTTAATTAATGGTATCGTATATTGGTTAATGTTTTTGTGATTCTTTGTAAATGCGTTTCGTTCTATAATTCGTTATTTTATAATGTTTAACAGTGTATCAATCATCTTCGAATGTCATCAAACGAAAGAGCTATTAGCAGTGACTGGGCGACAGAATGAGGATCATCAAAGGGGAGGCGATAGATCATAAGTATATGACGATAACAAATTACGTTATTTAATGAATGGTATCGTATATTGGTTAATGTTTTTGTGATTCTTTGTAAATGCTTTTCGATCTATAAATCTTTCTTTTATAATGTTTTACAGAACATCAATACTCTTCGTATGTCATCAAACGAAAGCGCTATTAGCAGATACTGGGCGAATTATTAGGATCATCAAAGGGGAGGCGAAAGATCATTAGTATATGACGATAACAAGTTACGTTATTTAATGAATGGTATCGTTTATTGGTTAATGTTTTTGTGATTCTTTGTAAATGCTTTTCGATCTATTAATCTTTCTTTTATAATGTTTAACAGCACATCAATCATCTTCGAATGTCATCAAACAAAAGAGCATTTAGCAGAGACTAGGCGAATGAATGAGGATCATAAAAGGGGAGGCGATAGATCATAAGTATATGACGATAACAAAATACGTTATTTAATGAATGGTATCGTATATTGGTTAATGTTTTTGTGATTCTTTGTAAATGCTATTCGATCTATTAATCTTTCTTTTATAATGTTTAACAGCACATCAATCATCTTCGAATGTCATCAAACGAAGAGATATTAGCAGAGACTGGGCGAAAGAATGAGGATCATCAAAGGGGTGGCGATAGATCATAAGTATATGACGATAACAAATTGCGTTATTTAATGAATGGTATCGTATATTGGTTAATGTTTTTGTGATTCTTTGTAAATGCTTTTCGATCTATTAATGTTTCTTTTATAATGTTTAACAGCACATCAATCATCTTTGAATGTCATCAAACGAAAGAGCTATTAGCAGAGACTGGGCGAATGAATGAGGATCATCAAAGGGGAGGCGATAGATCATAAGTATATGACGATAACAAATTACGTTATTTAATGAATGGTATCGTATATTGATTAATATTTTTGTGATTCTTTGTAAATGCTTTTCGATCTATTAATCTTTCTTTTACAATGTTTAACAACACATCAATCATCTTCGAATATCATCAAACGAAAGAGCTATTAGCAGTGACTGGGCGACAAAATGAGGATCATCAAAGGGGAGGCGATAGATCATAAGTATATGACGATAACAAATTACGTTATTTAATGAATGGTATCGTATATTGGTTAATGTTTTTGTGATTCTTTTTAAATGCTTTTCGATCTATTATTCTTTCTTTTATAATGTTTAACAGCACATCACTCATCTTCGAATGTCATTAAACGAAAGAGGTATTAGCAGAGACTGGGCGTAAGAATGAGGATCAACAAAGTGGAAGCGATAGATCATAAGTATATGACGATAACAAATTACGTTATTTAGTGAATGGTATCGTATATTGGTTAATGTTTTTGTGATACTTTGTAAATGCTTTTCGATCTATTAATCTTTCTTTTATATTGTTAAACAGCACATCAATCAACTTCGAATGACATCAAACGAAAGAGTTATTAGCAGAGACTGGGAGAAAGAATGAGGATCATCAAAGGGGAGGCGATAGATCATAAGTATATGACGATAACAAATTACGTTATTTAATGAATGGTATCGTATATTGGTTAATGTTTTTGTGATACTTTGTAAATACTTTTCGATCTATTAATCACTCTTTTATAATGTTTAACAGCACATCAATCATCTTCGAATGTCATCAAACGAAAGAGCTATAAGCAGAGACTGGGCGAAAGAATGAGGATCATCAAAGGGGAGGCGATAGACAATAAGTATATGAAATAACAAATTACGTTATTTAATGAATGGTATCGTATATTGGTTAATGTTTTTGTGATTCTTTGTAAATGCTTTTCGATCTTTTAATCTTTCTTTTATAATGTTAAACAGCACATCAATCAACTTCTAATGTCATCAAACGAAAGAGCTATGATCAGAGACTGGGCGAATGAATGAGGATCATCAAAGGGGAGGCGATAGATCATAAGTATATGACGATAACAAATTACGTTATTTAATTAATGGTATCGTATATTGGTTAATGTTTTTTTGATTCTTTGTAAATGCGTTTCGTTCTATAATTCGTTCTTTTATAATGTTTAACAGTGCATCAATCATCTTCGAATGTCATAAAACGAAAGAGCTAATAGCAGAGACAGGTCGAATGAATGAGGATCATCAAAGGGGAGGCGATAGATCATAAGTATATGACGATAACAAATTACGTTATTTATTGAATGGTATCGTATATTGGTTACTGTGTTTTTGATTCTTTGTAAATGCTTTTCGTTCTATAATTCGTTCTTTTATAATGTTAAACAGCACATCAATCATCTTCGAATGTCATCAAACGAAAGAGCTATTAGCAGTGACTGGGCGACAGAATGAGGATCATCAAAGGGGAGGCGATAGATCATAAGTATATGACGATAACAAATTACGTTATTTAATGAATGGTATCGTATATTGGTTAATGTTTTTGTGATTCTTTGTAAATGCTTCTCGATTTATTAACCTTTCTTTTATAATGTTAAACAGCACATCAATCAACTTCTAATGTCATCAAACAAAAGAGCTATGAGCAGAGACTGGGCAAATGAATGAGGATCATCAAAGGGGAGGCGATAGATCATAAGTATATGACGATAACAAATTACGTTATTTAATTAATGGTATCGTATATTGGTTAATGTTTTTGTGATTCTTTGTAAATGCGTTTCGTTCTATAATTCGTTATTTTATAATGTTTAACAGTGTATCAATCATCTTCGAATGTCATCAAACGAAAGAGCTATTAGCAGTGACTGGGCGACAGAATGAGGATCATCAAAGGGGAGGCGATAGATCATAAGTATATGACGATAACAAATTACGTTATTTAATGAATGGTATCGTATATTGGTTAATGTTTTTGTGATTCTTTGTAAATGCTTTTCGATCTATAAATCTTTCTTTTATAATGTTTTACAGAACATCAATACTCTTCGTATGTCATCAAACGAAAGCGGTATTAGCAGATACTGGGCGAATTATTAGGATCATCAAAGGGGAGGCGAAAGATCATTAGTATATGACGATAACAAGTTACGTTATTTAATGAATGGTATCGTTTATTGGTTAATGTTTTTGTGATTCTTTGTAAATGCTTTTCGATCTATTAATCTTTCTTTTATAATGTTTAACAGCACATCAATCATCTTCGAATGTCATCAAACAAAAGAGCATTTAGCAGAGACTAGGCGAATGAATGAGGATCATAAAAGGGGAGGCGATAGATCATAAGTATATGACGATAACAAAATACGTTATTTAATGAATGGTATCGTATATTGGTTAATGTTTTTGTGATTCTTTGTAAATGCTATTCGATCTATTAATCTTTCTTTTATAATGTTTAACAGCACATCAATCATCTTCGAATGTCATCAAACGAAGAGATATTAGCAGAGACTGGGCGAAAGAATGAGGATCATCAAAGGGGTGGCGATAGATCATAAGTATATGACGATAACAAATTGCGTTATTTAATGAATGGTATCGTATATTGGTTAATGTTTTTGTGATTCTTTGTAAATGCTTTTCGATCTATTAATGTTTCTTTTATAATGTTTAACAGCACATCAATCATCTTTGAATGTCATCAAACGAAAGAGCTATTAGCAGAGACTGGGCGAATGAATGAGGATCATCAAAGGGGAGGCGATAGATCATAAGTATATGACGATAACAAATTACGTTATTTAATGAATGGTATCGTATATTGATTAATATTTTTGTGATTCTTTGTAAATGCTTTTCGATCTATTAATCTTTCTTTTACAATGTTTAACAACACATCAATCATCTTCGAATATCATCAAACGAAAGAGCTATTAGCAGTGACTGGGCGACAAAATGAGGATCATCAAAGGGGAGGCGATAGATCATAAGTATATGACGATAACAAATTACGTTATTTAATGAATGGTATCGTATATTGGTTAATGTTTTTGTGATTCTTTTTAAATGCTTTTCGATCTATTATTCTTTCTTTTATAATGTTTAACAGCACATCACTCATCTTCGAATGTCATTAAACGAAAGAGGTATTAGCAGAGACTGGGCGTAAGAATGAGGATCAACAAAGTGGAAGCGATAGATCATAAGTATATGACGAAAAAAATTACGTTATTTAATGAATGGTATCGTATATTGGTTAATGTTTTTGTGATTCTTTGTAAATGCTTTTCGATCTATTAATCTTTCTTTTATAATGCTTAACAGCACATCAATCATCTTCGAATGTCATCAAACGAAAGAGCTATTAGCAGTGACTGGGCGACAGAATGAGGATCATCAATGGGGAGGCGATAGATCATAAGTATATGACGATAACAAATTACGTTATTTAGTGAATGGTATCGTATATTGGTTAATGTTTTTGTGATACTTTGTAAATGCTTTTCGATCTATTAATCTTTCTTTTATATTGTTAAACAGCACATCAATCAACTTCGAATGACATCAAACGAAAGAGTTATTAGCAGAGACTGGGAGAAAGAATGAGGATCATCAAAGGGGAGGCGATAGATCATAAGTATATGACGATAACAAATTACGTTATTTAATGAATGGTATCGTATATTGGTTAATGTTTTTGTGATACTTTGTAAATACTTTTCGATCTATTAATCACTCTTTTATAATGTTTAACAGCACATCAATCATCTTCGAATGTCATCAAACGAAAGAGCTATAAGCAGAGACTGGGCGAAAGAATGAGGATCATCAAAGGGGAGGCGATAGACAATAAGTATATGAAATAACAAATTACGTTATTTAATGAATGGTATCGTATATTGGTTAATGTTTTTGTGATTCTTTGTAAATGCTTTTCGATCTTTTAATCTTTCTTTTATAATGTTAAACAGCACATCAATCAACTTCTAATGTCATCAAACGAAAGAGCTATGAGCAGAGACTGGGCGAATGAATGAGGATCATCAAAGGGGAGGCGATAGATCATAAGTATATGACGATAACAAATTACGTTATTTAATTAATGGTATCGTATATTGGTTAATGTTTTTGTGATTCTTTGTAAACGCGTTTCGTTCTATAATTCGTTCTTTTATAATGTTTAACAGTGCATCAATCATCTTCGAATGTCATCAAACGAAAGAGCTAATAGCAGAGACTGGGCGAATGAATGAGGATCATCAAAGGGGAGGCGATAGATCATAAGTATATGACGATAACAAATTACGTTATTTAATGAATGGTATCGTATATTGGTTAATGTTTTTGCGAGTCTTTGTAAATTCTTTTTGATCTATTAATCTTTCTTTTATAATGTTTAACAGCACATCAATCATCCTCGAATGTCATCAAACGAAAGAGCTATTAGCAGAGACTGGGCGAAAGAATGAGTATCATCAAAGGGGAGGCGATAGATCATATGTATATGACGATAACAAATTACGTTATTTAATGAATGGTATCATATATTGGTTAATGTTTTTGTGATTCTTTGTAAATGCGTTTCGTTCTATAATTCGTTCTTTTACAATGTTTAACAGTGCATCAATCATCTTCGAATGTCATCAAACGAAAGAGCTAATAGAAGAGACTGGGCGAATGAATGTGGATCATCAAAGGGGAGGTGATAGATCATAAGTATATGACGATAACAAATTACGTTATTTAATGAATGGTATCGTATATTTGTTTATGTTTTTGTGATTCTTTGTAAATGCGTTTCGTTCTATAATTCGTTCTTTTATAATGTTTAACAGTGAATCAATCATCTTCGAATGTCATCAAACGAAAGAGCTAATAGCAGAGACAGGGCGAATGAATGAGGATCATCAAAGGGGAGGCGATAGATCATAAGTATATGACGATTACAAATTACGTTATTTATTGAATGGTATCGTATATTGGTTAATGTGTTTTTGATTCTTTGTAAATGCTTTTCGTTCTATAATTCGTTCTTTTATAATGTTAAACAGCACATCAATCATCTTCGAATGTCATCAACCGAAAGAGCTATTAGCAGTGACTGGGCGACAGAATGAGTATCATCAAAGGGGAGGCGATAGATCATAAGTATATGACGATAACAAATTACGTTATTTAATGAATGGTATCGTATATTGGTTAATGTTTTTGTGATTCTTTGTAAATGCTTTTCGATTTATTAACCTTTCTTTTATAATTTTAAACAGCACATCAATCAACTTCTAATGTCATCAAACGAATGAGCTATGAGCAGAGACTGGGCAAATGAATGAGGATCATCAAAGGGGAGGCGATAGATCATAAGTATATGACGATAACAAATTACGTTATTTAATTAATGGTATCGTATATTGGTTAATGTTTTTTTGATTCTTTGTAAATGCGTTTCGTTCTATAATTCGTTCTTTTATAATGTTTAACAGTGCATCAATCATCTTCGAATGTCATAAAACGAAAGAGCTAATAGCAGAGACAGGTCGAATGAATGAGGATCATCAAAGGGGAGGCGATAGATCATAAGTATATGACGATAACAAATTACGTTATTTATTGAATGGTATCGTATATTGGTTACTGTGTTTTTGATTCTTTGTAAATGCTTTTCGTTCTATAATTCGTTCTTTTATAATGTTAAACAGCACATCAATCATCTTCGAATGTCATCAAACGAAAGAGCTATTAGCAGTGACTGGGCGACAGAATGAGGATCATCAAAGGGGAGGCGATAGATCATAAGTATATGACGATAACAAATTACGTTATTTAATGAATGGTATCGTATATTGGTTAATGTTTTTGTGATTCTTTGTAAATGCTTCTCGATTTATTAACCTTTCTTTTATAATGTTAAACAGCACATCAATCAACTTCTAATGTCATCAAACAAAAGAGCTATGAGCAGAGACTGGGCAAATGAATGAGGATCATCAAAGGGGAGGCGATAGATCATAAGTATATGACGATAACAAATTACGTTATTTAATTAATGGTATCGTATATTGGTTAATGTTTTTGTGATTCTTTGTAAATGCGTTTCGTTCTATAATTCGTTATTTTATAATGTTTAACAGTGTATCAATCATCTTCGAATGTCATCAAACGAAAGAGCTATTAGCAGTGACTGGGCGACAGAATGAGGATCATCAAAGGGGAGGCGATAGATCATAAGTATATGACGATAACAAATTACGTTATTTAATGAATGGTATCGTATATTGGTTAATGTTTTTGTGATTCTTTGTAAATGCTTTTCGATCTATAAATCTTTCTTTTATAATGTTTTACAGAACATCAATACTCTTCGTATGTCATCAAACGAAAGCGCTATTAGCAGAGACTGGGAGAAAGAATGAGGATCATCAAAGGGGAGGCGATAGATCATAAGTTTATGACGATAACAAAATACATTATTTAATGAATGGTATCGTATATTGGTTAATGTTTTTGTGATTCTTTGTAAATTCTTTTCGATCTATTAATCTTTCTTTTATAATTGTTTAACAGCACATCAATCATCTTCGAATGTCATCAAACGAAGAGATATTAGCAGAGACTGGGCAAAAGGATGAGGATCATCAAAGGGGTGGCTATAGATCATAAGTATATGACGATAACAAATTGCGTTATTTAATGAATGGTATCGTATATTGGTTAATGTTTTTGTGATTCTTTGTAAATGCTATTCGATCTATTAATCTTTCTTTTTTAATGTTTAACAGCACATCAATCATCTTCGAATGTCATCAAACGAAGAGATATTAGCAGAGACTGGGCAAAAGAATGAGGATCATCAAAGGGGTGGCTATAGATCATAAGTATATGACGATAACAAATTGCGTTATTTAATGAATGGTATCGTATATTGGTTAATGTTTTTGTGATTCTTTGTAAATGCTATTCGATCTTTTAATCTTTCTTTTATAATGTTTAACAGCACATCAATCATCTTCGAATGTCATCAAACGAAGAGATATTAGCAGAGACTGGGCGAAAGAATGAGGATCATCAATGGGGTGGCGATAGATCATAAGTATATGACGATAACAAATTGCATTATTTTATGAATGGTATCGTATATTGGTTAATGTTTTTGTGATTCTTTGTAAATGCTATTCGTTCTATTAATCTTTCTTTTATAATGTTTTACAGCACATCAATCATCTTCGAATGTCATCAAACGAAGAGATATTAGCAGAGATTGGGCAAAAGAATGAGGATCATCAAAGGGGTGAATATAGATCATAAGTATATGACGATAACAAATTGCGTTATTTAATGAATGGTATCGTATATTGGTTAATGTTTTTGTGATTCTTTGTAAATGCTTTTCGATCTATTAATCTTTCTTTTATAATGTTTAACAGCACATCAATCATCTTCGAATGTCATCAAACGAAAGAGCTATTAGCAGAGACTGGGCGAAAGAATGAGGATCACTAAAGTGGAGGCGATAGATCATAAGTATATGACGATAACAAATTACGTTATTTAATGAATGGTATCGTATATTGGTTAATGCTTTTGTGATTCTTTGTAAATGCTTTTCGATCTATTAATCTTTCTTTTATAATGTTTAACAGCACATCAATCATCTTCGAATATTATCTAACGAAAGAGCTATTAGCAGTGACTGGGCGACAAAATGAGGATCATCAAAGGGGAGGCGATAGATCATAAGTATATGACGATAACAAATAACGTTATTTAATGAATGGTATCGTATATTGGGTAAAGTTTTTGTGATGCTTTGTAAATGCTTTTCGTTCTATTAATCGTTCTTTTATTATGTTAAACCGCACATCAATCAACTTCGAATGTCATCAAACGAACGAGCTATTAGCAGAGACTGGGAGAAAGAATGAGGATCATCAAAGGGGAGGCGATAGATCATAAGTATATGACGGTAACAAATTACGTTATTAATGAATGGTATCGTATATTGGTTAATGTTTTTGTGATTCTTTGTAAATGCTTTTCGATCTATTAATCTTTCTTTTATAATGTTTAACAGCACATCAATCATCTTCGAATGTCATCAAACGAAAGAGCTATTAGCAGTCTCTGGGCGAATAAATGAGGATCATCAAAGGGGAGGCGATTGATCATAAGTATATGACGATAACAAATTACGTTATTTAATGAATGGTATCGTATATTGGTTAATGTTTTTGTGATTCTTTGTAAATGCTATTCGATCTATTAATCTTTCTTTTATAATGTTTAAAGGCACATCAATACTCTTCGAATGTCATCAAACCGAAGAGCTATTAGCAGAGACTGGGCGACAGAATGAGGATCAACAAAGTGGAGGCGATATATCATAAGTATATGACGATAACAAATTACGTTATTTAATGAATGGTATCGTATATTGGTTAATGTTTTTGTGATTCTTTGTAAATGCTATTCGATCTATTAATCTTTCTTTTATAATGTTTAACAGTATATCAATCATCTTCGAATGACATCAAACGAAAGAGCTATTAGCAGTGACTGGGCGACAGAATGAGGATCATCAAAGGGGAGGCGATAGATCATAAGTATATGACGATAACAAATTACGTTATTTAATTAATGGTATCGTATATTGGTTAATGTTCTTGTGATTCTTTGTAAATGCGTTTCGTTCTATAATTCGTTCTTTTATAATGTTTAACAGTGCATCAATCATCTTCGAATATCATCAAACGAAAGAGCTAATAGTAGAGACTGGGCGAATGAATGAGGATCATCAAAGGGGAGGCGATAGATCATAAGTATATGACGATAACAAATTACGTTATTTAATGAATGGTATCGTATATTGGTTAATGTTTTTGCGAGTCTTTGTAAATGCTTTTTGATCTATTAATCTTTCTTTTATAATATTTAACAGCACATCAGTCATCTTCGAATGTCATCAAACGAAAGAGCTATTATCAGAGACTTGGCGAATGAATGAGGATCATCAAAGGGGAGGCGATAGATCATAAGTATATGACGATAACAAATTACGTTATGTAATGAATGGTATCGTATATTGATAAATGTTTTTGTTATTCTTTTAAATGCTTTTCGATCTATTAATCTTTCTTTATAATGTTTAACAGCACAACAATCATCTTCGAATGTCATCAGACGAAAGAGCTATTAGCAGAGACTGGGCGAAAGAATGAGGATCATCAAAGTAGGGGCGATAGATCATAAGTATATGACGATAACAAATTAAGTTATTTAATGAATGTCATCGTATATTGGTTAATGTTTTTGTGATTCTTTGTAAATGCATTTCGATCGATTAATCTTTCTTTTATAATGTTTAACAGCACATCAAACATATTCGAATGTCAACAAACGAAAGAGCTATTAGCAGAGACTGGGCGACAGAATGAGGATCATCAAAGGGAAGGCGATAGATCATAAGTATATGACGACTACAAATTACGTTATTTAATGAATGGTATCGTATATTGGTTAATGTTTTTGTGATACTTGGTAAAAAACTTTTCGATCTATTAATCTTTCTTTTATAATGTTTAACAGTACATCAATCATCTTCGAATGTCATCAAACGAAAGAGCTACTAGCAGAGACTGGGCGAATGAATGAGGATCATCAAAGGGAAGGCGATAGATCATAAGTATATGACGATAACAAATAACGTAATTTATTGAATCGTATCGTATATTGGTTAATGTTTTTGTGATTCTTTGTAAATGCTTTTCGATCTATTAATCTTTCTTCTATAATGTTTAACAGCACATCAATCATCTTCGAATGTCATCAAACGAAAGAGCTATTAGCAGAACTGGGCGAAAGAATGAGGATCATCAAAGGGGAGGCGATAGATCATAAGTATATGACGATAACAATCTACGTTATTTAATGAATGGTATCGTATATTGGTTAATGTTTTTGTGATTCTTTGTAAATGCTTTTCGATCTATTAATCTTTCTTTTATAATGTTTAACAGCACATCAATCATTTTCGAATGTCATCAAACGAAAGAGCTATTAGCAGAGACTGGGCGAAAGAATGAGGATCATCAAAGGGGAGGCGATAGATCATAAGTATATGACGATAACAAATTACGTTATTTAATGAATGGTATCGTATATTGGTTAATGTTTTTGTGATTCTTTGTAAATGCTTTTCCATCTATTAATCTTTCTTTTATAATGTTTTACAGCACATCAATCAACTTCGAATGTCATCAAACGAAAGAGCTATTAGCAGAGACTGGGCGAATTAATGAGGATCATCAAAGTGGAGGCGACAGATCATAAGTATATGACGATAACAAATTACGTTATTTAATGAATCGTATCGTATATTGGTTAATGTTTTTGTGATTCTTTGTAAATGCTTTTCGATCTATTAATCTTTCTTTTATAATTGTTTAACAGCACATCAATCATCTTCGAATGTCATCAAACGAAGAGATATTAGCAGAGACTGGGCAAAAGGATGAGGATCATCAAAGGGGTGGCTATAGATCATAAGTATATGACGATAACAAATTGCGTAATTTAATGAATGGTATCGTATATTGGTTAATGTTTTTGTGATTCTTTGTAAATGCTTTTCCATCTATTAATCTTTCTTTTATAATGTTTAACAGCACATCAAACATATTCGAATGTCAACAAACGAAAGAGCTATTAGCAGAGACTGGGCGACAGAATGAGGATCATCAAAGGGAAGGCGATAGATCATAAGTATATGACGACAAAAAATTACGTTATTTAATGAATGGTATCGTATATTGGTTAATGTTTTTGTGATACTTGGTAAAAAACTTTTCGATCTATTAATCTTTCTTTTATAATGTTTAACAGCACATCAATCATCTTCGAATATTATCAAACGAAAGAGCTATTAGCAGTGACTGGGCGACAAAATGAGGATCATCAAAGGGGAGGCGATAGATCATAAGTATATGACGATAACAAATAACGTTATTTAATGAATGGTATCGTATATTGGGTAATGTTTTTGTGATGCTTTGTAAATGCTTTTCGTTCTATTAATCGTTCTTTTATTATGTTAAACAGCACATCAATCAACTTCGAATGTCATCAAACGAAAGAGCTATTAGCAGAGACTGGGAGAAAGAATGAGGATCATCAAAGGGGAGGCGATAGATCATAAGTATATGACGATAACAAATTACGTTATTAATGAATGGTATCGTATATTGGTTAATGTTTTTGTGATTCTTTGTAAATGCTTTTCGATCTATTAATCTTTCTTTTATAATGTTTAACAGCACATCAATCATCTTCGAATGTCATCAAACGAAAGAGCTATTAGCAGTCTCTGGGCGAATGAATGAGGATCATCAAAGGGGAGGCGATTGATCATAAGTATATGACGATAACAAATTACGTTATTTAATGAATGGTATCGTATATTGGTTAATGTTTTTGTGATTCTTTGTAAATGCTATTCGATCTATTAATCTTTCTTTTATAATGTTTAAAGGCACATCAATACTCTTCGAATGTCATCAAACCGAAGAGCTATTAGCAGAGACTGGGCGACAGAATGAGGATCAACAAACTGGAGGCGATAGATCATAAGTATATGACGATAACAAATTACGTTATTTAATGAATGGTATCGTATATTGGTTAATGTTTTTGTGATTCTTTGTAAATGCTATTCGATCTATTAATCTTTCTTTTATAATGTTTAACAGCACATCAATCATCTTCGAATGTCATCAAACGAAAGAGCTATTAGCAGTGACTGGGCGACAGAATGAGGATCATCAAAGGGGAGGCGATAGATCATAAGTATATGACGATAACAAATTACGTTATTTAATGAATGGTATCGTATATTGGTTAATGTTTTTGTGATTCTTTGTAAATGCGTTTCATTCCATAATTCGTTCTTTTATAATGTTTAACAGTGCATCAATCATCTTCGAATGTCATCAAACGAAAGAGCTAATAGCAGAGACTGGGCGAATGAATGAGGATCATCAAAGGGGAGGCGATAGATCATAAGTATATGACGATAACCAATTACGTTATTTAATGAATGGTATCGTATATTGGTGAATATTTTTTGTGATTCTTTGTAAATGCTTTTCGTTCTATAAATCGTTCTTTTATAATGTTAAACAGCACATCAATCATCTTCGAATGTCATCAAACGAAAGAGCTAATAGCAGAGACTGGGCGACAGAATGAAGATCATCAAAGGGGAGACGATCGATCATAAGTATATCACGATAACAAATTACGTTATTTATTGAATGGTATCGTATATTGGTTAATGTTTTTGTGATTCTTGGTAAATGCTTTTCGATCTATTAATCTTTCTTTTATAATGTTTAACAGTTCATCAGTCATCTTCGAATGTCATCAAACGAAAGAGCTATTATCAGAGACTTGGCGAATGAATGAGGATCATCAAAGGGGAGGCGATAGATCATAAGTATATGACGATAACAAATTACGTTATGTAATGAATGGTATCGTATATTGATAAATGTTTTTGTTATTCTTTGTAAATGCTTTTCGATCTATTAATCTTTCTTTATAATGTTTAACAGCACAACAATCATCTTCGAATGTCATCAGACGAAAGAGCTATTAGCAGAGACTGGGCGAAAGAATGAGGATCATCAAAGTAGGGGCGATAGATCATAAGTATATGACGATAACAAATTAAGTTATTTAATGAATGGTATCGTATATTGGTTAATGTTTTTGTGATTCTTTGTAAATGCTTTTCGATCTATTAATCTTTCTTTTATAATGTTTAACAGCACATCAATCATTTTCGAATGTCATCAAACGAAAGAGCTATTAGCAGAGACTGGGCGAAAGAATGAGGATCATCAAAGGGAAGGCGATAGATCATAAGTATATGACGACAACAAATTACGTTATTTAATGAATGGTATCGTATATTGGTTAATGTTTTTGTGATACTTGGTAAAAAACTTTTCGATCTATTAATCTTTCTTTTATAATGTTTAACAGTACATCAATCATCTTCGAATGTCATCAAACGAAAGAGCTACTAGCAGAGACTGGGCGAATGAATGAGGATCATCAAAGGGAAGGCGATAGATCATAAGTATATGACGATAACAAATAACGTAATTTAATGAATCGTATCGTATATTGGTTAATGTTTTTGTGATTCTTTGTAAATGCTTTTCGATCTATTAATCTTTCTTCTATAATGTTTAACAGCACATCAATCATCTTCCAATGTCATCAAACGAAAGAGCTATTAGCAGAACTGGGCGAAAGAATAAGGATCATCAAAGGGGAGGCGATAGATCATAAGTATATGACGATGACAAATTACGTTGTTTAATGAATGGTATCGTATATTGGTTAATGTTTTTGTGATTCTTTGTAAATGCTTTTCGATCTATTAATCTTTCTTTTATAATGTTTAACAGCACATCAATCATTTTCGAATGTCATCAAACGAAAGAGCTATTAGCAGAGACTGGGCGAAAGAATGAGGATCATCAAAGGGGAGGCGATAGATCATAAGTATATGACGATAACAAATTACGTTATTTAATGAATGGTATCGTATATTGGTTAATGTTTTTGTGATTCTTTGTAAATGCTTTTCCATCTATTAATCTTTCTTTTATAATGTTTTACAACACATCAATCAACTTCGAATGTCATCAAACGAAAGAGCTATTAGCAGAGACTGGGCGAATTAATGAGGATCATCAAAGTGGAGGCGAAAGATCATAAGTATATGACGATAACAAATTACCTTATTTAATGAATCGTATCGTATATTGGTTAATGTTTTTGTGATTCTTTGTAAATGCTTTTCGATCTATTAATCTTTCTTTTATAATTGTTTAACAGCACATCAATCATCTTCGAATGTCATCAAACGAAGAGATATTAGCAGAGACTGGGCAAAAGGATGAGGATCATTAAAGGGGTGGCTATAGATCATAAGTATATGACGATAACAAATTGCGTTATTTAATGAATGGTATCGTATATTGGTTAATGTTTTTGTGATTCTTTGTAAATGCTTTTCCATCTATTAATCTTTCTTTTATAATGTTTAACAGCACATCAAACATATTCGAATGTCCACAAACGAAGAGATATTAGCAGAGACTGGGCAAAAGGATGAGGATCATCAAAGGGGTGGCTATAGATCATAAGTATATGACGATAACAAATTGCGTTATTTAATGAATGGAATCGTATATTGGTTAATGTTTTTGTGATTCTTTGTAAATGCTTTTCCATCTATTAATCTTTCTTTTATAATGTTTAACAGCACATCAAACATATTCGAATGTCCACAAACGAAAGAGCTATTAGCAGAGACTGGGCGACAGAATGAGGATCATCAAAGGGGTGGCTATAGATCATAAGTATATGACGATAACAAATTGCGTTATTTAATGAATGGTATCGTATATTGGTTAATGTTTTTGTGATTCTTTGTAAATGCTATTCGATCTTTTAATCTTTCTTTTATAATGTTTAACAGCACATCAATCATCTTCGAATGTCATCAAACGAAGAGATATTAGCAGAGACTGGGCGAAAGAATGAGGATCATCAATGGGGTGGCGATAGATCATAAGTATATGACGATAACAAATTGCATTATTTAATGAATGGTATCGTATATTGGTTAATGTTTTTGTGATTCTTTGTAAATGCTATTCGTTCTATTAATCTTTCTTTTATAATGTTTTACAGCACATCAATCATCTTCGAATGTCATCAAACGAAGAGATATTAGCAGAGATTGGGCAAAAGAATGAGGATCATCAAAGGGGTGAATATAGATCATAAGTATATGACGATAACAAATTGCGTTATTTAATGAATGGTATCGTATATTGGTTAATGTTCTTGTGATTCTTTGTAAATGCTTTTCGTTCTGTTAATCTTTCTTTTATAATGTTTAACAGCACATCAATCATCTTCGAATGTCATCAAACGAAAGAGCTATTAGCAGAGACTGGGCGAAAGAATGAGGATCACTAAAGTGGAGGCGATAGATCATAAGTATATGACGATAACAAATTACGTTATTTAATGAATGGTATCGTATATTGGTTAATGCTTTTGTGATTCTTTGTAAATGCTTTTCGATCTATTAATCTTTCTTTTATAATGTTTAACAGCACATCAATCATCTTCGAATATTATCAAACGAAAGAGCTATTAGCAGTGACTGGGCGACAAAATGAGGATCATCAAAGGGGAGGCGATAGATCATAAGTATATGACGATAACAAATAACGTTATTTAATGAATGGTATCGTATATTGGGTAATGTTTTTGTGATGCTTTGTAAATGCTTTTCGTTCTATTAATCGTTCTTTTATTATGTTAAACCGCACATCAATCAACTTCGAATGTCATCAAACGAAAGAGCTATTAGCAGAGACTGGGAGAAAGAATGAGGATCATCAAAGGGGAGGCGATAGATCATAAGTATATGACGATAACAAATTACGTTATTAATGATTGGTATCGTATATTGGTTAATGTTTTTGTGATTCTTTGTAAATGCTTTTCGATCTATTAATCTTTCTTTTATAATGTTTAACAGCACATCAATCATCTTCGAATGTCATCAAACGAAAGAGCTATTAGCAGTCTCTGGGCGAATAAATGAGGATCATCAAAGGGGAGGCGATTGATCATAAGTATATGACGATAACAAATTACGTTATTTAATGAATGGTATCGTATATTGGTTAATGTTTTTGTGATTCTTTGTAAATGCTATTCGATCTATTAATCTTTCTTTTATAATGTTTAAAGGCACATCAATACTCTTCGAATGTCATCAAACCGAAGAGCTATTAGCAGAGACTGGGCGACAGAATGAGGATCAACAAAGTGGAGGCGATATATCATAAGTATATGACGATAACAAATTACGTTATTTAATGAATGGTATCGTATATTGGTTAATGTTTTTGTGATTCTTTGTAAATGCTATTCGATCTATTAATCTTTCTTTTATAATGTTTAACAGTATATCAATCATCTTCGAATGTCATCAAACGAAAGAGCTATTAGCAGTGACTGGGCGACAGAATGAGGATCATCAAAGGGGAGGCGATAGATCATAAGTATATGACGATAACAAATTACGTTATTGAATTAATGGTATCGTATATTGGTTAATGTTCTTGTGATTCTTTGTAAATGCGTTTCGTTCTATAATTCGTTCTTTTATAATGTTTAACAGTGCATCAATCATCTTCGAATATCATCAAACGAAAGAGCTAATAGTAGAGACTGGGCGAATGAATGAGGATCATCAAAGGGGAGGCGATAGATCATAAGTATATGACGATAACAAATTACGTTATTTAATGAATGGTATCGTATATTGGTTAATGTTTTTGCGAGTCTTTGTAAATGCTTTTTGATCTATTAATCTTTCTTTTATAATGTTTAACAGCACATCAATCATCCTCGAATGATATCAAACGAAAGAGCTAATAGCAGAGACTGGGCGAAAGAATGAGGATCATCAAAGGGGAGGCGATAGATCATAAGTATATGACGATAACAAATTTCGTTATTTAATGAATGGTATCGTATATTGGTTAATGTTTTTGTGATTCTTTGTAAATGCGTTTCGTTCTATAATTCGTTCTTTTATAATGTTTAACAGTGCATCAATCATCTTCGAATGTCATCAAACAAAAGAGCTAATAGCAGAGACTGGGCGAATGAATGAGGATCATCAAAGGGGAGGCGATAGATCATAAGTATATGACGATAACAAATTACGTTATTTAATGAATGGTATCGTATATTGGTTAATGTTTTTGTGATTCTTTGTAAATGCGTTTCGTTCTATAATTCGTTCCTTTATAATGTTTAACAGTGCATCAATCATCTTCGAATGTCATCAAACGAAAGAGCTAATAGCAGAGACTGGGCGAATGAATGAGGATCATCAAAGGGGAGGCGATAGATCATAAGTATATGACGATAACCAATTACGTTATTTAATGAATGGTATCGTATATTGGTGAATGTTTTTGTGATTCTTTGTAAATGCTTTTCGTTCTATAAATCGTTCTTTTATAATGTTAAACAGCACATCAATCATCTTCGAATGTCATCAAACGAAAGAGCTAATAGCAGAGACTGGGCGACAGAATGAAGATCATCAAAGGGGAGGCGATCGATCATAAGTATATCACGATAACAAATTACGTTATTTATTGAATGGTATCGTATATTGGTTAATGTTTTTGTGATTCTTGGTAAATGCTTTTCGATCTATTAATCTTTCTTTTATAATATTTAACAGCACATCAGTCATCTTCGAATGTCATCAAACGAAAGAGCTATTATCAGAGACTTGGCGAATGAATGAGGATCATCAAAGGGGAGGCGATAGATCATAAGTATATGACGATAACAAATTAAGTTATGTAATGAATGGTATCGTATATTGATAAATGTTTTTGTTATTCTTTGTAAATGCTTTTCGATCTATTAATCTTTCTTTATAATGTTTAACAGCACAACAATCATCTTCGAATGTCATCAGACGAAAGAGCTATTAGCAGAGACTGGGCGAAAGAATGAGGATCATCAAAGTAGGGGCGATAGATCATAAGTATATGACGATAACAAATTAAGTTATTTAATGAATGGTATCGTATATTGGTTAATGTTTTTGTGATTCTTTGTAAATGCTTTTCGATCTATTAATCTTTCTTTTATAATGTTTAACAGCACATCAATCATTTTCGAATGTCATCAAACGAAAGAGCTATTAGCAGAGACTGGGCGAAAGAATGAGGATCATCAAAGGGGAGGCGATAGATCATAAGTATATGACGATAACAAATTACGTTATTTAATTAATGGTATCGTATATTGGTTAATGTTTTTGTGATTCTTTGTAAATGCGTTTCGTTCTATAATTCCTTCTTTTATAATGTTTAACAGTGCATCAATCATCTTCGAATGTCATCAAACGAAAGAGCTAATAGTAGAGACTGGGCGAATGAATGAGGATCATCAAAGGGGAGGCGATAGATCATAAGTATATGACGATAACAAATTACGTTATTTAATGAATGGTATCGTATATTGGTTAATGTTTTTGCGAGTCTTTGTAAATGCTTTTTGATCTATTAATCTTTCTTTTATAATGTTTAACAGCACATCAATCATCCTCGAATGATATCAAACGAAAGAGCTAATAGCAGAGACTGGGCGAAAGAATGAGGATCATCAAAGGGGAGGCGATAGATCATAAGTATATGACGATAACAAATTACGTTATTTAATGAATGGTATCGTATATTGGTTAATGTTATTGTGATTCTTTGTAAATTCGTTTCGTTCTATAATTCGTTCTTTTATAATGTTTAACAGTGCATCAATCATCTTCGAATGTCATCAAACAAAAGAGCTAATAGCAGAGACTGGGCGAATGAATGAGGATCATCAAAGGGGAGGCGATAGATCATAAGTATATGACGATAACAAATTACGTTATTTAATGAATGGTATCGTATATTGGTTAATGTTTTTGTGATTCTTTGTAAATGCGTTTCATTCCATAATTCGTTCTTTTATAATGTTTAACAGTGCATCAATCATCTTCGAATGTCATCAAACGAAAGAGCTAATAGCAGAGACTGGGCGAATGAATGAGGATCATCAAAGGGGAGGCGATAGATCATAAGTATATGACGATAACCAATTACGTTATTTAATGAATGGTATCGTATATTGGTGAATATTTTTTGTGATTCTTTGTAAATGCTTTTCGTTCTATAAATCGTTCTTTTATAATGTTAAACAGCACATCAATCATCTTCGAATGTCATCAAACGAAAGAGCTAATAGCAGATACTGGGCGACAGAATGAAGATCATCAAAGGGGAGACGATCGATCATAAGTATATCACGATAACAAATTACGTTATTTATTGAATGGTATCGTATATTGGTTAATGTTTTTGTGATTCTTGGTAAATGCTTTTCGATCTATTAATCTTTCTTTTATAATGTGTAACAGTACATCAGTCATCTTCGAATGTCATCAAACGAAAGAGCTATTATCAGAGACTTGGCGAATGAATGAGGATCATCAAAGGGGAGGCGATAGATCATAAGTATATGACGATAACAAATTACGTTATGTAATGAATGGTATCGTATATTGATAAATGTTTTTGTTATTCTTTGTAAATGCTTTTCGATCTATTAATCTTTCTTTATAATGTTTAACAGCACAACAATCATCTTCGAATGTCATCAGACGAAAGAGCTATTAGCAGAGACTGGGCGAAAGAATGAGGATCATCAAAGTAGGGGCGATAGATCATAAGTATATGACGATAACAAATTAAGTTATTTAATGAATGGTATCGTATATTGGTTAATGTTTTTGTGATTCTTTGTAAATGCTTTTCGATCTATTAATCTTTCTTTTATAATGTTTAACAGCACATCAATCATTTTCGAATGTCATCAAACGAAAGAGCTATTAGCAGAGACTGGGCAAAAGAATGAGGATCATCAAAGGGAAGGCGATAGATCATAAGTATATGACGACAACAAATTACGTTATTTAATGAATGGTATCGTATATTGGTTAATGTTTTTGTGATACTTGGTAAAAAACTTTTCGATCTATTAATCTTTCTTTTATAATGTTTAACAGTACATCAATCATCTTCGAATGTCATCAAACGAAAGAGCTACTAGCAGAGACTGGGCGAATGAATGAGGATCATCAAAGGGGAGGCGATAGATCATAAGTATATGACGATAACAAATAACGTAATTTAATGAATCGTATCGTATATTGGTTAATGTTTTTGTGATTCTTTGTAAATGCTTTTCGATCTATTAAACTTTCTTCTATAATGTTTAACAGCACATCAATCATCTTCCAATGTCATCAAACGAAAGAGCTATTAGCAGAACTGGGCGAAAGAATGAGGATCATCAAAGGGGAGGCGATAGATCATAAGTATATGCCGATAACAAATTACGTTGTTTAATGAATGGTATCGTATATTGGTTAATGTTTTTGTGATTCTTTGTAAATGCTTTTCGATCTATTAATCTTTCTTTTATAATGTTTAGCAGCACATCAATCATTTTCGAATGTCATCAAACGAAAGAGCTATTAGCAGAGACTGGGCGAAAGAATGAGGATCATCAAAGGGGAGGCGATAGAACATAAGTATATGACGATAACAAATTACGTTATTTAATGAATGGTATCGTATATTGGTTAATGTTTTTGTGATTCTTTGTAAATGCTTTTCCATCTATTAATCTTTCTTTTATAATGTTTTACAGCACATCAATCAACTTCGAATGTCATCAAACGAAAGAGCTATTAGCAGAGACTGGGCGAATTAATGAGGATCATCAAAGTGGAGGCGACAGATCATAAGTATATGACGATAACAAATTACGTTATTTAATGAATCGTATCCTATATTGGTTAATGTTTTTGTGATTCTTTGTAAATGCTTTTCGATCTATTAATCTTTCTTTTATAATGTTTAACAGCACATCAATCATCTTCGAATTTCATCAGACGAAAGAGCTATTAGCAGAGACTGGGCGAAAGAATGAGGATCATCAAAGTGGGGGCGATAGATCATAAGTATATGACGACAACAAATTACGTTATTTAATGAATGGTATCGTATATTGGTTAATGTTTTTGTGATACTTGGTAAAAAACTTTTCGATCTATTAATCTTTCTTTTATAATGTTTAACAGCACATCAATCATCTTCGAATGTCATCAAACGAAAGAGCTATTAGCAGAACTGGGCGAAAGAATGAGGATCATCAAAGGGGAGGCGATAGATCATCAGTATATGACGATAACAAATTACGTTATTTAATGAATGGTATCGTATATTGGTTAATGTTTTTGTGATTCTTTGTAAATGCTTTTCCATCTATTAATCTTTCTTTTATAATGTTTTACAGCACATCAATCAACTTCGAATGTCATCAAACGGAAGAGCTATTAGCAGAGACTGGGCGAATTAATGAGGATCATCAAAGTGGAGGCGACAGATCATAAGTATATGACGATAACAAATTACGTTATTTAATGAATCGTATCGTATATTGGTTAATGTTTTTGTGATTCTTTGTAAATGCTTTTCGATCTATTAATCTTTCTTTTATAATTGTTTAACAGCACATCAATCATCTTCGAATGTCATCAAACGAAGAGATATTAGCAGAGACTGGGCAAAAGGATGAGGATCATTAAAGGGGTGGCTATAGATCATAAGTATATGACGATAACAAATTGCGTTATTTAATGAATGGTATCGTATATTGGTTAATGTTTTTGTGATTCTTTGTAAATGCTTTTCCATCTATTAATCTTTCTTTTATAATGTTTAACAGCACATCAAACATATTCGAATGTCCACAAACGAAGAGATATTAGCAGAGACTGGGCAAAAGGATGAGGATCATCAAAGGGGTGGCTATAGATCATAAGTATATGACGATAACAAATTGCGTTATTTAATGAATGGTATCGTATATTGGTTAATGTTTTTGTGATTCTTTGTAAATGCTTTTCCATCTATTAATCTTTCTTTTATAATGTTTAACAGCACATCAAACATATTCGAATGTCCACAAACGAAAGAGCTATTAGCAGAGACTGGGCGACAGAATGAGGATCATCAAAGGGAAGGCGATAGATCATAAGTATATGACGACAACAAATTACGTTATTTAATGAATGGTATCGTATATTGGTTAATGTTTTTGTGATACTTGGTAAAAAACTTTTCGATCTATTAATCTTTCTTTTATAATGTTTAACAGTACATCAATCATCTTCGAATGTCATCAAACGAAAGAGCTACTAGCAGAGACTGGGCGAATGAATGAGGATCATCAAAGGGAAGGCGATAGATCATAAGTATATGACGATAACAAATAACGTTATTTAATGAATCGTATCGTATATTGGTTAATGTTTTTGTGATTCTTTGTAAATGCTTTTCGATCTATTAATCTTTCTTCTATAATGTTTAACAGCACATCAATCATCTTCGAATGTCATCAAACGAAAGAGCTATTAGCAGAACTGGGCGAAAGAATGAGGATCATCAAAGGGGAGGCGATAGATCATAAGTATATGACGATAACAAATTACGTTGTTTAATGAATGGTATCGTATATTGGTTAATGTTTTTGTGATTCTTTGTAAATGCTTTTCGATCTATTAATCTTTCTTTTATAATGTTTAACAGCACATCAATCATTTTCGAATGTCATCAAACGAAAGAGCTATTAGCAGAGACTGGGCGAAAGAATGAGGATCATCAAAGGGGAGGCGATAGAACATAAGTATATGACGATAACAAATTACGTTATTTAATGAATGGTATCGTATATTGGTTAATGTTTTTGTGATTCTTTGTAAATGCTTTTCCATCTATTAATCTTTCTTTTATAATGTTTTACAGCACATCAATCAACTTCGAATGTCATCAAACGAAAGAGCTATTAGCAGAGACTGGGCGAATTAATGAGGATCATCAAAGTGGAGGCGACAGATCATAAGTATATGACGATAACAAATTACGTTATTTAATGAATCGTATCGTATATTGGTTAATGTTTTTGTGATTCTTTGTAAATGCTTTTCGATCTATTAATCTTTCTTTTATAATGTTTAACAGCACATCAATCATCTTCGAATTTCATCAGACGAAAGAGCTATTAGCAGAGACTGGGCGAAAGAATGAGGATCATCAAAGTGGGGGCGATAGATCATAAGTATATGACGACAACAAATTACGTTATTTAATGAATGGTATCGTATATTGGTTAATGTTTTTGTGATACTTGGTAAAAAACTTTTCGATCTATTAATCTCTCTTTTATAATGTTTAACAGCACATCAATCATCTTCGAATTTCATCAGACGAAAGAGCTATTAGCAGAGACTGGGCGAAAGAATGAGGATCATAAAATTGGGGGCGATAGATCCTAAGTATATGACGACAACAAATTACTTTATTTAATGAATGGTATCGTATATTGGTTAATGTTTTTGTGATACTTGGTAAAAAACTTTTCGATCTATTAATCTTTCTTTTATAATGTTTAACAGCACATCAATCATCTTCGAATGTCATCAAACGAAAGAGCTATTAGCAGAACTGGGCGAAAGAATGAGGATCATCAAAGGGGAGGCGATAGATCATCAGTATATGACGATAACAAATTACGTTATTTAATGAATGGTATCGTATATTAGTTAATGTTTTTGTGATTCTTTGTAAATGCTTTTCCATCTATTAATCTTTCTTTTATAATGTTTTACAGCACATCAATCATCTTCGAATGTCATCAAACGGAAGAGCTATGAGCAGAGACTGGGCGAAAGAATGAGGATCATCAAAGGGGTGGCGATAGATCATAAGTATATAACGATAACAAATTACGTTATTTAATGAATGGTATCGTATATTGGTTAATGTTTTTGTGATTCCTTGTAAATGCTATTCGATCTATTAATCTTTCTTTTATAATGTTTAAAGGCACATCAATACTCTTCGAATGTCATCAAACCGAAGAGCTATTAGCAGAGACTGGGCGAAAGAATGAGGATCATCAAAGGGGAGGCGATAGATCATAAGTATATGACGATAACAAATTACATTATTTAATGAATGGTATCGTATATTGGTTAATGTTTTTGTGATTCTTTGTAAATGCTTTTCGATCTATTAATCTTTCTTTTATAATGTTTAACAGCACATCAATCATCTTCGAATGTCATCAAACGAAAGAGCTATTAGCAGTGACTGGGCGACAAAATGAGGATCATCAAAGGGGAGGCGATAGATCATAAGTATATAACGATAACAAATTACGTTATTTAATGAATGGTATCGTATATTGGGTAATGTTTTTGTGATACTTTGTAAATGCTTTTCGTTCTATTAATCTTTCTTTTATAATGTTAAACAGCACATCAATCAACTTCGAATGTCATCAAACGAAAGAGCTATTAGCAGAGACTGGGAGAAAGAATGAGGATCATCAAAGGGGAGGCGATAGATCATAAGTATATGACGATAACAAATTACGTTATTTAATTAATGGTATCGTACATTGGTTAATGTTTTTGTGATTCTCTGTAAATGCGTTTCGTTCTATAATTCGTTATTTTATAATGTTAAACAGCACATCAATCAACTTCGAATGTCATCAAACGAAAGAGCTATTAGCAGTGACTGGGCGACAGAATGAGGATCATCAAAGGGGAGGCGATAGATCATAAGTATATGACGATAACAAATTACGTTATTTATTGAATGGTATCGTATATTGGTTAATGTTTTTGTGATTCTTTGTAAATGCTTTTCGATTTATTAACCTTTCTTTTATAATGTTAAACAGCACATCAATCATCTTCGAATGTCATCAAACGAAAGAGCTAATAGCAGAGACTGGGCGAATGAATGAGGATCATCAAAGGAGAGGCGATAGATCATAAGTATATGACGATAACAAATTACGTTATTTAATGAATGGTACGGTATATTGGTTAATGTTTTTGTGATTCTTTGTAAATGCTTTTCGATCTATTAATCTTTCTTTTATAATGTTTAACAGCACATCAAACATCTTCGAATGTCATCAAACGAAAGAGCTATTAGTAGAGACTGGGAGAAGGAATGAGGATCTTCAAAGGGGAGGCGACAGATCATAAGTATATGACGATAACAAATTACGTTATTTAATGAATGGTATCGTACATTGGTCAATGTTTTTGTGATTCTTTGTTAATGCTTTTCGATCTATTAATCTTTTTTTTATAATGTTTAACAGCACATCAATCATCTTCGAATGTCATCAAACAAAAGAGCTATTAGCAGAGACTGGGCGAAAGAATGAGGATCATCAAAGGGGAGGCCATAGATCATAAGTATATGACGATAACAAATTACGTTATTTAATGAATGGTATCGTATATTGGGTAAAGTTTTTGTGATGCTTTGTAAATGCTTTTCGTTCTATTAATCGTTCTTTTATTATGTTAAACCGCACATCAATCAACTTCGAATGTCATCAAACGAAAGAGCTATTAGCAGAGACTGGGAGAAAGAATGAGGATCATCAAAGGGGAGGCGATAGATCATAAGTATATGACGGTAACAAATTACGTTATTAATGAATGGTATCGTATATTGGTTAATGTTTTTGTGATTCTTTGTAAATGCTTTTCGATCTATTAATCTTTCTTTTATAATGTTTAACAGCACATCAATCATCTTCGAATGTCATCAAACGAAAGAGCTATTAGCAGTCTCTGGGCGAATAAATGAGGATCATCAAAGGGGAGGCGATTGATCATAAGTATATGACGATAACAAATTACGTTATTTAATGAATGGTATCGTATATTGGTTAATGTTTTTGTGATTCTTTGTAAATGCTATTCGATCTATTAATCTTTCTTTTATAATGTTTAAAGGCACATCAATACTCTTCGAATGTCATCAAACCGAAGAGCTATTAGCAGAGACTGGGCGACAGAATGAGGATCAACAAAGTGGAGGCGATATATCATAAGTATATGACGATAACAAATTACGTTATTTAATGAATGGTATCGTATATTGGTTAATGTTTTTGTGATTCTTTGTAAATGCTATTCGATCTATTAATATTTCTTTTATAATGTTTAACAGTATATCAATCATCTTCGAATGACATCAAACGAAAGAGCTATTAGCAGTGACTGGGCGACAGAATGAGGATCATCAAAGGGGAGGCGATAGATCATAAGTATATGACGATAACAAATTACGTTATTTAATTAATGGTATCGTATATTGGTTAATGTTCTTGTGATTCTTTGTAAATGCGTTTCGTTCTATAATTCGTTCTTTTATAATGTTTAACAGTGCATCAATCATCTTCGAATATCATCAAACGAAAGAGCTAATAGTAGAGACTGGGCGAATGAATGAGGATCATCAAAGGGGAGGCGATAGATCATAAGTATATGACGATAACAAATTACGTTATTTAATGAATGGTATCGTATATTGGTTAATGTTTTTGCGAGTCTTTGTAAATGCTTTTTGATCTATTAATCTTTCTTTTATAATATTTAACAGCACATCAGTCATCTTCGAATGTCATCAAACGAAAGAGCTATTATCAGAGACTTGGCGAATGAATGAGGATCATCAAAGGGGAGGCGATAGATCATAAGTATATGACGATAACAAATTACGTTATGTAATGAATGGTATCGTATATTGATAAATGTTTTTGTTATTCTTTTAAATGCTTTTCGATCTATTAATCTTTCTTTATAATGTTTAACAGCACAACAATCATCTTCGAATGTCATCAGACGAAAGAGCTATTAGCAGAGACTGGGCGAAAGAATGAGGATCATCAAAGTAGGGGCGATAGATCATAAGTATATGACGATAACAAATTAAGTTATTTAATGAATGGTATCGTATATTGGTTAATGTTTTTGTGATTCTTTGTAAATGCATTTCGATCGATTAATCTTTCTTTTATAATGTTTAACAGCACATCAAACATATTCGAATGTCAACAAACGAAAGAGCTATTAGCAGAGACTGGGCGACAGAATGAGGATCATCAAAGGGAAGGCGATAGATCATAAGTATATGACGACTACAAATTACGTTATTTAATGAATGGTATCGTATATTGGTTAATGTTTTTGTGATACTTGGTAAAAAACTTTTCGATCTATTAATCTTTCTTTTATAATGTTTAACAGTACATCAATCATCTTCGAATGTCATCAAACGAAAGAGCTACTAGCAGAGACTGGGCGAATGAATGAGGATCATCAAAGGGAAGGCGATAGATCATAAGTATATGACGATAACAAATAACGTAATTTATTGAATCGTATCGTATATTGGTTAATGTTTTTGTGATTCTTTGTAAATGCTTTTCGATCTATTAATCTTTCTTCTATAATGTTTAACAGCACATCAATCATCTTCGAATGTCATCAAAGGAAAGAGCTATTAGCAGAACTGGGCGAAAGAATGAGGATCATCAAAGGGGAGGCGATAGATCATAAGTATATGACGATAACAATCTACGTTATTTAATGAATGGTATCGTATATTGGTTAATGTTTTTGTGATTCTTTGTAAATGCTTTTCGATCTATTAATCTTTCTTTTATAATGTTTAACAGCACATCAATCATTTTCGAATGTCATCAAACGAAAGAGCTATTAGCAGAGACTGGGCGAAAGAATGAGGATCATCAAAGGGGAGGCGATAGATCATAAGTATATGACGATAACAAATTACGTTATTTAATGAATGGTATCGTATATTGGTTAATGTTTTTGTGATTCTTTGTAAATGCTTTTCCATCTATTAATCTTTCTTTTATAATGTTTTACAGCACATCAATCAACTTCGAATGTCATCAAACGAAAGAGCTATTAGCAGAGACTGGGCGAATTAATGAGGATCATCAAAGTGGAGGCGACAGATCATAAGTATATGACGATAACAAATTACGTTATTTAATGAATCGTATCGTATATTGGTTAATGTTTTTGTGATTCTTTGTAAATGCTTTTCGATCTATTAATCTTTCTTTTATAATTGTTTAACAGCACATCAATCATCTTCGAATGTCATCAAACGAAGAGATATTAGCAGAGACTGGGCAAAAGGATGAGGATCATCAAAGGGGTGGCTATAGATCATAAGTATATGACGATAACAAATTGCGTAATTTAATGAATGGTATCGTATATTGGTTAATGTTTTTGTGATTCTTTGTAAATGCTTTTCCATCTATTAATCTTTCTTTTATAATGTTTAACAGCACATCAAACATATTCGAATGTCAACAAACGAAAGAGCTATTAGCAGAGACTGGGCGACAGAATGAGGATCATCAAAGGGAAGGCGATAGATCATAAGTATATGACGACAAAAAATTACGTTATTTAATGAATGGTATCGTATATTGGTTAATGTTTTTGTGATACTTGGTAAAAAACTTTTCGATCTATTAATCTTTCTTTTATAATGTTTAACAGCACATCAATCATCTTCGAATATTATCATACGAAAGAGCTATTAGCAGTGACTGGGCGACAAAATGAGGATCATCAAAGGGGAGGCGATAGATCATAAGTATATGACGATAACAAATAACGTTATTTAATGAATGGTATCGTATATTGGGTAATGTTTTTGTGATGCTTTGTAAATGCTTTTCGTTCTATTAATCGTTCTTTTATTATGTTAAACAGCACATCAATCAACTTCGAATGTCATCAAACGAAAGAGCTATTAGCAGAGACTGGGAGAAAGAATGAGGATCATCAAAGGGGAGGCGATAGATCATAAGTATATGACGATAACAAATTACGTTATTAATGAATGGTATCGTATATTGGTTAATGTTTTTGTGATTCTTTGTAAATGCTTTTCGATCTATTAATCTTTCTTTTATAATGTTTAACAGCACATCAATCATCTTCGAATGTCATCAAACGAAAGAGCTATTAGCAGTCTCTGGGCGAATGAATGAGGATCATCAAAGGGGAGGCGATTGATCATAAGTATATGACGATAACAAATTACGTTATTTAATGAATGGTATCGTATATTGGTTAATGTTTTAGTGATTCTTTGTAAATGCTATTCGATCTATTAATCTTTCTTTTATAATGTTTAAAGGCACATCAATACTCTTCGAATGTCATCAAACCGAAGAGCTATTAGCAGAGACTGGGCAACAGAATGAGGATCAACAAACTGGAGGCGATAGATCATAAGTATATGACGATAACAAATTACGTTATTTAATGAATGGTATCGTATATTGGTTAATGTTTTTGTGATTCTTTGTAAATGCTATTCGATCTATTAATCTTTCTTTTATAATGTTTAACAGCACATCAATCATCTTCGAATGTCATCAAACGAAAGAGCTATTAGCAGTGACTGGGCGACAGAATGAGGATCATCAAAGGGGAGGCGATAGATCATAAGTATATGACGATAACAAATTACGTTATTTAATTAATGGTATCGTATATTGGTTAATGTTTTTGTGATTCTTTGTAAATGCGTTTCGTTCTATAATTCGTTCTTTTATAATGTTTAACAGTGCATCAATCATCTTCGAATGTCATCAAACGAAAGAGCTAATAGTAGAGACTGGGCGAATGAATGAGGATCATCAAAGGGGAGGCGATAGATCATAAGTATATGACGATAACAAATTACGTTATTTAATGAATGGTATCGTATATTGGTTAATGTTTTTGCGAGTCTTTGTAAATGCTTTTTGATCTATTAATCTTTCTTTTATAATGTTTAACAGCACATCAATCATCCTCGAATGATATCAAACGAAAGAGCTAATAGCAGAGACTGGGCGAAAGAATGAGGATCATCAAAGGGGAGGCGATAGATCATAAGTATATGACGATAACAAATTACGTTATTTAATGAATGGTATCGTATATTGGTTAATGTTTTTGTGATTCTTTGTAAATGCTATTCGATCTTTTAATCTTTCTTTTATAATGTTTAACAGCACATCAATCATCTTCGAATGTCATCAAACGAAGAGATATTAGCAGAGACTGGGCGAATGAATGAGGATCATCAAAGGGGAGGCGATAGATCATAAGTATATGACGATAACAAATTACGTTATTTAATGAATGGTATCGTATATTGGTTAATGTTTTTGTGATTCTTTGTAAATGCGTTTCATTCCATAATTCGTTCTTTTATAATGTTTAACAGTGCATCAATCATCTTCGAATGTCATCAAACGAAAGAGCTAATAGCAGAGACTGGGCGAATGAATGAGGATCATCAAAGGGGAGGCGATAGATCATAAGTATATGACGATAACCAATTACGTTATTTAATGAATGGTATCGTATATTGGTGAATATTTTTTGTGATTCTTTGTAAATGCTTTTCGTTCTATAAATCGTTCTTTTATAATGTTAAACAGCACATCAATCATCTTCGAATGTCATCAAACGAAAGAGCTAATAGCAGAGACTGGGCGACAGAATGAAGATCATCAAAGGGGAGACGATCGATCATAAGTATATCACGATAACAAATTACGTTATTTATTGAATGGTATCGTATATTGGTTAATGTTTTTGTGATTCTTGGTAAATGCTTTTCGATCTATTAATCTTTCTTTTATAATGTTTAACAGTTCATCAGTCATCTTCGAATGTCATCAAACGAAAGAGCTATTATCAGAGACTTGGCGAATGAATGAGGATCATCAAAGGGGAGGCGATAGATCATAAGTATATGACGATAACAAATTACGTTATGTAATGAATGGTATCGTATATTGATAAATGTTTTTGTTATTCTTTGTAAATGCTTTTCGATCTATTAATCTTTCTTTATAATGTTTAACAGCACAACAATCATCTTCGAATGTCATCAGACGAAAGAGCTATTAGCAGAGACTGGGCGAAAGAATGAGGATCATCAAAGTAGGGGCGATAGATCATAAGTATATGACGATAACAAATTAAGTTATTTAATGAATGGTATCGTATATTGGTTAATGTTTTTGTGATTCTTTGTAAATGCTTTTCGATCTATTAATCTTTCTTTTATAATGTTTAACAGCACATCAATCATTTTCGAATGTCATCAAACGAAAGAGCTATTAGCAGAGACTGGGCGAAAGAATGAGGATCATCAAAGGGAAGGCGATAGATCATAAGTATATGACGACAACAAATTACGTTATTTAATGAATGGTATCGTATATTGGTTAATGTTTTTGTGATACTTGGTAAAAAACTTTTCGATCTATTAATCTTTCTTTTATAATGTTTAACAGTACATCAATCATCTTCGAATGTCATCAAACGAAAGAGCTACTAGCAGAGACTGGGCGAATGAATGAGGATCATCAAAGGGAAGGCGATAGATCATAAGTATATGACGATAACAAATAACGTAATTTAATGATTCGTATCGTATATTGGTTAATGTTTTTGTGATTCTTTGTAAATGCTTTTCGATCTATTAATCTTTCTTCTATAATGTTTAACAGCACATCAATCATCTTCCAATGTCATCAAACGAAAGAGCTATTAGCAGAACTGGGCGAAAGAATAAGGATCATCAAAGGGGAGGCGATAGATCATAAGTATATGACGATGACAAATTACGTTGTTTAATGAATGGTATCGTATATTGGTTAATGTTTTTGTGATTCTTTGTAAATGCTTTTCGATCTATTAATCTTTCTTTTATAATGTTTAACAGCACATCAATCATTTTCGAATGTCATCAAACGAAAGAGCTATTAGCAGAGACTGGGCGAAAGAATGAGGATCATCAAAGGGGAGGCGATAGATCATAAGTATATGACGATAACAAATTACGTTATTTAATGAATGGTATCGTATATTGGTTAATGTTTTTGTGATTCTTTGTAAATGCTTTTCCATCTATTAATCTTTCTTTTATAATGTTTTACAACACATCAATCAACTTCGAATGTCATCAAACGAAAGAGCTATTAGCAGAGACTGGGCGAATTAATGAGGATCATCAAAGTGGAGGCGAAAGATCATAAGTATATGACGATAACAAATTACCTTATTTAATGAATCGTATCGTATATTGGTTAATGTTTTTGTGATTCTTTGTAAATGCTTTTCGATCTATTAATCTTTCTTTTATAATTGTTTAACAGCACATCAATCATCTTCGAATGTCATCAAACGAAGAGATATTAGCAGAGACTGGGCAAAAGGATGAGGATCATTAAAGGGGTGGCTATAGATCATAAGTATATGACGATAACAAATTGCGTTATTTAATGAATGGTATCGTATATTGGTTAATGTTTTTGTGATTCTTTGTAAATGCTTTTCCATCTATTAATCTTTCTTTTATAATGTTTAACAGCACATCAAACATATTCGAATGTCCACAAACGAAGAGATATTAGCAGAGACTGGGCAAAAGGATGAGGATCATCAAAGGGGTGGCTATAGATCATAAGTATATGACGATAACAAATTGCGTTATTTAATGAATGGTATCGTATATTGGTTAATGTTTTTGTGATTCTTTGTAAATGCTTTTCCATCTATTAATCTTTCTTTTATAATGTTTAACAGCACATCAAACATATTCGAATGTCCACAAACGAAAGAGCTATTAGCAGAGACTGGGCGACAGAATGAGGATCATCAAAGGGGTGGCTATAGATCATAAGTATATGACGATAACAAATTGCGTTATTTAATGAATGGTATCGTATATTGGTTAATGTTTTTGTGATTCTTTGTAAATGCTATTCGATCTTTTAATCTTTCTTTTATAATGTTTAACAGCACATCAATCATCTTCGAATGTCATCAAACGAAGAGATATTAGCAGAGACTGGGCGAAAGAATGAGGATCATCAATGGGGTGGCGATAGATCATAAGTATATGACGATAACAAATTGCATTATTTAATGAATGGTATCGTATATTGGTTAATGTTTTTGTGATTCTTTGTAAATGCTATTCGTTCTATTAATCTTTCTTTTATAATGTTTTACAGCACATCAATCATCTTCGAATGTCATCAAACGAAGAGATATTAGCAGAGATTGGGCAAAAGAATGAGGATCATCAAAGGGGTGAATATAGATCATAAGTATATGACGATAACAAATTGCGTTATTTAATGAATGGTATCGTATATTGGTTAATGTTCTTGTGATTCTTTGTAAATGCTTTTCGTTCTGTTAATCTTTCTTTTATAATGTTTAACAGCACATCAATCATCTTCGAATGTCATCAAACGAAAGAGCTATTAGCAGAGACTGGGCGAAAGAATGAGGATCACTAAAGTGGAGGCGATAGATCATAAGTATATGACGATAACAAATTACGTTATTTAATGAATGGTATCGTATATTGGTTAATGCTTTTGTGATTCTTTGTAAATGCTTTTCGATCTATTAATCTTTCTTTTATAATGTTTAACAGCACATCAATCATCTTCGAATATTATCAAACGAAAGAGCTATTAGCAGTGACTGGGCGACAAAATGAGGATCATCAAAGGGGAGGCGATAGATCATAAGTATATGACGATAACAAATAACGTTATTTAATGAATGGTATCGTATATTGGGTAATGTTTTTGTGATGCTTTGTAAATGCTTTTCGTTCTATTAATCGTTCTTTTATTATGTTAAACCGCACATCAATCAACTTCGAATGTCATCAAACGAAAGAGCTATTAGCAGAGACTGGGAGAAAGAATGAGGATCATCAAAGGGGAGGCGATAGATCATAAGTATATGACGATAACAAATTACGTTATTAATGATTGGTATCGTATATTGGTTAATGTTTTTGTGATTCTTTGTAAATGCTTTTCGATCTATTAATCTTTCTTTTATAATGTTTAACAGCACATCAATCATCTTCGAATGTCATCAAACGAAAGAGCTATTAGCAGTCTCTGGGCGAATAAATGAGGATCATCAAAGGGGAGGCGATTGATCATAAGTATATGACGATAACAAATTACGTTATTTAATGAATGGTATCGTATATTGGTTAATGTTTTTGTGATTCTTTGTAAATGCTATTCGATCTATTAATCTTTCTTTTATAATGTTTAAAGGCACATCAATACTCTTCGAATGTCATCAAACCGAAGAGCTATTAGCAGTGACTGGGCGACAGAATGAGGATCATCAAAGGGGAGGCGATAGATCATAAGTATATGACGATAACAAATTACGTTATTGAATTAATGGTATCGTATATTGGTTAATGTTCTTGTGATTCTTTGTAAATGCGTTTCGTTCTATAATTCGTTCTTTTATAATGTTTAACAGTGCATCAATCATCTTCGAATATCATCAAACGAAAGAGCTAATAGTAGAGACTGGGCGAATGAATGAGGATCATCAAAGGGGAGGCGATAGATCATAAGTATATGACGATAACAAATTACGTTATTTAATGAATGGTATCGTATATTGGTTAATGTTTTTGCGAGTCTTTGTAAATGCTTTTTGATCTATTAATCTTTCTTTTATAATGTTTAACAGCACATCAATCATCCTCGAATGATATCAAACGAAAGAGCTAATAGCAGAGACTGGGCGAAAGAATGAGGATCATCAAAGGGGAGGCGATAGATCATAAGTATATGACGATAACAAATTTCGTTATTTAATGAATGGTATCGTATATTGGTTAATGTTTTTGTGATTCTTTGTAAATGCGTTTCGTTCTATAATTCGTTCTTTTATAATGTTTAACAGTGCATCAATCATCTTCGAATGTCATCAAACAAAAGAGCTAATAGCAGAGACTGGGCGAATGAATGAGGATCATCAAAGGGGAGGCGATAGATCATAAGTATATGACGATAACAAATTACGTTATTTAATGAATGGTATCGTATATTGGTTAATGTTTTTGTGATTCTTTGTAAATGCGTTTCGTTCTATAATTCGTTCCTTTATAATGTTTAACAGTGCATCAATCATCTTCGAATGTCATCAAACGAAAGAGCTAATAGCAGAGACTGGGCGAATGAATGAGGATCATCAAAGGGGAGGCGATAGATCATAAGTATATGACGATAACCAATTACGTTATTTAATGAATGGTATCGTATATTGGTGAATGTTTTTGTGATTCTTTGTAAATGCTTTTCGTTCTATAAATCGTTCTTTTATAATGTTAAACAGCACATCAATCATCTTCGAATGTCATCAAACGAAAGAGATAATAGCAGAGACTGGGCGACAGAATGAAGATCATCAAAGGGGAGGCGATCGATCATAAGTATATCACGATAACAAATTACGTTATTTATTGAATGGTATCGTATATTGGTTAATGTTTTTGTGATTCTTGGTAAATGCTTTTCGATCTATTAATCTTTCTTTTATAATATTTAACAGCACATCAGTCATCTTCGAATGTCATCAAACGAAAGAGCTATTATCAGAGACTTGGCGAATGAATGAGGATCATCAAAGGGGAGGCGATAGATCATAAGTATATGACGATAACAAATTAAGTTATGTAATGAATGGTATCGTATATTGATAAATGTTTTTGTTATTCTTTGTAAATGCTTTTCGATCTATTAATCTTTCTTTATAATGTTTAACAGCACAACAATCATCTTCGAATGTCATCAGACGAAAGAGCTATTAGCAGAGACTGGGCGAAAGAATGAGGATCATCAAAGTAGGGGCGATAGATCATAAGTATATGACGATAACAAATTAAGTTATTTAATGAATGGTATCGTATATTGGTTAATGTTTTTGTGATTCTTTGTAAATGCTTTTCGATCTATTAATCTTTCTTTTATAATGTTTAACAGCACATCAATCATTTTCGAATGTCATCAAACGAAAGAGCTATTAGCAGAGACTGGGCGAAAGAATGAGGATCATCAAAGGGGAGGCGATAGATCATAAGTATATGACGATAACAAATTACGTTATTTAATGAATGGTATCGTATATTGGTTAATGTTTTTGTGATTCTTTGTAAATGCTTTTCCATCTATTAATCTTTCTTTTATAATGTTTTACAGCACATCAATCAACTTCGAATGTCATCAAACGAAAGAGCTATTAGCAGAGACTGGGCGAATTAATGAGGATCATCAAAGTGGAGGCGACAGATCATAAGTATATGACGATAACAAATTACGTTATTTAATGAATCGTATCGTATATTGGTTAATGTTTTTGTGATTCTTTGTAAATGCTTTTCGATCTATTAATCTTTCTTTTATAATTGTTTAACAGCACATCAATCATCTTCGAATGTCATCAAACGAAGAGATATTAGCAGAGACTGGGCAAAAGGATGAGGATCATCAAAGGGGTGGCTATAGATCATAAGTATATGACGATAACAAATTGCGTAATTTAATGAATGGTATCGTATATTGGTTAATGTTTTTGTGATTCTTTGTAAATGCTTTTCCATCTATTAATCTTTCTTTTATAATGTTTAACAGCACATCAAACATATTCGAATGTCAACAAACGAAAGAGCTATTAGCAGAGACTGGGCGACAGAATGAGGATCATCAAAGGGAAGGCGATAGATCATAAGTATATGACGACAAAAAATTACGTTATTTAATGAATGGTATCGTATATTGGTTAATGTTTTTGTGATACTTGGTAAAAAACTTTTCGATCTATTAATCTTTCTTTTATTATGTTTAACAGCACATCAATCATCTTCGAATATTATCAAACGAAAGAGCTATTAGCAGTGACTGGGCGACAAAATGAGGATCATCAAAAGGGAGGCGATAGATCATAAGTATATGACGATAACAAATAACGTTATTTAATGAATGGTATCGTATATTGGGTAATGTTTTTGTGATGCTTTGTAAATGCTTTTCGTTCTATTAATCGTTCTTTTATTATGTTAAACAGCACATCAATCAACTTCGAATGTCATCAAACGAAAGAGCTATTAGCAGAGACTGGGAGAAAGAATGAGGATCATCAAAGGGGAGGCGATAGATCATAAGTATATGACGATAACAAATTACGTTATTAATGAATGGTATCGTATATTGGTTAATGTTTTTGTGATTCTTTGTAAATGCTTTTCGATCTATTAATCTTTCTTTTATAATGTTTAACAGCACATCAATCATCTTCGAATGTCATCAAACGAAAGAGCTATTAGCAGTCTCTGGGCGAATGAATGAGGATCATAAAAGGGGAGGCGATTGATCATAAGTATATGACGATAACAAATTACGTTATTTAATGAATGGTATCGTATATTGGTTAATGTTTTTGTGATTCTTTGTAAATGCTATTCGATCTATTAATCTTTCTTTTATAATGTTTAAAGGCACATCAATACTCTTCGAATGTCATCATACCGAAGAGCTATTAGCAGAGACTGGGCGACAGAATGAGGATCAACAAACTGGAGGCGATAGATCATAAGTATATGACGATAACAAATTACGTTATTTAATGAATGGTATCGTATATTGGTTAATGTTTTTGTGATTCTTTGTAAATGCTATTCGATCTATTAATCTTTCTTTTATAATGTTTAACAGCACATCAATCATCTTCGAATGTCATCAAACGAAAGAGCTATTAGCAGTGACTGGGCGACAGAATGAGGATCATCAAAGGGGAGGCGATAGATCATAAGTATATGACGATAACAAATTACGTTATTTAATTAATGGTATCGTATATTGGTTAATGTTTTTGTGATTCTTTGTAAATGCGTTTCGTTCTATAATTCGTTCTTTTATAATGTTTAACAGTGCATCAATCATCTTCGAATGTCATCAAACGAAAGAGCTAATAGTAGAGACTGGGCGAATGAATGAGGATCATCAAAGGGGAGGCGATAGATCATAAGTATATGACGATAACAAATTACGTTATTTAATGAATGGTATCGTATATTGGTTAATGTTTTTGCGAGTCTTTGTAAATGCTTTTTGATCTATTAATCTTTCTTTTATAATGTTTAACAGCACATCAATCATCCTCGAATGATATCAAACGAAAGAGCTAATAGCAGAGACTGGGCGAAAGAATGAGGATCATCAAAGGGGAGGCGATAGATCATAAGTATATGACGATAACAAATTACGTTATTTAATGAATGGTATCGTATATTGGTTAATGTTATTGTGATTCTTTGTAAATTCGTTTCGTTCTATAATTCGTTCTTTTATAATGTTTAACAGTGCATCAATCATCTTCGAATGTCATCAAACAAAAGAGCTAATAGCAGAGACTGGGCGAATGAATGAGGATCATCAAAGGGGAGGCGATAGATCATAAGTATATGACGATAACAAATTACGTTATTTAATGAATGGTATCGTATATTGGTTAATGTTTTTGTGATTCTTTGTAAATGCGTTTCATTCCATAATTCGATCTTTTATAATGTTTAACAGTGCATCAATCATCTTCGAATGTCATCAAACGAAAGTGCTAATAGCAGAGACTGGGCGAATGAATGAGGATCATCAAAGGGGAGGCGATAGATCATAAGTATATGACGATAACCAATTACGTTATTTAATGAATGGTATCGTATATTGGTGAATATTTTTTGTGATTCTTTGTAAATGCTTTTCGTTCTATAAATCGTTCTTTTATAATGTTAAACAGCACATCAATCATCTTCGAATGTCATCAAACGAAAGAGCTAATAGCAGATACTGGGCGACAGAATGAAGATCATCAAAGGGGAGACGATCGATCATAAGTATATCACGATAACAAATTACGTTATTTATTGAATGGTATCGTATATTGGTTAATGTTTTTGTGATTCTTGGTAAATGCTTTTCGATCTATTAATCTTTCTTTTATAATGTGTAACAGTACATCAGTCATCTTCGAATGTCATCAAACGAAAGAGCTATTATCAGAGACTTGGCGAATGAATGAGGATCATCAAAGGGGAGGCGATAGATCATAAGTATATGACGATAACAAATTACGTTATGTAATGAATGGTATCGTATATTGATAAATGTTTTTGTTATTCTTTGTAAATGCTTTTCGATCTATTAATCTTTCTTTATAATGTTTAACAGCACAACAATCATCTTCGAATGTCATCAGACGAAAGAGCTATTAGCAGAGACTGGGCGAAAGAATGAGGATCATCAAAGTAGGGGCGATAGATCATAAGTATATGACGATAACAAATTAAGTTATTTAATGAATGGTATCGTATATTGGTTAATGTTTTTGTGATTCTTTGTAAATGCTTTTCGATCTATTAATCTTTCTTTTATAATGTTTAACAGCACATCAATCATTTTCGAATGTCATCAAACGAAAGAGCTATTAGCAGAGACTGGGCAAAAGAATGAGGATCATCAAAGGGAAGGCGATAGATCATAAGTATATGACGACAACAAATTACGTTATTTAATGAATGGTATCGTATATTGGTTAATGTTTTTGTGATACTTGGTAAAAAACTTTTCGATCTATTAATCTTTCTTTTATAATGTTTAACAGTACATCAATCATCTTCGAATGTCATCAAACGAAAGAGCTACTAGCAGAGACTGGGCGAATGAATGAGGATCATCAAAGGGGAGGCGATAGATCATAAGTATATGACGATAACAAATAACGTAATTTAATGAATCGTATCGTATATTGGTTAATGTTTTTGTGATTCTTTGTAAATGCTTTTCGATCTATTAAACTTTCTTCTATAATGTTTAACAGCACATCAATCATCTTCCAATGTCATCAAACGAAAGAGCTATTAGCAGAACTGGGCGAAAGAATGAGGATCATCAAAGGGGAGGCGATAGATCATAAGTATATGCCGATAACAAATTACGTTGTTTAATGAATGGTATCGTATATTGGTTAATGTTTTTGTGATTCTTTGTAAATGCTTTTCGATCTATTAATCTTTCTTTTATAATGTTTAACAGCACATCAATCAACTTCTAATGTCATCAAACGAAAGAGCTATTAGCAGAGACTGGGCGAAAGAATGAGGATCATCAAAGGGGAGGCGATAGATCATAAGTATATGACGATAACAAATTACGTTATTTAATGAATGGTATCGTATATTGGTTAATGTTTTTGTGATTCTTTGTAAATGCTTTTCCATCTATTAATCTTTCTTTTATAATGTTTTACAGCACATCAATCAACTTCGAATGTCATCAAACGAAAGAGCTATTAGCAGAGACTGGGCGAATTAATGAGGATCATCAAAGTGGAGGCGACAGATCATAAGTATATGACGATAACAAATTACGTTATTTAATGAATCGTATCGTATATTGGTTAATGTTTTTGTGATTCTTTGTAAATGCTTTTCGATCTATTAATCTTTCTTTTATAATTGTTTAACAGCACATCAATCATCTTCGAATGTCATCAAACGAAGAGATATTAGCAGAGACTGGGCAAAAGGATGAGGATCATTAAAGGGGTGGCTATAGATCATAAGTATATGACGATAACAAATTGCGTTATTTAATGAATGGTATCGTATATTGGTTAATGTTTTTGTGATTCTTTGTAAATGCTTTTCCATCTATTAATCTTTCTTTTATAATGTTTAACAGCACATCAAACATATTCGAATGTCCACAAACGAAGAGATATTAGCAGAGACTGGGCAAAAGGATGAGGATCATCAAAGGGGTGGCTATAGATCATAAGTATATGACGATAACAAATTGCGTTATTTAATGAATGGTATCGTATATTGGTAAATGTTTTTGTGATTCTTTGTAAATGCTTTTCCATCTATTAATCTTTCTTTTATAATGTTTAACAGCACATCAAACATATTCGAATGTCCACAAACGAAAGAGCTATTAGCAGAGACTGGGCGACAGAATGAGGATCATCAAAGGGAAGGCGATAGATCATAAGTATATGAAGACAACAAATTACGTTATTTAATGAATGGTATCGTATATTGGTTAATGTTTTTGTGATACTTGGTAAAAAACTTTTCGATCTATTAATCTTTCTTTTATAATGTTTAACAGTACATCAATCATCTTCGAATGTCATCAAACGAAAGAGCTACTAGCAGAGACTGGGCGAATGAATGAGGATCATCAAAGGGAAGGCGATAGATCATAAGTATATGACGATAACAAATAACGTTATTTAATGAATCGTATCGTATATTGGTTAATGTTTTTGTGATTCTTTGTAAATGCTTTTCGATCTATTAATCTTTCTTCTATAATGTTTAACAGCACATCAATCATCTTCGAATGTCATCAAACGAAAGAGCTATTAGCAGAACTGGGCGAAAGAATGAGGATCATCAAAGGGGAGGCGATAGATCATAAGTATATGACGATAACAAATTACGTTGTTTAATGAATGGTATCGTATATTGGTTAATGTTTTTGTGATTCTTTGTAAATGCTTTTCGATCTATTAATCTTTCTTTTATAATGTTTAGCAGCACATCAATCATTTTCGAATGTCATCAAACGAAAGAGCTATTAGCAGAGACTGGGCGAAAGAATGAGGATCATCAAAGGGGAGGCGATAGAACATAAGTATATGACGATAACAAATTACGTTATTTAATGAATGGTATCGTATATTGGTTAATGTTTTTGTGATTCTTTGTAAATGCTTTTCCATCTATTAATCTTTCTTTTATAATGTTTTACAGCACATCAATCAACTTCGAATGTCATCAAACGAAAGAGCTATTAGCAGAGACTGGGCGAATTAATGAGGATCATCAAAGTGGAGGCGACAGATCATAAGTATATGACGATAACAAATTACGTTATTTAATGAATCGTATCGTATATTGGTTAATGTTTTTGTGATTCTTTGTAAATGCTTTTCGATCTATTAATCTTTCTTTTATAATGTTTAACAGCACATCAATCATCTTCGAATTTCATCAGACGAAAGAGCTATTAGCAGAGACTGGGCGAAAGAATGAGGATCATCAAAGTGGGGGCGATAGATCATAAGTATATGACGACAACAAATTACGTTATTTAATGAATGGTATCGTATATTGGTTAATGTTTTTGTGATACTTGGTAAAAAACTTTTCGATCTATTAATCTTTCTTTTATAATGTTTAACAGCACATCAATCATCTTCGAATGTCATCAAACGAAAGAGCTATTAGCAGAACTGGGCGAAAGAATGAGGATCATCAAAGGGGAGGCGATAGATCATCAGTATATGACGATAACAAATTACGTTATTTAATGAATGGTATCGTATATTGGTTAATGTTTTTGTGATTCTTTGTAAATGCTTTTCCATCTATTAATCTTTCTTTTATAATGTTTTACAGCACATCAATCAACTTCGAATGTCATCAAACGGAAGAGCTATTAGCAGAGACTGGGCGAATTAATGAGGATCATCAAAGTGGAGGCGACAGATCATAAGTATATGACGATAACAAATTACGTTATTTAATGAATCGTATCGTATATTGGTTAATGTTTTTGTGATTCTTTGTAAATGCTTTTCGATCTATTAATCTTTCTTTTATAATTGTTTAACAGCACATCAATCATCTTCGAATGTCATCAAACGAAGAGATATTAGCAGAGACTGGGCAAAAGGATGAGGATCATTAAAGGGGTGGCTATAGATCATAAGTATATGACGATAACAAATTGCGTTATTTAATGAATGGTATCGTATATTGGTTAATGTTTTTGTGATTCTTTGTAAATGCTTTTCCATCTATTAATCTTTCTTTTATAATGTTTAACAGCACATCAAACATATTCGAATGTCCACAAACGAAGAGATATTAGCAGAGACTGGGCAAAAGGATGAGGATCATCAAAGGGGTGGCTATAGATCATAAGTATATGACGATAACAAATTGCGTTATTTAATGAATGGTATCGTATATTGGTTAATGTTTTTGTGATTCTTTGTAAATGCTTTTCCATCTATTAATCTTTCTTTTATAATGTTTAACAGCACATCAAACATATTCGAATGTCCACAAACGAAAGAGCTATTAGCAGAGACTGGGCGACAGAATGAGGATCATCAAAGGGAAGGCGATAGATCATAAGTATATGACGACAACAAATTACGTTATTTAATGAATGGTATCGTATATTGGTTAATGTTTTTGTGATACTTGGTAAAAAACTTTTCGATCTATTAATCTTTCTTTTATAATGTTTAACAGTACATCAATCATCTTCGAATGTCATCAAACGAAAGAGCTACTAGCAGAGACTGGGCGAATGAATGAGGATCATCAAAGGGAAGGCGATAGATCATAAGTATATGACGATAACAAATAACGTTATTTAATGAATCGTATCGTATATTGGTTAATGTTTTTGTGATTCTTTGTAAATGCTTTTCGATCTATTAATCTTTCTTCTATAATGTTTAACAGCACATCAATCATCTTCGAATGTCATCAAACGAAAGAGCTATTAGCAGATCTGGGCGAAAGAATGAGGATCATCAAAGGGGAGGCGATAGATCATAAGTATATGACGATAACAAATTACGTTGTTTAATGAATGGTATCGTATATTGGTTAATGTTTTTGTGATTCTTTGTAAATGCTTTTCGATCTATTAATCTTTCTTTTATAATGTTTAACAGCACATCAATCATTTTCGAATGTCATCAAACGAAAGAGCTATTAGCAGAGACTGGGCGAAAGAATGAGGATCATCAAAGGGGAGGCGATAGAACATAAGTATATGACGATAACAAATTACGTTATTTAATGAATCGTATCGTATATTGGTTAATGTTTTTGTGATTCTTTGTAAATGCTTTTCGATCTATTAATCTTTCTTCTATAATGTTTTACAGCACATCAATCAACTTCGAATGTCATCAAACGAAAGAGCTATTAGCAGAGACTGGGCGAAAGAATGAGGATCATCAAAGTGGGGGCGATAGATCATAAGTATATGACGACAACAAATTACGTTATTTAATGAATGGTATCGTATATTGGTTAATGTTTTTGTGATACTTGGTAAAAAACTTTTCGATCTATTAATCTCTCTTTTATAATGTTTAACAGCACATCAATCATCTTCGAATTTCATCAGACGAAAGAGCTATTAGCAGAGACTGGGCGAAAGAATGAGGATCATAAAATTGGGGGCGATAGATCCTAAGTATATGACGACAACAAATTACTTTATTTAATGAATGGTATCGTATATTGGTTAATGTTTTTGTGATACTTGGTAAAAAACTTTTCGATCTATTAATCTTTCTTTTATAATGTTTAACAGCACATCAATCATCTTCGAATGTCATCAAACGAAAGAGCTATTAGCAGAACTGGGCGAAAGAATGAGGATCATCAAAGGGGAGGCGATAGATCATCAGTATATGACGATAACAAATTACGTTATTTAATGAATGGTATCGTATATTAGTTAATGTTTTTGTGATTCTTTGTAAATGCTTTTCCATCTATTAATCTTTCTTTTATAATGTTTTACAGCACATCAATCATCTTCGAATGTCATCAAACGGAAGAGCTATGAGCAGAGACTGGGCGAAAGAATGAGGATCATCAAAGGGGTGGCGATAGATCATAAGTATATAACGATAACAAATTACGTTATTTAATGAATGGTATCGTATATTGGTTAATGTTTTTGTGATTCCTTGTAAATGCTATTCGATCTATTAATCTTTCTTTTATAATGTTTAAAGGCACATCAATACTCTTCGAATGTCATCAAACCGAAGAGCTATTAGCAGAGACTGGGCGAAAGAATGAGGATCATCAAAGGGGAGGCGATAGATCATAAGTATATGACGATAACAAATTACATTATTTAATGAATGGTATCGTATATTGGTTAATGTTTTTGTGATTCTTTGTAAATGCTTTTCGATCTATTAATCTTTCTTTTATAATGTTTAACAGCACATCAATCATCTTCGAATGTCATCAAACGAAAGAGCTATTAGCAGTGACTGGGCGACAAAATGAGGATCATCAAAGGGGAGGCGATAGATCATAAGTATATAACGATAACAAATTACGTTATTTAATGAATGGTATCGTATATTGGGTAATGTTTTTGTGATACTTTGTAAATGCTTTTCGTTCTATTAATCTTTCTTTTATAATGTTAAACAGCACATCAATCAACTTCGAATGTCATCAAACGAAAGAGCTATTAGCAGAGACTGGGAGAAAGAATGAGGATCATCAAAGGGGAGGCGATAGATCATAAGTATATGACGATAACAAATTACGTTATTTAATGAATGGTATCGTATATTGGTTAATGTGTTTATGATTCTTTGTAAATGCTTTTCGTTCTATAATTCGTTCTTTTATAATGTTAAACAGCACATCAATCAACTTCGAATGTCATCAAACGCAAGAGCTATTAGCAGTGACTGGGCGACAGAATGAGGATCATCAAAGGGGAGGCGATAGATCATAAGTATATGACGATAACAAATTACGTTATTTAATGAATGGTATCGTATATTGGTTAATGTTTTTGTGATTCTTTGTAAATGATTTTCGATTTATTAACCTTTCTTTTATAATGTTAAACAGCACATCAATCAACTTCTAATGTCATCAAACGAAAGAGCTATGAGCAGAGACTTGGCGAATGAATGAGTATCATCAAAGGGGAGGCGATAGATCATAAGTATATGACGATAACAAATTACGTTATTTAATTAATGGTATCGTACATTGGTTAATGTTTTTGTGATTCTCTGTAAATGCGTTTCGTTCTATAATTCGTTATTTTATAATGTTAAACAGCACATCAATCAACTTCGAATGTCATCAAACGAAAGAGCTATTAGCAGTGACTGGGCGACAGAATGAGGATCATCAAAGGGGAGGCGATAGATCATAAGTATATGACGATAACAAATTACGTTATTTATTGAATGGTATCGTATATTGGTTAATGTTTTTGTGATTCTTTGTAAATGCTTTTCGATTTATTAACCTTTCTTTTATAATGTTAAACAGCACATCAATCATCTTCGAATGTCATCAAACGAAAGAGCTAATAGCAGAGACTGGGCGAATGAATGAGGATCATCAAAGGAGAGGCGATAGATCATAAGTATATGACGATAACAAATTACGTTATTTAATGAATGGTACGGTATATTGGTTAATGTTTTTGTGATTCTTTGTAAATGCTTTTCGATCTATTAATCTTTCTTTTATAATGTTTAACAGCACATCAAACATCTTCGAATGTCATCAAACGAAAGAGCTATTAGTAGAGACTGGGAGAAGGAATGAGGATCTTCAAAGGGGAGGCGACAGATCATAAGTATATGACGATAACAAATTACGTTATTTAATGAATGGTATCGTACATTGGTCAATGTTTTTGTGATTCTTTGTTAATGCTTTTCGATCTATTAATCTTTTTTTTATAATGTTTAACAGCACATCAATCATCTTCGAATGTCATCAAACAAAAGAGCTATTAGCAGAGACTGGGCGAAAGAATGAGGATCATCAAAGGGGAGGCCATAGATCATAAGTATATGACGATAACAAATTACGTTATTTAATGAATTGTATCGTATATTGGTTAATGTTTTTGTGATTCTTTGTAAATGCTTTTCGATCTATTAATCTTTCTTTTATAATGTTTTACAGCACATCAATCAACTTCGAATGTCATCAAACAAAAGAGCTATTAGCAGAGACTGGGCGAAAGAATGAGGATCATCAAAGGGGAGGCGATAGATCATAAGTATATGACGATAACAAACAACGTTATTTAATAAATGGTATCGTATATTGGTTAATGTTTTTGTGATGCTTTGTAAATGCTTTTCGATCTATTAATGTTTCTTTTATAATGTTTTACAGCACATCAATTAACTTCGAATGTCATCAAACAAAAGAGCTATTAGCAGAGACTGGGCGAAAGAATGAGGATCATCAAAGGGGAGGCCATAGATCATAAGTATATATTACGATAAAAAATTACGTTATTTAATGAATGGTATCGTATATTGGTTAATGTTTTTGTGATTCTTTGTAAATGCATTTCGATCTATTAATCTTTCTTCTATAATGTTTAACAGCACATCAATCATCTTTAAATGTCATCAAACGAAAGAGCTATTAGCAGAGACTGGGCGAATGAATGAGGATCATCAAAGGGGAGGCGATAGATCATAAGTATATGACGATAACAAATTACGTTATTTAATGAATGGTATCGTATATTGGTTAATGTTTTTGTGATTCTTTGTAAATGCTTTTCGAATTATTAATCTTTCTTTTATAATGTTTAACAGATAATCAATCATATTTTAATGTCATCAAACGAATGCGCTATTAGCAGAGACTGGGCGAAGGAATGAGGATCATCAAAGGGGAGGCGATAGATCATAAGTATATGACGATAACAAATTACGTTATTTAATGAATGGTATCGTATATTGGTTAATGTTTTTGTGATTCTTTGTAAATGCTTTTCGATATATTAATCTTTCTTTTATAATGTTTAACAGCACATCAATCATCTTTAAATGTCATCAAACGAAAGAGCTATTAGCAGAGACTGGGCGAAAGGATGAGGATCATCAAAGGGGAGGCGATAGATCATAAGTATATGACGATAACAAATTACGTAATTTAATGAATGGTATCGTATATTGGTCAAAGTTTTTGTGATTCTTTGTAAATGCTTTTCGATCTATTAATCTTTCTTTTATAATGTTTAACAGCACATCAATCATCTTCGAATGTCATCAAACGAAAGAGCTATTAGCAGAGACTGGGCGAAAGAATGAGGATCATCAAAGGGGAGGCGATAGATCATAAGTATATGACGATAACAAATTACGTTATTTAATGAATGGTATCGTATATTGGTTAATGTTTTTGTGATTCTTTGTAAATGTTTTTCGATCTATTAAACTTTCTTTTATAATGTTTTACAGCACATCAATCAACTTCGAATGTCATCAAACGAATGCGCTATTAGCAGAGACTGGGAGAAAGAATGAGGATCATCAAAGGGGAGGCGATAGATCATAAGTATATGACGATAACAAATTACGTTATTTAATGAATGGTATCGTATATTGGTTAATGTTTTTGTGATTCTTTGTAAATGCTTTTCGATCTATTAATCTTTCTTTTATAATGTTTAACAGCACATCAATCATCTTTAAATGTCATCAAACGAAAGAGCTATTAGCAGAGACTGGGCGAATGAATGAGGATCATCAAAGGGGAGGCGATAGATCATAAGTATATGACGATAACAAATTACGTTATTTAATGATGGTATCGTATATTGGTGAATGTTTTTGTGATTCTTTGTTAATGCTTTTCGAGTTATTAATCTTTTTTTTATAATGTTTAACAGCACATCAATCATCTTTAAATGTCATCAAACAAAAGAGGTATTAGCAGAGACTGGGCGAAGGAATGAGGATCATCAAAGGGGAGGCGATAGATTATAAGTATATGACGATAACAAATTACGTTTTTTATAGAATGGTATCGTATATTGGTTAATGTTTTTGTGATTCTTTCTAAATGCTTTTCGAATTATTAATCTTTCTTTTATAATGTTTAACAGCACATCAATCATCTTCGAATGTCATCAAACGAAAGAGCTATTAGCAGAGACTGTGCGAAAGAATGAGGATCATCAAAGGGGAGGCGATAGATCATAAGTATATGACGATAACAAATTACGTTATTTAATGAACGGTATCGTATATTGGTTAATGTTTTTGTGATTCTTTGTAAATGCTTTTCGATCTATTAAACTTTCTTTTATAATGTTTTACAGCACATCAATCAACTTCGATTGTCATCAAACGAAAGCGCTATTAGCAGAGACTGGGAGAAAGAATGAGGATCATCAAAGGGGAGGCGATAGATCATAAGTATATGACGATAACAAATTACGTTATTTAATGAATGTATCGTATATTGGTTAATGTTTTTGTAATTCTTTGTAAATGCTTTTCGATCTATTAATCCTTCTTTTATAATGTTTAATAGCACATCAATCATCTTTAAATGTCATCAAACGAAAGAGCTATTAGCAGAGACTGGGCGAATGAATGAGGATCATCAAAGGGGAGGCGATAGATCATAAGTATATGACGATAACAAATTACGTTGTTTAATGAATGGTATCGTATATTGGTTAATGTTTTTGTGATTCTTTGTAAATGCTTTTCGATCTATTAATCTTTCTTTTATAATGTTTAACAGCACATCAATCATTTTCGAATGTCATCAAACGAAAGAGCTATTAGCAGAGACTGGGCGAAAGAATGAGGATCATCAAAGGGGAGGCGATAGATCATAAGTATATGACGATAACAAATTACGTTATTTAATGAATGGTATCGTATATTGGTTAATGTTTTTGTGATTCTTTGTAAATGCTTTTCCATCTATTAATCTTTCTTTTATAATGTTTTACAGCACATCAATCAACTTCGAATGTCATCAAACGAAAGAGCTATTAGCAGAGACTGGGCGAATTAATGAGGATCATCAAAGTGGAGGCGACAGATCATAGGTATATGACGATAACAAATTACGTTATTTAATGAATCGTATCGTATATTGGTTAATGTTTTTGTGATTCTTTGTAAATGCTTTTCGATCTATTAATCTTTCTTTTATAATTGTTTAACAGCACATCAATCATCTTCGAATGTCATCAAACGAAGAGATATTAGCAGAGACTGGGCAAAAGGATGAGGATCATCAAAGGGGTGGCTATAGATCATAAGTATATGACGATAACAAATTGCGTTATTTAATGAATGGTATCGTATATTGGTTAATGTTTTTGTGATTCTTTGTAAATGCTTTTCCATCTATTAATCTTTCTTTTATAACGTTTAACAGCACATCAAACATATTCGAATGTCCACAAACGAAAGAGCTATTAGCAGAGACTGGGCGACAGAATGAGGATCATCAAAGGGAAGGCGATAGATCATAAGTATATGACGACAACAAATTACGTTATTTAATGAATGGTATCGTATATTGGTTAATGTATTTGTGATACTTGGTAAAAAACTTTTCGATCTATTAATCTTTCTTTTATAATGTTTAACAGTACATCAATCATCTTCGAATGTCATCAAACGAAAGAGCTACTAGCAGAGACTGGGCGAATGAATGAGGATCATCAAAGGGAAGGCGATAGATCATAAGTATATGACGATAACAAATAACGTTATTTAATGAATCGTATCGTATATTGGTTAATGTTTTTGTTATTCTTTGTAAATGCTTTTCGATCTATTAATCTTTCTTCTATAATGTTTAACAGCACATCAATCATCTTCGAATGTCATCAAACGAAAGAGCTATTAGCAGAACTGGGCGAAAGAATGAGGATCATCAAAGGGGAGGCGATAGATCATAAGTATATGACGATAACAAATTACGTTGTTTAATGAATGGTATCGTATATTGGTTAATGTTTTTGTGATTCTTTGTAAATGCTTTTCGATCTATTAATCTTTCTTTTATAATGTTTAACAGCACATCAATCATTTTCGAATGTCATCAAACGAAAGAGCTATTAGCAGAGACTGGGCGAAAGAATGAGGATCATCAAAGGGGAGGCGATAGAACATAAGTATATGACGATAACAAAATACGTTATTTAATGAATGGTATCGTATATTGGTTAATGTTTTTGTGATTCTTTGTAAATGCTTTTCCATTTTTAATCTTTCTTTTATAATGTTTTACAGCACATCAATCAACTTCGAATGTCATCAAACGAAAGAGCTATTAGCAGAGACTGGGCGAATTAATGAGGATCATCAAAGTGGAGGCGACAGATCATAAGTATATGACGATAACAAATTACGTTATTTAATGAATCGTATCGTATATTGGTTAATGTTTTTGTGATTCTTTGTAAATGCTTTTCGATCTATTAATCTTTCTTTTATAATGTTTAACAGCACATCAATCATCTTCGAATTTCATCAGACGAAAGAGCTATTAGCAGAACTGGGCGAAAGAATGAGGATCATCAAAGGGGAGGCGATAGATCCTTAGTATATGACGACAACAAATTACGTTATTTAATGAATGGTATCGTATATTGGTTAATGTTTTTGTGATACTTGGTAAAAAACTTTTCGATCTATTAATCTTTCTTTTATAATGTTTAACAGCACATCAATCATCTTCGAATGTCATCAAACGAAAGAGCTATTAGCAGAACTGGGCGAAAGAATGAGGATCATCAAAGGGGAGGCGATAGATCATCAGTATATGACGATAACAAATTACGTTATCAAATGAATGGTATCGTATATTGGTTAATGTTTTTGTGATTCTTTGTAAATGCTTTTCCATCTATTAATCTTTCTTTTATAATGTTTTACAGCACATCAATCAACTTCGAATGTCATCAAACGAAAGAGCTATTAGCAGAGACTGGGCGAAAGAATGAGGATGATCAAAGGGGAGGTGATAGATCATAAGTATATGACGATAACAAATTGCGTTATTTAATGAATGGTATCGTATATTGGTTAATGTTTTTGTGATTCTTTGTAAATGCTTCTCGATCTATTAATCTTTCTTTTATAATGTTTTAAAGCACATCAATCAACTTCGAATGTCATCAAACGAAAGCGCTATTAGCAGTGACTGGGAGAAAGAATCAGGATCATCAAAGGGGAGGCGATAGATCATAAGTATATGACACGTAAAAATTACGTTATTTAATGAATGGTATCGTATATTGGTTAATGTTTTTGTGATTCTTTGTAAATGCTTTTCGATCTATTATTCTTTCTTTTATAAGGTTTAACAGCACATCAATCATCTTCGAATGTCATCAAACGAAAGAGCTATTAGCAGAGACTGGACGAAAGAATGAGGATCAACAAAATGGAGGCGATAGATCATAAGTATATGACGATAACAAATTACGTTATTTAATGAATGGTATCGTATATTGGTTAATGTTTTTGTGATTCTTTGTAAATGCTTTTCGATCTATTAATCTTTCTTTTATAATGTTTAACAGCAAATCAATCATCTTCGAATGTCATCAAACGAAAGAGCTATTAGCAGAGACTGGGCGAAAGAATGAGGATCATCAAAGGGGAGGCGATAGATCATAAGTATATGACGATAACAAATTACGTTATTTAATGAATGGTATCGTATATTGGTTAATGTTTTTGTGATTCTTTGTAAATCCTCGAATGTCATCAAACGAAACAGCTATTAGCAGAGACTGGGCGAAAGAATGAGGATCATCAAAGGGGAGGCGATAGATCATAAGTATATGACCATAACAAATTACGTTATTTAATGAATGGTATCGTATATTGGGTTATGTTTTTGTGATTCTTTGTAAATGCTTTTCCATCTATTAATCTTTCTTTTATAATGTTTTACAGCACATCAATCAACTTCGAATGTCATCAAACGGAAGAGCTATGAGCAGAGACTGGGCGAAAGAATGAGGATCATCAAAGGGGTGGCGATAGATCATAAGTATATAACGATAACAAATTACGTTATTTAATGAATGGTATCGTATATTTGTTAATGTTTTTGTGATTCCTTGTAAATGCTATTCGATCTATTAATCTTTCTTTTATAATGTTTAAAGGCACATCAATACTCTTCGAATGTCATCAAACCGAAGAGCTATTAGCAGAGACTGGGCGAAAGAATGAGGATCATCAAAGGGGAGGCGATAGATCATAAGTATATGACGATAACAAATTACATTATTTAATGAATGTTATCGTATATTGGTTAATGTTTTTGTGATTCTTTGTAAATGCTTTTCGATCTATTAATCTTTCTTTTATAATGTTTAACAGCACATCAATCATCTTCGAATGTCATCAAACGAAAGAGCTATTAGCAGTGACTGGGCGACAAAATGAGGATCATCAAAGGGGAGGCGATAGATCATAAGTATATAACGATAACAAATTACGTTATTTAATGAATGGTATCGTATATTGGGTAATGTTTTTGTGATACTTTGTAAATGCTTTTCGTTCTATTAATCTTTCTTTTATAATGTTAAACAGCACTTCAATCAACTTCGAATGTCATCAAACGAAAGAGCTATTAGCAGAGACTGGGAGAAAGAATGAGGATCATCAAAGGGGAGGCGATAGATCATAAGTATATGACGATAACAAATTACGTTATTTAATGAATGGTATCGTATATTGGTTAATGTGTTTTTGATTCTTTGTAAATGCTTTTCGTTCTATAATTCGTTCTTTTATAATGTTAAACAGCACATCAATCAACTTCGAATGTCATCAAACGAAAGAGCTATTAGCAGTGACTGGGCGACAGAATGAGGATCATCAAAGGGGAGGCGATAGATCATAAGTATATGACGATAACAAATTACGTTATTTAAGGAATGGTATCGTATATTGGTTAATGTTTTTGTGATTCTTTGTAAATGATTTTCGATTTATTAACCTTTCTTTTATAATGTTAAACAGCACATCAATCAACTTCTAATGTCATCAAACGAAAGAGCTATGAGCAGAGACTTGGCGAATGAATGAGTATCATCAAAGGGGAGGCGATAGATCATAAGTATATGACGATAACAAATTACGTTATTTAATTCATGGTATCGTACATTGGTTAATGTTTTTGTGATTCTCTGTAAATGCGTTTCGTTCTATAATTCGTTATTTTATAATGTTAAACAGCACATCAATCAACTTCGAATGTCATCAAACGAAAGAGCTATTAGCAGTGACTGGGCGACAGAATGAGGATCATCAAAGGGGAGGCGATAGATCATAAGTATATGACGATAACAAATTACGTTATTTAATGAATGGTATCGTATATTGGTTAATGTTTTTGTGATTCTTTGTAAATGCTTTTCGATTTATTAACCTTTCTTTTATAATGTTAAACAGCACATCAATCATCTTCGAATGTCATCAAACGAAAGAGCTAATAGCAGAGACTGGGCGAATGAATGAGGATCATCAAAGGAGAGGCGATAGATCATAAGTATATGACGATAACAAATTACGTTATTTAATGAATGGTACGGTATATTGGTTAATGTTTTTGTGATTCTTTGTAAATGCTTTTCGATCTATTAATCTTTCTTTTATAATGTTTAAAAGCACATCAAACATCTTCGAATGTCATCAAACGAAAGAGCTATTATTAGAGACTGGGAGAAGGAATGAGGATCTTCAAAGGGGAGGCGACAGATCATAAGTATATGACGATAACAAATTACGTTATTTAATGAATGGTATCGTACATTGGTCAATGTTTTTGTGATTCTTTGTAAATGCTTTTCGATCTATTAATCTTTTTTTTATAATGTTTAACAGCACATCAATCATCTTCGAATGTCATCAAACAAAAGAGCTATTAGCAGAGACTGGGCGAAAGAATGAGGATCATCAAAGGGGAGGCCATAAATCATAAGTATATGACGATAACAAATTACGTTATTTAATGAATTGTATCGTATATTGGTTAATGTTTTTGTGATTCTTTGTAAATGCTTTTCGATCTATTAATCTTTCTTTTATAATGTTTTACAGCACATCAATCAACTTCGAATGTCATCAAACAAAAGAGCTATTAGCAGAGACTGGGCGAAAGAATGAGGATCATCAAAGGGGAGGCGATAGATCATAAGTATATGACGATAACAAACAACGTTATTTAATAAATGGTATCGTATATTGGTTAATGTTTTTGTGATGCTTTGTAAATGCTTTTCGATCTATTAATGTTTCTTTTATAATGTTTTACAGCACATCAATTAACTTCGAATGTCATCAAACAAAAGAGCTATTAGCAGAGACTGGGCGAAAGAATGAGGATCATCAAAGGGGAGGCCATAGATCATAAGTATATATTACGATAAAAAATTACGTTATTTAATGAATGGTATCGTATATTGGTTAATGTTTTTGTGATTCTTTGTAAATGCATTTCGATCTATTAATCTTTCTTCTATAATGTTTAACAGCACATCAATCATCTTTAAATGTCAACAAACGAAAGAGCTATTAGCAGAGACTGGGCGAATGAATGAGGATCATCAAAGGGGAGGCGATAGATCATAAGTATATGACGATAACAAATTACGTTATTTAATGAATGGATTCGTATATTGGTTAATGTTTTTGTGATTCTTTGTAAATGCTTTTCGAATTATTAATCTTTCTTTTATAATGTTTAACAGCACATCAATCATCTTTTAATGTCATCAAACGAATGAGCTATTAGCAGAGACTGGGCGAACGAATGAGGATCATCAAAGGGGAGGCGATAGATCATAAGTATATGACGATAACAAATTACGTTATTTAATGAATGGTATCGTATATTGGTTAATGTTTTTGTGATTCTTTGTAAATGCTTTTCGATCTATTAATCTTTCTTTTATAATGTTTAACAGCACATCAATCATCTTTAAATGTCATCAAACGAAAGAGCTATTAGCAGAGACTGGGCGAAAGGATGAGGATCATCAAAGGGGAGGCGATAGATCATAAGTATATGACGATAACAAATTACGTAATTTAATGAATGGTATCGTATATTGGTCAAAGTTTTTGTGATTCTTTGTAAATGCTTTTCGATCTATTAATCTTTCTTTTATAATGTTTAACAGCACATCAATCATCTTCGAATGTCATCAAACGAAAGAGCTATTAGCAGAGACTGGGCGAAAGAATGAGGATCATCAAAGGGGAGGCGATAGATCATAAGTATATGACGATAACAAATTACGTTATTTAATGAATGGTATCGTATATTGGTTAATGTTTTTGTGATTCTTTGTAAATGTTTTTCGATCTATTAAACTTTCTTTATAATGTTTTACAGCACATCAATCAACTTCGAATGTCATCAAACGAAAGCGCTATTAGCAGAGACTGGGAGAAAGAATGAGGATCATCAAAGGGGAGGCGATAGATCATAAGTATATGACGATAACAAATTACGTTATTTAATGAATGGTATCGTATATTGGTTAATGTTTTTGTGATTCTTTGTAAATGCTTTTCGATCTATTAATCTTTCTTTTATAATGTTTAACAGCACATCAATCATCTTTAAATGTCATCAAACGAAAGAGCTATTAGCAGAGACTGGGCGAATGAATGAGGATCATCAAAGGGGAGGCGATAGATCATAAGTATATGACGATAACAAATTACGTTATTTAATGAATGGTATCGTATATTGGTTAATGTTTTTGTGATTCTTTGTTAATGCTTTTCGAGTTATTAATCTTTTTTTTATAATGTTTAACAGCACATCAATCATCTTTAAATGTCATCAAACAAAAGAGGTATTAGCAGAGACTGGGCGAAGGAATGAGGATCATCAAAGGGGAGGCGATAGATTATATGTATATGACGATAACAAATTACGTTTTTTATAGAATGGTATCGTATATTGGTTAATGTTTTTGTGATTCTTTCTAAATGCTTTTCGAATTATTAATCTTTCTTTTATAATGTTTAACAGCACATCAATCATCTTCGAATGTCATCAAACGAAAGAGCTATTAGCAGAGACTGTGCGAAAGAATGAGGATCATCAAAGGGGAGGCGATAGATCATAAGTATATGACGATAACAAATTACGTTATTTAATGAACGGTATCGTATATTGGTTAATGTTTTTGTGATTCTTTGTAAATGCTTTTCGATCTATTAAACTTTCTTTTATAATGTTTTACAGCACATCAATCAACTTCGATTGTCATCAAACGAAAGCGCTATTAGCAGAGACTGGGAGAAAGAATGAGGATCATCAAAGGGGAGGCGATAGATCATAAGTATATGACGATAACAAATTACGTTATTTAATGAATGGTATCGTATATTGGTTAATGTTTTTGTAATTCTTTGTAAATGCTTTTCGATCTATTAATCTTTCTTTTATAATGTTTAACAGCACATCAATCATCTTTAAATGTCATCAAACGAAAGAGCTATTAGCAGAGACTGGGCGAATGAATGAGGATCATCAAAGGGGAGGCGATAGATCATAAGTATATGACGATAACAAATTACGTTATTAATTGAATGGTATCGTATATTGGTTAATGTTTTTGTGATTCATTGTAAATGATTTTCGATCTATTAATCTTTCTTTTATAATGTTTAACAGCACATCAAACATCTTCGAATGTCATCAAACGAAAGAGCTATTAGTAGAGACTGGGAGAAGGAATGAGGATCTTCAAAGGGGAGGCGACAGATCATAAGTATATGACGATAACAAATTACGTTATTTAATGAATGGTATCGTATATTGGTTAATGTTTTTGTGATTCTTTGTAAATGCTTTTCGATCTATTAATCTTTCTTTTATTATGTTTAACAGCACATCAATCATCTTCGAATGTCATCAAACGAAAGAGCTATTAGCAGAGACTGGGCGAAAGAATGAGGATCATCAAAGGGGAGGCGATAGATCATAAGTATATGACGATAACAAATTACTTTATTTAATGAATGGTATCGTATATTGGTTAATGCTTTTGTGATTCTTTGTTTATGCTTTTCGAATTATTAATCTTTCTTTTATAATGATTAACAGCACATCAATCATCTTCGAATGTCATCAAACGAAAGAGCTATTAGCAGAGACTGGGCGAAAGAATGAGGATCATCAAAGGGGAGGCGATAGATCATAAGTATATGACGATAACAAATTGCGTTATTTAATGAATGGTATCGTATATTGGTTAATGTTTTTGTGATTCTTTGTAAATGCGTTTCGTTCTATAAATCGTTCTTTTATAATGTTTAACAGTGCATCAATCATCTTCGAATGTCATCAAACGAAAGAGCTAATAGCAGAGACTGGGCGAATGAATGAGGATCATCAAAGGGGAGGCGATAGATCATAAGTATATGACGATAACAAATTACGTTATTTAATGAATGGTACCGTATACTGGTTAATGTTTTTGTGATTCTTTGTAAATGCTTTTCGATCTATTAATGTTTCTTTTATAATGTTTTATAGCACATCAATCAACTTCGAATGTAATCTAACAAAAGAGCTATTAGCAGAGACTGGGCGAAAGAATGAGGATCATCAAATGGGAGGCGATAGATCATAAGTATATGACGATAACAAATTTCGTTATTTAATGAATGGTATCGTATATTGGTTAATTTTTTGTGATTCTTTGTAAATCCTTTTCGATCTATTAATCTTTCTTTTATAATGTTTAACAGCACATCAATCATCTTCGAATGTCATCAAACGAAAGAGCTATTAGCAGAGACTGGGCGAAGGAATGAGGATCATCAAAGGGGAGGCGATAGATCATAAGTATATGACGATAACAAATTACGTTATTTAATGAATGGTATCGTATATTGGTTAATGTGTTTTTGATTCTTTGTAAATGCTTTTCGTTCTATAATTCGTTCTTTTATAATGTTAAACAGCACATCAATCAACTTCGAATGTCATCAAACGAAAGAGCTATTAGCAGTGACTGGGCGACAGAATGAGGATCATCAAAGGGGAGGCGATAGATCATAAGTATATGACGATAACAAATTACGTTATTTAATGAATGGTATCGTATATTGGTTAATGTTTTTGTGATTCTTTGTAAATGATTTTCGATTTATTAACCTTTCTTTTATAATGTTAAACAGCACATCAATCAACTTCTAATGTCATCAAACGAAAGAGCTATGAGCAGAGACTTGGCGAATGAATGAGTATCATCAATGGGGAGGCGATAGATCATAAGTATATGACGATAACAAATTACGTTAATTAATTAATGGTATCGTACATTGGTTAATGTTTTTGTGATTCTCTGTAAATGCGTTTCGTTCTATAATTCGTTATTTTATAATGTTAAACAGCACATCAATCAACTTCGAATGTCATCAAACGAAAGAGCTATTAGCAGTGACTGGGCGACAGAATGAGGATCATCAAAGGGGAGGCGATAGATCATAAGTATATGACGATAACAAATTACGTTATTTAATGAATGGTATCGTATATTGGTTAATGTTTTTGTGATTCTTTGTAAATGCTTTTCGATTTATTAACCTTTCTTTATAATGTTAAACAGCACATCAATCATCTTCGAACGTCATCAAACGAAAGAGCTAATAGCAGAGACTGGGCGAATGAATGAGGATCATCAAAGGAGAGGCGCTAGATCATAAGTATATGACGATTAAAATTACGTTATTTAATGAATGGTATCATATATTGGTTAATGTTTTTGCGATTCCTTGTAAATGCTTTTTGATCTATTAATCTTTCTTTTATAATGTTAAACAGCACATCAATCATCCTCGAATGTCATCAAACGAAAGAGCTATGAGCAGAGACTGGGCGAATGAATGAGGATCATCAAAGGGGAGGAGATAGATCATAAGTATATGACGATAACCAATTACGTTATTTAATGAATGGTATCGTATATTGGTTAATGTTTTTGAGATTCTTTGTTAATGCTTTTCGATCTATTAATCTTTCTTTTATAATGTTTAACAGCACATCGACCATCTTCGAATGTCATCAAACGAAAGAGCTATTAGCAGAGACTGGGCGAATGAATGAGGATCATCAAAGGGGAGGCCATAGATCATAAGTATATGACGATAACAAATTACGTTATTTAATGAATAGTATCGTATATTGGTTAATGTTTTTGTGATTCTTTGTAAATGCTTTTCGATCTATTAATCTTTCTTTTATAATGTTTAACAGCACATCAATCATCTTTAAATGTCATCAAACGAAAGAGCTATTAGCAGAGACTGGGCGAAAGAATGAGGATCATCAAAGGGGAGGCGATAGATCATAAGTATATGACGATAACAAATTACGTTATTTAATGAATGCTATCGTTTATTGGTTAATATTTTTGTGATTCTTTGTAAATGCGTTTCGTTCTATAATTCTTTCTTTTATAATGTTTAACAGTGCATCAATCATCTTCGAATGTCATCAAACGAAAGAGCTAATAGCAGAGACTGGGCGAATGAATGAGGATCATCAAAGGGGAGGCGATAGATCATAAGTATATGACGATAACAAATTACGTTATTTAATGAATGGTATCGTATATTGGTTAATGTTTTTGCGGTTCTTTGTAAATGCTTTTTGATCTATTAATCTTTCTTTTATAATGTTTAACAGTACATCAATCATCTTCGAATGTCATCAAACGAAAGAGCTAATAGCAGAGACTGGGCGAATGAATGAGGATCATCAAAGGGGAGGCGATAGATCATAAGTATATGACGAAAACAAATTACGTTATATAATGAATGGTACGGTATATTGGTTAATGTTTTTGTGATTCTTTGTAAATGCTTTTCGATCTATTAATCTTTCTTTTATAATGTTTAACAGCACATCAAACATCTTCGAATGTCATCAAACGAAAGAGCTATTAGTAGAGACTGGGAGAAGGAATGAGGATCTTCAAAGGGGAGGCGACAGATCATAAGTATATGACGATAACAAATTACGTTATTTAATGAATGGTATCGTACATTGGTCAATGTTTTTGTGATTCTTTGTAAATGCTTTTCGATCTATTAATCTTTCTTTTATAATGTTTAACAGCACATCAATCTTCTTCGAATGTCATCAAACGAAAGAGCTATGAGGAGAGACTGGGCGAATGAATGAGGATCATCAAAGGGGAGGCGATAGATCTTAAGTATATGACGATAACAAATTACGTTATTTAATGAATGGTATCGTATATTGTTTAATGTTTTTGTGATTCTTTGTAAATGCTTTTCGATCTAATAATCATTCTTCTATAATGTTTAACAGCACATCAATCATCTTCGAATGTCATCAAACGAAAGAGCTATTAGAAGAGACTGGGCGAAAGGATGAGGATCATCAAAGGGGAGGCGATAGATCATAGGTATATGACGATAACAAATTACGTTATTTAATGAATGGTATCGTATATTGGTTAATGTTTTTGTGATTCCTTGTAAATGCTTTTCGATCTATTAATCTTTCTTTTATAAATTTTTACAGCACATCAATCAACTTCGAATGACATCAAACGAAAGAGCTATTAGCAGAGACTGGGCGAATGAATGAGGATCATCAAAGGGGAGGCGATAGATCATAAGTATATGACGATAACAAATTTCGCTATTTAATGAATGGTATCGTATATTGGTTAATGTTTTTGTGATACATTTTTAAAATGCTTTTCGATCTATTAATCTCTCTTTTATAATGTTTAACAGCACATCAATCATCTTCGAATGTCATCAAACTAAACAGCTATTAGCAGAGACTGGGCGAAAGAATGAGGATCATCAAAGGGGAGTCGATAGATCATAAGTATATGACAATAACAAATTACGTTATTTAATGAATGGTATCGTATATCGGTTAATGTTTTTGTGATTCTTTGTAAATGCTTTTCGATCTATTAATCTTTCTTTTATATTGTTAAACAGCACATCAGTCAACTTCTAATGTCATCAAACGAAAGAGCTATTAGCAGAGACTCGGCGAATGAATGAGGATCATCAAAGGGGAGGCGATAGATCATAAGTATATGACGATAACAAATTACGTTATTTAATGAATGGTATCGTATATTGGTTCATGTTTTTGTGATTCCTTTTAAATAAGTTTCGATGTGTTAATCTTTCTTTTATAATGTTTAACAGCACATCAATCATCTTCGAATGTCATCAAACGAAAGAGCTATTAGCAGAGACTGGGCGAGAGAATGAAAATCATCAAAGGGGAGGCAATAGATCATAAGTATATGACCATAACAAATTACGTTATTTAAATAATGCTATCGTATATTGGTCAATGTTTTTGTGATTCTTTGTAAATGCTTTTCGATCTATTAATCTTTCTTTTATAATATTTAACAGCACATCAATCATCTTCGAATGTCATCAAACGAAAGAGCTATTAGCAGAGACTGGGCGAGAGAATGAGGATCATCAAAGGAGGGGCAATAGATCATAAGTATATGACGATAACAAATTACGTTATTTAATGAATGGTATCGTATATTGGTCAATGTTTTTGTGATTCATTGTAAATGCTTTTCGATCTATTCATCTTTCTTTTATAATGTTTAACAGCACATCAATCATCTTCGAATGTCATCAAACGAAAAAGCTATTAGCAGAGACTGGGCGAGAGAATGAGGATCATCAAAGGGGAGGCAATAGATCATAAGTATATGACCATAACAAATTACGTTATTTAATGAATGGTATCGTATATTGGTCAATGTTTTTGTGATTCATTGTAAATGCTTTTCGATCTATTCATCTTTCTTTTATAATGTTTAACAGCACATCAATCATCTTCGAATGTCATCAAACGAAAAAGCTATTAGCAGAGACTGGGCGAGAGAATGAGGATCATCAAAGGGGAGGCAATAGATCATAAGTATATGACCATAACAAATTACGTTATTTAATGAATGGTATCGTATATTGGTTAATGTTTTTGTGATACATTTTTAAAATGCTTTTCGATCTATTAATCTCTCTTTTATAATGTTTAACAGCACATCAATCATCTTCGAATGTCATCAAACTAAACAGCTATTAGCAGAGACTGGGCGAAAGAATGAGGATCATCAAAGGGGAGTCGATAGATCATAAGTATATGACGATAACAAATTACGTTATTTAATGAATGGTATCGTATATTGGTTCATGTTTTTGTGATTCCTTTTAAATAAGTTTCGATGTATTAATTGTTCTTTTAGAATGTTTTACAGCTCATCAATCATCTTCGAATGTCATCAAACGAAAGAGCTATGAGCAGAGACCTGGCGAATGAATGAGGATCATCAAGGGGGAGGCGAAAGATCATAAGTATATGACGATAACAAATTACGTTATTTAATGAATGGTAACATATATTGGTTAATATTTTTGTGATTCTTTGTAAATGCTTTTCGATCTATTAATCTTTCTTTTATAATTTTTAACAGCACATCAATCATCTTCGAATGTCATCAAACGAAAGAGCTATTAGCAGAGACTGGGCGAATGAATGATGATCATCAAAGGGGAGGCGATAGATCATAAGTATATGACGATAACAAATTACGTTATTTAATGAATGATATCGTATATTGGTAAATGTTTTTGTGATTCTTTGTAAATGCTTTTCGATCTATTAATCTTTCTTTGATAATGTTTAACAGCACATCAATCATCTTCGAATGTCATCAAACGAAAGAGCTATTAGCAGAGACTGGGCGAAAATATGAGTATCATCAAAGGGGAGGCGATAGATTATAAGTATATGACGATAACAAATTTCGTTATTTAATGAATGGTATCGTATATTGGTAAATGTTTTTGTGATTCTTTGTAAATGTTTTTCGATCTATTAATCTTTCTTTTATAATGTTTAACAGCACATCAATCATCTTCGAATGTCATCAAACGAAAGAGCTATGTGCAGAGACTGGGCGAAAGAATGAGGATCATCAAAGGGGAGGCGATAGTTCATAAGCATATGACGATAACAAGTTACGTTATTTAATGAATGGTATCGTATATTGGTTAATGTTTTTTTGGTTCTTTGTAAATGCGTTTCGATCTATTAATCGTTCTTTTATAATGTTTAACAGCATATCAATCATCTTCGAATGTCATCAAACGAAGAGATATTAGCAGAGACTGGGCAAAAGTATGAGGATCATCAAAGGGGTGGCTATAGATCATAAGTATATGACGATAACAAATTGCGTTATTTAATGAATGGTATCGTATATTGGTTAATGTTTTTGTGATTCTTTGTAAATGCTTTTCCATCTATTAATCTTTCTTTTATAATGTTTAACAGCATATAAATCATCTTCGAATGTTAACAGACGAAAGAGCTATGAGCAGAGACTGGGCGAATGAATGAGGATCATCAAAGGGGAGGCGATAGATCATAAGTATATGACAATAACAAATTACGTTACTTAATGAATTGTATCGTATATTGGTTAATGTTTTTGTGATTCTTTGTAAATATATTTCGATCTATTAATCTTTCTTTTATAATGTTTAACAGCACATCAATCTTCTTCGAATGTCATCAAACGAAAGAGCTATGAGGAGAGACTGGGCGAATGAATGAGGATCATCAAAGGGGAGGCGATAGATCTTAAGTATATGACGATAACAAATTACGTTATTTAATGAATGGTATCGTATATTGTTTAATATTTTTGTGATTCTTTGTAAATGCGTTTCGATCTATTAATCGTTCTTTTATAATGTTTAACAGCATATAAATCATCTTCGAATGTTAACAGACGAAATAGCTATGAGGAGAGACTGGGCGAATGAATGAGGATCATCAAATGGGAGGCAATAGATCATAAGTATATGACGATAACAAATTACGTTATTTAATGTATGGTATCGTATATTGGTTAATGTTTTTTTGGTTCTTTGTAAATGCGTTTCGATCTATTAATCGTTCTTTTATAATGTTTTACAGCACATCAATCATCTTCGAATGTCTTCTAACGAAAGAGCTATGAGCAGACACTGGGCGAAAGAATGAGGATCATCAAAGGGGAGGCGATAGATCATAAGTATATGACGATTACTAATTTTGTTATTTAATGAATGGTATCGTATATTGGTGAATACTTTTGTGATTCTTTGTAAATGCATTTCGATCTATTAATCTTTCTTTTACAATGTTTTACAGCACACAAATCATCTTCGAATGTCTTCTAACGAGAGAGCTATGCGAAGAGAAAAGGCCGTAGGATCAGGATCATCAAAGGGGAGGCGATAGATCATAAGTATATGACGATAACAAATTACGTTATTTAATGAATGGTATCGTATATTGGTTAATGTTTTTGCGAGTCTTTGTAAATTCTTTTTGATCTATTAATCTTTCTTTTATAATGTTTAACAGCACATCAATCATCCTCGAATGTCATCAAACGAAAGAGCTATTAGCAGAGACTGGGCGAAAGAATGAGGATCATCAAAGGGGTGGCGATAGATCATAAGTATATGACGATAACAAATTACGTTATTTAATGAATGGTATCGTATATTGGTTAATGTTTTTGTGATTCTTTGTAAATGCTTTTCGATCTATTAATCTTTCTTTTATAATGTTTTACAGCACATCAATCATCTACGAATGTCATCAAACGAGAGAGCTATTAGCAGAGACTGGGCGAAAGAATGAGGATCATCAAAGGGGAGGCGATAGATCATAAGTATATGACGATAACAAATTACGTTATTTAATGAATGGTATCGTATATTGGTTAATGTTTTTGCGATTCTTTGTAAATGCTTTTCGATCTATAAATCTTTCTTTTATAATGTTTAACAGCACATCAATCATCTTCGAATGTCATCAAACGAGGAGATATTAGCAGAGACTGGGCGAAAGATGAGGATCATTAAAGGGGTGGCGATAGATCATAAGTATATGACGATAACAAATTACGTTATTAATGAATGGTATCGTATATTGGTTAATGTTTTTGTGATTCTTTGTAAATATATTTTGATCAATTAATCTTTCTTTTATAATGTTTTACAGCACATCAATCATCTTCAAATGTCTTCTAACGATAGAGCTATGCGCAGAGAAAATGCCGTAGGGATCAGCATCATCAATGGGGAGGGGATAGATAATAAGTATATGACGATTACAAATTACGTTATTTAATGAATGGTATCGTATATTGGTTAATGTTTTTGTGATTCTTTGTAAATGCATTTCGATCTATTAATCTTTCTTTTATAATGTTTAACAGCACATCAATCATCTTCGAATGTCATCAAACGAAAGAGCTATGAGCAGAGACTGGGCGAATGAATGAGGATCATCAAATGGGAGGCGATAGATCATAAGTATATGACGATAACAAATTACGTTATTTAATGAATGGTATCGTATATTGGTTAATGTTTTTGTGATTCTTTGTATATGCTTTTCGATCTATTAATCTTTCTTTTATAATGTTTAACAGCACATCAATCATCTTCGAATGTCATCAAACGAAAGAGCTATGAGCAGAGACTGGGCGAATGAATGAGGATCATCAAATGGGAGGGGATAGATCATAAGTATATGACGATAACAAATTACGTTATTTAATGAATGGTATCGTATATTGGTTAATGTTTTTGTGATTCTTTGTAAATGCGTTTCGATCTATTAATCGTTCTTTTTTAATGTTTAACAGCATATCAATCATCTTCGAATGTCAACAGACGAAAAAGCTATGAGCAGAGACTGGGCGAAAGAATGAGGATCATAAAGGGGAGGCTATATATCATAAGTATATGACGATAACAAATTATAAGGATCAGCATCATCAAGGGGAGGCGATAGATCATAAGTATATGACGATTACTAATAACGTTATTTAATGAATGGTATCGTATATTGGTTAATGTTTTTGTGATTCTTTGTGAATGCATTTCGATCTATTAATCTTTCTTTTATAATGTTTTACAGCACATCAATCATCCTCGAATGCCATCAAACGAGAGAGCTATTAGCAGAGACTAGGCGAAAGAATGAGGATCATCAAAGGGGAGGCGATAGATCATAAGTATATGATGATTACTAATTACGTTTTTCAATGAATGGTATCGTATGTTGGTTAATGTTTTTTTGATTCTTTGTAAATGCGTTTCGATCTATTAATCGTTCTTTTATAATGTCTAACAGCATATCAATCATCTTCGAATGTCCACAGACGAAAGAGCTATGAGCAGAGACTGGGCGAATGAATGAGGATCATTAAATGGGAGGCGATAGATCATAAGTATATGACGATAACATTATATTGGTTATTGATTTTGTGATTCTTTTTAAATTCATTTCGATCTATTAATCTATCTTTTTTAATATTTTACAGCACATCAATCATCTTCCTATTGCTTCTAACGAGAGAGTTTTGAGGAGAGACAAAGCCAATGAATAAGGATCATCAAAGGGTTTGTTTATATATTTATCTGGTTGGGTAACTACCGCAAGTATCTCTTATTTTTCGATTGTTTATTGTTTTTTCTTTGATCTCAGAGTAAACTTTAAAGGATATTCAACTGTCCCATAGTTCGTGAAGCACGCCTGTGTATTGTTAAAGTAGAAATAATTAATGATTTCCAATAATGTTTTTTACTTATTAGTCATCATTCTTTATTTAAGTTATTAATCTCTCATCAGACATTTATATTAAGATGGATAGAGTTTCTCAAAGTTCACGCCGTTTTAAACTCCATGGCATTTAATATTTGGGGCTTTAAACAATTTTCAACTTAAGCATGTTAATGCAAAGAAATAATGAAGGAGATTTAAGACGTTAATATAGTTTTTAATGAGGTTTCCCCATCTTCATGCACTGCAGTGTAGGACATCCGCAATTATGATAACAGTACATCGAAAGCACCTCTCAAGCTTTCGGCATTTTTAAATTGTAAAATTTCCCTCTTAGATTCCTTTGTCGCTTTAGTGGAGAAAAATACTCATATTTTTAATCGCATTGTTTAATTTATAATTTGTGTGCTACTCGATGGACGAAATGAAGCCTAACTTCGTTTTCAGGATAAATAATAAGAATCAATTTATTATCATACATCGCACAATACGAAAATCTTCGTCAGTTAAACTTTCATGTATTCAATATCATAAATGTTCTCCGCACATATCTGTAGCTTTTATTTGTTCCGATAAATCACGCTTTTTTATATATTCAATTAGGTTTTATATTAAGTCATCCTAAATGTGGTATAATATATGTACCTCAATTAGAATATTTAGTAAAGATACTTTTTTGTAAAATTGAATGTAATAGTGGATTCATAATAGCGAATTAGGATAATTTCTCCAATTTCAGACGCACCCAGATTTTGCTGATTGAGTGTATACGATAAATAATATTGCGTTATAACAAACATGCAATTCGCTGTAGTTCTTTGCGTGGCCTCCTCTTATACCATTTTCGGATTACGTTGCCGGAGATAACGTGAATGTGTTTTCATCGACTATGTTTTGTTCTTGGTGAATATAATATACATGTTATTTTGTCTCGAGGAACGGCGTTGGAGGACTTCTTCAGGAGACTGCGTCCAGAGATCCGACGAGGGATGGCGTCCACTGACTGCGTCGGGATTAATTTGAACCGGGGAAGAACAAAATAAAGACTTCCTTGAGGAATAAAAAAAGTGACTTATGAAGTGAAGTGAAAGTGAACCATGAAGCTAACTTACTAACTTAACTATTTATTGAATCACATTTTGAACAATTCAGTGGACTTATTTCTACTTATATCATTTAAACCATTATTAAGTTTTTTCTTCAATGGAATCATGCTGATGCACGTAAAATAACCATTTATTGTTATATTTCATTCATCTATTCTGTTTATTCCATTTTCAATGATGTTACTCCTTTATTTATCGACGCATAATATTATCAATTATATATTTTCGTCCATCTCCCCAATCTTTCTGATTCTTAACGAATTTGGAAACTATATTCAATTTCTGTATATTTAATATTTATTATGTATTTATAACTGTCATGTAAGGTGATTTGTGAATGTAATTATTTATGTATGTAACTATCAATGTATTAATTTTGTATTTTGCTCAAAAGAGCAAACACGGGAAGAGAAGAGGGGCTATAGGCCTCATCTGCTAAAGGCAAAATAAATAAAAGTAAAGTAGGGCGACCTAGTGGGAAGGTGGGTTTAAGGGGTGGGCGTCGGGGTGGGCGTCGAGGTAAGCGTCCGATGAGGACGTCGGGGAGAGGGGATCGTGGGAACACATCCTGTGAGGTTGTCGAGGGAGGGAGTCTGAAGTTAGGGCGTAAGGGTAGATGGTCGCGGAATGTGATCGGGAAGGAGGTCGTTGGGAGAGTTGGCTTCGGGATCAAAGGGTGGGCGTCTGGGGAAGGTTGTCCGGGAATTTCGTAGAGAGGTGGCTTTAAGGGGAGTCCTCCATAAAGGGAATCAACGGAGGCCGTCGTGGGAGGGCGTCGGGACTAGGACGGAAGGAAGATAATCAAACGCGAGTGTTCGGGAGGAAATCGAAGTAGATTGTCGCGGGACAGCTTCGCGAAAAATCGCGGGAATATTTCACGTGACATTGCGGGACGGCTACGCGGGACTTCGCGAAACATCGCGAGACATCGCAGAAGGTCTACGCGGGACTTCGCGGCTCTACGTCGCGGGGCTTCGTGAGACGTCGCCGGACGTCTAAGCGGGACTTCGCGGGACTTCACGGACATCGCGGCACTGAGTCGCGGAACGTCGCGGGACGGCTACGCGGGACTTCGCGGCTCTATGTCGTAGAACGTCGCGGGACGGCTACGCGGGACTTCGCGGCTCTACGTCGTAGAACGTCGCGGGACGGCTACGCGGGACTTCGCGGCTCTACGCCGTGGAACGTCGCGGGACGGCTACGCGGGACTTCGCGACTCTACGTCGTGGAACGTCGCGGGACGGCTACGCGGGACTTCGCGGCTCTACGTCGTAGAACGTCGCGGGACGGCTACGCGGGACTTCGCGGCTCTACGTCGTAGAACGTCGCGGGACGGCTACGCGGGACTTCGCGGCTCTACGTCGTGGAACGTCGCGGGACGGCTACGCGGTACTGCGTCTCCGGACGTCGCGGGATGTGTTCGCGGGACATCGCGGCACTGCGTCGAGGAACGTAGCGGGACGGCTACGCGGGACTGCGTCTCCGGACGTCGCGGGATGTGTTCGCGGGACATCGAGGCACTGCGTCGCGGAACGTCGCGGGACGGCTACGCGGGACTTCGCGGCTCTACGTCGTGGAACGTCGCGGGACGGCTACGCGGGACTGCGTCTCCGGACGTCACGGGATGTGTTCGCGGGACATCGCGGCACTGCGTCGCGGGAACGTCGCGGGACGGCTACGCGGGACTTCGCGGCTCTACGTCATGGAACGTCGCGGGACGGCTACGCGGGACTTCTCGGCTCTACGTCGTGGAACGTCGCGGGACGGCTACGCGGGACTGCGTCTCCGGACGTCGCGGGATGTGTTCGCGGGACATCGCGGCACTGTGTCGCGGGACGGCTACGCGGGACTTCGCGGCTCTACGTCGTGGAACGTCTGGGACGGCTACGCCGTACTGTGTCTCCGGACGTCGCGGGATGTGTTCTCGGGACATCGCGGCACTGCGTCGCGGAACGTCGCGGGACGGCTGCGCGGGACTTCGCGGCTCTACGTCGTGGAACGTCGCGGGACGGCTACGCGGGACTTCGCGGCTCTACGTCGTGGGACGTCGTGGAACGTCGCGGGACGCCTACGCGGGACTTCGCGGCTCTACGCCGTGGAACGGCGCATGACGGCTACGCGGGACTTCGTGGCTCTACGTCGTGGAACGTCTGGAACGGCTACGCGGTACTGCATCTCCGGACGTCGCGGGATGTGTTCTCGGGACATCGCGGCACTGCGTCGCGGAACGTCGCGGGACGGCTACGCGGGACTTCGCGGCTCTACGCCGTGGAACGTCGCGGGACGGCTACGCGGGACTTCGCGACTCTACGTCGTGGAACTTCGCGGGACGGCTACGCGGGACTGCGTCTCCGGACGTCGCGGGATGTGTTCGCGGGACATCGCGGCACTGCGTCGCGGAACGTCGTGGGATGGCTACGCGGGACTTCGCGGCTTTACGTCGTGGAACGTCTGGGACGGCTACGCGGTACTGTGTCTCCGGACGTCGCGGGATGTGTTCGTGGGACATCGCGGAACTGCGTCGAGGAACGTCGCGGGACGGCTACGCGGTACTGCGTCTCCGGACGTCGCGGGATGTGTTCGCGGGATATCGCGGGACGGCGTCGCTGGGCATCGTAATTGACAACTTGCAGTAAAACAATGGTTAGGGTTCGTCATTTTGTTGTATAAATATTGCTAATATACAAATGCGATCATTCAAACCCAGTATTATGAAGCAAACTGGTTAGGTTTATAATACTGCATCGTTTTTCGATAGATGTGTTTGCTCATTTTGGTTCAGGATTTGCTTGAAGTTGAAGAATCTTCCGAAAAATAGTAGACCTGCATTTTTCGTGAAATATGGTCTACTTTGAATAACTGTAGAATTGTAATTTGCGGGAACAAACACAAGTTATTTCGCAGTTATATGCAGAATATATTTAAAAATGACTATGCGAAGGTTCAAAGTAAACATGGGCGCCGTTATAATTTTTGTCAGCGGCGGCGTAGGAGGAAAATGAAGCCGGCGGCGTAACGGCGTGAACGCTGACTGCTTAATCGTCGGCGGCCGCGCGGCGTAACCGGCGGCGTGTAAAATTTCGTTCGTATACGGCAGAAAAAAGGCGAATAACTCTATGAATAATATCTGAGAGTACATTATTACAATTATATCATACCAATAAAGACACCCCGCCACGGACTACTACCTTGACGTGGTGGCGGGGCTTGTGTTCCTTGATGAACCATGGGGCTATACCGGCGGGAGATTAATTCTCCCAGTAGGGCCACCCAAGCCGGGCAGGTTCATGGGGAGAGGACAGACGAAATGTAGTCCCACCGTTCATTGTTCATTATTGAATCATGATTCACATTCATTAGAAATTTTCGCAGAGAAGTCCCCGAAGCCAAGGTGTACCAACGTGCGGATGGACGACTGGCAGGCCGGGGGTTTGTTGCCTGTCGATAACGTGGCCTCACAGGAGTAGCGATCCTGTGTTGTAATATAGCTCCATAAGCCTATGCGGGTAGGGCTTATTGGTAACGTTTAAGCCTTGCACAAACGTGGGAACAATATGGATAATTTAAATAAACCCAATGTTAAGGAGGGAGAGATGGAGGGAGAACTCAGAGGAAATGACAAAGAAATAAAAGAGATTGATGAAATTAAAGACATTAAATGTTTAAGAACGGAATTAGAACAGTATATGTTCTTGGAATCTAATAAACAAAATAAGACAACAATTAAATATATACTTTCAATGTGGTCAAAACTAGAAGAAATAGCTATGAGGAATAACGTGGCAGCCGAAAAGTGGAAGGCCAAGTACGAGGCAGTGAATGAGAACATGAGAGTAAATCTAGAGGGACAGAGAAGTTCTTATGCGGAGATCGCTGCAAAGGAACCCAAAAAAGTTGTGCAATCCCCCGTCACGAAAAAAACCGAAGAATCAAATCCTGATTGCTGCAATAGATGGCACAAAAATTAAGTCAACAGAGGAAGTACAAGATATAATTGAAGAAAAGATAAAACCGAAACTATTGAATGTTAAGGTTAATGCTATTAAAAATCCGAAATAAGGGTGTACTAATAGAGACGTGCACTAAGGAAGACTTGGAAAAAATTAGATGCAGCAGTGATCTAAAAGAAGATGGATTGAAAGTTCAAAATAAAGAGGAAATCAAAAGAGAATTATAATCTATGATATTCATGAGAAGTGGAAAGAAAAAGAATTAGAGGAAGATTTGTGGCAAAGGAATTTTGCAAATGATAATATGGAAAATCAAAAGGATATTTTAAAAGCAATAAGAAGTTTTAAATCGAAAAGGACAGGAAGAGTAAACTGGATTGTAGAGATTTCAGAGAAAATGCAGGAAATCCTGAAAATAGAAGAAAGGGTGTTTTTAGGATGGGAGTCCAAACCATTCAAGAGATATATTAGTGTATGGCAGTGTTTTAAATGCTATGAATTTGGTCATAATTCAAACAGTTGCAAAAATAAAGAAGGGATATGTGGTCATTGTGGAGAATTAGGGCATGTCTTTAAGGAATGTCCTAATAAAGATAGAATACCAAAATGTAATAACTGCCTGAGGCTGGGAAATACCCACTCGCATACTGCGAGAGACAGGGCTTGCCCTGAATATAGAAAGATTTTTGAATCGCTTTTTAATAAAAATGGCTAAACAAAATAAAACAGGAAGGACTAAGATTATAAAGTTTTTTCAGTTAAATGGACAACATTCTAAAGCAACGGCCTCAGAAGCTAGAAAGTATATGGAGGAAAACGAAATAGATATTCTATTAACTCAGGAACCATACACATATAAAGGAAAACTATTCGGATTCCCATTAGATTATAAAGTTATAAATGTAGTAGAAGATGGCTCGTCTGCGGGCATAATAGTAAGAAATAAAAGCTTTACAGTGACTAAGATAAATAAGTATTGTAATATACATGCAGCATGTGCCAATATTTTAACTGAAGATTTTAGTCTGTATATTATTTCTTTGTACTGCAAATATGAATTGGAGATTGATATTTTTATAAGTTACTTGGATACCGTGTTGACGGAACTTAAGGGGTTCAATGTGATTATTGGTATGGATGCGAATTCGAGAGCAGCAGTTTGGTACGACAACATTACTGACTTGAATGGAGATAAATTAATTGAACTAATTATTGCACAAAATTTAACCGTGCATAATTTATATAGCAAAAATTATACCTTTTCAACAGTCAACGGTGAGTCCAATATCGATATTACTCTGTCAAGTGGAGAAATATCGAAGAATGTAGAGGAATGGAGAGTGAACGCAGGAGAATTTAGTAGTGACCATGCGGCAATTACCTTTGATTTGGGCATTAAAGGAGAGCATGCCAGATGTGGAAAGAGATTAAATGCTTTCTCGACTAAAAACGTTAAATGGGATCGTTTTGATAAGGAGGTCCTCAGAAAATCCTTTGAAGAGAAACTCAACCATTATGATAATTGTAACGACTTTATAACATATTTTAACAGAAGCTTGAGGAATATATGTATCAGGACATTAAAAAAGAAAAAGGAGATATATAAGTCAGTCCCATGGTGGGATGAGGAATTAACAGCTTTAAGAAGACAGATGAAAAGGACAAGAAAGAGATATCAGAATAAAAGGAAAAGAGGAAATTGTACTGAAGTGGAATATCTGTGGATACAATACAAAAATGCTCGGAGAAAGTATATAAATGAGATAGCGAGTAAAAAACAAACGTCATGGAGAACCCTCGTCGAAGTGGAAGGAAATAGAGACCCGTGGGGATTGGTAACCAAGCTAGCAAGAAATAAGATCAGGACGCAAGACGTGTTTAATTCTATACAGCATAATGGGAAAGAGACTCTCACATGGAAAGACTCAGTTGCAGCAATTTTGGAAAATCTCTTCCCGAAGACAGGGGTTGTTCCTGGAAGCATGGATTTGATAGAAGAGGAATATCATAATCAAAATGTTGAGCCTCCATTTACAAGGACTGAGTTGGAATACACGATCGATGAATTAAAATTAAGAAAGGCGGTTATGATGACCTATCTCCTGAAATTATAAAGAGGATATATAAACTTAAACCGTGCGTTTTAATGAACAGATGTTTATGGGAAAGAGCATTCCCGGATCCCTGGAAATATGGAGTTATGAAATTGATCCTCAAGAATGAAGGAAGAGACCCTACGGATTGTAAATCGTATAGACCCATTACTCTTCTTCCAATATTGGGGAAGATTTTTGAAAAATTAATCATCAGATGGGTATTAAAAACAATTGTTGATTATGACAGGAAAAATGGGGACCAATACGGATTCAAGAAAGGAAGATCTACTGATGATGCTATTTTAAAACTAAAAAATGAAGTGGAAAGAAGTGATGAGAAATACGTGATGGGTATATTTCTGGACATTCAGGGTGCCTTTGACCACCTCCCATGGGGGTGTATTTTAAGAAGATTGAGAGAGATAAATTGTTCAAGGGATGTATATCAGATTTTTCGGAGTTATTTTTCAAACCGCACTATATGTGTAAAATCCCAAGATAACAAAGTCGAAATCCAACCGGACAAAGGATGCCCACAAGGTTAGATATTTGATCCCTACATGTGGAACCTGGTGTTTGATGAATTACCTTTTAAGTTAGAAGGATTTTGTGATAAAATTGCCTATGCAGACGATCTTGTTCTAATTATTAAAGGGAACTCCAGAAGAGAATTAGAAGAAAAATGAAATACAGTGTTGGCGGAGGTACATCATTGGAGTAGAAGGACAGGTTTAAGTTTTTCAAGTGCAAAGTCAAAGACCCTTATGCTTAAAGGCAGATTATCTAGAAGAAGACCACCAACTGTTAAATTAGATGGAAGATCATTGAATAATGTTAACAAGTTTAGGTATTTAGGGATCACAATTAGCGAAGGAATTTCATTCCAACATCATATTGAGGAGTTAAGAAACAACGTAAGAAAACTATGCTGTAAATTACTACGTATAACGAGGGTTGATTGGGGAATTAAAGGAAGAACGACAGACGCCCTGTATAATAATGAAATGATCCCTATGGTTACGTACGGTGCGGCGGCATGGTACCCACAGGTGACGAAGGTAAGGTCAAGAAGAGAAATCCTGTCCCTTCAGAGAGTAATGTTATTAACAATAACTAGATCATGTAGAACGGTGTCAACAGAAGCTCTACAGGTAGTTGCTGGGAAGATTCCTCTTCATCTCGAAATTTTAAGGAGGGCTGCAGAATACTACATTAGGAAGAACTTGCCAATAAATCTACTCGACTTTCAAAATGATCCAGATAATACTGAAGAAAGTATACGAAACAAGAAAAGAAGACTGAAGGAAGCGGCTAATAATGAATGGAAAAGAAGATGGGACAATACCGAGAAAGGAAGAATTACGAAACTATTTATTCCAACAGCCACGGACATGAGCGAAAAAGAAACTAAAAACTGGTTTATTCCAAATTTGTACACGACATTTTTAATAACAGGACATGGTTCGATCAACTGGAAATTGAAATCATTTAATCTGGTGGAAGATGATCAATGTATATGTAAAGAAGAAGAGACAGTGGACCATATAATAAATGTATGTCCATTATACGAGGACATTAGAAGAAAATATATAATAGAAAACATAATTGACTTTAAAGATTTGATATGTAATAAGGAAGCATTCACCAGATTCCAGGGTTTTTCAACAGAAGTTTTTATCAAAAGGAAAAATATGCTAGATGGTAGAGGCCCGCCTCCTCGTGGCAGGGACGGTAACCCACCATTAGGTGGGGCTGAGAGGCCATTTTAGTTAAAGAATTAATTAGAAAGATCTTATGTTTTTACTTAAATTATAATAAAATATTTTAATTAATTAGAAAAACTCCCCGGGTATAAAGATACTTTAGGTACCGGGTTAACTTCAGAGGAAAATAATAAATAAAAAAATTAAAAATTAAATATGCATTTGATGCCAATAATTTTCGAAGCAAAATAAATTTACAGTGATAATAAATAATTTCGACTATGATAGGTCTATTGTTAATGGTTTATGAATTTTGGATGTAAATGAACGTTTTAGAAGTAAGTTGACATAACACCAAATGCAGTAGGTAAGGAAAATGAAACTTGCAAACTGCCACAAAAATCGGAACTTTTTCGAATGGTTGATCTCATTTACATTCTCTTTGGCTGAACCATTGAAAAAATATTTTTCCGGTCACCTTCTAACCAGCATTTTTTTGTCTTAAAATGGCTTAAATCGTTTTCTCAATCTTGTAATTGAACCATTTTCTAAATCTTATAAACAGCCTACATCCCAGGATCTGTGCACATCACTTCTAAGCCTGTTTCCCATATTATCTTTACATTTTTTAGATATATGCCTTAGTGTTGAAGAGAATCAGCATTCTCTTCTTAGTAAGCATAAAATTTTCCGTATCCCCATTGTTTATTTTCCTATCATCGTCTCCATGCTTTATGTAAAAATATATAAGTAATTAACTGTAACACCATTCATATTCCTTCATTGACGAACTTTTCATTATATTTCCGTCCACATCTAAGAATGGCATTTTCAAGCAATTTTCTATCTCACACAAATATCTGAAAGAATCCTCGAATTTTAGACGGACTGAAGAAGAAACCTGTGGCCACTGCATGGAAGACCGTTTTTCTTTCCTCTATCACCCCCACGGAGAAGCTACCTTTGTTTCGTTGAGAAGGCCGGTATGAATGACACTCATATACCGTTATGTAGACGAAAAAAAGAAGAGCAGAAATAGCACCCAAGGGAACTGACCGCTGAAACCCTTAGGCTGGGAACACATTCACCGGTTTCGCTCGTCCGGTCGGTCATAAAATGGTCGTGAAACCGGGGTAGGGATACTTTCACTCACAAGAACCGGGCTAGCCATAAACTGTCCCGGTTGCTTCTCCGGTGTTGGTGAAAAATCAATTCTCTTTGGAATTTTCGGTTCAAATAACTTTAATTTTTATAATTACTTGCTAATTTCGTCTTCATTCACTATGTCATTCCGCACGTCCATATTTTAAAGCAATAGTAGAGGAGAGGGTAATGGCAAGGGACCACGTTGAGAAAAGGACGTTGGAGATAAAGATTGAGGATTATAGAAAAAATTATTCCTTTATTTATACCTTCTATTTCGGGAACGGAAGCATTGCGTTTCCTACAGGCGGCGACTTTTATATCCGCGTCAGAGGCAAATTCGGCAAAGGAAATTACAAGGAATGAAAGATTAACTTAGTACACTTCCATAGATTTTTTATTTAGGCGACATGTTTCGCTAGTGAGCTAGCATCATTAGGCAATATTCTATTAACAATTTTTAGTTATATTGGTAAATCCAATTCTCCAAGAGTACTCCTATTTGTTGATGGTGAATAGAAACAGGCTTTGATATTTTCGGGAAGGGCATTCCACAACCGGTATGAGATCTCCCCAAGGAGTATTATTCTCCTCCATGAAATCTTGGGATTTCTCAAGGGTGAGAGTTTCGCGGAGAGATTTTTGCTCCTGTCCGTTGTTTTCACTTTCTTCTTAAGGATATATTCTACCAAATTTCATACAAATTATCGGATGTGATTTCCTCTATCCGAGAGTAAATTCGTTTTCTTCACTCACACACATTTGATTGGACATTGTTGGATAACTTAGTAACCGGTGAATGTGTTCCTAGCCTAAGGCTAGGAACACATTCACCCCCGGCCGGCAAACCATAGCCGGTTTTTAAGCTGGGTCACAAGGATAGTAAGCAGTAGAAGTAAATGGAGCCTTTCACACTAGCCGAGAATAGATTATAGAGCTCGGGGTCGCCGGATAACAGCCGACCCAACGACTGAAGAGGACGGCACCGGGTTGGGACCTTTATGCCCGCCTTCCACTGCGAAAGGGAAATGAGCGAGAAATAGCTTAGCGGAACGGAGTAAAATAGTCCTGTACTTCCACTAAGAAAGAGTTTCAAAGAAAAATGGTATTTGCCTTCCACTGCCAGCGGGGTTTGCGGAGTGAGCTAGGCGAGAAATGAGATGGGTCAGATCACAAGCGGACTGAGCGGAGTGGCACTCAAAGTTGCCATTTACAAAAAATTACAAATCGGTAGATAATAAAATCACATATAGGGTAAAATTTAAAGGCGGAATACATGGTGGAAATATTTTTTTCATATTAGTTAAAATAACATTTATAAAAAATATTTTCTTACATTTCCGCCTGGAAACGCTATTTTCCGACATTATCTTAATAACGCTGTATTAAACATGGCGTTGCTTTAATTGGCACCAAATTTACACAGAAAGTATCTCAGAGTTAACTTTCCGTAATGGTTAGCATAAAATTACGATATTCATAATTTGAAAACTTTTATAACAAAAAAAGTACAGTTTGATCCTAAAATTTCGAATTATGCATTCCAAAAAGCGATCAGCGGCGAAGTCTCGTACCGTAAGAGATACCCCAATACATGATGCGTATGAAATTTAAAGAAATGTATAAGGCAGTTTTTGGTGAAAGACGGAATACTTTATCTTATTTCTAAAGGAAGTTATGAATTTTTTAATATGATGGTTTTTTCCGCGCGCCAAATTTCCACTGTCTTACCCATGCTGGCTACGACGAGCATATTGCAGAAGCGAATCGCTCCGCAAAGTACCGAAAGCATTTCATAATCTTTTAAAAGTTTGGTAAAAATTGCACTTATATGCATCACGAATACCTTTTTTGCCACAAACTATTCTTTTTACTGGATCATTATTTTTCCAACTAAAATTTTCGTGGGATTCAGCGAACGTAGGTCTTACAAGGGAACCTTTACCTCTGCGGGAAACGGATCTTAATGATACTTTAAGGATAGGTTCACCAGCATATGCTTATTACAAATCTGAAGCCGTTTTGACCAACTCTCTATAGTTATTTAATTATAACCTTTTAAAAATTATCGTCTGATCACATGCAACCGTTTATTTGTAGAAGTCCTACAAAAATCCATGGAAGCCGTGGCGTAGCGAAAGCGTGTCCGTTCGCGAGTTTTTCTTTTTCTGGTTCGAATCCGACATGTGATAGATTTTTTTGTTTACTTTTTCTGCCTTTAAATTTTTATGTATTTCTAAAAATTTCATATCAATTTTTATCCTTCATTCAGGAGCAACTCTTTGCTTTCTAATGCTCCTTTTACTAATTATAATACGTAGATTCTTATCAGGAAAATGAGAATTCTCCGAATTTTCTTTACTTACTAAAATCGCTTTCTCTAACCACCATTAATAACGATATATAGCGAGGAGAACGAAGAGAGGGAAGCGGGGAAAACCCGTACCCAGAGGAAATTGTGAAAGATCCTTGCAAACTTAAACTGACATAACCGGCATCGAATATTATATTCTCTTCTTCAAACAGCAATTAAAAAAATACAATGACTTTATTTTCCTTTTTTAAAGTTAAATATCTAGTAATCAATCGCGAACTAATTCAATTCGAAAGTTTCGATAATTTTCTTTTTAGGACGACGATTAAATATATTAAACTTAAGCTGGGAATTACCCTGTTTGCACAACTACATCGACCTTTATCGGATACGTAATCATTATTTGTAGAATAAAAGGAAATTTATGCGTATTTATGTACAGAACACATTTTATTTAAATTTTTATTTTCCACATGTTTTTGGTTGATATTTGAAGTATAAACATTTAAAACAAATATATTTACGTCACCATGAACAACGTATAAAACTCATAAAATTTTACTCACATTTAAATTTTATATTATCAAGGAAGCAAACTTGGTTGACATTGTTAGTGAAGGGTTATTATTTCTGAAGTGAGGAAGTTAAACATCTGATAAATTAAGATTTTTAAATAGATTGAGGATATTTTAAGTTTTCACATTTACACTGCAAGTATTATTTCAATTGTTTTAAAGATTACTTCTTTCTGTTAATCATTAGAGACTGTTACGTTCTCCTTCACGCTTAATTTGAACGTCGGAAACAAATGCAGTTCTCGTCGAACAACAACTATTTTGAAGGAACATGTTGTTATATCCTATTGTTCCTCAATTTTCCCTTCGTAGAGACAATTCCAGAAGACTATCGTTCATGTCAGAGAATTAGCCTCTGTTCAAGTTATCTCCATTGAAGTGTTTTTTTCCCTCAGGAAATCTTTGGGTTTCGCTAGGGTCTATGGGTTGAGAAGGATATTAGTAAATATGAACGTGTTTGGGATTCAGCTTGGAAATGTTTTCCCTAAGGTTTGAGAAATATCTATTTTTGTTGCGTCTGAATAAACGACGTTGTTCTTATCATAGTATTTCGAGCTGCATCGAATGAACAGAGACACTGCGACGGTAAAATATTACTTTATATTGAAATTAACAAACTTAAAAATTTTATACGTTGTTTTAGTTTTGCCCCGATTTCAGGAAAAAATTCCGAAAATTGGGGGAATGTCATGAACCTCAGTTAAAACGTTAAATAAACCAGCTGCATACAGGGTATTTACAACCCCCATGTCGCGTAGGTCAATTCATAAAACATCTCTGGAAATTTTGAAGCTAAAGGAAACAGAAAGTAAAGTTCTGAACGGATAACGTTTAGAATTTACTTTTTCCCCGCATCTCTACGAATACAGTTACGAATACATCTTACGAATACGAAAAAACGTTTTTTACGATAATCCACATTATTACTAATTGAAATGCTGTTTATGTGTATTACTTGTAACATCTTTTATGTAAATTGTATTACTTATAATGATGGTAGTGATATTTATGCTTAAAATCCAATAATTTGTGATATTAATTTCCATATTTGTGATATTTTATACTTATAAAATCCTATTGTTTATTGTATTTTATACTTTTAAATTCTGCTATGTGATATTGGTGCTGTGACATTGTTTGTAACAAAAGGGTACATCCCGTTGAATAAATAAATAAATAATGATCATGATTATATATAATTCATCCTCTCCATTCTCAACAGCAAGAACGTATGGAGGGGCAGGAGTGCCAGCGGAGTCCGTTCAAAACTAGCGTTCGGCACCATGACGCAGCGGACTCCTTTTAACTCGCACGGTCCGCTCCGCTCACTCGTTTTCAGTGGAAGCACTTGCATGAAATTTGGTGTTGCTAGTCGAGCGGAGTCCGTACGGAATCCGTTGGAAATCCGCTCAACTCCGCGACCACTTTTGTGACTCTTTATACTCTTTTAGTCCGCTCCGCTCATTTTCTTACAGTGGAAGCACTTCCATGACGTTTACCGTTGCGAGTTGAACGGAGTCCGTACGGAGCAGTGGAAGGCGGGCATTACGACCATTTACGACCATTAACGACCGGGTGTGGGTAGTAATGCACGTCGGTCAAATGAGCGCTTTCACATTGAACGGTTGTTGCTGGGTGCCTTCCCCCATCCCTTGCTGCTTATTTTGACCTTTTAAAGCCACCAGTATTAATTATTTTTTCATCGGCAACTTTTGAATGTTAACATACATCAGTTATCATACGCGGAGAAGTAAGGTTCATTCTTTTTTTTTGACATGCGGCCGCTGCCGGGTAAAAACATTGTTGCGATATGAATGTTTATAAGATGTTGTTGGTGGAGAGGGATGGTTTCATTATACGCCTCCACTTTGACAAATTCTTATTTAAGCGTACTTCCAATTATATATTTTTTAACTACCGGCAATGCACCAATCACTCACTGATATATCGTTTTATCATATGAAGCAATATTTTAAGAATTGATTATATAAAGCAATATGTAAAGAATTTAATATCCGAAAATAATTTGCTGTTAACTAGGGTAGGTAAGGAACAGAGTGTAGTGATATGTGATAAACAACAATATGTGGACAAATGCCGTGATTTGCACTGGTTTCCAAATCCCTACTTTCTATCCCCAGCATAGTTTTTTACTTTCTAAATCCACTTCTAACTGTGCACCTTCCTTGAATTTACCAATATAACTAAAAATTGGTAATAGAATATTGCCTAATGATGCTAGCTCACTAGCGAAACATGTCGCCTAAATAAAAAATCTATGGAAGTGTACTAAATTAATCTTTCATTCCTTGTAATTTTCTTTGCCGAATTTGCCTCTGACGCGGTTATAAAAGTCGCCGTCTGTAGGAAACGGAATGTTTTCTTTCTCCGAAGGCATTAAGGGGGTGTACTCATGTAACATTTTGAAAAATTCGAAAATTTTTTTTAAAATTTTTTTCTCTTTTAGGTATCCAAAAATAAGATACCGAAAGGATTTTGCCGGATTCGAAACCTAAACCAAGTTTTGAGGCAAGTTTAGGGGCGCTCCCGCGGCGTGCCGAGCTCGCACATGGCGCGCCGGAAATCATTTGTATTTCAGGTATTTTATTTTTTTTATTTATACCTGAATTTGTATGTCAGGTATTTATACCAGAATTATTTCCGCTATCCGAGGAAGGGAAAATAGGGCTAGGGTTTGAGGAAAAACGCCTGTGACTAACACACTCTTACGGTTCCGTTTAGATGGGAAAGATACAAACAGTGAGCTCGATAAGGGATATCGAAGGTAACATTACTTGCGATTCGAAGAGGAAAGCAAATATTCTAAACGAATTTTACCAAAGCGTATTCACATCAGATTGTAACATAGAGATCCTCCCTAAGGTTAATATACTGGATTCCATGCCAAACATAACTTTTACGACAGACGGTATAGTTAAAATATTACGCAAAATTAAGCCAAATAAGTCGCCAGGGCCAGAAGGCATTCCAGCAAGAGTGCTTAAAGAACTGGCAGAAAGCGTTGCCCCTTATCTCAAAATTATATTTTGTAAATCGATAAATGAAGGTAGGGTCCCATCCGATTCGAAATTAGCTAATATTACTCCTGTTTACAAAAGCGGAATAAAGGAGGACCCAGGAAATTATAGACCCATATCAATAACTTCGCTGTCCGGAAAGGTAATGGAACATATCGTCGTAAGCTCACTCATAGGATTTTTAGATAGAAATGAATTCCTCGACGCAAACCAGCATGGTTTTCGGAAGTCCCGATCATGTGAAACCCAACTTGCTCTATTTGTACACGATATCTTAAAGTCTGCCGAATGTAAAAAGCAAGTGGACGCTATTTTCCTAGATTTCAAAAAAGCATTCGATAGAGTCCCCCACTACAAACTAATTCACAAACTTAAATTAGCGGGCATTAACAAGGAAGTAGTCGACTGGGTTAAGGATTTTCTCTACGAGAGGGAACAACAAGTTGTACTGGATGGCGTTAGCTCAAATAGAGTCAAAGTTACCTCTGGCGTACCTCAAGGCAGTGTAATTGGACCTCTTCTTTTCCTTATTTATATCAATGACTTGAGTGACGAGATAGTTAGTAATGTGAGGATATTTGCGGATGATTCGGTTATATATAGGGAAATAACAAACGAGGAAGACCGGACATCTCTCTCAAACGATTTAGTCCTTATCCAAAGGTGGTGCGAAAAATGGGAATTAGATATTAACGTAAGTAAATGCTCCGTAGTTAATTTCTTCGAAAAGAAAAAAATGCGTCCAAATCACCCATACAAAATTAATGGAATTAGTATCAAAGTAGTAGATTCAGTTAAATATCTCGGGATCAACATTACTAATAACTTAAATTGGAGCACGCATATTCGAAAAATCTGCGGCAAAGCAAGTAAAAGGCTTGGCTTTGTAAAGCGCATTGTCGGTAAATGCGATGAAAAGGTGAGAGAGCGATGTTATTTTACCTTGGTCAGACCCCTTCTAGAATATGCGGCAAGTATATGGGATCCGGCGGATGAAACGTGTACTCGCAAACTCGAGAAAGTGCAGCGTAAAGCGGTTCGTTTTGTTAAGAAATGCTACGATAAAAAAAGCAAGCGTTACAAAAATGCTCTCAGACATAGGTTGGGAATCCTTGAAAGAAAGGAGATTGGAAGCTGCCCCCCTGCCACACGCCGAAAGGCGGCTTGTAGGGTATTAATGTAGATGTAGATGTAGAAATTTTGACAAAGGTTGTTAACTAAATAAACGAACGATGAAAACCACGAAAATAAAACTAAACTTGGACTTTCCCTTCGAGGCGACGATTTTAATTTTTTCTATAATCCTCAATCTTTATCTCCAAAGTCATTTTTCAACGTGGTCCCTTGCCATTACCCTCTCCTCTACTATTGCTTTAAAATATGGACGTGCCGAATGACATAGTGAATGAAGACGAAATTAGCAAGTAATTTTGAAAATTAACGTAATTTGAGCCGAAAATTCCAAAGAGAATTGATTTTTCACCAACACCGGAGAAGCAACCGGGACAGTTTATGGCTAGCCCGGTTCTTGTGAGTGAAAGCATCCCTACCCCGGTTTCACGACCGACCGGACGAGCGAAACCGGTGAATGCGTTCCCAGCCTTAGTACCAGATTTAAATTTATTATTCATGCATGAGTGCATTACGTGTGTATTTTAAAAACGGAGTTGTTATGTCTAAAATTGTTGGTTCATACCTTTTTCCAATGTTGAAATTATTAATTGTTTTAGCATTCAAACATTTATTACGGAGAAGGTGTAAATGAAAGGAATTAAATAATTACAAGTATATTATTCATTTATTTTGGTGCTTGACTCGACTCTGCACGACTAGTCCTTCTGATTTAATTATTCAGATGAAATTTTCTTGCATACAATATGAAGCGGTTCGTTAAAAGACCACAGGTTCGATAGCAGTGAGTCCAAAATGATCGGAGCCCTCCGCTGGGTATCCTTTAAGAATATAACTCTGTATAGACAATAATTATGAGATATATTCCTTAGCTGTAATTTACATGACGCGACAACATGACCCTATTCTCAACGATAGTGATTTTCGCAGCCAGATGGTGAAAAGATTATTGCGAGATTATAGCGAGGACAGATGGCCTATACTGGTATCATCTCACAGATAGTATAAAGTGCACTACCATTTAAATTATTGAAATCAAAATTCCCTGCAAATGTAAATTGCGTCCAAACAACTTGGCGACTTTCACAAATCCGTTTTCAATGAAAACTAGCAACTTATTTCCTATTTGAGTTCCGCTATCACATATCATTATTTGAAATAGCAGGTATTGTTTAATTATTACTCCATTTTTATTCTTATTACATTTTTTCTAATATCCCCTTCTTCCGTTCACCTAATTTACGGTAGTTCATATTCTCTTAATTATCGTGTCATAATTAAGCATAATCTTTACGAAAACGTTCATCCTGCGGGCATGTGGAGCATTAACTGAAATAACCAATTTCATTCTAAATCCGCATTGATGGAAAATATTATGTTAGGAAGAAATATGAGCAGCCAAAGTAATTCATGTCCAATATTTTATGAAGAAGAGCGATTACGCTAGAGATTCGAGCCGATTTAACGAAATACGAATTTAATTATTTCAAAATACAACACTGCTTCTACCGCAACAAAAGCAATGACTTTTAGCAATTATTTATAAAATATATATCGTCACAAAAGCCTTCAAAACATGCCAGGCGTAAAGAGGAAGACGAAAAGCGCGCTCAAAACAGAGAATCTGAAAGACTCGCCCTTCTCGAGTTATGCTGGTTGGGTCTTAGGTGGTAACTTTTTTTATTCTGTTTGCTGTACCGTGGTTGGCATATAATACCAGGGATACAGGTCTACGAATAATTCGGCAGTTTTCTGGCAGTACTGCGAAAATGCCTCATTATTTATCGATTGTCCGCTTGATATTGCCTTAAGGATGGTGGAATTTTTTTTAACGAGGTCATAATAAAACCCTGTAATGAAAATATGATAAAAATTACATTAAACTAAATGGTATATCTACAAGATCTATCAAAGGGACTAGTTACTGAGGTACTTAAAGCAGCTGTAAGGTATAATATATGCATTTGACCTATGCATGGCTATTACTCAAAAGCTAAGTCTACACACACAATTACCTGTCAATTCAGCTGCAAGCGCTTTTTGCTTTTAATATTTCATATCTGGGATACAGATTGTGCCCCTAACTAAGAGCGGAGCTTCTTAGAGCATTATGCTGACTCTTCGTCAGGTCCGTGGTAATCATTGAAGATAGAGCCTCCTCTGATGACATCGCATGCGAATCCTGAAATTTCCTCCATTTGGAAAGAACTCTTCTTGCTCTACTTGGGGTGGTCGTCGTTACTTCGGTAATAAGTCGAGCGGCTGCAATATCACCTCCCTCCCTTAAACTGAGAGAGGTAACCAATGCGAGCTCAGAAGAAGAAGTTTTAATATTTTGAACCTTTTTTCTTTTGGACCTCTTGGTGGAAGAACTAAATTCTTTTTGTGGCCGTCCTAATGTACCTGATATGGTAATAATTTTAATAAACAAATCTCACGTGAAAAACTATACCGCTGAATGATTGCTAAAGAATTTAAACTGAAAAACATATCAGTAGCTGTAGAAGCGCCTGGTAGGTACTGACGGATAGTTTCAGGGAACATGATTAACTCTGTGAGCCATACCTTGTGACGAACAAAAAATCACTCATTCTTCCAAGAACATTCTTTCCGCCTTCTTTGATAGGGCACCATGAATTTTATCCTAATAAATTTACGGAGCACATGTAGGGCGTCTTCATGAGCCTCTAAATTTAAACTCCGCGATATAATATTAGTCAAATTTACTGTTTTATCACTTACTGATTTCTCCTTCATCTCAATTGTTCGTTTGAGGAGCTCAAGGCACGTAATCTGGCGTGAAGGCATTTCAGCGCAGAAATATGGACAAAAAACCTGCGCGAAAAACCGGTTAAGTTAAAAAAATTAAGGAAAGTTAGATAATATTCGCACTTTCCTATTAAAGTTAGCAAAATCAAAGGGCAATAAAAAAATTCAGAGTAATACAAACACAAACAAGCTCGTAGGTACAATGGGATGATTAACGCGGTTAAGTGCTCACCTTGAGAAAAGGGATGAACTGTTGAATAACAAAAACACCACCATCCAACACAGCTACCAGAACTAGTGCAATGATTCACGAGAAAAATCACCCGACACCCACAGCTTTTAGCAGTACGCCAGAGCACAACAAGGCCAACACCACTTCACCGATGCCAAACAAGAACTGCATTTTAAGATTCATTTCTTAAAGGGAAAGGAAATGCAATTGTGGAAAACCCCGGTAAATGCCGTTTAGGGCTGCACGGTACACATTTTCGCGTGGTCCTCGTCGGCGAGGGTGGAAAGGGTTAGTGGTAGAAAAACAATCAGATGGTGCCTTTTCTGCAATGCATGAACCCGTTACCGTACATTCGAACTCACTAACTGTCTCAAAAGTTGAAGGATATTTCTAACTTGTGGCAAGAATCCGTAAAGTATCCAAACCAAAACGTATTTACCAGAGTACCACGTCCATTGACTCATTCGCACGATCAAATATCCCCTTCATACATTCGATATGGAATTTATGAACAATGACAGTGATAGTGACTGCATACTTAGCTTAAAAACAGCGATTTCTAAGAGTTTTGGCCAAAAGAACTAAAACAATCCAACGAAGCCGCCGTACTTCCTGGCCCAGCAGCGCGGACCCGGATCATGCAGCGCGATCGAAAAATCGCGTTTATTTTCGTGGTCGGTAACGTTCAAACAAGATCTCTACTGGATATTCTTAAAATGTCTTCACCCAATACTCTTATGTAATTTCCCGCTGCATATATTTTTTAAACAAAAATATCGACTACTTTATGTCAAAATTTGTCTAAAAAAAAAAGCGTCCGCCATTTTGTGATGGAATATCACACAAATATTGACCAATGTCCTTGAAACTGATGGATAGTATAGATAAAGTACCATTTTGATCGAATATAATGTTTTTTATTCCAAGAAATTCCTTCCACAAGTCCACCATTAGCTTACGTTTTAAGATTTTTGAAGAAAAATAAAATCGGACGTGTTTTTGGAAATTTAGTCATGTTTGAGCCTCCGTATCTATGTAACGCATAAGATTTATGAAAAATGACTTACCGTTCCGTAATCAGCAATCATTTGTCTGTATATATGCAGAGTTTCAAGTTTGTATCTCAAAAAAAGCAATTTTGGACTAATGTCCGGCTTTTTTCGATTTCGGACCACGGTGCAGCGGCTCCTTTTTCAGGGACGTAATTTTTTCTTCAAATTTATTCTCATTTTCCAACTAAGGGACGTTTATCTTCGAATATTCTTACATTTTTGGATAAATGGTAGGTTTGAGTATCTTCAACAGCAGAGGTGACGTCGAGTAAGATGGAAGCTCTGGAAAGTTTCCCATTAACCAAGGAGTTGTTGGCGTATATGTAGTCAGAGCAGATTGCTCATTATCCAGTCAACAAATATAAAGCATCTAGTGATTGGCGTAGAAATTAAATTACGGAAGTAATCCGCTATTTTTAATTACGAAATCTTGAATCAGTCGAACGCAAGTTTCTTTTGCATTTTTGGTGTTATGAAAAATCGCACTTCTGAATGATATTTTACGGGACTAATATCAACTTTAAGAGGATAGCCAATGTAATTATAACCACCAAATACCAGAGGATTCCAGAAAGCTATGTTACGAACCTTCATTCATCATACTTTAAGTGAGGGTCTCCTTCAATCGAAGTTCATTTGGTTGAAATAAGGTTATTCGATCGGATATCAAGTACAAGAATGGAAATATTGCTCTTAAGTCTATCAGTGATTAACAAGGAAAAAAATAACAAGACAATGAAAATAATACAACAGAATTACTCGCAAACAGCGGGTTACTTTCTACCAATTTGGCCGGCGCGGGTGTGTAATGCGTGGTTGCCTATACTCAGCCTATCGATTTTTCACTTAATTATTGCAAAAAAAACAAAAAAGGCCCATTCAGACGAACGGCCATATAGTTTTTCATGAATCCACTTTCTGCGTCACCACAAAAAGTTTCATCAAAATTCCCGGACAAAAGTGAGAGTCTCCCCTTGTTAGATCCTAAAATGCCTCACTTCTAGAAAACATATTTATATTATTCCGAATCAACTAAGGATAAGAAATTCTTTGACAATACAGATGATTTATCCTCCGTGTATGCAATTCCTTCCAATTACCATCAAATTCATAATTCAATTTCAAAAAGCAAAATATAGATTCATTCATGATTGATGTCTGCTTAGAGCATGTGCATTATGTGAAGTTTTAGATACCGATATCAAAGTATAGTGTAGCAAATAAGGCACATTAAAAACAGATGTCTAATAGAGGAATATCTTAGACATAAACTGAAACAGAATCAAAAAATTACCTAAAATCAGCATTACTCCTAACAATGATACTAAATAATAATTTTCTTTTGATTGTAGAGAATTACTCTTTGATGGAAATGAAATGGACAAATTTTTTATACAAAAAAAGTATCATCTATGGCTGAGTGATTAAATTCATTAATCACCCTTCTGATTCTTAGAATTATGAAACTAAATATGGTAAATATAGTCTTTCATTCATTTGTTCAAAATTGTTTCCATTGTGTTCAAAATTTGAATTAGACAATGAAGGCTGGAAGGCTATGCTTCAGTTTCATTTGAATGAAATTGATGTTCAATTTTACCACTCATAGAATGCTGAGTTGGCTGGTAGCCTGTCCGGGGAAATAATTTGCTAATGTGGCAAATGAATGCCTTAGCCACTGTTCATCTTAGGCTAACAAATGTAACTATGTAAAAAAACTTCTATAGCTACAAAATATTGTATATTATTCATAAAAAGGTATAAATAATTCTTACATAATACAAATTTGTATAAAAGAAAATAGTTGTCACAACTACTATCAACACTGAGTAATTGAATGACAAAAACCATGATTTTGTGGCATGGTTTACAAAAATTGCCATTTAACCTAAATGCAATCCATTTTATTAAAATGATATTCAGAAGAAAAACATGAAGATAGATTGGAAACATTATGAGCAATAAACATATTATGCAAGTGTTAAAAGAAGAATCAAGAATAAATGTAAAGAGGTAAATTCTAATTGCTATGAATTGAATGCTTAACAAACATTAGCTGCAATTTTGCTTCAAATAGCATTAAATGATTAACAACGCATGTCTGCCTATTGCATGACATTTTTAAATATGAATGCTTTTCTTTGAAAGGGAAAATATATAACCCTAGTTTGATATTTTTTTATTTTTTTGTGTGTATGTTTTCAATCTTTACAGTTTTTCACTTCACTATTGCCTGATAATGCAAAAGAACTTAAGGTTATTTTTAATAAATCCTTCAATAAAAGTAATCAACAAGATGATATTAAAAAAACAAAACTCCATAGTTTGTATTAAATAATCTTAAATTCAAATTTTAGATTATAATTTCAAGGAAAAATCAAAGGTAGAAATATTATGAATTTTCCAGATGGTTATATCAATGGATTTTCTATTTCTTTCGAAAGATTTGTCTAATTTCACTAATAGATGTTTTAAATGTATACCTAAAGAATATAAAAATTTAGTAGAAAATGTATATATTTCCTGAAAGCAGGTATAATAGGATTCAAAGAAGCGATCTGCTGGGATTTGGATTTTTAAATACCAAGAATTTTCTGGTTATCCTTTTTGGAAATTCTAATGCATTGTTTGTATTCAAATTTCTCTGTGAGGTTAAGTTACAGTTTCTGAAGTATTGCTATCAAAAAATCTTTTATATTTTATAAAAATCATGAGAGGGGAGCATAATTAAGTAGGAAAAGAGTTAATCCCTTGAAAATCTCATCTAATTGATAAATAATTTAAGTCATTAAAACCTAAATTCAAACCATTCTCACAAATACCTTTCAAATCCTTTTATTTAAACTCAAATTCTTTGGCATGAAAATTTAAAGATTTAAAAACTTCAGTTCCTCTAATAAGAAAATTGAGTTTTTTTACTCTTGCAAAATTCTCTAGCAAGCTTATCACCTTGACGATGCTCCAGTGCTGAAAGAGCTTTGGAATCTGAAAATAGGAAAATTGCATTTACTTATTATACATTATAAAAATAATAATAATATTTTACAAGACCTTTCAGTCAATCCTTTTTCTTGAAGGAAAATCAGGAAATGTTATTGGAAATTAAAATTTTTACATATGCAACATCATAAATCACATTTTATTCTCAAAAACTGATAAAGAACCATGATGGTCTGTTAAAGTGTTGTTGGGACATTCCCCTTTCTGTTTGGGTTGTTAACCTCCACCCAATTGAGTGCGCGGTGGGTCAAGCCAGGGATTGGCCCACCTTTGAGCAAATGAAGGCTTTTTTATTGGTGGGGGCAAGAGGAGAGACACCTCTCTGACAGAAGACAGACAAACTCAGATACGACAGTGAGCAGGTGACAACCCGCCTAGTGCTTCCTTTTGGTACATTCATTTGTCCCAATTTATTTATATTTATTTTTTGTTTGCCTGTTAAAGGCCAGTTCCATTAATCTTTATTTCCTCTGGACTGGCTACAGTTGTGAACGTGGTCCCTATGCTGTAGCTTTAAGATATTATAACAAACTAATAAGAGGGGGAACATCAGGTATGCATAACATTGATTCACTAGGTTTAAACTTCAAAGGCGCCTGGAAACTTATTAAGATCAGCAATAATTCTAATCTAAGGAAACTGGGCTCTCTCACTAATTACTTCATTAATGTTAAGAGAGAAAATCCATTTGAAATTGGTAACTTTTCCAATAAAATCTCTTGGTAATAGCTGGTCAATGGGCAATGATGGTATTCCTATAATCAAACATTGCTACATCAAAGTATCTTTACCTCTCTCTGGAGATGGGAATTTTTTCCACTGCCATTATCATACCCATTCATAAAAATTGTTCCATAAATACCTCAGATAAATGCAGACCAATTTCCATCTTATCAGCTTTTTCTAAAATATTCTAAAACTTTTTTACATTAGAGTCATATATTTTCTAAATTATTTTGGGATTTTATCTGAATCCGGTTTAAGGGAAGTCCATACAACTGCCATCAGGTACTCAATAGAGTCACCCTGAGGCCCGTTTCACATGGACGCGGACTGTCCGCGCTCCGCACTATGCGCGCTGAGCATGGAGAGTGGTCGCTGCTTTTCACATGGCCACGGACGATAACGGTCCACGTCTGGCAATTGTCAGTTGTGTGCAGCTTGCCGAGGTGGAAGAACGTCATGCTTCCAAGTGCAGTTCAAGCAATTGCTGTATACCAGGTTAAGAAATAACAGAAGAAAAATGCCCGTCAAAGAAGGTTTTGGGTGCACCCAATTGTGGCACAAAGAACATTAAAAGGCGCTTTCGTGACCATATTTACTGAATTAAGTGCGGATGAGTATAAGTTTTTCAATTATTTTTGCATGTCTATGCAGTCATTCACATGCACTTGCTCTGTTCTCTCCAAGATTGCTCTGATTCTACTGACAAATCTGCTTGGTCCGCATCAGCCGTCCGCGTTCATTTGCAAGCACAAACCTGCCTCTGTGGCCCGTACACCCGTACATCCGCAAGGCGTAGGGGCCATGCGGATGGCTCCTCTTCTTGCGGAATGTCCACACTCATGTGTAAGCTTCCATTAACGTCAATGGAACCTAATCTGCGCATGTAGTGCGGAGGGCAGACCATCCGCGTCCATGTGAAACGGGCCTGAGACTGAACGGGCTCTAAACCACCGAATCTTGTAATCTATATTTCGGATTCATCCGAACGAAGGTTGTGGTCTGGTGATCTTAAAATATTCAAAATGGCGACAGCTGGAAATAATATTTTACATTCTGATATCGAGGTAAATTCAAAAAATCTGATGTGGCCAGCACATGACTTTCTCCATTTATAAGATGTAAATATTTATCTAAGACAGTATTTGCGAACTCTATATTCAATCTAAACTTGGAAGATATATAAGTGATTAATTTATGTCATATTAACTTTTACGTCATAAACATTATAAATAATGTTTTTCGGGACATGTTCAATGAAAAATGGTAAAATTGGCTTTTTGAGACTACTACAAGCACCACTATAGGGTGAATCACAAAACTGATTATAACAGGCGATGGAAACAAAATCAAAATATGAATGAAGAGCAAAACAACACACTAACGACACAAACTATTAACAGAAATAAAGACAACATATTTAAACAGTGGAAAATTGAAAAGTAACAGTGAATGGCAAAAATTATTGATATAAATAACAGAAAGCTGATAAAGAAGACAAATGGGCTGAGTTTCAGAAGGTGTGTTCCCCTTTTTAGTTCTAATTCTAACCGCCTAAGTGGCAGCAGCGTTTGGTTACTTACGATGAATATATAGGCTTTTATGCTTAAAAATATTACCGAGTTGATTCTAATGAGAAAAAATTACTTATATATTGTGACGAAATAGCATGAAGGCTATCATTATTTTTGGATTGTTTCATTTTTTCTATTATCTGTATAGTATGTTTTTTTGTATTGGGTCAATCCAAACCAAGTGGTCCAGAAAATAAATAATTGGATGCTTGACCATCTCAGAAAAAAATGATACTTAGCGAGTTTAGAGAGCTCAAAAGTAATTTTTAAATATTTTAAATGCTTACTGTTTGGAAAAAGCGGCTATTTTAGTACTTGGCCGCACGTGGTTTTTCGCGTTTGCAGGTATCTACGATTTTTTTAATTATTCAGCAATGGGTTGCCCTAATACTTTCAAATAAGCTTCATTAAGTTCAGTACACTCTGGCCTATGAAATAAAACCATAATTACATTGCAAGATGCGTTTCTTAAACATTTTTTAACAGCTTAAAATTATTGGTCAAAAATGAACAAAATTCAACTTTTGACAGGAAATTTTTCAAAGAAAAAACAATTTCTCAACCTTAATATTTTTTAACTGTTACACTATATAGTATAGTTAATTTTCATAAAGTATCAATGTTGGCAAGATTACCATTTAAAAAATATTCTCTTTATAAAAACGCATTTTCGAATTTATTTTTAATTTCACTTGCAATGTCTTCGTTGGGGGATCAGATAAAAATATGAAAATTGTACACATTAAAGTTCTTAATCATATAAAACTTCAGTATTTATTTCAACTTTGAGATTCAATTTCAACATAGTTAAAAATAATTGTCAATTTGTGCATAAAATGCGATATTTTTGCCTTTGCGACTACTGGCTTTTAAATGTAGGCATGGTAATTTTATGACTTAAATACATCTAATCAAATATAAACCCTATGGTATCACAGGAGTTCAAATAAACTAAAGGTTGCATTGTTGAAATAGTATATATAATGATTATAAAATGCAACATTTCAAATTACCAAATCAACAGGAGTTGTTTTTGTTTTTGCAAATTAACATAACGCCTAAACTTTGTGAAGATATTTCACAACTTTTGAATGAACATTTAAGTATAAACTAGGCTGATTGAAGGTGAGAAGGAACTGTTGCCAGTTTATTTATTTTTTGTTTTTTTATTCAGTGATAAGTAGTCTTAGAATTCAATGAGACAATCCAACAACGGTGATTTTTGGAGTGGAGACTATCGGGTTATTCACACAGGAACCATAGAGAATCAACCAGGGCAAGGAGGTGTTGGAGTGGTACGTGGAGTGGAGGATACGTGTAATATAGTTGAAGAACGATACTAGTCAAAATAGATACCAAACCTGCAGAGACTGTGATAATACAGACATATATGCCCACATCAAATCAAGAAGAGGACCACTTGGAAGAAGCGTATGAAGAACTGACTAACGCCACGTATGGTATCAAAGGAGATGCTAACCTGTTTGTAATGGGCGATTGGAATGCTGTTGTTGGAGAGGGAGTTGATGGAAGAGTGGGGGGCCCTTATGGGCTTGGTACAAGGAATGAGCGCGGTGATCGACTTGTGGAGTTTTGCACCAACCACCAGCTTGTTGTGGCTAACACCTTATTTCAACACCATCAGAGGCGACGTTACACCTGGTGATCATAAACGTTACCAGATAGACTTCATTCTAGTCAAAAGTAGATTTAGGAACCAAATTAAAGACTGCAGGGCTTACTCTAGTCCTGATATAGATTCTGACCACAACTTAGTCATGAGTGAATGCCAACTCAAATTTAAGAAGTTGGAAAAGACAAGGAAGCCCACAAAGTGAACCTGGAAAAACTAAAAAATGAAAACATTATTTGCTGCCAAAACGGACGAAAGTGTGGCTATTGAGGAAGATACAGATGTTGAAGCTAAATGGGCTAAGATCAAAATGGAGATGATAAAGGCCGCAGACGAGATTCTTGGAAATCAGAAATTTATAAAAAACAAAGAGTGGGTGACTGAAGAGTTAGTATTAATGATTGAACGAAGAAGGTAATTAAAAAATTTTACAACGGAAGAGGGACAACAAGAGTACAGGAAGCTACGTAATGCAATAATTAGGAAAGCAAGAAAGGATAAAGAGATATTTCTGTAGAACAGATGCAAAGAAGTTGAAGACCTCATGAAGGCTGGCAACTTAGAAACGGCTTACGGGGCAGTGAGGGGTTTCTTTGGGAATGGGAGGATGGTTTATGGCGCACTGCTGGATGAAAGCGGTACAATGGTTTATGAAAAAGAAGAAATAGCTGATACATGGAGATTGTATTTAGAAAAGATCTATGGGGATGACAGAAACACAATTAGGAATGACATGATTGAGAACGAGGGGCTCATAGACCAAGAGGATATAGGCGACAGTATTCTGCGAGATGAATTCGAATGAATGAATTCTGCGAGATAACGCAGTTAGGAACATGAAGGACAGTAAAGCTGCAGGCACTGACTTGGTTCCTGCTGAGCTTTTCAAAGCATCCGGTGATGTTATGAAGAACACCTTATACCAGCTGGTGTGTATCATTTGTGACAAAAAGAAAACCTGAAAACTAACCAAAGATTTAAAAAAATGCATCATTGTACCAATACCTAAAAAAACTACAGCAAAACGATGCAAACAATATCGCACACTTAGTCTTATCTCCCACGCCTCCAAAATACTAACAAAAATAATCTTGAAAAGAATAGAAGGGAAGATTGTGGATATACTCACTGAAGACCAATTTAAGAAGGGAAGAGGCACTCGTGAGGCAATCCTGGCATTAAGGGGGGTGGTCACCCCACTCAAAAATCTGATTTCAGGCAGTTGCTGGTTATATCGCTACGTCGGCATTTATAATGATAACAAAAATCTGTTTTTACCATTCGACGCACGAAAGAATTATCAACAAATCACCAATCAGCTTTTTTTTAATTATGCGAATCATAATTGAGAAACAAATTAGTAATCATACACAAAATTCGATCATTTTCGTTGAAGTAGTACTCGACTATAAGGAGGGATACAAAAATTTCGTTATAAGGAAACAATAGTTTCATCCTTCATTTTTGTATCCAGAAGCATTTCATATATGTAATTGTTACACAATAACTGTAATCGTTTAAACCAAGAATGATGTTTAGCATTTTCGAATTCTAGTTTTCCAAATAGGATAGTGGCGCTGTTTTCTTTCCTCTCTTTTCCCTCACACTCGTTCTGCGAGGGACCGCCGCAGTCAATAGTAAGGGAAGCTAAGAATTATGAGGGTAAGGGTCATTAACCATGGTCTTGTGCTTTCTTACATAGTAGTAGAGAGAGAGATTCTTCCAAATACATACTAGTCCTGTCTTCGGTAATAAATGATTTTTCTACCCTACTTCATATTCCGTGAGAATATGTGTTGCTCTTTCATACTTAATGTCATTTGCTGATTTTAACGATTGCCCGGAAAAAGAATGATTAAACAAAAGAATTTCTACCATGCATTTCTTACGGAAGTGACTGACATTGGATAAATAGATATGTACACATCGGTGATTATTATGTGAGATGAATTTCCGTAGTGAAAGCAAAGAAAATACTAGCGAATTAAGTAAATTTTGCTCTTTTTATAGATGTATTTCAATAGGTACAAAAATGTATTCTAATTCTGTATTCCACGTGATATGTCTTCAGCAGTCTTCCGTCCATAATATTTTTATATAATAGAAGGTATAATAGAAGATGTGGTCTTCTCATGTTGAATTTCTAATTACAAAATTATACACTGGCATATTTATGATTAGAAAACTTGCTAAATGCACCTTGTTTGACATATTATACATGTTATATTACGCAAAAATACATTCTTATTTACCATATGGTATAATGTTATGGAGTATTCAAGAATTGCATCCAAAGCTTTTTCAATGCAAAAGAGGGCAGTCAAAGCCATGATTGGTGTATGTCGTAGAGAACCTGGAGGCCCTATTTTCTCCTCTATAAAGACCCTTTTCATCCTCAACCTTTTGCATGCCACCTGTCTCCTTTGGCTTCTAACGCTCGGAATTAATCCTCTAGGGACCGGCAAGTAGTGCAGCACTCAGTCAGAGGCATCTGAATACTCTTTTTTGGGGTGCTAATTCATTTTTGAGATTTTATCAATTTTTCTTTTTTTCGTGTGAATTTTGGGGACTTTTGCTATTTATATCATCTTCCTGTCATTAGTATTTTTAACTTAAAAAGTTCAAAGCAATTACATACAGGGACAATTAGGATGAACAGATAGAAGACTAACTACTAACAGAACAGCAAGATTACTGGAAAGCTCATAGATTATTCAATTTCTTGTGTTTTAAGAATTTCATGAGTAGGAATAGGTTTGTGCTCATAATGAGAGTGCTTCATTTTTCTACAAATGTTCAAGGGGGTGAATCTGTACCTACATATTGGTTACCCAAAATTATGCCACAAATAATTTTTTTAATGATTGCATGAACCAAATTTCTTTTCCACAAGAAAATTGTCTATTGACAAAGAAATGATCCTTTGGAAGAGTCCCTTGGTTTTCAAGCAGTTTATCAGGGGAAAACAGCACAAATACGGCATCAAACTTTACATACTTGCTGAGTCAACTGGATTTGTTCATAAAATAATTGTTTATACTGGCTCTCAAGACATGGAAGTTGGGAGAAAGGGTCATGTTGTGTTGAGTTTGCTAGATGGAAACAAGGGACACTCGATTTATATGTACAATTTTTACTACAGTGTAGAGTTAACATTGAATCTGTTGGCTAAGGAGACAGATTCGACAAGCACATTATGAAAAAATAGAAGAGAAAACTCAAAATCCGTAATTGGAGCAAAATTAAAATAAGGGGAGGATAGGTCACAGTACATTTGCGGAAGGTAGTGTGTATCTAAGTGGAAAGACTTGATGATGAAAGCCCTAAGTAGATGCCTAGTAAACCGATGGATATGCAAAGACTAATCCAGTATTTGCAAGATAAGGAGGAGAGATCGAAAGACAAAAGGATAGGAGAGAACCACAGGAATGATGACTTCTCTTTCAGCAAAAACCAATGCAAATGAGATTAGGATAGAAGAATTGGAGGGCACATGAGATGAGGAGAAATCTCAATGACTTACAGAATCGAGTGAAAGAAGGAACGAACCAATTCTCACGTGAAAATGCAACCAGGGAAGTTGAAATAGAGGATAGTAGCACTGGAAGGCAATAGGGGGGTAGTGAACCTTGGTCCAATGCCGAGTAATTATCTCCCAAAGCCATCCTTCCATGGGACATAAAATCGAAACCCTCAGTTGTTTTTAAGGGAGGTGGACAGATATTTCATGCTGCTGACAGTTCCCATTCGACATCGATCAATAGCATTTTTAAGTATGTTAGAAGGGAATGCAAGGATTTGGGGGAACACCATAATCCCTGTACCAGAGGAGTATGACGAACTTAAAGATAAATTTATGGCATGCTATTGGATTCATAACCAGCAGTACAAGTATTGAGCAGGTGTAATGATAGGTACCTTTCCGTGCCATCAGAATGATAGGATGAGGGAGTATGCCAATGAGAAGATAGCAGCGGCCCAAATATGCAATCTCGGAGGACAAACTCGCATACAAACTTGTGAGACAGTTCCCAACACTTATTCAGAATCATCTCATAGCTGCACAACTGCCATCGTTGAAGAAGTTGGTAGAGCTATTGGGAAATTTTGATGAAACAAACGAGAGAGGCAGTCGGGGGGTACGAGGAATTAACTAAAATACGAACACTTCACAGATAAATACTATGCGTGAGAAAAGAACAGGGAAGACAAAGTGATCGAGCTGGAGGTGTTGAAAATAATCGAGTAGGAGGGGATGACTAGCTGCTTCGCCACCTCCCAATCGAACCTGACATGGCTCCTTGGTAAATTTTAGGCCATCCCCATTCACTTCCTCCTGAGAGAGGTAAACTAAGTTTGCCTGAATCAAGCAATTCCCATGATTTGGACAAAAGGGGTCGTCCCAATATTAATATTAGTGCAACCTACCAGTTAGAAGGGTAGATCTATAGCAGATTTGGTACATGAAGATGCTGACAAAGTTATGGCGCAGTTAAGTCCTGAAATAACTGTCAAAGGCAAAGATTTGGATATACCAGCACTGATTGATATTGGGAGCGAGGTTCCTGTCATAGAGGAAAATTTCTTTCAAGAACCTTTAAGAAGAAACCTGATGATCCCTTTACTCCCTATCAACAAGTCACATATCATATGTGTGAACAAAAAAATTCTCTCCCAATCACCCGGCAAGCACTGATTAATGTGAGGTTAGGCACGCGAAGTTTTGAGGTTATTTGCCTATTCATAAAAAATTTATTAAGACCGATTATTTTAGGGCTAAACTGGTTGAGAGAAATAAAGTAATTATAGATTTCGAAGTGACAAAAATTAGAATTCCCGATCGGGAAAATGGGGCAGGAGGAAAGAATTTCGATGAGAGAGCAGAGGTAAGAGTCCTGGAAGTAAAAGAAGGGAGAGGAGAGAGAATACCTTTAAAGAGAGAAGATGTTACAGTCAAATTGACTAGCTATAGTCAAATTAGCCAAGTTATTATTTAAGTAGGAGAAGGTATTTTCAGATAAGCCGGAGTTAGTACCAAGGTATCCCCATAGAATTAAGGTAAAGCATCACGAACAAACTTTTTGAGAGCACTCATGAGAACATATGAGTGCCCTCAAAAAGTGTGGCGCCCTGCAATGTTTTCACAGAATATCCGGGAATGAGAAGAGGAACGCCGACAAAAACAGCCATTGGAGATTTTAAACCTCCAACATTATGCCATTAAACTTCACTGTCAACAATCAGAGCAAAGCTGCAACATGCTACGGATTTCCCGAAATTTATTTTTGCCACTTCCTGGGATGGCAGAGAATTGAGCATCTATGTAATGTTAGTGGATGCACTTTTGTAACACATACAAGAAAGGTTTCTTCAGATATTTTGGTCTTTTTGGGTAGAATGTCAGGATGATATAAAATGTTCCAATATAAAAGCATAGCAGAGAATTTAAGAAATATATTTAGAGCAGTTTCCGATGTGAAAGATATGTATAGATAGATAGATAGATAAAGGTCTTTATTGTCGGGCGAAATTGAGACTGATTAGTCCCATCTTACATTTAACCCGTTGCAAAAAAGTGAATAAATAATAAAATAAAAAGACAATGATAATCATAATAAAGAAAAATAAATAAAAAATAAACATTTGGCGAGTCAAAACAAAAACAAATTTGTTAAAGTAGTTCAAATGAGCATAAAGAGAAAAGAAAATATATACAAGTATGTGCATATATATATATATATATACATATATCGATACAAGTAAATACAGTCGATATAAAAAGGAATATAACGTTTGAAGGAGAGTAGGGGTGAGAGTGTGCCAGAACGATAAGGATATGTGGAATAAAAGGAAAAAAGAAAAGGAGAAAAGAAAGATGTTCAGTGAAGGGAAAAGTTAAACTGCTAAAGTTTATCTGAGTCAATGGAGGTTTGATTAAGAAAAAGGAATTGGTAGTAGCGATTCTTGAATGCCAATAGCGAAGGAGAGTTTTGAATATGTGTGGGGAGAGAGTTCCAGAGCCTGCATGCGGAGACATGAAAGGAATTATGGTAAATTTCGGTTCGGTGTTTTCGTATCTGAAGAATGTATCATCCTAATAAGACAATTTTAGGTTATGAAGCTTATATTTTTCATTATTAATCCTGGGTACAACCCAAGAGCAGTCCTATGAGGTGAAACATATGAATGGCAGGATTGACTAAGTACAATTTTCAGATGTATACAGAAGATCATTTATAGTACTCTCGAGTCAAACAATGGACTGTTTGTTTACAACCGCAGAGCCGTGCAAATCATCTTTTTCCTCCAAATTCTCATAATATAGACTCCAAAACAATATAGCAAAATAGGAAACTTTAATTAATTTCCTGTCTAATGGTACTCATCTAGATATCACAGGAGAATTGCTGCTTCTAATTTAATTCTGCAAACAAAACAAAGTCTGCAAATGGTAAGAAAAACCTTCATGAGCATCTCTTACATGGAATCTGATCTAGCATTGAATGAAGGATAATCTACGGCCATTCGAAAAAAATATTTTAAGGAATTTCCTGATAAGGATAGAGCAACAGAAGATAAAAAATCTGATGAAGTTGGGTTTTCATTCTCTAGACAGAAGCTAAAAAAGTGGCCTATCAACGTTGTTGTTTGTTTCCCACCAAATTCTGTTTAATAAGCATTGCGAATCCTTTGAACAGCAATGGAATAAGAATCCTTAAGCTATGCAGGATCATATCTCAATAGACAAAGTCAAATGAGCCATAGGTTACCTGAATTTTCTGGTCTACTCAAAGGAAGATGGATCTGTGGTAAACTCTCCAATCCAACAGTAACATCATTGGAAGGAATTCTTGAAAATGGAACATAGGCTTCTGCAAGGAATTCATTTGCTCCTATCATATCATAATCTTTTACAACAAAATAGAGAAGAGCATTCTTTATTTCCTTTTGCTCTGGCTTCAATGTTCTGCAAAAGAGCAAAATTTATTGCATGGCTATATGAATGTTTTCATTTTAAAATTTTTTTTATATTTCATTTTCATCTTCAAACTGTTTATTTTAGTTAGAGTATATACTCACATAGTAAAAGTTTCATCAAACAAAGGAAAGAGGTTTTTCTTGTGTGTCTTGGTTCTTGGCTTTGGGATCCCTGAAAATTTCTCTTCTGGAAGTAGATGCACTTTCACATATGGATCACAAGAACCTGAAATAAGTCAAATAAGCTTAGAGAATACAAAATAACACTTTGCCCATAATTCTCATGAAGATAATTACAACTGAAATTCAACTGGTACATATTGTTGTGATACTCCGTGTATTACCACAGAATGTATCAGATGAATTATGATGCCTCGAGCATGTCTAATTGCTGCAAGAGGAAATTCATTCAAAGAAAAATATAAACAAATGCAACCAATTCAAAAAACCATTGAGGGTGACATGAATAGAAGGAAATTTCTCGAATGTTCTTTCATCCTTTCTTCCTCAAAAAATATAATTTTGCAATGAAAATTAAAATGACATCTTCAAAGACTATCCGCTAGGTCAGGGCTAATATTCTCCTATTTGAAATGCATTGTGGCGATTTTTAAGATATTTTAAAAACCCTTCCCGATAAGATGGAAACTTGAAACTCGGCATGTGGATAGAGAATGTATTTTACATACACAGTTTAATGTTGCGCTGATGGTCCTTTGTTCGATCCGAGAGTCATTAACATTCCTTAATGCATTCCCAATGGGGATAACAGAATCCTATTTTAGGTCCTTCCTGGTATGATATCGAATTCAAAATTGAACTAAATAAGTTTTATTTTTGCCAGGGCATTACACGTGCTGGCATCCCTACTCAACCACAGTTTTGCCAACCACAGCCCATGAATATCCACGGTTAATTTTTTGATACCCAGTCTTCTCAACCGCATTAACCCTATTCAACCGCGGTCTAAGAGTCAACCAACTCGGCAGTCCGCAATATGAATTCAAGTATAGTTGGTGACCACTAGTTTACCAAGCTTTGCCGAGAGCGGAATCAGAATTAATTTTACTCAGTATGCATATATAACTATGGCAAACCCTGACTTAGTCAGATTAGTTGAGTTGTCGGAAAAGTTTAGTTGTGTGTACTGAAGACAGTTGTCACAATTTTTGGTGAATTTTTGTTTTATGAGCTGTGATGAATCGGAAGTGTAAATCAAGTGAGGAGAAAAGTAGTGTCTCCAAATGTGCAAGACGAGTAATGACACTCCATAAGAAATTAGAATTTCTCGACAGACTTGCCCGCAGAGAATCCTATGCGTCAGTTGCCAGATCAATGGAAGTGAATGAGGCTACTTTTAGGACAATTAAAGAAAATGAGTCGTCAATCAGAACTAGTGCTCAGAGTGGAACTAGCACAAATGTTAAAGTGTCCTACCTGCGACGAAATAGTAACGTCGAAAAAACAGAAAAGGCTCTGAATATATGGATTGAATCGCAGACACAAAACAGAGTGCCGTTAAGCACCTTAATTATCCGAGAAAAAGCCTTGCAGTTATATAAACATTTCGCTTCTTCAGGTGAAAGAAGTGGCGAATAACAATTCACCGCAAGTAAGGGCTGGTCTGAGAATTTTAAGAAAAGACCTAACCTACATAATGTGAAGATTTCTGGTGAAATTGCATCTGCGGACCACAAAGCTTCGAATGAGTTTCCCAATTTGTTTATGTAGTTTATTAAAGAGAAGAGTTACTCAAAAGAGCAATGTTTAATGCCGATGAAACCGGACTCTTCTGGTATAGAATGCCTTCCCGGACTCTTTTATCTCCAAATCTGAGAGAACTGCTCTGGGATTTAAGACTAGCAAAGACCATGTCATGCTTCTTCTATGCTCCAATGCAGCAGGGGATTTCAAAATAAAGCCTGTGCTTATTTACTGCTCAACCCGCAAGCTCTGTCTGGAAATATTAAAATAATCTTCTGGTGTTTTGGCATATATTCCTTATGAGAGAAATGTTATTTTGCTCTGGCATCGAATCCAGGAATAGTATGGTCTTATCTAATTTTTTTCTTAAACCAATTCTTACCATACATCTTCTAGCCAAACACGAACTTCCTATCATTTCGATAAGGGCATCAAAATAAATAATGAAATACTACTTCAATTTATTTTAAATAAGGGATTTTTGCGTCGTCCTAACATCGAAATCAGGACTTTTCCCGAAAAGGTAATTTCTGTTATCGATAGATCCTGACCATATCCATCGGCTCCTTGAGTTTAAATTCCCTTCTTATCCGGGAAGTATTTTTCTTATTTTCCAGAAAATCAAAGCAATGCATTTAAATGGAGGGACTTTGAGGCCCTCTGGAATCGAACCCATGACACTGAGGTTCAAAATCGCAATTTTTCTGGTGGTTACACATTATGGCCAAAGCCTCGTAAAAATTTCAAGTCAATGACGCTTGTGGTTTAGCCTGTGAATTTGTATCCTATCTGGGTATCTGGGTCTATATATGAATGAATCCGGAGAAGCATCTATATATAATAGACCTCAGAGAACCTCAGTGTCATGGGTTCCATTCGAGAGAGCCTCAAAGTCCAGATTTTTCCCATTTGAATGCATTGCATTGATATTCGGGAATTTTTAAAAAATACTTTCCGGATAGGTAGAGAATTAAAACTCAAGGAGCCAATAGATATTTTCAAGATCTATCAAAAGCATAAATGACTTTTACTGAAAATACCCTGGGTTCGATGCTAGGACGATGCAAAAATCTGTCATTTAAAATACATTTAGGTAGTTGTTCATCATTTTTTTGATACCTTTACCTAAATGATAGGATGATCTCGCTTGGCTAGAAGAAGTATATTAAAACTTGATTTCAGAAAAACAATTAGATACCACCATACTGTTCCTGGGTTCGATGCCAGAGCCCATTAAAATTTCTCTCATAAGGAATATATGTGAAAAGTAGGATGTCGTTTGAGGCAGTTGCAGCCAATATTTCTGCTTGAATTTTCACACATAGTTAAATTTGGCGATCTTCTGCTGTGCTGCATAGTAAGTTTACCAGGAAGACCTGGGTTCAATGCCAGAAGATTAAATTGCTGCGAATTTTAAGAATATTTTCAATCCTTTTTTTTTGAGGACCGTCCCAATACGATGCCAACATGAAATTAGTGTTCAGAAGTTATCAGCACATTTGGGATAGAAATGTGGCCAAAATTAAAGAGGAATTGTATCATAGAAATGTATATAAGTAATAAACAGGGAAAACTATTTTTTATTAATTTTTTCTCCCTATATTGCGGCTCGCAAAACCTAAAAAGAAAGTAATAAATGTTTCTTAAAAGTACTTTATCTTTTACCTTATGATCATTGGTTTGAGGCTAAGGCATCATTTACATTCAATTCTATATCAAATATTGTACATTTGAAAGGCGTAATACAGAATTAGGTTTGAGAACCTTCTCAATATGATGTCAACTTGAAATTGGTCAATATGCTAGCAGAATGCAACTTTTCCTCGTATAGGTATATCTACGCCGTGGCTGCCAACAATGGTCCCTATATTGTAATACTCGCGAGGGATATTGTTGTTGACTTTGCCTAATAACGAAGTGGGGGAATTGCTGCCCAGCATATGCGGCTGAGGATGGGATACTCTGCATAAGTTCTTCTTTGTAAATGAGATTCGATAAATAAATGTATTGAAAATGCACTAGACATGTTTCTTAGGCATTGATTTTCCCATCCGAATCTCAAGAGCTGTGCTGTATGGGTATGAGTCAATCTCAGGATTTCTGGAATCAACGAGGTTTAAATATGTGGTATTTTTCTAAATAGATACTCTCAAGTAATAATGACTAAAAGACCTTCTTATTAGGTACAAATCATATCTTACCATTGCTGTCCATAGGTTTCAGGTTACGTGCATTCATGACCTCTATTCGGAGCAGGCTTTCAACAAATTGGAAGCGGACTGTGAGGAGTCCATGACAAGATGATTGTCCACTAGCCTCCAATTGTAGCTGTTCTCCTAGCCTCTCTAAATGATACTGATGTATTAGCTCGTTCGTCTCCATTCCATGCAATGAGAGCAGAGATTCCATCCTTGCAATCTTCTTCTTGCTCTCGCGCCTCCTCCCCTTCTCCTCTGAACAATCTTCCGCTGGAAGATCCATTTCTTTTATTTTTTGACAACACTGCTCCTCTCTCTGAAAGAAGCTCAACAGCATCTTCAAAGTTTCATGCAGGTTAGAGAAGAATGATGGAGGGCGACGTTTCTGTGGATTTGAAACATGATGTCAGAGAAATTGTAATAACATGATTTATGGGTTATGCAAAATATCAATCAGCTAAAATTATCAAAATAGAAGAACATTGTACAGCCAAAAAAGTTATCATCTAAAATGCAACAGGCATAACAGAAGAGGATCTCAACAAGAGAGAATCTATGAGCTTCTCTGTTTTGAGTCTGCTTATCATCTTTCTCTATTGACCTGGCATTTTTTGAAGACTTTTGATATTATTTTTATATATACTTACTATAAGTCATTGCTTTTGATGCTATGGAAGCAGTAGAGTATTACGTAAGAATATAAAATTCGTATTTCCTTAAATTGGCTTCAAACTCACTCCAAATTGTTGCAATTACTTTGGTAATCGAGATGTTTTTCTTGGCGCACTTAAACACCATCTATGTATCTTTTGCAGAATTATGGGTAATAAAAGACTATCTTCCAGTCTTATTAGCCTAAGCTTTGTGTGTTTTTTTTTTTGCTACGCCGGTAATTCCTCAATATCCACTGCCTAAAGAAATAATCACTACAGGGCCCAGGCAGTTGCACAAGGAGGACTTGAGTCTGTGGGTGTGATTCAGTAATTCGTGTGCATTTTTTCATATTAGTAAACTTTTAAGCTTAAGTCGTGAGACCACGTTGTGGCAAACTGAATTTGATAGTTTGTCTGTTGAAAATGGGTGAAGAAAGTGCGACATTGGTCAAAAAATTCACAGGGTTGCTACTTGCCATGTTTTCCAGGCCAAAATTTTCATTTCTCCATATTCAAATACCTTTTCTATCATAAGCGGGTATTTTAAAGATGATGCAAGAATAGGAGCCAAATACATTAATGTATGCACACCATAGAGTGATAACAATATGCCTTGCAGTGAAATACATGAAAAACGGGTTGGTTTTGATTCTTTTATTAAAATATGAATTGCATTAAAACAAAGGTCTTCCAGAATCAACACGGGTACAACAGCATTAATTAGGATAAAAATTTGAATCTTATGTTTAAGAGACTAACTGAATCATCACACATTGGTGTGCACACACCTCAATTTTAGAGCTCTCTTTGCTCATCCTATAATTGGAAATGTAAGATTTAGGTTGCATTGACTAGATTAAGATTGCATTAATTACATTTAGATTATACAAGATGATTAGAACATGCAAGTTGTTGTGGATAATGGATTAGTACATGGAAGGTTATTATACCATCAAAGGGCAGAAATAGAATACATGTTGATGCACATGAGAGCTCATTCTAATCCCACAGGGTCCATTTTGTAATTTGCTTCTGCCATATTTGTCGATTTTCATTTAGTAGGCGGGACCTGGCACGACAAGTAAGAAGTAGACAAAGACAAGGAAAGTGAACACAGCTGAGCGTTATGTTGCAACATATAAGCGTTGAAAAGGGGTGAAAATATAGCCCGTAGACATTTATGGGATGTTATCAACCCTTTTGACGTTGCGCCGGAAGAATTCTGTAGGAAGTTTAGGGTGCCTCAGGAGGTTGTGATACATCTAAAAAATGTATTAACACCTCACCTGAGGGAGACTCTATGGAATTCTGAATCATGTGGGAGAGTCCAGCACACGGGAATGGAGGAAAGGAGAAGCGGTGATAAAATGTTTACATTAAAAGAAACGCGCAATGAGATACAGGAAATGCTTCTGGCCTGAACTTGAAAAAACACTTCTCGAATTGGTCATTTCCGAGAGAGCGAAAGGAAGTCAACAACTTGCCTCTTGCTGAAAGAAAAAGGACTTACAGAAGAATACAAAATAGAAAACTTTAAAGCCTACCCATCATGGGGATTTAGTTTCATGAAACAAAATAATCTGTGCATTCGCACAACTTCGAGTGTTGGGCAAAAACTACCCCAGGACTGGGAGGCAGAGAAATTTAGATTAAGGATGAAGTGCCTGTTAGTTTTGATCTTCGTGGTTCCAGGACAGTACATTTAAAAGGATCCAAAGAAGTTTCCGTAGCCACAACTGGACACGAGAAGTCAAATTTTATGGCTGTCTTAAGTGTAACATCCGATGGTGGAAAGCTACCACCCTTGGTTATTTTTAAGAGAAAAACATTGCTCAAAGGAAACTTCCTGAAAGGCATCTTGATTGCTGCAAATGAGAAGGGATGGATTAATCAAGAGATGATGAAAGTGTGGGTTGAAACTGTGTGGGGAAAAAGGAAACAATCCTTTTTCAAACCAAAATCTTTATTGATAATGGACTCTTGCCGTGCTCATATTACTGACAACACGAAACGGTTAGTGAGCAAATATTCCAAGCTGGCAATAATACCGGGTGGATTGACAAAAAAGATCCAACCACTGGATTTATCCATTAATAAATCATTTAAATAAAAGTTACGATCTAGTTGGGAAAAGTGGATGTTGTCTGGTATGAAAGAGAACACAGAATTGAGAAGGATTAAAAGAGTTTCTTATGAAGAAATAAGCCGGTGGATCCTAGAAAGTTGGCAGGGTGTCAGAGTAACTTGTGTAAAAAATGGATTTGAAAAAACTTTAGACAATATTTCAACGCCAGTGCTAGAAGATAAGGATGAGTCAACATCGGAGAGTGAACTCGGTGATGTGCCCGAAGATATAATAAATGCACTTAATTCATTTAATTGTGATTCAGGTGACGAATTTCTTGGATTCGAGTGATCTACCTGTCCTATAATATCCTACTTATATGTACGTGTATATAATACGACATACTCTATGTATACGCGAGGTACTATGTATTAGAATATAGAAGTACTACGTATTAGAATAAATGAAGTATAGAAATTATGTTTCTTCTTTTCCTCATGGATTTATGAGATGAAATAACTGTAATAGTAGCAGATCTGTATAAAATAGAATGCAATTAGAAAGGCATGCTTCCAGACTAATTTATTTTTGCGAGACTATTCTTTAAATTATTGTGTACATAGGTATGTATTTGTTTGGGGTTTTTCAATTTCCATTACATAACGCGCATCGTCATTTTTTTCGATCATCTGAATATTTGGTATAGATATCCTGCACGTTATCAATGGGAAAATAAGGTAATGGACCCTCAAACTGTTGGAGAGGCACTCTACAGAAATAGAATGGTCAGAGGCCCTGAGTTGAAGTCACTGATTCAGAAAGAACTTTTCAATTGGTTGGCCCTTGTGAGGGAAAATCCACAGAAATTTGCAAGTGGACGTTCAGAGAGAAGAAAGATTAAAGATGGCAAGGCAAGTCACTAAGGGTTGTAGACAGTAGTATGGGGAAGATTACAATGAAAAATTTTCTCCTGTGGTGAGCCATTAGGCTTTTGATTGTATTAGCAGTAAAACTTGATTTAAAGATTTAGCATCTTGACGTGACAGCTGCTTTTTTTTTAATGGTGAATTAAATGAAACTGTTTATATGAAGCAACCAGAGGGTTCTGTGAAACCAAGGGCTGAGAGTGTGTCTACTTAAAATAGCAATCTATGGACTGAAACAAGCCTCGAAGTAATGGAATGCTAAATGTAAAAGGGTATCTGAGCATAAACTTATTTCCATATTATCATTCCGTAAATTTATTTTGCTTTAGAATTAGTGGCAACAAATACATAGGGTAGGATATAATCATGTATGTAAGAATATGCATACAATGTTCATACATTCAAGCATACAATTAGAGCTTCTGCCAGTTTGTCCCACCTAAAATGCAGAGCAATCCTTACATTTTAATTTCTGTACTTCCAAGAGATCATAAATGTCTTCTTCATCTTTAAGCCAAGAAATTTTAAGAAAGAATAGGTGAGACATGAAAACCAGCATTGAAATTCAGGGGCAATAGATTCTACTGACAATAAGAAATATTTCCCAAGAAGGGTAGCTGTACCCATCTTATTAAAGAATAATTATGGGTAATCAGTATAGGATGTCAGTATTTCTAACTCTGTATCTGATACTGGCTGATGGACTAAACTGGTCATTCATTAAAAAATCAAGAAGAAAATACGAAGCCTAGTTTTTAATAGTTAAATAGCTTTCCTCCATGTCAGGGCAACTCAGATTAGATTAAGGATTGATTACATCTAATTTAAAAGTTTTCCTAAATGTAATTTCTGTAAAAGAACGGCAATAACTCAATGACTATAAAGAATGGTGGAAATAACCAAGAAAAACTTTCAAACCTTTTTGTTTGCAGTTTTATCAAGTAACAGCTTCTTCAATCAATTTGACCACAAGGAAATTACTCAGAGTATTAGAACCAAAGAAAGTTCCATCCATTGCAAATGGATTGAAAGTGTTCTGCCGGGCTGGATGAGGTAGATTACTTAAATCACAGATCATCCTGAAACCACTCCTTTACCTAGTAAATGAGTCTCTGATTAACGGCTTATTTCCAGATGCTCTAAAAGTTTCTAAGGTTATTCCTGTTTTAAAAAGTAAAGGAGATGACAAAAATCCAATGAACTATGAGAGGAGGCCCATTTTGCTCGAGATTTAGTGATTTCCTTGAGAGGAACAAATTACTCTCACAATGTCAGTTTGGTTTCCGAAAGGGCAAATCAACAGAAAATGCTCTGATTAATGCTATTAACTTTGTTACCGAAGAACTTAACAAAAAATTGAATGCTTTAGGAATCTTTCTGGATCTGAGCAAAGCTTTCGATCTAGTTGACCATAAAATCCTACTAGACAAATTTCACAGAATAGGCATAAGAGGACATGTTTTAAAATGGATAGAAACTTATCCCTCCAACAGGTCGCACATTGTCAAGATTAGTACAAAGAATAGCAATTTCAATTCTAAAACTTTGCCTATTAACTGTGGGGTTCCCCAAGGTTCTATACTCAGTCCTATTCTATTTTTAATCTTCATAAATGGCATAGCTAATATACTTGATACCAATGGAACCTGTATGATAATGTATGACAATGACATAAATATTCTATTATCTAATCCTAATATCACTAACATAGCACCTATCAGAGATGCAATAATTTTCAGATCATCAGAATGGTGCCTGCATAATAGACAGAACTCAAATCAAGAAAAAACTCAGATAGTTGTTTTCGGAACCAAGGATAAACATTTTGATAACTTCTGCTTGAACTTCAAGGATCTAAGGTTCACATCTTCTGAGAACCTGAAATTCCTTGGGCTACATATTGATCCTTGTCTCGCCTGGAGCAACCATGTTGACTACCAATTTAAAAAACTTAATTCAATCTTCTATTTATTTCGTGTATTAAGGGACTCAGTTAGTCAAAAAATCCTACTTAATATGTACTATGGTCATTTTTATTCCAGGGTCACATATGGAATTACACTCAGGGGTTCTTCAACCAGACTGATTGAAATTTTTAGAATTCAGAATAAGGTCAAAAAAAGAATTGCAAATGCACCTTGTAGAGCTGCCTGCAAACCATTATTTCAAAAATTTGAAATTTTAACTGTGCCATCTATTTACATATATAATGTCTTATTGTTTGTTAAAAGGAATATCAACAATTACCAATTAAATGAGTCCTTTCATCACCATGACACAAAAAGGAAAAAGAGATTTACATTTATCAAGATCTCTCAATAAATACCATGCAAGAGCCACAAAGGTGATGGGCATAACTATATACAATAAACTACCATCCAAAATTAAGGAGATTGGTAATTTAATGACTTTTAAGCTTACCATTCACAAGTACTTACTTGAAAAATGTTATTATTCTGTTCAGGAATACTTAGAGTGATTTAGAATATGACTTTTTATTAGAGTGAATTACAACTTGACTTGTCCTATACATACTAACTGTATTGTCTTTGGATTAATACAAATTATTATTATTATTATTGAGAAAGGGTATTGACAATAGGAAGAATGTAGACATCCTGAGCCCGATGTTTAGAATTAGTTCCCCTTTCAGGGGAAAAGATGGTTAAGCAGTTTTACTAAATATTGCAATTGGGTGTAAGAGTGAAAATCACCTAAGCTATGCTTAAAATTTTTGCACTGAGAATCTACAAGGGATCTGCAAAGAGCCCACAAATGCTCTGGACAGTCTCCCAAACTGCCCTGTTTGTCCCAAACTGTCTCTGCAATAGAATAGGAATAGAATTGATAATATGTTAACCATATAAAGATCACATATCCCGTCCCGTAGAAATTTAAGCTTGGGAAAATTCTTAACTGAAGCCCAAATTCTATTCTTTCACCAAAAAATGTTTCCTTCCATTCCCTACTGGTAATGGAAAGTTTATCTTGTCCTTCTCCCTTCCCTATTTCATTTTGTTCAGTTTAATGTTTTTCTGTGAATTCTACCCGTTCACCTGCAGGAACCCTCCCAGCAAACACGCCACATATTCACACCATGTGGCATTTTGGTGGTAAATGTTGTTAATTTGGTAAGAAAGTGGTAAAATCGTGGTCATAACCACATTAGATCGTGCTAACATCGTAAAAATTTTAATACAAAATTTGGTGTAATATACAAAAAGTGAAGCAAAGTAAATTATCCCAATTTCCAATTCCTGTATAAGTAACGCTACATGAAATCCAAAATCTTTTTTGAGAATATCTCAATGCACGCATGAAAGCCAAAGTTCGTTAAAAATTTCGACACGATCTGCAGTTGCTAAATCGGATATTTTTGATGAGAAAATTTCAGATACTTGTAGCCAGGATAACATTTATTTTATGGTAAGTAGGTTATTAGTGAAAATATCGCAGTGGCAAAATTGGTTATTTTAGAGATGCTTTGCCATTGCATATGCCATAAATTCTATCCGCAGCATTTTATTTTATTGTAGGTCTGTAAATCTAACTAAAAGAGTCTTTGGGGGCACTAAAAAATTTCGAAAATGTTTGCAGCTGCACAATTAGGACAGCGGCCCTCATTCAAACCCTGGTTTATGGCTACTCCGCGTGTGCTCTTTCCTGCGTTAGCACTGCTGTGATTCTATGGAAGGGATAATCTTGGAAAAAAGGTTCCCCACAGCACGTGCTCGCTCCTTTCACACTGACTGCCTCACGATGCTGCTTTCCCAGGGGCTTGTGCCCTGTCCAGTTGTAACCCTGGTTTTATCCTACTCTCGGAAAACCCCGCTGTGGAAATTCCCGGCCATCCAAGATATAGGTGTTTGACCCTAGGGCTTTCCAATTAGTGCTTCCCTAACCCTATCCACCCCTGCGCAGAAACTGCGGCGACTACAGGTCTTCGACAGATCTTGTTTCCCATTGGCCAAATTTTCTAGCTGTATTCAAAAATATTTTCCGAATTGAAGTCTTGAGATTTACTTATATCTGGAGAGATCAGTTGGCCTTTGAGCTGTGTAGTTGCGTTTCTTGAGAGTTAAGTGTGCTACTTTGACAAAGTATCCCCCATTATTGATATTTGCATCCAGAAATATCAATATTCCACATATTGTTATATTCATCCCTATCATCTACAAGCCTTAGTAGATATAATAATGGCATCATCCAGCAAGCGCCAGAAGTTATCCGAAACCACCGAAGAGGATATAACGTCTCATGATTTTAGTGATGAGGACAGTGAAGAAGATGTGGAGGACGTTTACATCAACACTGATGCAAGTGAAAGTGAATCCGATGAAGAGGAGATTGCCAAGGACATCGAACAAGCCACGAGCATTCCGGGGCATCCCTATGTATGGACTGCTGAGGAAGAGGCGGCACGAACACGATTTACATTTGTGGGTGACTGTGGATTACAAGTGCAAGTGGGTGAAGCAGAAAATATTTTGGATTATTTCGAGTTGTTTGTTGGCAATGAACTGTGCGAGATAATTGCGGAGCAAACAAACATTTATGCAAAGCAATTCTTTGATTCAAACCCTAGCTTGAAGCTGCGATCAAGATTATGCGAGTGGGTAGAAACAGACTCTAATGAAATAAAAACTTTGTTAGGTGTGTTTATTTTGCAAGGGATTGTGTTAAAACCTGATTATGATACGTACTTTTCTAAACGAAGAAGTATAGCCACTCCGTTTTTCTCCAAAGCTTTTACGGAGAAGAGATTCCATCTCCTTCTTAAATATTTACACTTTGCAGACAATTCAACATATACTCCAGATTGTTCAGGGAAGAAACTTTTTAAGATATTCCATGCCTTGCGATATTTAGTGGAAAAATTTTCTCCTGTGTACATACCCTGTCAGGCAATCGTAGTGGATGAATCCCTTCTTTTATGGAAAGGTCGTTTATCGTGGAGACAATTTTTACCCTCAAAGCACAGTTGATTTGGAATGAAGTTCTTCGTTCTGTGTGAAAGTCTCTCTGGATATATTTGGAACTTTATAATATATACTGGAAGAGACACCAATTTCCGTGAAAAGTATAAGGAAGAGAGCATTACCGGTCGCATTGTTCTCGAGTTATCAGATCATCTTTTAGACAAAGGCTACACATTGTACTTGGACAATGCGTTTTAACAGAAAAGAGTTCCCCAGTACCGTACAGTCAGCGAAATTGAAGATTGGTGAAATATCAGCAGCTTTCCGGGGCAAGCAGATGGTGATGAAATGGAAAGATAAGTGAGACGTAGTTATGGTCAGCACATTTCACAGACAGGAGATGTGTAGCATTGAAAAAAGGGGGAAAGTGCAGATGAAACCGGGTGTTGTGCTAGATAACAACATAAATATGGGTGGAGTGGACAAAAGTGATGGACTTATGCAAATGTATAAGATTGCCCGTAAGAAATCAAAAATGTTTTATCAAAAAATATTCCGACATTTGATGGACATGGCAATGTTGAACGCGTTTGCTCTATATAAAATAAATGGTGGCAAAATGCAAAGAAAACAATTCTTGATAACATTGGGCGAGAAGCTGGTGGAAAAATATGGAAGAGAACAAAGTGCAATCATTGGAAGACCATCAAAATCTCCACAGCCAACTCGGCTCACAGAAAAACATTTTCCCGATTTTGTTCCTCCTACGAAGAAGAAGTCCCCCACTAGAAGATGCGTCATCTGCTGCAAGACGGGAAAGAGAAGGGAGACGAGATACTGGTGTCCTGAGTGTGAAGTGGGATTATGCCCTGCACCATGCTTCAGATTATACCACACTAAAGCTAATGTTTAATTTATTTAATTTTATGATATTGAAGATATTTAGATGCTTGTATATATTTGATTGATGCCAAAAAATGGAAACTATTCAAACTGCTGACTAGAGGGATCATCACCGAAAAGAAACAAGATATAAGGCGATAAGATATAGGAGACGTGAGGGACCGAGGGGATATTGAAACTCGCGAGACATCTTCGATTACGAGATATGCTACCTGCAAGACGAATATAGAACCGTGGCACTTGTTATAACGATACCTCAGATTTTGATCACTCGTTATTATGGATGTAACTCCCTATTCTTTTTGTTGTGAGACAAACAACGTCCAAAGAATCACTCACTATAATGCAACTCTCGTTATATGTCATACTCATTATAATGGACTTCTAGTGAAATAATTTTAGTTTTTATTTCTTACAAATTATAGTAGTAATTAAGTTTTACAAATTATAAATATCTATTATATACAGGTTCTTCTATATTACATAATCTACCACACATATCATACATTACACATTTCCTTGATTAATATTTCATAAAGTAATAATAATATTGTTTATAGCATAAACTATAAGCTATGTAAATAATTTATGTAATTATATTAATTTCAATCAAGTATGATCAAAATCTACTGCCAAAAGTTTGTATGATAGAATCAATGAAATATAATTACTCTAAATACAAATGATGGATATACTTGCCTCAACTCCAGATTCAACCAGACTGAGAAGAACTGTTTCCAAATTCTCCCAGATTATCTCTAAAGTCAAGTCAAAATTTTCTGCACTCAAACTCGAATGCAGTGTCATAAGATTGTTGTCTAAATATGACATTAAACGATCCATAACATTACTCTCTTGATTAAGTAATTCAGCTCCTTCCTGTAGGAACCTTTGCATTGCTGGGGACATCTATTTATTGAATAGAAAAGATAATTAGTTTTCAAATTCACTCCCTTAGTCACTTTGGATCTATTTAAAAATCTGACTTATAATCGATTCTATATTTTAAATTTGATAACATGATTTAATCTATCATTTTATTAAAGTGAAGCCCATGGCACGATATCCTTACAAGGCCTAGCCAGGGGGTATTTACCATGTGGGTGTAAACGTGTCATCAACTCTCACCTCGCCATAATTGGCTTTTTGTAAAAGGGACTCGCTACCTCTTAATTCAGGTAGCTTCCCAATTGTTTTGATGCTGGGTAAACAAAATCACCTCCACCGAGAACCGAATTCCGGATTGCTTCCACAGAAAGCAAATGAGTTACCAAAATGGCCACCCAGGAGCATTAATCTACCATTTTATTCTAGTTAATATCATAAAATAATGTATAGAAAATGGTCAACGAAACTTTAATCTAATATCATAATTTATTCCATGAATAAACTACAGCACTTAAAATTGGACTTTTTAGTGAGTACGGAAATACATAGATTTCAGACTTGATGGAGGTCAAAAATATAACACTATTGATTCCCTCCTTCCCCATGCATCGCTTATTTATCCAATACTCTCCACTGAACTTAACTTTCTCCTATAAAAATAATCTGATAGATTCATTCATTAGTAATGAGGATTCTTTGGCAATAGTGGTGCTCTTTGCAAACAATAGTTTTAGAGTCAGCTGAAATGACTGAAAACATTAAATTCAATGTCAACTTTGTGCTGTTTGATCCCAAGGATTATTTTAAAACTTCCACTTTGCCTCCCTATCAATAGAATTATTTTATATCTGAAGAATCATTTACTAATGATTTCCCTCTATTTGTATGAACCCATTCCAAAGCACCAGCTCTTAATCATCATCTCATAAATAGGAAGAGTTAATCAAAATATAATATGGATAAAAATTGATGACTGACTGGATATTTCTGCAAACTATTGACTCTTTACAATTTTACATTTTTTTATTATTATTAACCCTTGATTATTTGTGTGGAAGATGCTCCAGGTAGTGCATTTTGTTAAGATTTTTGCTATATAATGATTATTTCGTTAATTTTAAGTAAAAAAGGATGGAATTTTTGCAGTGTTACCAAATTTTATTGATGATCTTATAAACATCTTAATGATTTTCAAGCACCCATGAATAAAGTAATTCATTATCAAGGATGAAAATCATATTATGCATAAAAACTGAAAAAAAAAATAATTTGGATATTTTTAAGATTATGCTAAATATTTTTTTTAAATACAGATGCTCCCCAACTTACAATCGTCTGACTTATGACTGTCCGAAGTTCAGATCAAAATCTTTTGAAAAGTGTAATTTCAAACTACGATAAAAATGTAACAAAATTTTCATTTTGCATGGCTCTTATTATTGAGCACAAAGTTTTGAGCTGCTATATAATACTATGTGAGGGAACGCGGTAATTTCATATGTGTAAGTTTCATGTATCATTTCTTATCCTCGAGTCTGAGCTATTTTGTTCAGTTTCCATTTGGTCGTTGTTTCACTAGTTGCGTTTTAGGCAGCGCTAGCTCGATCACCGTGGGAATCTACGAACCATTTGTCTTTACTATTTGACGAATTCTGATATATATGTCGAACTGTTCCATAACCCAGGGGTTCCCAAACTTTTTCAGTTCGAGTCGCACTTAAGCTTTTTCTCAGCGCCCTGTTACAACCTAATTATTATATTATATATGTGTTATATATATTATATAATAATACTAACCTAGTGCCTCACGGTGCCCCAGGCCATCATAGAGTACACCCCAGGTCGTAGGCTGCAGCACACAGTGGCCTATGCCCTGGCGTGTACTCTATGACGAAGAAATTAGTGAGAGGCCGCTTCAGCGCACAGTTTGGGAAAGCCTGCCATAATCCTTCTTTGATAATAAAATTTATTTGCATACCATTTTTGTTGAAATAATTGGGATAATTACATATTCTTAAAATTTACATTCTTTTCTAATTTGGATAAAATTTAATTTTTTAGACAGTTGGAATTAAATCCATGTCTTCCAAGCGAAAAAGGTACAGTGATATTACGGATAGTACTAAAAGAAAAAGGAAAGCCATCGATTTAGGGCAAAAGCAAACCATTGTCACTCAGCATCAAGCAGGAGAAACAGTGACTGCCTTAGCTCAGAAATTTAGTCTTTCGAAGTACTCGGTTAGCACCATTGTAAGGACGCTGATCGAATAATGGATGCTGTGAAAAGAAGTACACCATTTAGATTTAAGATTTAGATATATACCCCGCGAGCTGCCAGAGGCATATGGCAGGGGGTGTAATGCACCACCGTTATTCATTCCTCCCTATTAGCATCTCTAATAGCCTACGGAAAAAACAACCAAATGTAATTATCCGTCCTTGTGATTACTTCCCTACAATGCCTTCCCTATATATTGATAAAATCATTAAAAAATACCGATATGAGCTGTTAAAATATAATAACAAAGAAGGTCAGTTCTTTTTCTGCATAACGGCAGAAATCAACCTCCACGGAGGGTGACTTATGCTAAACCTCATATCATACATCCGACTTGCGACCAATTCGACTTACGACCAGATGTGCAGAATATAACGAGTTCGTAAGTCAGGGAGCGTCTGTATAACTATTCTATTAGGTTTAAATAATCAAAATTTTCAATTCTAAAATTAAGCAAAATAAATTTCAATATTTTCCCAGTATTTCATGCAAGGCTATCACAACTACAAAACGATTTAACATGAAAAAACAATCTTTATCACATATATTGCATAAACAGTTATTTATCTTTACTCAGGAATAAAACATTGGCAAAGTTCATTGCATTATCATATTCAGGGTTAGATTCTTTTCCGATTCAATTTATCATATAAATATTTTTGTATCTCCTTCGTGCTTTGCAACAAAATTTGGAGAAAACTGGATAACAATGATGAAAACAGTTGGAAATAATGATAGTTATATATATATTAATTGGGAGTAATAGTCAACAATTAATATAAATTTTAATTTAGTTTCAAAATCGTGTATCAATAACAGTGTTACAAAGACAAGGTGAGGCCAAAACACCTACCTCTGGCAACCCTCACTGTGTATTCTTTTTGCTACTGGAAAAAATGTGGAAACAATGTTTATAACTTGAAGAGAATTTGTTTGCAAAGAGAAAATCATAATGTAATGCTCAATTTTAATGTAGTAAATGAATAAAATTTTTTTATATTTGTAACATTTAAAATAAAAAATTCTTAAAATATAAAAGAACTATGCAACAAAATATTTCATTTTACATTTATACACATAGCCTATGCTTGCTATGAATTCTTTTGTGATGAAATGATTAGTAAATGGTCTGAAATAGTTCCACTTTGGAACATAAAATTTGAAGAGGCAAAGATTATCTCAAAAGAGAAACAATACTATCCATGGGTTATTAGGGAGTCCATCAACATTTTAAAAACCCCTAACAACATCAACAGAGAGGATGGACATTTTCTGCAAAACTCCTGGAAAGGCTTCCTACGAACAATCCAGGGGCAACGACAAACTGACGAATCACAGAACAGCAGTGATCGGACGAATCACGGAGAAGGAAGGGCACTATATAAGGACGGCCAAAGTACTCATCTTCGACTTGAAGAAGCCAACTGCAACATAATGTGGTTGCTTCAGTTAGTGGGCTGGAACCCAAAAGAGGGAACAACCGATTGCTGCAGAGATCTCTTTTGAACTGCCTTGTGAAGTTGGTGGGGTATAAATGTTCATTAACATAAACTAGTTTAAAATATAATTTATAAGCCTCAAATTTAGTCTGATACAATTTTATTTTAAATAACACTTTCAAGGGTTGGTAATACTGATAAGGATTAATTTTACTATTCTGAAAATGTTGCTAATCGTTTTGTTATTGTTGAAAACTCCTAAACTGAAAGTTTTATAAAAAGATTTGAAAATCTATTTTTGTCCCATATTCTGATGTTTTTCCAAAATAAATTAATTCATTTTTTATTTGTTCTGATGGCTTTTAAAAGATTATTGTGTAATTTTGCTAAATGAAATCAAAATGATAAATCTACCTTTACATAATTCAAAAGCTTGAAACACCTAAGTCAATTTTTAATTCTAAAATATATAAATTATATGAGTAACTGCAATTTTGGTACATGTTTAAAAAATTTATTTATTAAAATTATTTTTTAAGTGTAGCGAGTGCAAGAGGAAACTCAATAAAGGCACGCTTTAAATGCGAGAGATGGTTTCATTTTAGTTGTGGGGATGTAAAAGAGGTGTGTGAGGATGTGTGTTGGATGCGGCAGAGACAACGAAAGGAGGAAAATGGAGGATATAGGCTAAGGAACAAACTAACTGCGACAAAGCAGAGGAGGAGGAAGGGAAGCTGCTATGGTGAGGGATGGGCCTAGGCGGAGAGGAAGAAGAACATCCGGATATACTGCTGATGGGCTGAGTATAGGTACAGCGACAACGCCTGTAGGAAAAAGGGGGCAACGGTAGAGTGGGCATCAGAGCGGATTGAAAGATGGGAAAGATGATTAAGATACAAAACGGCTCAGAGGTTTTCATATTTTTATCAAGTCAAAAAGATCTGCCAAACTTGGTTGAAATCAGTCACCTCAATTTTGCCGATTTTCTTGTCGAATTGGCGTTGAATGATCCATGTACATTCTGTGATCTCTAAACTGTTATTTAAAAACTAAGAAACAATACTCAGTAATCTGTGATGAATGGTTTCATAAAAACAGTAAAGAAATCTTAAATATTGAAATATAACGATTGAGGATAATAATTAAATGGTAGTACAATAGACAAATGCCCTCAGGTGGCCAATTGGGTAATGCGCTCTCTTTCAGCAGAAGCGGTTCATTCACAGTAGGGGCAATGATGTTTACCAAGTATTGTAATAATTGGGAAGCTTCTTGAATTAAGAGGTAAAGTGTCCAGGTAAGCCAATAATGGTGGTGTGAGAATCAATGCGCTGACCATGGGTCACCCATGGTGAGTGCCGCCTTGAAAGGCCAAATCCTATTGTAAGGATAACACCATGGACTTTATATAATAGACTAATTACCTTATCTGCAACTTTCCGTATTATATCAGCTATCTTATTCCCAACAGTTTCCTCTGCATTTGCAACCACTAGTTTCAAAGTTTCACGGCAACGCTCAGCCTCTAATTCACTGCGATATTCAGCAAGCTTATTTAACACCTCTTCTGTGTCCAAATCTTGCACAAAAGGGGCAAGAGATTCTTGGACATATCCAATGTTGTTGATGGCCAAACACCACTTCATACAATGAAAGCATCAATTTAAATATCATTAACGTAATTACACAAAATGGCTACCTTTATAAAATTTAGCTTTAGGATAATAGTCATTACAATAAAATGTTATTATAAGCAAAAGTCAATTTAAGAATTTATAATTGAATAAAAATCACATAAAAGGAGGATAAAATAAATGTTGAAAGTAATGAATTTATTAGAATGATTGAATAAAAGATAGGAAAGTGATTTGAAACAGTCAAATATTTGAACAGTAATTCTCAGATGTTCTGAATATTCAATGCCAAAAATTCTAGTTTTTCATTAAATTCTTAATTTTACAGCTACAGCATTCAATAAAATCTCAAGTATTAACTAGCTAAACTAATCATAGCCAAGCGATATATAGCTTAAAAGGATATAAATATTTATTTAAATATAAAACTCATCATTTTAAAATATGATAATAACAGACTTCTAAGAAAAAATAATTTACCACATAATAATGTACAATTTTATATTAAACCAATAAAAGCAATTTAATTAAAAAGAAAACCAGTATTATTAAACAATTATTAATCAAAAATGTATAATTTTCTCAAGAAAACAGACTTAGCTAACAAATTAATTCAATGAATTGATATATTATTTATTTTTCATTCTTTAGAGCTATTAAACAAAATGTTCCCCTAACAAAAATCTATAACAGATAATTTTTCAAATTCTAGGAGGAACAATTGATAATGATTTATTTAGTAATAAAATTAAATTCAATGGCATATTTAAGACCTGTATAAGATATTGTCTCTCAAAATATGTTTAAAGTTAAAAAATCATTATTCATTGTCTATAATGTACCTGAAAATTTAAGCTGTGTACTTTTTATGAGCGAAAAAGTCACAACGGAGAAACAGTTACCTCATTTGTTACTTGAAATTTCTTTTCATAAGCATCTTCAGTCTCACCCATGCCTTCAACCTTCTTCTCCATTTTGTCAGCATAAAAAACAGAACAGCGGCAGATGTCCTGAAACCAGAATATCATTTTCAATAGCTGCTTTATAAATAAGGCAAAGAAACAAACAAAACATTTGTAATTTCCACAAGATTTAATTTTAAAGTAACTAAAGCAACAGCTTTCAGCTAAATCAACATCTTCAGGTTAAGTACTAGAAATTAATCTGAAGCACTATTCTTGGAAACTCTTGAATCAACAAAACCTAATGGTGGTAAAAGTAGAAAAAGGGAAGTTAACTGTGGTATGAAGAATGCAAGTCGTAAGAGAAGAATGCATCTCAAAATGATTGAATTTCATTCAAGGAAGTAACACGGAAAACTGTTAAAGTATCCCACCCCTTTCTACAATAAACAGAGACTTAGGGCTATATCAAAGCCATGTTCAGGCCAAGTTCATTCCAATGAATCCACTCTTCCTAAGCTCCACGTGGTGTCAGCACATACATCATCTATAGCTGAAAAATCAAATCTTATGATTCGTACTTGAATCCATTTTAAACCAAGAATGTTATTTTGAGCCCAAAGAAATTCTCAAATTCTACTTTCCCTAATTTCCCTGATGGATTTCTTTTATTTTCTGCAGATGCGTCCAATTTATTCCTATTAAGACTGAGAGATAAACTTAGTAATTTACTGGCTTAGGGAATGTTTTATGAGTGATGATATACCATATTTGATGGCATATAACAGTAGTTCCAAAACTTAATTAGATTATATACTATCACCATTACTTCATTCTTCAATCCACTAATAAATCAATACACACACACGTGACGTCGCGAGATGATTTTTCTTAAAATAAAGTCTTTCGTTTCTGAAAAACTCTTTATTTCCGTAACCTCAACACTCACATCGCATTTCTTATCCAATCCTTCTTTTTCTTCCCAGAACGTTCAACAAATACTTAATTATCAACACCACAACCAAAAAACATTAGCAAATCAACATTTCAACACCTACACAATCTAGCTAATTTAAACAAACAAACAGAATTAAAAGAAAATACAACAACACATAAAAAAATACAATTTAAGAATTAAATAAAAAATGGCACGACGTTACAGTCTGCCCACTCTCCAGTAGAGTAAAGTCACGAGCGTACTCAACAGGTCAGCATTTCAGCTTGCGAGGAGTTCTGCATCGATCCCCAATGGCAGTCATTAAGTACTCCTGCTTAACGCATCAGCTTGCAGGGGACTCTTTTGGCGTTCAATGATGAAATTGTAGTTCTGCATTATAAGAGCCCATCAACCTAGGATTTGAGGGTCTGTAGTCACACTAAAGGATTGTGATCCGTCTGCACTCGAAAAGACCTCTCACTGTCCAGATAGCAATGAAGTTTCTTGATTCCACACACCAACATCCCTTTTCTGTGGTTCCGTATTTCTTCTCTGTGTCACTAAGTTTCTTGCAAAGGAAGAGTGCTCCTCTGTTCCCTTTTGAGAAAGGACAGGCGTCTGAATTCTTCTACAAAATCGGGTGCCTCGGCTGAGCCCTTTTCAGGGTCTCAAAAGCTTCAGCCAACCACTCTATCTTACCTTTCCAAAATTTTCCTTTTGTGAGATTTGTGATTGGAGCAGTTAATTCTGCGTACATTCTAATATACTTCTGATAGTAATTACAGAGACCCATAAATGCATGCACCTTAGGTGGGTAGTCAGAACCGCATAATTATGTATGGCCACAATCATCACGTCAGCGGGTTGTAATTTACCTTGGCCAATTTTATGCCCAAGATATATTACTTTCTCTTGTGCAAATTTACACTTCTCTGGTTTCTATGTCAATCCTGCAGCTTGAATCTTCTGGAAAACAGAATGTAAATAATGCAAATGGTCCATAAAGGTATCTGCTAATATAGCAATATTGTCCAGATATGGTAGTGCAAATTTCTCACATCCTCTCAAAAGTTTCGACATCAACAAGCTAATACAATAAGGTGCATTTTTAAGTTCAAATGGCATCCTTAAAGGACAGAAAGTTCCAAAGTTAGTCACAAAAGCTGAATATCGCTGAGCAGTTCTGGTCATTTTTATTTGCCAGTATCCTTTGGATAAATCAATAACAGTAATGTATTTCGCTTTAGCAACTGTATCTATCCATTGATTGATGTTAGGAAGTGGATAGTTCTCCAACCTAATCTTCTTGTTAAGGCATCGGTAATCGACACAGGGACATGGGTCTCGTACATGTGATTCCACTAGAATCATAGGGGATGCATAATCGGATTCTCTTTCTTCCAAACTCAATCATCTTCCGAAACTCTTCCTGCAGTATTTGGGTTTGTCTAGGAGACATGGTTTTTGCCAACTTCATATAAAGTCAATAAGCTTTTTTGTACTTTGCCTGACAATGGAGATTTAGCAGAAGCTAACCATTTGTGTTGTGAAAAATTAATGTGTGAAAATTAAAGTTTGTATCTCTGTCTTCATTATGTCATTCCATTAAGTCTCACAAAAGATCATAGATTCATTTTAAATGAGATTAGATAGTAAAATATTCAAACATACCTGAATAATTATTGCAATAAAGGAGTATGATCCTTCCACATCTGGCCAGGCAAGCTGACTCCAGAATGTTCTTACCTAAAAACATTCACATAAAAATGTCAAATTTAAGTTTAGAGAAGGATTCAATTTTTCATATTTTTTCATAACGTGTCCTCCAACCATTTTTGACATTCCTTTTGACACAAAGATAACATGCATGACACTAATTAGCTTTCATAGTTATAGAAGTTGCTAACGAGAAAGGAAATCATGTAGACTTCCCTAAATGTTCTCCAGGATTAACCAGAGGCTGTCCAAGAGAGTTTTCAAAAGACATGCAATCAGATTTAGAAAGAACTGAGTCAACCATTGAAAAATATTATATGATTGGGTTGTGAATGAAAGAGTATCAACAGTTCGTGTGATGCAAAGAATTGCTCAAGATAATATATAGGATTTCAAGGCTTCTTGGGGTTTCTGATTTATAAAGAGGGACAATTTAAGAACTAGTGTTGGTTCAAAATTTCCTTTCTTTCTTAAATAAAACTTGTTAAATCCTAGTCTTTTAAAGAATATGGATGAGTTTACAGCAATTTTTAACAGCCCCAGTTCTAGTATTGTGAATCTTAAGGGGGGAAAAGAGTTTTCAATTGCCACAAAATGCCACCAAAGGTAAAGAACTGTAGTTATCTGCATAACTGTGGTTTGAAATTACCACCAATGGTGAGTTTCAAATGAAAGACTATTCCAAAAGGGTGTAATTCCAAAGAAGTCATTACTGGAAATCAGAAAGGTTGGATGAAGTTTTAGGTAATACAGTTTTTGTAGGACAATGTGTGGCTAACTAGGAAAATTACTTTTTAAAATCTGAAATCTCTATTAATGATAGATTTGTGCAGGGCTCATATAACACCAAAAATTAATCCAATTGTAAGCAATTATTGTAAAATGGCCATCATTCCAGGTGGCTTACCAAAAACTTGTCCAACCTACTGATATCACGGTTAATAAATCATTCAAAGACCAGTTTCAGGCTAAGTGGGAAAACTGGATAATTCATGAATATAACAAAACAGGGCAGATGAAGAAACCAAGATGTAGTGTCAAGGATAATAAAAAGTTGGTCTGCTGAGAATGAAAACTGTGTTAAGAATGGATTCATTAAAGCGAATTAGGATGAAATTGTGTACAATGACAATGATGATGTAAATGATGATACATTCTCAGAAATTGAATCTGAAGAAGTACAAAAAGAGACCTTAAATGACATTGATTATTTCAGTGTAGAATCTGATGAAGAATTTCTCGAGTTCAAGTCACTTCATCCAAGTTTTGTCATTAAATTAACTTTATCTCTCATGCCTTGTTTCTTTAATTTTACTTTCTAATATACTCCAGGCATCCTCATTTTTATTACAAATTTATACCATACTTTTATTGATCATGTGCACATTATCTACCAAAAACTAATTAATATATTTTAAAGAAAAACGTTTTACTTGATAATAGATGGTCAGAGTATCAACAGCTGATGAGCTGTATCGGACACTTGAGTCAACAGGCACAAGTGTGTCGAGCTCCACCGCCTTTTCAATCCTCTGTAAGGCTTTGAATAATGCAATTTCCAGCCAATGAGCAACTCCCTTCCGGAACCAGGTGTAATAATTCTGCATCTTCAGTTCACCAAGGTCCAATGCTCTTATATTTTGTGACATTCTGGTATTGAGAGAAGGCAAAGGAATATTAAAGTATTTTAAGTTCATTTTTTAAATATGCATCTCATAAAGTTGATTGTAGAGATGCATATTATTTGGTAATATAAACATCAAATTTTTAAAGAACAAAATAAAAACGCTGAGAAGACGATTAAACCAAAACACAATTTCACACTCAAATGTTAATTTAGGAAAATATCCTACAAAATATAATAATAAACTAATCAAAAATTATTAGTAAAAGAAGCCAAAATTCTCATTTGCAGGGAATGGTTTCTAAGAAAAAGTACTCTCAAATTCCGAATGAGAAGAATTATAATTGAAAACTACACTTAAAAGAGTAAAAAAATCATTTTTAAATATTACAGTCACCTTAAGCCAGAAACAGTAGAGTTTGAGTGAGGTAAAAGTTGCTAAGGATCACCAAACAACAAATAAAAAAGAACTAATGATAATGTTAATGTGTAAGGAAGTGGTGTAAATCAGTCAAAACTGGTAATGGGAGCAGAAGTTTCTGCAAGGGCAACGAGTCGATGGAGGTGGCAATGCCTAAGAAAGTGAATCAAGCTCTTGTTCTACCATCTGTGAAGGCCTTCACATTTTACCCCTACCATATGCAACCGCCTTTGTTTTGGCTCACAAATAAAAGAAAAAATGCAAATATGCCTAAACGTTTCAACTTCTAATGAATTTTAACACAGACTCAAAAAATATGTACTTACAAAATCATTAGAATATATGGCAGAAGGGAAAATAAAAATAATCCATCCTTAATTACTATTAACTACAATTCTGCAATTCTACTAATGCTGTTAATATGTTTCAAAAACCACAGTACTTAGAAATCGACTGTTTGGGAGTTTCCACTAAACAGCTGTGGCATTATGTGGGAGTGGGGTAAAAGAGAAACTAACCAATCCTAATTGTTTCCAACAAAACTGATAATAAAAAGAGTTTTAAGGAAGCCCAAATGATATCCTACAGTAAGCTTATTCAAGTAATTTAATGTGATGATCTTGGGACTGATGTATAATGCTGTTCAACTAATAAAAGGGAAAACATTTATTGAAAACAAACTAAAATACTTAGGGAATTAGAGGAAATACTTGTAAAATGTTAGCTTAATATAGAAGGTACGAAAAAGGTATATACAGTGGAACCTCGAATAACGGACACTCTTACTAGTGGGCACCTCCACACAAAGGGCATGAAACACTTTCCCCAAACTGAGCTCATAAGAAACATTAGTATATATACCTCTCATTAACAGTCACTATATATAGCGGTTGTGTACAGTGGGCTTCCTCATTTCTAACCCCCCATACCTCCCATTAGCGGTCAGTGGGGAGTAGGTATGATGAGTGAAAATGATAAGACATTGGAACTAGGTGGCTATAGAAAGGGGTTGGATGAAGAAGCAGAAGCCATGTTTGTCATGAGGCACCCCATGGACTAGCGTAATCAACCATCGAAGGAGGATTAGAGGAAAAAGATTATTAGAGAAAATTTAACAATCAGCTCAAGCCCTTTGCTACCACACCTTTCACTTTACTTATTTAAAAGGTTCAGCAGCTCCATGGGATGCCTCACGAGACCTACCACTTATCCTTCTTCCTCCAACCCTTCCCAATGTCATCCATTGACTAAATAAGTTACCTTCATGCCATGAATCGGAACACAAAGTTTACCAAGTTCCTGGATAACATTTGCTCTGTTCCTTTGTTTCTTCGTACAATTCCCTTCGTCTACAAAACAAAAATCTTCCTATATCAGAACCTATTATTTAGGGAAAAGCTTTGGAGGTGGCAAATGAACTACAACTTGGGAACGATTTCAAGGCATCAAATGGCTGGCTGGAAAATTTCAAAGTAAGGCATAACATCACGTGGAAAACTGTTTGCGGAGAGTCAGCCGATGTTTCTGAAGCAACAGTGTCAGAATGGCAAGACAAATTGAAGAAATTTTCCTATGGATATGTAGAAGAGGATATTTTAATTACTATGAGACGTCTTTTTTACAAAGCCATACCGAACAAAACTGTGTGTGATCGCAAAGACCCGTGTACTGGAGGGAAAGCAGCAAAGCAAAGAATAACGGTGTTTCTCTGTGTGAATATGCTTGGTGATTTTGAGAACCCTCTTATTATAGGGAATGCTAAGAATCCACAATGTTTTAAGGGTGTCCGCTTTGATCATTTAGATGTCACATGGAGATCAAACAGTAAATCGTGGATGACGACAGGAATAATGAATGTTTTCGATCGAAAAATGAAAAGACTGAGACATAAGGTTATTTTATTTCTTGATAATGCTACTTGCCACCCAAACCTCAAACTTGAAAACGTAAGGTTGATTTTTTTTGCCACCAAACACCACTTCAGTGTGTCAGCCCCTTGATCAAGGTGTCATCCAGACATTCAAGTGTTAGTATAGGAAGAAAGTTTTACGACACCTTTTATCCAAAACTGACTCTACTGTTGCTGTTAAAGAGCTTACAAAATCTATTACTGTGCTAGACGCCATAATGTGGGTAGTATACTCGCTGAGGGAAATTTCACCCGACACTATTCGTGTTTTTTAAAGTCAGGTTTTGGTAGTATTGACAACTAGGTCGAGGATGGTGAAACAGATATTGGTGAACTGGAAGAGCTGATTCTACATACCATGTCTGAAGACGGGATGAGTGTGGATGAGTTCGTAAATTACGACAGAGACACAGTTACATCTTTTCATGAAACTGATGTAAAAGGACTCTTAGCATTAAATGAAAACATGAGCGATGAAGAAGAAGTTGAGCCAGAGAATGGAATGAAAGTAGAAAGTGACAACATCCATAAGTCATACTTAGATGCCCTCAAACTCATAAGTAAATTAAAGGTGTTTGTACAAAATGACGAAGACACGGAAAGCCTGACGCTATTAAAGGAGGTGAAGATGAACTTTGAAAAATGCAATGCTAATAGAATGCATAATTTCTACATAAAACCATTAATGATTTTTAAAAATAAAATGTTTTAAAATAAATATGTACTAATGTACTGTTCAATTTTTCTATTATGTACATTCCCTCATATCTTTGACAAAACTACCGCTCCTCCCACTAGCGGACACCTCCCTAATAACGGTCATTTCTTCATTCCCCGTAGGTGGTCGTTAAAGGGAGGTTCCACTGTATAAAGAATTTTTGAAAACTTCTGCGGGTATCAAGGAAAAAAAACTATGTTTAAGGATGATTTCCTGTGGAGGAAAGATAGGGAAATGTTGAAAGAGATGAAACCTTGATTCACCTGTTAAGCTGATTTTTGGAATGGCTTTTGACAGAATTCAATGGCCAGAACTAATGAAGATACTGGAGAACATTGGGGAAGATTAGAAATAGAGCAAAATTGGTACTTAAACATCAATAACTAGGATAGAATTGATATTAGATCTGATTGAGAATTCAGAGTAAGGATGGACGGAAGAATAATACAGCACTGCCCTTCAACACTTATCATGCAGAAGAAGAGAGGGATGGATGAAGTGAAATACCATAGTTAGAAATGAGTTAAGATAATAATGCAGATGTTTGACACTGAAAGGGATTTACAAACACAAGCAAATGACCAAATGACAAAAACATAATTTTGGATTGAATTAAACATCAGAAAACTAAACTATAAGATTAACTAAGGGAAAGAAACCTAAATTCAAAAGATTATGGTAGACCGAAAAAGACAGACAGTACCAATTTCCATATACAAGTAATTTTCTTTCTTAGGATTAGGGGTGCCCAAGAATTACAAAGGTTATGCAGATATTAAGGAAGAATTATTATAAAAACAAACAAACAAGTCACAGAAGGTTGAAAAACATAATATAGGAGCAAGGAAACATTGTAACTATGATGTAATTGGTTATTCAACCAATATGATAGTAAAAGACTCAATGCTGTGGTACCTAGAATATTAACCAGCCTGCCTGACAGCAAGCATGGCTTTAATTCCTTGTCTGAGGTTAAAAGCATTGTTTAAACAAATGGTAAACCATTTGTCCAATCCTTGATGGACTTCCATGATAGACCAAATCAGGGAGACTCTAATATTTATTTCTCTTTCTCTTTTACGTTATCATTTAATTAAAAGCTGGAATGAAGTAAATAAATTAAATCATGAGTTTGTTTCTAAAATATTAATCGTAATGGAAAAAAATAACGATTTAATTGTTTTTCCTTGATTATAATTGAATTCTTATTTATATTGAGGAGTTTATGAAGACATGTAGTAGAAATTATATGCCAAAAACAGGCAGGGTATGCTTCTATAACTAATGTAATATAGTTTTTGCAATAAATTATAAATCTCAAATTATATTTTTTAAATTTAGCTAGAATGGATACATCGTCATCTGGCAGGTTTTGGGTAAGGGAGATGAGGCTTTGATAATAATGAGATAGGAGGCTAATATGACATAGAATCATAAAATGATGAAATTGAAAAAATATAAGGAAGGAGAATTAATTGATGACGGCAGTAGAAATGGAGGGGGTAAATAAAGAGATGGACAATTGAAGAAAGGATTAGTTAGTTAAATCAAACAATAGGCAAAAATGGTAAGAGAAAAAGTACAGTGCTGGCCAATAGAAACGCAACACCTCTGCAGCGATTTTGTAGAGAGTTGCAGAACCTCTTGGATGGAGGAGTTTGAGAGTTACGTGGCAAAAATATGAGCGGCAGGGAAGGGGCTGCTTTTCTCGATCGAATCATACTTTAGCTTATAGGCAGTCCTTTTTAAAATCAAACAATATCCATTACTCATTTCTGAGCATTGAGGTAAAGCCGAGATAAATTTCACATTATTTATTACTATCCCATTGCTTCATCTTCATGTTTCTCAATCATTGCATATATAAGAAAAGTTTGTTTTTATAGTTCTTCAAATGCTGATCATTACGCTCTAAGGGAGGAGGAATCGAATCAATAGAGGCACCCACTTGATCATTCGCTAACTCATTTCATGTATAACTCCCAGCATTACAATCCTACTTCTCCACGAAATTGCTGTGAAGGTGTTGCATTTCTATTGGCTAGTACTGTACATACATAAGGAGAGATAAGCCATTATTTTTTTATCTTTTAGAATGTTACAAGTAGAAGAAGAATGAGCATTCAGAAAGGTACTATTGGTACACCAAGCATGATGACAAATTCCATTATTGGACCCCATTGAACTTATCACAGCTCCCGAAAATTAATATTCATTTATAACTCATTATGAAATACAATCTCTACATAGTGTCTGGAAACTTAATATATGTTTGAAAAGATGAAATGATGAAAGGTGAAGATGAAATGAAATGAATAAAAAAAGATGAAATAGACATCTGGCATCTAGGAGATAGATACCTCTACAGAATCATATAGTCTAATTAATATCTTTTATTCAACTTTATTATTCATGTAGCACAGTAGATGAGTTGTATTATTATACTAAGAGAATATGATCAATGAGAATAATTCATCGCAGTGGCATATATAATAAATCATTAATTCAAGGTACCCTTTAGCATTTTAATTACTGTGCATCAAAGTGATAAATGCCCTTAATAGTTATTAGTTTCATAGTTTTGACCATTAGAATGCTGCAATCAATTCAACTGCTCATTGGTAGTTAAAATTAGGAATATAATGAAGAATCATAAAGCACCAATCTCAGTAGCAAAGGATATTTTTTTCTATTATACTCACATTGCAAATCTTTGCAGGACGAGATAAAGTTCAAAAAGAGATGTTCCCATCTGGATGTGCTCATTTTCTTGCATAGCAGCATCAAGATCGTCACTAAATCGGAGAGGTTTAAGTTTCCAAGAAACATCATCAACTATTGGATTGGCAATTTCTGAAAGCTGAACAAATGCATATCCACATTCATTTAAGATTCATTGTTTAAAACACAAGAGGGGGTCTTTACACTCACCTCAGAATCGTACACTTCATACAAAGTCTTCACAAAAGGAAACTGCAAAATCCTGAAAAAATTACCTTAGCTGAGTATAATTTCACATATGAAGACATAGAAGTTTCGGAGCAATAACAAACAATTCTCTTTCAGTGATACTTACTCTAGGAAGTACTTCTCATGAAAATCCAATGATTGCTGCAGATCACCTCTAAGCAGTTGAGCTACTTTAATCACATGTTGCAGTTTTGTTTCATCACTTGATTCATCCATTTTATTCTTTTCAAGGACAGTATTAACCCTAACATCAAAGGAAAACAATTACAGAATATGTTCTACAAAGGGTGAGACAGCACATTTATTCCCTCATGATGATAGATATAATTAAAATATTTTTAGAGTAAGCATACTGCTTCCCAATGAGTATGACAAGTTATCTGTAAAATTAATATTTTTATTAACTCCATAAGGCTACAGATTAAATGACATGGAGCAGATCAATTCGTATAAGAGCAAACATAATTCAAAATACAATCAACAAAATTTTATGCAGTGAGAAACATTAAATACAACTAGTAAAATAAATTAAATAATTAAATTCGTAAAAAATGGTAGAATATGAGGCACACAAAGGTGAGTTAAGAAAATTATAAACATCACAAAGGTTACCACTTATCACTTAGGTATTGAAGGGAAAATTGAGAATTACTCCACAATTTGGAACATACATTGCTGATAGAATAAAAGTTTTTTGGGAGCGAAAATAGGCATCCCATGTGGCTTGCTTTTGCAGTGAAAAAGGTTTACTAGCATTAATATCATAGGATGGGTATGAGTGAATTATTGCAAAGTAAACATGTTACAGAGTGTTAACATAAACGATGATAATCCCACATAACATGAAAACTTTAGTGGACATATTCTTTCTTTACGAAGGCATCAATGTGCAGAGTCCGATCTAAATTTCAGATATATAATACTAATATAAATGTTTAGATATTTGAATACTAAGAAAAATAGTTGAAGTGTTGGTAACAAGATATTATTGTTAATTATTATCTAGCTACACACACTTAGTGTATTACTTGTAAGTTAATAGGACTGTGGTGTTTATACGTTGTTAGCAATATGGTGTTTGATGTTCATTTTTGAGTACTGTCCATGCCTTTCACTTCCTGATTTAACAATGTTGAGCTCAGACATATTGTTTAATTCTGCTAATATACATTTTAAACTGTGTTATCCCAATAGGCTATTGGCCCAGAAATTGAGAGAATTTTTAGATAATACTAAATGTAGTGATTAGTGATTGAATGAATTACCAAAACTCAGTTCAATCATGAAGTCAGAGTGGTTAATGGGGAGGCACTCAGCGAGTTGGTGAAAACCATGCGATTGGAAGTCACAACTTTTTTCAATCATTCAGTGTTAGTTTTTGAGTTGCTTTATTTTTAGACTACGATGGCAGACAGAATGCTGAGTTTGGAGAGGTTAAATGGGCTCCAACTTTTCTACTTGAAATTTTGCAATGGAAATTATCTACGGCATGACTGTGGACCACAGTGGAGCCAAAGGGAAAAGAAGATGGAACACTGGAGCCAGTTAGCGAGGAGATGGAGGAGAAGACGAGAACGATGATAAATTTAACAATTCATCAGTCGCGTTAAGTGCATGTAAGGAGTTGCACCACCTCCAAGGCTGGGATAGTTTAGTTGGAGCATACAAGGACACGTGACTGATGCAAGGGGCTGCTTAGAAACTAATGTAAAGTCAAAGTAGGCCAATTTTTATCGATGGATGACTACATAAATGAGGTTAAAATGACAGAGATTGGTTATCCCCTAGATGATGAATTTTTGGCAGTTAATCTTTTAAGTGGTTTGTCGTGCAGTCATGACCCTTTGGTAACGACCCTAGAATCCAGCAATGTAAAGGTGATTTAATCAAAAACAGGCTATTACATGAAAACATGGAACACATTATTAATTGGAAGGGAGAAGCGGCTTTATATGGTCGTAAGTATGGATTCTATAACAAGAAAATCAGAAGTTGATGTTTCAGATGCCACAATGTAGGCCATCTATTTGCCAATTCCCAAGGAAAAACGGACTTGAAAAAAGTATGACAGGGCCAGGAATCAAACCCGGGATCTTCCTCTATCCGGGAGGCTGCTTTAACCATCTAAGCTACCCAGCCAGAACATTTTAACAAGACGTTTTGGGGTCTTTGTGTGCAAAGGCAAGGCAAGTGCAAGGCCATAGACGATGCTGCTAGTTGGACAAAACTACACTTGCCCTTGAACACAAAGTCCCCAAAACGTCCAGTTAAAATGTTCTGGCCAGGTAGCTTAGATGGTTAAAGCAGCCTCCCAGATAGAGGAAGATCCTGCGTTCGATTCCCAGCCCCATCAGACCTTTTTTCAAGACCGTATTTCCTTGGAAATTTTCCTGGGTGCACGCCCTTATGTGCAAAGTTACCTCAACCCTTTCCTTGTATCTGCCTATTGCCCAAAGAAATTTGATATGGATTCTAACAAGGCACAAGCATAAAATATGTCGCATCTCAAAGTTGGAGAAGGAAAATTCTCAAGAGAGGAAAGGACTTGGGGACTGGTACATGTTCTCTGCCATGGCGGAGAGAGTGGAACCACGAGCATGGCTTTTAGATTTTGGAACGACGGCCACGATGACACCTCATTTGGACTGGGTACAGATTCCGAATCCCTGCAGAAGTCACAATGACTGAAACTGGTGATGTCAGAGAGGTTGAAATAAAGTTGGTGAACGTTCCCGATTATAAAAAGTTAACCAATTTGGTGCAAGTCCCTGAACCTCCAGCTAATCTTGTTTCTGAAAGCAGCGTAATGTCTAATGGTCTTCTTTGGGGATGATGGTGCTCATAGGTACCATGAGAAAGATTTTCAAGTGAAAGCGGATATCCTGGCAACTACAACTCAGAAAGAAGGACTATATAATCTTGATCTGGAAGATTATGTCATCCCACCAGAGCATCCTGAACTTCCTGCATTCACGAATCATTAAATGAAGCAGGGATGAAAGAAGGAAAGTTACCAGGGACACCTGACCATGAGCATGGAGGAGTTATAGCACTAAGAGGTTAGGGCATTTGGGTAAAGCCAACATGGATTTACTTAATAAAGGCATGGCAGAGGTCATTAGGAGTCAAAAGATTCTGTGTCTTGTGAAGCATGTTTCATGGGTGCATAACATAGGGCTCCAAAAAAGCACAAAGGAAAAAGGGCTAGTAAAATTTTTAAGCGAGTTCACTCTGTGTGGACCAAGTGAGCCATAATTGTCCAGAGCAAGATATTTCCTTACCTTAATTGATGATTTCAGTAGAAAGACTTTAGTTAATTTTTTGTCTCATAAAGGCGATGAATTCAATATTATGGAAAGTGTAAGTAGAAAATCAAATTTGAGAGACACTTAAGTGCTTCAGAAGTGATAATGGTACTGAATGCAATAATAAAACTATAAATTTACTTTTCAGTATAAGTGGTGTTGTGCACCAAATAAGTAATCCAAGGTCTGCAGAGTAGAATGGTGTAGCAAGCAAACTATCATTGAGAAGGCTTACTGATGAATGGATCTTAATAGGCAGAAGCAGTAAATGCTGTAGTTTACCAAAAAAAATCAGTCTCCTGCCAAGGCAATTAAGGGAAAATTGCAAGAGGAGATATGGACAGGCAAAAAGAAGCATTTAAGGGTGTTTGGGTGAGCTGTCTATATGCATATCCCAAAATATCTGAGAAATAAGTGGGATCCAAAAAGAAGGGAGATGCTAATGCTAAGGTATTGCTCTGAATCTTAAGGGTATTCATAAATCCCAAGAGAATATAAAAAGCAAGGGATGTCGTTTTCTTTGAGGTAACTTTTCACCTTTGGAGGAAAGCTGATGCTGCAGTTTCTGCTGATGGAAGCGCCAACCAGTTATGGGAACTTGACATTTCTCGTGAGCCAGATGTAAGGGACCATGGACCAGATGATGTCAGGACAAGACTTTGAGATGCTGAGTGTATCTCTGTGGATGAGGACCCAAATTATCCTGAAGATTTTGCCAAAAGGAGGTATCCTACAAGGGAAAGACATCCCAGGGCATTTCCAGATATTATTATTTATCATGCTGTGGACGAAGAGGATGTACCTGAAGGTGGCAATGAAGACGGAAAGCCGTGAAGGAGGAAATGGATTACTTGAGGAGGAATGAAACCTGGGAGCTTGTAAAGTTTCCAGAGAGCCAGAAAGCAGTTGATTCCAGATAGGTTATCAAAAAGAAGAAAGAGTCTGATGCAGTCAGGCGTGGCTAAATTTTTCTCTCAAAGGTTAGGAGTTCATTATTCTGATACCTTTTCTCCTGTTATTAAACACAGTTTAATCAAAATGTTACTTGCTTTGTCAGTAGAGTTCAATCTTTGTGTACATCATCTAGATGTAACTACTGCATTCTTAAATAGTGAATTAGATTATACTGTTTTATGAAGCAACCTTAAGGTATTGAGATTGTGAAAAGTTTGTCTATTGAAGAAAGATTTGTATGGTCTCAAATAGACAAGTAGGGCTTGATACAACAAGATAAATTCTGTTCAGATTGATTTGGGATTTTTTAAATCCATGTTTGAACCTTGTTGGTATTTTAAGATTGATGGTAATTGTGTCTTATTAATAGCATTGTATGTCAATGATTTCTTGATTTTAGTAATAATGAAATGGTAAGTTGTGAGAAATCTCATGAATAAATTTGAGATTAAAGACCTTGGTGAGGTGAATGAGAGTAAGTAGGAAAGATGATCACTTTAATCAGAGGGATTACATTAGTCTAATTTGGAAAATATTCTCAATTATGTATTGTAAACCTATGAACACTCCGTTTGAGTGTTGGTTTAAAGTTATCAAAGAGTGAGACATGTGATGTAACTCTTTCTTATCATGCCTTCATCGGTTCCCATATGTACCTTGCCACGACTAGTAAGCCTGATATTGCCCAGTGTTAGTTATTTGAGCCGGTTCAATGAGTGCTATAATGAAGCACATTGGAAATGTTCTAAACATATAACACTAACTAACTAACTAAACTTACTAACTAAACAGATACCTGAAAAACACTATTGATCTTTGTTTACTGTACAGAAAAACTGGTTCAAAACTGGAGGGGCAAGTAGATGCTGATTGAGGGAATACAAGGTGATATACTGGATTCATTCTACATGGACGTGCTACTTCATGGGAGAGCAGAAAACAGTGGCCCTCTCTAGCACAGAGACAACACAACTTGACCCAAGTAGCCAAGGGAGGAATTTATTTTAGAAACCTTTTGCATGAGTTAGGGTTTGCTAATAAAGGTGCTGTCTTGATTTATAATGACAATCAGTCTACTCAGAGATTAGCTGAGAACCAAATGGTTCATGATAGGTCTTAGCATATATACAACACCATTTCATCAGAGAGAGCTCTGAAAATTGTTGTATTACTCTAATTCATGTTCCATCTGAATGTTGCAGATGTTTTGAAAAAGAGTATTTATGGCACTAGTCTTGTAAGATGCATTGAAGGTTTGGGCATGATGAGAATGTAATTGCTAATGTAACTTCACTTTTATTTCAAAAGTGTGTATCTAGCTTAAGATTATTAAGTTTATGTTATTGTTACTTATAATCTAGCTACACACACATCAGTGCATTACTTGCAAGTTGGTATGACTAATATTTATATATTTGGAGCAATGTGGTGTTATATGTTCATTTTTGTATACAGTCAATGCCTTTCATATCATTAACATTCTTTGATGGTTTTTGGCACTTCATTTATTCTAAATTTCAAACATCAAAGGCCTTCCATTACTATACTCCTTATAATAGGTTTAATTTAGATAAAACTGATATAAACTAGACATTTCTAAACATTTTTCAAGATTTAGCTTTGGCTAAAATAACAAAATGAAAACAGGAGATCTTTTTAAAATATTTAAGTGAGTATATCACTTCGCATAAAAAATACATATTTCAGTTTTGACATATACTTACATATAAATTCATTAATTACTTACCATTCATTTGCACTTTGGATGACAGCATCTCTAATGCTCCCTTGAACATCGCAGCCATTTTTTATGGTTTTAAACCAACTAAAAGTTGTTGTTGAGAATAATTCTATTCCATCTGGACATTTTAACTTTCTCAAAGTTGCAAATATACTGAGGATACAGACATAATGTGTAATTAAACATATTTCAGATAACTATTCCAAAGAAAAAAAATATTTTAAAACCAAATCATTATCTACAACCTTAGTAAGCCAGTGAGTTGAACGTGTGATCCTTGATCTTCAGACAACAACCTTCTAATCTTTTTCAAGCAGTTTAAGCAGGATGGTAACAACTTCTTCAAAGCTTCCCAAAAGAACTTTTTCTGGAATTCATCCGAGACAGCAACGGAGACAGCAAAAATTTTAAACACAAAACATAAATGCCAGGAAGTAAAATGGTTTTTAAAGCCTAGAATTAAAATCCCCATGAACTTTGATGCTAAATATAAAATTTAAACCTTAGTCACTGAGGAGAAATAATAACAGTTAAATGATTACAGAGGTTAGTTACTAAAGAGACAAAATTAAAATAAGGAAAATCAACTTAATGTAAAATGTCTGACGGATTTCAATGTATAAAAAATGTCAAAACATTATATCTTTTTTTATCTTCATCACAAAATATATTGTTACACAAGTTTAAAAAAAAATAGGACTCTTTGAAGCTTGGCTAGGATAGGATGGTATGTAAATCATATTGGGATATCATAAAGTGTGTGAACAATGATGGAGGTTCCATGTAAAATGCATATATACTCCTGTAATTTCCATGCGAGTAAGTACCCTTCTTCCATTCTGGAGGATATTATGAAATGCAATATTGCAAAGCATGCAACATTTTGAAAGAATTTACAGTGGGCAATATAGACATAGAAAAACTCATTTTATAAATGAGGAATTAGGGATGCTTTTATGCACCTTAACTCCCGGTTTAAAGGAATATTTGCTAAATTTTATATTTATTGGAAACCTCATCTCCCTCTACCTCAAAATTACTGTTCAAAGTTGTAAAATATTTTCTATAAGCTTTATCTAAATTTAGTGCCTTAGAAACTAAATTACAGAGCTAGAATTGGCAAATCATAACAAGGAACTGTGTGTGTTGGTGAACTTAGGATGAGCAAAGATAAAATGAAGGTGATTTAAGTTAATAAATTTCATTCCGAGATAAGCATCAAATGGATTGTTCATAAAAATTATATAATAGCTATATCAAGGCAGGAGACTGAATCTCAATATGAACAAAATTTACATCCATGATAGAAAAGAAATATTTTGAGTGCAGAGGAAATCAAACTGATACTAACTTTATTGTACTAACTTGCTGTTAGTTAGTACTAACGTTTTTGGATCATTATCTTATCTACAAATACCCTTCTGATATATAAACCAACAACCTAAACGATAAGCATCCTTGAGATATCTTCAGTATATAAGTCATAATGAAATGAGAACTAGATCCTAGTTGACATGGGATCAAAACTCTAAAGGCCTAAGAACATTGTGGTAGGCAAATTTTTCCCACCGAATCGGTCTGGCCTGAAAATGACTAGTGGATTAGTAAAATAGACTGTAAATGGAGAACCTGAGTGTCCTGTGAATGACAATGCGAAGCTTACTGTTATAGACGAGGTGTCCAGTTGTGTGTAACCCCTGATTCTTTTCCTAAAGTTAACTGATGTATTTTTGTTGATGTTTCCTCCAAAGTGTCATCTAATAGCAGTGATGGACTAATCATTACCATAGCTAGTCATGGTATCATCAAATCTAACATAAGTCATTATGACCAGCAGAAGTCAATAATTAATCTCTATTCCTGCAGAACGTGTAGTGCTTAAGTTAAAGCTAAGCTTGTGTATATAATGTGTAAAGCTAAAGTTAAAGCTTAAGCTTCTTGAGATCGAAGTTCTTAGTGATGATTTTAAGCCTGATATTCTTACTTTGTTTCAACATTGGCTAACTAATGATGAAACAGATTATTTGTATGAGAATGGCTACTGAGTTGATTATATTTTTTGTCTGTTTATAAAAACCGGAGGTGTTGTTATCTTCCTGGTTTGCTTTCTACCATCCCACCTAATTTATCTGAAAATTTTCTGTCGGAGAAAAACTTTGAGTATGCAATTTGTCACTTCAACACTGTCGGCAATGAGTGTGTTGTAATTTATATTTATTGCTCGCCTCAAGGCAACTTTCAATTGTTCAGTGAGAATCATGATATTTTGCTAGATTACTTATTCAGTTGTAAGCCTCACTCTCTTGAAACACTATGTAGCAACTTGAACTGTGATGTCCAAGGCAATAAAAAGAAAATTCTTCTCAATTTTTTCAGGTCATATAATTTAAATGTAAGCACAAAAAACACCACCAGCGTTAATTCATCATCATCACCTTTGCTTGGCATTACAATCTCAAATTTAGATGACCATCATGTTAAATCGGAAGTTATTCTTACCGATGTATCCGATCACTATTCTGTTGAAACTCATTATAGAGTTAAAAATAAACTTCACTCAATTAACCATGAGTTTGGATGCTATTCTGACATTGACATTAAGCATTTTCTTAAACCTAGAATGATTGACTGACTCCAATGGACCCAGTGACTAGTTTTAAGAGTCCAGCTTAAATGCACATAATTCATTGTAAATTCATAAATTTTCCTGTCTATGTATTTCCCATGACATAAACAGAAATTACAATCATCAATTATATTTTATTCTTTTTATCACGAAAAGTTACACAGTAAACGATCTGGGTCTGTTGGACCCAGTTATGCATTTTGTGATGGGTATTAAATTACAGTAACCTCGCTCTTTATTTACAATGTAGTTTTAATATATTTATAAGTTAACAGACCATTAAAAATTAATTTATAGCACTTTATACTGACCAAAGGTACACGTTGGAGTTAGGGTGACCAAAGTTGCTAATACCCATTTGGACAAGATTGTAGATTGATCCAATTCTATCCAAAGTATTGATTTGAATAATATCCTGAGCAGACTGTTTCTAGCAGGGCCGCCATAACGTACTTATTTCTAAGAATCATGCTTATTTTAAAGGAGAAGATCTAAGGAAATGAAATTTTTCTTATTTCTATGAAACATGCTTATTTTACATAGTGCATGCTCATATGGTCTTATTTTATCGAAGACTATAGAATGGTCTCTCACATTCCTCACGATGTATGTCATAAGAAGTGCCTGTACAAGCACTTGAGGGAGTTTAAACTTGCAACATTGTTGCGACAGAAAGTCCGGACAATTAATTGCATATAGTGTAAAGGATAATTCCTTCCATATAAGAAAGTGTCTTGCGTGAGATTAGTCGCAAGTTACTCACCAGTCTAAATTTGCCTTGAGTGCACACATATGAGTGGTCAGTAGCGTGAGTTCTGTGCTTGAGTGAGCCTAGACTCCTTGCTTTAACAGTTGATGGGTAGCAGTAAATTGCTGGAGAAAATCACTGGCAATGCCAAATACGAGGGCGTATTGAAAATTAAGGTCTCCAACAATGCCATTTCCAAACGAGAGTTGCTGGGCAAAATTTGATAATAGAGCTGTATTCCTTGGTTTGCTTATCACAGAATAAAACTGCTTTACCAATTGTGTAATCTTTTCTGGTGAGAAATCTTATTTTTGGGTCCAAGTGTGCTTATTTTGGGTCCTCATTGATGATAGCCACAAGGCAAACTTCTCAAGACTGCCAAAATTACGTTTAATTATGAAAGATTGATAAACTGCACTAAAAAATCATGTAAATACAGAAAATTATCAATGAATCCAAAAACTCAGGATCCTCTCTCATACTTGATTCATCCAAACTCAATACATTGGTATCTGATTTCAATTATCATTTTACTACCCTTTCCTTATGTCTTCTAGTACTTTTGATTCAAATCTGCTTCTTCTCTATAGGTACCTCTTGCCTTGTTTTGAAAAACTCATCATTAATAGTTGAGACAATAAATTCATTGACGAAATACCAATCTTTAATATTCGACTTTGTTAAGACTTCATCAAAATTCCCTGCTGCAAAAAATACTACACCTTATCAATGCCTATTTTCTGAAGGACACTTTTCCCTCTGCTCTCAAAATTTCCAGAGTCATTACTTTACACAAGAAAAAGGGAAGACATCAAGATTTTAATTCCTACAGATGAATTTCCATTCAAAATCAGTTTTCTAAAATCTTAGAGAAAGCATATCACAGCCAACTGGTTTCATATTTGGAATCCTTGGGAATTTTGTCTCCACACATATTCTCATTTATTACCTACAGGAAATTCTTCCAAGTAAATTCCTACGCACTGTTTATTTTTCTCTTGTTGAGTCTTATATCAGATATGGTATTGTAGGATGGGGGATGGCAGATATGGTTGATAGAGTCCATCTGGTACAATTAAGAGTTCTAAAACTTATGATACAAAATTATAAAACTTTAAATTTACAGTCGAGCCATGATTTATATGAATTTTTAAATATATTGCCCCAAAAACATATATATCATCAATTTATTATAAATAAATATTCAATCCAAGTATTGTAAGTTTAAATATAATCTTTATCCAAGTACTGTTAGTATAAATATAATCCTTATGTAACAAGGCATGAAACATTTTCTGTTCCAAGCTTTTTCAATACATATGGTCAAATCCACTAGAGAGTATAGTTCCAGTGCAATGGAATACGTACAAACAGCTATAATGGCTTGATATCTAAAACCAAATCTGGAAATATTGAAGCCATAGAAGGTGCCTAGTTATGTCTTTAAGGGATAACTAGATAAGTTATTCTTTAGAGTTCAGTTTTTTTCTCTCTTTTCTCCTATAGAAATTGTACTGTGCTATTTGTGTATTTGATTCGTTCTTTTCTGTGTTTTTGTACTTGGACTTAAATGTCTTACTATGCTAAATTTGTTGCCTTATTTTAAATTTTTAAGGTACACACTTAAATGATAAGTTTTACTTTTTCCTTTCTACTAAATCATAGTAAGTTAATCTTTCAAAAAGTGTTTGCTCTTTTTGGGTTTTTTTCAGATTATTTCACCCTTTAGAAGATTTCTAATTACGAATCCTATGGAGTTTATGTATTTTTTTTTCTAAGAGTCAAGGTATGTTTTTTTTTTCTTTCTTAAACTGAATATGCTCATTATATTATTGAAAAATGGTTGTACTTCTCCACCATATGGTGATACCAACTGAAACGTGTTAATATCAAACTTGAGAAATGGTTTCATACTCAATAATTTTTTTTCCCACCCTTGCTTGACTTCCTATGGTGCATACGTGTATTATTGTTTACATATATATGAAAATCCCATTCTTCTTCTTAAATTTTTTAAACATTTTTGTCCTCATTGAAGATGTCTAATTATGTTTCTAAAGAAGTCTTTATTTTTCATGTATTTTTCTAAATAATATTTTTTTCTCTTCTAAAGATAAACTGTACTGGGCCGATTTTGACTAAAAATTTTTTCAGATTTACTTGTTGCATAGTCAATTTTCTTTTTTCATACTCCTTTGTTCTTTTTTTTATTCTTTGTACTTCTTGATACTTCAGCACTACGTGTTTGTTGCTTATTTTTATACGGTGAGCTGTTTTCTAAATGCATTTTATAATATTTTGGGATATAATTCTTTTGTGCTTTTGACTTTCTGTTGACAGACACTAATCTGATGGAACACACCTTTGTTGAATTAAATACAATTTAAAATAATATATTATTAGTATTATTAAATTGCTTACCTCTTCATCTGAGAAAACAGTAGTAGACTGGAGAGGAACTACAAGTGATTCCAGCAGACGAGAGAAAACTACGAAGTGTATCGGGTGTTCCAGATGAACATTGATATACTCAATCCATTGGGCCAAAAGCTGATGATAAACATTGATACCTGCCTGAGCCAAATGTTGATTCATTAATACCTCCCCTTTGGATGAAAAATCACCTTTCCAGCAATAATGCCCAATCTGAAAAAAAGATGAAGTTAGATTTTAGTTGGTAAGATAACAATGTCATCAACTCATAAATTAAAGATGTAGCTCATTCACCCTTAAATTAAGTCAAGTGACACCTATTCAATTCTCTATGATGGCTTTCCAAAATATAATACAAAACTGTTAAATCATAACAGTTTGAAATTAAGTTCTAGAAAGCTAACAGAGACAGAAAATGTAAAATGTGTCATAGGAAAAAAGTGCCAAGTCAACTCAATGATACAAGTAGAGCATAGTTAAATTTAGGTATATCCGAAGAATTAGCAATATACAGTAGAACCCCATTTTTACAATCCTCAATTTTATGAAATGACACAGTTTTACGAACCATTCCGCCGGTCCTGATCTTTATACATGTAAAATGACCTCAGTTTTACATAAAACCTCGATTTCCTGATTTACGAAGTGAGAAGCCGGTCCGTAAGAGAGACTGAACCCCGGTTTTACTAAGTATTTGAAATGGTTTTGTCGCACTTAGCTCAATACAATGGGGTGGAGTACCAGAAAAATAATAAACACTATACCATGTCTACCACTATACCACTGTCTGACACTGTCACAATAAAATATTTATTTAACATATTTTTTGAATAAACAGTTATTCATGATTATGCAGGAATAAAACCTTGGGAGAGTCCATTACATTATCATATTTGGGATTAAATTATTTTCTGTTTAAATTTATCGCATACATTTTTCTTATCCCCTCTCTGCTTTCCAACTACGAGTGAAATAAACTAGATACTATGTAGTAAACGGCTAAAAGTAATTTCTTGATTGATGGTTTTGGATGATATTGAGGATGTGGTTGGTATTGGCAATGGCGACATTGGCATTGACAGTCAGATATCCTTCCTGCCATCAACCCTGCACAGGAAAGTCTGACAAACACACACAACCGCTCCCTGATTAGAAAAATCCTGATCAGCCAGGATTCGAGCCCAGGGCTTTGTGGTTGGAGCGTTAGTGCGCTAAACATACTCTAGGCAATAAAACATGACACAGTACAGCCTCAATTTTACGAAGTTGATGGGACCAAAAAATTTGCGCTTTGTCAAATTTGGGTTTTGTAAATTTGAGGGTATCTTTCAAGCAATCAGAATCTCTACAATACCAATCCAGCTTCAGTAGCGCAGTGCATAAAGTTAAATGGGATTGAAAGGAAGGTATTATTTCAATAAAATGAATTATACATCCAGTTTAATGTTTAATGCAACAGAAAAAAAATTCTAAACTTTTTAAATTTTAAAGTAATCATCAATTTTTGCTTGTTTTTTTAAAGTTTCTTTGTAGTATGAAACTTAAGCACAACCAGAAAATAACTGACTCTGCAAGAATATTTCGAGCTAAAACTGATGGAAATACTACTGAAACTGATGGAGAAGGTAACAGTTTTCCCAAAACATACGCAGCTGGATGTCATAAACTAAGCCCCTTCGAAAAGTTTTACTTTGGTTTTAGGGCACTCACTGGCACACGCTCTCCCTCCAACGAGAACGTCGTGCGGATGACGATAGATGTGAAAAGAGTGAGAATCTATAGCTTCAAGGATTAATTTTTAAAAAATTAAAATTTCAGAAATTGTGACTCTATCTAGAGATTTGAGGAAATGGTAACTCACTCCTAAATTCACTTTAAGGTTTAAATGGGAATATTTAAAAAATATTATTCTTTCTTCATCTCAAAATAAAATGTAACCTTGTTTCAGCATGATATCTCTGAAATACAACTATTAAGAAGTGTTTTTCTCCCCATATCCTCTCAAAACCGAGATGGTCTCAGAAAGTGGCGCTCTGCCGTGTGGACTGCTCTTGCATCGCCATCGAAAAGTCGCTTTATTTATCGGCGTCGCAAATTGTTGAGGATTTTATTTCAGGTTCCTCTTAAGTAAGCTTCAAAGAACATTGCAGAATAAGTTAGACCTTGTACATTGTGCTACATACATCACTACTATTTACCTCATTTAAGGTGAAAATTTGCCTTAAAATAAGGGTTTGCATTTTGTTGTATAAATATAGCAAATATTGAACTGTGATCATTCAAACCCAGTATTGTGAGGCGCAAAGATTAGGTTTATAATACTGCATCGTTTTTTACCCAATGATTTTGCTCATTATGGTTCAGGATTGGCTTGAAGTTGAAGAATTTTGCAAAAAATCAAAGCCCGGCATTTTTTGTGAAATTTGGTTAACTTTGACCCCCTGTAGAAATGTAATGTGGGGGAACCAATGCAAATAATTTTGCAGTAATATGCAGAATTTATTCAAGAATGACTATGCGAAGTTTCAAAGTTCGCACTCAATAAAACCACTTTCTCATTTTTGGCAGGATTTCTTTGATTCCAGCCCACTGTGCAAAAAGATGTACTTTGTTTTTGTCGATACTGTTGCGTGACTCAAAAGTTTTTCACTAGAATTGTTGCTAATGTAGATAAATAAATGCCATACTTCTGAGCAATTTCTGTTTTTGTCTGCCCGCGATCACATACTTCCTCTATAATTGACCTTTTGGTGACCAAACTCAGGGACTTCCTCTTTTTCTTGGTCAGCAATGTTTTATCCATTATTTTACTGATAAGCATATGGGATATCACAACATAGGCCATCTAGTGCAGAGAGAGATCCTGACTGAATGCGGGCAATTTTTTCACGCTTGGAGACCAATATTTTTCATGGTGTTCAAGCTCACTAGGGGGAAACTTCGCTGGAGGTGACGCAAATATGTGCAGAGGCGGTGTGCATTATTTAAAATATTGTTAAGGTGTTTTGATACCTTTTAAAAAATTTGTTGACTTTTAAATACCCGCTGTTACATTTGCATAATGCCAAATGTTTACTTATCGGATGAGGCATCGATGACAAAACATGGAAGTAAATATAATAGAATGACCAGTGATAGCATTGCGATCTGTAAGAATGCATGGGAAATTCATGCATCTTTGAACATATTTCCTTAGATCATATAAATCAGATTTAAGTGCGACTTGGATGATCATCCACAGGGATTTTACCACAGTGTAAGCATGTCAAAAAGGACTACACTCATATTCGATTTTTCCACATTTTCCCATCTAAAATACATGGGCTGAGGGCCCTCCCAACATAGACGATCTGGATTCAGCTGCTCCTATTTAAGGCGATTGTCACCCCATTGTATTGAGCTCAGTGCGACAAAACAATTTCAAATACTTAGTAAAACTGGGGTTCATTCACTCCTAGGGACTGGCTTCTCACTTCGTAAAACATGAAATCAAGGTTTTACGTAAAACCGAGGTCATTTTACATGTACAAAGATTGGGACCAGCAGAATGGGTCGTAAAAATGAGTCGTTTCATGAAATTGAGGATCGTATTAATGGGGTTCTACTGTATATTAATCTGGTCGAGTAAAATGAGAACAAAATATGGAAAAAGATGAAAAAGAGTCATTCTTATTGAAAACCTGAAATAAGGTAATATAATTTTCTGACCCAAATATAGTCATTAAATAAGGGTTGAATCTTCATGTACAATATCAGTCACCAATTCAGCTACTGCTTAAGAATTACCACACTAATAAAATAAAAAGACTAAAGTAACTACAGAATGACAACTGCTTTTCTAAAAAAATACAGAATTTATATTGAAAAATTGTTTCTACGGTCATGTGATTTAAGTAAATATATTAATAATATTAATAAAGCTGCAAAAAATGAAATTTATATACAAAATATTCTCCTCATTAAGTTTGTTAGTTTAGAGTAAGTATAACAAGATAATTGCTCATATATATATGTATAAGTATTATTATATTAAGAATATAAATATTATATAGTATTAAAATATATTAATGTTACTATTATATTTTAAAATGTTAATTTGATACAGAATATTAACAATCACAATATAAATACCATAATAAATTAAATAAGTTCAACCAAAGAGCTTTAAAAATAATCTGTAAATAAGAACTGAATAAGTACTTTATCACTAAAATATCACATCACCAAGAAAATAATAAATAGACCATTTAAAGAAAACTCGCAAATATGTGGTCTAGCTAAACTTGGTGAAACTGCATAAGGACAGAATGACTACAATAACTTGATAGTTTCACAAATATATGTTCCACTAGCAAAGGTATACCAAGTGTTAACCCAATAAACAAATACTACTAAAGAACAGCACAGATGCCTATTAGGAGAAGAAAAAGTTATTTATTCCTTGGATTGTTTACATACTGTTTTTGAGCATGACAACCCATCCACGGCATCAATTGAGGTGCTCTGCAATATAAAATTTCTATTGATTGTCCATTGATTTCCTGCATGAATTTTAGACATCAAAATACCTGTCCAATGATTAACTCCATCAGATTTCAGAATAAATTGCATGAAAACAGGAATAAATAAGGAATAATCCAGATCATGACCATGGTCATACTTAAAAATACAAATAAAAAATTAAAGGAATATAAAAAATTCTGTTTGAGAATTAAGGACCCACCATTCTATTTTCTAGTTCATATAGCAGAAGGACTTTGAGCAAACTGCGATGTTCCTGCATTGCTACCTGTAAATTCTTTACAGCACCTACAGATATTTTTAGCTTTAACATTCCCTGAGGTTTCGCTTTCCCTCTCTTCTCTAAAGGACACCATATTGTCTGACCCGTTACTGGTATAATCTGAAAACAAGAAAGTGAATATTTCACTGCAAATTCAACTAAAATTTCAAGAAACAGGTTATACTTTTGCTGAAATTTTTGAAATTTTTAAAACATTATACATTTAAGTATAATATAATCTTCAACTTATGCCAAATATTTTAAATATTTCTCCATCATTATTTGCATTCGGTTAAAACAAATAAATATAAGATTCTTTGCAAAAAATAATTTTCACAGTGAGGAAAAATCCATCTGTACAATCAATTTAATAAAATTATTAGAATTATTTTGGGGGAACCTTCTGCTGGAAGTTGGGATAAAGAAAAATGGAATAAAAAGCTATGCAAAGTAAAGTAAACTGTTAAAGTTGTTTATCATCATGACAGCAAAATTTAAATTTTCAAAGTTTCCTAGGAAAATTTTAACAGTGAAGTCTTCTCACCTTCAAAGGAATTTGATAGGTACCAATTAACTCATCATCATGCTTTCCAGTGGAGGCTGTGACAGCTATTTCTTTCATAAGTTTCCGAAGACCTTTGACACCTTTAACACCACCAATTTTTTTCATCTTCTCCGTCACCGACTCAGCAGGATCAAAATCCCTGGAAAGAAAATATTTATAATGTTATAGACTACGTAATAACAAAGTCATGGTTAAGCAATAATGTTCCATAAAAATTTAACTTACCACACTTCAACTATAAGTTTATCATCCAAGCATTTCCCCAGAGGCCTACGATTTGTGAGAAATGAGGAGTTAGACATCAAAATTGAAATATCCAATCAATATGTTGCAAAAATGTGAAAATTCTACTCACAGGGAAAAGTGCTCTTCCCAAACAGGAGTCAAAGTTTCCGACTTCACTGAAGTGTTATACCTATGCTCAGCAGCAGAATTCAAGTATATTGTACAGTATGGATCACTCAAACCTGAGAAAAAAAGAGTATTTTAGATTGAGCACTATAATAATAACAATAATATAATCTTTTTAAGGAAACAATACAAAATTACATTTATGGGACTCGTAAAGAAGTAGAAATAATGATATCACAAAAGAATATTGTCAAAAGATATGTTTATAATTATAATTAACACAAAAAATAAGCACAAATTAGACAAAGATATTTTTAACATTGGGGGCTAAATATTCCCTTACACTGCAGTGATATTTGGAGATGAAAAATTTCAAACCACAATTTCTTTTGTCATAAAATTCACCTTATCTTTTATGTTCTTTGGTCGATGATGAAAGAGTCAATGGAATCCTTGGTCCGTTTAGAGTCACAGTATAGCTGCGACTATTGACATGTAAACCATTACTTTTCCTGGTAAATAACAATGCATGAAAACATATGCTATCATCAGGATGGAAAAGGAGGCGAAAGAAAAGGGCAAGGAATGTGATGAGCTATCATTAGATTGGTAGACATCCTCAAGGTCCATTCGAAATTTAAATGACAACACAATTCCCTTTCATATTCTCCACTTGGATCCAAATGCTTCTCTCACCTAATGGAGAGCGATAGAAGGCAAAACAAGAGCTCAAAAATAAAAAGCAAATGTGAGATGTGCCTCTCAACCATCCTCTCATAAGCTACATGCGATTTGTTTTTCCAAATGATGCAGTTTTTCTAAAAATTGTTAAATAAATCCGAAGTCTTGCTTCCTTCCATAGTTTCATTGCAATACATCCTAAATTCGTCCATGGTCATCAAATCAAAAAAGTTAACTGGATCACATTATATGGTTGATATACCTGTGCATTGAGAGTCTTGGCAGCATTACTTGTAAGGAGAGACAATAATGGAAAACAGAAGAAAAACAGAAAAAGTATTTTTGGGGCCCTTTTTTAAGGTATAGTACAATAACTTCACTGTATAAGCAGAAGTGATTTGAAGCATCTAGGATGGGAGATCACAACTGAAAAGACGATGGACAAAATCCATAAGATAGTGTTGTACGAATTCCAATTGAAGATTCATAAGATAGTTAATGAATGTAAATTGAATATGAATTTTATATCCTGCACAAACATTTATGAGGAAGCTGTCAGCACGGTGAGTGCTATGATTGCTCACAGCAAAAGTGGAATAATGTGATCATATTCCAGCAATGTTTGTTCAATTGCAATGCACATAAGTTTTTTAGGAGCTGTATCAGGGTTGAAAAATAGTTATATTTTGCTTTCATCCTGAGAGCATGGAAAAATGTGGATTTCTTCAAACAAATATGCTACAGAAAGGTCAATTCCATAAGCTGGAAAAATCAGTCAAATTATTTTTGGATTTTCATCGAATGACATTTTTCTACTACCTGAATAAGGGATAAACAATCACAGATCTTTGTGACACAGATTGTGAATGACATCTTTATCAGATAATTCATCTGGATTAATCTTGACCAGATGGATTTTACAAGAAATTTTGCGAAAAAGTGGTTTAGCAAAGATGATAATTCTCTTTCATCAAGACAATTCACCCACTAGCATAACTACAGTTGCAAGGGTCAAAGTTGTATGCCTCAAACTGCTACCTCATTCATATATATTCCACACCCTTCTGATTACTTTGTGTATGGAACAAATTACTAATTTGCAAAGGCTGAAAAATCATATATTTTAGCATACGGCTTTTATATGCTAGACAAATGTTTTCCACAGCATATTGAGCTATAATAAGACATAGGGAAATAAATTTGATTTTAAATTTTTTAAATTTAACAGGCAGGTTTATGGAATGTCCCTCATAAACCATTGCCATGAAATTAAAAGTCTGAATGGCTATAATAAATGTTTATGAAGTGGCTTGAAAAAGCAACTGAGGAGTAGTGTAAGCAAATGCTATGAACATTAAATGAAGCGATAGCATATACCATATTTCCCGGCCAATAAGACGCACTTTTTTACTCCAAAATATGCTCTAAAATCAGTCTCTGTCTTATGCACCGATGGTATATGGGTATAACTCTGTCCTATAATAAGCAAGCCAATTCGCCGGGATTAATGAATACCATTAAGGCTGCTGTAGCACTCGTCCAAAACGGCCGATTCAAGCCTGTTTTATTCCCCATTTTTAAGACATTGAATTTCATCGCAGAGATTTGCGGTTTTCAGCAATTGCAAGAAAAAAGATTGAAAATGTGCTTTTAGGATTTTAAATTGAAAGTTAAGTCATAGAAATCCTTCCAAAGACGTTTGATTTCATTAAAAATAGCTACTTCTTCAGCTAAATTTACTCGCTTATTTTAAGCATATTCGAAAAATTAAAAGCTATAAGCACATCTTCAGACCTTGTTCTTAAGGAATGTGTAAAAATATAAGGGGGTCAAGGTAGCAGATTGCGTGCCCTCTAACCGGCCGGGAAGTAGGGGAAGGGACTTGGAGGGGAGATTCTCCGCAAGACGACTGAATAAAAGCGATCATGGTGGTTACCCTGCTCTTATATTTCATCGCAAACGGGCGTAGGGATTACTTGCATTGCAGAGGGAGGAGTTGATTACAAAGTATTGCTGCCTTTGTGAGTGACCATGCGTAGATATACGAAAAGTGGACATCTTCGACCAAGTGCAAAAAAAATAAAGGGACGAACCTGAAAGAATGGAGAATGAACAGGTCTTTGACAGAATGTGTAATAAGTTGTAATAAAGCAAAACTTTGATATTGTTAAGTTAAATAACCTCCTTGCTTAGTAAATTAATATAAATGAAAAATTTAAGTTAGTCGTAATAAATTTCTATGCCAATTGATATTTCTTTAATACCATGGTTTCATACATGATTTCTCAAAATTAGGAAAGCTATTCTCGGTGAGCAATCTGTCTTAGGCACTCCTCGTGACGAAGGGTGTTCATCGAGAACTGATGATTATTTCTCCCATGAACCTCAAGATACGGATCATTCCTCGCAAAGAATGTCCTCTAGGTAAAATATCTTTACAAGACAAGTTCTTTTTTTGTATAATGTTGGTATTTATGCGTTTTCTTATGACTATACAATTTTCCGTAAAATATGAAACTTTTCTTCCGAGAAAACATGATATTTACTGAAAACTTGGCGTTTATTAACAGGCCTTCCTTCGGGGGTCTGTCATCAATCAAATGCTGTAGAATGATAATTAGTAAAGGACTGCAATGATATTTGTTATAGGATTTCAAATAACTATTGTTTGGTTTAGCATTCAGGTACACTCACCATTACCACTGTGTGAGAATCTGGGAAATGAGGAACATAGAATGTCTAAGGGTGAAACAGTAGCATCAGAGATCGATAAAGAACCTTAATGAGACATTTGCAGATGTCCCTAAAGGTCGACGAATTTTCAATATCAAGTTCCTTTTCGAACAACATACATAATGTATTTTCATACATTATTGTATTAAAAGTATTTATTAAAAATAATTACTTCTACTCGCAAGGCTAATTATTGCGAAACTTTTATTTAGAAGAATGATCATACAGTGCGTACAGAATTACAGAAAGGTAAAATAATTCAATAATAAATTATTCTTAGATTCGAAAGCAGATATTTGTTTACAGAAAATAAATCTCTTCTTCTAAAAATTCTTCAATCAGATATCATTACGTGCAGGGAATCGAACGCGGGGCTGCATTGATCAAAGTCGAGCGGACAATGTTGGGAATCTCATCACAATTTGTAAATCTAAGTGAGACAGGATTCTGATCTACCCGTCTTTGAGAGCGAATGAGCAGTGGCGGTAACTCGATGCCTAACATTATATCAATTTCTGGGAACTGATATAAGTGAAGAAGCGAAACCAAAACGAACCGCCCCACCTAAAGAGAGGTTCGACTCAGTGGCCAGTGAGCGCCAACAGCTCCAGCGAAATAGGCGAATGTTCTTCCACACCTCTTCGTTAGTTCTGAAAGTCACCACTTCGTATGCTCTAGGGTGCGACCGTTAAAATCGGAAATCCTGGAGCGCTACAGCAGCCTTAAGTATTTTTTACCGTATCAGGCATTGAAAATAGTTCAGTTAATTACAAATTTCGGCAATAACACTTTTTGATTAAGTAGTAAGGAATTCAGTTTTAATATTTCGAAGACAGAACTTCCTTTAAAATAATTCCCAGGTAAATTTGAAATGCATACAATGTAGCACGTTTAGATTAATCTCACATGTGGTGCTGCAGCAAAACTTATACACATTGGGCTAATGGAGACGTCATCCCTATGCTAATACATTGTATCTCTCACGATTAAGAGTTTACCGGCACTCAAAATCATGTAACAAAGAATGAATTTTTTGTAAATTCTTACCTGAAAAATCAAGGTGCGACTTATGCGCCGGTGCGTCTTATATGCTGGGAAATATGGTACATACATAAAAGACACGCAACATAAGATAGTACGCAAAAAAGTAATAACAACTTCGGAACGAGGATGTAAAAATGAAGCAGTGATAAATTTTGGAAAAAGCATGTTGCCTCACGAATCACTCGTACTGCATAAATTTTAGAATAAATATTGATAAAATATTTGACACCCAAATAAAAAATGTGGTAATATACATATAAGCATCTACTAAAAAAGTAATAGCTTTAGGTCATTTAAGACCAATGCCACAGCAAGAATAATATGTCTTTTACAAAACAAGCAAATTGCCGCCTCTTTACCGAATGGGTTAAAGCAGCTGATTAGGGTACAAGAACAGATGCATATTTCTAGATTTCAGAAAAGCTATCCATAGAGTATGACATGTAAATTCAATTTATAAGTTGATGGCTTACGGGATTAACAGAAAAGTTGCTGAATGGTTAAAATCATTTCTTGGAAACATCACAGGGAGTTGCATTGGACAGAAATTTATCTGATGAGTTTTGTGTCACATCCGGTATTCTGCAGGGAAGTGTATTAAGACAAAATTTGTTCCTAATTTATATTAAAGAATTTATAGATAATGTTAAATTCAATGTTAGTCTATTTGCTGATGATACTGTAGGGTATAGAGAGATTGTAATTCAGGATGACACTGTTTGTTTGCAGAACGATCTGAATATTATTTTAAGTTGGTGTAGTTATTGGCAGCTTGAGCTGAATATAAAGAAGTGCATTGCCATGACTTTCACGCGGTCCACCAACGTTACCTGCGTACCTTATAATATTTCAGGAAATCCCTTGGAGTTTGTGAGGCATCATAAATACCTAGGAATTACGCTCAGCAGTGATTTTTCCTTCAAAGAGCATATTCGATGCGTAATAGGAGAGGCAAATGGGATGCAAATGTTAGCCAGTAGAATTATGAGGGGATGCTCATCGAGAGTAAAAGAAATAGCGTACTTTTCCATAATTCGACCTCTACTTGAGTATTGCTGTGCGATTTGGAATTCTAAAGAAGTAGGATTAATTTCCGATCTTAAGATAGTTCAACGTAGAGCAGCTAGGTTTGATTTCAGACTTGACAGCAGGGTTTCGGTTTTGGTAGAATCCCTTGGATGGATTCCTCTTAGTGTTAAAAAACTAGAGTATCGACCCAATCTTTATGAATAAATTTATCACTAACAACTTTGGGGAAGAGGTAGCTGATATATTTATCCCAGTTATAGAATTTTGCATTCTTCGGGAGAAAACAAAAATGTGATATAGGGAAGTAATTGCCAGGACAGATGGTTACTTTTGGTTGTTTTTTCCATTAAGTATTACAAAAGCTAATAGCTCTCCAGATTAGATAGGGATGTTGGTGTTTAACACCCCCTGCCACACGCCAATGGTGGATTGCATGGCGTAAACGTCTATTCACATCCATCCTGACCAAGCCTTGGATACATTGAGAAGAGAGTCTGGCATTTAACCTCTCATCAAAAAGAAAATTATTAATTTAACTTCCATTTGCTTATGACAAACATATTTCAAATTTAATAACAATATCTACTGTCGAAAAGAAGGGATCTCCCCTATCCCATAAGAATAGACACAGGAAAGGCAGAGTATTTAACGCTGTGAGGATTAATTTAATAAGTCAGTCGGAAAACCTTAAAAGCAGGGCAAATGACGATTTGGTGCTCAGTGTTCAATAAACACGGTGAGAAAACTTGCTTCTGCTCCTTCTATTGCTCTCCCGATGGCAGCAATGAATCCAGAGAAGAAGACACTAAGAAAATGCAGGTAGAGTAATCCCAAGGCAACCATATTGGTAGGAGGGGATTTTGATTTACCAGATATAAATTGGAACGAAGCACCAAAAACTATCAAAAGACGTAAATATTTCGCTCTCAGTGGGAGTATCTTCACGGCCCGGAAAAGGATTGGCAGTCCTTTGCCAATACGCTCAATATAAATGCTTTCGGAGATAGATGATGGATAATAGGAGCCCCCTCCTCAAATATTATACATTTTTAAGAAAGCCAACTCTCCCGCTTTACCGCAAACTCCCAATTTAAGGAGTTTGTTTTAAGTACAAGTAAACTCTTATCCTATCTTATATTTATCTGTAATCATTTAAAAGATGACAGTTGGTCCGAAATTCTCCACATCCTTCAAGATAATATCTCTAAATTTGTTCAAACAAAATTTGTTTAAGATTGTCAAGAGCCACGATGAGTAAAACCAAAACAACATTCCCTCCAAAGAAAAAAAAAAGCGTTACATTCCCGGGCGAGGTCATTTTCCCTTAATATCACAGTATTGGCATAAATATTTAGATATCAGGAGTGCAGCCTAGATTGAGGAAAAATAAAATGAAATTGATGCATACCGGTCAGTCACGCTATACAAATCGCTATAAAATGGATGTCCAGGATAGATAGGGATGTTGGTGTTTTACACCCCCTGCCACACACAACTGGTGGACTGCAGGTTTTAAATATAATTATTACACCTAGTTAATAAAAAATTTGAGAACCACTTTTTTTGCTTTTTGTGCATATTTCCTGAAAGAATTTATGATTTATGACTGGAAGTATATGGTCTAGACAAAGGAGCATAAAAATTGTCACTGGAAGTAAATTGTATCAATCAAAGGATTACGTTTTTGGATTCACCCAAATAAGATTCTTCATCAAATAGACATTATTAACACAGATTTAAGTAATTGCTTTATACTGAGACATTATGCTGCTCTAGACACTTTTTTGGGCACCAAGATAGGAGAGAAAATCAAATCGAATGATGGAAAGTAACTTTTAACTTTGCACATGAAAGTGCGCATTTTAAATCAAAGTTTTTCACTTCTGCAATACTTATAATCAAAAGTCAAACGTTTTAACTTTGTGGAAGGGAGTTTAAAATCAAACATAAAGAAGGAAAGATACAAGGAAAAGTACAAGAATTCGTTTAACATTATATTCCCAGGATTTATTGAGAAAAATTCTAACCCAATACATTTCATTGCATGGCAAAAAAATATGATTGTTTAGGAAGAATAACGGATAAAGTACAAGTCATAAGAATAAAAAGCAAATGCTGAAAGAACTAAAATGAGAAGAGGAAGATCAAGAGAAACAGTAAAACAAGCATACTCCACTGGCAAACTATTAGATACATTTACACATTACTCTAAAGCTAATTAAACTAATTTTCACTAACTAGTTTTCTTAGGTTTCTTCAAGAACTCACCATTGGCATCTTTGGGATGTAAATCTTTGGCTTCAATAACTTCCATATTCAACACTATGTCAGGAGCCTGAAAGAAACTAACTGCTGTCAAAATTTCATATTTGTTTAATCATTGATTTGATTGTAACTATTAAGTCTTTAATTGATACAGGTTATCCCAATTACACCCATTTTAATAAACACATTAAAAGACTAGGAACATAGAATTAGATAAATATAAGTATAGCTGAAATGCATAGAGAAATGAAAAACTTAAGATGCCTAGACATATAACAGATGTACAGAAAATAGATATGAAATACAAAGAAATATAATCATTTAAATATGTCATAAGCTTTCTTTCTGACTGTGCTCAGTGGGTCCGTGAAAAATACCATAGAGTGGCAAAGAACATTAACAGTTTTTGCCATTTTTGGTATAGTACATGTATATTTTTCTTTTTAGAAAAAGGTTTTCAATTTTTTCATAAGGATGCATTGCGGGGAATTTCAAAAAATCTTTTGATTGACCTTCCCTACAAATTAGAGAGTTGAAATTCGAGGGAACATTTGAAGCAGTGCACATTAGACGTAAACCACAAAGATAACTTTAAGGATTATCCTTGGTTCGATGCTAGGACAGGGCAAATATTCTCCTATTTAAAATGCATTGCAGCAATTTTTAAGATACATTTAAAAACCTTCCTAATAACATCGAAACTTAAAGCTCAGCATGTGAATAGAGATCATAAATACATTTTATATACACTGTTTAATATTTCCCTGATGGTCCTTAAAATGGACAGGACAGATAGTACACTCCTGGCCAAAATTAACGCAGCACCTTCCTAGTGATCCTTACGGCCGGTGCTGCGTTAATTTTGGCCAGGACTGTACATAGTGACTTTTGGTTGTTTCTTCACACAAAGTGTTAGAGAAGCAGTTCTCCAGATTCTGCATGTTTTACACCCCCAGCCAAGCACCAATGCATGGTTTAAATGTACAAACATTTAATTGGAACAAATCTAGCTAAGCCTGCTCTTAATGTTCAGAAAAATTCCATCCAGCCATCCTCAACAATACAAATACAATATACAATAGTATGGTGGGGCATAATGGAGTCCCTGATTTAGAGTATAAATCGAAAAAATAAAAATGGTTCATCAAGTTTTGAAAATAATATCGTTAAGTGCCCGCCTAGGCAATCAATACACATGTTGAGTCGTTCAAAGCAGTTTTCATACACTCTTCTCAGCATAACTTGCGGAATTGCAGCGATAACATCCTCAATCGCCTCTTTTAGGTCTTCGACAGTTCGAGGGTGACCTTTGAAAGCCTCAGCCTTTAGGTACCCCCACAGGAAAAAGTCGTATGGAGTTAAATCTGGAGAGCGAGGGGGCCATGGAACATCCCCTATCAAGCAGATCAGGCGGTTGCAAGAAACGTGGCATCTGCACGTTTCACTAAGTCTTGTTGGCTCAATTTCTGGGCCATCATCATTTTGTAAGGGTGTAAGGGAAGGTCTGCGTGTGAAATTTTCCTCACTGTTCTCGACATAGCCATCTCTCTACCAGAGTACAAACTCAATAAATTCTTCCAATCAGTATGGGGAAGGTAAAAATCCCCTCCTACAACCATGATAGGATCCTTCACTTTCTTCCAAATATTCTCTAACGAATCAGCTAGTTTCTCTATATATCCGATACCACCATCCGGAGGCCGATAAAAAGGAACAAAAGAATACCTTCTTTTCATTCCGTCCAAGAACCGAGCACCATACCATTTCGCATGAACTGATCTCTAAGAAGTCAATGCACCGACTCTTTAAAGATTCCTTTACAGCGATAAACATCCTCCACCTATTCTATAGAGCCAATATTTATGATAAACAATATAATCTGGAGGAAATATCTCACCAGAAGGGCAATTCTGTAACAATTTTTACACGAATCGAATTCAGTTTTCGTAGGAATCTTGGTAGGCCATCTTGGTACTTTTTAGAATAGAATTGTTCGAGCGATTCAGCAACTCATAATTCCGATTTCTGCTGGAATTAAATTCTGCCTGCAGAGAAATTTTTCCCACCTGGAACCCATATTGGAAGAATAGAATAAAATGGTGAATTGTAAAATGCCTCAACAATTCCTTAAGTCCATTTGCTATTCAGCAGAACTTTTTTAAGAGATATTAAGATAATTCTGATACGTTTAAACATATCTAACAGAAGTCATAATATCCCAGCTGGGAAAACCAGCAATAAATGTGGAATTAATGGTTCTATTATATAAAATATTGATTTCTTTGAGGTGAAATTTATTGGCAATTAGTATAAATATATTTATGTTATGCAGGGTTGATTCCTGCTCTTCCTGATTCGCTGTGCCCTTTTGCTGTCATAATGGGAAGCAAGAAAGAGATCAGTGAATGATAGAATTAGTCATCTTTTCTTTTTATGTTTTAAATTTACATTATCTTCATTTCCCATTTCATTTAATATCAAGTGAAAAATGAACAAAAAGGAGTAAAGTGATTTAAGGTTTTGTTATATACAGAATGCTGAATATAATTATTTGTGGTTGTCTTAAATGTTTAATTACTTGATTGTGTTCTGTGCTTACGTTGTGCATTTTAGTATTGGGATGCCAGTTAGCTCTAAAATACACTTACTTTCCGTGAAGAATATTCACCCATGGTTTTCAGAGTGATATTCAATTTATTTCTCTTATTTCAGTTTAATATTTGTTTCCTTTATCCATTTGTGCTTTTCTGAAACTGTCTCCTTTAATGCGGCGCTTATACTAATGTGATTTTTTAGTATATTTTTATATTATTTAAGCAAATTTTGTCTCAATTGAAGAAATTGTTCACTCAGAAAAAGTGAGACTGAATATTGAGTTGAGGTGGCTCTATAGACTCAATTGTAACTTTCTTTTCTTGGTTTATTGGTTTGAAAAGCTCCCAAGGAAAAACGGACTTGAAAAAAGTCTGCAAGAAACCAGGAATCAAACCCGGGATCTCCCTCTAACTACAAATTACCGAAAACGGCTTGAGAAAATGTTCTGGTGGGATAGCTTAGTTGGTTGAAGCAGTCTCTATCCTGGGGGTCGATTTTGTAATTAGTCGACAAGAGTTTTCGGTCGAGAAATCGGCCATCTTGAGAAATTAGTCGACCGAAATCTAGTTTTGCGATTTTGTAAACGTTGCTGTCACTATCGAGTGAGAACTTACGTGATAACTTCCGCCATATTTGTCGATTTTCATTTAGTAGGCGAGAACTGGCGTGACAAGTGAGAAGTGGACGTAGACGGATGTAGAATTAATTGAAGAATCTTAATATTGACGTTAAATACATCTTTTGAATCGAAATTACGAAAACGATGACAAAATAAACGAAAATTTTCGCCGTAGTGACAATGACAAGAAGTGGATGTAGACCTGTGAAATTTCGTATCTTCCTATTCTAATACATTGTTTTTTCTTGATTTTGTGCCTTTGATACAGATTCATCAATATCATCTATATGAGAAGGCGTGACTTCGTGGAAAGCCATTTGCATCCATCCACAGAAAAGTTTTCTGTGGAAACCTACGCTTTTCTGTGGAAAAGTACGAATTCGTAGTGTTACACTTAAGTGTTTTCATTCTACAGATTTATCAAGGTTTGATCGAGTAAGTCGAACGGTTTGGAACACAAAATGTAGTTTGAGCAATGTATAACACGAAGCAGTTTTGTTATTTTCGCGTTTATAAACATTCTATACGTAATTAATAAGCAGTGCCTGTTTCAATGGTCAATTGCTGTGCATTTTGCTGTCAGAACAGTAGCCCCCACAACATGTTCCGAAACTATATAGAATCTATAGATCTTCCTCAATTTTATTATTTCATTCAGTATCTGAACTCTATGAATCAGAACGAACGTCGGTATTAAGCCACGGCGTTTTAATCAACATTTCATTCTGCTCTCGGTTGTTCATGGTATAAAAGTTCTCGTATTCGTCATTTTGACAACTTCTACCGCATTGAGCCCCTCTTATGAATTAAAATAAACATTTACACAAACGGAAAATCTCTAATTACCCTGGAAAGCCATTATAATGTATTATATAGTAGCTTAATTTCATTGCGGTAAACGATTATTAAGGAATTTTTATGCTATACTTGATATTGATCTAGTAAAAACTGAGCCGGATTAATGCATTAGAATACACATAAAATTAACATTAGAATGATCATCAAGGTTTTAATGCAGTTTGCTGGAGGTTGACAGATATTTCGTTCTCTGTATCACTCTAGCAGACGACTCCGGCATCCGAGATCCGAGTTCGTTTTTGTATCTTGCAGTCTTTGTAACTTTTACAGAATTAAATTGGAGATAATGGTCCTACGAAGTCAAGAAAAGTACCAAAGGAAGGTAAATTAAGTGAAGAATCTTAATATTGTCGTAAAATACAACTTTTGAATCGAAATTACGGGTACTATGAAAAAATTCACGAAAGTTTTCGCCGTAGTAAACAACCAGTCCCCCTGACGACCAAGGTGATTGTTGAATCCGATACATTCATTCTCCCACAAGAATACACGGAGATTTTTGAGACAGAAGTTTAATGCAAACTTGATTTTATAGAAGAGAATTTAAAGCAGTTAGTTTTTGTGATTCTCACGAACTGCATCATGGAATCGAATTCGTAATTTCGCTATTAATCTTGGTCATTATTAATGCGATTTTCTATGATATTTCAATTTCACAGGACAAACAGAAAAGGTACTCAAGTTTATGAAAGATGTCATCGTATCAAAAATTTTTTTAACTCAATACAAAACAGAGTCTATATATCTACAACAAATTATTCTTATTGAGTTGAATGATTCATTGAAAATACTCATCTGCTTTAACTTTCGTAAATTAAACATCGGGAAATCATACGATAACTTCGACGAGTTACTGAACCAGTTGTTTTGCCTTAAATAGTTTCGTTGAGTCTCGACAAAGTCTTTCATTTTTTAAGGTATCTGTTATAACAACAGGTACAAAGTAAAACAAAATAATGTCCATTTCATCAGATTTCGATAGCAATAACAGTAACATTATCACGTAATGCCATTCGCATACACTCTCAAGTAAGGCAATAAAAACATTATATTCGCAGCATCCAAGTCTTGTAATTTGTATTGTATGTATTTGTAATACATACAAAAGTAGAACATAGCATAGTTAATACTTAAAATACATGTAAATAGTTTTATTTCTCAAGTACAGCATATTATGATACTTATTCTATTAATACTTAGGATTTAATGCTCTAATGAATTGGTACCAAGGTTTTTAAATCCTCAATGAACGCCCTCTTGCCTTTCTTGTTTTCATTCGAAATTGGAATTGCGCATGCGCGAACTACTGCGATAAGTGAAATATGGCAACGTCCCTCAAGACGCTCTCGACTGGCTCTCGACCAGCAGCTCTCATGTCGATCGATAGTGACAATTGCACTGAAATCGCAGTTATCACATGAGAACTGTTTTCGGTCGAGATCGAAGCTTTGTAGTGACAACTCACAGCTGTCACTGTCGTGTGATAGCTCTGAATTACAAAATCGACCCCCTGGATTGAGTAATCTGGTTAGCTATACAGAGAATAACTCAGAGAGGGCCAACTGGCCATTAGTGCCACAATTTTTGCAATTCAATCACAGCAAAAATTTCTGAGAATCTTTTGTAGTAATAAGAATGCTCTTTGGAAACGTTACCTCTTTAGCCTTCGCATTTTCCAGAAGTTCATTGTGTATCAGCTCTTCAAACTTGAAAGCTTCCCTCACGTATGAAAATAAATCTTCTCTTTCCTCCTCATTGCCATCACCAATCATGTGAAGTATTTCATAGAGTAGCTCAGAATACAGTTCTTCAAGCTGAAAAAAGAAAGAAATGAAAATCTAACTATATGCTACACTCAGAGACCAGAGAAAGGTTTTCTTAGATATAATCACTAACATTAAGGAGATAATGGAAGGTTTGCATTTAATATTTCTAAAAAGAGAGAGGATGGTCTCTAAACACCTTTTTAAAAAACATTATTGTGAGAAAATATCTGCCTTCTGATTATTTCTAGAGCAGTAATACTTTGATATTAAATGATGGAATTATAGGCTCAATTAACGAAGCAATACAACTTCTTTGAATTGCTCAAAGCTTCAACACTTCACAAAGGAAAGGATCGTCTAACATTATGGAAAAAAATTCAACTGGCTGTAAATACATTAAACAATCATGTATTGGTTATTCTCATCCATAACTGAACCAACAACTCTTGTATAAATTTGCAGTATTTTGTAAGTACTCTAGCAAAAGATGATAAGAAGATTATCTGTAATAATTATTTACTATTCAGATAATTCTGGTGGATAACCATCAACTATTACATACTACCTTTTTGTAAAGGCATGTCATCTATCAATAAGGGATAAAAGAGATATGATTTAACAGTTTTAACATAAATATTTGTATTGGTTGTGTTACGACGTAACAACCAAACAAAGATATATGTAATAGAGCAGATAATTCAATTCAAAAAGGAGGGGGAGTTTGGAGTTGTCACAATTACTACATAAAAAATCTATGTAGATGGCTCAACAACCTTGAATGGATAAAATCTAAATCAGAAAAAAAAGAAGACAATGCTATCATGTTAATCAAGACCTAATTTTTTCAAGTGTCAAACACAAAATAGATAGGCAAGATTTAATTATTCACTCATAGTAATAGATATTTTCAATTAAGCCCAGTGATTTTATCAGATTGGTGCATGTAATTGTTTCTGTATATTTGTTTTTCTATTAATATACATATTATATTATTGTTTGATTTATTGATCTTATTTTTAATAATGTTTATAGTCAATAGTAACTGGTTAGATGTTTTAAGAATGCATTTTTATTAAATTAATATTCCATTTCAACTAACTGTAGAGCATTATATCACATGTTATGCTAGGAATCATTATGTTACGATTAACACAGACAAAATTAACTCAATTGGAGACACTCTGATAAATTCAAACAAATAGAAGATAAATTAGGAAAGGAATTTTTCAAATAAAACAATAAAAAATAATAATAATCTAATAAATTAAAGACCAAGGAGGACAGGTTCATTCTACCGGAAAAAAATCAATTTTTGATGAGCATAGAAGTTTTGATATAAGGAAACAGTACATATAATCTTATCTTCATAGAACTTTGAGAAGATGAGAAGCAAATACCTAAATTTAATGTTCAAAATATCCTTTGCTGAATTCTTTATAAATATGTGTTAATTTCTCACAAAAATTACCTGCTATGTACACTCCTGGCCAAAATTAACGCAGCACCTCCCTAGCGATCCTTACGGCCGGTGCTGCGTTAATTTTGGTCAGGAGTGTACATACAATCTCTTGAATTAGGTAATAAAAACAATTTCAAGCAGGGAACTATTACCAAAATCTTCAGTAGATACGACACCGAATTGTAGGGTAGAATGGGGTAGCCCCAGTATCTAGGTTGCCCTGGTATGTAGTGTATCAGCAGCAGGGTTTGTTTGCGTGTGTGTTGGTTGATTGGTGCTACACTTTTCGTTTCAACTATAACCTTTTTCCGAACTGAAGGCGGCTGGGCATGAGAGAGGGAGTAGCCAATAAGAGGCATTTCCCCTGCCACCTCGACATTCGGCTTAGTCCCACTCACTCCTTCCCCCCATGCGGTCGACCAGTGTTGCCAGAACTTGGAAATAGAAGCACGTTTGGGGCGAGACGACGACTTTCTGCTACTACTAAGTTAGGAAATTTGGCAATGCTGAATGCTGAAGAGCGACGTGCACTGTTTGGAGGTCTGAGAGAGACTGTGACCTCCCCCACACCCTCACGTTCCCCTCTTCTGTGATTGGCTAGAAAAGGGAAAGGCCCGCAAGGGAATCTTGGCTCAGCCGCCTTCAGTTCGGAAAAAGGGAATAACTGAGTCTAAGTCACCGTTCCGCCATTACATGCAGCATAGTGAGAGTTGGTCAAAGTGCGATTTGTTATAACCTATGTGAGTTTGTTCACCTATATAAGTATTGCAACTGATTAAAATTTGATTATTTAGTTAATATAATCTAATAATTTACTTATTGAGCCTAATTATTGAATAGATCTATCAATTATTTTATATGGTTCTGTCTATATTGTAAGCATGATTTTAGTAGGCAATTTATCAGCGTCTTACCAGCACTACCAAAAATGGTTAGTGGGGTAGTGGGTAATAGCGGTAGCATACCAGTAGTCTCCAATATTGTTTTTACAGTAAGAATTTTACAATGTATGATTTTGAATATTAAAATGCTTACTGGGTTGGCACTTTAGCATGTACAAGCCAAGGAAATGGGTGTGACAGGCAACTAGAGGGCTTGGACTGAACAGACTATGACATTTTTAACGCATTTTGTCTTAAGTTTTATTTTATTCTTAATTTCCCAAGGCTATATATATTTAAAAGTTCTTTATCTAAATATGTTCATATCACAAGAATTGGTATGATTTTACCATAAGAAATGCATGCATGTATCCTACCCGCATTATCCCATGAGTATGAGTAAAGGTAGTATATAAATAATTTTTTTAAAGACTTATTAATTCTGTATAATCATGCACATTCCATACATTATACTAAAAACAACTAGTAAATAAAAAATTTTATTCCCTAAATTTAGCAGTTTATGAATGAAAATGCCTACTAGCATTCCCCCATTCTCCCCTATGCACAGTGGCCTGAAATCGAAAAGAGCCGGCCATTGGGTTAAAAATGTTTTTTTTTTAGTGCAGAACTTCGCATTAGTTATTGCAAACAGATTGAAGATTGAATTTAATAATTCTGTTTGTCGTTTTTAAATACATTCAGGCATCAAAAAGTATAGGGCATCAAAATTGAGAAATTCTCAGAGAAAAGGAGTCTCGGATTTTTTGGAGAAACAATTGTTGATTTATGGAGGCTTTTCGAAGATACTTTACGAAAGAAATGATGATACAGTAATCTGTTTCAATTCTTAGTCTATCGATAAGATTCGGTTTTTGCAGTCAAAGATGAATCTTAGCTCATTAAAAAAATTGCGGACATGTGGCAGGAGTGAAGAAATGGTTGACTACTTCTTTACTCAGTTATTGTCACCTATCATTTGCAGAAAGAATGAATTTTTAAAATGACTCGTCCTGGCATCTATTTCTCTTAACTTACGTTCCTTATCGGATCAGCCGAGGTAGCAGGGGGGTTGCATGATACCCATTGTATCTTCCGCAATATAGTTTCCCTGAATTTATTAAGCAATCGCTGTCTAGCTTCCAATTCCCGGTCTTTCAAGGATTCCCAGCCTACGTCTGAGAGCATTTTTGTAATGCTTGCTTTTTTATCATAGCATTTCTTAACAAAATAAAATAAAATACCTCACACTGCACTTTCTCAAATTTTCAAGTACACATTTCATCTGTGGGATCCCATATACTTACCGCATATTCCAGGAGAGAGTCTTACCAAGGTAAAACAATATTTGCTCTCTCACCTTTTCATCGCATTTACCGACAATACACTTTACAAAGCAAAACCTTATAATTGCTTTGCCATAGATTTTTGGAATATGCTAGCTCCTCATTTGATATTCCCATGTATATGACGAAGTCATCCGCAAATATTTTAACATTGCTGTAAATAAACTTTTAATGTTTCCATACTCTAAATTGCTCAAAAACATGGTTGGCAGTATTATCTTAGAGAAATAATAACATATGACAATTTTAGCCACCCCTTATATCATGAATAACCATAATTTATTCATACAAATGTTATACTATATTTGGTCATGAGAAAACGATCTTTGACCAATCTTTTGGTTTCCATTTTACGATGTGAGACAACGTCCATTAGGGATCAGCAGAAGCGTAGTTTTAACCCGTATGGCCGTGCTGTCCTCAAAATGGGTTTTTAAGGATGGTCTGGAGGATGAGTCGCCTCGGCAAAAGCGAGTACAACCGATTCATTCAATTTCGGCTCACCCTGTCCCGTTTCGTCAGCAGCACTTACGCGCAGAATTTGAAAGTGAAAATTCAGGTATATGTCATACAAAAAAAATGTTTACAGGAATTATATATTATTACGATTTATTATTTGAATCACTTTCTCAAATCATTAAGTATCTTTATTAGATCCTTTATTGTAATTCAGTCATGAGAAGCATGAATATCATGTTCGTAGATCATTATTTTTGAAAATAGTATAAGTCTTTAGTGCGTTTCCTATTGAGTGCCAAATATTCCGTTAATATATATGTATGTATAACATCTCTTTTATTATATTATGAATTATATGGATACTAAGTCAAGAAGCAGATATTGAATGAATGGTTGCGTTTTTTATCAGTGATCATTTTTAAAACTGCTAATATTCTATTCCAATCCAATATAAAATGCTGCATTTTTCCGCAGCTGATCTTTGTATCTTTAGCTCAAATGCAAATCACCTGTTATTTAGTTTAGAGAAACCGAAACTTAACAAAAAATTGTTTAAGAAGAAGGTAATCTCCAAGAAAGTTTGCCGTGCGACATAAGGTAAAATGGAACTGAGGAAATTTGTAATGCATGGATGAGGTTCTTTTGCTAATTATTTAGTATAATTCAGGTGTTATCATTGCAATTAATTCCTCATTTGACTCTCAAACCCCAATGATGTTCTTCGAATTTCCTCTCGAGATGCCGGGTGAGGTTATTGAATTTTTGCAATCGTATGCAGCTCTAGTGTAGATGGATCATAACTCATCACCCCATCACCGATGGGGTAGAGTCATTCTCAAACCTCTAAAATGAGATAATACAGAAAAACCCTCAGGGAAGCGAAAGATACTGATATCTCATCCTACTGATTGGGAAGCCGTATCGTATTTTGGTCTATGTTTCTTCTTGCTCTTCTTGAGCTCATACAGTTTGTTTCGTAAAGAAAATAAAGTTTGCATGTTCATGATGAAATTTTACATTCTATTTCATGTAAACAAAAAATCTGATGTGGCCAGCACATGACTTTCTCCATATATATGAGATGTAAAGATTTATCTGTGACAGTATTTTGGAACTCTATATTCAATCTAAACTTGGACGATAAGTGATTTATTTCTTTCATATTATCTTTTAAGTCACAAACATTCGCCCCAAAAACTAATCAGCTCTAACGATATCAACCAAAATACTATATATGAAATTTGGTGTTGATACAATGAATGGTTCTTATGTTAGAGCGCCCACAAAGTACATAATCATCTTCTTCCGGTTTATCGGTATTTCACGAATTACTCTTAATCAACCGGTGATACAAAAACATGTTAAATACAAAAGTTATAGTAAATTTCATTTTTTAAAACTTTTATAAGTAATACAATATACCTATATATCATATTTATGGAGATATTTTGAAAACCGGAAATGAGCTTTGATGAATGAAGCTCAACTTCCGGTTAACTGATTTACTCCACAAACTAATCAACTCTGACAGCACATACGACAGTGCTATATATGAAGTTTGGTATTGATACGACAAATAGTTTTCACGTTAGAGCGCCCACTATCACACACACACATACACACACACACATACACACACACACACACACACACATACACACACACATACACACACATACACACACACACACATACACACACACATACATACACACACACACACAGATATCATTCCGAAAATGGTCAAAACGTGTTCTAGGGACCCCAAAACATGTATTTCTGTTGAAATCTCAAAGTCGATTTTTTTCATGAAAACAATACTTTCTATATACTACGTATATGGAGAAAGTAATAAAAAGGAATTAAAGGATGAAATAAGTACATTAGTAAAAATTGCATAGTCTTAAACAATTAGTGCATAATCCTTGTGCTCGCTTAGGTATTACAACTTTCTTCCAATTCTTTTTGTTTTCCGACGGAGGCTATTCTCAGTCAATGCTTCGACATCGCGAATTTTGCCCTTGTAAATAAAATACAATAACTTAAGTCCCACTCAAGGTATTGACCAAAATTTAATTGTAAATTAAAATTTCAACATTTATCTCAATTTTTCTTGCGATAAGTTCTTCGTAACATTAGAAATAAAAAACATTTAGGAGACACTAAAATTGGGCTGCGCAACGAACGTTTTCTGTGGTCACGTTCAACTTAAACAATTTTTTGTTAAGGTTTGGTTTCTCTTCGTTATATAAGATGTGGTTTTTATGCATTTTAATGATACAAAGAGCAACTGAGGAAAAAACTACAATTTTATATACGATTGGTAGAGAGAATTAGTAGTTTTAAAAATGATATCAGGTGAAAAATTCATGATAAACGAACCTAAATTTTAAGTTCATATAATACATAATTTACATTACAAAAAAGCAGAAAATGCTTGTATGCAAAGAAAAATTCATCTTTGATGAGAATATTTGTAATTTATATTAATATAGATAATACAAAAATATTGCTTCTTTAAGCTAAAGAAGTGAATAATAACTCTGGCGTATCCTAGGGATAGCCAGCCGATGGATGAGCCGACTCAAGACAGGTCAGACTTGTTCATTTTGCGTCACAACGATTCACCCGTCGGAAGAACCGAGTACTCAAACCGACTCGTCCACCATTTCCTACGTCATCACGTACCCACTCTAGGAGCTCCTCATGACCCAGCCCATGAGGCGCCCAGAATACGGGTCGGAACGGTTAACCGTTGCCGATCTCTAACATCCATATCTACTGAAGAAAATTCAATCTAGTCTCCACACACAAATAAATAAGCAAATCTCTTGTTCTTTTAAATGATAGGCCATCCTCAAGCTTATCTCGGAGTAACAATCTGTTTCCTCCATGGCCATGGCTAATTCTTTAATGAAAAATTTATCGCCCATTTTCTTATAATTAATTAACTTAGCCTAAGGTATGCAGAAAAACTATGCTAAAATTAGTTTAGAGTTATAAATACAAGATTGCAAAATTCATAGACTCGATATAAACTTTAAGTGAGCATGTCTTTCCATTATCCAATTGCGATGATATCTACACAATTTATTTTATAACTAAAAGGAACAATTTTAGGGGGTATGCCGGAAGTATACCATCCTATTGTACCATAGTTAATCGACCAAGTCCAGGATCGTCAGAATACATCTACTATTTTGGTCAAATGCCCCTAGTCCGTAATATATTTCTTAGCAATTTAAAATAATTTATTAAGCCTTATGAAGATGTAATGATTTTTATACATTTCAATTATGAACTTATTGTTTTTCAGTTACTTCTATAAGGTTCCTAAAAATATAATTTATGAAAATCAGATCGTCTTGATGAAATTATTAGAATAGGGTTGCCTCAAAATTAATAAGTGAAATACTGACAAGCACATATAGAATAAATTTGCTTACACAGATAATGTAAATAACTTCTAAAAAATAGAAAATATGTTGTACGCGTCCAAACAACCACCTCCATGCTAAGTAATAAACAAAAATTGATTTTAAGTATCGCTATAGACAAGAGTGATTGCTCAATTAAAATACAGTATTTAGTTTGTATTCTCCAGACATTTATCTATTAAACTTTCTATCTTTCTATTAAACTCTCTCTTTTATGGATACTATACAAAATAAAATGCAGAATAAGAAAAATATGACTCACGAACTTCTAAAATATCCAAAGAGAGGGGAAAATTGTCTGAAATGGAGCTCAGAGTGAAACAAGTTAAGCCAAATAATATTTTAAATACAGACTGGGAAATGACCGTGAAAAAACTCAAAAAATCTAGAGTTTCTACAAAGTTCTAAATGAAAGAATATCTTTGAGGGAAGCCAAACAAAGAAAGCTATAGTGGACAATAAACAGTTTAAAGGACTTAGTGAAGGTCTCGGATCTTTTTTTTTCAATCCCTAGTCGATATTCTGATGCATATACATCAAGTCCAGTACATTGTAAAAATTTCAATGCTGCTATAAGTGGTCCTTCACCAAGAGCAAATAACCTTATATGAGCAGATGAGCCAGTGATGGGTTACGGTGCCCTCTTGGGGTGGGAATCTGCCCCTAAAGGTGGATGAACTAACTATTAGTCAATGGTATGAAGATGGAGAAGGCAAAGGAAAACCTCTCTATTATGATCCCAAATACAGCATTCATGGAAGGTCCAACTTCTGAGATTACTACTGATCATAGATACAAAGATTCAGCAAAGGAAGTAACAGGGCTTCATCATCATACAACATCCCTGTCTAAGTGACTGGCACCTGGAAGAGCACTACTCAAAGTAAGCAAACTAGAAGAAGTGAAGAATGGACAGAAATGCAATTGGGATTTTAGGCATATGTGAAACTAGTTGGCAAGGGGTTGCATTTTTACAGTGAGGATTATAGAATAATACAGGGAGGTGAAAAACACGGAATAAATTGAGTCGTTCTTGATGCTAAATGGGCAAAATGCATTAACTATACTTAACATGTAAATGATAGACTCCTAATGGTAAAAATATCCTCTAATCCAAGAGATACAGTTATTATTGAGGTATACTTACCAACAAGTAGCAGAGGAGTCAAAAGAAGATGAGCTTCACGAAGAATTAGAAAAACTTCTACAGATGACAAAGAACACAGACAGTGTAATAATAATGGGCGATTTTAATGCTGTGTCCTGCTCAATTGGAGAAAATAGTGCAGCTGGAAGACTTGGAAAAACAAAAGAAGGGAATGGCTTGTGGAGTTGTGCGAGCAAAATGAAATTATGAAATCACACACCTTTTTTTGAAGAACCCAATCGAAGAAGGTACACCTAGGAAGCGCCAGACAAAAGGAGATTCCAAATAGACCTTATATAATAAAATCGACGGAGGCGGCCGTGATGTTGTGGAAATCCATTCTAATGAAAGTAGACAGATGTTCACTTTTCAACAGGTTCCCACACCTGTGGAAAAGTGAACATCTGTCTACTTTCATTAGATTTTATATTAGTAAAACAGAAATATAAGAATCAAATAAAATACAGTTACCCTGGAGCAGATGTTGAAACTGACCACAAAGTAGTCATGGCAAAGCACAATATTAAATTGAAGCGACACAAAAGATTATTCAAGAAAAAAAAGCTCAAGAATGTATTAATCCTTGAAAATGACCAGATGGAAGCAAATCAATCAGCAAAAGATATAGATGTACAAAATAGTTGGGGATTTGAATATGCCCTATAAAGTCTGAATATGGGCAAATCAGCAGGTGGGGACAATGTGAAAGCAGAAATGCTCAATCATATAGTTGGGGAAGCAAAATAACAACTCCTAAATGTTGTTAGAGAATGTTATAGGCTGACTTATCAGCAACAGAACTGATACTTCCCAAAGCCTTGCATTTTCACTCTAAAAATCCTAATGCCATTTTCAAGGTGAGCATTTCTGCTGATTCTGACAGCAATTGTCACTCCTTTCGTGATCAATGTGATCCAGAATTATTTGATTAAGTAACAAATAAGTGTACTTCAATTTTCAAGGTTTTAATTACATTGAGGTTAGACAAGTCACGATATACTAAACTCCTTTATGACCAAGTGTGACTCTTGTTAACAGTTGGTATGTGAAGCAGTTGTTTCATATGTGTAGAAACTATCAAGTTCTTTTTATGATATCTATTTCTTATTAAAATCCAGGCTACTTCAAAATTATCATTAGTCGCTTGTAAATTTCAAATAAGATTGTGAGGCTTTCTTTACACAGATGACAATAAATAATGAAACTTTTGCACTGCAGACAACTGAGGGTTATCATAAATTAAAGCTTCAAATGTATCTTCAAAGTTAACCTCTCATTGAACTTTCCTTTAATTTTGGTAATGAACTAGTCTTACATCTCCACTAAGAGAATCACCATTAACTGAATGGATTGAAGCCAAATGATTTGAATTAACTTCACTTCTTGGGTTGAGAAATTTGAGGTAGACTGCTCACACTCAGTGGCGGATCTAGGATCGAGCTGTGGGGGGGCTTGAGAGTTGGGATTAAAGATTCATTTTCTATTTATCGATTTTTGTAAGAAATTTTATAAAATTAAACTCAGTATACATATTTGAATTATGCTTATTATTATCTATCGTTGTAGATAAACAATATTTTCTTCACATCTCAACAGTATGAACGATGATACATTTTTTTTTAGCCCCCTGGATCCGCCACTGCTCACACTGAATAAAATTGTTCTTCAAACGCCTCCCAGTCCAATGAATGATCGTCATCACTATCTTCTGATAGATTTCCTGAAATATATCTTGTCTTACTCAAATATGCTTTGTGAAGATTCATCGAAAGTACTGCTGAAATTTTGTAGTCTTATTAGACTAGACTTAACTAGCACTCTCTTTTTAATCAGTAATCAGCCTTAGAATCCACTTATTTGCTCAATGCAAGCATGAATAAAGGAAAGGTGTAAGATATTGTAGGTATGGATTTATTATTTACCTTTGACTCGAAAGCGAACACGAACCAGTCAAGCGCCGTCCAATTGGCCTTTGAGAGTCATTACACAGGTAAAATTTCATTATTAAGGGAGTTATTCAATTTCTCCCAAACAGTACCAAAGTGAAATTTTACCCATTACACTAATAGTTCAAGATGAAGATTTGGCAATGGAAGTAGAATGATCGAAAATTATGACAGGAAGTCTACGATGAAAATCCAATGTAGAAGTAGTATAATCAAAATGATGGCGAGATGTATACAGTAAATATCCGGCAGTAGAAGAACTTAAAATGTTTCGGCGTTGTTGGGAAACGAGGGCCTTTCAATATAATATGAAATCAAGTATACAGAATATCTTTCATCATCGGTAGCTTCAGCACACGCCCCTGAAGCCCCATATGCTGGCTGTACAATCGGCTGACGCCCTTAATGTCCGCAGCCACCAGATGGCAGCACTGAAGCTCGCTAAGCTTGAAACCATACTCTCATATGGAGTAAATGGAAAAAACAGCACCTTTATGATACTTTTTCCCTGTTTTTCTTTGTAGGAGTAGTACATACGAAAGATGGAATTCAGAGTTAGTAATTTATCCATTAATAAGTACTTAAAACAATTGAATAATATGGGCAAATTAGTAAATCCGAAGAATAAGTGCAGGTTGCCTTCAGGGCACACCACAAGTAACTTCGTCGCTGTGAAAACATTATTCGTAGATCAGCGAAGTGCAATGTATTCTGCTTGGATACACGGAAAATAATTGATCCTTAATAAATTACCTACGTTACATCTACTTTCAACAAGGCCTTTTAAAACTAGAATCGCAGGATGCACATGGGTGGTCTGAAAAGTTTCCGACATTTCAACATTTCTTGACATAGTTTCTGAAAATGTTCTTAAAATGTCAGAAGAATCTGGGGCTGGAAACTTTTCAGACCACCCTCATATATACATTTCCTGAAAAAAATATCGAAGTTCCCAGAAATAGTCTCCAGGAAATTTGCGAAACTGTCTAAAACTTAATATTTGGTCAATAAATGTTTTATACCACTCTATCCTTTATGTTTGTATATTGTATAACCTAACTTCACATTTCACCCCAAGATAAAATGCAGTCCACGCCAGTCATTAAAAGTTGATACTCTTGGATTTATGCATGTTTCAACAATATTTGACTGTTTCCTCATTTCCTGGAGACTATTTCTGGGAACTTCGATTTTTTTTAAGGAAATGTATATACGAGGGTGGTCCGAAAAGTTTCCAACCCCAGATTCTTCAGACATCTTCAGAACATTTCCAGAAACCATGTCAAGAAATGTTGAAATGTCGGAAACTTTTCAGACCACCCATGTGCATCCTGCGATTCTTGTTTTAAAAGGCCTTGTTGAAAGTAGAAGTAACGTTGGTAATTTATTCAGGATCAATTATTTTCTGTGTATCCAAGCAGAATACATTGCACTTCGCTGATCTACGAATAATGTTTTCACAGCGACGAAGTTACTTGTGGTGTGCCCTGAAGGCAACCTGCACTTATTCTTCGGATTTACTAATTTTCCCATTTTATTCAATTGTTTTAAGTACTTATTAATGGATAAATCACTAACTCTGAATTCTATCCTTCGTATATACTACTCCCACAGAGAAAAACAGGGGAAAAGTGTCATAAAGGTGCTGTGTTTTCCATTTACTCCATATGAGAGTATGGTTTTAAAGGGCGAGCTTTAGTGCTGCCATCTCGCGGATGCGGACATTAAGGGAGCCAAAAAATTTCAGCAGTTTCCAGTCCTATACTTTCTAAGTTCGTGCTTCAGCAAAAGTGACAACGGGTCGTGCATAGAGCAAGTAAACGTGCACAACACCGCACGGCGAAAAACAAAAAAAGACGGTTGTGACGTATTTGAACGACGGCGCCAACAACGATATTGTTTACGTATATGGTTTTGCACATTTAGCGTTTTTACAATATTAATGATTTTTTTAAAAAACTGTAACTTTTCCTTATGTAAAAATATAGCGCTGTTACAATGATGAAAAATGTAGTTGTAGCTACTCCCTCGAGATTCAGCATCTTATACTGAGCAGGGTTTCCCAATTCTTTTTCCGTAATGGAACACTTCGCAAACATGGGAAGTTTAACAGAACACTTAACTTATTTGGTAAATTTCTAGTTTCACACAGTCAGCCTTTTTTTTCTTTACCACTTATTTTTATATCAGGTAATTCTATTAGTAGAATTTTTAAAATTATTTAATTGCAACTAATTATTTATTCAGTAATTATCGGTAAGGCTTGATAATGGACTAACGTCCGAAACCGGTCGCGGTATTAAAAACTTTTAAAGTGGAATTTTGCAAAGTTATTTCCACCCATTTATTAGGATGGAGTTCCACAAAGTTAAAGCTTCCTTGATTGCTTTCATTCAAAACTATAATATATACACACATAAAAATGAATAAATGAAGCATTTAATGACTTTAATTCTCCAAGTCTCCATTAAGATTACAAATAGTCGCGGAACACCTATTCAGGTTCAGCGGAACATAGTTTGGGAAATACAGCTCTGGAGCATTCCAAATTATGTTGATAGCATGGGATAGCTTATGGCATTCATTCACCGTAAGTGAATCTTAATTTTCACCCTAGAACGTCGATCAAAAAACGCTTGTATATCTCTTTGGACGAGTGAGACGACGAAGATAATAAATTGTTGCTCATTTGAATTGTTTATAACTTTTTGAATCGTATTCCACGCGGTCAGTTTTTTTTATGGTCCCCCCTAATGGGAGGGTCGGGCGCTCAGTACCTCCGAAGGCGAGCTAAGGGTCCGGATAAGGACGGAGACCCTCAAAATTTCTACCTGAAAAAAGTAATGGTGAAACACCGAGATATCTACCATTAACCAAAATTTTTTTTTATTGAAGCTTGGTGCAATGTCGCTTCGGGCACCAGGTTGAGTATCTCGGTACTAGTGGGTCGCGACCCACCGGTTGGGAATCGCTACAATAAGGTATTATATTTTGAAAAGGGCAGTGGCTGCAAGTTATAAACCGATTCGTTACGAGGCACAGTGGGCTAGAATGGAAATAAGCTGGCCAAAAATAAGATAGTGTTTTTTTTGAGTGTGTATTTGAAACTTCGCATAGTTATTTTTAAATAAATTTTGCATATTACTGCGAAATCATTTGCGTTGGTTCCCGCGCATTACAATTCTATAGGGGTCAAAGTTTACTAAATTTCACATGGAAAAGTATGGAGGGAATTAAGATACAGATTAAAAAAAAAATTTTGCGTGCGGCGATCATGATGAGAAGTTTAAATTAGGAAAACAAAGCACAGATGCGGCTAAATACTCATTTATTAATAGGGTAGTAAGGGAATGGAATATGTTACCTGAAGAGGCCTTCAAGCCCTTACCTAAATCAATTAAAGATTTTAAACTTAGATGTTTTAAAATATTATAAAAATGTATTGAAAGAAGGTTTGGGATATTTTTGTTAAGATATAGTTAAATGATTAGTATGTTTGTTGTTAAAAAGCGAGCTCATTCTGCTTGATAATGATGTTATTTAGGAATTTTGAATTTAATAATATAAATGTAAAATGATTTTTCAATGAATTATTGTTGGATATTATTTAGAATGTAATGATTTCTGGTTATTATGTCAAACGAAATGTAATGAATGATGTAATGAGGTTCAGTCATGTATGGAATTGCATTGACGTTGACACCGGACCGTTATCCAATTTAAACGTATGTAATTATAATAATAATTATATTCGTGTCTTCTTCTGAGAACGTAATTTCTCTGAACTTATTTACTAAGTTTATCCTTTGAATTAGTCTTCTATCTCATAACGATTTCATTTCCACGTCCTATGTAATTTGATATCAAATGGTAAATATATCCTATCTGTGCATCCTTTAAAAAATACAAAAAATTATCAATATTATACCGTAGAGTACCCGGGGACAAGTCCCCACCCTACCAGGCAATCCCCCTACTCCACCTGTACTCGTCAAGCTCACTAGTCGTTAATATTTTTACCCACTCTTTTCACAAACTCCCTATGATATTTTGGGAAGGGCCCCAAAACTCCTGCAGGCAAATTACTCCAATCTATAGTAGCACGATTTAGAAAGGAGACTTTATTAACGTTTTTGTTCTATCTTCTATTAATTCAACTTTATGTCTATCGTCTTTTCTGCAATGAAATATTGTCATTGTGACTTTGTTAGATAATTCCTCCAACGATTACACTCCTTTGTATACTTTAAAAAATATAGCTAGCCTTTTGTTTGATCTCCGTTCCTCTAAACTTTCCCAACCTAATTCTTTTAGCATCTGAGTAACGCTATCAAACCTTGCATATCTGCCTAAGACGAATCTTGCTGCTTTTCTCTGTACCTTTTCTATTTTTCGCTTTAATCCGACCTCATGTGGATCCCATAGACATTCCCCGTATTTGTGTTATCCGTAAATATAGACTCATTCAAAAGCGGACCTCTATATTTTTTCTATAATACCTTAAGAAATTATGAGAAACATGTTCGTCGGAACTGAGAGGCGTAATATTTCAACAAATAATTTATATTTTTAAGCTATTTTTTCAGTAAGTTTGCATCCTTTTTAGAGTGAAGATGGTGATTTACTATTTGTATTGAAATTAGTCCAGCAGTCAAACCCGATTTTCAGTGGATCTCATACGAGATAATTTTTGAGAATTGTCTTTATTTTATCGCCGTGGCACAAATGTGCGACAGAGGCACGTATGTACCCTCACAGATTAATTAAAGTATTTAAATTCGAACAGAAGTTACAACTTCGCATCCACTAGCCTACCATTTCCGAGGATTCTAATTTTAATGCTCCTCCAGATCATTTATTTTTGGCGGAATATTCAATTGAGTGCTCACCGTGAGATTGTTCAAATCCTGCTCCACTTTCCTGCTCACCTCGTCCTTCCTTATCCCTCTGAACTGTCTCATTGCTGCATGGGGTGGCCCCTACGGGTCTGCCCGTGGGGCCACTCGACCAACGACCGCGCAAAGAACCGAGATCGACGAGACTACGTACTGAGTGAAGAGGATCTATTCGTAGAAGACTGCCTCCCCGAAATTTCCCCTCCCTTATATCACCTACCTCAACCTATTTCGCAACCCCTTTGGACGCGCACCAAAACGTCTTCCAAAAGAAAGCAGAACTGAAAGAAACATTGTGTGTGGAATCAAAGGCCCATATATTCGGAACATTCGATGAAAAGAAAGGCTTCATCATCTTGACTAAGTTAGGCACCAGATAAATACATTTTATTACTCAAGAATAAGTCCAACTTGACATAATTAGATGGAAAAATGTCTAAATATACGTGGAAGACGAATTTTCCCGTTTGCTAAATCATACATGTCAATTAATACGAGAATTCTACGAGATTACTTTTATTTTCACTAGCTGAGGTAGCCGTTGAATCTCAACGGGAGAAGGTACGGGTAGAATGCCCTTTTATTAGAGAGAAGAATCTAACGTCTTTCAACTTACAATAGCCCAAAGGGAAGGAAAACTTCCATGAATATCTCAATATCTTATCAGAGCTCTCATAATTTGGGAATACTCATAACTTGAGAAATGACTTCATCCATTTTTCTTGTGAGCCATCTTGCGAATTAATTTTACGTGCAATACTCGATCGAACGCTTTTCTGAAATTCAGAAATACGGCGTCTGTTCTTATACCCCATCAACTGCTATAACTGCATCGTTGAGTAAAAGCGCAAACAGGGAATCACATGACCTACCTTTACGGAAACCATGTTGACATTGACTAATTGCTCCATTGTCAAAACATGGAAACGCATTATTGAACTCGCTGTGATGTGCTCGATAGTCTTGCAAAATATTGACGTTAAAGATATCGGACGGTAGTCTTCAGGTTTCGAGGAACGTCCTTTCTTAGGAATTGGAGTGATATGCGCTCTTCTCCACGACATTGGTACAACGCCTTCGTCCAGGGTTTTCCTATAGAATACGAGAAGAAGGGGAGCAAGCTCATTCGCCAGTGTTTGAATGACGAACGATGGTATACCTTCTGGTCCTGGCGCTTTTTTCTTGTCTACCTGCCGCAACAACTTTCCTATTCCAGCCTCCGACAACTTGATTTGTTCTATATCTGAGTCAACAGGCATATAAAATTCTTTCGTGCATCCATTGTCTAAGGTAAAGCTTTCCTGGTAGTGTCGATTAATTAGATCCGCTTTCTCTACCGATTCAGTAATCGTTGAACCCACGCTATTAACGAGGCTGGGTACTGAAGACTGACCTCGAGATTCTCGAACGTATGACCAAAATTCCTTCTGGTCGCCTACTGAAGACTCTAAAAGGGTTGTAGATCTATATTCCATTCTGCGATTCATCCTTAACCAATCTTCGCACCTCCGCATATTTTTGTCGCTCAAGATCAATGTCTACTCCGATTTTCTCTTGCTTCTTCATCCACGCGTGTAAAATCCTTTGCTTCGTATGCAACGCTCGAACTTAGGATTCATCCAACGCGGATCCTTACGCTCCCTAACGGTTTTAATTGGGACAAACGTAGCTAAGCCTTCCCTTAATATTCGTAGGAATTCCATTCAGCTATCGTCAATAGTATTACCACACAAAAAACTACAGAAGTCTTCCCTTTTCGCATTAACATAATCCCTGAATTCCGAAAATCTCGCTCTGCGAAACACAAACTTGCCTCGGTGGCTTGAGGGATTTTACTATTTTAATTTAAGGGTGGTGGTCAAGTGAACGGTCGTTTCTTCTCGAATTCTTTTAAAGAGAGCATAGATTGCACTGCACAACAAGTAACTGTATAACAAGGAAGAGGACGGGTGAAAATTGCACATTCGGATGTGTGCCCAGGAAAAACCCAAGGAGAAGCGGACATGGAGAAAAGTCCACCAAGGCAGGGAATCCCGGGTTCGATTCCCGGCCTTGGTGGACTTTTTCCAAGTAACTATATGTTAAAACATACCATTTGAATAAGTATTTATTAAGAATTAGTACCGTTAAACGAACACAAGCTCTAGACAAATCTCTTAAGGATTAATAAATGGGTGGAAATAACTATGCAAACTTCCACTTTAAAAGTTTTTTAATACCGCGACCGGTTTAGATTTAGATTTAGAAATATACCCCGCGAGCCGCCAGAGGCGTATGGCAGGGGGTGTAATACGTCACCATTATTCATTCCTCCCTATTAGCATCTCTAATAGCCTGGGGAAAAAACGACCAAAAGTAATTATCCGTTCTTGCGATTACTTCCCTATAACGCTTCGTCGATGCCTCTCGGAGATCGCTCCTTACTGGCACTAACATTTCACTTACTTCGTCTATAAATTCTGAACGATTGAACTTTTCGAAAAGTTTCCGACGATATTCAGACCTTCTCATCTGTAGTGAATTCCAACCGAGGGACTCTATCATTGCCATAACGCTGCTATCAAACCTGAAATCCCCGCGAACGAATCGGGCTGCTCTACGCTGGACCATCTCTAAATCTGAGACTAAACCTACTTCGTGTGGGTCCCACACCGAAACGGTTTCGGACGTTAGTCCATTATCGAGCGATGAGTAATGCGGATTAGAAGAAGCAGCTCTGGTTAAGACGCGAACTCAAATTGTGGTTTGTTAAACGAGACAATCTACGCTTATATCTGTTCTCCACAAAGCCTTAATGAAATCCCTCCACCCGATTGAATGGACAGTTTTCGATGATCAAGTTCGATCCCATGCTAGTATCACCTGTTTTAAGAAATTAAATATACAACGTAATAAACTTGATAAGTTACTCCGGGAGAAAAATAACAAGAGAGTCCCTCGCCGCAATGACCTTCTAAATATATCACAGAAGTTCCATCCCAGAGTTATGAATCTCACGGACGTACATCTCTTCGATGGACCTCTTATCAAAAGGTTTCTATTTCAATCCCCATTTTAAAAATAACGTTAAAGATTATAAAAACTTAATCGCTGATTGTGAGGTTTTGACAAACCGCCTCCCTGCAGAACCCAACTGAAAAATCAACCTCACCCATACAGTAGCTCAGGCAGAAAAATCCAACTCGCGTCATCCCTCTAGCCCCCCTTTAATGCAAGTAGAACTATAACATCAATTAAGAATACCCTTGTGCGCGAAAATTTAATCCTAACAAAACCGACGAAGGAAAGTGCACGGCGATTATGAAGAAAGACGACTACATCGATAAGTGCCAAACCTTTTTTCTGGAAAACAATATAGTGACCGTTCCGGATCCAACTATGTGTTTACAGAAGAAAGTGAAACGTTTAGTGAATAAGTGCTCCCTTTTTACACCAAGTAATTCGTTTAAGGCTATCAACTCAAACCCTCTCCCCCATAGACTATATGGACTCATTAAACTTCACAAACCTGGTATGCCCATTCGCCCTGCGGTTTCTTGTGTGTCTTCACCTACGCACAAACTTGCTTCAATAGTGAATAATTTACTAAAGTGCATAACTAATTTCTCGCCTTGCTACAGTGTAAAGAACTCGATTGAAATTACACAAAAACTTAAAAACCTTAAACTCTGTGATTATTCTAAATTTGTGTCCTTTGATGTTAAAAATTTATTTACCAGTATTCCGAAATTTGATGTTCTAAATTTAACAAAAGAAATGTTATTGAATCTTAATATTGATATGTGCGTAACTACGGATTTGCTCTCTCTTGTCGATATTTGCATATCTTGTAATTATTTTCTTTTCAATTCCACATTTTATAACCAACCAGATGGCTTTACTATGGGTTGCCCCTTATCCCTTTTGTCATCTGAAATATTCATGAACCATTTGGAAACAAAATTATTTAGCAGTGATAATCTTCTGATAAAACATGTTAACACCTGGCTAAGATATGTGGATGACATTTTCTGTATATGGAATGGTTCTTTAAGACAGTTAAATATGTTTTTGAATTGCCTTAATTCGTTACACCCCAACATCAACTTCTCTTTAGAACTAGAATCTAATAAACAGCTAAATTTCCTCGATATAACATTAACAAGAAAAGAAAACACTGTTGAGTTCTCCATTTATCGCAAACCTACATACACTAATCACACCATACACGCTAGTTCCCATCATCCCACAAAACATAAACACGCAGCTTATCACAGCCTAATACACAGACTTATGCAAATTCCCCTCAAACGCGAAAATTACACACATGAATTAAACACCATCAAAGAAATAGCCATTGCCAACGGTTTAGATTTAGATTTTAGATTTAGATATATACCCCGCGAGCCGCCAGAGTCGTATGGCAGGGGATGTAATACACCACCATTAAGCATTCATCCCTATTTGCATCTCTAATAGCCTGGGGAAAAAACGACCAAAAGTGATTATTTGAGGCCGGTTCTTGATTCATGTCGACTACCTCTTAATCGTTCTGACGTTCATTATACTGCCCGGGCTGCGGAGCTGGTGGCACGTAGGATTTACGAGGTAAATAGGGTTTTTTTAGGTTAGACTATTCTCAGAGTACGCCACCTCAGGTAGATTTCGAGTCCAATTCTTCCATATTAAATGAGAGCGATATAACGCAGAAAGAGTTGCGAGGGAAAAATTTAAATCTAAAGGGGAATAAAAATATTCAGAAAGTATATTCAGCGGTAGGAGTTATAGATAATACCCACGTAAATAGGCAAATAGAAACGTATGATCTTAGTCCCCGAAATAGAATCAGTAGCATTGACAATAAAGAGAAATTCAATTCAAAAAACGTTACGGTTATTCCAAACAGAAATCCAAATTTAAAGCGCGAACTTCGAGATCTAAAAATAATAGTCGTGAATTGCAGAAGCATACGTAATAAGCAGGTGGAATTTCTTAACCTTACAAGGAGCACTTGCGCGGATATCATACTAGGATCTAAGAGTTGGTTAAGCGAAGACATTAATTCAAGCGAGATATTTCCTCCATATTATGTGATATATCGCAAAGATAGACAGGGTAGAGTAGGCGGTGGAGTTTTTATTGCTGTAAAGAACCATTTGATTAGTCAGCGAGATGAGTTTGTAGAAAATAGCAGGAGCGAAATGATTTGGTGCTCGATTTTAAGACCAAACGGTAGTAAGATATATGTTTGTTCATTGTATCGTCCTCCCGATGGCGAAATTGATTGTATTGACGATTTATTCGAGACGTTACAGATAATCGGTGAGAAAATAAAAGATCCCATCATAGTTGTAGGAGGAGATTTTAACCTACCGCATATTAATTGGCGGAATTTAACATGCTCCAACTCTAGTAGAGAGAGAAAAGTTTCTCAAAAATTAATCGATACTTTCTCGTTGCATGCGATAGAACAGGTAAACATGACGAAGACTCGAACGACTCGTGCGGGTGAAGGTAACATCCTAGATTTACTAGCCACCACCCACCCACAAATGATAACTAATCTCGATATAGTTGACGGTATTTCAGACCATGATGTCATAATGGCGGAGATGAAAGCAGTAGTGGTTAAATCTCTTAAGCCACCGAGGCAAGTATATGTAATTCGCAAAGCTAATTATACGGAGTTTATGGTTTATATTAACGAGTGCAAGGATGATTTTTTCTTCTTCTTGGGTGCAAATACAGTAAATGATAGTTGGATAGAGTTTCTCCGGATAATCAAAGAAGGTTTAATTAAATTCGTGCCTACTAAGAGCGTGCGTGAGCGTAAAGAGCCACGGTGGACGAAACCTAAATTACGGGTATTGCATAGGAAGCAAAGAGTCATTCACTCGCGATGGAGGAAACTCAAAGCATGCGGAAATAACCATGAGCTCGAGGAACAAAAATATAGAGATGTGCGAAAGTTAGTTAAGGAAGAAGCGCGAAAAGGATACCAGGAATATAGATCCCGAACCCTATTAGAATCGTTAGGTGGCGATCAGAAAGAATTTTGGTCATACGTGCGTGAGAACCGTGGAGGTCAGTTTTCTGTGCCTAGCCTCATAAGTACAGAGGAAATTACCGTAAATAAATCAGAAGATAAAGCTAACTTACTTAACGGGCACTACCAGAAATGCTTCACTGTAGACAATGGTCAAGTTAAGGATTTTAGCTCGCGCATTGATTCAGAGATGTGTCCCATCGAGATATCGGTTGATGGAATTGGAAAATTATTGCCAGAGATTGATAGGAAAAAGGCGCCAGGACCCGAAGGTATTCCCGCTGTTGTAATAAAAACTTTAGCCGATGAAATTGCTCCATTTCTGCAGATTTTCTATTAGAAATCATTGGATAAGGGAACCGTTCCAATGTCGTGGAAAAAAGCTAATGTCACTCCGGTGCCTAAGAAAGGGCGTGCGTCAAAACCAGATGATTATAGGCCTATTTCATTAACTTCAATATTTTTCAAAATCATGGAGCATATTATAGCGAGCTCTATCATGCGCTTTCTTTCCGAAAAGCAGAGGGAAAAGGGAGCAATCAGTCAGAGCCAGCACGGATTCCGTAAAGGTAGGTCTTGTGAGACCCAGTTAGCGCTTTTTATGAATGGCGTATCTAAAGCAGCAGACGGCGGTGTTAGATCAGACGCAGTTTTCCTAGATTTCAGGAAAGCTTTCGACACTGTTTCTCACGAAAAGCCTATCCAAAAGCTGAGTGTCTACGCGATCGACGAAAAAGTTATCAGATGGACCAAATCTTTTCTAGAAAACAGATCTCAGCGAGTTGCGTTAGACGGAATTTTATCCGACGAAATAAGTATCTCATCAGGAGTTCCACAGGGAAGTGTTCTTGGTCCAATTTTATTTCTAATTTACATTAACGACCTCGTAGATAACGTTAAGAGTAAGGTTAGATTATTTGCCGATGATACCCTGATATACAGAGAGATTTTGACAGAAAACGATTGTAATGTGCTTCAAGACGACCTGGACGTAATATCAGGATGGTGTAAAGATTGGCAGCTGGATTTAAATATAAATAAATGCGTTGCCATGAGTTTTACGCGCTCCACAAACATAATTCCCGCGCAGTACCAAATCTCAGGTCATCCATTAGAGTTAGTGCACGACAACAAATACCTAGGAGTCACGTTTAGCAGTAACTTATCTTTTAAAGAACATATTCGAGATGCGATAGGAAAAGCGAACAGAATGCAAAGATTAACTGGTAGAACCTTGAGAGGATGCTCATCGAGAGTCAAAGAAATAGCTTACTTTTCTCTTATTCGTCCGAGTCTATAATACTGCTGCGCGGTTTGGGACCCACACGAAGTAGGTTTAGTCTCAGATTTAGAGATGGTCCAGCGTAGAGCAGCCCGATTGGTCTGCGGGGATTTCAGGTTTAATAGCAGCGTTACGGCAATGATAGATTCCCTCGGTTGGAATTCACTACAGATGAGAAGATCTGAATATCGTCGGAAACTTTTCGAAAAGTTCAATCGTTCATAATTTATAGACGAAGTAAGTGAAATGTTAGTGCCAGTAAGGAGCGAACGCGATCTCCGAGAGGCATCGACGAAGCGTTATAGGGAAGTAATCGCAAGGACGGATAATTACTTTTGGTCGTTTTTTCCCCAAGCTATTAGAGATGCTAATAGGTTGGAATGAATAATGGTGGTGTATTACACCCCATGCCATACACCTCTGGCGGCTCGCGGGGTATATATCTAAATCTAAAATCTAGGGTCACACGAGCGCACTAAGTGCGCTTGTTTACTTGTATTAAAAAATATACGAAAAGGAAATTGTGGGCATATCCTTTAAACAGTGTGAGAATTCGCGATGGTCACATTTACTTATTATACAAACGTTTTCGTGGCGATCCACCAAAGTTTTTCAACAGTTTAAGGATGAATGTGTTTGATGAACTCCTTTCATATACTGAAGATCATCCCCAGAGAGTCGATACCAACATGCGATGGAACCTGAGGAAATGCCGGTTATATGTCTCGACGTCCGTTGCAGCATTAGTGCGCAGAAATCAACTTACGTCAAGTCGTCCCTTTCAAAGCACGCACGTGCCTCGTGTGTTGTCACCTATTTACGCCTATGGACAACGGACGTCAACAAGTACGTTGCAACGGACGTACTTTGTACGCTCGTGTGGTGCTAAAGTGTGAAGCGAAGGCGGTAAAGAATGAGCACTGAGTCTTCTCGGGTTTTCCACCAGGGCGCTGAGTTATACGTGAAATCGATACGAGTTACGATTAGAATTAATTTCCGCACCATCACGCAAAAACAGTGGTGACACTGAATAAGATGGTAGCTCTGGAAAGTTTCCCTAGGAGTTGCCAGTGCATGCGTAGAAAGAGCTGATTAATTATCATCCAGCCAAAAAACTGTAAATCACCCAATCGCAAAAAGAGATAATTGCTTTTGGTCGTTTTCCCCAGGATATTGGAAATAGGATAGACTAGGTAGTTATGGTATTATAACACTCCATGCCATACTCCCTGGTTCGAGCGGTATTAATGTACAAATGTAAATAATATCATCCGAAACGGCCATCGGGATGAATGATACTCACATTCCATCCGATGACATTGCTAATTAGATGCTTCTTGTTGTCCGTCTCCTCCGGCTCAGAGTCTGATGTGGTCGGCGTCGCTGTCCCAACGCCTTCATCATCATCCTCCTCTTCCAAACCGTCCTCTTCACTGGACACTGCCACAACTGCGTCCCTGAAGGGCTCGGCTTTAAGTTGGCTGCTTCTCTTCCTGCGGATCCCTTCTTGCCTCACAAGGACTTTGGTGCGATCCTCCGGGTGCTTCAGCAGGGAGCCAAACTTTTCAAAGAAGCCTCCGTCTACTTGGTGGACCCTACGGACGCATCAAACATATTAACATTAACTTCTGTAGGAGTAATGGGGATGTATTCGTTAATTTGAGGGTTATAGATTGTTCTGGCCTTATAAATGATAGGCCCCTAAATCAATCTACTGCTGGGGCAGTGAAGCTGGATGCTCGTAAGGTTTATGAGGTAAACAGTGTGTTCTTAGCTTATATGATAGATGCATTATGTCACTCCAGTGTCATAGGGCCAAATTCTAGCTGAGATAATGAGATTACAAAGGGAAAGTTGTGAGGGAGAAATTTAAATTCAAGCGACTGACTAAAATGTGGTATTCGTAGATTTCTAATAGCGTGTAACAAGCACGTTGTCATTTTTCGAGTAATCTCCTCCGCCGCTGTTTTCTGGAAGCAGCGTTCGAGAGAGAGGCTCTTTCTCCCGCCAAACAGCGCACAGTGGGCTAGAATCGAAAAAAGCTGGCCAAAAATACGAAAGTGGTTTTTTTGAGTGTGGACTTTGAAACTTCGCATGGTCATTCTTGAATAAATTTTGCATATAACTGCGAAATAATTTCTCTTGATTCCACGCGTTACAATTCTAAAGGGGGTCAAAGTTGACCAAATTTTGCGAAAAATGCCGGTCTTCGATTTTTCGAGAAATTCTTCAACTTCAAAACGATGCTGAATCCATTTAAAGTAAGTTATTGGATAAAAAACAACGCCAAGTTATAAACCTGTACTTTATCTTTCACAAACTATAATTTAATGATTGCAAATGAATAATTGCATATTTTATGCAACAAAATGATGGACTCTCGTTTTAGAGAAACTTTTTACCTAAAGCGAGGAAAATAGTTGAGACGGACTCCGAGGGACATAAAGATATTTATACCACGTTATTCTTTGAAGCTTTCTGAAGAGGAATCTGAAATAAACCCTTGCAACAATTTGCTACCCCAATAATAATAACGAATTTTCAACAACACTGCATGGGCAAATCCGCGCGGCGGAGTACGGCCCTCCAGGAAGAGAAGTGTTTGAAGACCTTCGAACCTTCATGCCTCTCAATGATAACTTTTGAATGCTGAAATTAACTTTTTACAAACTCTAGACGAAGAAATTATGAGCAAAATAATATACATTCAACCATCATTCTTAAAGGAAGAGTGAATTTAGCAACAGCGTATATCTTTCATCAAGTATCAGAATAGAGTTACGATTTTTTTGATTTTCACTTTGTAAAATATTATGAAAGCTGTCTTTGATGTTTTTGAGCTATACTATTTCTCACAGACCCTCAATACCATTGGAAACCAGCCCACACGTGGGCGTGTGCCGCGGTGTCCCCGAGTTAAACTTTCGGTTCGTTTTATTGCATGCAGCTGTGCTTCTTGCGGATTAACGGTTACCCTTCAAACTTCATTTTCGTGCTTTCTAGTTCAAAATTTTCGCAAACTATGAAAACTACAGTTTGGCTTTGCCTGTGGAAGAAGTAAGTTGTGCTCTTGTGCTCTCTCAGTAGCTCCTTGCATTCTTTAAGTAGTATATTCAAGAAGTTCCCTTCAGCATTTCCTGGTTCACTTGTCGATATTTTTGGAGGATATTTTTATGGTAAGTTTTTTTGTTACATTACTTTCTCTTTCTACTTGTAAATTCTAAGTATCCCGGTGAAAAACAATTATTTTCTCTATGTATGTGAAATTTTCTTATCGTTATTTGAAACTGTCTACTGTATTATTTTCTTAACGTCATACTGTAGAATAGATATAGTTATGGAATCTCTATTGCATTTTCAGACATTAGAAACATTGTATTGGGTTTCTAGTTTATCGCCTTTATACGTTGCTTGTAATTCCGTAAAAAAACATGACTAATCTGCGAATTAGTCGGTTAACGCAACATAATAAAATGATGGAGGAAAAGAATGAGTCATTTTCTAGTAAAAAGCAGCATTTAATGGATTTTTTGACAAGAAAACTTAACTTAGAAAGATCCATAGATGGGCAGGAAGCTCTTACTGTTCATCTGAAGAATATTTTTTTTATCGGCATATCCAAGAAAATGGAAACAAAGTTTCCGTGTTAATGAAAGGTTTATTCTGCGCAATTACAGTTGGCTCAATGTAAATATTAATTTTCCTGATATTGTTATCCAGAACTTACCAAGTACTTCTATGACCCCAGGTACGTATAAAATAGTGATTTGAAATGTTTAGTATTTGAAATTGATAATTTACATCTAAGAAACGAACAATCGGACTTAAATGAAATTCATTTTGGTAGACGCAAGAGGACGGCCGGAAGTAGATTTCCATTTTTCAAGTGATAGATCGAAACGAAGGAAAACAGAAACAATTAGATCCACACTCTCCACAGCTGAACTGTCTTATGCTGCAAGGATGACTCTAAGAGATGAAGGAAATGAAGCTGCTTCGAAGTTGCTGAAAGAAATTACCACAACGACACCTAAAAGGGCAAAGAGGGTTCTTTCTAGGTGGAAGACAAGGGAACATGTGCAATCTCAGTTGTCAGGAGAAGAAGCATTATCACTAATTATATCTTCTGAGTTGAGTAAAACTCAATATAAAATACTCCGTGAAATAGCTCAAAGTCATGGTCATAGGCTGTATCCTAGCTACGAAGCAGCAAAGGAAGCCAAAGTAACTCTTACTTTAGCTATGATGCTTCAATATTGAAAACATTTACTTTTCAGGGATAAACGAGGATCTTATAAAAAGATTTTCTACGATCTTAAAGGCAATTTCAAGCGGATTAACTCTGAATTAAAGAGCATTTGACGATTATTGCGGGCCTACAGCAGAGATGTATGTTATGTTGTATCCATGGTACTATATTTCACCAACAATTCATAAAGTGCTGATTCACGGAGCTAAAATTGCAAAAGAAGCAATTCTACCACTGGGCCAACTCTCAGAAGAGGCGATAGAAGCAAGAAATAAGGACACGAGGAGATTCCGAGGACGTTTTACAAGGAAACACTCCCGAGTTGCTACGAATGAAGACTTAGTGCGAAGATTGCTTCTTACTTCTGATCCACTAATATCTATGTCAGCACCAATTCGGGCAGCAAATAGATCCAGGATTCTAAGTAGAGAAGTGAAGCAGCTCCTCATCCTGAATGAAGAAGAGGTAATCGCGTATGGAGATGCAGAATCCTCAGACGAGGATTGTATATAAGGCAGAAGGTAAGGTGCATACTAGAAATTTCTTTAAAGTTATTCTTGACTGCATTATTTTGATGATAAATTAGCGATATAGCGATATGAAAGAAAATGCGACGTCATAGACGTAGGAATAGACATATGTCTTAATCTAATACAGCCAAATTGGACATTTTCACCGATCACACGGAATGAAACTGGGGTTTTAAATTATGACTTCACATTTCTAATATTAATAGCGGAAAAACTTTGCTTATAAACATCAAAACATATCATCGAAAGGGTTGGTACGTTCCTAGTTCCTCTCAAACCGAGATCTTCCCGGAGGGCCATTGGCCACCGCCCGGATTTGCCCATGCAGTGTTGTCGAAAATTCGTTATTATTATCGGGGGAGCAAATTGTTGCAAGGTTTTATTTCAGATTCCTCTTCAGAAAGCTTCAAAAAATAACGTGGTATAAATATCTTTATGTCCCTCGGAGTCCGTCTCAACTATTTTCCTCGCTTTAGGTAAAAAGTTTCTCTAAAACGAGAGTCCATCATTTTGTTGCATAAAATATGCAATTATTCATTTGCAATCATTAAATTATAGTTTGTGAAAGATAAAGTACAGGTTTATAACGTGGCGTTGTTTTTCATCCAATAACTTACTTTTAATGGATTCAGCATCGTTTTGAAGTTGAAGAATTTCTCGAAAAATCGAAGACCGGCATTTTTCGCAAAATTTGGTCAACTTTGACCCCCTTTAGAATTGTAACGCGTGGGAATCAAGAGAAATGATTTCGCAGTTATATGCAAAATTTATTCAAGAATGACCATGCGAAGTTTCAAAGTCCGCACTCAAAAAAACCACTTGCGTATTTTTGGCCAGCTTTTTTCGATTCTAGCCCACTGTGCAGCGGTGCCAATAAAATTTTGAAAATGTTGCTCATAAACCTTTGTAGCGTCTATAACATCGCTAAGCTCCGAGAAAGATATTGCCAAAAAGCAGAAATGGCATATAATAGCTCAAATGCGTTTCTAGAAATAAAAAGCCTCTTAGAATACCGCATCAGAAGGTATACACATTAAATATATGATAAGAATATTAGGTCTCTCAATATCTGAATCCTAATGCTGTTTTATGTTGAAATAAGTCAAACGCACTCAATAAAGAAAACACCTTGGTAGAGTCCACAATCTTTAATATTAACTTAACACAACTTAGGTTTCGTTGCGAAGTAACATCATCGGGTAAAAGTTTGTCACAGGTCATATTTTTACCTGGTAGAGGACGCGTTTTAGGGGAAGAGTGGTGAGGGACCTTTAGACGTGGGCCGATCGCTGGTCAACAACGCAGCGACAGCCGACGAGAATGGCTTCATATGATTTTAGGAAAATTCTTTTAGACACTTCCCGGCAAACTAGAGAATTGTAATTAGAGGGATCGCTGGAAGCCGTGCATATCCAACGAAAACTACAAAGACACCCGCGAAGAGTATCCTTGGCTAGACGCTAGGTCAGGGCAAATATCCTCCTATTTAAAATGCATTGCGGCGATTTTTTAGTTCTTTTTAATGCCTTCTCGTTGACATGGAAACTTAAAAACCGGTACGCGAATAGAGATAATAAATACATTTCATATACGATGCTGAACGTTGCCATGTTGATCCTTGGATCGATTCCAGAGCGCCATTTACATTCCTTTATGCATTGCTAATTGGGACAGTGGAATGGACGTATTTTAGGATCATCCCAGTATGATATCAACATAAAAGTTTGAATTAAATAAGTTTTATACCTACCTATTTAAAATGTATGGTGGGAATTACAATTTGATTTGGAAAGAAAAACATATCTGTAATTTGGGTGTTCCACTATTGTCAGGTGTTACATTTTATCAGAAAAAAGACAAAACGACCCACCCTACTGTCTAATCAACATCCGTAAGATTTCTGTATATTTTGCGTATTTTGACGAATTTTGGCGAACTGAGAATCCATTTTCCTTGATTCAAACGTAACAAATCTTTAGTATTAAGCAACAAACAAGCAATATATGTATTTCTTTGCAATTAAATCACTTCGGAAACGTTGAGAAACCAACAGGAAAGAATGCAAAAATTTGACATTTTTCACAAAAATTTAAAATTTTGACTAAAATTGGCAGCCTCAGGACATAATCCGACCGAGTTGAAATTTTCGATTTGTTGTAAGGGCCACCAACCACAAACTTTAAGCACTAGCCGTTGATGGTTTTCGAAAAAAACAATAATATAATTCGAACAAAATATATTTGCTAAGGTTCTACTAATGAAAAAACCCTTAGAGCAGATCTAGGTTCCGCTTCTAAAAACACTTCAATAGAGGCTACTTGATCTGAGGCACCTTCTACGCCGTAAATTATAAGCTTCTTGAAGTGCTTTATTTTAAGATAGAAGCACGGAAGGGAATAGGAAAGGGCATGGCTACACGTTCCCGCTAACTTATACGACCCTATGTCGAAATTCGCACTTATTATCGAAGATCAAACTTAGCGCGCCCCTCGCAAATAGGTTAAACATGAAAGCAAAAATTGGAGCATATTTCTCCACAATTTTTAGAACAGATCACAGATTTATACTTTTCCACAAAAATTTATAATTGAACCTCCGGTTTCGGTGTTGCACCATCGTCAGGTTCAACAAAACTAAATTCTCGAACTGCCGAGACTTACATTGTAAGTTGGGTGATAACAGATAAAAATACAATGTAGATGGAAAGGATCTGGTGCTTTCCCGGAGAATATTATGGATAAAGTTCTCTCTGGTTGCAAGCCGGGTGGTTCTTTCAAATTCTCTCAACGTTTCGGTCTCCGGAACCATCTGCAGGAGCCAAGTTCGTTTCGCTCCTGAAGATGGTTCCGGAGACCGAAATGTTGACAGACATCGAAGAAACCAGCCGGCTTGCAACACGAGAGAACTTTATCCACAATGTAGATGAGTTGGACAAAGACGTACATACAATAACAGGCAATCAGGAGGTGGAGGTGAGAGGCAGGGAGGGGAAAGGATGGGGTGAGAGGGCGGATTCCAAGATGGGGGAATGAAAAAGATAGTGAGGGAACGATGGGGGTAGGAGAGGTGACGTTTAATTTCAAGCTGGGCATTGAGGACTTTTGCTTTGGAAGAGAAGGATTTCTAATAACTTCAAAGACCGTTTTCGAATAGGTGTTTAGCAAAGTGGGAGGAGGGAGATTTATGGAGGAAAGCTCTATGGTGTTCTTGTGCTCTGATATTAAAATTGCGGGTTGTCATCCTAATAAAAATTCCATCACAATTTCATTTATACACTCTCGGTCTGTCTAAAGGTTTGAATTTATCTTTCGAATTGGATAGTAATTTCATTAGCGTGTTTTTATTTTTATATCCTGGAATCACCTTATATTTCTTACAAAGGTTTTGCAGAATATAAGAAATGGAGCCTTTAAATGAGACACGTCGAGGGGTTTCTATATCAGTTACAGAGGCAAGGGGAAAAATTCGTCTGGTAATGAGGTTCTTTTATTTTCGTGAAAGCAATTTACAAATTAAACTGGTAGGATATCCATTGGCATTGGCTATAACTTTAAAAGTATTTAGTTAGCGAGAAAATTTAATAAGGAAAAGGGGTATCTGAAGTAATCTATCGATGAGGCTATAGAGAGAGGCTAATTTATGAGAGTAATGATGACTAGAATTCGCAGGAATGGTACTATGGGTTAATGAAAGATATCTGGGGGTTTCACCATTGCTTTTTTCAGGTAGAAATTTGGAGGGTCTCCATGCTGATCCAGACCATTAGCTCGCCTTCCCAAGTACTGAGCGCCTGACCTTTCCAGAAGGGGGGACCATAAAAAAAACACCACGTGGAATACGATTTAAAAAGTTATAAACAATTTAAATGAGCAACAATTCATTATCTTCGTTGTCTCACTCGTCCAAAGAGATATACAAGCGTCTTTTGATCGACGTTTTACGATGAAAAATAAGATTTTTCGTGATTTTGCTAGAAATTACCCGTTGACACACGGTAACGTTTCCCCGGGGATTTCTAGCCAAAACCTAGAAATCCTACCCCCCACCCAGCACAACCCCCGTTGATATTCACCTCAGCTAGTTGATAACAAGACAGCAAACCAAAGCAAATGGGCCAGTGAGCTATTTAAAATACACGCTTATCTGACAAAGCAATGTTGCCGTGTGTCAACGCGTCATTTCTAGAAAAATCTTAATTTTAATCGTAAAACGTCGATCAAAAGACGCTTGTATATCTCTTTGGACGAGTGAGACGACGAAGATAATATATTGCTGCTCATTTGGATTGTTTATAATTTTTGAATCGTATTCCACGAGGTCAGATATTTATGGTCCCCCCCCTAATGGGAGCGTCGGGTGCTCAGTACTTGGGAAGGCGGGCTAAGGATGCGGATCAGCATGGAGACCATCCAAATTTCTACCTGAAAAAAGCAATGGTGAAACCCCCGGATATCTTCCATTTACCATACTATGTATTTGTATAATTGGGTTTAGGATACGTACTAAATTCAATCTTATTACTTTTTAGAGTTAGGTCAAGGAAATAATATAAAATGAAAAAACAACTTTGTAGAGTCCACAAGCTTTACTTATTCTCAAGCACGACCTAGGTTTCGTGACAGAGTAACATCTTCAAGTGAAAGGCTAAAATTCCGGAAACAGCCCGAATATAAGCAGGAAAGAGGGGGGGAAATGAGGGGATGGAGGAAAAGGAAAGGAGTAAAGGTAAGGATTGGGGGGGAAGGGGGAAACCGCCATCAATTCCATGCAATTATACAAGGTCAATACAAACGTTAAGAGGGACACCTCTTAAGAGTCATAACAAGGTCAAAATACAAAAGAATGCACAACACGTCTTGCAGGTTGAATGAAGGTTGATGGCAAGCAGCAATAAAAAAATAATAAATAACAAATTATATAAAAAACTTATTATATAAATTATATAAAATATGTTAAAAGAAACCGGAACAAAAACCCCGAATAAAATGGAAAGACGCCAATACAACAAATCTTCTGAGACGATTTAGTAATAAAGTTGTGGAATATCCAGTGGCGGGGAGTGGGACGGAAACTCATTTACCACCTCGTAATTTTCCGATTTTTCAAACTTCAAAATCTCGATTTGTTCTAATACATCCCGTCTGGGGCCTTTATTTTCTACATGAAGAATGGTAGGTGTGAAGGAACTATTATGATTGTTGTCCAGCAAATGTTTGGCAAAATGAGAGGATTGCCCTTCTTTTAGGAAACAGTTCTTATGTTCTTTGATCCTAGTTTTAAATTTCCTTCCAGTCTGTCCTATATAGACCCCGTTACAGTCGAGCTTATACACCCCACCTCTTTCTTCATTTACAATTTTGTCTTTGGGGTTGGAAATTAAATTTCGCAGAGTATTACTATTATAAAATGCAACCCTGAATTTATCTTTGGGGAATAGGTTTTTTATTTTTAAAGATAAAGGTCCTAAGTAGGGCAATCTCCGCCATTGTTGAACCTCGGCTTGAATAGGAGGAGTTTTGTAGATCTCTTTTTGGGAAAGAATTTTCCTTTTTCTTTTCAGTAATCTATCTACAATTTCGCTCTGGTAACCGTTATTGATCGCAATTCCCTTAATCGTATCAGTTCTCTCTTCTTATTGAAATCAGACATTGGAATCGATAAAAAGCGATTTATCATGCTGTGGAAGGCGGCCAATTTCGTAGCAGTGTAATGTTTTGAAGTTGAATGGATAATATGATCAGTAAACGAAGTTTTTCGGAAAACAGCAAAATCAAACCGTTGATTTATCACAGAAATAGTTCGGTCAAGGTAATTCAGTGGCCCATTAACTTCCTTTTCACAGGTAAATTTTAAATTAGGGGATCTGGAATTCAAAAAATTAGTAAAACTACTTAATTGTCTGTTGGAGCCTTTTCATACGCAAAACACGTCATCCACATAACGGAACCAACACAGAACATTTTTCACTAATGGGTTGTCCGAATGTAGCATTTCCGATTCGAAATTGTACATAAACATTTCCGCCAGGAGCGGAGACCCCATCGCAAGCCCATCCAGTTGTTTATAACACTTCCCATTAAACTTAAAGTAATTTTGACTAATGCACACCTTAAAGAGGGAGCATAATGTGGAGGAAATTACGAGGTGGTAAATGAGTTTCCGTCCCACTCCCCCCCAATGGATATTCCCCAACTTTATTACTAAATTGTGTCAGGAGATTTGTTGTATTGGCGTCTTTCCATTTTATTCGGGGTTTTTGTTCCGGTTCCTTTCAACATAAGCTTTCTTATATAATTTGTTATTTATTATTTATTTATTGCCGCTTGCCATCAACCTTCATTCAACCTGCAAGACGTGTTGTGCATTCTTTTGTATTTTGACCTTGTTATGACTCTTAAGAGGTGTCCCTCTTAATGTTTGTATTGACCTTGTATAATTGTATGGAATTGATGGCGGTTTCCCCCTTCCCCCCTAATCCTTACCTTTACTCCTTTCCTTTTCCTCTACCCTCCATCCCCTCATTTCCCCCCCCCCATTTCCTGCTTATATTTGGGCTGTTTCCGGAATTTTAGCCTTTCACTTGAAGATGTTACTCTGTACCGAAACCTAGGTCGTGCTTGAGAATAAGTAAAGATTGTGGACTCTACAAAGTTGTTTTTTCATTTTATATTATGAAGGAGTTCCACAGAATTACACCACAAATCGTCTCATTTAGGTCAAGGAAGTTCAAGGTATTGCAGATTAAATTGCTCCCGGATAGTCATGTGGACAGCCTTTGGTGAAAGCGACCTCGGGTTCGATTCCCGGTGGGAGCCAATGTGCGAGATGACCCAATCTGTCAAAATTCTTTTAATAATACTACATCTAATAAAGATGAAGTTTTTAGAACTTAAATACATGTATTTTTCACGGTTAATTCAATTTTTGTCAATAACTGACAGAATAAAATCTGAATCTTTTTCTGTTGTGACCCTCAAATGGCTCGCCAAATTTTGCACAAATTCGTCAAGTCTGAAAATTAATAACCCGCATTTAAAATTGTTTTTCGGCTGCAACATCGTCAGTAACCGTTTCTTAGTTTTTTATAAAAAGAATGGAAATAGTTTCTTCATATTTAGTGGATTATAAACTTCCCTCTTTCATACTTTCCATGCGATGGGCAAGACTGAGGAAGCGCGCGATGAAACATCAACTAATTGAAAAAATCATTAATTCCTTTGTTAAACGATTACGATTTCATTTCTTTGCCATGAATATCTTTATAATTTTCTTTAAATTTCAAATGCAACACGTTTAGAGGTATTTCTTAAAAGATTTAGCTGGGGACAGCTTTTTCGAAAGCGATGTAAGAAATATATTGCGTAAATTTTGTGGCGAATATATGAACGCTTTGACCAGAACAACTAAAATCGGAGAATAGCCATTCGTAAATACAAGAATATCATTTTTACGACATTTTAAAAATGTGTAAATAAATTGCAACATTCGATATATCGTTTCTATATACGTAATGAATTTATTTTAATCAACAAATTAAGCTCGTGCTGCATTTGGCAACACCGAACAAGCCCCTTGCGGATAAAAAGACGGGAAATGAAGCTCCACAACTGCTCTTACTTTCAACTCAATGCGAAGAGCACAATAAATCCGTGATTAGATTATTATCGAGTGCATTGTTCTCAAGTGAGAAGAAATTTGACCACAGCGGTGCTGCTATCTATTGGAAATACATCTTACTTATTTCTAAGATGATTCGCCTTAGTTACTACCAATGAGAAAAATGGTGGAGTTTAATTTTATTTAACGTGATATTTAGGCGGAGAATTGTTAAATTCTTTTTTTAATTTGTCTCTGTATTTTAACTGATGTTGTAATCTTCTTGTCATTCTTAATTTGACGAGATTTTTATCATTGATTTTCTTTTTTTTCGTTTTACCTATTTTTTGATGTATTTATTTGCCAAGTTTTTATTCAAACACAACTTTGTGGGTTTTTACCTGTTTGTGTTAAAGAAATAAATAATCTACTTGGAGCGGTGCGCATTGTCAAGAACGAACACATTATCGATATAATTTACTCCATTACGTAATTAAACTGTTATTCAGCTGTCTTTTCTCTACCCCACTATTTTCCGAGTAGGCAATTCTTCAATTTCCCTCCGATAATAGTGAAAATGAAATGCTTTTCCTGGTAAAGCCAAACTTATCCCTGGTTTGCTTCGAGAGACGGAATGCGGCTTTCGATGAATCGGCGAATGGCAAACGCATCGGAATTTAGGAATGGAATCGGCTGATAAAGCCGATGGACTTTATTCTCCGTAAGAAATGCACGTTTCCACCATTTTCAGAATTCATTTCATTTGCAGGATTAAATTAGAAATAATGCGAAATGGGAACGAGTGAAAGACGGGAAACTAATTAAAGATACTTATGTTGGCCGTGTGTTCTAAGTTACGAGCATTTGGAGAAATACTACGAACAATTTCTATGACTTCGCGGTAGTAAACAACCAGTTTCCCTTGCGACTAAGGCGATCGTCCCCTCTTTTGGTGCCGCCAAAAAAGGTTGGGTACGTTCGTCATGAAGTGAGATTCCTGGGTGCTGCTAATTGTGAATTAATTTATGTCATATTAACTTTTATGTCACAAACATTATAAATAATGTTTTTCGGGACACGTTCAATGAAAAATGGTAAAATTGGCCTTTTGAGTCTACTACAAGAACCACTATAGGGTGAATCACAAAACTGATTATAACAGGCGATGGAAACGAAATCAAAATACGAACGAAGAGCAAAACAACACACTAACGACACAAACTATTAACAGAAATAAAGACAACATATTTAAACAGTGGAAACTTGAAAATTAACAGTGAATGGCGAAAATTATTGATGTACATAAAACAAAGCTAATAAAGAAGACAAATGGAGTAAAAAAACAAAGAAGAGAACCTTTGAATTATTTTCAATCAGCCAGAGCTCAATCTATAGCAAGACAGTGAGCGATAGACACATTGCATTGCATTGTTTGCCATGTAAACAAACCCATAGTAACGAACTTTATTGTTATTGTGAAGAGTAATCAATAAAGGCAAGAAACCATTATAACTGAATAATTATTTTGTAATGAATGCGCGCGTTTTAAATTCCAAATCAACTTCCAATTAAAACTTTGAGGAAATGTAGTAACCATAACTTAGTAGATTTCCGTGGCGTTCAGTTATATTATTCATGGTTATTGAGTTCTCTTCCACGTTTTTTGTCAGACGACGTTTCGACCGCATTCCAGCAGTCGTCTTCAGGTCGAATGCGTATTGTGTGTCCAACAATAATCAACTCTGAGAGCACACACCACCAGTGCTTTATATGAAGTTCGGTATTGATACGACAAATAGTTTTCACGATAGAGCGCCCACAATGAAACACAAACACATACACACAGACATCGTTCCGAAAATGATCAAAACGTATCCTAGGGACCCCAAAACATGTATTTCCGTTGGAATCTCGAAGTCGATTTTTTCATGAAAACAATACTTTCTACTTTCGTATATTGAAGAAGTAAAAATGTGCCACAAACATGATGTTAAAACTAATTCGCAACAACAGTTCTTCAATCGATCGACATTCTCCTGGCTGTATGTTCCCTATTTGTAAAACCGCTCTTTGAATGTTCTTACTGTGATGTAGAGTAATTTAAATCAGCATGCTTTTATAAATATAAGAAAAGTAATGTATTGTCAAATTTGAATTTCCCAAACTAACCCCTTTGTGGCGCACAGCGAGCTAGAATCGAAACAAGCTGGCCAAAAATAAGAAAATAGTTTGACTTTCGCAGACAGCGTCTTATATGAGCTCGTATTCCTTTGCAACTGAGAGAGGAAACTTAAAAGAGGTGTTGCACGAAGTGGATGTTTCACTAACGGTATAGCTGTATCCAGAGATCTGATGGAAATGAGGCAAGTGAAGCTATTCAGTAATGGCTATGCGAAGTTTTAAAGTCTGCACTCAAAAAATAGCATTTATTTTCATTTTGGACAGCTGTTTTCTGTTCTAGCCCTCTGTGCAGCGTAGCATTTAAGATAGCCATACATTGCTGTCTTGATTATGATAAAATTACAATAAAATATTCTGAGATATTCGAGTTATTCACCATATTCTGCCGTATACGAACTAAATCTTACACGCCGCGCCGCCGGCTTCATCCCCCCTGCGTCGCCCATGTCGAATATGGATATATTTATTTTGGATAGAGAGGATGCTCAAGTTTTATTTTTGAATAATTATATCAATGTTGATTTTCCATTTCATTATGACAGTAAGTAGCGGATTATGAGCATAGAACTTCCTGATTCTTAATAAACATCGAAAAATGCTCGGTCACCCGGTACTACTGTATTAAATAAATAAGGAATACTTGCAGCATACGTAACTTTCATGAAAGCAGACATACATTTTGTAATACATGATGTATGAGACAACAGTGTGAAACCCACCCAAGATGGCGCCGGAAACAATAATCAGCCAATCAACAACAAACCATATCCAGAGAAGTTTCTATGCGCAATCGAATACTAAGGGGCCGTACACAAATGACGTAACGCAGAGGGTCAAAAATGGGAGAATTTTGCGTATTTGTGTACGGCCCCTAACCAGGAGACCTCAGATCGATGTCAAGAATCTCGATGAGACATTTTTTTACCTGAAAGAAGACAGTGAGATATGTCTTGGGTTTCTTCCATATAGGCCCGGGTTCGAGAGAAAATACAAAGATATATATTTATATATGAATTTAAGCTTCGGGAGCGATTCTGCAGCTTAGATTTCCATAGCGTAATTGACTCGTAATGGTTCGCTGTCACCTCTCGGTTTCAGTTTCTCTCACAATTGCACTTTAATTTTCGAAAAAAAGTAGCAGTAATTACCAAGATTGAGTTGCATCGTTGGAGGAAAACTGGGAGAGTGCCTACGCTGGTTAAAGAAATAAAACAAAGTGGAATTCAACGTGTTTTCCGTTGGTTTTTACTCAGCTCCTCGAAATAAGACGTTGTGGACCGCCGGTAACCACGAGGATACCACGCAGATTCCAAGACGATTTTTTTATTTAATTTATGAGAGAAAATGGTCTGATCAGTGAGGAACCAGAAATCTAGCCATTACGAGTCAATTATTTTCCCGCTAGGAAAATCTTGGCTGTATACTTACGGCGGAAGCTTAAATTAATATATTAATAGTAGATCTTTGTACCCTATTTTCTCTCCAACCGTGGGTCCTTGTGAAAGAAACTCATTACATTTATCTCACTGTCTACTTTCAGGTAAGATGCACACGTCTCCCTCCGAGCAAGGACACCTCTTTTCCTGTAATTTTTTCTTTTCCTGAAAATTTCGTCTTTATTGTTGGGCGTATTATAGTCACAGATTGCCATTCTTACAAACCAAAATTTTTACTTTACGAGCTAAGAACTACGTCGTAACAAGTTGGTCCGCGGAAGTACCACAGGAATGTTTTTAATTGAGAAGGTGAGAAGGTACAATTACGGATCTAAGCATTTGAGAGGAATACCTTATGCATCTTATTCACAAGCCTAATGCTAATTAGTGAGGTAAAAAAGGCTGTACATCATGTCAAATCTCAACCGTTCGCTACGATTGTATGAGAAACCATATAAAAATCACATTCGAAAGTGGACTAACCTTGGGAAGGCTCCCACAGTTTTCGAGGCGGCCTTCGAAGTCCTCACCTTACAGTCTTTATTAACACTTCACTAAATTTGAGAATATTTTTGATTTCTCGAGCACTCAAACTCATTTTTCTTTCAACAATTCCACCGTTTAACTTTCTTCCTTCCATAAACTGCCGCACATGAAAGATGGTTCGCACGTCATCGGACAGAAAAGAATCCTACGGTCGATCAGAAATGGGAGTGATTCACTTGTGAGGACCGCAGGCTAAAGGTATATTTGTCGTCTTACCGTTCTTCCTCGACGGATCGCACCCTCTCGAAGACGTGCTTCCAGATATTCCCTTCGTCCATCTTCGCCGCCGGAGAAGACAAGACTGCCTCCCGAAGGTCGCTCGAGCGAGCCACTTCCGTCTGCGGTGACGTCACACGCCAAGAATGACGTCAGCTTTGCTGCACCAAGCGCATTTCACAATATCTTATTTTATAATTTCGGACGGATTAATAAAAAATGCCGATTTCGATATTTACCACCGTTTCGAAAGGGGAAGTTTATTCGAAAAAAATCACGTCGTAAAAATTAACGGAGCATCTTGGCGAAGATTAAATACCAAATCTACACAACCTCTAATTCGTACATATAATTAATAATTTGTTATTTTAGATTATCTAACTGCATGTACTATTTTTGCAGTGATCCCTCCTATCGCAGAATTGAGGACGTTCCACACCTTCGATGTGGTTTATTACATTATGGAGCGCATGCTAACCACGCCGCCGTCGCTCTAATGATAGAGATGTGTTGAAAGAAGGTGGGTGAGGTACAAACAAGGAAATCCTGCTTTTCCATTCTGTCATTCCGTTCCTAAATAGCCTTGTGGGTCAATATGGATGTAATCAACTTTTACATTACACTTCGACCAGGCACTGTACTCCTCTGATGGAATTAACATTTTATACTGCCCACACACGGCGCCCCTCGGCTTCGCATTAAATTATAAGTACGCATAGCATATATATCATTTCAACTTATCATCTTCTAAATCAAACCTATTGTCATTTTCATAAGCCTAAACCCACACGAAATGCCCCGGATATCTGTGTGTCTATATTTTGCATTATGTCAAAGAAAAGTATACGGAAGGACACTCCCATTTGCCAACTTTCCGAATATTTCTTCAATTTTAGGGTTTTGTTCCATACAACGTGTAATACCTTGCATGTATGACTTATCCATAAATCGAAACAGCCGATACCGAAAATTGATTCTACTTCTGAACTGATGAATCAAACGCATCCGCAAATTTAATCTAATTTTGTATTTCAACTTCTTCATGAAGTTATGCGCTCCAATTATCGACTTTTCGGATCAAATCCGTCGACATTTACGTCACTGACGTTTGTGCTCATGTGTGACGTCATCGATTACTAACACTATGATTCAACAACATTCCCTCAAATGCAAGATCATACTTCCGGCATCTCCGCTATTCATATTTCCTTTTTTCTTGATTCTTTCGTCGATATGAAAATATTGGTTTATTTTCCACAGTTAAATTAAAACTTTGTTATTATTGTCTTTAATTAGAATTTGCGAAAAATATGAAAGTAAAATAGAAAATGTTATAAATAATCGTTAATTTCAATAATTGTTTTATGTAAATTTACGTAATAACTCTGCAGGACGCCAGTGGCGTATGGCAGGGGATGTAAACTGTTACCCCTATTACACTACCCATTACCTCAGGCACGTCTTTTTGATAGGACTCAATAACGAAATGGATTTACCGGAACCACTTCAATAAGTTGCTTCCCCACAGTGGGCTACAATCGTAACGGCCAAAAATAAGAAAACAGTTATTTTCAGCGCGGACTTTGAAACTTCGCAATGTCATCCTTGTATATATTTTGCATATGAATGCGAAATCATTTGCGTGGATTCCTACGAATTGAAAATCTAGAGGTGGTCAAAGTCGACCAAATTTTACGATATATGACGCTCTTCGAATTTTTAGCGAAATAACTTCAAGACAATGCTGATCCAAAATGAGCAAAAATCATCGCATAAAAACGAATTGAGAAGCTAACATATACCACAATATTCATTGAAGCAATAAAAAGAAGAATCTTAAATACGAGGGGCGTGCAAAAAGTAAGTTTCCCTATTCTACCGCTCAGCCAACAATAGAAGTAGGAGGGAGCGAGTTGTGTGGAGTGCAGAGCCGCAGAGATACGTCTATGCCCATTTCTGGGAGATGAGAACAGCAACCAATGGTGATTCCGGATTTCGGGCGGGAAGCTTCAAAATCCGTACAGCGCACAGCGGGCTGAAATCGAAAAAACCCGGACATCGGGTCAAAAATGTTTTTTTTTAGTACTGAACTTGAAACTTCGCATAGTTATTGCAAAAAGATTGAATTTTATATTTCCGTTTGTCGTTATTTTAATATTGCCAGGCGTCAAAAAGGGCGTCAAACTTGAGAAATTTTCACAGAAAATTAGTCTCTCCGATTTTTCGGAGAAACATTCAAGTTCGTTGATTTATAGATACTCACGAGAGAAACCTTTGGAAAAATCGACGATGCAGCAATCTAGTATAACTCTTCATCTCTTGATTGGTTGAAATTTTTGTGCTCAAAGATCGGTCTTTGCTCATTAAAAGCAACAAAATGGCGGACCCCTTTTTCGGCCAAATTTCGAGATAAAGTAAGGAAAACAACTAGGCAAACGGCGATGGACTATCAAGTGTCTTATACTACGTCAAACTACAAGGCTTCTAGATATGGAATCTGAAGAAACTGTCTCAATTCACCTCCTACCCTGGGATTGTGGTTTAATTTTCGTAAGCGTCGCGCGGCATATCGTAGAATCCCCAAATCCAGTTACGCTGTCTTTATTGGAATGTCAAACAATCAGCTTCTTTCAAGTTTAATTCTTGTGAATCACATTAAAAACTAATTTTATAAGTTTTATATAGGAATTTGATACCTCTACTAGACTAAATGGACGTAGAATTATGGAAATTGATCAATTAACGGAAATGTGTCAGTATTTTGATTTTAACCGCAAAATACAACTTATGGCTGTGTTTTCATCCTCTTTATTGGTCGAAAATACAGTTAGCAGAATTGACGTCGAAAAAAATTCACATATGACAATTTTATCCGACCCTTATGTTCTCGGAGTCTATGACACTCAAGCGCTTTGCTAACACTCGCATCTCACACATTCCCTGGGATTATTTGGGTGCTGCGTTTGGTTTTGTTGCGAAAGAGAAATGAATTTTATTTACAGATTGATATTATTTACAGAATGGTTTATTGTGAAAGTAAGTTTAAAAACTCATGTATCTTCTTTGAAAAGCAGCGTTTGGCTCGAAATAGAGATAACTTTATGAAATAAATAGATCTTTGGAAACAAATATTGCCTTAGCCATCATATCCGGAATACAGTTCATTACGTATATTGGTATACATTGGGACGTATACATTGTGCGTCACTCCGGAGCCAAAGAACGACTAGATGGCTGTAGATCAAATTCATTAACTTCGAGAATTGACAAAATATTGGAGCATATTATGATCTTTCCTACAGAAAGGTAGCAATCAATCGGAGCCAGCACAGATTCCATGAAGTCTTGAGAGACGCACCGAGCGCTTTTTACGAATGACGTGTCTAAAGCAGCAGATAAAAGATATCATCCACAAACCTTATTTCCGCGCTGTACCAAATTTCGCGACATCCCTAAGAGTTAGTGCGTGACAACAAATACTCAGGAATCCCGTTTAGCTGTAGCTTCTCATTTTCAGAACACATTCGAGATGCGACAGCGAATAGAAGGCAAAGATCTGGTAGAACGCAGAGGAGATGCTCATCGAGAGTCAAAGAAATTGAAACCTCTATTCAGCAGCCATGGCGACAAAGAATAATGGCCGCTTAAGGAGGTGGCCGTTGAATAGAGGTGAAGTTATTTTGCTGCAGGAATCCATGGAATGGATGGATTTGAACGTGTATACTTAGGATAAATAATTATATTAGTTTTTTGACATTTTCTCGGTATTAACGTTTTATATCCACAAAATGGTCTTTTATTGTCGATTGTTAGGAATTAAAACACTATTTCTTGGCGGCACAAAATTCAATAGACTCGATTCGTAGTGCTTTCGCGTGCCGATAGAGGGACCGCTAGATTTTCCACTCCTTTGAACTGTTCATCGTCGTCATCACTTTCTGTTTGCGGATTCGTCTTTATCAGATGTGCTCACTCCTGCGAAAATATACACTATTATTAGTGACACGGTATCTTATTATTATGTGTTACTTATCAACAAGGCTGCTCGCGAGGTATAAATGTAAATAAATTATAAACATGGAAGTAGCTCTCTGAAATAGCTTCAAATGAATACCGATGTATGAATTTAGATAATATAACTGATTTATCAAAAATTCCAAAAATTATTGAAATACTTTCTTTTCAGCGTAGGAATACTGTCATCGATATCGGTTCTTGTTTTCTCCTTTTCGTTGAAAATGAATAAAAAATTATTTCGTCATTACCTTGATGGTCTTCTTTCCATCGATAATATTTTACATTGCGGATATGCATTTGTCTGAACCGCGAGAAAACGCCTTCGTTTTAGAGAAGCCACTTATTCTCGTGTCTATAGGCGTCGCTAATTAGGAACCTTGGGAGATTAAGATCGTACACACCCCAACTGAGGAACCTCGCTGCTTGGGGAGTTCGTAACCTGGGCAGTAAACATATTTTGAGATGTATTCTTGCTACCGTCTTTGGTAGTAGACTAATCTCCACCTTGCACGTGTCTATGTAGGTTCCTAGGTATTCCGTAGCTTGAACAGGTTTATCTTATGTTTATTAGGCCGATGATGATATGCAGGTACGATCGGCTAATCTTCAGAGGAAGATTGGAAAGAATCTCGTTCAAACTGAAGCGTTTATCAACAGCGTCGATCACATCTGCTTGGTCATTGGCCACTCTCCTCCTCATGAACAGTTTCTCTTCCCTCGATGAACATTGTACGCCAGCGACGAACCATTTGGATAGACATGGCATCTCCATCGTAGACTGTCGATGAATCTCCCCACTGTTTCATTTTTTGCAGTCAAAAAACGAATAAAACTTCAAATTTCACAGCTCGCGGTAACGCGAAAAGGAGTGTCCATGATTGTAATTGTTGTACAAACATCACGTGACTTGGGCGGCCTTGAGAATTTCTCATTACTACCACCAGACCCGTACTAACACTCCATAAAACTGTTTCTTTCCTACTTCTATTATTGGCTGAGCAGTAGAATAGGGAAACTTACTTTTTGGACGCCCCTCGTATTAACATAGAAGAGCGCGTTTTCTGGGACCCCTGCGATGTTGAATTCCCTATCATATTGGGACGTAGGTTGAAATATTTTAGAAACAGAATCATAAATAATTTGAAATTCTCGCCATACATTTCAAATAATAATAATAATAATAATAATAAATCGTCTTTATTTGGGCGAGATTGAGACTTAAAAGTCTCTTCTTCCATCAAACCCATCGTCATTAAGTATAAAAATAAGAAGTAGAAAAAATTAGAAGAATTGTGGATGTAAAAAACCTAAGAGATTCTTAGGGAAAAAAATCCACTGCAGGAAAACACCCACAAGGAAGGGGGGTGTGAAAAACCTGCGCAAACCTACCAATAGTAATAGCAGAAAGATAAGAAAAGAGAAAAACATTCAAAAATAAATAAATACACTACCAATTAGTACTTACATGCGATACATAAATCAGTTCGCATTTAAAAAGAGATAGCAATATACAAAGTAACATAAAAAACAAAATAGAAAAAAAACGTACATTATCAGAGAAAAATAATAAAATAAAAGAATATTATTGTAAAAAAACAGTATCAAAATAATGCACACAGTATGTATGTACTAGTCAACATTTTATATAACATAGATATTTAGGTAACTCTAAGTAAGAAAAAAAAGAGAGAAAAAAAGAAACAGATGAGAATTATTAGGTATATAGACAGAATAATTACGTACTAAGACAAAGAAAGTATCTAATGCGTTGAGAGGAAGAGCAGGAGCAGCATCAGTTGAGTGTGTATGGGATAGAGGAGATTTCTTTTCATTGCTGATTGCATTGCTGCATTTCGTGTCAGGGCATTTATAGGAAAGATTTAAGCAAGGATAGAGGAGTAGCATAAGGTGAATCAGTGAATGCATATTGAAAGAAAGGAATAGTGTGGCTTTTTAATTCGGAAGTCTATCTAGCTGAAGGTCATTAAGGCATTTTCTCTTGAAAGAATGAGAGGACACAGAGAGCTTGATATTAGCCAGAAGAGAATTCCATAGCTTGCAGTTACGATATAAGAGTTGTGGAATGTTTCAGTTCGGTGGTGAGGGATAAGTAGTTTTTTGCGTCCTCGTGTGTTACGGTTATGTACTGAATCAAAACTTACTAATTCGTTTGCGATGTATTCGGGAGTATGTGTGTGTAGAATGTTATAGAATGAACAAAGAATGTGTAGCTTTCTACGAGAATCTAACTTTAACAAGCCTAATTTATCGTATGATTCAGATATATGGTCGTACTTTCTTAAATTAAAAATAAATCTCACAGCTGAATTCTGAGCTCGCTGTAGTTTAATAGTTAGTTCACCGGACAAGTCTTGGTAGATAATGTCTCCGTAATCAAAGTGAGGCATAATTAGAGACTTCACCAGCTGTGCTTTCAGAGAGGAAGGGAGAAAATATCCTAAGCGCCTGAGATTTTGAAGGGACATATATACTTTCTTACAAATATTTGTTACTTGCTGCGACCATTGCAGATTTTCATTTATGAAAAGGCCAAGATTATTTACTGAATTACTCAACGGGATTTGAAATCCGTTTAAGGTGGGCTTGGGAATCATATCGATATCTAAATTCTTTAAAAGTTTAGGATTGCCAATGATAATGGCTTGCGATTTAGTTGGGTTAACGGCAATGAAATTATTTCTGCTCCATTCGTTTATTAAAGCTAGATCTTGGTTTAACAAATTCATTGACTGAGGAAGATCTGTTGAACTGGAGTTTAAATAGATCTGTAAATCATCGGCATATAAATGATACTTGCTGTATCTGATGACTTGCGGACAATCATTGATATAAAGAGAGAATAGCAAAGGACCTAGTATAGAACCTTGAGGTAGATCACGATCAATCTGTAACCATGAGGAAGAAGAATCTTGAGATATAACTTTTTGTTATCGCTCGTAAAGGTAGGATGAAAACCAGTCGGTAGATAATGTAGAGAAGCCAATATCACGCAGTTTCGCTATCATAATATCCACATCAATAGAGTCAAAGGCTTAACTAAAATCAAGAAGAATTAGAGAAGTTAATTTTGTATTGTCAATGGATCTTCTAATATCATCAGTGACTTTCACTAAAGCCGTAGAGGTACTGTGACCTTTGCGGAAGCCCGATTGAAAGGTGTTAAGAATTGAATTTTGCCTAAGAAATTCGGTTACCTGGCCGTGTACTAGTTTCTCTAAGACTTTGCTTAATACAGGAAGGAAGCTAATTGGACGGTAATCGATTTTGTTTAATTTGGAATGTTTAGGTATCGGTCGAACTAGCGCGCACTTCCATGATTTAGGGAACTTTCCTTGAAGGAGTGAATGATTGAAGATATTGGTTAATGTTGGTAGAATTAGAGAGCAAATTTTATTAATGAAAGTGATTGAAATTTCGTCCGCTCCTTGTGCTTTAGACTTGATAGTTCTGATGGCTTGATATACTTCGTATTGCGATACCGGCTTGAAGAAGAACAGGTTTATTAATGGATATATTTGTCTTTCGTTTCAAATTATATAGAGTTGCCTGGGACCTTTTGAAAGATGTGAATACTGTTGTTTTCTGTTATTTGGTGAGCTTCATGTTTATTTATGCATTTTAGTATTAGGGTACAAGTCAGATCCATAAAACACTTACTCTCTGCAAAAAAATTCATCGGTGGTTTTAGAGTGATGTATGGTATATTGCTGTTATCTGTGATTAATCATCGTTTCCGAGAACCAATTTTGCCTTTCTGAAAATGTTTCCTAAATGGTGGCGCTGCTTATCCTAATGCGATCTTCGAATACATATTTTTATAATCTTTGATTGATTTTTGTCTTCATCGATAAAAGTGTTCATTCAAAGGATACGAGATTCAATATTTTCGTGACTTTGTAGACTTAATCATAACTTTATTTACTTTAATTATTGGTTTTGAAATAATTATAGCCTGGCATAAGCTATTCACCAAAAATTATGAGACATGGCTACGATCAAGACTGTAACAATAGTATTTGGTAATTTTAATTTCCCCGTTGAGAATCAACGGGCATTTCTCTATTCTCTCGGGCATCAACATACATACAGTCGAACCTCTGTAAGTGAGACTCCAAGGGGAAAGGGTAGACTCCAAGGGGAAAGGGTATTTTTCTCACTAAAAGAGGTTTCTCACTTATAGAGGTCCAACTTAGAGAGGTTAGGCTGTAGTAAAATTGAGTGTGGGTGTATTTGTGTGTGTATGCGTATGTTCACCAAAAACTTGAGAAATTTTCTACATTATTAAGAGTCGAACCCGCGCAGAGTATAGGCTACTTTTTATTTACTTAAAGTCCACGGTTCGAACCCAGATAGGGTTAAAGCCTTTCCATAAGAAATACACGTAAAGTTCCTTTTTCCGTTGCTGGGTTCATTTCTTTAGCAAAATTAAATTATAAATAACGGTCCTAGAATGTCGAAACAAACACCAATTTTGAGGTTGTAAACAACTCATCTCCCTGAAGTTCAAGGCGATTCTCGAGTCCCCAGCTCATGGAAGAAAACGTTGAGAAAACATGACTATTACAAATTAATTTTAAAAATAAGTGATGGAATAAGAGGGAGAGATTTAAGGAGATATTAGTAACCGCAGCTATGAATGATATACTGTGAAGAATCGAGCGTGCAAACGGTATCTACAAACACACGAATTACGGTATCTAAGAAAGATTTTAAATTTTATGGAAGCATTTGTAGCAACCAAGTTTTATTTATATCAACGTAATTGTTTACTGACTATTCCTATGGGATATTTGGGTTTATAGTAGTTTATTAGATGAAATTGCTATATCTTGATCAATTCACCTTAAAAACCTGGTTAGTTGCGGATGTTTTTTAATATAATCTTCTACATTAAGTATTACAACTTATCAATTTACATCGATAAATATTTAACGATTGACGAAAATGGATTTAGTGAATAGCGTAAAGATTTCCCAGATTCAGCGTTGGAGCTAAACGGCGATATATAAAGCTGTAGCAAATCTCCAACATCGTATCCCTTGATCGAAAAGGTAAAGCGAGTTTATGTTTTGTTATACGCAGAATAAAAAACGTTAATCATTGTGGTTTTTTAAGTGCTTCCAATTCTTATACATTTACTATCTTTCTGTTATCGGTGTTTAATCTTTGTTTCTATTTTGGCATTGTGATTACATATTTTTGTCTTCATCGAAGAAAGTGTTCATTCTAAGGATATGAGATTGAATTTTTAGGTGACTTTGTACACTTAATTATAATTTTCTGTGCTCATTGGTTTGTAAAAAATTATAGCCTGACATTAGCTATCTACCAAAAACTATGAGGCATTTTTTACGACCAAGACTGTACCAAGAGTAATTATCAATTTAAATTCCCCGTCGAGGATCAACGGGCAATTCTGCTAGTATATAATAGATATAGGTATATCCGGAGAAATGTCTACATATAACAGATAATGCAAGGAAAAATGATCCGATTTCTAGGATGCGTAACTAACAGAAGACGTCTTTACGTCAATACGCAGTAAACCGAGCTGGCGCCGAGCCCGCCGAGCTCTGTAAATAACGGTCTCTGTCGGCATAAAGAAGAACTGTATGACAAGGAAAACAATTGGCGGGAATTCAAACTTTCAATGACAGATGTGTAGTGTGGACACGATACTGCTCTTTTCAGCTTATATCAGCTATTTGCACGACATCTGGCGCTTATTTGGTTCTCAATTCTTGACGGATAAGTAAACTTTCTCTTTATTTTCAATTGTTGCGTTCTTCTGTTTATCAATCTCTCAGGATTGATTGGCGACAGTTTTCCATCTCTCTCTATTTTGTCTCTTCCTCTTCAACTCTCAATAACTTCCACATCCAATATTCTCCATCATCTGTTTCATATATCCCAATTTAGGCCTTTCTTTATAGTTTAGATATAGATATATACCCGTCGAGCCGCCGAAGGCGTATGGCAGGGGGTGTAATACACCACCATTATTGAGTCCTCCCTATTAGAATCTCTAATAGCCTGGAGAAAAAACGACCAAAAGTAATTATCCGTCCTTGCGATAACTTCCTTATAACGCTTCGTCGATGCCTCTCTCGTTCGTTCCTTACAGGCACTAATGCTACATTTACTTCGTCTATAAATTCTGAACGAATGAACTTTTCGAAAACTTTCCGACGATATTCAGATCACCTGAGCGTCAATTCTGTAAAAATTCCGAGTGGAATGACCGAAATTCCGCAATATTCCGAATGAGACGGAATTTGTGTAGCGTTTCTGTGACTTTTTCCGAGTGGGATTCCGCTCGATATCGCTTAGTCTCTCCACTCCGCTGTCTTGCTTGACTAATTTCTCATCTATGTGCATTGACGAGAATTGGCAGTCTGCTAGCTCTTAGTTCGTTTATTTTGATTTCTTTAACATCGTAATATAGTCGAGGGGAGACAATGACTCCTAACAAATTCATGCAGGATTATTCATAAATGCACATTGAAGCAATTTAGCGTATGATTAGTGAATGGGTCGCACTTCAATAATTTATCGCGATGATTGGATCTTTTATGTGCGATTGTATACATTGATATTTTCCATGTTTAATGCATAAGAAAAGGCACTGTTGGAAGAACTTGAGTACCATTATAATCGTTGGCATTATTGTGAAATGAGGAGGGTATAATTCCCTTTATAATGACAATATGCTTTCGGAGACCGAATGAATATAGTTTAGAAGTGTGGCCCATGGAGGCATTTTCGATGACATGTCTTTTTTTTAGTTACTTGTTCGTATTTTGACAACGACATAGCAAGAAACTTATAGAAGGTCTATAACGCATTATATCCAGTTATTGTGAAGTCAATAGCTGCACTTCACTCAGTGCAAAATGAGGAACTTGAGACTTTTAGGTTAAATTTTTCATTTCGCAAGACAAAATACAGCTTTTACATCTTTTTTATGTATGAGCAGACTGCAATATTGTTTTATTTAATTGTGTCAGATAGTTTGATTCTGCAACCAATTATTATGTTGCTGTTTCACCTTGCAGAAATTACTTCGGTGGATTTTAGTGTTGCAGCATAACATTAAAAATATCAATTCATCATATCAATAAATAATATCCACTTAATTTATTTCCCTGTCAAACCTATGCACCAAAGAGAAGTTTTATATACCCTTAACCGATGACACAATTTGGACGTTATAACTGAAATTGCCTTCCCTTTTTAAATGTATACAGTCCTTTTCACTATATGGATAAACAATAACTATTTGAATGCCATCGGTAACACCCATGATAATCTTTTTTTCCGTGAACTTTACATTCGTAGTAAAGGATATCACATGTACATACGAATTTACATCAGAAACAATATGAATATAATATATAAGAATATATTCCAATACCGTTCCTTGGCAAACTCCTATACTGAATTATAGTAAAGTATAAAAAATTGAACTTTACAATATACAGTTATATATATGAAGTATATATTCTAAAGTTCAAAGATGAAAGGAAAAGATAGCTAATATATCCTTCACTATTTACTTTCTTGCTTCCCATTACGACTACGAAAGAGCACAACGAATCAACAAGAGTAGGAATCACCCCTGCATAACATAAATACATTTATAGTAATTGCTACTAAATTTCACTTCAAAGAAATTAATATTTTATGCGATAGAACAAATAATTACACATTCATTACCGGCTGGGGTAATAAGACTTCCGTTCAATATGTTTAAATGTATCAGGGTAATCTTAATATCTCCTGAAAAAGTTCTGCTGACTTGAAAATGGATTTAAGGAATCGTTTAAGTTTCTACAGTCCACTACTTCATTCTATTCTCTCAATATTTCATCGAAGCGATCAGATTGTCCGCCATGTTTCTTGTTTACTAAAGATTCCACCTTTTCCGCCTACTTTTTGTAGGTGAGAGAAATCGGAAATCTGAGTTACTGAATCGCTCCAGCAATTCCACTCGAAGAAAGCGCCAGGATGACGTATAATTCCAACGAAAACTGAATTCCATTCGGGTCGGAATTATAACTGAATTGAACCCCTGGAGTGAATTCCAACCGAGGGACTCTATCATTGCCGTAACGCTGCTATCAAACCTGAAATCCCCGCAGACCAATCGGGCTGCTCTACGCTGGACCATCTCTAAATCTGAGACTAAACCTACTTCGTGTGGGTCCCAAACCGCTCAGCAGTATTCTAGACTCGGCCGAATAAGAGAAAAGTAAGCTATTTCTTTGACTCTCGATGAGCATCCTCTCAACGTTCTACCAGTTAATCTTTGCATTCTATTCGCTTTTCCTATCGCATCTCGAATATGCTCTTTAAAAAATAGCGGTAGGTTTTTGGATGGGTTTTCCTCCCATCTTTGGGCGAATGCCAGGCAATCCTTTGCAATATAGTATTTCCCCCTCCATCGCTGCCATCAGGCCTGATGGCCTAATCGCAGCGTCATTTGAAAATAAATAATAAATAAGTTACTGCTAAACTTGACTCCTAGGTATTTGTTGTCGCGCACTAACTTTAATGGATGCCTTTAAATTTGGTACTGCGCGAGAATTATGTTTGTGGAGCGCGTAAAACTCATGGCAACGCATTTATTTATATTTAAATTGAGCTTCCAATCTTCACACCATCCTGATATCACGCCCAGGTCGTTTTGCAATATATTGCTATCGTTTTCTGGTGAAACCTCTCTGCATATCAGGGAATCATCGGCACATAATCTAACCTTACTCTTTACGTTATCTACGAGGTCGTTAATGTAAATTAAAAATAGAATTGGACCAAGAACACTTCCCTGTGGAACTCCTGATCTCAAATGCCTCCAACCATTTCCTCTGCCATTCCCATAGTCCACATCTCGCTACCATTTACTCAACACCATACATAAGTCTTTACTAACTTTTTCCTCATTGCTATATCGAGGGATATCAAAGTGAAAAGTCTATTTTTGCTGTTAAAAGCAATCTTTGCTTTGAGTATCCTACTCAATATATCTTCCCTACTCCTTTCATCAAGAGTTATTTTGTTTCTTAGATAGCAAAACTCGTCCACTCCATCCAGTCTAATTTTGCAGCGGAGGAGAACTTTTCTTCCGATTCAGACTTCGGATAGTCACCGGAATACGTATCGAGAATAATAACGCTTACAAATCTCAGTAAGGACAACCGTTAGTTACTGTTAACCTCCATGGTTAGGGTATTTCCGCACGACGCGCCGCAATACGCAAACTGGAGATATCATTTGAATTGCATAGCGGAATGTAAATGGCTCTCTGGGATCGAACCAAGAAATTAAGCTACTAATTTAACTATTGACTTGCCATCGCATTTCCTCAAAGATTAGCCAATTGTGCCCAGGTAAGCTTTATGGCTTTACTTACACTGGAAGTGACATGTCCTGAGTAATGAGAAGCGAAATCTTCTACGAGAATTATTAGTTCCTCTAATAATCTTTTTCGCTTTGACTTACTGCATACGTATTTCCGTTTTGACTTATTGCATTCGTATGTCTTATCTTCCGTTTTAGTTGGAGTCTCCCACGTTCTTCTGAAGAGATAAATGCATTTTTTCCCTCCTCTATTCGGTCTACCATAAGTATCCTCTTGAGAAACCATTACGATACGAACCAGTAGAGCGGATATAAGTTCTGCAGCAGTCCGGTTCGATGTGCGTTCACAGGAATATGCAGCTCTAGGCTAATTCAAATTCTTCATAGACATACCCACTTTTTCTGCCATAAAATTTTCGGCTATCTTTTGGTTGGATGATCTGCAGATATTTTACCAGTTAGATCGTCCAAAATCTCATGAACTTGCTGCTCAGATAACATGGAAATATTTGATAATCGTTCTCTTTCTATTCGTTTGCGCTCCCTCTGTCCTATGAAGAAATCAACGCTCTAAAATGGCCTAAATAATTTTAATAAGATATATATGTATTCGTACAATTCATATTCGTATAATCATGCATCTGAGACTGCCAAATTCAAACGAAATTTGAACATAAATCACATACGGACTCACGGAATGGCGGTTCGGGTGGTATTCGAATAGTAGCCATCTCTTCTTGCCTAGGGAATGGGTTGGGTTTGGGGGGAGGGATTTCTAGCAAAAATCTAGAAATCCTACTCCCCAACCCAACCCAACCCCCGTTGAGATATTTAAAGCACCCGCCTATCTTACTGAGCTACGTTGCCGTGTGTCGATGGTCATTTCTAGGAAAATCACGAAAAATCTTAATTTTCATCGTAGAACGTCGATCAAAACATTCTTTGGACGAGTGAGACGACGAAGATAATTGTTGCTCATTGAATTGTTTATAACTTTTAAAATCGTTTTCCACGCGGTCAGTTTTTTTTATGGTCCCCCCGATGGGAGGGTCGGGCGCTAAGGGTCCGGATTAGGACGGAGGCCCTCCAAATTTCTACTTGAAAAATAGTAATGGTATAACCCCCAGCATAACTACCATTAACCCTTTGTTTTATTTAGCAATTATTAGCTATTATACGAGTTCCACAAATCGAGTTACACAAATGGAATGGATAATTTCAATCTTAAATGGAGTGATATTTCTGTCCATTATTGTTGCGAGTATTTAATTTAATTGCCCATGGCTACATAACAAATAATTATGGGATATCACAAAGATAACTCAGCTTGCAAACCCCTGCTTTACGTATTTTTTACATTTTTAAGTTCCAATTTTTTATTTCGTCGTTACGTCATTTCTTTCGAGCTCATTCTGAATATGCGTTCTCTCAGGTTAGTTAGGCTTAAGACGTACGAATTAACAAAAGTAAATATTAGAACGGCTTATAGCGTTAAGTGTGGCCTCTCCAATCTATCTCCCGGGAAACGCCCTACGTAATGCGTACGAGTGGGGCGAACAAGGAAGCTATAGAAAACACTCAACAAAGGCTTTCCTTTCAGCGAAGCGATGAACTTTATTCATTATAGTTTCGAAAGCAATGCTCTCTCAACCGCAATTTTCGAAAACTTTCCAACTGAATCTGAAATTGTGGCCTAACGATTTAGGCTTCTTAAGGCCGCTTTTATGATTTACCATCAATGTTTATCTCGGTTTCATAATTATTATACGTCCTGCAGTTTTGTGGTAAATATCATCCTCTTTTAATAATTATATGTTGAAGTTGAAAGTTACACGCGTAGATTTCGCTAGATTGCAGTGAGAACTGATGGCCTATATTGGTTTCTTTTTCCGGATTCCATAAGGTGCGCTAACATGAAAATTATTAATGGAAGTTCGGTGTTTCACAACCCCTGCCATACGCTTTATAACGGCTCGAGGGATGTAAATAAATTAATTAATAAATGTAATTCATTATTTTGGTTTCCAGTTCATCATCAGGAAGTGCTCAGCTAAATCTCTTTCTTAAGCTGAAACCCTCTTCTTGTCAACCTTTAAATGCAACAAACGAACTTTTTCCGCTAAATTCGAGGGTTAATATACATTCGGCATCTTCCTGCATTCGCTTGTGTTGCGAGTTACCGAGTTATGAGCAATTATAGACAATAACATATTTCCGAGGAAATATCCGTAAGTGTTTGCTAAGATTGGCATAAAATTTGACTTTTCAGCTCCCGTTCGAACGCTTGCGTCTCAGTGGAAATTAAAAGGCTTCAAATCTGAATACATTTGGCATTAATCTCCGTAAGAAATGTCCAATATGACTACATTTATGTTATAAACATCAAATATAAGACCGTCTTACACAGATTCAGGCGAGAAGGCAGATATTCTCAACCAGCATTTTAAAAAATGGTTCGTTTCAGATGACGGTCGCGTCAACGCGTTTCCTATTCGAGTAACATCAATAATGGATAAATTGGAATTAAATGAGACAGGTATCTTCTATAGCAAGTCTATAGTAAGAAATCTCCTGGACCAGAAGTCATAGCTGCCATCGTTATATCTACGCATGCAGATGAGCTTTCCTCGTGCGGTCTCGAGGAAAAAAGCGCACGTGGACCGAAAAAGTCAAACACGATTCCATATCTTTAGCATCTACATTTTGTAAGATTCTTGAGCACATAATATGCAGTTACTTAATGCGCTTTCTCAGCGATAATGTTGCAATCACGCGCAGTCCACATGGTTTCCCTGCTCATGCGAGAGCAATCACGACATAATACCGAAGAGGGCTTCAGGACCGATACTATACTTCTGGATGAAAGCATTCGATACAGTGCCACGCGAGAAATTACTGCAAAAACTCTGTTCTTATGCATACGAAGACCATATCCTTCAGTGGATTAGGACCTTTCTTACAGGTCTACGCGTGGTATTTGGCCCGGCACACGCGTTCCGGTTTACCGGTGAGATTTACCTGTAAACCGGAGCGTCTGAGCTGCAAATCAAACTGCACCGTCACACATGTGAGATATTTTCGTAATCTAGAAGGACAAAAGTAAATATTCTTACTTTTCTACGCGGATCAAGCGCAGTTGGAAAAATATACTAATTTCTCTTGTGTTTCTTGAGTTATTAACTGGAATTGAGTCTTGGTATGCGAGAAAAGTGTTTACATGAAGCATAAACACAACCACACGCAAAGAAGACACACAGACCCCAAGAGATAAAACGCAAACGGTGACGGCATCTCAGGAAGGTAAGTGTTAAGATATCTTTTAAGATAGTTTAATTATAAATAACAACAATTCAATATGATTGATGATCAATGTGCAATAAAATACAGTAAAACATAAAGTTGGTAAGTAATAATTTGTAATCAAAAAACAAATTGAAAGGAAAATTAGGAATATAATATTTTACAACATATAATATGAATTAGAGGATTTTTCGGAATCAACATCAGATTCTTCGATATCACTTTCTGATTCTTCGGAATCAGAAAAACCTGATAGGGTTCCGTCCTGATCCATTGGAGCTCTCATCTCTAAGAGGTCACATACCTCCCTAATGATTTTGCCTCGTTTGGTTTTAGGAAGTGATCGTAAGCTTGCTATAAATGGGTCTGAAGTCAACAGTAATCTATTCATTAAATCTTTGTTCGTATCAACCCTCGATGTCTTCCTAGTAAATGGTTCCCTAAATTCTCTGTTGTCCTTATTTCGGGCCTCATGTGCCTCCTCGGAAAGTTGGCCTATTGGAATAATACACGAATCTATAATGTCTTTGCCGTGGAATAGAATTTTATGCGCGCTTACTGGCATTGCGTACCATGAGTACTTTCTAATACATCATTCTCTAGTGTCTTTTAGATACTGGTAAAATTTTTCACTGTTAACTGAAAATCCACTATTTATGCACTCTAATATTATATATAATTATATATATATATATATATATATATATATATATATATATATATATATATATATAATTGTTTTAAGTTGATACCCCTACTATATGAAATTATGGCAGGATATAAGTTTGGAAATGTTAATTAATAACAACTTGTTTAAAATACAATTTAAGATCCCCAAATTAAGCCTGATGAAAAACATTATTATGTAACACGGTTTTGGTTGGTAGCGCTGATAAGGATTGATTTTACGATATTTAAAGCATTACTAATTGTTTTGTCATTATCGAAAACCTCTAAACTGAAAGTGTCATAAAAAATTCGAAAATTCGCCCAATACTTTGACTTGATTTCTGAAAAGAGTGAAATTAGTTTTTATTATTTTCCGACCGATGGCATTTAAAACATAGTGTAATTTTGCTAAATAAAATCAAAATAATAAATCCTCTACTACGTATTTCAAAAGTTTGTAACTCTTTGGAAAATTCTTAATAGGAAAAAATATCAATTATGTAAGTTACTGCAATTTTGGCACATATTTACACATTGTATTTAATTAATAATTAATGGAAAAAGATTTTTGCTAAAAAGGCTACATTTACTTTTTTAAAGAATCATTTATGAACTTTTATAAACTGAATCAGTTGATTTATCGTTGAAAACGGTCTTAAAAATTCAGATAATTTTGGGGTCATATTCACCCCTGACGCGACTAATCAAAGGTTAAGGAAATTATATATGAAATTCGCAAATATAGGCAAGCAAATTTTAGTATTTCCTATACTTTACAAGCAATTTTTTCAGGAAAATACCATTGCATATTGGTATAATGCGATATAATAAACTAAAACTCAAGTTCAAACTGACTCATACGTTTTTCTCATTAGGAAAAAAACGGCGATCAATTCTAATGATGCTCGTGATTATATTAAAGCACATATTATAGTAAAATATTATGTAAACTAACTTTGGTACTTGTATTATAATAATAGCAAAAAGCAACCGCTACTAGCACACAGAAACACTGCGTATTCTTAGAGTAAACTCATACGAACGACGCTATCGCTTAGTACACTTGACATGCTGAGTTCAGATTGTCAGCGGGTTCGGCCCTTTTTGGTTTTGGTTGGCGCGGTTTTTATGAAATATAAACCTTAGATCCAGTAAGTATGGTTTGTTCTCTTCATAACTATACAAAAATTTGACCCGATTTAACAAGTAAGAATTTACTTATGTCCCTCTAGATTATGAAAATATCACACTGTGCGTCGTAACGACCTGCGCAGGCGACCGGGGAAGAATCGAAATTCATTTATTTCTACCTGCACAGGTGTGTAGACCTGATCGTGTGTGTGAATCACTCAGGCAAGCCTGTACAGTTTTTAGGGTATTTAGGTTAGTTGTGGCAAATTCATTGGTCGGTCGTCTTTGTATTTACAATAGCGTTAACTAGTCCCGAGTGAAATTGAGACAAACGTTGAAATTTCCAATCTTAGTTGGCTTTGGGGTAATATCTTGAATAGTATTTTGGTTTTCGATTTTCATATCCGAAGTGATTTGCCGCGAGGAAGCGGTGGCTGAAAGTTGCTTCGAAATCCATGAGCGAGTACTCTTGAATTCTGACAGTCGCTATTTCTGTGATATTCGTGGATAATTACGCTGAGCAGGAAATATGTATCCACGTAAATATTAAAGGTTGTGTGAGTAGCTTATGAAGTTAGAATGTAAGAATTATTTGTTTTTCCGAAGAAAGTAGCGTTGTTGGTGTTAGAGCGAGGCGATAACTTGGGATTGATAATTATTATTGTTATATTCGTGGATAATTACACTATGTAGGTAATATTGCAATACATTTATGTGAACATTAAAAGTCGTGTGAGTAGCTTATGAAGTAAGAATGTAAGAATTATTTGTTTTTCTAAAGAATTAGCTTTGTTGGTGCAAGAAGCACGTTGTGTCATTATTGTGTATTAACGCCTCGAAATTACTGTGATATAGTATTTTAAATAATCTACACATTAAAGGTTGTAGTATGCGTGAATTGAATGTAGATATCGGAATCCTCTCATCAATCAAAGTCACACGGAGTTCGGACGATGTCCCCATTCCGTTTGAAAATGTTCGCTGCGCAGTTAATACTTTAACTCATATATTTTCAAAGGTTGTTATTGGTGTCTATCTATAATCGGCAACATGTTTCTAGCATCTTGCAAGTGAATTAATAGAAATTAAGATCCTTAAGAACTGTGAAATAATGGCTATTCTCACATGGAGATGTGGAAGGAATTTAGAGAAAACACATTTCATGAGCATAATTGAACTAACATGTACAATTAATCATCATCTCTTCCTACCCAATAACGAGCCTGTACACTATCTATGGTAATATGCTTATTCCGCTGACATGAAAACTAATTGAAGACATTTATCATAGCACTACATTCAAGAGCTAATGTGATGCCTAAATACAAAATGATAAATAAAAAATACTAGTTTTAATTGTATATGATAGTTATAAAATAGGAAGTTGTATTTACCAGGGAAACATCTGTTCATGGGTATGAAATTATTGGTATTAATTAATATTGCATTGAATAATAAACAATTGAACAATGTATTCATTAACTAGTACTAATAAATTAACAAAATACTATCAATTGCTTCAACGTGACTTTGTGGTAGGACGCCGGAGAATTAAAAACAACACTTATAGCACAGCAAGCGTCATCTTCAGGCGACGCGACGCGATTTAAAAATATTTTCCAGAATCCCCAAAATGTACCTTTACGGGAAAAATTGTGACTTTGGGACCTTCTGGAATTGAACCCATGACACTGGGGCTCAAAATCGCCTTTTTTTGAGGTTACACGTTATGACCACCACGTCGTAAGAATTTAAAGTCAGTGGTAATTGTGGAACATGGTTAGAATCCACAAGCATAGTTTCAAGTATCCACCTTATCGGAAAGTGATTTTTTTAATATTAAAAATCGCCGCAATGCTTTTTAAATAGGGGATTATTTGCCCTGACCTAGCGTCGAACCAAGGATAAACATCGAAGATGTTTTTTTTGATTTTCGTTGGATATGCTCGGCTTCTAGCGATCCCTCGAATTTTAACTCTCTACTTCGCCGGGAAGTTCCTCAAAAAAAATTTCGAAAATCCCCACCATGTATCCTTATGGAGAAAATCGGGACTTCGGGGCCTTCTGGCATCGAACCCATGACACTGAGGTTCAAAATCTCAATCTCTGGCGATAACACGTTATGGTCAGTACGTCGTAAAAATTTCAACTCAGTGACACTTGTGGAACATAGTTAGAATCTAGATCCCTTATGATTGTATCTATTATATTATATGAGTAAAAGTTGCTTGCATACAGCAAGCATATATTGCATAAGCATGTATTTATAATCTTTATTCACATGCCAAGTTTCGAGTTTCAATGTTATCGGGAAGGGCTTAAAAAAAATCTTAAAAATCGTAGCAATTTCTAATTTTTGTAGACGCCTGGTGTCGAACCTAGGACCTATTGGCAGATGCGAATATACATTATAACTTGTTAGAACCTGATTTTATTTAACGCAAATTTTTAAGTCCATATCAAACGGGAAAGTCTTGAAATAAGACTCCATTATTCCCATCTGAAATGCATTGGGTAATGTAAATGGCTCTCTGGGATCGAACCAAGGACGATCAAGGAAACCTAAAACACGTATTTGAAATGTATCTATGATATTTATTTACATGCCAACTTTTAAGTTTCTATATTATCAGGAAGAGGTTCAAAAAATTCTTAAACATCGTAACAATTATTAATTTTAGAGACCCCTAGTGTCGAACCTAGGACATATTGGCAGCTGTGAATGCACAGTATGACTTGTTAGGACTTAATCTTATTTAATGCAAATTTTGAAATCGATATCATGGCGGGAAGTACCTAAAATAGGATTTCGTTATTCCCATTACAAATATATTGAGATATACAAATGCCTCACTGGGATCGAACCAACGACCATCAGCGAAATGGTTGACAATGTATATGGAATATATTTATGATTTTTATCTGCATGTCGAGCTTGAAGTTTCTATCTTATCGGGAAGTGATCCAAAAAAAAATTTTAATGCAATGCTTTTTAAATAGAGGATTATTTGCCCTGACCTAGCGTCGAACCAAGGATATATCTTTGTGGTTTTCGTTAGATATGCAAGGTTTCTAGCGATCCCTCGAATTTCAACTCTCTGCTTTTCCGGAAAGTTCCTCAAAAAAATTTTCGAAAATCCCCACCATGTATCTTTATGGAGAAAATCGGGACTTCGGGGCTTTCTGGAATCGAACCCATGACACTGAGGTTCAAAGTCGCCTTTTTTTGAGGTTACACGTTATGACCAACTCGTCGTAAGAATTTAAAGTCAGTGGTAATTGTGGAACATGGTTAGAATTTTGATCCCCTATGAATGAATGTCTGAGTGAGTGAGTGTATATATAGGTACGAGTAAAATGTTGCTTGCACACTTCAAGCATATCGATAACAATAATTTTAAGTCGGCATCAGATCGAGAGGGTCCTCAAAAGAAAAAAATTGATTGAAAATATTCTTTAAATACGCAGCATTTTATCCGTCCGGCATCGAACCCGGGTCTTTCTGGTGATACTTTGCAGCACAAAAGCGGTTCACCATTTCGAACTACGTGTGAAAATTCAAGCAGGAATATTAGCTGCAACTGCCTCAAACGATGGCATACATTTCACATATATTCCTTATGTGAAAAATTGTAATGTGCTCTGGCATCGAACCCATGGTGCAGCATGGTGTTATCTAAATTTTTTCTTAGAACGGAGTCTTAATATACATCTTCTAGCAGAGCAAGAACTTCCTAACCTTTTGATAAGTGCATCAAAAAAAATTATGAAAAACCTTCCCAATGTATTTTAAATGGGAGATTTTTCCATCGTCCTAGCATTGAACCCAGGACATTTTCTATAAGTCATTTATATTTTCATTAGATCATGACCATATATATAGGCTCATTGAGTTTTGACTCTCTACCTATCCGGGAAGTATTTTTTCGGGAAATTCCCGAACAATGCATTTAAATGGGAAAAATCGGGACTTTGGGCCCCTCTGGAATCGAACCCATGACACTGAGGTTCAAAGTCGCAATTTTTCTGGCGGTTACACGTTATGGTTTATACGCTATAAAGGTTTCACGTCAGTGACGCTTGTGGTTTAGCCTTTGAATTAGTATCCTATCTATCTATATCTATGAATGAATCCGGAGAAGGAATTATACATAGTAGATTATTCCTTCTCCGGATTCATTTATATATATATATAGATAGGATATTGATAGATAGGTAGGATAGAAGTGTCATTGACTTGCAATTGTCACAGCGTATAGGCCCTATCGTGAAGTTTTCCCCCAGGAAAAAGGCGACTTTGAATCTCAGTGTCATGGGTTCGATGCCAGAAGGCCCATAACTCACGATTGTCTCCATAAAGATACATTGCGAGGATTCTCGAAATTATTTTTTAAGTACTCGCGTTACTGAAACTTTTTACATTTTGTAATGGAGAGCTTTTCAAATCACCTTCGTAGTGACCGCGTTATAGTAACAACCTCCCATGGAGCAAAACGGGGAAAGTCACACTGTTTTGAAGAACCATTAATATGCTGAAATCGCTAAATGCGCCAAATATTTGATTTTTCACAAATTTAACATTGTACTATAGTTTCTCACACCTTAATGTCGTAACTTTTCACTTTCCTTTTACCCCCAAATAACAAAGAAAATTAAGCATCCCCCCCACCCTATGCTTTCGGAGCGTTCCTCCGAAAAGGAAAAGAGAGAGAGATAACAAGATTGAATAAATGCTCCAGAATGAGAGCGTCTTATCTTGATGACGTCACTGCCCATATATCAAAAGTTATCTCCATTGCAAACCCCAGAGGAGCACATCTCGTTATGGAATCTTAGGTCTCAAAAGAATGTATTCTTCGGTCACATTCCCCGTTATTCTCTATTAAGTATCCTCTTAATTCATCGCTGTTTCCGATGTTTCGTTTTATATCTTTAACTTATTCAATTACGTGATACTTTTGTCCATACAGCATGTTCGACCATTGAAATTCAATTACACACTTGAAGCAACGCATTCTCTTTAAAGTCTCCGAAAAATAATGAAATTGCTGTTAATTGTCGTAAAATTTAACTTTATCTTATTCCAGAAATTTTGAGGAAAAATTATCCTATTACATTAGTAATCTTACAGTAAAAAACGGTCAACGGTTCCCCACGAAGAACGCTTTTCATTTGCGATAATTCGAAGTAATTTCATTCTTAAGAAGTGCGGGCTCTGAGTAGAATTACTTTCATCGTGTCATTCGCGATTGTAAACGGCCAACAGGGCCAATTCACGAAAACCAGGGACAGAGTTTATGAAACAAAACTTTTCCTTTCTTCGCGTTTTACCTTAGAAACGAAGGAGGAACGGAAAATATATCAGTGGAGTCAATCGAAAATGTCTATTTCAATGTGCCAATAATACTATCGGAGTTTTAATAATACGCTCCTGTACATGCATTTGTTTTATACGTAAACAGCAAACAATTGAGAATAGCGATATTTAAGTGCTTAATGAGCGTCATTGTTTCAAATCTATAAAATACGATTACGAATAATTTGAACGGCACATTTAAGTGCTATTTAAATAAGGCCCAGATTGCTTAAAAACCATATAAAGAGTACCGAAAGCAATTAACATATCAATTGTTTCTTCGGAAATTACTTGTCAAGAATGAAGAGTAACCTCGACTCCTTTAGAAATCTATTGAAAATTCCTTTTCAGCCTGACTCAGTGCCCTTTTCCACAGTTATTCAGCCATATCTTCTGCAGACAAGTTGATCCTTACCCCCTTTTGTGTTTGTCTCAATCAGTGCCATCTTCACATATGATATTTTCGCTATTCATGGATCAATTTCTAATTCTTTTAAATTTCAAAATGAAAATTCATAACTGTTCTGCATAATTGCGGCAATCAAAATGAAAACTTTTTTGGAGACCGAGTCAACTCACATTTCTTTTACACTTCGAATTCGGTTTAGGAATATAAATTAAGAGTAAATATAGAGCATTAATGAAATGATAAACATTTTAGATTTACATTTAGAGTGCTTCCAACCTAAGAATATAAAGACAAACAAAGAAATTACTAATTTAATGCTTATGCAAAATTCTCAAAAACTGTACGTAGGGGACAATTTAAACGCCTGACTTTAAAATACATTAAGAACCGAGCAACAACATCAATGTTACCAAAACCGGCCTGAGTCTCTTATTTTATGACATTAAAGTCTAGTAGACTTACTTTAACCTTCTTAGAAAGATAATCAGCACATTTCATGAAATCGTACCTAAACGCATATACAAATTTGTATAATTTATAATGCATAGCTCTCACTTTCAGAAAGTAAGATAGAAAAGAAATACTGTTTCATATATATCTCTAATGTTAATTAAAGGTATCGAGTGAAATTTGGTGGAATTTCATGTTTTTAATGAAAAAGAAATACGATATTTACTTTCCACAGAGCGACCGTGGTTTCGATGCATCAGGCATCGAGGATTTGATACAACGGCTTAAATTAAAAAGCTGCGATACCTGATTCTTTTGGACGACTTTCCTAAATACCGTGTGCCCCACTTCCCGAAGATACACAAACCTGGTTTTCCAATTCACCCGGTGGTGTGTCTTCTCCAGCTCTCTGCCCATCGCAATCGTGTTTTAAGTGATATTGGTTTTTTGCCAAATATACCGCAAAAACTCTGTCGGATTGACTGATAAACTCAGATCCGTCAAACTACCACCCAATCGACATTCAAGATCTTTTTACCAACGTTCCGATGTATGAAACTTTTAATATAAATCATGGAGGACAATTTCGTAGATAATACTTATATCAGTGAATTCATCACATTGCTTAAAGTGTGTGTTGACCAAAATCATTTTCAGTTTAATGATTCTTTTTACCGTCAAACTAAAGGACTTGCTATGGGTTCCCCACTTTCCCCTATTTTTGCTGACATTTTTTTCGACCATGTTGAATCCCAACTTTTTAATAGTAAATCTCCTTTTCCATCCAATACTGTTACCTGGCATCGCTACATCGACGACATTCTTTGCATCTGAAAAGGTTCCCAAAGACAAATACCACGACTATTTCGTTTGCCAAACCCAGTTCATCCTTCCCTTACCTGCGAATTTGAAATAGATCACTCGATCAACCTTCTCATCTCCAATTTGCCATACATAGAAATCCACACGGACCATGTAATACTAGTATAACCACCATTACATACAAAGTTGCAGCCTTTCATTTCCTCCTGAACAGACTAATGCCAATGTCATCTGACAACTACCAAAAAGAACTAAATACAATACTAACGATTGCAATCAATAACGGTTACCCGTCTTCCTTGGTCAAGAAAACACTTGCCAGAAAATTGGGAAAAACTGCTTTTCATTCCTTTTGTACGTCCCCTACCTCAGAAATTCTACAAGTTAAAATTTATCGACGATCTTTCATACAAAATATATCTAAAATATTCCCTAGGAATTATTTCCGTTTAAAATACCGTAGCAAAAAACATTCAAGTCTTTACTGTGCAACAATAAAGAAAACCTGATGTGGCCAGCACATGGCTTTCTCCTTGTAAGTATAAGATGTAAATATTAATCTACGACAGTATTTACTAACTCTATATTCAATCTAAACTTGGAAGATATATTAGTGATTAATTTATATAATCTTAACTTTTACGTCACAAAGATTATCAATAACGTTTTTCGGGACATGTTCGATTTAAAACGGTGAAATTGGCCTTTTGAGTTTACTACAAGCACCATCATACGATGAATCACAAAACTGAATTTACATCCAACTCAATATAATGGGCGATGGAAACGAAATCAAAATACGAATGAGGAGCAAAATAACACACGAGCAACACAAACTATAAACAAAATTAAAGACCAAACATTTAAACAGTGGAAACTTAAAAAGTAACAGAGAATTACGAAAATTATTAATATACACAAAAGAAAAAAATAAAAAGACAAATTGAGTAAAAAACAAAGAAGAAAACCTTTGAATTATTTTCAATCAGCAAGAGCTCAATCTATAGCGAGAGAGTGAGCGATAGACACATTGCATTGCATTGTTTGCCATGTAAACAAACCCATAGTTACGAACTTTATTGTTATTCTGAAGAGTAATCAATAACAGCATGAAACCATTATAATTCAATAATTATTTTGAAATAAATACGCGTGTTTTAAATTCCAAATCAAGTTCCAAATAAAACTTTGAAAAAATATAGTAATCATAAGATACACAAGAGTGACATCCCTGTGATCTCTTCGATTGGTTCCCCAGATCATAAAATTTCCCATAGAGTCAATTCCGTCCTAAAAAGTTTGAATTTACAGTAGAACCCCGGTAATCCGGACACTCGCTAATCCGGAACCCTCGGTAATCCGGACGGTCCATTGGGAGTTATGCAAACCCGCAACTTCTTCTTGTGAACATATAAACACGCATATTAGTAACAAGAAACGTGAGGTGGACATACTATTTGAAAAATTTCTCCATTGGCTGCAATGATGTGATGGAGAGCGAAGTATTTCGTTTATTGTGATAATACATCTAAGATGATAATACATCATGATACTTTTCTGAGACAGCATTTTTCCATTAGAGAAATGCTTAATATATGCAAGACTAAACAATTTCGAAAGACAATAATTTTTCAGTTGCAGCTGGGTATCACTTCTCAAAACATCACGTTCATTTAAGAGCTATGAGAGAAGAGGCGTAAGAAACAATCCTTCCCTTTGATAGACGTCCAATGAGGATGACCATGCATGGGCTATAGAGTTGGTGTTTATAAGTGAGAAAAACTAATCAATTTTAAGTTAATGCGTGTAATCAATGAGAAAGTAATTAAAGCGAGGATAAAATTTATGTTGTGTGCAAATGTGACTGGCAAACATAAGCTTCCTCTGTTTGTTGTCGGAACAGCCAAAAATCCCCGTGCATTCAAGTCAGCCACACTACCTGTGTGCTATCGAGGGCAAAAAAACTCTTGGGTCACACGAAAATTATTTTTGGATCTGTTTAAAACAGAATTCGTTCCAGCAGTTCGACAACATATGAAATCCGTCAATTTATCACAACGTGCTTTATTGTTGCTTGATAATTGTCCTGGCCATCCTTCTGCAGAAGAATTGTGCACTGATGACGGAGAAATTTCCGCAATGTTTTTACCCCCTAACACGACTGCGCTTATCTAACCCATGGATCAGAATGTTATTCAAAGCATTAAGTTAGGATATCGTGAGTTGCTTCTTACAATTATTCTGAATGATCCTGTGCACAATGAAAATTTGGAAAATGCACTGAAAAAGGTAAATTTAAAAGATGTCGTGTTCAATCTAGCTAACTCTTGGGCATCCGTGTCTAAATTATTGATCAGCAAGTCGTAGAAAAATTTACTCCCAAATTTTATTGGTTCTGAAGTTTTAGAAAATGTGCAAACTGAAGAAATTCAGCTTGCGCCACTAATTAATCAGTTACAAAATTCGAACCCAATATCTAACCCTGAAGCTCTCCGGTGGGCTGCTGAGGCTGACGACAGTTTTGTTCGAAACGAAGCTTCAACAGATGACGATATTATCAGAACAGTAACGGTAGAAGATGATAATGATGACGACGACGACCACCACCACCCTGTAGACTCCGTCAAAATTTCTCATTCTGAAGCTTTGGCGGCACTCAATACATCATTGAAGTGGGCCGTGGAGCAAAATTTTGAAGCACATTAAATTATGCTCTTTAGACGTTTTAGAGACCGTGCACTTGATTTAAAAATAAGAACGGTAGCGCAAAAGAAAAAACTGACTTTTTTGCTCGCTGATAATATTCATTCACTTCATATGTTGTAATACCTTATGTAATACATACATGCATTATCTACACAATGTAATTATTGAGAAAAAATGTTTTTTACGTTATTTTTTTAAAACCTCGCTAATCCGGAAACCCCGCTAATCCGGACGCCTATGTGCCTGAATTCGTCCGGATTACCGGGGTTCTACTGTATTTACCCAGAAATACAGTGTACTCAACTCCATAGACTTAGCACAAAAACTGAAAAATGTAAATTTAAACCGTAATGCTAAATTTGTTTCCTTTGATGTCTGTGATATATTTACGAATGTGCCTGTGTGTGAAGTAAAAAACAGTATCGGAGAACAACTCTTTAGTGCAAATATTAACAGCGATATAATTCAAGACTATTTAAAATTATTTGATACATGTACTAAAAATTTTTTTTTAATTTAAGGATGGGTTCTATAGACAAAATGAAGGTCTCGCCATGGGATCTCCTTTATCTCCCCTACTTGCTTATATCTTTATGAATTCATTGGAAACAAAATTGTTCACCTCCAATTGAAAATATTTAAACCATGTTCAATGTTGGTATAGGTACGTTGACGATATTCTGTGTATTTGGAATGGTACAACTTTCAGGGTTTCACTCTTATTTGAATACATCCTTCTATAAAATTTACGATTGAAGTGGAAAACAATTGCTCCTTAAATTTCTTGGGCCTTTCCCTCCACCGACTAAATAATAAAACAACCTTCTCCATCTGCCCAAAACCCACCTATACCGACCATACCATCCTTCTAACCATCACCCTGCTCAAAAGCATTCCTCATCTCATCCACCGACTAACTCATATGTCTGATTTTAAAAAGGAACTCACAGCTATTAAGCATATCGCTGAAAGGAATGGATGTCAAACTTTATTAATTAGATAAACTTCTGTCCAAAAAACTAAGGAAATTAGCAATTGATAAAATATGTTCCCCTTTTACACCCTTGTTGGATATTCTTCCGAAATGGTTTAGTTTTAATTTTACTGATACTTGCTCTTTAAAATCTCCAACACTCTCCCTAAGGAATCTATAAAACCGGCCTTTTATAACAAAAACAACCTGCATTCATTTTTGTGAACAACAAAGATGAAATTAAAAAGGAATTAAAATCTGGAATCTACAAATTAAAGTGTTTTGACTGTGACAGTGTTTATGTAGGCCAATCTGGGCGTAATTTTCAGATACGGAGCATAAGAAATCTTTCCTTACTAATTCTTCCGCTTCCCACTTTGCCCTTCCTCCATTCCTGAGATTTTACACGTGGTCCACAAAGGTCCAAAAGTGAATTTTCTTGAACACAAAGAAATTTTTGTGTCTAAAATGGTTTCCAAAAATGTTGTCAATGAAACAATCCCTTATTCTCCTCTACTTCTTTGTACCCTTCCCAAAAACAGGTTCCCAGATAGAAACAAACCTTTACCCCCTGGATAGTTCCCTTGCCCCGGACATTACCTGTTAACCCTTACTTGCCTCTTATTTCCTCCTCCACCCGCTCCTCTTTTCCCTCTCACTCTTCCCTATTCCTCTCCTCACCACCCTCCCTTGTGAAAATATATTCCCTCACCTGATGATGGCTGCTCCAGCCGAAACCGGTCGTGTTTTCTAATAAACGGTGGAAATTGTAAAAGTTAATCTTTTAATTATTTATGGATTTCCACAAAGTGAAGCCTTCGACCATAGATTTTATAGTTATCATGTTGAATGTAACATTATTATGAAATGGGATAAATGAAAACGACATTTTAACGTAAATAATAAATTTGTCGCAATAACCAGAAAATTGGTTACTTCTGATACGACTCCAAAACGGTGGTTGATATCGATATTTTTTTCAAATAAAAATTATAGAAAAATCTATTTTTTTAAACTTTTGAAGATAATTTTATACACCCAAATATCAGATTAATGAAGAAATTTTACAAAAACGGAAACGAGCTTCGAAAGATAAAGCTCGACTTCCGGTGAACCGATTTACTCCAAAAACTAGTCAACACTGACAGCACCTACCGCAGTGCTATATACGAAGGTCGATATTGATATGGCAAATGTTTATCACGTCGTTTCACAATATTTATACTAATACAATCTCTAAACTACTCATATGGAGAAAGTAATAAAACCATCCCTTTATTCAATCCTGGAATTCATAGAATCAGTTGTAATGAATGTGAAATTAGTTATATCTGCCTGAGTATTTTCACCAGAACACCAATAGAGCATCCCTTACCCTCGCATCACAATCCGTTTTTTCACCTGTAACCCTCCATTCCTGCCATAATACTAACAAATTAGATTAACTAGCAAATATTCAAATACCATTCCTTTTTCCTTGCCAATGAATTCAATTTCACCGAGAATCCTTCCACATTGTTTTCCAGTCTTTTCCGGTCATTGCCCCCTCCACTTTATGACCTATTATGAACAGAAACTTGGCTCTTACTCTTCTTCCCCCTCTGGTTTGCCGTTGTATCTCGATGCCTGATGATGGAGTTAACTTTCACCGAAACCGTGGTCGCTCGAATAAATCTCTGCGGAAAGTAAATATCTCATATATTTTTTGTTTTTATTTCTATTTGGTTTTGTAGTCAAATTCGAAGAAGTGATTTGTGAATTACGTTTCTAGAGTTGAACTTAAAGATCCTCCAATGTAATCAGCTTAAATTAAAGTTTATGCTTCCTCCAGCAATGACAAAGCAAAACTTTTGCGATAAAAATAACTGTTTAGATAAATTCACTTATGTTATGAAATAAAAAGTTACTAAGCACCATATTATATAAAATCGAATCTCTATTAAGAAGGTTAACTCATTAGAGTTACTTTTTGGTTTATTTAACACGGAAAAACATTCTCTTTTTCAGACTACTCAATATTTTGGGCGATGGGACTCATGCTAAGTATTTTATAAGTATTCCAGACGTACATTATTAAAGCGAAGTTCAAACAGCTAAAGGGAGCGCAATATCGGAAAAATGAAAGCCGACATTGATCAGTAATGTATGGTAATGTATTCAAGAAACAAATTAACAGCACAGTGAAATTAATTAAGGTTAAAATAACTCTGAAAAAACGTTTTAAATAATACTTTGGAACTCGTTGTGATTTTGTTTCCGTGGTTTTGCGACCAAGTTTGAAAAACATGAGATTTTGGTGTAAAATTCTGATTCACCTCATGTTTTTTCTACCGATTTAGTTAATTTTGCTATTAAATTTCTATGGACGACGAAAATCTTAGATGATTCAGAGATGGGCAAATGCATTGAAACCATCTTCCCGGCCACCTAAGCTATCGCTTCAACCCCGGCTGTGGGAATGGCTAAGCGTTTTCGTTGTTGCCTCAGTGAAGCACCTACTGATAAGTTCATCAGAGCTTAGGAGGACTTCATTGATGAAGGCCAACCGTAGCCAGGCATACAAAAGTAAACACACGATTTAAATTAATTTTTCGTTCTATTGCCTACGGAAATATACTATTTACATAAAGTGGCTTCTGATTGAAAAGAGAGAGACTTGGAGATCATCTCGACATCGGCCTCTTTTCTGTATCGATCTTACCCACTATTTACCCTTACAGATACCTTAACAGGGCTATTTTTTACTATGAACAAATACTTTCACACCTTCTGAGAGTGCAAGAGATGTGAAAATGTCAACTTATTCATTGACTCGACCATTCGCGGAATAGCCTTTTAAACGTGTTCACGCGATAGACAGACAACACCGGAAGTACGGAAGTGAGCCGCACCTGCACTTCCGCCTCAATTCGCCCTTGAATCCAACCAACTCATTCGTCTCTTTAAACCCTGTCTTTCTTTCCCTATTCACAGCTCCATACTTCTGCGATACAACACGAACCCAATCGTGGGCATGAATGACCACATCCTCGCATTTATAAACTACCACATTGCCATCATACATGATGAATACCTATAATTGATCCGCGGATTTGCTAAATAAAATATCGCTCCTATTATCATAACTTTCTTATACGACTCTAATTATCTTCTATAACTATTATTAATGGTAATGCAATTTTATGGCCCACACTGCACTTTGCACACGCATAAAATTTCAGCTACGTATCGTTAGAGTAGATATATTTTATACTAGAGTTTCTTATGCTCTTTATTACGTTCATATTGAGCCCCCCAGTAGTGTATGGTGTCCCTTACTGATTTTTGCTTCTCGTCCGCCGACCAGAGTCCGTCATTGCGAACTTTAATCTCGTTCAAAGAACAATCTCGTCGACTATATATTGCTCGATTAGCTTCCGTCGGTAATCAAGTCTTCTATTTTGAAGCGAATCCCACTCTAACACTCCTTTCAGAAACCCTCAATCCTCCCAAATCGCAACGTTCTTCAAACCCTTCCTCCTCATCGTATTATCTTAGAAATACTTGTACTGTTGCAAGTGAAATAGTGAATGCTTTAGAGCAAACTTTAGTGCACGTAGAGACAATGTGCTGCTTCTATAGAAGTAAACCATAAATACATTTTTGAGCATCATAATTACTGTTGTAACATTTCACTTACAGACTATGGATATCTTATCAATTGAAGTTGAAAAATAACCGATCTTAAAACTTTTAACTATCAGATCACAAAGTAAATAGCTATCAATTTCAATCAAAATAGCAATCAATATCAATAGATTTAATTATCCTTACCATTATAACTATTATATAATATTTAACTGTGGATAGTTAATTACATTATAGTTGCTTATTAATCTCAATCTTTAAGGCCTCCATTACTTATATCGCATTTCTGAAAGCTCTTTATTTTCCGTATACTCTTCTTCTTCTGTCTTTTCAGGTAAATGACATCCGTGGTCAACCACCAAGAAATTTACCAATCAGCAATTATGCAACTACTGATATACCTGCTTGTATTTATTTTCATCTGTGTTTTCGCGGGTTTTTTTCGCTCCCCTTCTTGTGTGTTTTCCCGCACAGTGGGTTTTTCTCCGGAAGCCTTCAGCCGAGGAGTTTTTCCCCACATCCCAATTCTTTTAAGTTGCCTCTTCTTTTTATTTTCTTTTTATATATATATGTATTTTTTCCACCTTTTTTGTATTTAACATTAGTTACCCTTAATGGTTAGGTGTAAAGAGGCCCCAATGGACCTGACCTCGCCATATAAAGAGTTTTTTATTATTATTATCAATATTAACTCTATTTGGCGAAATTTTCCCATAAACTAGTAATAATGGTACGTGCGTTTAGACTGTTGCATTTTTTAATTTTTAAGCAAAAACTTAGAGTTCTATTTACGCGTTCCTGTGACAATCGAAATCTTTCTTGTGGAATGTTCTAGACGTGTTGGAAGTGCTGCTTTTTTAAGACCAATCAAATACTGTTTTAACAAGTAAATAATAACATTAACAATAATTTCATCAAAAACTCTAATGATAGTTTTTACTAGATTAAAAATGTCAAGAAATTACCATGGTAATATCAAGAATTTATCAGTCAAACATTGAAAACATTCTATTCTATTACCCATATTTTATCCAGAAGTTATAATCATATCAATGAGAATGATTTTGTTATTCGAGTATGTGTTTTGACATTATATATAATTAGCATTTGATCAAAGTGTAATTTTTACATTAGATATCTACCAAGTATAGGCAGTATAGTCAAAAAGCGATGCATGAAGCATTGATGGCAAAAAGAGAGTTACTCCTATACTATATTTAGAGCAGTGAACATTTTCTTTGCACGAAACTGAAAGACTTTAATTATCGGAAACAAAAAACCGTATGAAAACGAAGTCCTGTCGCATCAAATGAGGAAATCCTCCTTTTTAAAGAAGGAGATGAATGAGAGAGATTAAAAACTTACATCACATTCTGGTTCTATTTATATCGTATAATTATATAATAATACGAGTAAAATGTAGCTTGCATACTGCAAGCAGATCGACAACACTAATTTCATATCGGCACGGTCCTAAAAAGAAAAAAAGGCTTGAAAATATTCTTAAAATTCGCAGCAATTTAATCTTCTGGCATCGAACCCGGGTCTTTCTGGTGAACTTACTATGCAGCACAACAGAAGTAACCATCTCTAACTATGTGTGAAAATTCAAGCAGAAATATTGGCTGCAATGGCCTCAAACTACGTCCTGCTTTTACATATATTCCTTATGTGAGAAATAGTATAATAATAATATTGTGCTCTGGCATCGAACCCAGGAACAGCATGGTCTTATCTAAATATTTTCTTAAACCGAGTCCTAATATACCTCTTCTAGCAAAGCAAGAAGTTCCTATTATTTCGATAAGAGCATCGAAATAAATAATGAAAAGTACCTCAATGTATTTTAAATAGGGGATATATTTACCGCCTGGCTTCGAACCCGGGTCTTTCTGGTAATACTTTCTATGCAGCAAAAAAGAAGATCACCACCTTTAACCATGTGTGAAAATTCAAGCAGAAATATTGGGTGCAACTGCAACAAAATGGAGCTTCAAAAATCTAGGAGCCTATACATATGCTCAGAATCTATTGATAACATTCATGACTTTTACAAAAAATATCCTGGGTTCGATGCTAGGACGATGCAAAAATCAGCCCTTTAAAATACATTGAGGTAGTTTTTCATTATTTTTTTCAATCACTTATCGAAATGATAGGAAGTTCTTGCTTACATGGAAGATGTATATTAAGCATAGGTTTTTGAAAAAAATTAGATACGACCGTACTGTTCCTGGGTTCGATGCCAGGGCACATTAAAATTTCTCTCATAAGGAATGTAAGGGAAAAGCAGGACGTCGTTTGAGGCAGTTGAAGCCAATATTTCTGCCTGAATTTTCACAAATAGTTAGAGATAGTGATCTTCTGTTGTGTTCCATAGAAAGTATCACTAGAAAGACCCGGGTTCGATGCCGGGTGGTAAATATATCCACCATTTAAAATACATTGAGTTAGTTTTCAATATTTATTTTTATGTACTTATCAAAATAATAGGAAGTTCTTGCTTTGCCACAAGATGTATATTAAGACTTGGCTTAAGATAAATATTAAGATACGACAATGCTGTCCCTAGGTTCGATGCCAGAGCACATTAAAATATCTCACATAAGGAATATAAGGGAAAAGTAGGACGTCATTTGAGGCAGTTGCAGCCAATATTTCTGCTTGAATTTTTACACATAATTAGAGATGATGATCTTCTGTTGTGCTGCATAGTAAGTTTACCAGGAAATCTCGGGTTCGATGCCAGACGATTAAATTACTGCGAATTTTAAGAATATTTTCAATCCTTTTTTTTTCTTTTGTGGACCGTCCCGATATAACGCCGACATGAAATTAGTGTTGTCGATCTGCTTGCAATGTGCAAGCTACATTTTACTAGTATAATAGATATATTATTATATATTTAATAATATATATCTATTATATATAGATGCTTCTCCGGATTCATTCATATATATACCTATATAGATAGATAGGATACAAATTCACAGCCTAAACTACAAGCGTCATTGATCTGAAATTTTTATGACATATTGGCCATAACGTGAAACCCCCAGGAAAAAAGAGACTTTGATCCTCAGTGTCATAGGTTCGATTCCAGAGGGCCCCAAAGTCCCGATTTTTCCCGTTTGAATGCATTGCCGTGATTTTCGGGAATTAAAAAAAAATACTTTCCGGATAGGTAGAGAAGTAAAACTCAAGGTGCCTATATTTATGGTCTTGGACTTTCGAAAACATCATTGAACTTTATCAAAAATATCCTGGGTTCGATGCTAGGACGATGCAAAGATCTGCCCTTTAAAATACATGGGAGCCGTTTTTCATTATTTTTTTAGATGCACTTATCGAAATGATAGGATGTTCGTGCTTGGCTGGAAGATGTATGGTACGAATAAGTTTTAGAAAAAATTTTTCATAAGACCGTACTGTTCCTGGGTTCGAAGCCAGAGCACAATAACGTTTCTCTCATAAGGAATATAAAGGAAAAGTAGGACGTCATTTGAGGCAGTAGTAACCAATATTTCTGCTTGAATTTGCATACGCGGTTAGAGATGGTGTTTTTCTGTTGTGCTGCATAGAAAGTATTGCCTGAAAGACCCGGGTTCGATGCCGGGCGGTTAAAATATCCCCCATATATAATACTATGGGGTATCTTTTCATATTTTTTTTATGCATTTATCGATATGTAAGGGAGCTCTTGCTTAGATGGAAGATGTATATTAACACTTTGTTTAAGAAAAAAAATAGATAAGACCATGCTGTTCCTGGGTTCGATGCCAGAGCACATTATAATTTCTCAAATAAGGAGTGTATGTGAATAGTAGGACGTCGTTTGAGGTAGTTGCACCTAATAGTTTTGCTTGAATTTTCACACATAGTTTGATATGGTAATCTTCTATTTTGCTGCATAGTAAGTACACCAGGAAGACCGGGGTTCGCTGCCAGGCGATTAAATTGCAGCGAATTCTACGAATATTTTGAATTTTTTTTTTCTTTTGATGTCCGTCCCGATATGATGCCGATATGAGATTAGTGTTGTCGATCTGCTTGCAGTATGCAAGCAACATTTTACTCGTAGATATATAAGTGTACATTTTTCAACTTCATCCTAGATTAATCTAACTACTTGCATGACTTTTCTGATTATCGTCGTTGATACATGGTACCCTATCCTCTACATAAACTTATGTTATTACAGTATGTATTCACGATTGATTAATTTACCGTGCAGATATTTGCTGTTAATACACATGGTGAAAGTTAGATTTTCTTGATATTCAATGATAACATATTGAAAGAAACATTAAAAAATATTTAAAATACATCAAACTTTCATCGCCGCGTATGTAAGGTATGTAAGGATTGTAAACAAATTTGAATTCTACGTAAATTATGGTCGTTCCCAAAGAAAAAACGTAATAAATTGGCGTTAAAACTAAAATTTTGCAAATTTCGCGCCGGTTTTTAATTTCGTTTTGCCTCTATTATGAACCACTTTTAGAACGCCCGAAGAGTTTCCTTCTCTCTTCGTAATCGTAGTCCATTAGTCCACAAAGCAGACCACAAGGTGACATCTCGTATTCATTCGTTCTGTTGATGATTTCCTGCAGCGTGTGTCCATTGTGCTGAATCCGAAATCATGGGGCGGCGGTTGGATCTCCTTTGATTCCTTTCTTGAAGAGCAATCCTAACATGGCTTCAGTCCTTCGCTCCCTTGTTTTAGGAAATTGGTGAATAATTGCACTAAAATATTAGCAATGTTTCTCGTGGTAGTATTGTTAAAAGTGCTTTGACAGCTTAGGTCACTTCGCACATTGGCTCCCACCGGGAATCGAACCACTTTTACCAAAGTCGAAAGCGTTGCCCACTTGGGGAACACGGCAATTCAGAATCAATTCAGTAATCCCTATTCAACGACATCTCCTTGTCTAAAATCTTTTGCCTTCCCCTCTATTTTTTCTCTGTAATTCTATCCTCAATTATAATTTTTAGCGGCCCCACTCAAGATTTGACCCACCGCTATTTAAGAAAATGTATCCAGCTGCTCTAGTTTTTCCCCATCCACCCTAATAGCTAACTAAGCTTTCATTCCCTTAGTGAACCTCGAAACTTTAGTTTTACTTACGTTGATTTTCACATCAAACTCCCTTGTTTTATCGTTAACAGCATTTACTAATGTTTGCAAACCCTTTACGGAATCACAGACAATAGCTTTATCGTCTGCATACCTTACAGACTTCCCCACCAACCTTTACTCCCTTGTCTATTTCTTCCCAGGCTTCTTGCACCATTTCCTCTGCATATATATTAAAAAGCGTTGGGGACATAGGACACCCTTGTCTTACCCCCCTACCCAATTCAGCCCAATCCGATTTCCCATCAGCTATCCTTAGGCGGGCTGTTTGATTCAGATACAAATTTTGAATTAAACGTCTACGTTTCCAGTCCAACCCATATTTCTTTAATATCCCCATCATTTTTGGCCACTGGACTTTATCGAAAACCTTTTCAAAGCATACACACAAGTCCCTCTTGAACTCCAGGCTTCGTTCTCTCCCAATTGCATCCCTCGTTCCTTTCCCTCTCTGAAAACCGTCTTCTCCGATTTCCCTTTGATTTTTCCCTCTATCCGTCTATTCAGGACCCAAGTACTCCGGTAGATATTTAGATACTAGGTTAATTGTACGACGAAAAATAAACATCCGAAAAAAATATCATCAGAAACAAATAAATGCATTAATTCAAATTTCGAATGGCACGATTTTTATCAGAGGCATGACGCACTCCGTTTAAAAGCGTGACGAACTCCATTTCAGTATAAAAAAGTTCATTCAAGTTCACTCCGTGGATGAAATAATAAAGAATAGAAGAGAATCAATGGCAAATAATCAGTATGAGACGAACGCTTCTTCGAAAGGCCATTGTTGTCCGCCCCGGGAGGCACAAAGGACTTCCGAAGAATCTCTCTCGTGATCAGGGCTTTTGCGTTTACGTATTCTTTCCAAACCTCATCTAAGGGATTTCGAATTACATACTCCAGTAAAGTAAACGCAGTAAAACCTGTCTGAGGCGGAACCCCATCGAGTTTCCGGATTAGGCTACATTTACATTGGACACGAATTCCGAAAATCTGGAAAGACAAAGACGTTTTGATAGTGGATGATCACTCTCTTCTTCTCTGTGAGAGCGTGTACTTCAACTATATAAAATGGACGACGATGTTACCGATTACATGTTTTGTGAAAAATATTTATCTTGATATGTTGAAGAGCCAGCGAATCCGGATGCACGAATATTAGGGGATATAAAAAGAGTTAAAATAAATTTCTGGTGATTTTAATAAAGTTTAATGTATACAACTCGTTCACGAAAAATTGAAACATTCGTATGCTGAAGACATACGAGTAAAAGTTGCTTACATTCAACAAGGATATGGATTTCTATTGACTGGTATTTTTGGTAAAAATCTATTTGGTAGGGACCACTCTTGACCGTTTCTACAAATTTCAAGTCATCAGGAAGATTCTCAAGCGAAATTCCGTCTTCCCCTTTAATTGAATGGTAGCATTAAGATGGTGCTCTGGCGCCGAACCTAGGACCATCAGGGAAACTGCGTATATGAAATTTATTTACGACATCCGTTCACATGCCGGGTTTTACGTTTTCATGTTATCGGGAAAGGATTAAAAAATATCTTAAAAATCATCACAAAATATTTCAAATGGGAGAATTTCCTTCCCATTTAACGCAAGCATGTATACGTGATATTTATATATTTATTAATAGAGAAGAGAACATTTCTGTAACCTCCGCTACTATTACTTCTGTATCCTACCGAGATGGTGCTTGAAAATGCTATCGAAAAAACTCCGGGAAATGCCTGTTTTTCGTATATCATATAAGGTAGTTCCGGGTGAGATGCCTCACCTAGAGGGATGCCCCACCCTGTAAGAACCCTGCAAGCCGCCTTTCGGCGTGTGGCAGAGGGTGCAAGCACCTTGATTCTATTTTCCTAAACGGTTGCTTTCGCGTATACTTCGCGGAAAAAATGAATTTTTGAAACGATTCGTTTTAGCATCTATTTCCCTAATCTTTCTGGCAGTATCAGAACGGCCCATATAACAGGGGGGTCGCATTATATCGGTTACATCATCTGAGAACGTAATTTCTCTGAACTTATTTAATAAATTTATCCTTTGAATTTTTCTTCTAATGTTTCCCATCCCGCGTCCTGTAACATCTGAGTGACACTCGCTGTTTTATCGCAGCAATTCTTTACAAATCGTATCGCCTTTCATTGTACTTTTTCTAAATCCCGAATATGACATTTCTCGGCGGGGTCCCATACACTACATGCATACTCAAGGTGAGGTCTAACTAACGCTAAGTAACATAAAGAGAGAATGGGAGAGATACCCCAGTCGTAATATTTTTAAGGAAAACCGCAAGATTGCTCTATTGACGGTATGCGTCAGTCAGTTGCAAGGCACCCGTCTATCTGCAAGAGTTTCACGGCGATTAATTCTTTTTACGCAGTTTCATAACATAATTTCAAGTAGGTACTGTTTTTTTCCACCATGTTATAAGATAGAGTATAATGTTTCTGTTTGGCATCAGTTTAAATGTTTGAATGCAAGGATAGACCACCTCTTCTCGGGATAGATTCCCCAGTGCTATCTTTAGTATCTGTATGTGCCCCATTAGTATCAGTTTAACTTAAAGGTGATACTGATTAAGGCTTTATTCAAGAAAACGTTTGTAATCTAGATTTAGATTTAAATTCAAATTTAAATTCACGGTCGAATGCATTTTATGTTCGATCAAAAAATGAGGTATTGTTTAGTAAGCACTAGGGTGGAGCGTTTAGCCACTTTTTTCTGGTCGAAATGAAAGTAACGGGCAAAAGTGCAACAAATATCTTCTGTGAAAATTTTTGCCCCGAAGTTTCGAAATTTCGAAAAAACATCAAAATTGTCGTAATTTGTTTTCGGTTAAAACGACAATAAATTTGCGTAATAAGATGTCACTCGCAAAAAAAACTGATGGCCAAGCCTCAATATGCTATTTATATGCCTCTAGAGGAGGATGAGATGCCTCCTAATTTTTTGCAAATGACACTTCTAAATAGGTTTTAAAGTTCACTTAAACGTTTAGTTGGATCCTAATTTCAAGTTCAATTTAACAGTTTTGTCAAAGAACAAGCGCTTTCCAGATTAAATGCGTTTGAAGGTAATGGGGCATCTATTCCACAGAAGTGGGGCACCCGGACACTAGGGGAGATGGCCAAATGCAAGGATCCTGAAAAATTTTAATATTTTGAGTGAAATTTTTTTAAACAAAATTTGTTTACGTACCATTCATAATCAATAAATTTATATTTTATCAAGCAGTTTCACATTTTATTATCACCTAAGTAATTTCCTTAGGCATCTCTCCCGGAATTACCGAAATAATTATCAATTAATACGAAGAATAGTTGCATATTGATAATCCAAATTTCAAGTCGATATCATATCGGGAAGATCTTCAAACTTATTTCTGTATCCTTCCTTTGAAATATATGGTGTAATACCAGTGCCCCAGTTTCGAACCAATGATCACGTGGTATAAGATTAACTGCTTTTATGAAACATTCATTACTTCTGACCACGTTCATGGCCGTAGAGTTCCCACCTTCTCGGTAGATCAATCATAAAAATATTGAAATTCTCGCCAGACATTTCGAAAGGTAGAGCTGCCTGGTTTGGATCAAAGGTACAGAATGCTTCCAAAGGAAGCTGCCAAACTTGGGATGAGGGGAAGATTAGGGTTAAATGGCGGTATTTTGAACAAATGTATTTTGTACGCGAAGTACTCCGCGTCAGTCATCAGGAAGTTTACGACATCTGCCGAGTGTTTGGAAATGGACACATGTATAGAAATTCAAATGATGAAAATATCGAAGAAGTGCTGAACGAAACAAAGCCTAGCAAAGCGAAAGATTACTCGTTTCGAAAGAACTCGAAAAAGCAGCAATTCGACCGTGCTCTAGAGCAAAGAAAACTCAAATATTGGAGAAGAGATTAAAACAGAAATAAGGCATGGGTGGGGATCATTCCTTACAAGCCCGCGATCTTCTATAAAGACGGTACAGAAAAATGTGAACTAAGGAAGGAGTTTCTAGGTTTACTGCATAAAAATCTTGAAGAAAAGAGGAGATCTTCAATTACCTGCAGTCCAATTATGCTCCGTCCGTTCCCTTGGAGCTCCTCCCCGCAATGAAACAGACTACCAAATGCGACGTGGAATAGCAAAAGCATGATTTCCCTTTCACTTCATACTTGAACTTACGAATGAATCAATTTTTTACGAACGATTTCTATATTTTAAACTTTGTTGAAATCAAGTGTCATAAACTTTAAGACTTCATTCTCCGAAAAAGTATTATATTAAGTACGTACGCCTTTGATATTTTCATATTGAAAAGGTATATTTGTAAATAATACGTTTAAAAGCTATTTGTTCATCAAGAATCTCTCACCTCGATGTCTCATCGGGAGACATAAGAGAAACCATGAAATATGTCTTTGTGTATACTTCTTAAAACATATTCACACGTTTCGATTTTCAATCGCGAAATGCCTTCGTAACTGCTCGCACGTTATCCTCCCTTTTCTTCTCTTTGTAATATTTGTAAATCACATTCGTCAGTTCTTAAACGTATCGAGATAAATATTTTTAATAATCGATAAAGCGTTCCGAATCCCGTAAAAGGCCATTTAATAATTTGCGAAGAAGAGGAGCAGATAGTCCACTGACAGAACGTCGTCGTCAACTTAGGGTTTTGTGAGTTATCGGACTCATTGCCGGGCCGGAATACGTGTCCTATGCAAGTGAATGCTTGAAAAAAGAAACAGGATTTTCTTATAATAAATTTGGTGTTTATATTTTAAGTGTTTGGAAGCTTAGCCTAATTGTGCACTGCATTTTTTGCTGAGTGTTTTTTCACTGTGAAAGGACATTAGGCCTTTAACCTACGCTACGCAGAAAAACTATGCTAAAAATTGATTAGAGCTATAAAAACTAGACAGAATACAAGGCGGCGAGATTCTTGGATTCGAGAGGAGGCGCCTAGTGCACGACGCCACTTGTACTGCGCGCGCTCTCTATTTGGGCTGAATCTCGAAAACTACTGCGCAGATCTAATTAATATTTTACGAAAATCACGGATAATGTCTAACGATGCATTAATAAAAATAAAAACAGTTGAAATATGGGAAGACGCCCTTATCTCCTGTGATGATCGAAAAAAGGCCAAAAATGTTGAAAATTATAAACTTTAAGTGCGATCCGGCACGTATTTCCGTTGTCCGATTTGAATAATATTTTACACGATTTATTTTTTAACCAAATGGAACAACTATAAGGGGCGTCCTGATTGGCTTCCGCAAATATTACTGTTGCATCAAAAAGTCGCTTTATTTATCAGCGTCGTAAATTGTCGCAGGATTTTATTTCAGGTTCCACTTAAGAAAGCATCAAAGAACATTGCGGTATAAGTTAGCCCGTGTACATCGTGGTACATCACTTCTATTTTCCTCACTTTAGGTGGAACTTTGCCGTAAAATAAGGGTCCGCCATTATGTTGTATAAATATCGCAAATATTCAACTGTGATAATTCAAACCTAGTATTATAAAGCATAAAGATTAGGTTTATAATACTACATCGTTGTTTACCCGATGAGTTTGCTCATTTTGGTTCAGGATTGGCTTGAAGTTGAAGAATTTTGCGAAAAATCGAAGACCGGCATTATTCGTAAAATTCGATCAATTTTGACCCCATGTAGAATTGTAATACGTGGGAACCAACGCAAATGATTTCGCAATTACATGCAGAATTTATTCAAGAATGACTATGCGAAGTTTCAAAGTCCGCACTCAAAAAACCACTTTCTTATTTTTGGCCAGCTTTTTTCGATTCTAGCCCACTGTGAGACAGCCCAATTTATCATTTCTTTATACTGCCATCTAAATAGGACGAATATAAACATAATTTATCAATTAATTAATTTTCATTTACATTTAAATCCTGCAATCCGCCAGTGGCGCGTGGCAGGGGGTGTAAGACACCAAAAAACCTACCTAACCTAGAGAGCTATTAGCTTCTCTAATACTTCGCGGGAAAAATGACCAAAAGTAGCTATCTGTCCTGGCAACTACTTCCCTGTATCGCTTTTTTGTTTTCTCTCGAAGGTCGTGTAACTATATAACTGGGATAACAACATCAGTTATCTCCTCCCCGAAATTGGTAGTGGTAAATTTATCAAAAAGCTTCCGTCGATATTCACGTCTTCTATCCCTAAGAGAGTTCCAACCGAGAGATTCTATCATAGCCGAAACACTGCTGTCGAATCTGGAATCTCCCTTGACGAACTGCTCTACGTTGGACCATCTCGAGATCGGAAATTAATCCTACATCAGAATCCCAAATCGCACCGCAATACTCAAGTAGAGGTCGAATCAGGGAAACATACGCAATATCTTTTACTTTAGAAAAACATCCCCTCAGAATTCTACTGGCTAACCTATGCATCCTATTTGCCTCTCCTATTACGCATCGAATATGCTCTTTGAAGGAAGCTGAGCGTAATTCCTAGGTATTTATGATGCATCACGAGCTCCAAGGGATTTCCGTAAATTCTGTACGGTACACAGGTAACGTTAGTTAATTCCATGGATTAGTACAGCTAACAGCAAAAAAAAGTTACCACCCCTGACCCACCAAGAAATTCTAAGTCCAAATTTCGGGCCGGCGAGCCTTTCTCTCGAAAAGGGAGGGAGAGAAAAGAAAGATGGAGAACATGGTACGTTACGCTAGCTCGGCTCTTGCGTTTGGATGGAGAATTTTCGTTATTTATATAATGATCATTTACTACTATCCATTATCTGCCGCAACATTTGATGTGTTAACGCGTACTATTGAATTTGACGACGATCAACTGGAAGATAACTAAAGAAATGAATCGAATTGAATGCAGCATTCAAAGTCGCTCTCACTTTAATTTTCGATAACAGATTATTAAATCATTTCCAAAACAATACAAACGAATTTAACTGAATACAAAATTCGGTATCAAATCAACTCACATTTCGTTTTTCGAAAATCGATCGTTTAAATCACTTCCAACGATTGATTATGCTCATCAATGTGAACGAAACCAGCAACTATTCTCTTCTTCTTAATTTCAAATAGGCTAAAAAGCAGGATCTCGGATTCAACAATGGCATTTGTCGTCAGGGGGACCGGCTGTTTATACTCACGAAACTTTTCGTGTATTCCGTAAAAATCTCGAAAATTCAATTCGGAAACAACAATAAACGACCAAAATAAGGTTTTCTATTCATTTACTCTGCTATTGGTTCTTGTCTCAATCTCGTATGACTATTATTTTTAATTTAATTTTGCAAAAGAAATTAAGCATGCAGCGACAAAAATGAACTTTACGTGCATTTCTTACGGAAATGCTTTGACTCGTCTGGGATCGAAGCAAGGACGAAGTGTCACCATTTTATACAATATAAACACTTTCGTATATATATATTTGAATGCAATGTTCTATAAAAATTTCAAGTCAATCGACCAAGTGATTTTTGAGTTTTGCGGGCACAAACATATGCAGGCTGAATTTTTATTCATAAGATATGTGCATAATTCGGTGGATTATTATAATTTAATTTGATTGCTTTTACAACCCTTTCGTTTAACTTTCCCAAGTGAAATGCGTTCTATCATGAAGAGAAATAACTAAGGAATAAACACAAGGAAATAAAAGTTCCACATCTTCCACACAAAAAGTCGTGTAACTTTGACAAAGTTATTTATTTCCTTGTGCTTAGTTATCTATGGAGTTCCCCAAAGTTAAAGCTCATTTGATTGATTAAAATAAGGAATAATCTTTTCTAGATTACCATTTCCCTTTACTCTCGTGACTCCTATAGATTATATAATCCAAGAATTTGTAAAATTAAATTATCCTTATAACAACACTGTAGCAAATTCTCACAATTAGCTTTGACGTTTACTAGCACCATCTTCAACATTTACATAAATACGCGATCCTCCATATGGCGTGTGCCTTGAAAAAGAAGAAAGAATGAGAGGGAACAAAAGTGTGTGTGCAGGTGAAAGGGTAGAATTCTTGAAAAACTGTTAAACAGGACAAAACGAAATAGGTGGGGGAAAAGGACAAGATAAACCTTTTTTTACCGAAAGGGAATGGAAAGGAAAAACTTTCTCGTTGGGAGAAGAGGACTGGTTGCAATTTGCTCGATTCATTTTGATTTTATCTAAAATAATGTGTCCGCTAGCCTTCTCTGATATATGTATAATTTTTAGTTCGCAATTAGAAGAATGACTCGAAGAAATAAATCTCTCATAAAGTGGGACTACAGAGCATCAGATTAGAAATTTTGTATGTTCTTCAGCCTATAACTTACGAAATCTCACTGTTTATCTGATGTGGATTGAATGAAAATAATCATAAATCGCTTGATGAAACTAACGTCCTAAAAATTGGATCCATGGATTCCTTATCGTTTCAGAGTAATGGTTTACAGTAAATACTGTAGTAAAAGGCCAGCGGTAGACGTCCTTTTGGTAAAATTCTCGAAATTTTGTTTCTCAAAGGTTACTTCTCTCACTTTTTTTAGCTATTTACTGATCCACCAATCGACTCCGAAGAGTATTACAATTTGTTTATTTCGATGTTCTCAGTATTTAAGAAGACCATCTTTTATTTTATTAGTTACGAAAAATGATAAGACCGCTATCCGTGGAATTGTGACTTTTGCATGACAATGATAATCGACGTCTAACCAAATTTAAGACTTAGCTAGAGTATGACTTATTAGTACTCGACGCAGGATGGGCAAGTTATTGCGTGTGTGTTACAGTAATGATGATTATAATTGTGTTTAAATACGTATTTAAATGACATCCTTATTTTGTATTTTTTAAACCAGTTGAGATATACTAGCAAATTTTATAAGTGAATCAAGATGAGTTTAACGTTTTGGCTATCATCAACACTAAGAGGAAAAATGTATTCTCTTGCTTTTGGTGTTTTTTATATTAATTTTAAAAGTTCTTAAAATCTACGAAACTAATAACTGTATCTAACATTTAATGGGATAAAAGGATTGAAAACACTATACATTCAATGATAGTAATGAAAAAGAACCAAAGGAACGCTAGTTTACGCAAATAGCTATTTCTTAAATTTTCCCGTTTTGTTGTTGATTGATTTCTAAGGGTATCTTGAAGGTTTATGAAAATCATTGGTTAGAAGAAATAGCCTGAAAAGATGAATGTAAATATTGAGAACGTAATTTTGGAATTAGAATGCTCCGAAGCTTAAATTTCTTCGGGAGTGATCTTTCTACGGTTAATATATGCTTAATTCTACTCCTGAAAGCATAGACGGTCCGAGACATGGGCAGTCTGGGAGACCGTCGAGAGCATTTGTGGGCTCTTCTCAGATCCCTTGAAGATTCTCAATGATAAAATTATACTCGTATAGCTTAGGTAATTTTAACGATTACACCCGGTCACAATATTTAGGTAAACTTTTTTTATCCATTAAGGGGAACTAGTTCTAAACGTCTGCCTGCCCAGAATGTCAATAATCTTCAGATTACCCCATCCCAAGGATTGGAATCAATTTCCTTCGCAATGGATGCAGCTTTCTTTGGTCCTAGTTCTCTGAATAATTTCCTTTAATTCCAATTGATTGAAGAAGCCGTTACTTGGTGAAACTGCGTTATGTAAGAAATTGTGAATCTTTTTCCTTAGTTATTTCCACCATTCCTTATAGTCGTTGAGCTATGGCTATATTTTTACGGAAATTACAATTAGGAAAACTGCTAAATCAGGCGTAATCCATCTGAGTTGCCCTTACATCGGTAAATGCTGTTTAATAATTAAAATTTAGGCTTCGTATTTTCCCCTTCCTATTTTTAATGAGAGGCCATTTTAGTCCATCAGCCATTATCGAATAAAGCACTAGAAATACTGACATCTCGTACTTATTATCCATAATTACTCTTAAATAAGATGGGTAAAGCTTCCTTTCTTGGGAAATATGTCAGGAGAATCTATTACTGCTGAATCTTAATGCTGGTTTCAAAGCCTCGCCTATTCTTCCTTAAAACTTCTTGGTTTAAAGATAAGGAAGTCATTTACGATATCTTGAAGGTGCAGAAATTTAAATGTGTGAATAGCTCGACATTTGTGTGGGATCAACTGGCGGAAGCTCTAACTGTATGCATGAATGTATGCACATTGTATGCATATTCTTATATGCCGACATGATTATATCCTACCCTATGCCAATAATTTTCGAAGCAAAATAAATTTACATTGATAATAAATAATTTAGATAATTAATTTAACTATGATAGGTCTATTGTTAATGGTTTATGAATGTTGAATGCAAATGAACGTTTTAGAAGTAAGTTCACATAAAATCTAATTCAGTAAGTTAGGAAAATGAAACTTGCAAACTACCACAAAAATCGGAACTTTTTCGAATCGTTGATCTAATTTACATTCCCTCTGGCTGAACCATTGAAAACATATTTTTCCGGTCACCCTCTAACCTGCATTATTTTGTCTTAAAATGGCTTGAATCGTTTTCTCAATCTTATAAATAGCCAACATCCCAGGATCTCTGCACATCACTTCTGAGCCTGTTTACCACATTATCCTCATATTTTTTAGATGTATGCCTTAGAGTTGAAGAGAATAAACATTCTTTTCTTAGTAAGCATAAAATATTCCGTATTCCTATTGTTTATTTTCCTATCATCGTCTCCATGAAGTAACCCATTCATATTCCTTCTTCGACGAACTTTACTTTATATCACCATCCATGACGAAGAATGGCATTTTCAGGCAATTCTCTCTCTCATACAAAACCCTTAAACGATGCCTCGAAAATTAGAGGCACTGAAGACGGAAGTAACCTGTGACCGCTCCATTGAAGACCCTTTCTCTTTCCTCTCTCACCCCCATAGAGAAGCTCCCTTTGTTTTCTTGAGAAGGAAGGTATGCATGCTACCGATTAACCGTTATGTTGACAAAAACATTGAAAACAGACGTAGCACCAAAAGGTGGGCTTGCCACAGAGATCCTTAGCAATATATTTAAATGTATTTTTCATGCATGAGCGTTTACGTGCGAATATTTAGAGTGGAGTTGTAACAGCCTAAAGTTGTTGGCTCATACCTATTTTCTATGTTGAAACTCTTAATCGTTTTAGCATTTTAAAATTTTTGACGGAGGTTTAAATAAAGGAATTCAATATTTACAAGTATATTATTCAATTCTTTTTGCGCTTTGCTCGACTCTGCACGATTAGTCCTTCTGATTTCATTACCCAAAATAAATTCTCGCGCGTAAAATATAAAGCTGTTTGTTAAGAGACTACAGGTTAGATAGCAGTGAGTCCAAAATGATCGGAGCCCTCCGCTGGGTATCTTTTAAGAATATAACTATGTAAAGACAATAATTATTAGAGATATTCCTTAGCTGTGATTTACATTACGAAATACGCGACGACATGATCCCTATTCTCAACAATCGTTACTTTCACAGCCAGATGGTGAAAATATTACCGCGAGATAATAGCGAGGACAGATGGTTTATATTGTTATCATCTTACATATATTATAAGGTGCGTAAATATGTAAATTATTTAGATAGTTGAATGTTTCACATCCTCTGCAATAAGCCTTATGGAGGCTCGCGGATAGTCAATTTAAATGTATTTCTCACTTAACTATTTTTCACAAATCTGCAACACCATTATTATATTTATAATATACGTTTTTTTCTTATTTTTCCTACTTCCGTTGACCTGATTTACAGTAGTTCATATTCTCTTAATTATCGTATCATAATTAAGCATAATCTTTGCGAAAACGATCATCCTGTGGGCATGTGGAGCATTACCTGAAATAACCAATTTCATTATAAATCTGCATTGATGGAAAATGTTATGTATTATAGATATTAGGACGAACTAAGAGCAGTCAAAGTAATTCTTATCCAATATTTTAAGAAGAAGAGCGAATTAGGCTTGAGATTCGAGCCGATTTAACGAAATACGAATTTAATTATTTCATAATACAATACTGCTTCTACCGCATCAAAAGTAATGAATTTTAGCGAGTATTTATAAAATATATATCATCACAAAAGCCTTTAAAACGTGCCAGGCATAAAGAGGAAGACGAAAAGCGCGCTCAAAACAGAGAATCTGAAAGACTCGCCCTTCTCGAGTTATGCTGGTTGTATCTCAGGTGGTAACTTTTTTATGCTGTTAGCTGTACATTTAATTCTGATAATATCGATGAATTTTCTGTTTCTCTTGCTTACATTTTCATCGTAATTTATACTTAAATTTAAAACCATACAAGAGTGTGAACGGTAGGTAATTAAAAAAACTTTCGCTTATTTTTACAGATGTAACACTCTTTTGGTGACTATTCCAAAGTTTTAACAGTTTTCACCGTCCACTTCTCCGCTGCCATATTAAAAGAATGCCGTAGGAGTTATTTATAAGGTTATTTCATGAATTGATCAAGCATGACACCGTACGTAACAATATATTTATAGCAACTATCTCTGATTCACTGAAAACCACTTCTTTCCAGCAAAATCCAAAAATGTACATAAAGATATCGTAGAAAAATTACGCTATTAACTTTTGATTTCTCGTCATATTCTAAGCATATTGGTAAAAGTCGTCAAACATGGTTTGTTTTTCACCAAAAGCATTAAGAAGCGATAGTTCAAATTGTGTGGGCTTTTCAAAACTCACCGCAGCGGAGCCACTTTTCTCGACCACGCTTTCTTCCACGCCATCGGAAGCATCGGAGGCACAGCCGCACTCATGCGGTCCTCAGAGAGGACTGAGCGAAGGGGAACACAACCGGAAGAACGCGGAACGTCACTACGCTCGAACGCCGCCCTTAGAGCAGGTGTAGGTCCAAGACCTACGCCACCGGGCAACAAACACTCCGATTCGGCCACAGAGGGCCTAGAATCGAAAAAGTCTGTCCAAAAATAAGAAAATGTATTTTTTTGAGCGTGGACTTCGCATGACCATTCTTGAATAAATTTTGTATAAAACTGCAAAATCATTTGCGTTGATTCTCTCGCATTACAATTCTACATGGGGTCAAAGTTGACCAAATTTTACGGTAAATGCCCGTCTTCTATTTTAAGCAAAACTACACACATTCATACAAAACAGATTCATAATAAAAACTTTTACTACACTGCAAGAATTAAATTAATTGATTAATTCTTGTGGTGTAGTAAAAGTTTTTATTATGAATACCAAGAAAAGAAACCGCTATTCTGTATCCCGTACCCGATCGGCAAGGATCACAACCCGAGGGAGCCTCCGTGCGATTCGGTAACCCATGGAAGAATACACGGAGAACGCGTCGGAGGGAGAGATTCCCTGCGCATGCGCCATACGATAAATAGCATACTGGAGCGCGCATTTTCAAATAACTTCTATAAATTAAAGCTATCTTTAAATAATAAATGAAAATAACCGTAAATATGGCTAAATGATGGGGTACTCTTGTAATCCGTTACATATTTTGAGTGCATGAGTAAAGCAGAAAATGTTAAGATCCTCGGCCGCATTAAGGTCTCTTATCAGTTGGAACTTCCCTTCAATCGAGTGAGCATCGTTCGCAAGCATACATGTTATACATAATACTTGTATATAATACTATGTATACATAAATACATATAATTAATGCTGCTTTACTTATGTATAACTGGAAAGTCGGAATAAACACTGCGTGAGCGAACTTGTACAGCGAATGTTTCGAAATTTAATTTAACCTATTTATAAATATAAATAAGTAGAATAAGAGGTATTTTTCAAAGTTTTTAATAAAATCAGGGTGAATTTCATCCAGAAAGTTTCTCCTGTTTTCTTCGTTTTAACCTATTTACTCCAACCTTGATTATTAAGACATAGTATGGTATTACAGACGTGACAGCTGCATGTTACTGAACTCTCACAACATGCCTGTCCGGTTGGGAAACGCTCTAAGCTCTATTTGCCTATCTTTAACATCTTTTTTTGATGGAATGTTTGTCATTTCATTTTTTTTAATTTGGAGAAATGAATCTTCGGACGAGCGTCAGAATACGCTTCCTTGACGACGAAAGAAAGACCGTTTGGCGCACTTCCACACCAATATTATTTCGGCAAATTGCTTCGCTTAGCATCATCGGGCAAAAAATGTTTCCACATTTTCAATTATATAGGAAACCAGGAAGGGAGAGAAGAGGTGTTAGAGAAGGGATTTTTCAGAAAAGAAAGAGTTTACTTGGAAGGGAAAGAAGGGATAAACGTGCCCATTTGTGAGGGTTGTATTATTTGAGCTGGTATTATTTGATTTGAGAAATGTATAATAAGTGCATATATATTGATTTCACATTCATGGTATAGGAACGCAATTAAACCATCTGGCGTGTTTAAAAAATTATGAAAAATTAAGGTTTTTCACAATTTTTTGCTAAATTCGATGGCATTGCGCGACCGGAAGATAAATTAATAAAAAATAATAATTAGTACTTTTTTCACATCTATACCAATCGTAACTTTTGCGCACTATAGCGATCTAAAATTAAAAAAAAAAAAAAACGTTTTTTTCGAACCACCCTAATGAAGGCATTTCAGCGCAGAAAAATAGAAAAAAAAACTGTGCAAAAATCATGCAAGTTGAAAAGATACAAAGAAAGTTACATGATACACTTGTACATTCGCACTTTCCTATTCAAGTTAGTGGAATACAAGGCCAGTGGAAATAATGCAAAGAGTAAGAAAAAAACAGGTAGAAGCTCGTATGTACAATGTGAAGAATAAACACGGTTAAGTTAAACAGGAAAAAGTGCTCACCTTGAGAAAAGGGATGAACTGTTGAATAATCAAAAACACCGCTATCCAACACAGCTACCAGAACCAGTTCAATGATTCACGAGAAAAATTACCAGACTCCCACAGCTTTTAGTAGTACGCCTGAGCACAGCAATAAAGACACTCCTTCGCCAAACTAGAACTGCATGTTAAGATACATTTCTTAAAGGGAAATAAAATCCATCAATGGAAATACCCGATAAATTTCGTTATAGGATGCGCGGTGTCATGAAAGCCTATTTTCGCGTGACCCTCGTCAGCGATGGTGGAAAGGGTAAAAGGTAGAAAAACACTCAGATGTCTTTTCTGCAAAGCATGAACCCATTTCCGTACATACGCACTTGCTAACAAGTTGAAGGATATTTCTAACTTTCAGCAAGAATCCAATAAGTATCTAAACTAAAGCGTATTCACCAGAATACCGCATCCATCGACTCATTCGCACGATCAAATATTCTCTTTCATATCTTCGATATGATATTTCTGAACGGTGACATTGATATTGACAGCATACTTAGCTTAAAAACGTCGATTTGAAAGAGTTAAGACCCAAATACTAAAACAATCCAACGAAGCCGCCGTGCTTCCAGGCCCAGCAGCGCGGACCCGGATCGTGCAGCGCGATCGAAAAATCGCGTCTATTTTCGTGGTCGGCTACTTTTATAAAAGATCTCTGCTAGATATTCTTATAATGCATTCAACCAATACTCTGGTGTAATTTCCCGATGCATATATTTCTTGAAAAAAGGATATTGACTACTTTATGTCAAATTTTGCCCAAAAAAGCGTCCGCTATTTTGTGATGGAACACCACACAAATATTGACCAATATCCTTGAAACTGATGGATAGTATAGATAAAGTACCATTTTGATAGAATATAATGTTTTTTATTCCACTAAATTCCTTCCACAAGTCCACTATCAACATAACTTTTAAGATTTTCGAAGAAAAATAAAATCGGGCGTGTTTTTAGAAATTTAGTCATGTTTGACCCTCTGTATCTAAGTAACGCGTAAGATTCATGGAAAATAATTTACTGTTTCATGATTAGCAATCTATTGGCTGTATATATACAGAGTTTCAAGTTTGTATCTCAAAAAAAGCAATTTTGGATTTTGGTCCTGCTTTTTCCGATTTCAAACCACTGTGCGTGGGGGAAAACGATCCGAACCCCATTCGTTTAAACCTCTCTCCTCTCGCATGGTCATTCGCCTCACTGCCCCAGTGCTCAATGTCACAGCTTCCTCTCCTTCACCCCCTTTTAACTCAAATCCTGCCGAATTCGGTTGACCCTTGGCCTTTTCCTGATCGTTCCTTATGGAGAATCGCGCTGGTTCCGCGGGAAGAATTCGCCTCCGTTTCTGTCCTTCACCTAGGGCTTTGACCGCTCCATACTGATTCGTAAGCCATCGTCCGTGGAATCTGCCTTCCCCATGGGGGGTCTCCCTCTCCTCCGTCTGGTCATACTGATTCAACAATGATTGAAGTTGCTCCGGAGTCGAGTTATCTGCTGTCTTTAGCAGATTCTGGACCGCAGAAGGCAACTGCTTCACAACACCAACTTGGCTTCACTTATCGCAGGTTGGAACAAACGGGACGCACTACTTTATCAGTCAGAAAACCCACTAAAGAATGTGAACAGAATCTTTCGAAAACTGGTCCCTGGATTGCCTTATAACTTAAGCTTGTGAATATTGCTTGGAAATACAAATTCTTATAAAATTTTATTGATTTTAGATAATACACCTGGACATCTACCTCATCTAGGCAATCTACATCCGGACATTAATGCGTTGTAGCAAGGATACACTGGGGTGTTTTGATGAAAAGGTAGAAATGATTCTCAATTCAGGAAAATCCTTTATTTCAAAGCGCGACATAGGTACAGGAGGTGATCGTCACTAATGCTTCTCTCTGTGGTCGTGGAGGCTCTCTCTACTCGATTGCCCTCCACGCTTGTCCCTCTTGCAGCCCTGCACTCGAAACACAAAAAAGGACAACCACACTGCTACAGCACTGTATCTGCCACCAAACACAACTCCACTTATCCAGCTCATGGACTAAGGTTAAATTGCTGCATTTAAGGCATACTGTCTTTTAAGTATCAATACTCAAGTAGTAGCTGCAAGAGATTCAGAACTAACTTTGCAAGCGTTTTGGAAGTATTAAAATATTTTGAATCACATTAGAAGTATAGCCACAGCGAGGGATTCTGTGACAAAAAAAATCCATGAATGGGACATGGAGAACTTGCATTCAGCATTATGTTGATATTTAGATGGATTTGACAGTAATCACGATATTGAATTAATTGTGAATAAATTAATACAAGGAATTTCTTTGCAGTGTTAAGTAGAAGATGTCCAGGAGTTGTTAGGCAAAGAATGTGGAGAAATTAGGAATGAAGAACTGATCACTTTGGAACAAGAAGTGATGGAAGAGACTGAGAAACAGGAAGAATCGATATTGAATAAGGGGTTATGATTCTCACCAATAAATAAACTTATAGGATATTTTGAGGGAATGGACCCAAACGAAGAACAATTTACGAGGAATAAAATTAATTGTAGAAGCTGTTTCTCGGTGAAACTGCATTATGGTGGAAATAACAAAGCCAAGTTACACAAAATATTTTCATTACCAGAAGATTATCTTTATTGTTGAGGAATAATTTTCCTATATTGCGGGTGGTGTGGGTTATAATCAGAAGGGCGTGAGTTGGCGATCGCATAGCGCACAGGACGAACATATGGAATTCAATGGAAAACTACTTGTTGATGATGTGCACATCTCAGGAAAAATTGTTCTGTTTAAGTGGTATACCGATTAGCCTGCATATTAACACATTGAGAGCGGCATATGCCACTCACGTTGGTCCAACCCTGTGGCTGAGAGCGGCATATCACGCCATAAATATTTTTTTAAAACCCAATAAAAGCATAAAATGTTTAAAAAAAATTTATTACAGCATATAGAGCAAACATTCTATGTATAATTGAAATATTATTTACATGTTTTTATTATTACATTTTATTATATACGAGTAAAATGTAGCTTGCATACTGCAAGCAGATTGGCGACACTAATTTCATGTCGGCATCATATCGCGAAGGCCGTCAAAAGAAAAAAAATGGATTGAAAATATTCTGTTTATTCGCTGCAATTTATTCGTCCGGCATCGAACCTGGGTCTTCCTGGTGATACTTACTATGCAGCACCTTAGAAGATCACCGTCTCTAAATATCTGTGAAAATTCAAGCAGAAATATTATCTGCAACTGCCTCAAACAACGTCCTACTTTTCCCTTATATTCCTTATGAGAGAAATGTTAATGTGCTCTGGCATCGAACCCAGGAATAGTTCGGTCTACTGAAAACTTTTTTCTTAAACCAGTTATAACCATACATCTTCCAGCCAAGCACGAACTTCCTATCATTTCGATAAGTGCATCAAAAAATAATGAAATACTAACCCTATGTATTTTAAACGGGAGACATATTTACTGCCTGGCATCGAACCCGGGTCTTTCTGGTAATACTTCCTATGCAATATAATAGAAGATATTTATCTTTAACTATGTGCGAAAATTCAAGCAGATATAATGGCTGCAACTGCCTCAATCGAAGTCTTACTTTTCCCTTATATTCCTTATGAGAGAAATGTTAATGTGCTCTGGCATCGAACCCAGGAATAGTTCGGTCTACTGAAAACTTTTTTCTTAAACCAGTTATAACCATACATCTTCCAGCCAAGCACGAACTTCCTATCATTTCGATAAGTGCATCAAAAAAATAATGAAATACTAACCCTATGTATTTTAAACGGGAGACATATTTACCGCCCGGCATCGAACCCGGGTCTTTCTGGTATAATGCAGCATAATAGAAGATCACTATCTCTAGCTATGTGTGAAAATTCAAGCAGAAATATTGGCTGCAACTGCCTCAAACGACGTTCTACTTTTCCCTTATATTCCTTATGAGAGAAAAGTTTATGTGCTCTGGCATCAAACTCAGTAACAGTATGGTCCTATCTATTTTATTTTCATAAAGTAAATATTAATATACATCTTCTATGTGAGAAAGAACTACCAATCATATCGATAAATGCATAAAAAAATTATGAAATGTTACCCCAATGTATTATATATGGGGGATATATTTACCACCCTGCATCGAACCCGGGTCTTTTTGGCAATACTTTCTATGCAGCACAACTGAAAATCACCATCTCTAACTACATATGCAAATTCAAGCAGAAATATTGCTTTTAACTGCCTCAAACGACGTCCTACTTTTCCCTTTCCCTATTAGGGAAAAGTTATTGTGCTCTGGCATTGAACCCAGGAATAAAACGGGCTTATGAAATTTTTTTTCTAAAACTAATTCTTACCGTATATCTTCCAGCTAAGCACGAACTTAATATAATTTTGATAAGTGCATCAAAAAAAATAATGAAAAAGTACTCCCATGTATTTTAAAGGGCAGATATTCGCATCGTCCTAGCATCGAACCCAGGATATTTTCCGTAAAAGTCATTTATGTTTTCGATAGATCTTAACTATATATATAGGCTCCTAGAGTTTTAATTCTCTACCTATCCGGGAAGTATTTTTTTTAAATTCCTGAAAATATGAGCAATGCATTTAAATGGAAAAAATCGGGACTTTGGGCCCCTCTGGAATCGAACCCATGACACTGAGGTTCGAAGTCACAATTTTTCTGGAGGTTACACGTTATGGCCAATACGTCGTAAAAATTTCAAGTCAATGACGCTTGTGGTTTAGGCTGTGAATTAGTATTCTATCTATATATATATATGATATATGAATGAATCCGGAGAAGCATCTATGTATAATAGATACAAATCTATTATATATAGACGCTTCTCCGGATATACCTATATATATATACAAGTGCAATGTAGCTTGCATACTGCAAGCAGATCGGCAATTTTATTTTATTCCGGCATCATATCGAGACGGTCCTCAAAAGAAAAAAAAAAGGATTGAAAATATTCTTAAGATTCGCTTCAATTTCTGTCTTGCATCGAATCCGGGTCTTCCTGGTGAACTTACTAAGCGGCACAATAGAAGATCACTATATCTAACTATGTGTGAAAATTCAAGCAGAAATATTTGCTACAACTGCTTCAAACGACGTTCTACTTTTCACGAATGTAAATGGCTCTCTGGATTCGATCCAAGGACGATCGTGGGAATCTAGAACATGTTCCTGAAATGTATCTATAATCTCTATCTGCATGCTGAATTTCAAGTTTCTATATAATTGGGAAATGTTCCAAAAAATTCTTAAAAATCCGATCATTTACTGATTGTAGAGACGCCTGGTGGTGAAACCAGGAAACATCAGTAGATGTGAATTCACAGATTGATTAGTAATGACTTGATCTTATCTTATGCAAAGTTTCAAGTAGATATAATATCGGGAAGCACCTAAAATGTGTTTCAGTAATCTCCATAAGAAATGCATTGAGGAATGTAAATGGCCCTCCGGGATCGAACCAAGGACCATATGGGAATATGTAAAATTTGATTATGAAATATAATTATGATATCTAACGCCATTCCGAATTTCAAGTTTTTATGCCATCGGAAAAGGGTTCAAAAAAAATCTTAAAAATCGCCGCAATGCATTTTAAACGGCCGATTTTTGCCCCGACCTAGCATCGAACCAAGGATAATATTTGTAGATGTCTTTATGGTTTACTTTAGATATGCACGGCATCTAGCGATCCCTCGAGTTTCAACTCTCTCCTTTTCCGGGAAGTGCCTCAAATAAATTTTCGAAAATCCCCGCCATGTAATCTTATGGGGAAAATCGCGACTTTGGGGCCGTCTGGAATCGAACCCATGACACCGAGGTTCAAAGTCGGCTTTTTCCTGGAGGTTACACGTCATGGCCATAACGTGGTAAAAATTTCAAAGCAGTGGCACTTGTGGAACATGCTTAGAATTTTGATCCCCTATATATATATCTATTATATATAGATGCTTCTCCGGATTCATTCATATATATACCTATATAGATAGATAGGATACAAATTCACAGCCTAAACTACAAGCGTCATTGATCTGAAATTTTTATGACATATTGGCCATAACGTGAAACCCCCAGGAAAAAAGAGACTTTGATCCTCAGTGTCATAGGTTCGATTCCAGAGGGCCCCAAAGTCCCGATTTTTCCCGTTTGAATGCATTGCCGTGATTTTCGGGAATTAAAAAAAAATACTTTCCGGATAGGTAGAGAAGTAAAACTCAAGGTGCCTATATTTATGGTCTTGGACTTTCGAAAACATCAATGACTTTTACAAAAGTTATCCTGGGTTCGATGCTAGGACGATGCAAAGATCTGCCCTTTAAAATACATGGGAGCCGTTTTTCATTATTTTTTTAGATGCACTTATCGAAATGATAGGATGTTCGTGCTTGGCTGGAAGATGTATGGTACGAATAAGTTTTAGAAAAAAATTTTCATAAGACCGTACTGTTCCTGGGTTCGAAGCCAGAGCACAATAACGTTTCTCTCATAAGGAATATAAAGGAAAAGTAGGACGTCATTTGAGGCAGTTGTAACCAATATTTCTGCTTGAATTTGCATACGCGGTTAGAGATGGTGTTTTTCTTTTGTGCTGCATAGAAAGTATTGCCTGAAAGACCCGGGTTCGATGCCGGGCAGTAAAAATATCACCCATATATAATACTATGGGGTATCTTTTCATAATTTTTTTATGCATTTATCGATATGTAAGGGAGCTCTTGCTTAGATGGAAGATGTATATTAACACTTTGTTTAAGAAAAAAAATAGATAAGACCATGCTGTTCCTGGGTTCGATGCCAGAGCACATTATAATTTCTCAAATAAGGAGTGTATGTGAATAGTAGGACGTCGTTTGAGGTAGTTGCACCTAATAGTTTTGCTTGAATTTTCACACATAGTTTGATATAGTAATTTTCTATTTTGCTGCATAGTAAGTACACCAGGAAGACCGGGGTTCGCTGCCAGGTGATTAAATTGCAGCGAATTCTACGAATATTTTGAATTTTTTTTTTCTTTTGATGTCCGTCCCGGTATATGATGCCGATATGAAATTAGTGTTGTCGATCTGCTTGCAGTATGCAAGCTACATTTTACTCGTATATATATAGGTATATCCGGAGAAGCGTCTATATATAATAGATATATATACATTCATAGGGGATCAAAATTCTAACCATGTTCCACAAGTGCCAATGGCTTGAAATTCTTACGACATATTGGCCATAACGTGTAACCTCCAGGAAAAAGCCGACTTTGAACCTCGGTGTCATGGGTTCGATTCCAGAAGGCCCCAAAGTCGCGATTTTCCCCATAAGATTACATGGCGGGGATTTTCGAAAATTTATTTGAGGCACTTCCCGGAAATGGAAGGAGTTGAAATTCAAGGGATCGCTAGATGCCGTGCATATCTAAAGGAAACCATAAAGACATCTACGAATATTATCCTTGGTTCGATGCTAGGTCGGGGCAAAAATCGGCCGTTTAAAATGCATTGCGGCGATTCTTAAGATTTTTTTTGAACCCTTTTCCGATGGTATAGAAACTTGAAATTTGGCATGGCGTTAGATATCATAATTATATTTCATAATCAAATTTTACATATTCCCTTATGGTCCTTGGTTCGATCCCAGAGGGCCATTTACATTCCTCAATGCATTTCTTATGGAGATTACGGAAACACATTTTAGGTGCTTCCCGATATTATATCTACTTGAAACTTTGCATAAGATAAGATAAAGTCATTACTAATTAAACTGTGAATTCACAGCTACCAATGTTTCCTGGTTTCACCACCAGGCGTCTCTACAATCAGTAAATGATCTGATTTTTAAGAATTTTTTGGAACCATTTCCCAATTATATAGAAACTTGAAATTTAGCATACAGATAGAAATTATAGATACATTTCAGGAACATGTTCTAGATTTCCACGATCGTCCTTGGTTCGAATCCAGAGAGCCATTTACATTCGTGAAAAGTAGAACGTCGTTTGAAGCAGTTGTAGCGAATATTTCTGCTTGAATTTTCACACATAGTTAGATATAGTGATCTTCTATTGTGCCGCTTAGTTAGTTCACCACGAAGACCCGGGTTCGATGCAAGATGCTAAAATTGAAGCAAATTTTAAGAATATTTTCAATCCTTTTTTTTTCTTTTGAGGACCGTCTCGATATGATGCCGAAATAAAATAATATTGCCGATCTGCTTGCAGTATGCAAGCTACATTGCACTCGTACATTATACATAAGTATTCAGCCATAGGATAGCAATCAATGAAATCGACACTGCACAGAATGTGTTAAACAGTGGAAATTTGCATCTTTTATTGGATGAGATTAGATGTTTGGTGAATGGTGTGGTTAGTACATGTTGGTTTACAAAATATGAAGAAATCAAGTGTTGTTGTCTTTACTTAAGGTTAAATCTAGAAAACTTCGCTTTCAGGCACACTGGGGATCAAGTTGACAATATCGAAGAACACCAGTTAAAAATTGGGCAGGAGTTTAAAGTTCCTTAGTAAGTTAGCAAAAACGATTGAGTTTTTAGCACTATAACGGGGTCTGAAATTTAGGATGCTCCAAACATCTAATCTTGAGGCAAGTTTTTGGGAAGATGAAGAAACACTGGAGATCAAAGGACAAATTGGTGTGTTAATGAAGTGGAGGGAGTGGGTCACTCTACGAAAATCACTGGGGATTAATTCCGGACTTTCTGCACTTTTCTGTAATTTATTTTACTCTATCACGGAAGGAAACGGCAGGACCTTTTCTGATGGACACAACTTCACTAAACTAATTTGAACACTTTGACACATTCTTGCTTTTTCAAAATAACTAAACACTTGCTCTTGTCAGCCTTGGATGAAATTAAATTATTATACAAGTGTGTATTCTTTATACTACTGATTAACTTTTGGGTTTGAAGCGGCCACAAGTAAATGTTTAAGATTTTGATTGTAAATGTTTGGCTTTTAATAGTTGAAACTGGACACATTAAATAAAAATAGTTTGCCAAACTCTGCTTAGTTATTTCTGCTGTAATTTACTAGGATTGAACAAATCATACAAGATGCTTTTTGCGAGTATATTGCGATATATATGAAGAGAAAAAGAAATGAACCGTTCAGACAAAGCTCAGCACGTATTCATGAAAAACATCAGCTACGTAAAGTGTTGTCCCTCAGATGAAATTGACCAGCCAAGCACGAGACATCAATAAAAACTTCACACTTTTTTAATTCTGTGTTTTATTGACACCATGTCTAAATAAAGATAATAAAAAGATTCGGTCCAATAGTTCAACAAAGGAAATGATTGAATATGTATTTAAATGACATGCTGAGAGATGATAAAAGGATACAGCAAATGTTTCAAAGAAAACTGCAAGGAAAAAAAAAACAAACATTCTATATAATTTATATTTTTCTCGATGTTACATTAAATAAGTTAAAAATAATTTTAAAATATTAAGCAGCCTCCATTTTGGAACAAGGTGTTGTGTATAGACAGCATTTCTATCAAAATCAAACCTATGAATATCTGACGCAGGTCAAAATCCACTGATGACCAGTCTCTCAGAACTGGTTTTAAGTGAATGACTGACTGTAAACTGTTATCCAAGAGGAATGCAAACAATTTCCAGCAATTAACTTACTCACTTTTCATCAAGTTCTCCAATAAAAAAATTGAATTACTTCCATAAAAGGTTGACTCACCAATAAGAAAAGTATAAAATTTACCTTAGTTTTCAATATAATTACTTGCATGAAATGAGATCATAAAATATGCTTAAAATATTTGTGACATAATGTAATCACAAAGCACACATCTGACTAATGTTGCATACAAATAATTCAAAGGAATAACAATTATGTGGAAATCAGTGCAACGAACAGCAAACTATTGCCAATGCATAGCGACACGAAATTATTTGATCAATTGTTTGCATGATACGGTACAATAAATTTTTCACAGGACCAAGTAATGAGTTTGGGATGACAAATGATGCATCCAATTTTTGGGGACACATAATTAAGGATGTCAAATACTCATTGTCCCTGAAAGAAAATTTAAAAGTGTCAAAATTTGAAAAACAGTTGCACTTAAATAAAACCTATTCTTCCTTGACTTTAGAACCTGAAAATAATATTTTTGAAAACCAGATTGCAATGTTTTTGATAGAAAATACCACTGGTATCATTACAGGTAAAAACAGAGGAATGTAAACAGCGTATCTGAAATGAAAAAGAAAAAACTTCCATTAGGACAGATCACAACATCGTGTATTTCATCCTCATTGCTATACATTTCACTATGTCCAAACCAAAATGTTAATCTTCACATTAATTAGAAATAAATTATAAATTATTTTCTATAGATTTCGTGCAATGATTGAAACAGGAATTACCATACGTCCTGGCGTATAAGTTGACCTTTGAAGACTAAAAATATCTCCCAAAAACCAGGGGTTGACTTATCATATACCTCGAACATAAAATTCAATCCTCTACCCCCGACGGATAAATAAGTAAAACTGCCTGCTTAACACTTGTTGTACACAAACCCTCACAACTCACCACAATTAACTGAAACTAATTTTTGGCAAGTCTAATTAACATAGATACCATATAAAACAAATTTCATCCCAAAATACAATTGTGGCCGAAATTAGAAATGTAAAGCCCTGCAAACTTATTATCCACGAATTCAACGAGTACATTGTAATTTCATCCAGTTCGGAAGATGATCCATACAATGATACACTAACCGATGAAGCCTTTATGTTTATGTCAGATGATGAAAATGAGGAATTTTTAGGCTTTTTAAATTACCACGTATGAGTTATTTATATTATGAGTTATGTTTTCATAATAAAAGTATAAAATAAAAATTCAAAATAAAATAATCTAAATCGATAAACCATTTTCATATCTTTAAAATAAATTTGACGAATATTTATTATTAAAAAATTATATTAATTTCTCACAAGTATTTTCATTTTAAAAAAATTAATATATAAATCAATGTTTTCTTTTTACAAATGAAGATCTATGAGCACATCATGGTTTGTTTTTGTTTATATAATCGTTTTGATTCGACTTAACGTTAGGAGTTAATGGAAGTTGTATTATCAGTGTCGTGATTTGACATTACCACACTATGTTACAATTATTTCTAAAATAAATTTTTAATACCATTGTGTTTCTGTTTCATAACGTATTTTAATTTGTGTAGCTTGAGTGATACCAATGAAAGATACTTGCGTAATAGTTAAGCAGACATTACTTACGACAAATTTACAACATAAGGCAAACAGCAATTTTCTTTCTCTTCCCCAATTCCGTCATTGGTTAACTATTTACCTCCCCTCTCATCCCTTCCCCCTCCTCTACCTTTACCCCCTCCTTAGTTCTGTTAGTATATATGCTCTGCATCTTTCTTCAAAATTAACCTTAAGATAACTATTACTAGTTGAAACCAGTAGTGTGCTAATAAAGTGTTTTGTGGAATCTGACAGTGTCTTCTTTCTTTCGTGATGGAATTCCACATGGTTATGGGTACGACCATTGATTTGGTTTAATAGAATATAAACTGTAGCCAAGCAATAAAGAATAACCAACTTCCATGTTAATTAACAGCAAGGGGACACAAAGATTCCGAGCCAAACCCAATGGTAAGAGAGAATTAAGGCATTTAAAAATAATGGAATCGATCTCTTGTATAATATAGGAAGTAAACTAGTACTTACTTTTGATCGTCTGGGAAATAGAGCAGAGCGAGAAGAGAGCGATCAGTAAAGGCTCTCTCAGCAGACACAAAGGCGTCCTGGGACACTCTGAAGGCTCCCAAGAGATCACCAGCAGCTAAGAGTTTGGTTGCTTTCTCAACACCCTCAGTTGCATTCCACACACTCTCTCCAACTTCGTCTTCAATCACAATGTTACCTATTGTAGCCAGTAATTGCGACAGGGACTGCATATACAAATGAAGAATGTGCTCATCAGTATACGTCATTCGCTACCATAAATAAAAAGTAAAATTCGCTGGAAAAGGGAGGAGTAGAAAAACTTACTAAAGCTACAAATGGTACAGCTAGTCCAAAGAAATAGTTAGCACATAGGATGCACACCACAAATGAGCCTTGAGAGGAGAGAAGATCTGCTATGCACTTTTCACATTTGGATGGATTCTTGCTTCTCAATTGCTATTACAATCACTTACTTACTTAAAGATACATTACGTAGTAGCATTAATGGCAGGTACATTATATTGTACTCAAGGCTTCAACATTGTTTCTTTAGAATCGAGTTGAATGAGCTTTTCTTACAAAATTTGTATTTTTGAGATGGATAGAATACCATTCTGTAAGGAAATTCTCTGCCTCTTTTCAGGCTTAGCCTTATTTTTGTAATAATTTTATTTTATATATTTTAGAAGACAGTGTCACATTCTCTTATGATGACCTACAATTACAATACAATTTAGTCTCAATCTCGCCTAATAAAGACCCTAATAATAATAATTATAATGCTACAAATCATTCCAAAGAGCAATTATTTTCTTTTATTTTAGGACTTAATTATGATTCTCTGCTAAATCTGAGACTGTTCAAACCCAATCAACACACGATAAATTCATGCAAATCTGAGAAATGGTCATGTCTACACCATTATGGAAGAACGACAATGCAACACAAGAGAATCAAACTTTTAGTAATAGTGTGCTATGCAGTCTTGAAATAAGCTCTCTCTAAAAATAATAACTCTTTTAACCCTGGAGCAGTCGAGCTGGAGCACTGAGTACGCCAGTTCAGTTCACACATTTTCATTCGTAACTTTTTTATCTTTCAATGTAACCATTCTGCGTCCCTCATGTCATCTACAATAATGTTCTTTACGTACCATCTGCTTTTCGCATAAATTGATTGCATTCGCATTTTGAAGCTCATGTCGCACTGGCGCACCCCGTGCCCAGGTTTATCAGAATATTTTACTGCAAATAGGAATAATATTTTTGGGATAATAAGACAATTTCTGTGTAATAATAAATGAATGTCAACTGTGAAGGTTTGTGCAAAACTTTATAGATAAGTTATTTCCTTGAAGGTTTCAAGCGTTTCCTAAATTCAAGATACACCAAAACCTCTACTTTACGAACTCCTATATAAAATATACCTCCAAATAATGAATTTCCTACTTATTTTTAGGTATGAAAACCTTCCTATAAAAACTCGCGAATTACAAAGAGTCCCAAATAATGAACAGAAATATAGCATTTATGAAATAATCATGCACTTATTCTTCCAAAATCCCATAATCTAAGGAATATGTAAATTATTGTGAATCAGAAAACATGTGAAGTAACATTTACAACTTAATATGTTATCATTGCATTGATTTACAATTCTACGTTATCTCAATTTCTCATTCTACCTTAAGTAATCATAGATTATATCTGTAATTTACAAATGACAGATTCATGTATCCCTTATTCCTGAATCAGAGATTGTTAGGTGACAATGAATAAAAGTGAAGGTTTCAGGCGTTATTTTGTGGAACTATAAAAACAGCTTTGTAATTTCCACAGTACTGTCCTTTATTTATGACCCGGGTTTCATTGCATTGCAACATCTTCAGATGAATTGCAACACATGAAGATGTTGCAACGCAATGAAACCCGGGTCATAAATAAAGGACAGCACTGTGGAAATTACAAAGCTGTTTTTATTCTGATATGACTATGAATGCTTGTTCAAAATAATCTGAGATTTAAGAATAATCACTGTTTCTATGATTATTAGGCGAATAACTATGTGACTATGAATATCACCCTACACCATGGAAGAAGCCACTTGTACACATGGTTGAAGCTTTTCTTCTTCAGTGACCCAAACAAGGCATACAGCGACTCGCAAGTACGGAAACATAAATACTAGTCTATGACGTCACACTCGAGAGACATGGCGACGAGTCGTTTTGAGTGCAAGGTTGCAGTTGTATTTTCAAAGTCGAATTTTACGAATGATACGCAGGTTATAAACAAACTTCTCACACTGTAATTTTATATGCAGCGAACATGTTTTTATCACATAATCGTCCATTTTCAGTAGACTTCCCTATTAAGAGATTTGTTATTCTATCGGAAGACTCTGAATTGATGGGAGCATTTAGACAATTAGAAAGTGGAGCGGTGCAAGAAGTGAGAAAGGTTCAAACGACTCTGATGTCTTATTTTAAAAAGAAAATGAAGATTAATAAATTATTTTAAAATATATTTTACTTGTATTCATTTACCTCTTCAGTATAAAAACCACTTCTACTGGGTTCTCGTCAGTGTTCTGCTGCAGTAAGGTATGTGCCATGGTAACAGATTATTTATTTCTATTACTTCGGATTAATTTTCTGTGTATAGCAATGTGATTTAGGGGTGATTTTATTTTGTAGCGCAATTTTCCTACGTGTAATTCGTTTTCATTTACTGTAAGTTTTCCGCTGATTGTGTCAGAGATTGGATTGCTTTGTTTGAATTTCTTAAGATGTCCTAGCACTGCATTGTATGCACATTATTACATATTATTAAAAGTGTAATCAGCGGTTTTTATTACAAGTCATGTATAGATTGTAAAATAAGTAACTACTGAAGTATATCTTATTACCGTATTTGTTGAAAATCCATTTATTTATTTATTGATGCTTTTGAAATTAGGAATAGAAAACTACATTTCATGATAAAAATAAGACAAATACAGTTCTTCATTAATAGTTAAAATCTGAATTCAGCATAATAAGTATATAGTATAAAATTATTAAATAAAGTAATTAATTTGATATATGTTTATAATCATACCTGCAATGTGAGCTTTGCAGAGGTTATCTGTTCTATTGTCCGTACTCTCATCAGAAGGTCCAATTCCCATTCCCTTGGCTCTGGTCTTTTCAAAGGCAGCAGTTCCGTTTGAGGTATAGGCTCCTACAAATTCAATATCTTACTGCTTAGAAAAAGTAATATGATACTAACTTGATTCAGTACAAATAGGATAGACCAAGAGATCTGTTTATATTTTTATCAAAGCAGATTTTTATAAAGAAATACAGCTGTTGATTTTAGAAGATGAACTGACAGTATGCGTCAAATTTATTTTCTTAATATATTTTACTCGCCAATAACTAGTTTGCAGGTCTCTACATTTTTACTTTTGGCCATAATTGTACTTTGAGATGAATTTGTTTTATATGATAGCTACGTTAATTAGACTTTCCAAACATTAGTTTCAGTAAGATATAATTGTGGTGAGTTTGCATGAGTTTGTGTACAACAAGTGTTAAGTGGGCAGTTTCACTTATTTAGCCTTCGGTGCTAAAGGGTTACATTTGATGTTCGGCTGATAAGTCGACCCCTGGTTTTTCTGAGATTTTTTTTAGCCTTCAACAGTCGACTTACAGGATAATTACTACAGGACATTACTAGGATAATTTCAAAATAATTAGCTGTTGTGATTATAAAATCACGATATTCATAAAAAATAAGGCTTAAAAGCAAAGGAAACAAATTAAAATGACCTGTTCTTGAACTTGCGTAACTGAAGTGCCACTGCACCAACTATACGGTGCTATGAAGTTAGCATGTTTCATGAGATTCTTCTCATATTTTCCCTCAAACCCAGGCCTATGGAAGAAAAACCCATACCACTTTTTACCATCTAACTGTCTGAATGTGAAGGTTCAATCTCCACGGGTTAACTTTCAATACTGAATGCTATTTTAAGCCCAGATGGTCTATACTACCTATTTCATAATTGCATTCAATGATTGTGTTAATATTTGGCTTTTACAAAACGTGATAACTAAAAGAAACTACATTTTAAGTTATTGTGGTACAGCGCTTTCGTACGGACAATTAAAACTCTTTTTCCTTGTGAGTGGCCTGACTTAATGAGGGTGCGTCTTATTTGCAGGTGTGTCTTATATGCCGTCAAATACAGTATTTGTTAAAATTAGCAAAAACAAATATGAAATTTGAAATTAACATTAATTTTGATAAATAAAAATACATCTGATAATTTATGCAATAATATTTAGTTCACTAATGTGGCATAAGAGTATAGTTTGACCAAGAAGTGCTTATCTAAGTAGCAAACAAGTTTTCCTTCATCAAGGCTCTTTTGCATTACAGCATCTGCATTGCAACCCACTGCTTTGCAGTAACTCTATGCTAAGGTTCCCTTTTTTGGAGCGTCAGGGGATTGAAAGGAAATGGTTGAAGTGGACCAAGGGAGATTGTTCCACTCCAGCAGCAAGTTTATGAGATTTAACTAGAGAAATATCAGCAGAAGATGAATTGCCTCGATTTGGATGTTCCTGTGAATGAATATCGACCACATTGAACGTGGATGCTGCTACAGAAGCAATTACAAGTAGATATTGGTTGGTGGATATGGTTTCCAAAGAAGACCAAATGCTTTTTGAAAACAAGTACAAATTGAGAAGGAAATGAGAAAAATTAAAGTTGAAGTTTCTAAACTCTGAGCAAATGTGATGGCATGTCAGTGGTTAAATAAGAACTTAGCTATCAATATAAAATAGTTGAGAAGTGACCAAAAATACCTTTATGATATGACATATGCTGTATCAGATGAAGCCTTTCAACAAGAATATTTTTTCATTAATATTATTTAATGTTTATTAATATTATTCGACATTTTCATTAATTTAATGCTCATCATCTGCCTTGTTTTGTGAGAGTCAAATTTGAGTAGCAACATGTCTTGCTTTTATTTCTTTCTAAAATACTGTATTAATAAATTTCTAATCATCCTACAACATCAACTCCTAAGCAACAATCTGCAAAATATAAATAATCAAAAATTAGACATCAATATTACAGAAAAATTAATGTTAACATGTTCCAACGCCAATTCAAGAGAAACCAATTTCTTGCTCCGACTTCTCAGCTGCAATGATAATAAGGTACAGCTGTACATACTTATGGAAACAAATATATTCGGGTATGAAACTAATTGAAACAACTCACAGGTCATAACTAACCTATCAGAATCATTGTTTCAAGTACAAAAAACCAATAATAAAAGATATGTGCATTCATTTGTAACTGAAAACTGACATAGAGTGAATATAGGGTGAATAGGAATGCAAACCACTCACGTTTTTAAGAAAATTATGAGAAGTACAAACAATAGGATGTATTAATGCTTATGATGGTATATACTCATAGATAGTAATAGCTTAAAATAGAGAATCTAGACTAAATAGACTAACCACATCTGGGATTCCAATCAAAAGCCTCAATTGCGAGATGAACAATCCCATCACTTGAGCAGAATCAAGAGACACAAGAGTGCTACGTTTCTTCAGTAGAATATCATAAATACTCCCTTTGGAACGGTTTCTTTCAGTGGTTTCTTCTGTGCTTACATTCAATTCAACATCACAATCTCCCGATGTATTCACGATCTGAAAGAATAAACACACTAGAATAAGACTTCCAGCAAAGTCCACTGTTCCTCCAAAATATTCCACCAAGATTCTCAAGGAAAGGGATTCCTCCAGTAATACACACACTTTGGATTATTTTATACTTAGCACTTGGAGAAAATATTGCTTGGGAAAGATTTTATAGTAAATATCAGGCTGTAGCAGTTGGTCTTCATTTTCTCTCTCAGAATCACATTAATAAAAACAATTAAAAAATATAGTTTTTTTCAATCAACTGTTTTCTATCTTTCTCTTTCTATAATTCACTATCCGTAGTTGAAAACTGTGCATACTCCATACCGATTTAAAACTGCCACAGCTTGAAGAGCGAAGATCAACTGCTAGAGCTACTGGATGAAGCAGAGACGATGCAATTGGATTCCATTGGTCTCAGCAAAGACGAAATAAATTGTCACCAAAACCATCAATTAGTGAATCTGCCTGGAGCGCATTTCACTTCCAATGGAAAAATTTGACTCTTGAGACCTTTATTTTCAGCAATAGAAGAAACTCTGTAGAACTGCTGACAATTACAGGGGTAAAGTGGATGGAATACTTGGAAGCACTGGATTCTTAATCAACAAGAGATGGAAACATGGTGTAGTTAAAATTGAAGGTGTATCTGATAGGATTTGTAAACTCATACTCAAGATAAATGAGCTTTACTCAGTATAGTTCATCCAAGTAAAAAAAAAGTCGGTTGTAAAAATAATGGTCATGTTGGGAGTGGATGCCTAATCACTATCTGAAGAGGTCTGCAACCCATGGGGCAGAACTTCATCTCCTCCTCCTTTCTTTGTAGCCAAGGCTGAAGGGTCACCCCTCTGTTACAGGTAAAGTTGTAAAACGGAGCAAAAGCTTTGAGCATATACTCTTGCATACTGTGATTGATCTTGCAAATCTTAGATTAAAAGACCTGAGTGATTGGAGATGCAATATTTTTCAGTAATGAATCATTGCCCACATTATAAATTGATATATTCTACTGCAATCGAAAAATTGAGAAAGAAAATATTCTAGCATTAATTGTATAAAGGAGAAGTGGAAACTTAAATTATTGTATGCAAAAACATGGAAAGGGAAACCACAATCTGAAGTATAGCTTCCAAATTCAAATTTTAATCCTCCAGGAATGGGTAATACTATTTCCAGGGACTTCTCAGGAATTCACTGATAACCATTTTAATTGATATTATGCTTCAAAGGTAGATTTAAATAATAAAGAAGCAGGGCTTTGTGCTGCTATTCATATAAATTAAATTATTGCACAAAATCTAATAAAATCAAATGTTAACTTCCTATTATGGTGAATATGATAGATGTAGATAAATTTCCCGAGATATGATTGAAAGAGGAGCATTCAGTAGTTATATTTTATTACTTACTATCTCCAACAATTAACAACCATATACATATGTTCTTTGTTTTGGAAACATTATCTCCATCTCTAGAAACATAGCAATGGAAAACAATAGGTAAATAAACCTCTAAGTTCACCTTTGTGATATTGAATAAATGGAAGTACAAATCACTTTTGGACTTTTTTAGTATTGGCACGCATTGTATAAAACAACAAAAATCTAGTTACGCACCGGTAAAAATATTCTTCGCCTTTCCACCGTTTTTATTCTGTAAAGGAAGGGAAATCGGGAAGGAAGCAGAAGAGATGCCAAACGTGTTATAATGAAAAAAAAGTGGGTAACAAGTTACTGTCCTGGTTGTGAGGGTGAACCAGGGCTGTGTATAGAAAACTGTTTTGTCGAGTGGCACATAAAAAATATTTTAATATAATCGTACAAATATAATACTAAAGAATAGACATCTGACCCAGCGATCATGCGATTGAGCCCAAGAAATTCAGGAATGTGCAAAATTATAAAACTTTGTTGCACTTCCCAGACATAGAATCCTAATCCAAGGTATCATTACAGACTGAACAGCAGTAAGGACATGGGTCCTAGAGTCAGTCTGCTACAATGGGGATGAGCCCTGGTCACACTTTATTGTTACTATTTATATACATCTCTCGCCTGATTTGGATTTCTTGTCTACTGTTTTCAATAATTTTAAATTGTTTAAGTGTATGGGGTTATTAGAATTTTGAGTGGCAGCACTTTATTCAATTTAGGAAGAACAAATTAAACAACGTGTTCTTAAAACCTGGTTTCGAGTTTCCTTTTTGTTTGTCCTAAGAAAACATTAGTGCACCCTTCGCAAGTTATTTTGTAAAGACCTGTCTTGCGTAAACATGGAATGGTATTTTGGGGTTTTATAGTAAGTTCTGTAGGCTATTTGTACCGACAAAGAAGGGTTGTAACTCTAAATATACTGCAGCATTTTTTAATTATTTTTATGCCTTTCCCGAAGCTTGCCTCTTGAGACATAGTTAGTGGCTACAGATCCATATTGGCTGCTCCAATTTTATATTCACAAGGTTATCAAATTACTTTACGGCTATTATCTTGGAAAAATATTACTCATAAAATCATATTTGAGAGGCAATTGGTTATTCTCATCTTGAAGTATATCTAACCATATCGTTTCATCAAAATTTGCAATGCTGACACACTCTTGAAATGATCTTACTACATAAGATGTACTACATATGTACATATGAAAAGTTAATTAGAACTTACCTGAACTCCTCCCCATTGAGGAGAAATGAAAGCACTCGTCAGGACCAACATATTTTCATATTTAGAGAAGAGATGTACAGGAGTTTCTCCACAAGGTGGTACATACACAACTAAATTCAAAGTAGGATGTCGAGAGACGTGAGATGCTAAAAAAGAAGAAATTTACATAGGATGTGTATTAATTTTCATAAAAAATGCAGAAAATATACAAAAATGTTAAGGATAAGAAATAACCAGGTATGTAAGATTTCTTAGTTTATAAAAACATCACAAAAACAATATATTTCAAATTAATGATTAGTAGAGAAATGACTTTATGTATCAGCAACTTACATCACTATTGCTATTGAATTTTACAACCTTTATTTCCAAGATACTCATTTTTGGAAGTTCAAAGAAAATTTTCTACAAGATTATGGGACATTTAATAAAAATGAAGATAACGTTCATTTATTCATTTGGAGCTTACTTAGAGAATAATTAAGAGAGGGCAGTTGACCCCCAACTGCAAGAATCAGAAAATCTCATTAAGGTTGATTATCACCATAGACCTGACTGCACTGAGAGGTCCCATCAGTGGGAATGCAACCCTCTGTAAGTTGAGTGGGATGTATTTCTACCCCACAAGACTGATTTTTTGGTAGTTCTACTTCTATTTTGTTTTTATTGCCCCCAGCTTTTCAGTGGATACAACAACACATGTGGCCATGATTTGTTGTTGCCAACCTTTTACTTGCTAGATTATATATACTATATTCTGCAATATTGTTTTGTTGTTGTGAGAGAGGAATTAATTATTAACTGTTAACCCATGGGGTTTGGCAGCAAACCATTTCAAAGGATATTCAAGAAACATTCTTATCTTTACAGTCGATTAATCCTTATGGTTCAAATTTGTTTGTACAAAGTTAGATATTTGAAAGTTTGACTAAAATCCGTCTCTACTTACAGAGATCATCATCTCATTTTGCATATATATAATCGCGGACTCATCGGATGAATAAGACGATCTATGCGTGATTTCTCCATTGGCTAATATTTCTAAGTGAGATTAGACTAAATGTGCTAAACATATTTTTAATTATTTTGTTGATATGCATTTGGAATGAATGGCGTCAAATCTAGGGAAATGTTCATGTCCATAGGCAACCACGGCAAACAACCCCAGGTAAATTTTGGTCAAAGGTCCCTTGCGCACAAGACGGTTTCGTCCATACGGTTGGTCATAAAATGGTCACAAAACCCGGTTATCGATGCTTTCACACAAAAGAGCCGTGCTATTTGGAGAGAGGACGGTCGATAATTTATGAATCAGAAGCAAATAGCAGTATTGTGAATGTTTTACAGTCATAGACAGAGTTGATATGAGTAAGATATTATTAATATATATTTTATGCATAGGATTTTATATAATTACAATACCTTTTATAAAATTATCTTGATTGTGGAAAATAAAAACTACGTAAAGGTATAAATAGGTATTAGGTATATATTCTACATTGTAAATCTAAACGGTCCACAAACCCCCAAGTAAACTCGGAAATCGTCTGACCAACGTCAAGGATAAACTTGGACTAAAAACGGCCGGTGTATACAAGGTGCGAATGTGGGGAGATCTACATTGGAGAAACAGGAAGAACTGTGGTAACCAGATTAAAAGAACGCCACTTAATCAGCCAGAAAAGTCGGCGGTGGCCGAACATTCCATCAGCAAGGGCCACAAAATAGAGTTTGAGGAATCTACGATTCTTCATAAAGAGGAAAAGTTTTGGAAAAGAATTATCAAAGAATCCATAGAAATCCAATCCTCGGATAATAATTTCAATCGAGACAATGGTTTCCAAATACCAACAACATGGAAACCAATCATAAAGAAGATAGGAGAGGGGAAGGCCCATCAACCAATCTGGCGAGAGGAGCCCCGTCGGCCCCCCTGAATAAGCAAGGCCGAAAACGGAGAACGACAACCCTGAAGATGGCTGCAGTGACAGTCGGTGTTACACCACGAGACGGTTAGAAGCCCAAGAAAATTTCATCCAACTAACAATTCACCAGGAAAGCCTGAAGTCTTATCAGAAAGAATGAACTTTACTTTTCGGTAAATGTTAATTGCTGCATGTTTACATTCAACAGATATGAATGAAAGAATAATTGATACTGATGGGGTTAGATGATGAAAAGAAGCAGGGAAACAGACAGTTTTTGCGAGCTGTCTCATTTTGACGTTCTTTTGATCTTTACTTATACCGTTCTATGCATTCATAGAAGTTGTGAAGCATTCCCTGTTTGCATTATCTACAAAGCCAAATTTGAATTTGCGAGAAAAGCATATCATCGATATTTCATGATAATCTTAATTATGAAACCAATACTGAAATCATACGAACAAGATTATGGGTAAGAATAAAGCCATATTATAAACCTATTTTTCAAGCTTTATATTACTCCATTTAAAAAATCACGGTTGCTTACTTTATTAAAGAAATTGCAAATCTTATTTTTAAAGGAAAATGTCCTATGCCATGAAAAGGAGCTAATGAAATCAATTTTGAAAAAACTTTAAATAGAATTCTGTTGATTTTCAACCCAACAGTTTCCTCCCATTTTCATTAAGAGTCTTTGAAAAACTCATGTATCATCAAATAACTGAATATCCACATCAATATTTGATTCTTGACTGCTCACAGTCAGGTTTTCGGAAGTCTCATAACACATTACAGCCTTAATTAAAATTATTGATGACATTCATAAATCGATGGATAATAGTAACTAACCATCCTTGACCTTACTGGAGAGAGGGCTTTAGTAAAGCTTTTGATTCTGTTGACGTGGATATATATTAAAATATTAAATTACATTAAATACTGTTAGCATCATTTATATGCTGATGACCTGCAGATATATCTCCATTTTATAGTTGCCTGCTTTCCTGAATGTGTTCAGTTCATGAAACCTCGTACTCCAAAAAAATTCACAATTGTGTCAAGGACGATTTTTAGGAGATAAATTCATTAAATTTTCAAGCCACTGTCATTGGGTATCCCAAGTTATTAAAACGAATTATTGGAGATATTAATTTAAAGCTCATCTTGAACAATATTGAGATCCCATTCTGTAACTCTGTTAATAATATTGATGTTTGCATAAACATAATAGGGAATGAATTGAAGAATAAACTATTTTTTACAAATTTTCACGGCATGCTCCATCCAAGTAGGTGGAGTTACGTGGATGGAGCACGTCGTGAAATTTTGCAAAAATAGTTTATTCTTCCATTCACTCACTCAGATGCTTAGGAAATTTCCAAATGCCTTCTATTAAAATGCAATTGGTAAATTCAATCCAAGATTTATCACAAGAATTAGCTACTAAGATGCATTCTGGGCAAGAATGAATCTCTTCAGTTTATATATAACTTTAAAAAGTTTGACCATATTTCCGATCCATTTAAGAAAATATCTTGGATTTTACTTGAACATCATCGAAGAATTCACGTTCTAACATCAGGTTTCAGTGTCATGCAAACACAAGTGCGGAATATCTCTTTTCTGAATTTGTCAGCTTAGAATCTGTCTACAATTGCAACACTAGAGAGAAAAAAACCTATAGTAAAACTATATCAGAGTAACCTCTTTTAAACCACCAAAATAATGCATTCCAACCTCTGAATTTGCTATAATATTACTCTTCCATGTTAACGCCACTCAAAGTCGATTTAAGTCAGTGATTTTAATAACAATAACGAAAACAAATCCATCCAAAGGCTCAACGTGGATCTGCATACTATGTCCTCCATTGTTATATTCCCTCTCTCTTTTCTGGAGGCTCCCTCCATCCTATTCTCTCTTTTCTCCAACGACCAGTCAGTGGCAGAATTTTTAATTGAGTTCCCATCATTCCCCACCCGTGGGATTTGCTTTCATATGAAACTTGGCATCAAATTTTCTGATTCAGGTTCAGTGGGAATATAGGAGATAAAAGCAGTGCTGATTGGGTTTCTCATGGTAACCTCTTTCCCTCCCTCTTGACTCAGTCATTGTTCATGAAGCATGTAAATGAAAAATATCTCGAGAAAGCAATTTGATATGAATTAGGGGTACCCTTTTCACATGATGGACTCTGTAGTAGTCAATCATTAGAAGTGTGTTCAGGGTGGCCGCAGAATGGGATGTTCAAAAATCAAGGTCATTTCAAGGTTTTTCCAGGTCAGGTTGAGGATTTTTCAAGGTCAAAAAAGGTACAGCTAACAGCATAAAAAAGTTACCACCTGAGATACAACCAGCATAACTCGGGAAGGGCGAGTCTTTCAGATTCTCTGTTTTGAGCGCGCTTTTCGTCTTCCTCGTTATGCCTGGCACGTTTTGAAGGCTTTTGTGATGATATATATTTTACAAATACTCGCTAAAAGTCATTGCTTTTGCTGCGGTAGAAGCAGTATTGTATTATGAAATAATTAAATTCGTATTTCGTTAAATCGGCTCGAATCTCAAGCGTCAAGCTCTTCTTCTTAAAATATCGGACAAGAATTACTTTGGCTGCTCATAGTTCGTCCTAACATATATAATACATAACATTTTCCATTAATGCAGATTTATAATGAAATTGGTTATTTCAGTTAATGCTCCACGCAGGATGATCGTTTTCGCAAAGATTATGCTTAATTATGATACGATAAATAAGATAAAATGAACTACTGTAAATCAGGTCAACGGAAGTAGGAAAAATAAGAAAAAAACGTATATTATAAATATAATAATGGTGTTGCAGATTTGTGAAAAATAGTTAAGTAAGAAATACATTTAAATTGACTATCCGCGAGCCTCCGTAAGGCTTATTGCAGAGAATGTGAAACACTCAACTATCTAAATAATTTACATATTTACGCACCTTATACTATATGTAAGATGATAACAATATAAACCATCTGTCCTCGCTATTATCTCGCTGTAATATTTTCACCATCTGGCTGTGAAAATAACGATCGTTGAGAATAGGGATCATGTCGTCGCGTATTTCGTCATGTAAATCACAGCTAAGGAATATCTCTAATAATTATTGTCTTTACAGAGTTATATTTTTAAAAGATACCCAGCGGAGGGCTCCGATCATTTTGGACTCACTGCTATCTAACCTGTAGTCTCTTAACTAACAGCTTTATATTTTACGCGCGAGAATTTCTTTTGGGTAATGAAATCAGAAGGACTAGTCGTGCAGAGTCCAGCAAAGCGCAAAAAGAATTGAATAATATACTTGTAAATATTGAATTCCTTTATTTAAACCTCCGTCTAAAATTTTAAAATGCTAAAACGATTAACAGTTTCTACATAGAAAATAGGTATGAGCCAACAACTTTAAGCTGTTACAACTCCACTCTGAATATTCGCACGTGCATGAAAAATACATTTAAATCTATTGCTAAGGATCTCTGTGGCAAGCCCACCTTTTGGTGCTACGTCTGCTTTTAATGTTTTTGTCTACATAACGGTTAATCGGTAGCATGCATACCTTCCTTCTCAAGAAAACAAAGGGAGCTTCTCCGTGGGGGTGAGAGAGGAAAGAGAAAGGGTCTTCAATGGAGCGGTCACAGGTTCGTCTTCAGTGCCTCTAATTTTCGAGGCATCGTTTAAGGGTTTTGTATGAGAGAGAGAATTGCCTGAAAATGCCATTCTTCGTCCTGGATGGTGATATAAAGAAAAGTTCATCGAAGATGGAATATGAATGGGTTACTTCATGGAGACGATGATAGGAAAATAAACAATGGGAATACGGAATATTTCATGCTTACTAGGAAAAGAATGTTTATTCTCTTCAACTCTAAGGCATACATTTAAAAAATATGAAGATAATGTGGTAAACAGGCTCAGAAGTGATGTGCAGAGATCCTGGGATGTTGGCTATTTATAAGATTGAGAAAACGATTCAAGCCATTTTAAGACAAAATAATGCAGGTTAGAGGGTGACCGGAAAAATATGTTTTCAATGCTTCAGCCAGAAGGAATGTAAATTAGATCAACGATTCGAAAAAGTTCCGATTTTTGCGGCAGTTTGCAAGTTTCATTTTCCTAACATACTGAATTAGGTTTTATGTGAACTTACTTCTAAAACGTTCATTTGCATCCAAAATTCATAAACCATTAACAATAGACCTATCATAGTCGAAATTATTTATTATCAATGTCAATTTATTTTGCTTCGAAACTTATTGGCATAGGATAGGATATAATCATGTAGGCATATAAGAATATGCATACAATGTGCATACATTCATGCATACAATTAGAGCTTTTGCCAGTTGATCCCACACAAATTGATTGATGAACCATTTGATTAGTCAGCGAGATGAGTTTGTAGAAAAAAGCAGGAGCGAAATGATTTGGTGCTCGATTTTAAGACCTAACGGTAGTAAGATTTATGTTTGTTCATTGTATCGTCCTCCCGATGGCGAAATTGATTGTATTGACGATTTATCCGGGACGTTACAGATAATCGGTGAAAAAGTAAAAGATCCCATCATAGTTGTAGGAGGAGATTTTAACCTACCATATATTAATTGGCGGAATTTAACATGCTCCAACTCTAGTAGAGAGAGAAAGGTTTCTCAAAAATTAATCGATACTTTCTCGTTGCATGCGATAGAACAGGTAAACATGACGAAGATTCGAACGACTCGTGCGGGTGAAGGTAACATCCTAGACTTACTAGCCACCACCCACCCACAATTGATAGCTAATCTCGATATAGTTGACGGTATTTCAGACCATGATGTCATAATGGTGGAGATGAAAGCAGTAGCGGTTAAATCTCTTAAGCCACCGAGGCAAGTATATGTAATTCGCAAAGCTAATTTTTCGGAGTTTAAGGTTTATATTAACGAGTGCAAGGATGATTTTTTCCGCTTCTTGGGTGCAAATACAGTAAATGATAGTTGGATAGAGTTTCTGCGGATAATCAAAGAAGGTTTAATTAAATTTGTTCCTACTAAGAGCGTGCGTGAGCGTAAAGAGCCACGGTGGACGAAACCTAAATTACGAGCATTACATAGGAAGCAAAGAGTCATTCACTCGCGATGGAGAAAACTCAAAGCATGCGGAACGAACCATGAGCTCGAAGAACAAAACTATAGAGAAGTTCGAAAGTTAGTTAAGGAAGAAGCGCGAAAAGAATACCAGGAATATAAATCTCGAACCCTATTAGAATCATTAGGTGGCGATCAGAAAGAATTTTGGTCATACGTGCGTGAGACTCGTGGAGGTCAGTTTTCTGTGCCTAGCCTCAAAAGCGCAGAGGGAACTACCGTAAATAAATCAGAAGATAAAGCTAACTTACTTAACAGGCACTACCAGAAATGCTTCACTGTAGACAATGGTCAAGTTAAGGATTTTACCTCGCGCATTGATTCAGAGATGTGTCCCATCGAGATATCGGTTGATGGAATTGGAAAATTATTGCAAGATATTGATAGGAAAAAGGCGCCAGGACCCGAAGGTATTCCCGCTGTTGTAATAAAAACTTTAGCCGATGAAATTGCTCCGCTTCTACAGATTTTCTATCAGAAATCATTGGATGAGGGAACCGTCCCAATGTCGTGGAAAAAAGCTAATGTCACTCCGGTGCCTAAGAAAGGGCGCGCGTCAAAACCAGATGATTATAGGCCTATTTCATTAACTTCAATTTTTTGCAAAATAATGGAGCATATTATAGCGAGCTCTATCATGCGCTTTCTTTCTGAAAAGGGAGCAATCAGTCAGAGCCAGCACGGATTCCGTAAAGGTAGGTCTTGTGAGACCCAGTTAGCGCTTTTTATGAATGACGTATCTAAAGCAGCAGACGGCGGTGTTAGATCAGACGCAGTTTTCCTAGATTTCAGGAAAGCTTTCGACACAGTTTCTCACGAAAAGCTTATCCAAAAGCTGAGTGCCTACGCGATCGACGAAAAAGTTATCAGATGGACCAAATCTTTTCTAGAAAACAGATCTCAGCGAGTTGCGTTAGATGGAGTTTTATCCGAAGAAATAAGTATCTCATCAGGAGTTCCACAGGGAAGTGTTCTTGGTCCAATCTTATTTCTAATTTACATTAACGACCTCGTAGATAACGTAAAGAGTAAGGTTAGATTATTTGCCGATGATACCCTGATATACAGAGAGATTTTGACAGAAAACGATTGCAATGTGCTTCAAAACGACCTGGACGTAATATCAGGATGGTGTAAAGATTGGCAGCTGGATTTAAATATAAATAAATGCGTTGCCATGAGTTTTACGCGCTCCACAAACATAATTCCCGCGCAGTACCAAATCTCAGGTCATCCATTAGAGTTAGTGCACGACAACAAATACCTAGGAGTCACGTTTAGCAGTAACTTATCTTTTAAAGAACATATTCGAGATGCGATAGGAAAAGCGAATAGAATGCAAAGATTAACTGGTAGAACGTTGAGAGGATGCTCATCGAGAGTCAAAGAAATAGCTTACTTTTCTCTTATTTGTCCGAGTCTTGAATACTGCTGTGCGGTTTGGGACCCACACGAAGTAGGTTTTGTCTCAGATTTAGAGATGGTCCAGCGTAGAGCAGCCCGATTCGTTTGTGGGGATTTCAGGTTTGATAGCAGCGTTACGGCAATGATAGAGTCCCTCAGTTGGAATTCACTACAGATGAGAAGATCTGAATATCGTCGGAAACTTTTCGAAAAGTTCAATCGTTCAGAATTTATAGACGAAGTAAGTGAAATGTTAGTGCCAGTAAGGAGCGAACGCGATCTCCGAGAGGCATCGACGAAGCGTTATAGGGAAGTAATCGCAAGGACGGATAATTACTTTTGGTCGTTTTTTCCACAAGCTATTAGAGATGCTAATAGGTAGGAATGAATAATGGTGGTGTATTACACCCCCTGCCATACGCCTCTGGTGGCTCGCGGGGTATATATCTAAATCTAAATCTAAATCTAAATGTCGAGCTATCACACATTTAAATTTCTGCACCTTCAAGACGTAAATGTCTTCCTTATCTTTAAACCAAGAAGTTTTAAGGAAGAATAGGTGAGGCTTGGAAACCAGCATTAAGATTCAGCAGTAATGGATTCTCCTGACACATTTCCCAAGAAAGGAAGCTTTACCCATCTTATTTAAGAGTAATTATGGGTAATAAGTATGAGATGTCAGTATTTCTAGTGCTTTATTCAGTAATCGCTGATGGACTAAATTGGCCTCTCATTAAAAAAGGAAGGGTAAAATACGAAGGCTAAATTTTAATTATTAAACAGCATTTACCGATGTAAGGGCAACTCAGATGAATTACGCCTGATTTAGCAGTTTTCCTAAATGTAATTTCCATAAAAATATAGCCATAGTTATTTCCACCATTCCTTATAGTCGTTGAGCTAAGGAAAAAGATTCACAATTTCTTACATAACGCAGTTTTACCAAGTAACGGCTTCTTCAATCAATTTGAATTAAAGGAAATTACTCAGAGAACTAGGACCAAAGAAAGCTGCATCCATTGCGAAGGAAATTGATTCCAATCATTGGGAGGGGGTAATCTGAAGATTATTGACATTCTGGGCAGACGTTTAGAACTAGTTCCCCTTAATGGATAAAAAAAGTTTACCTAAATATTGTGACCGGGTGTAATCGTTAAAATTACCTAAGCTATACGAGTATAATTTTATCATTGAGAATCTTCAAGGGATCTGAGAAGAGCCCATAAATGCTGTCGACAGTCTCCCAGACTGCCCATTTCTCGGACCGTCTATGCTTTCAGGAGTAGAATTAAGCATATATTAACCGTAGAAAGATCACTCCCGAAGAAATTTAAGCTTCGGAGCATTCTAATTCCAAAATTACGTTCTCAATATTTACATTCATCTTTTCAGGCTTTTCCTTCTAACCAATGATTTTCATAAACCTTCAAGATACCCTTAGAAATCAATCAACAACAAAACGGGAAAATTTAAGAAATAGCTATTTGCTAGCTAGCTAAACTAGCGTTCCTTTGGTTCTTTTTCATTACTATCATTGAATGTATAGTGTTTTCAATCCTTTTATCACATTAAATGTTAGATACAGTTATTAGTTTCGTAGATTTTAAGAACCTTAAAAATTAACATAAAAAACCACCAAGAGAAAGTGAATACATTTTTTCTCTCAGTGTTGATGATAGCCAAAACGTTAAACTCATCTTGATTCACTGATAAAATTTGCTAGTCAATCTCAACTGGTTTATAAAATATAAAATAAAGATGTCATTTAAATACGTATTTAAACACAATTATAATAGTCATTACTGTAACACACACGCAATAACTTGCCCATCCTGCGTCGAGTACTAATAAGTCATACTCTAGCTAAGTCTTAAATTTGGTTAGACGTCGATTAACATTGTCATGCAAAAGTAACAATTCCACGGATAGCGGTCTTATCATTTTTCGTAACTGATAAAATAAAAGATGGTCTTCTTAAAATACTGAGAACTTCGAGATAAACAAATTGTAATACTCTTCGGAGTCGATTGGTGGTTCAGTAAATAGCTAAAAATAATGAGAGAAGTAACTTTTTTGAAACAAAATTTCGAGAATTTTACCAAAAGGACGTCTACCGCTGGCCTTACTACAGTATTTACTGTGAGCCATTACTCTGAAACGATAAGGAATCCATGGATCCAATTTTTAGGACGGTAGTTTCATCAAGCGATTTATGATTATTTTCATTCAATCCACATCAGATAAACAGTGAGATTTCGTAAGTTATAGGCTGAAGAACCTACAACATTTCTAATCTGATGCTCTACAGTCCCACTTTATGAGAGATTTATTTCTTCGAGTCATTCTTCTAATTGCGAGCTAAAAATTATACATATATCAGAGAAGGCTAGTGGACACATTATTTTAGATAAAATCAAAATGAATCGAGCAAATTTCAACCCGTCCTCTTCTCCCAACGAGAAAGTTTTTCCTTTCCATTCCCCTTTGGTAACAAAAGGTTTATCTTGTCCTTTTCCCCCACCTATTTCGTTTTGTCCTGTTTAACAGTTTTCCAAGAATTCTACCCTCTCACTTGCAGGTCACACTTTTGTTCCCTCTCATTCTTTCTTCTTTTTCAAGGCACACGCCATATGGAGGATCGCGTATTTATGTAAATGTTGAAGAAGGTGCTAGTAAACGTCAAAGCTAATTGTGAGAATTTGCTACAGTGTTGTTATAAGGATAATTCATTTTTACAAATTCTTGGATTATATAATCTATAGGAGTCACGAGAGTAAGGGGAAATGGTAATCTAGAAAAGATTATTCCTTATTTAAATCAATCGAATGAGCTTTAAATTTGGTGAACTCCATAGGTAACTAAGCAAAAGGAAATAAATAACTTTGTCAAAGTTACACGACTTTTTGTGTGGAAGATGTGGAACTTTTATTTCCTTGTGTTTATTCCTTAGTTATTTCTCTTCATGATAGAACGCTTTTCAATTGGGAAAGTTAAACGAAAGGGTTGTAAAAGGAATCAAATTAAATTATAATAATCCACCGAATTATGCACATATCTTATGTATTCAGCAAAATTCAGCCTGCATATGTTTCTGTCCGCAAAACTCAAAAATCACTTGGTCGATTGACTTGAAATTTTTATAGAACATTGAATTCAAATATATATATACGAAAGTGTTTATATTGTAAAAAATGGTGACACTTCGTCCTTGCTTCGATCCCAGACAAGTCAAAGCATTTCCGTAAGAAATGCAGGTAAAGTTCATTTTTGTCGCTGCATGCTTCATTTCTTTTGCAAAATTAAATTAAAAATAATAGTCATACGAGATTGAGACAAGAACCAATAGCAGAGTAAATGAATAGAAAACCTTATTTTGGTCGTTTATTGTTGTTTCCGAATTGAATTTTCGAGATTTTTTTAGGGAATACAAGAAAAGTTTTGTGAGTATAAACAGCCGGCCCCCCTGACGACAAATGCCATTGTTGAATCCGAGATCCTGCTTTTTGGCCAATTTGAAATAAAGAAGAAGAGAATAGTTGCTGGTTTCGTTCACATTGATGAGCATAATCAATCGTTGGAAGTGATTTAAACGATCGATTTTCGAAAAACGAAATGTGAGTTAATTTGATATCGAATTTTGTATTCAGTTAAATTCATTTGTATTGTTTTGGAAATGATTTAATAATCTGTTATCGAAAATTAAAGTGAGAGTGACTTTGATTGCTGCATTCCATTCGATTCATTTCTTTAGTTATCTTCCAGTCGATCGTCGTCAAATTCAATAGTACGCGTTAACACATCAAATGTTGCGGCAGATAATTGATAGTAGTAAATGATTTTTATATAAATAACGAAAATTCTCCATCCAAACGCGAGAACCAAGCTAGCGTAACGGACCATGTCCTCCATCTTTCTTTTCTCTCCCTCCCTTCTCGAGAGAAAGGCTCGCCGGCCCGAAATTTGGACTTAGAATTTTTTGGTGGGTCAGGGGTGGTAACTTTTTTTTGCTGTTAGCTGTACAACAGAATACACTATTTTTCCATAATAAAATATCAAGAGACAGTAACATTTGCGTTCATTACATGGACTACGCTAAACTTGTGGAATATTAGCTTATACAAATTATTGTTTTATTTTCTTCTCAATTTCTTCAGTCAGTCTTGCTAATTATAAAAGATGTTCAGCCTTTCTCTCTTAAAACTCTCTGATTCCAGTTTCTTGCATTTTTTTACATTTTCTTCATCTTTGTGTTTCTTATTTTCTTCCCTTGCCCTCTTAAAAGATTCCCGATAAAAACTGCTTGCATTTTTATATGCATGAATGAGTCCAGAAGTTATTTCCAATTTTCCAACCCCGCCCGCATGCTCTACAGCATCATACATGCCCCTTTGAGCAACCAAGCTTTGCTCGTGTTGGTTCTCGACTAGACATTGGGCGTTTATAGAGAACCCACACTTGACAGTTGCATTTCCCTGACTTAAAATTAATATCATTTTACATATCCTAAGAAATCATCATAAGATAAATCATATTTATCATTAATAGTGGTCAATCAAAATGTGTCCAATCGAGTCACATCACATTTAAACATTTTCAATTCGTTTTGGACACGAGAATCCACATATAAATCTGTGAATTCATGTTTTGCGATGACTGTAACTATACATAAGCGTACTTCAGTATTGAATTTAATTATTTACTCCTCAGTAAGTGACTTAGAGACTTCTTTGAATGCATCTTTAGTTGTAAAGTCTAGCACAAACATTTTATGTTTGAGAATATTGTCAGTCATTGTCTTAAGTTTCTTTTTGGTTTCTGAAAGTTTTATCTTTGCCACAGAAGAGGCAATAGATAAAATATCTGGTTTTACGACTCTGCCTATCAAAGAATGTATTAGTTTATACAATTCCTTGTATAAAAATGGTGTCAATGGTAAAAACGCTAATTTTGCTTCAAATAGTTAGTCATTCACCGCATCCTTAACAACCTCGAAGCTATTTGAATGAGGTGCGGTTTTGTTTTCCAATGGCGAGGGTTGTTTAGGTATGAGATTTCTAGATGTACCACACAGATGTTAATATCTATTATATATAGATGCTTCTTCGGATTCATTCATGGATATAGATAGGTATATAGATAGGATACTAATTCACAGGCTAAACCGCAAGTGTCATTGACTTGAAATTTTTACGACGTATTGGCCATAACGTGTAACCTCCAGAAAAATTGCAACTTTGAACCTCAGTGTCATGGGTTCGATTCCAGAGGGCCCCAAAGTCCCGATTTTTTCCATTTAAATGCATTGCCTTGAATTTCCGGAATTAAAAAAAAAATACTTTCCGGATAGGTAGAGAATTAAAACTCAAGGAGCCGATAGATATGGTCATGATCTATCGAAAACATAAATGACTTTCACAGAAAATAGCCTGGGTTCGATGCTAGGACGATGCGAATGTCTGCCTTTTAAAATACATGGGAGTAGTTTTTCATTATTTTTTTTATGCCCTTATCGAAATGATAGGAAGTTAATGCTTGGCTAGAAAATGTATGGTAAGAATTGGTTTAAGAAAAAATTTCATAAGACCCTACTATTCCTGGGTTCGATACCAGAGCACAATAACTTTACTCTCAGAAGGAATATAATGGAAAAGTAGAAAGTTGTTTGAGGCAGTTGCAGCAAATATTTTTGCTTGAATTTTTGTATATAGTTAGAAATAGTGATCTTCTATTGTGTTGCATAGGAAGTATGACCAGAGAGACCCGGGTTCAAAGCCAGGCGGTAAACATATCTCCCATTTAAAATACATTGAGTTAGTTTTCATTATTTATTTTGATGTACTTATCGAAATGATAGGAAGTTCTTGCTTTGCTAGAAGATGTATATTAAGACTCGGTTTAAGAAAAAAATTTAGAAACGTCAATTCTGTACCTGGGTTCAATGCCAGAGCCCATTAAAATTTCTCACTTAAGAAATATAAGGGAAAAGTAGGACGTCTTTTGAGGCAGTTGAAGCCAATATTTCTGGTTTAATTTTAACTCATATTTAGAGATGGTGATCTTCTGTCGTGCTGCATAGTAAGTTTTCCAGGAAGACCCGGGTTTGTTGCCAGATGATTAAATTGCAGCGAATTTTAAGAATATTTTCAATCCTTTTTTTTCTTTTGAGGACCGTCCTGATATTATGCCGATATGAAATTAGTGTTGTTGATCTGCTTGCCGTATGCAAGCTACATTTTACTCGTATGATATAATAGTGACCGTATTATTTCAATGTAATGTATGTTAGTATATAGTTTTCAATATGTTATTTTTCCTACTTTTTTATTATTGGAATTTTAATAATCAAATTTTTATAATTTATCATTTTAATGTTTAGAACAATTATTTTCTATTGCATTTATGTAATGTGAAGTATTTTTGTGTTATGATTGGTATAAAACATGTGATATATATATTGGTTCTATGCTGTTCTTCCACTAAAATTGAAAAATAAAATAATTTAATTCCAGTTTCATGATTTTTATAATAAAATCGATTAATTTTAAAACTGCAATAGCACAAGTTGTAAAAAAGAAAAATAATAAATAAAGGTATTTTTATATTTGTATCGCTACGATGCTTTCAAAACTAAAATTAAAAAATACGACTTTTTTTTAACATATGTATTAAAAAATCAACCGGGAAAAGGTTAAGCAAGAATTAAAAACCCTACAGTTCCATTCTGCTGCAGTGGTTGCTCTTGGATTCAAGAGGTCGGACACGTGGTATCAGTTATAACAAGTATCCTTTATTTCCTTTTTTCAGCTCTCGTTTTAATGGACTTCTACTGTACTATGTCTATCAGAATGGTTCCAAGTTTGCAAACATTATTCATTAAAAGAAGAAAATATTTGATGACCATCAAACGTTGTTTATTTGTCTGAGATCATCGCATTTGATTAATGCCTAATCGAAGTTAACCTCAATGTTGAGATTAGCTGATCAAAGCATAAGCCAAAATGAAAGTTCCATGAAAAATAAAAGTTTTCAATAAATCTAGAAATAAGCTCTCACCTATCTTCTTCTCTAAAGGTGTAATGATGTGAGGCAAAGACTCTTCATCGTGGTAAGGGAAGTTATCAAAACTCTTGTGGCGTGCTCCAAGTGAGACAAAGTACAGAACTTGTGATTTGACATTGAAGTCAGCCAACACTGACATTTGCTTCAGGAATGGCATCATGAAATCTAGCAGTAAAAGAAGAAAACATAAATGTATGAGAGAATTAAACAGTGTTCATTCATCATAAAGGAAACAATATTACAATAGCAGAAAAAAGAAAATGGACTAAAAATGTTTTCAAGAGTGAAAGCTTATTGGGCAGCTAAAGAGCACTTTAGGTATTCCATAAAAATTTTCTTTCATTTGAACAAATAAATAGAATGATCTTCATCTAGGGTGTATACATTCAATTGAAATACTGAGATTGAATTGTTATTACAAAATATTAAGATGTACCAGATATAGCTTTCTTCACATCCCAATTGATGAGAACAGCCTGAGGATCTGGGATAACCAATGATATAAGAATATCATAAGCAGTTGCAGGAACTATTCTCCTCCGCCCCCACAAGTCTCTCCCCACCCTAGTAGGTGCTTCCATCGCATCAATTGTGAGTTTCATCGAACTCTCCTGTAGAATCCAATTTTGTAGCACTGCAACTAGCCTGATGTAATCTAGAACAACAATTTCAAGAGGGTTTGTACCTTCAATGTTTGTAAATCGAAGCTTCAGGGGTTGAATGATGATGATAGCATCGCTATTGAAAAGTACACTGGGTGTTCCTTAGAGGATAAGGCCACCCGGTTGCTTCTAAAAGCCACACAAATGCTCAACTTTAATAATGATTCTTTCTGATTAACATTTACAAATTAAATTAAACTTCGAAAAGAAAGATAAATGAACTAATTTTACATTTTAAATGAAAAACACTTGATGCTCACCTTCTCACAGGGAATCATTTCCTAAGATATTCACACACTTTGAAATTCTGCAATATTTTACAATATCTTCATATACTAAAAAAATTAATATTTATATTTCTTGAACAGGGAAACCAATTTCCTCTAACCTTGGTAGACACAAGTTTTTTAATGCTATCCCAGTAATTTTCCTTAAGATATTACTTAATTTGAATTATAGAGTTAAATTGCTTAGTTCATCTTCCCTTTACCCTAATACATAAATGTGAAAACTACTTTCTTCCTTTCTCTTTAATTTGTAAGCAAGGTTCAATTCTGTTATCTAAGTACCCAAAGTGATATTCTTTCTGCTTGAAATAGAAAAAATGAAGAGATAAAACTAAATGGGGGAAAGGTAACGTTTCAAGGAAGAATGCACCTAAATGTAACGGTTTATAGAAAGGATAGAAGAGAAAAATATATCCATATGACTTGGATTCAAACCCAGGTCTACCACTTTCAGGGCAGGCATATCCTTTAAACTACCATATTCCTCTTTACAGAGTACAACTGTCTTGGAACAGTCCTTTTAATGATAATATTTTAAACTTCTGTGTAGCCCTGACAGAACTTTGTTAAGGACCACATACTTAAAACTTAATATGTCATGTTGTTATGTCTAAAACAAAGCAATTACATAACAGCAACATAAACCCAGAATCATCGATTTAAAAACCCATATTATACATTATCCCACATACTTTTACATAAAACAGTGTGCTAAGTACTACAGGTATAGCTAAACCTAATATGATGCCAAATTGTGATTTCTCTGACATTTGAAACAAATTGTCATCTCATTCAAAGAGATATTTCAAAATCACTTGGTTTCAATTTCAACGTCTTAATCCAAGATATAGAACATTTCATTTCCTTCTTCTGTAAGGTTTTGAAGGCTTTGATCTCAGTTAATTTTTTTTTTTAAGAAATACTTTCCAAAATATATTTTAAATCACTAAAAATATCAAAATGATAAACATTATTCTGACAAAATTTTTGTTTTCTTTTATCTCATCACCAATCAATTTTTTTTAATGCTTCAAGAAGGACAATTCCCTTCCTCTCAATCTTTTTTGTAGGCAAAACCCATATTTTTAGTTCAACAGGAAAATGTTACGCTTTTCAGACGTTAACTCTGTAATCTTCCTCAAATTTGATTCTCTTAGGGTGGTATTCACAGTCCCACCAACTCTCTATCATTATTTGCAGTTTCATGTTCATAGTCATCCCACAATCTCTGATTCATGAATCAGAGACTGTTCTAATAATAATAATGATAATCTATGATTATTTTGCTGGTATTCATAGTCATTGAATAATCTACGATTATTTGGCAAGTATTCATAGTAATTGAAACTGTAATTATTTGGCTGAATAATCATCGATTTGTGAATTACGCAGTAGAGCTTAATTATTTGGTCTTCTTGTTATTTCAAGCGGAGTTCTACGTTATTGTGGTCAAGGGACACTCCGGTTAATAGTTATGTGTTGAGAATTGTGATAACAGCAATAGAATTTCCTTCATTATTGGTTGATGTCTTGCCTGAAAAAGCAGACAATATTGCGGTGAGATGAAGTATGATACTTACAAGAACCCTTTTATAAAAACCTCCACATTCAGGTTTTCACAAGTTATATTTATCGCGCACGAATACCGTTAAGATTACAACAGAAATATTATGCAAATGCTTATCATTGTTTTACCTCGCTTTAGTTATGCCATGTTCCTTTTCCGTGATCATGAATCACATTTACGCGTTGGTTAAAATCGAAAAAGTAAAGAACGCTTAGAAAATGACAGTAAAAGTTTCAGTTCGAATAAGAACCTTTTGCATGTAAATAGATCTTCCTATTCCAGGATGACACTCCAATGTGTTTTTTATTGAAAGATATTAATCAATTTTTATACTGTTTGGTTTGATAGGTAATGGACTACAACTATTTAGTATAGTAATGCAAAGAAACAAAATGGAGTGGGTAGATACATTTAACTAACTTGGTGTTCATATGATCTTCAAACACCATATTTTTACCAAAAAGTTTCACATTGAAGTAGGCTACATTAATTGTCCAAAAATCTTAATTTATAATGCTATTGTGGGGCCACACCTGAAATCCAGCTGTACACTATTGCCAAGCCAATTTTAAAATTCTATTTATTGCAATTAGAGCTAAGCAGTGTGTTCTGAAGGCCATACAGTAAATTACCAGATAAAATTTCAAAGGAATAAAAATGTTAACTTGTTCAAAAACACAATTGCAAATTATATCAAGGATATTAGGATTTTTCTGAGTTTTTCTTCTTCAAAGAAAGAAATAAATATACTCCAAAAACTCTCTATCCTAACCAAGAAACCGAATTTTACCATTCATGTCCTCCATTTTCGATGTAAATTTAAGAAAAATTAAAGACTTTGAGCACAGATCAACAAGTTTAAGGTGACGCAAAATTTGACTTTTATTTGGTAAAAATACTGAATTCGTTCCAAAGTAACACCTCATCAAAAAGAAATATGGCATTGATGAAATAACCAGCTACATATTTGTTTTTAAATCGCCTTATCTAAGACACATGGAGTTATTGTGAATCAGAAAACATATTAAATAACATTTACAACTAAAAATATTACCATTGTATTGACTTAAAATTTTAGGTTGCCTCAATTTCTCATACTGCCTCGAATATAACATAATCATAGATTATATCTGTCATTCACAAATCACAGATTCTAGCAAATAATCGTAGATTGTTTGGTGACTATGAATACTTGATTCAAACAATCAGAGATTTGAGAATAATCTCTGATTCCTGAATCTATAATTATTCAGCAAATAAGTATGAGACTATGAATACCACCCTTCTATGTCTATATGATTGTATGTAAATCAGTAAGAACACAATGCAAAAAATCCAAAGTTATTTTGAAAAACCTAGACTAAGAAAAGAAAAATATTTTCTTTGTAGAAAACTGAGAAATTTCACTCACTCAACTATTGCTCTCAAATTTAATTAAGCAAAACAAAGTGAAAATTTCACAACCATATCTACACTACGTAATCATTTTAAGAATTGCTAGCATTTAAGAGTAAGATAATACATCATATAATTCCCAACTTAAATATAAATAATAACTGAAAATTTATTTTTCATAAAATTTTAATTTTTCCTTATATCTCTGAGAAGTTAGATCATTCAATAGATGAAAAAAACAATGATTATTGTTTAAATACATATTTTAAGCATTTGTATTTTTAATTCATATCTTCTTTCATATAATTATAATAGAAAATATTTTCACCAAATATGATTTTATGAAAGAAGTTAATCTACTTCCCGTCTTCGTACGTAAATGAAATAAATGTTACGATATTATTTCCCAGTATCTGTTATATACAGTAAGTAAATACTTGGAGGAAGTTAACTTACTTGAATCACTAGCAAAATATATTGTTCTTCGACTTCCGACGACTACAGACGCCTCCGTAAGCCTCGCCATAGCTGGAACCTCAAGTAGCAAAATATGACCTCTCTCATAGGGATGTGGAAGTTCTGAACTGGTGTCAAGTTCGCTTAATTTGTGTCCTTCCCCAAGGACAGCTCTTTCGCGACTGCTCAATGAACGGCCGTGAAAATGAAGTGAAAAGATTCCTAGTTCACGAAATGGATTTCAGACTTTGATAAAAAGTAAGAACATTAGTGAAACCCTGTCAGTGCGTTTAATTAACACATCTTCAAAACAAATACAGCAATAAATAAATAAAATCATTGATGAAATACAAATGCTTCTTTCTATTTATGTACTAATATTTGGCTATAACATATACGTAAACTAGTCCAATAACATATATTTAAACTAGTTCATTTTTCAAAACCAGATGCCTGCCAATAACTCAAATATTTACCAAAGCCGGTAAGATTCATATCTGGATGGATTTCAGAGCAAAATGTACTTACTTGAAGATTTAAATGCATCTTGAAGATCTCGAACAATTTTTTGGCTTCTGTGTTCATTACCTGTGACAACCATTACCGTCACTTCTTGAGTTAAATGATCATCGCTCAACTCTCCAATTCTGTCATACGGCAGAGCAACACGATGTACTTTCGTGGTTTTCCACCATAACGGTATTCCTATTACTATTAGAATGAAAGCAAATCCTAATGCCGCCAGCATTCTTGCATCCTCTATTTGGGGTGGAAAGAAATAATTCAAGACTAGATAAGCAACATCAGTACAGTACAAAATAACATATTGTTTCCGATGTACCATCTTTGCGATCGTCCTTTTCTGGTTTCCTTTCGGCCATATCTACTTATATTTTGCTATCGAAGCTGCATCAATAAATTAGCAATACAACTTGTCTCTAACACGTTAAAGTGACTTCAAGAGATCCGTAGCTCAAGTGCTCTCAATATCCATCAGCAACTATTTCAAAAATTTCATAACATGAACCAACATGACAAATGATTATTAGTTCTTTAAGTACTCGCATCACGCGCAGTGACGCGCAGGATCACACAGCGCACCAGCGCACAAACCAGCACAAACAATCCTCACAGTAGGGCATCGTCTAAAAAACATCGAGTGGTCGAAGTTTTGATGTTTATAAAAGTACTCACCCAACTCACTCATTATCCATCGACAAAAAAATCGATGTATTGAGTGTTTTTCCTTTAAGATGGTTTGTACGAAATTCCACCTAGTCAGGATTTACTACATTTCCGATTATTAGCATTAATGTTTTATTTTGTCATTTAAATATTACGTTTACAAATATGAAAATTATAAAGGAAACATTAAAAACCGAATTTTATGGCATTTAAGGTTATTTTCATTCATAGCATAGTTTTCAAATAGATATGAACAGGAACGGATTTAGAGAAAAATTTCGGGGGGGGTCCGATCAAAAAATTTAAAAATAAAAAACATTTCGGCTTTCACAAAACGTGACGTTAGAATTGTGTTAGACAAATTCGAATATTTTCGCTAGTGATTGCTTATTAAATTGTTTGTTTATTTGCGTTATTTGAGTTTCATTTTCGAAAAATAGGCAGAAGTGATATTTCGGGGGGGGGGGTCCGGACCCCCAGGACCACCCCCCTGGATCCGTCCCTGGATATGAATATTGATATACAGTCCGTTATAACGAGAGCTGCCAGAAATCGGAAAAGTACTCGTTATAACGCATACTCGTTATAGCCGATTTCTTATTCTAAATGTCCGTCCTCTTGAATCCAAGGGCAGCGAATGCGTCAGAATGGAACTGCAGGGTTTTTAATTCTAACGCAATTCCTTCAGAATGCGTAAAAGAGTACGCTCGCGTCAAAAATATTATTTCACTGATTCATAAACCATAACCAAGTGTTCCTTTAACATAAAATGTGGATCATTATTGCTCAATATTCATAGAAAGTAATAATATATGATTATAGATAATCGTATTAGTTAAGATTTGGTGATGTACCATAATAATTATACTTGGCTTTCCAGTAGGATAAGTACTAGAGTACTACTACGTAACGAGAGTCATACTCGTTAGGCACGAGTTTTTCTCCGGTGCCGTCAATTCCTCAATGCACCTGTCGAGAGCAGAATTCCTTCTCCTCTACTCTCATACATCGTTTGTATATCGTCTTCCCCGACGGCAGCTCTCATCTTTCCTCTCTTGTACTCCAGGCACAAACAGAAACCTCCCCGTTCAACTCCCACCCTTCAAAGCCATGTCACCTCTCACTTTATACGTTACTAGGGAACGTTACTAGGGATACGTTGATAGGGAACCAAGGAAAAAGGAATTGGATAAACTATGAAAGAAGGAAAGGGATTTTTTTGAAACATTTTAACAAAGCAATATTACAATTGATGGCAACTTGCAGGTACGTACTTGCATCCTTTAGTTTAGTTTAGTTAAAATTTCGTTGTTCCAGTCAATTCGCATTAATATTTCCCCAAATGCTGAACTTAATGATAATTTCACTTTTCCAGAAACATTGAAAGTAGGGGAGACCGGGGCTGGTTGGCCGAAGGGGCAGGTTGGCCGAGTGTCTTTTTTAAAAAGACTTTTGGGCACAGTGGCAACATCTATAATGATTTTGGTGGAGTATTAGTTTTTCCATGTACTGACGTAATTTCAGGTGTTTTCGTGTTGCCGTTTGCACAGGAGCACGTTTTTTCTTTTTTTGACACTGGTGAGTAAATTTCTGTTCTTGTAAAGTAATCTTCGTAACACGAGTCAATTTCCATCCGATTTCAAAAAACGTGGTACCGCTGGAAAGGGTATTCAAAACCCTACAAAATGGTATATCGGTTTCCAGGGTAACTTCACTTTTGTTTTTGTAAACCGTGATTCTTCTCGAAAACATTCATTGGGGTAGGTTGGCCGAGTTTTGTGTGGGGCTGGTTGGCCGAGTTGTAAATTTAAAAAATCCAGGTCCATTAAAATAATTCTTAAATACCTATTCTGATGCGTGGATGACGAACAACCCTGGCAAAACAATGACCATCTACGACATTCCGGGAATCGTAGCCAGTGCATTTCCACTCGCCTGCACACCGAACAATATTCGAGCTGGTTTCAGAGTCTCTGGCGTGTGCCCTTTCAATCCTGAAATTTTTCCTCCTGAGGAGTTCCTGGCAGGATTTGTCACAGATCGACCCAACCCTGAACAAAACTCGCCCATCAGCATAGAATCTGCTGCAGATGTAAGCCTCCCTGAAGACGTCAGACCTCTCCCCAAGGCGAGTGCACGAACTGATTCGAAGAAGCGTCAAGATCGTAAACACCGATCGACCGAAATTTTGACCGATTCCCCAATTAAAGCAGCATTGGAAAAGGAGAAAAATGAAAGCAAACGTAAGAGTTATCTTGCAGAGGAAAAGAAAGCCGCGAGAGCTATGAAAGTGTTCACTTAAGCTACCGAAACTAAGTCTAAAAATGTTAATTAGACTAAAAAGTAAAGAGCGGAGTTTTTTTACATACCTACATATTAAAAAACTATGTACACTAACTTCTTTACACTAATAAATATTTTCCATTGATGCATTCGATATTTTTCACTTATTTTACAAAACTCGGCCAACCTACCCCGGCCCTGGGGTTGGTTGGCCGATTTTTGGTGACGCATTTGATTGTTTATAACTTTTTCCCTGATTTTTTGTCATAAATGAAAAATTCACATATATGCTCAAGGGTTGTATCTTTATGACAGAGTAAACCGTATTTTAAAAAATCAAACCAGAAGCGACGAGTCCTCGTGGGCAGACGCCGATAGAGACGCAAACGCTACGGCTCTTTATTTAATTCAGTCTCTGGTGGGCGATAATTATTTAGAAGACATAGCGAATGGAAATGAAAAGGAAGGAATCAGCCGAAAGGCCGTATTTCGAAACCTGACGAATGGTCGGAAGCTGAAAGAGAGAGGAAATTCGACGATCCCGAAGGGCAGAGAAGAAACGAAGACCAAAAGGGGCAGGCAAGGATGGTAAAGTGTTTTGCCTGTGGGGAATGGGGACACATTTCCAGGGAGTGTCCCGAGAAGAAGTCCCGTATGGAGAGCATGGATGCAATGAGGCCGAGGGCGGCGTATGTTGCACAGGAGCCAGAGCCGATCGTTCTTTGTGTGGTGCGCTGCCACAGCATCCGTGCAAATTCACTTGCCGACGAAAACCAGTGGTTCCTGGATAGCGGAGCGAGCCACCATATCACCCCGAACAGGGAGAAGTTTGTGACGTACGAGGAAGGAAATTTCGGGCTGGTAGAGGTAGGAACTGGGAGGAGAGTGCCGTCGGTTGGCCGGGGGAACGTCGAACTGCAGGTGCTGCCCAGGTTTGGAGGGAGCAAGGTGGTACTAGCGGATGTGTTGCATGTGCCGGGGATAACGGTGAATTTGCTGTCTGTAAGGAGGATAGAGAACCGAGGATGCAAGATAGCTTTCAAGGATGGCGAAGGTGCTATCACCATCAAGAATCGGTTGCTTCTGCGCGCAATCCATGAGGGCGGAATCTATCGAGTGGAGACAGAGCCCGTGCCTGCCCGAGGTTTCACGCACAAGTCGGCGGTAGCGGACACCCCGTGGCATCAGCGATTCCGCCATTTGCAGACTCTACCAAAAGCCGCGACAAATGGAAGGACGAGCGACTGCACCGTCTTCGCCGAAGGGAAGCTGAGGGGGAGAATGTTCCCTACGCCGAGCGGACAACGAACATCAGACGTGCTGCAGATCGTCCACTCCGATATCGGTGGGCCGATAAAGCCGAAGTCGTCAGGGGGAGGAAAGTATATCTCGACCTTCACTGACGACTATTCTAGAGACGAAGAGGTAATGAGCAACCAAGACGACGCTGATGTCATAGCCATCAGTGATGATACCAATGAGGAGCCGAGGGCTGAGCCGATAGGTCCAAGAGGATGTAGCCGGACTCTCCAGGAAGAACCTGCTGGAATTGAGCATGAGGAGCCACAACCATTACGGCGATCGACGAAGGTGAGGAAAGCAACACCGGCATGTCCATGCTGTAATTATCACACCGTATTTTCCGTGGGTGTTCTGTCTACTGACGAGAACGATGATCCTAAGAGCAATCGGCAAGCCGTATCCAGGCAAGATGCACGTAGATGGGAGGAAGCTATGGAAGAGGAGATGAGCCGATTACAGAAGAATGCTACCTGGGATTTCGTGAAGCGGCCTAAAGACAGAAAGGGAATACCAGGCCCTAGAGTTTAGGAATGTGTGCCTCAGCTAGGACTTAAGTGATTTTTTTGGTTGATTTTAGTGAGATTATTTCGATTTTGGGTATGTTTTGAGAAGAAAATTATTCTAACAAGGGGGAGTGTCAGATGTTACGAAATAGATGTGTGTTAAAATAATTTTGTTTGAGATGCTTTGTGAAATGATGTGATAGATATTTAAGGGTTGGTAACTGGGCGTAATTTTTGGTGTTGTTTGGTTGAGAGCGTTGAGAGGGCGCGGTCGCCTTGAGGGACTGATAAGGACGTGTGTAGGGAGTGCCGACGGAGGTGATATATCCATCATCATACATCGGGGTTTTCCTTAATTTAAACTCATAATAACCTAAATATACGCTACTTGACAATTTGGTGCCAAGGTTCGAATGAAAACAAATCCCACAGGTGGATGACAATAAAATGGAAACTTGATTCATACTGCTGACTAGAGGGATCATCACCGAAAAGGAACAAGATATAAGGCGATAAGATATAGGAGACGTGAGGGACAGAGGGGATAATGAAACTCGTGAGACGTCTTCGATTACGAGATATGCTACCTACAAGACAAATATAGAACCGTGGCACTCGTTATAACGATACCTCAGAATTTGATCACTCGTTATAACGGACTTCTACTGTAGTAAAATTTGTATCTTACAAACTTGATAGCTTCGGCAACGATTGAAATTATCGACTGAAGAACGCATGATACGAATTAGGAAATTAATTACAAGTGTTGTATATTGTACAGGCATAAAATACATCGCTGTGTGCGTATCATTCCACTGATGGTAGTAAGCGTAGGAAAATGAGGTAAACATTTGTCACACGGTTTTTACCTTTTAACGTGTGTAGGGAAACAAGTTATTACTTGTTTCCCTACACACGAATGATTGGTGGCATAAGTGGGGAAGGTTCATTTGTATTCTTAAAAAGTGTTTGCGACACGAGGCCGTTTGCATGCAATAAAGAAAACAAATCAGACAATATAATGTATTGCAGACCGTACGTATACACAATAAAAATGTTTGAAATAGACAAATAAAGTTGAGAGCTGGCTCTGTTGGGGTTCGGCGGAGAACAGCCCGCGAAGAGTCCCCGAATCATTCTGCCGGTCCTCTGCCCCTCCGTCCCTCTGCTCCTCTCACCGTCTTCTGCCATGATGCATGATGGGTAAGGTAAGGTAAGGTAAGTAGGAATAACGAGGGAGATTTAAAATTTCTAAACAGGGCACGTCGGCCGGAACAAAAAGGCTTGTGATACTCATAAGCAATGCATTTGTTGGTCAAACAAAATTGCAATCTTTTACTACTCGCTCCTTTTCTAAAACATCGGTGCGATGTTGAGTGTTTTGAAACATCAAATTGATATTCCACTCATTTTCTTACCACTCGATGTTCCCGATGTATTGGCAAAAAAAACATTGAGTAGTCCGATACATAGATGTCGATGTGGCATCCCTACCTGACAGTCAGCCAACACCTGACAAATATATATTATATATAGACGCTTCTCCGGATTCATTCATCTGTCATATGAGTAAAATGCTGCTTGCATACTGCAAGCAAATATACATACATGCAAAGTGCAAATATCTATCTTCACAGTAAAGACTCCGAAAGAATTATGAAAATTTAATCAATATGTTTTAAATGGAAGATATGTTTACCATCCCGCATTGAACCTGTCTTTCTGGCGATACTTCCTATGCAGCACAACAGAAGATCACCATCTCTTACTATGCGTGAAAATTCAAGCAGAAATATTGGTTGCAACTGCCTCAAACGACGTCCTACTTTTCCCTTATGTTCCTTATGTGAGATATTTTTTATATGCTCTGGCATCGAACCTAGGAACAGCATGGTCTTACCTTATATTTTTCTTAAATGGAGTCTTAATATACATATAATAGCTAAGCAAAAACTTCCCATCATTTCCATAAGAGCATCAAAAAAATAATGAAATACTAATCCAATGTATTTTAAAAGGGAGATATATTTAACGCCTGGTATTGAACTCGGGTCTTCCTGGCAATACTTTCTATGCAGCACAACAGAAGATCACCATCTCTAACTATGTGTGAAAATTCAAGCAGAAATATTGGCTGCAACTGCCTCAAACAACGTCCTACTTTTCATACATAATCCTTATGTGAGAAAATTTATTGTGCTCTGGCATCGAACCCAGGAACAGTATGGTCTTGCTTAAATTTTTTTCTTAAACCTTTTCTTAATATGAAACTTCTAGCTAAGCAAGAACTTCCTATCATTTCGATAAGTGCATCAAAAACAATAATGAATAACTACCCCAATGTATTTTAAATACAATATTTTTGTATCCTCCAAGCATCGAACCCAGGGCATTTTCTTCGAAAGTAATTTATGTTTTTGATAGATCATGACTATGTATGTAGGCTCCTTGAGTTGTGATTCTCTACCTATCCAGAAAGTATTTTTTAGAAATTCCCAAAAATCAAAGCAATAAATTTAAATGGGAACAATCGGGATTTTGGGGCCTTCTGGCATCAAAGCCATGGCACTGAGTTCAAATCTTTTTCCCGGGGGTTTCACATTAGGGCCAATAACCTGTAAAAATTTCAAGTCAATGATGTTTGTGGTTTAGCCTGTGAATTAATATCCTATCTATATACCTATATTCTTATTTATATGAATGAATACGGAGAAGGAATTTTATATAATAGATACGAGTAAAATGTTGTTTGCATACTACAAGCATATTGATAAAAAAATGTACCGTCAACATTATATCGGGAGGGTCTTCAAAAGAAAAAAATTTTGAAAATATTCTTAAAATTCGTTGCAATTTATCTGTCCGGCATCGAATAGCCAATATTTCTGTTTGAGTTTGCACACTTAGTTAGAGACGGTTTGAGAGTTCTTCTGTTGAGCTGCATAGTAAGTATCACCAGGAAGACCTGGGTTCGATGCAGGATGGTAAACATATCTCCCATTTAAACATATTGATTGAATTTTCATAATTTTTATTGGTCAGTGTAGATGTGCTGGTATGGCTGAAGTAAGGCTGCTTCCATTTTGCATGTAGGCCTCTAACCATAAAACAAGAGCATGTTTTGCTATTTTATTGGTCTTCTCTCTGTTACCAAAATCTTCTAAGCCATCTATGTGATCATGGTATCTATCAAAGCACAAAATTGTCTTAATACTCATCTCATCAACAAAATCAGCCATTTCTGATAAATGGATGGATAGGCGAGTTTCAAATCTGCATTTACTCCTGTTGCAAATGGTATCTGCTGCAATAAGGTATGGAGGGTTCTTTTACTGGGAAGAGGAACAATTGTTCCTCTTCCCTTCCCGATCCTTTAAAGGACTTTAACAATGTTTGGACTTTTTTTTATATAAGTGAAGAGCCATGATTTTTTCGTCAGTGGTCCACATCCTTCCCTTAGGTTTTTGACAGCTATTCTCAGTCGCTTCTGGAGGAACTGGGTGATTGAGGAGGGTAAATTTTGCTCTAAATGTTCAACAAGGGTATCACCATGGAAGAAGGAGGTGGACCTTGTTCCATGGTATCACTACGGAATTTCAAAATATTTTGGTGGTTCTTTCTAAGGGCTATAGACATTCTTCTTAATTTTGAATTGGATTTTCTTTGAGACCAGATAACAGTAACCATTTTCTTTTTACAGGGAATGAGATCTACCACTGATGTCAAATTTAGACGCTCCAAAGGAGAAAATCTGCAACCTTTAAAGTCATACCATAAAATTTAACCCTCCATCCTTAATAGGTTTGCTAAAAGGAAAATATTGATTCATATGTATCCATACATCGGAATTTTAGCTTCAGGACGACAATGCATGCATACGGATGGATCATTAACACTTTGAGATATTGATACAGTAACACTCTTGGAATATTAAAAATGCCTTTCTTTTGTTGCCGAAAATTGATGGAATCGTATGCTTGGGTTGTCAACTGAACTGTTGCTGAATAGCCTGACAGCGGATGGCTGCGATTTTACTTGACATCAACATACCATGTCGTTTCAGCCAATCATGTATGCATGCAATGTGACATCACCGAACTTTATACACTGATTCTCTGATAATGTTCCAAAGTATTTATCCATTTATTAAAAATTTAGAATATTACTACGGTTTTCTGACATTTTATAATGATAGAGAAAATGTTTAATCATTTATTTATTATCATGTTTTTGTGATAGCATTCTGTGAATTCAATTCAAATAAGTGCTATGCATCGTCATCTCTTTTTGATATTTTGTACTAATTGTAAGACTTAAGTTGTGACGTCTTTCTGGGACTATCTCGGCTCTTCTGCTCTCTTACGGGCGCACGAGGTGAAGGTAGCATTTATTAGTTAAATATGGTTATGGCACTAACAAGTCTTGTAAGTCCACAAAAATAGTCACAGGGAGTTTATGTTCATGTTCATGTTTTATTTTCGATAATAAAAGGAATCAAGAGGACGTAGAGAAAAAAATCAAACATGATCGTTAAGTGAAAGGTTCATTTAAACTGTCTGAGTCCATTTCTTAGGATAGACAAGCTCCTGAGTCATGAGAGGAAAATAAAACCCCAAAAATACATGTAGTTAAAGGGGAGCTGGAGAAAAGTGCAACCCATTGCTCTGCGGGTTGCGTTATTTTTGGCTTCACTTTTCTGCCGGTAGACTCTCCCTGTGCCAGCTACATTACCTAGTAGTGCCACCTACCGTCAAATATTGGTACCATTCCACGGCACGAGTTTAAGGAGGAATATTTTTAAGGGAAGAATTAACCATAGCAGAATAAAGTTGAAAAGTTAACCAATCATGCCTAAGGTTACTTAAACTACTTTTTTCTGATTTTATTTCATTCTCCTAGTTATTTAATAATTCGATCTTCATACTAATATGGTTATGTTCTGTACCAACTCAATTTATGCTATAATTTTATGATTCAAAAGGAAATATTTGATATTTCGATACTTAGTACCATATATAGCAATGAATTAGATTCATGAGTCTTTGAGTTATCAATAAAAACCATTGTGTCAAGTCTTTCAGATTTTTTTGCATTTTTTACATATATAGACATCCGCTTTAGTCTATATTTAATGCTAATCTGCCACTACCCATATTAAATTTACAGAAATAAATTATAGGTAAATTTTCTACTGTGGGTGCATTGAAAAATTGTATTATAGTCTGAAAAAATTGTACGTCATCATTTAATTAATAAAAACCAAGAAGTATGTGACAATTTAATACCTATTTTATGTCTCCAGTAGGAGAAATACAATGAGAATACTGATATAGATCCTATATTTTATATTTTGTTCTCTACTTCCTGTAGAGGGATTTACCTACATCAGCTCTGGTAGAATATACAGCATACAGAAGCCATAACAGGGCCTAGCAACATCAGTCTAAATACATAAATATACAAATGACAACACTGCAGATTATGAATTCAATCTAGACAGGAAAATTTATCGGTGAAGGTGTTAGAATTTAGTTTAAGTTATGCTACTGTGTAATGAGTTTCATTTGTTGATATCTTTCTCAAATGTATATTACATACAGAAGAAATAAGTTGATAATCACACAATTTTCATCTGATGAATGATGCTAATTCATTTGGATTGATTCTCTTCAATTTTAGCTCAAATTCCTGTGTGTGTGATGACTACCATCAACTTGAATCACAAATTTTTCCCATCTTCAATTTCTCTCAACTCTGGAGGTCGACCTAACGTAAATACTCAAATCAGTCAGCCCCAAATTGAACCTCAGAATGGCATTCAATCACCAATCAATAACTTTCCCTTTTCTAATCCTGAGAGTGTTGCTCAAGTGACTCCCATCCCTCCTATTGCCTACAGCCAGCAAAGTACAGCAGAAATTTCAATAACAGGCCAAGTCCAACCAGTTCTCTAGGATCTCAAGGTATTCCATATTCATATACTTTTTTAAGGCAATCTCGTTGTCTAGGATATGATTGCTTTACATTGAAATTCATTTTTTCTATGAAGAGCTTCAAAGCATGAAAGATACTTCATCAGGTTCTTTAAATAATTTTTAATCAAAACATTACATAACTGAGAAAATGTTTATCTTTGTAGATAAATGTGGAAAACCATTAACAAGCAACTTTTTGGTGGTCATGGAGAAGATGTAACAAAGAGAGGTGAATGGTGAATTTCTGATTTTTGCAGTGAGAAATAGTCTTTACATAGTTTGACACTCTGTTATGAAAGTATAGCCAATTAAAATATATACATTGATGCAAAAAGCTATCCCTTAAAATTTAATTTCAGCTGCTCATAGTACCAAGTACAGTGGTACATGACTAACAGCAGATAAAATACTACTTTACCTGGGAAAATTCAACCTCAACTAATGGTCAGAAGATGGTTCACAAACAAGTGAAGTGAAAAATGTTTTTGCGTATCCTCAAATTGAAAACTTGGAGTAGTAAGTGATATACAGTAATTTAAAAAATTATATTATTTTCTATGAATTTATAAATATTAGATTACATTATGAATGTGCAAAAATAATAACATAAAACAGGTTCAAATGCGATTTTTCTTAGAAAATTCTAAATAGCCTCCCTTCAGAAAAGTATTATTTGGAGTTGCTATATAACCAGATAAAAGTTTTCTTGTTAATACATTTTTCCCAAAGACCTATAAGATAAAAATTCAAAAAGTTTTAGAATATGATGCCTACAATTAAATAGTATGACATTTAAGTGGCTAATTTATAAAGTCGTTAAATTTAAAGTGTTCCAAAAACAGCAATAATGTCTGAATTAACTCATTTCTGCCTGGAGAATGATAAAGGGATTTTCATTCATATTGTTAGGGGGATCTCTTAACACCTGAAAGCATCTCAGGTCTCTGGAGACATGAGAAATACATTTTTGAAAATTTTTCCTTCAATTCTTTTTGGAGGAATTGAAACTTAATGTATTCCTTTATGTAAGCACTTGGGGTCTTAGGGGATCCCGTACTCTATGTTGTAAAATGTTTATCACTCTTACGACAGTGTAGTTCGAAGTCCAGACAAACTCAGCTCATTTAGCACACCACTGTAATACCTTGTAGTTGTTTTCTATGTCTATACACCTCGATTTTCAATTTTCTCATTGTCTCACATTAATAGCATTGTTTTCATCCCAAATCTTGGTGGAATATGATTTCAGCTTGTAGCATTAGCAGAAAATCAGTAATGTAACTATCTACAACAAAGATTTTAAATAATATTTATGAACTTTTGAGTGATTTATTAAAAAACATTCATATATTTGATACTATAATAAAAGCTAGAACACATTTTGTCAACTACATATATTCGATGATATCAACATATGAAATCTGCAAGGTCAAGAAAATAAATTGGCTCCCTTATGTGAAGTTGCCAATATGTTTGCAGAAAATTGTCAAAAAGCTCATGATGTGTCAGCATTTAGGACCATCGACCAGCAGCCTGTGTCCTTCTGTAGACGATGCTCTTTCAGAGTCTATATGCCAAGGAAACGCAAGATGCCAAGGAAACGCAAGAAGTAAGGAATCAAATTCATGGTATTGTTCAATGCAGAATATTTTTGTTGTAATTTTGATGTTTAGCTTGGAAAGGTTGGCAATTTCTTTACAAATTTTTCTCTTGTATAAGAATGTATGAAGAAGAAAATAACAATGGTTAAAATTGTAAGAAAGAATGGAAATGGCTTTTGCCCTTCTCTACACCCTGATGTCATATATAGCAAAAGCAAATAAGTGTGTCATACTTTAGTCGTCCATGCATCAAGAGCATAATATTTCAGGTTAGGAAATTAGTTTCAAGCCTTCAATAAATTTGTTCAATAGTACTAAAAGGATTCGAGTTTTTATATTAGATAAGCTAATTTGTGACTATTTCTGTGCCAGAGCAGTAAGAAGGTGCCACTCTTTTAAACACCCTTAAGGTACGAGCATACAACGCCCTTATTATTTGGTGAAGAATAATAACTTTTCAAAGCAAGTATGCGGAAGTCCAGAAAAATATTTTTCAATACCTTACGAATGGCACTAATCATAACATAACAATTACTACATCATATCATAACATAACACACAACATTGACAGACAAGTCAGATGTTTGAAAACACAAGAAGGAAAAATTACCAGAAAACCATAATTTGGAATATTGAGTTGACAGGCAGAAAAGCTTCTACAGTAAGACAGATTGCAGAAGAAACTAAAGGTGAAAAAAGGAAGAGAGGTAGAGGCAGCATCTGCTCTTGTGCAGACAATAAATGCACTTCAACATGTGACAAATGAAGCAGTTTTGTATGCAAGAACCATGCCATGAAAGAGACTCATGAGCATTAATTGCATTTCCAACTCATGCGCATGAAACTAAATTAGAATTAACTGACTGAATTTTATTTATTTATTGTTATTTTTTGTTTTATTCAAATATTAACTTTGAAAAATATTTCATTTTAATGCTAAATTAAGTATTTTATTTTTGGAATGTAAACAATTTTTACACTAAGTATTATTCTTATTGAACATTCATCCATATCTTTCATGCATGATAAATTATATTACTAGATATCAATTTCAAAAGTCTGGGTCTTCTGGGAAGCTAACATCAGAAAAGTACTCACTTTACCTCCTGAATAATATGCTTCATACAATGAAATCCTATCATTTATTTTTTCCTCTCTTAATAGGTCTCACAGTAAGTTTAATGAAAAATGAGTAACAATTCAATCAAATCGACCCTTCACAAAAACTTCCTTGGCCTTATTACTCATGAAAATACATGAGAATTCTTGCAGATATAATTCTGATATTGTCTTCTAACATAGTAAAGTGATAGGTTTACTTATTTTAAGTGAAGCACTTAAAACTACACATAAATAGTCAATATCAATACTGCAAAATGACAGTGAGACACATATATTTTGACTTTACAAAATTTTAACATGAATTCTGATTTTTGCATAATTATTATAAAAAGGTATAATGATGCTTTACAATGCTGATACGTATTCATATCAAATTCACAACAGGATTCATATGAAATGGAAATCATTAATCTGATAATCATATTTACCTTATTGAATTAATGCAGTTTATTAAAAAATTATCTGACTGAAATAGACACTTAAGAAAAAATATATTATATGGGAGTTATATTACCTGCAACATGTAAAGACCCTTGATTTTACATTTTACAATTCCAGGTTGCTGGATAGGGATTAGATGAAAATAACAAGCTCTCATCTGCAGTCCCAAAAACTGTTAAAATGCCAATTGTTTTCCAAGAAGAATGTTTAAGATCTGGTCAGAGCTACACTATATTAACTCCTACCCGTACATTTTGTGCAGGCTATAGGAATGGTAAGGAGCCCAGGTGATTGTTTACCTGCAATAACGAGTGTTAGAATATCTATTATTTTTAGAAAGAATAAACACAATGTATTCAATTCCACAACTTTTTTAAATTCCACCACACACACGACCGGTTTCGACTCACACCGGGTTTCGACTCACGAAACAGGTCGTGTGTGTGGTGGAATTTAAAAAAGTTGTGGAATTGAATACATTGTGTTTATTTTTTGCAGTAATGGAATTCCAAAAAGTGACGGCTGCTACCATTGATTTTATCAATTATTTTTCTTTTTGATTGGTTAACAGCATATTAGGAAAGGTTTACATATCTATGTATATGAGCACACATTAATGCATATATACATACGCACACATATGTAGTTTTCCAGCTCAGTTAACACGTCCTCCACACTGAAAGATCAAGAGAATCAAAGAGTAGATGCAAAGTACAGTAGAACCTCAATTTTACAAAGTTGAAGGGACCCAAAAATTTGCGCTTTGTAAAATTCGGGCTTTGTATATTTGAGGTTTTCTTTCAAGCAATTGAAATCTCTACAATACCAATCCAGGTTCAGTAACACAGTGCATAAAGTTAAATTGGATTGAAAGGAAGTTAATATTTCAATAAAATGAATTATACATCCAGTTTAATGTTTAATACAACAGAAAAAATTCTTAACTAATTACTTTTAAAAAAATCATAAATAATTTTTTTTGTTTTTTGGAAGTTTCAATGAAAGATGAGGTGATTTTTTCATTTAATCAGTTAATACCTGAAAGGTAATAATTGAATGAATCAGGTACACCATCAGTAAACATTTGAAAATTGTGAAGCACTTTTATGGAGTGTCTTAATTCATCCCTTGTAGGGGGGGAAGGTGCTTCTGGGTCATCTTCATAGCTTGTAGAAGAGCTATCTAAGTTCACTTCATCCTCATCTTCTTCGTCTTCATTTAATTCACTGCAGTTATACGTTATCACATGAGAGTCACACTTGGCATATGACTCAGCACGAGAGGATGCATCTGGGATGTTTTGATTTAGTTGTGCCATTTCTTTACTAAGGAGGTCTTGTGGTGTGGAAACCTCCACTAACTTCTCTGTCTCTATAATTGATGTATCACCAAAACCAGCTGATCTCCAGCAGTTGGAAATAGTGTTTGCAGTGACACTGTCCCATGCTCTTGCAATTCCTCACACAGCATGGAGCAATGTTCATGGAGGCACATCTTGCACATCAGAGGCTTGATATGCAACTAATGTATGCGTACTAAAGCTCGGCTTATAGAAAGCTAAACTCTGCTGGTCTAAACTTGTCAAATAATTATGAGGATGAAGTCAAACTAATTTCTGTTACAAATAAGAGTCACAAGCTCACTCTCAGGAAGAAAACAATATATATCACATGTAATTCTCTGTGTGCACTATAGTAGAAGCAGTAGTAGTAGTAAGCGCTTTGACAGCTTAGGTCATTTTGCCCAACTGCTCCCACCAGGATTTGAAATCAGAACTGATTCCTCATGAGTCACGAGCGGTATACCCACATGGCTCTCCAGGAGCCAATGTGCAGTATATTTGCTTCAAATTGAAAGGATTTTAAAATTAGACTACGATTATACTGATTCTCTTTATAGCATAGACCTTATTTCAAAGCCTAGGAGACTCACTTATGTCAAAGTGAATGAAACTCACAGCCATGAATTCCAGGAAACTAGCTCGTATATATCTTAAGTCATTTAAGAACTTTACTTAAGTTAATTTGAAACTCCCTCTTTTTATATGCGTTCTAATCAGTTCTAATACGCTGACATTTTGCGGTGATTTTCATAAGGTAAGGTAATTAAGGTTATTTTAAATTCTTATTTTTTAATTTTAAAATTTTTTTTTCTTATTATCTTTGTCCAATGTCATGTAAACTCTAGGCTTCTGATTTTTTATTCATTCTCAACCTTAATGTATTTAATCGTTTTGTTATTTTTGAAATATTGTATTCGATTTGATTGCTTGTAGTGAATGTGTATTGTCTTTTTGTCCTAATTTTCATCTATTCTCTGCTTGTCTTTCATAATTCTTTTATTCTCCTTCTTCACAAAATACAGTTTTCTATCTGTAGGCTTCGCAGGTTTTTCACACTATCCTTCTTGTGAGTGTTTTCCTGCAGTGGACATTTTTTCCTGAGCCCTCAGCTTAGGATTTTTAAAATCCACATACTAGTTTTCTTCGTGTACTTTTGCAAACTATCTCTTTTTTTCTGTTTCGCATATGACGATAGGTTAGGTGTAAGAAGAGTTTCTAGTCTCAATCTCGCCCGAATAAAGGCCATTTATTATTATTATAATCAGCAACTTCCGGTTTATCATTATTTCATGAATAACTCCTAAACAATCAGTTATACAAAAATATGTTTCAAGCCAAAGTTATAGTAAATTTCATTTTTTAAAACTTTTATAAATAATAGTATATACCTATATATCAGATTAATGGAGATATTTTGCAAATACGGAAACGGGCTTCGAAAAGTAAAGCTCGACTTCCGGTTAACCGATTTACTCCAAAAACTAATCAACTCTGACAGCAACAACCACAGTACTGTATATGAAGTTTGGTATTGATATGACTAATGGTTTTTTAAGTTAGAGTGCCCACAAACACAGACACACATACATACACACTGATTTCATTCCAAAAATGGTCAAAACGTGTTCTAGGGACCCCAAAATATGTATTCCCGTTGAAATCTCGAAGTAGATTTTTTTCATATAAACAATACTTTCTCTATACTACGCATATAGAGAAAGTAAAAATGGGAAGGAAAGGTATGAAGTGAAAAATAAAATTATATTCCCAGCTTCAGGAGATGGAGGAAGAAGAGCTATTCCGTGAGCAAGCCCGTAATGCAAAGTACAGCTTTTCTTCATCAGTGGAAGACAGTTTGAATGATCAAATGATTTCAAGACAGGAAACAAGAGATGATGGTATCGTCAAAGGATCTTATTCATACAGAGATGGATATTTTGAGCGCACAGTACGTTACGAAGCAGATGAAAATGGCTACAGAGTTGTAAGGTGAGATATTCAATTCCAGATTACATCCAACTTATAAAAGTGAAGGGAATAGTTATTTGGTATTAAATAGTCAAATATCTATTTTATCAAATTGAATCTTACAGTTTACTTAAAACCTATTGGCTTAAAGAGCCAGCCGCTGCTTTTATTTAAAGAGCTTCTTATTCTCCTTTTCTGAGGCATTAACAAACATCAATTAATAAATAAGTTTTTTATTAAATGATGCTTTTCATAAAAATAAAACGTATTTTGCAGCTATATACAAAAAATGTAAGCCAATGGGTTGATACAGTTAATTTAATCATTACGTGGACTGAGTCTACAATTAAATAATTCTTTATACTGAGGAAAGAGGGGAGACCTGATCAAACTTGAATAAAGACTCATTTGCTTTGAGAGGTATCGAAGGCAGTGTATGAATTTCTAGATTCAGTGGGGAAAAACGCTCTTCTCTTTTAATACTTCATATTTTTCAAACTGTTGCCACATCTTGATGAATAGAATATTTGTCCTTCAGTATCAAACAGTGGCAATGTATCTTTCATTTACTTTTGTTTCAACCTTCTTTATGAATGTAATAATAGTATAGCTACGGATGTAAATATGAATACTGCTGGAAATGGTATTCATCATGGTCATTCCATATGGATTTATTATGAAAATATTTGTATATAAGGTCACTGTCCTGCATCTTTGAGGAATTGTACACTCACAGTCTGCACCCCATTCTGGCTCAGTAAGGGCTAACTCCCTCAATGTTGGCTAGTATACTTCATCCTTATTCAGAACTAATAATAGCCAATTTTGGTGGGATTCCAAACAGTTTTTAGAGAGAATTCATAGATAGACATATCAAATTTATCTGCATCACATTCTATAAACTAATGTTGAAAGATTTGGATGCAATTTTGTATGATGGCACTACGACTGAAATTAAAGAGATAAAATTTTGTCTGGATATCAGAATTATCTAATCTGGGGAGGAGAATTACAATTGAAGTTGCAATATTGAAGAAAAAAATGTTTCTGGCGGCATAAATGACTGATTGGTTTGGTATCATGAGAGGGTCTGGGAAACATTTTTATCACAATTGTAGACATAAAATTTTAATAAGATGCAACAAAGTAATTTAGATAATATGTCTGATGAATTTTTAACTGTGAACATTACTTCTTTTCTATGTCCTGATTTTACAGTGATGAAACAATAGCCATTGGCGATGGACCAAAACCTGATCCTAATGGAAAGGCATTTGTCAAAAGCGATTTTGGAAATGCTCAAAGCGAATATGCCATCTCAGCTGATGATTTGCAAAAAAAAGATCAGACTGAAAGAAGTTTAGAAAGAGAAGGAGAAATTTTTTCACGAATTAAAAATCAATAATGTAATTATATGTATTTATATATAATGTATGCCATGTATTATTCGGTTAACTTCAATTCATTTACTATGAATATATTTAGTTATATATTTAAATAAAAATACTTCATGAGGATGGAGGCTTATTTACTTTATCTGGAAAAACTTAAATTATTTCCTTGTTATGTGTAACAGAAAAGATCCGTAACAAAATCATGACTTACTTATACAAAAGATATCAAGTTTATCATATGTAACAGAAATAATTGGAATTTGCAAATTTTGCAGTGTAATTTTTATTTACAAATACTGTAATAGACTAACCAATCAGCAAGTCAAAAGACATTAAAACTTACTAGCAGAAAAAAATTGGTGTCTCAGATAATTTCCTAATTTAATAACGGTTAACGTAGACTAGATGTGGAAAACATGCAGCCACATAAACCCTTTGCCACTATTCATTGCAGTCTATGTTTTATTTCTTAAATTGAGCTTCATATTCAAATTATTTCATTACCCATTCTCTTATACGACTTGGTGAATGTTGAAGTCAAATCATACTTAAATAATTCATATTCTTTGAGAGTTAATTCAGAAAACTTAATTCTGTTATTAATCTTTGCGAATAAATACAAACCATCACTAAATGCAAGTTCAAGCATGGCTTGCAAATTCACATGAATCTTTAGGTGTGATGGTCCATAAAAATGTTCTCATCACTGGCAAAGACCGAAATTCTATAAAAAAATGCTTGCATTTTTCTAGGATATTTAAACATATATTCTAAGCAATACATCCCCCTAAATTGCAGTGAAAGATCATTACTAGGCTAATGATATATGTACTGTAAACTGTAATATCTTATACAGATATCAGTTAAGTGGATTGTACTTCTCAAATGGACAGACTGATATTACAGAAATTATATTTAAATCATGAATGTGATTAAGGGCAGGGGATTGGAGGCTAAAAAACTTCAACTGAATCAAATATTGGAAGAAAAAAAGCAAAACTACATTAGGAATAATGAAAGAGATTTATGAAATGAATTGGAGGTTATGAATTGAAAAAGATAAGGAAATATCAAATCAATTTGATAATGCAAAAATATTAGAAACTTGTCTGCCATGATACAATGATGACTTTTTCTACAATTTTAAAGAATTGAAAAATTTTTAGAGATTATTCCAGATCTTCAGTGTGGGAATTGCAAAATCTCTTCAGCTACATTTCTGCAATACATAATTTCTAAAATATAATTGATACTAAAAGTTAGCAAATTAAACTTTATGGTAAAGGGGAGCAGAATAATTATTTGACAGAAGCAGAAACCAGAAAATATAAGAATTATGAGCCTATATTAATATTTTTTAATATATAGCTCAGGAAATAACCTTACAAACAAGCATGCTAACTAACTTACAAAAAATCACCTTTTGAAATACATCTTCTAAGACAGCTGCTGATCATTCAGTAACATATGAGATTTATGGCATTATGGAATTTAACCCACCGACCCTTGTGTTAGGTTGAAATATTCAGCCACAAATTCTCGTCCTTTATTTGATTTAAAACAGTTAAAGAGTTGAATACAATCTTTCCTTAACTTTATGCAATAAAATAATACTCAGAGGCTTTCAAATTTCCAGAATGGTTACCTGGTTGAAATAGATGGCTAGGTTAATGGAAACACATACGATGAGCCACATACAATCCTACAGTTGAGAAACTACATATGCAATAACCAGCTAAAGTTCATTCTTGCTGGTGAAAGTTATTACAAGGGATAAATCTATCATAACTAATTTTGAATAGATATGAAATGGAAAATCAATCATCCACTCAATTATAATGAACAATTGGATTAACAATGAATCAAAGATCAACCTGTATAGAGAACTTCATTCATAAAACCAAAATAGATCAACTGCTAAGATTTTACATAATTTCATGTTCACATCTACAAATACCAAAATTCAACAATCTTTATGGATTAAAGAAACATTCAAATAAACTTACCTATGGAAATAAAATACTAACAAAATGAGTACAGATATACTAAACACAGATTTATACCTCGGCCGAATCGATAGAGTACAAATATATGTGGGGAAAACACCAGCAGACCCTCAACAAAATCATGGAACATACTTTAGGGTGTGCAGAAAAAACGTTTTTTCTTCCCTGATCAAATTTGCCCTGTGAGGGAAATTTGCGTACTGATATGAGGATCTCGAATGCAAAATTTTTTTGAAATCTGATAATATTAACCACTGCAGCCCTAAAGTTTAAAAATATGCAAAAATTCAGGTGGAAATGAGAAAAAAATTGCCAATGGAGACTGAGTTATTGTAAATATTGAAATTTTAGTAAGCATCAACAATTAATTTATGTTTCTGTATTATGTTTCTCAAATTTTAAATTTATTTAACCAAATCTATGGTTTTACGACGCCTGGGAATGGACAACAAATTTTGAGTATAGGCAACCCTCAAACCGTCCAAAAATTCTGGTGGAATGGATAATCCCCTTACATTTTGCCTTTTGGAAGCTATAATTGTCAAAATTTTCCTGTTTTCTAAAATTGTATTCCGTTAGAAATGTAATGGCCATCGTTTGGCGTAAAGTAATCTGTGGAAAAACCTAAAAATATGTTAATTTTGACAAATAAATATGCATGATTTAATACGATTCAAAAATTATTTAGGCTATTTTAGATCATAAATTCCTTCATAGGACTTAGGACCATAGGACAAAGGAAGCGGGAAAGGTTAGAAAGAAAATGATTATTAGATTGTTCTATACTATCTGAGCAGCAAGTTCATGAGATTTGGGAAGATCAAACTGGTGAAATATCAGCAGAGAATGAATCATCCAACCCAAATGATGCCAACAATTTTATGGCAGAAAAATTGGGCATATCTATGAAGAATTTAAATTAGCCGAGATTTGCATATTCGTGTAAACGATTATGTACATCGAACCGGACTGCTACAGAACTTTTATCCGCTCTATTAGTACATATCGCAATGGTTTCTCAAGAAGATGCTTGTCGTGGACAAGAGCAAAGTGAGGAGATACCAGGAAAAATGTATTTATCTCTTCAGAAGAACATGGGAGATGTTTAACGCTAAGCGCTGTAATAAAAGACTGCATATGTATGCAATAAGTCAAAAAGGAAATAAGTATGAAAAGTGTCAAAGAAAGAGTATCATTCTCGTTGAAGATTTTTGTTATCATTATCTAGGACATATCTATCCCAGTTTAAGTAAAGCAGTGAAGCTGATGGTTGCAGTTGAGAAAAAATACAACACTGGACTCCGAACTAGTGTGATGGAACTGCAGTAAATGGGCCTGTTGGAGTAATCAGGAGTACTGAAATAGCATTAAGAAGGCCATTTCATTGGTTCATTTGCCCACTTCATCGTAATGAACTTCAATTGAGGGACTTTATGAGCTTTATGTGCTACACCAGATTTATTAAACCGTATAAACGCTACGTACAACAATTGGCCCAAAATCTTACCAGGGCACAATTGGCTAATCTTTGAGCAAATGTGATGGCATTTCAGTAGTTAAAGTAGTACCCTAATTCCTCTGAGAGTCATACGGGAGAAGCCTGGTTTATTCTAGATTGATCACAACTGGAAATCGCATTCTTTAATTTTTTGTTTCAACAAAGAACCCTTCAAAAAAATCTGCAAATGTTGGATACATATGAGAATTAATCGTCGATACTTACTAAAATGTCAATATTTACAATACCTCAGTCTCCATAGACATTTGTTACTGTATTTTCGCATATTTTTAAACTTTAGGGCAGCAGTAGTTAATATTATCCGATTTCGGAAAAAGTTTGCATGCGCAATCCTCATATCAGTACACAACTTACTTAAAAAGGGCAAATTTTTTTCTGGGGAATAAAAACATTTTTTTGGTCCATCCTAATATACGTATCGGCAGCTAAAAGGCATTAAAAGTGATTTTACTGCATATTAGAGCAAGAAACATTTGATGACTTTCATAAAAGTAAAACTAAATACATATACATTTTATGTAAAATGTTAAAATAAAAACATTGCCTCCTTATATATTTGATTGCATGATTAAAACACAAATGTACACCATGAGGCTGATCATATATAGTACATAAACCAACAGGTTTGAGATCATATTAAAAGTAAACATATTTTGATACATTTTTGAGTAAAGCCAAGGGCAGAGAGAGAATTGTAAAAGAATCAATTGTATTTTAAAGCTCAAAAGATACAAACAAGGTCACCATATTCAATAAATTATGAAATTATACATATATAAATTAGCCAAAAGAACAAACATTCCATTGCTCAAGAACAAGAAAACATTCAGTATCACCATTGTACACTGAATAACTTTAAGCTTAAAATAACATCAGAAGTTAATTAAGGTTTATGCCACCACAGGGATTTTATGATTAAGGAAATTCAATGAGTTGATTCCAGTTGGTTCTATTCCAAACAAAAGACTCAAACCATGCTTGGATATGCTAATTTAGTTTGATAATCAAAACTTAAATTTATTTATTTCATTTATAACTCTTTAGCTAGCAACTCCTTGAAGATATAAAATCAATTCTTTAGATCTTTTAAATTGTACATCAGAAATGTCATAACTTTTGCATTAACTTAGTTTAAATGCCTCTTTTATAATAATTTTGGTTTTTGATTCAAAGCTGTTTTTGGAAAACACATAACTGAGAAATGAGTTAATTCTTTAAAAAAAAAACAAGTATGAAGCAGTAAAAACTGACACATTTAAAAACAATATGCAAGTCATGAGCTATATTCTGAGCTAAGTTGGCCAATTTTCAAGCTGCAACAATGGAGGACAACCACTTTCTTTTCTGGAATATATTTCACTAGAGTACAATTATTACAATTACAATTATAACTCTGATTTTACTCAACAATAAATCAATCATCACATCACATTTAGCATGTCTTCTCATCAGTTTGTTCTCACATACATAACCAGAGCTTTCTTGAGTACATTACGTTACAGGGCACAAATATGAAAGGATATAAATTATTGGCTAGTATTTTGCGATTTAGCAATAGAGTTTATGTTAATTAGTAGCGATTCCTCTTCCATAGTCTCAAATGCACCAAGCATATCATAATTATTTCAAACTTTACGAAAAATTTCATAATCCTAATTCAATCAATTTTAATAATATACTTTCAATAAATAAAGCCTACTATTTACAATATATTATCTGTTTATCTCAAATATGGTTCATTGTGAGCACCATTATTCAATAATATGTACAAAAATTATGTAATAAAATATTATTAAGAGTTGGTACAAAAGACTGTCTATAAGAACAGGCTGAATTGATTAAAGATGATTTATTCAGTTCAAAAATTTTCAACATATTTCCACATAAAATAATAATAATTCAGCCTTGTAATATCCATAAACTTTAAAGAAGAATTTCAGATTCATAAAAAAATCTATTAAAATTTCCAAGATAAAATTTTTGCGACAAAAGTACTTTTAAAAATATGTACATTCCTATTTTACACAATATTAACAATACAAAGCCTCAATAAGATTGCATCAAAAAATAACAGAAGAAACATAATAATACTGCCTATCACCAATCATATTTATAGTAATTTTAGTTTCAGTTTTAAAACCCTAGAATTAGGGAAGAAGGGTCAGTAGATAAATTTGGAGTAAATCACCTGCATTTCACAGATTTCACAGATGCAATTTATAAAAAAGATGTAGCTGCAAGATTAAAATACCGTAAGATGGAAGGTACTTCTTAGAATAACCAAATAAAACCAAAAGATTGTAATAAACTGAATAATACTAAGGAAATATATAATTCTCCATCAGCACAAGTAATGATAAAAGAGATCCCTCAGGATATCTGCTCAGAAATCTCATATAAATCAGTGACAACAAGAGATAACAGCCGTATTAATGAGGTAAAGAGTATACATTGTAGAATTAGGGATATACCTTAAAAACTACCGATAAACAGAAGTGAAAATGTCTATCTGACATGAACCCTGTGTGTAATTTGGCTGAAGTACCTCAGAACAGGAATATGCATATTAATTAGGATTCTAAAACACTTGGTTTTGAAGAGGAAAGTTTCAGACAATTTATTCTAGCTAAATTATAATTAAATGTGAAACTTATGGATTGAATACCACAGTAATACAGCCAGTACCAGGCAATTCAAAGTATTAGATATAACTGCATGCCTCCAATCACAAGAGATAAAATAGAGAACAGGTGAGAATGATGATGGGAGCTAAAAATGTTTCAGTTCAATTGTGAGCAGTGAAATAGATGTAGGCTGGTCATATGGCAAGAATACATTATCATCTTCAATGGCCATCAGCAGTTCTCAACTGGACACTGAAAGGTACAAAGAGGTTAAGACAAAGAACAAGGACTGATGGAACAGAAGCATCATCAAGTACTCAGGGGTAACACAGAAGCAAGAAACTCAAAGCAGAAATAATTAGAAAACGTTTGAAAAGGTCAATGCCAGAATGATAATCTTTAATAAGTTGGCACCCCTCTTGGCTGGCTGAGGTAAGATGGTGCCTTTCAGTTATTCACAAGTGATTCCATTTGAATCAATTAAAAAAGGAAAATAGAGTACAAGAAATCTCCAAAAAAATAATCATATATTTTTCCAAGAAGAACATCCAAATATATAAAAATGAGAATTATATGTTAATTTTGGTGCAATTGGTAGCCGAGGCAATTGACTCACCCATTAGAATGGCCCTAATTCTAAGATGATAATGAAGTGGATACCATATTTTGTTGTTGATTTTATAGAAAAGGAAAATATTGCTCCAAAACTAAAACATGACATTTAAATGAAGATGATAGAATTCATTGACTCTGTTTCAAAAACTCCCTATCTTAAGAAAAAACAAAGTCCAAACAGAACATTTTTTAATTCCTAAGGAGTAAATGCCAACAAAATACAATCTCTGTATTGCCTGTACAATGTCTAAAAAAATATGTTAATTTAATTTAAAATACCTTCTCAAAACCAGCACTTTATTTGCTATAAATTCACCTTGGGACACACACCTCTGATAACAATACTTTGTAATGCCAACAAAAATCATCTCTGTGGCTATTAGTAAGTTTTTCCTATAATTTTTTAAATTTCTGCATAATTATCTATACTCTCTACAATTATGAAGAGTGTTCACAAATCTTCAGTGACATTAATGTAATTGATGCCTTTCACCACATTATTTTATTTTCAGGCTCAGTACCATGTAACGGAGACAGTGGTGGATGTTTTATGTTACCAATGCCAGATGAACAATGGGGTGGCACAAAATGGTTTGTAAGTGGAGTAGTCAGCACATCTCTATTGGGATCAGGGAAATTGGGGTGTGATGCAAATAACTTTGTCATATTCACTGATATTGCTAAGCATGGATCATGGATTTCACAGTTTACAGGAGTCTGATGATAATTAGTTAAAGAAAGTGAAATAAAAAGGAAATAAGAAGTGAATCATCCTCCTTTACCATCGTCCCAACATCACAGGAGATGTACATAAACAATGACTTTTTATCATGAAGCTTCCCTTTATTTAAAAGTGTACTGAATGTTCCAATTTTAAGCTGCTGATGACTGTTGGAGAAGACTAGGGAATTTCAGTGCCGTAAGTGTGGAGCATCTTATAATATTCTAACTATTCAGATAGATGATGAAAAGTGTTGCTAGGTTAACAAACAACAAAATTTTCAAAAATTGCAATTGAGAATCAGAAGAATCTGAGGGTTTGAATAGGAAAAGGACATCCTCAGCCAAAGCACTTCACATAGAAAAATGAAATGTTGGGAAGTATCCTCAAGACTGAATGGAATGTGAATGCCAAAGGAATTTTTACCCTGGTTCTTATTCTTCTGATTGTCTTTAAGCATTCCTTTTCAAAACACATCCTAGTCCTAGCAACATTTTCTTAATCACTTGTTTATTTTGGCTGATCTTTCTTTATTGATGCAATTTTTATATCATATGTTGATTATTTCTGATTTTTGTCAGATACCAAAGCAAAAGAATAAGGATATCTTCCTGGAAATATCAATCTTTGCTCCCAAATTTTGCAATGTTAAAATCGCTTGTATTTTAAGGCCAGCCTCTATTGCAAATTCTAAACTAGTGTGCCTAACTGTGAATTCAGTCAAACAATTCAATCACAGGTAATAGGGTCAGTTTTGCCTTAATGAGTAGCTAGGATAATTAAACATTTAATTTGTCATAATAATTTATATTGCATAGTATCACAATTCAAAATAAATCTAAAAAATATCATAATGTTTGATTCAATTTCTTGGCTGAAATCAGATGCATTCTTTCACTGTTTTTCACATTACTTCAAAAAATAATGAAATACTGACTTTTCAGCTTTGATTTAGGAGTCACATTATGAAATGTGTTATGCATAATTATGGTTGTTAAAACTACTTGTAATTGTATTAGGTAATATTAATACCTGAAGGAAAAGATTTAGTTGATTTTAGTAGTTGGAGTGATAGTAAGCAGTCAGAGCCTGATTGCATGTATTTGTATTGCATGTAAAATGGCCAAAATCAATAAGAATCAATCCTAAACAGATCTCTAGAGAAAAAGGCTTCATGTTCTCTTCTAAAGAAATAAAAAATCCTGGAATAGAAAGACTATAAAGTGCTACAAAGCTCTAATTTAAATAGTAGTAGTAGTATTGTCAAAAGTGCTACTATTTACTACTTGATAACAAACTATGTACAAAAAATGAAGTAATTATTTACGCATGGATTTTCACTTTTTGAATTTAAATACTCTCTATTCAAGACAGAAAGGGAGTTCCTGGGTGATGTATTTACCTTTGGTAAAAGAGTTCAAAGAGTTGATTCCCAGTGAGACCTTGTGTGCAAATGACTACACTTGAAAAAAAAAACAGAGGTTATGGACACCTTCCAACATTTCACCATGGAAGGACACATTGTCCATCTGTTCTTCAGAGATTTTTATGGATATTTCAATGCCTTCCTGTAGCACCAGATGAATGAATTCCTTCACTAAAGGACATTATCTTGATGCCATTGGGAATGCAAAATACATGGATAATTAAGCTAGCATAGTATAATGGTAAGGCATGTTTATTTTCTTCAGTAAAGTATCCTCAGCTTTAAAATTTCCACTGAAAGACTGTAATCTAAGGCAGGAGTTTCCAAGAGGTGGTGGTGGGAACGTTTCAGGTGGTATGCATGGATGAAAAAAATCTACATATATTTATTATTGTCTTGATAAAAAGTTGAGAAACCAAAATAAAAGTGCATTAATAATTAAATATGGCATGTTCTTAGTAATTTAATTAAAATAAAACAAGCCAATGAGCACTTTTCTGATGTAAATATCTGTTTCAAAATAAATATAGGACTTTTAGTATGCCAAAATTTCAAAATTTTCAAGTAATACGCAGTTGCTAAAAGTTTGAGAACTCCTGATCAAATGTTTGTAGCAGCACTTACGTAGGGAAAATGGAATTCTACTGCTTTCAAGATAAAACATTCACAATGTATGAATTTATATGTCATAAATATATAATTTAGCCTCACAACAAACAGTTTAGGGTTTTAAAGATTAATATTGGGGCTAAATTATATGACAATTAAGTTGTTCTTACCAAAAAAATACCCAGCACAAGTTTATGCTCATTTTGGAAAGACAATTCCATTTTAATCATAATCAAGGGTAAAAGAAATTTATAACCAACAATACAGAAAATATCAAAAACATTTTAGGGGTATGCAAATAATCAACAACCATGTCAGTTGTGAATAAATCTTACTACTACTTATGCAACAAATATTTGTCATAATCTTTACAGTTACATTTTTAATATTTTTACTTTTCCTTCATTGTGTTTCTCTCAAACTCAACTGTTTATTTTAAACTTTAATGCTCTTTAAGCTCTTTGCAAAATTAGCACTCTCAAAAATTCACTTAGAATTCCAAGGTTTTTATTTATTTTTTTTAAGTTTGTCTGTGACACTCTTCTTAAAAATCCTTTTGGTTAGCAATGTTTCAGAAACTAAGTCTCAAATGCAATTACTGGCTCAACCAACCATTAGCTAGGTTCAGCAGAGCACCCATAAGAGAGATTAATAATATAGGAAGGCAAATTATAATTATTTCTATACTTACAATTATAGCATAGGGATTTGTGCCTGATTATGGATATTTCTCACTGAATTTCTTCGCAACCCACCTAGCTAGGTAAAGAAGCCCATTCCTTGTAATTTCAGTCACTGTTGCAGAACTAGAAGTGCCAAAAGAACCACTGAAGGATTCACTGTATGAGTGAGGAGAACACTGTTTGCTTGTAGTCCTGGTTGATTCCAGCCCTCTAACCCTCAGAACCATTAGATATTCTTCAGGATTGGTATTACTATGCCACAATACTTTGATTGCATCCTACGGGTATCATCCTGAAATGGTTCAATTCATCCAATGGTGATGGGTGATCCTCCTCTATATCACAGTTGAGGAAACAAATTCCCCAGGTTATCCTGATTAAGTTACCTAATCAATATGTATTCTGTGGAAAGCCTTAAGGCCAGTAAACAGGGCATTTAGAGACCTTATTGACATAATCATTCCTTTCTGGTAGTAAGGCCGGGACATCTCATTTGCAGAATTGTGTGTTGAACCTGATCAAGGGCTTCCAGCTGAGATTCCAGGACTACAGAGAATGCACACTTAACTTTTATATTTCAATATGACACATCACTGTTAAAGATGTCAAACCATGTATTGACCATCTCAATTAAATCTGCTACATTACATCTTTTTTCATTTCCCTTATGCCATAATGTCTTATGTTAGTGCAACTATTATGGTGTGTGACATAAGCTGAGCAGATAGCTTCATATTTTAGCAAGCATGTTTCCCACAGTTAACATGTGAAGAGGTTATCCCAAACACTGAGGAAACCTCAGTGCTTCTATGTTTGATAAAAATCATGAACAGAATCACATAACTATCTATGATTTTATTATTTTACAGAATATATCCTGAATCAAAAATATGATTTAGTATAAGCCTCAAACAGTGAAGAGTATCTACAAAACACTATTTTGAAAAGAGCTGTCCTCAAATGAGAATCCCAACTGCATCCACAGTCCTAAATTTGAGCTAGCATTGTCACAAACTACAACTGCTATAACCCACTGATGTAATATTACATAATACTTACTCAAAATCTCTTTTTCAACGTTCAACAGCATACATAAAATTCCCGCTATAAGTTTCAAATAGTAGGGATGCCTGGTGTCAAACGAAGGACCTTTTGCAAATGTGAAAGCATGTAATGCCCTGGTAGAAATAAAACGTATTTAATTCAAATTTTGAAGTCGTTATCATACCGGGAAGGTCCTAAAATAAGACTCCATTATCCCCATTCGAAATGCATACGGTAATGGCAATGGCTCTCTGGGATTGAACCAAGGACCATCAGGGAAACCTTAAACAGAGTATCTGAAATGTATATATAATCTCTATTCACATGCCAAGTTTAAAGTTTATAAATTATAGATTATCTATTATATACAATTCCTTCTCCGGATTCATTCATATATAAGGAAAGGGCTAAGGTGGGTTTGCACATAAGGGCATGCACCCAGGAAAATTCCCATGGTAAAACGGACTTGAAAAAAGTCTGTCAGGGCCAGGAATCTCTCCTTACACCTCTTTGTGTTGCCGGTGCCTCGATGAGGCCATGGCAGTAGACGATGACGCTCAGTCGGACGAAACTATACTTGCCCTTGCGCACTAAGTCCCCAAAACAGCTTGTTGAAATGTTCTGGCCGGGTAGCCTAGATGGTTAAGGCAGCCTTCCAGATTGAGGAAGATCCCGGGTTCGTTTCCTGGCCCTGTCAGACTTTTTACAAGTCTGTTTTTCCTTAGTTCATTTATATATATAGGGATGTAGGTATATAGATAGGATACTTATTCACAGGCTAAACCACACGTAAATATAGTGCTTTGATTTTCGTGAATTTAAAAGAAATACTTCCCGGTTAGTTAGAGAATTAAAACTCAATGAGCGTACAGATTTGAACATAATCTATCGAAAACATTAATGACTTTTACGTAAAATGTCCTTGGTTCGATGAAAGGACGATGCAGAAATCTCTCCCTTTTATAATATATTGGGGTAGTTTTTCATTATTTTTTTGAAGCACGTATCGAAATGATAGGAAGTTCTTGCTTTGCTAGAAGATGTATATTAAGAATCGATTTAAGAAAAGAATTTAGATAAGACCGTACGGATAAACTGCAGCGAAATTTAAGAATATTTTCAATCTTTTTTTTTTCTTTTGAGGACCCTCTCGATATGATGCCAACTAAAAATTTGTGTTATGAATATGCAGTATGCAAGCAACATTTCACTCCTATATAATAAGATGTAGAGGAAGTTGGATAAATTTAGCATGAAAGACATAGAAACGTTTTCAGGGATTTTTTGAAATATTTTCGGTGAATAAAATACATGCGAAGCAGTATTAAATGCTGATTTATCTTCTTTCATGAGTGGATCACGAATGCTTCATGAATTTTTTCATGAGTGGACGCGTTTTACAGATTGCTTTTCGATATGTTTTGCGCAATCTTAATTTTAAAAAATAACGACTGTGAACGAAAGTCTACTATATTAGGCGATTGTCGTCTTTTAGATTACACATGGAAAAATGGAAAAAGAATAGTGTAAATAAGTATCTGATATTCAGACTTTGGTAAAAGGTAACTGAAATGTTAGTGAAAGTGGTAAAATAGCTCAATACGGGTGAAAATTGTATTGGAACGTTTTTTAACCCTAAGTCCTTGGTGATCACAAATTCATTAATTAAGATGTCGATTTTTGACACTTCTAGAAGTAGAGTAGTATCTGATTTACTGTAGATGCTTCACCGTAATTTTAAGGAAAGAGATAATTTCTTACAGCCTCGACACCCGCATCGACTTTTAATGCGGACTTATTTGACGGCAGCCCCTTTCTTTCTTCTTTCCAAATTATGAGCAAAGACCTTTTCTTATCTCTGCTGCATTTAATCGGAGTTAGTGGCGATCTAACAAACGTATGTTAGTTAGAGAAATGTTTCAAATAGAGAAGATTGTGCAAAGCATTTAAAGTGCGTATGCACCCACCATTGAATCAAATAAAACGATAAAATATCTAGGAAGAAAGAGCATAAAATGGAAAAGAAAATAACGGTGCACATTGATATTATTCCTCGTATGATGATATGAAGCAAACACCAAGCGCGGAAAAAATAGATCCAAGGAACCCCTATTTCGGGTATAACATGTTTCACAAATAGATATCACGTTTACTGAATGCCAAATTTGAACCATCCACGGATATTTCGCGACACACCGGTTGGAAAGCACTGCTTCAAAGGATGTACACAATATTCTTAACACCTTTCATTTACAGTAGGACAATTTTATCATCAACATAACTCGCCCTTCTCTCATTTTGATAAGTGTTACGTTAATAACTCTCCAACCGTAGATGTCCGCAAATTCTTAATTTGAAAATTTCTAGCCTCTTTGTATCTCATGCGTCATCGAAACGGCGAGAAAGGGTTTCGGTGAAGCGAGGGTAGCGCAGGGGAGGGAATGCGATGGGAGGGTTGACGCATAGCGGAGTCTTGAGGTCGTGAAGGCCCTAAAGGCCGCCACACGTCTGTTTTGCATGTGCAGTTTTAAAACCGTAAGCAAAACGGAGCATGCGTGGGGGCCTTAAGAATGGATAGGAGATAAGAAGGAAGCTGCTCATAGGTGCGCTGTTCTGCAAGCCTAATTTGACAGAGTAAATGTGCTCCATAGAATGGAAGACATCCTCGTTAGTTCTGAGGATTGTCCTCTTGACCAGCGGTCGCTAATGGCCTCACGGACATTTACAATTTGCAATCCCACGGAACACTAATATGAAGTTTTCCATCAGAAACATGCATATATGAAACAATTTGCATTGCTGCAATGCAATTTGCAGTCGCTCGTCTGTGTACGTACATATAATTCTCAAAGTGCATGAAAATGATTTACTTTGTCGATCAGAATGATTATGTATTCTAAAACCAAAATATTTTTCCCCTCCAATCAAAAAGCCTTCCAACAATTGTGATACCGAATGTTATCAGAAGTCTTTTGAGGATATATAAGGATAAGGTTCAGTATGGAATCGAATATTCCGCTGCCTCGTCTAAGCTGCCGCCCATTCTACGCGGCGACGTTTTGCAGGCGTAAAGAACACGGGAGAAGGCATTTGAGAGCGACAATTCAATTTCGTGAGAGAAACGAAAAAGATCAGGCGTCGGTTTAACAGCGTGCTTATTAACTCACGCTGTTCAAAATTTTCCGGCAGGCAGGACCTCACTGGAAGGCATGATGATTTAAAAGAAATTTCTCGGAAGCGATAAGGTTTTATTCATGTTATGCTTCTCCTGCACAAATTTATTCGATTAGCAACGAATTTATAAAAGCTAAGCGTCAATAAAGGCGGATACATTATTATATTAAAAGTAGAATCCCCCCGACTCTTACACGGCAATGACGAAAGCAACCGCAGCTCCAATGCTCAATTCCAAAGAAAGGCGATTCAAATGCATCGGTAGCCACCACCGCCACCACCGCCACCATAATTAAAATATTGTCACAAAATATTCGTTCGAGTTTTCCTATTTTTCGAGTAAAATTTCATGATTATTTCTATGATTACCGCTTATTGTGGTCAGAAGTTGCCTCGCTTTAGTCGTAATGATTTTAGTCTGATATATTAATCTATTTAGATCATACCCTTTACCTTCTCGTGTGAAAGAAGCCTCTCGTTTACGGGATCGCTGATAACAAATGTTAGTAGAACGAAGCATTGGTACGTGATTGATCGTAGTCACTGAAGTCGATTCGTATCACATGAATGTTTTCCGAAGCAAGAAAGAGACAATTCGTGAGAGGAAAGGTGCCGAGAAGTAATTGGGTATAGCAATGCTTTATTTGCGGCCAATCGCTAGTTGAAAATCCAATTAAATTCAAATTGGCTATAGTGACACATAAAGGAAAAGAAAGGGAATGTGATGAACCTTTAAAATCCATCCGAACAAATTCGCAAGGAGAATGCAAATCCTCCTTCAACTTTTTCTCTCCTACCACTCCTTCCCTCTAACGCCCCTCCATCCCCTTAAAATATAAAGCCTGACAATTCGCCCCTCGGCGCCTTTCCTCTCCAGCGTTCGCCTCGAAAGCCTCGACCCGACACAACAGTTCCGACAGTTGAAGTCTCCGACGTCACCGCACAGTCTCGACGAATGGCGATCTCACCACTGGCTATTCTCTGACCAAACACAGCAGTCTTCCTTTGCTAGTCGTCCATATTACTGCAAAGCTGTGATCTCTCAAGTAGGCCGATCTTGTCTATCGTAAAATATCTCAGACCGAAGGCGTAAGAGGCATTTCATCTGACTGAAGCTGTCGAGGTAGCATATCTGGCAGCTACGTCCAGTGAAGGGTAGTATACCTTCAAGGCACAAAGGCGTCTTCCTCAACCGAGTTAAAGACAAAGAAGAAAAGACGGCAATCTTTCCTGCCACTGGTGAATCTGCAGAGGAGATACGCAAGTTCATTCGTTCGCAGCTGTTCTATCAAAACGCCGCCACGAGTTCCTCTATCATCGGCAGTTGAATAAACTCCATGTTATTGCGCACTCTACGAACAGCAGTTTCTAGGCTTCAATTTAACGAGAAATCTAAAGAGCAGCAGTGCCGATGAACATCTCAGCAGTGTTTCGACAGAATTCCATCGCAGAGAAGACGACGCCTTCGAAGAATTTCAGCCTTCACGGAGCGTTTGGAGCCGACGCAGCACCCCGGTGATTAAGATCAAGAAGCAGTGCAGTGTGTGTTGTGTTAAATGGTCATTCTAGTGAATAAGTGAACGTGACTGCAAGAGGAGGTTCTGTACGCCGATGGAACGCTGAGCCTGCCCCCGCTGGAGGAAAACCTCAGCAAAAGGTAAGGAATCGACGTTTTTCAGGTGATAGGGTGGTAGATTTCTTTAGAAATGGGCCCATCCAACGGGCATTAAGTAACAGGTCTGCATTGCTGTTTGGGGGGGAGTGGGGAAATTGAGGTTAGGCACTACACACACTTGTACAGACCGGCTCTTTAGCCATTAGAGAATTAAACATGATTAGTCTTCTAAAAGTCTCTTCTAACTTTTCCGTGGCTGTGGTTTTCATGCCACAGTCACACTATGGTTTCATAGGGCTTGTCAATTGCAACTGATATCGCGTGCGTCCCCGAAATATCTGTTACCAGTTGCAGTTGGCTGGCGATCCCCTCCATGCAAAAAAAGGGGAAACGAGTCGAGTACGGTACGCCTTTGCGTGATTTGGAAACCCGTACAAAATACTTCTATTTCCTAAATGTACATTATACTAATTAATTAGAGATAATTTCTCTCATTAAAGAAATTGGATTTTTCTTAGATGTTACAAAGGAGGCGGTGGTTTCTCTGCCTTAGGGATTCACCTCCATGCAATTTCAAAGATGTGATTATTTAACAGACGATGGATAATTTGGTGAAATTTCTTTTGATTTGTTGCAGCAGCTACGCAGTAGCACGCCATGTTTCCTGGAATCCTTTCCAGAACCAAGACACTCTCCCAGAGACCTCTTGCTGCGTCGCTGTTTTCAGGCTGTCGTTTCAGAGCAACTAAGGCCCCTTCCGGTGAGAATACGCAGTGGCGGATGTAGGATCGAGCTGTGGGGGGGGCTCGTGAGTTGTGATTAAAGATTCATTTTCTATTTATCGAATTTTTTAAGAAATTTTACAAAATAAACTCGGTTTACATGTTTGAATTATGCTTATTATTATCTATCGTTGTAGATAAACAATATTTTCTTCCCATCTCAATAGTATGAACGATGATACATTTTGGTAATTATTCTTCATGTTGACTTCTGGTGCGGGGCTCAGCCCCCATAGCACCCCCTCCCCCTGGATCCGCCACTGCTTACATTGCTCAATCAAATCTTATTTCTGTTACTTGGATCTTTAAGTAATTAACAATTCATTTTGCCTCGCGGTTTCCCGAGTGAATTAGTAAAAAAATTTGAAGGAATTATGAAGGACGGTAGAACACAATATGCACTTTTCCTATTTAATGGAAAGAAACAACAAATACAATTGAATTTCGTTGAACTGCTTAATATTTTATTCTCGAAATAATGCGAAATTGATACAATCTTCACGATCCCTATTTGATATCCCTATAATACATACGTTAACTTGGGAAAATTTATTAACTTCGTAATCCTACGGACTGGAATGAAAAGACAAATTGATGCAGTATGATAAAAATCGGGTAGCCCAATTATGTAAATGTTGCAAAGAAGATATTTTTCACTAAGACCCGAGCTGCTCCCGACCTTTCCAGCTTGACTAATTAAATTACGCCGATTACTCGATCAACATTCTGATTAAATATTTCAATCCCCGCAAATGATATGCGCCAGGGCGTTGAACTTTCATTACTTTCATTCCCGTTTCTGCCGCAATTCAATAAGTCGAAGGTTTTCGATATTTGTCGGACAGGTTTTTATCGCTCCGAGCATATATTAAAAACTGCATGATTATTATCTGGATGCTGCCATATTATTTTTGTTAATGATATTTGCCTATTAGTTGAGCTGTTTGTTTAGCTAGCTATTATATTTACGAGTCGTATTAGATCTTTAGCTTTACTAGCTTCCATTCCCATTTTGGTAAATGTAAAAATTTACCCCTATTTTTCCTTATATCCTAGGTTAATTCATTTTCTTTTTTATCGCAAAAGTTGAATGTTTGCAAATTTCATAATTACGAAGACTGAATTTTTTCCACTCTTTCAAGCGCTATCGAATGGGTGTTTGGTTCTCAATCCAATTTTAACCTTTTTTTGTAACCCCTAAGCTTCTACTTGCGAATAATTCCTTCGATCATCTATTGTCTCTCTTTTGACGTTGAAAGCGATGCCTCTCAAAAGTCTTCGTATTGTCTGCTATTAATTTTATTGCTACAACTGTTCTGTTGATGTCATCGGTGTTGATGAATCTACAAGTCGATAAAACATTATTTCTTGTTACTTTAATGCCGTTTTCGTTTAATGACCTTACTTGGCCGAATTTTTGGGTTTCATATAGCCTGTTAGTGTTGTTATATTGAGTTACTAAACTGGTACGGTGCATATGGAAGAAGTTGGTACCCACTGATATACACATTCACTTGTTATTGTAAGACAGTTGAAGGAAAAATATATATTTGATGTTCTTGTGGAATACCATGTGATAAGTTTCATTTACCTGAGAGAAGATAAAAGACGGTAACAAAAAACTAAAACGACAGTAAGTCTCCCTTGAATTATTTCATTAGAAATGTATTTTTTTAATAAAGCTGTTGTTTTTTTACAGGAAGTGTAGTTATTACATGATAATTTCTAAAGCCATAGAATAATGGATGCTATTGTTATTCAATTCCCTCGTTTTCTAGATTTTATTAATGTTTTGACTGATTAGGCATTGGCAGTTGATTTTTAAGGTTTTAGCAGTTATATAACAGACAGTCAAGTTGATAGACACATACAGTCTGTCTCTTTGATCTAAAATTCTTTATACATTGATATCTATTTGGTTAAATATTTTATAAAGTTTGATTTTTGAGGAATGCTCGAAAATACTTCCAGCTCTGTGTGCCATTACTTTCATACTTTTATTATCTCATAAAATAATGAATTTACCACTTGAGGGTGATTACTTTAGCCCACTTTGATTAATTGTTTCAGTGTTAGTTCTCGAATGGTACTTAGAATTAAACAAGTAAAGTTACATCAAACTTAGGTTAATCTGTCCCTCTTTGGAATGCATTCATGGGACTTATTGAAAAAATTTCATTGACATGTTTTAATGGGATGTGATTATTATTTGAACTCTTTGTCTTCTGGTTACAGAACATAATGCCTTATACTTATGGGGTTTAAAGTTTAGAGTATCGAAAATAATTAAAATTATGCTATTCGTGTGAAACTTCAAGTAAACTTTTTCTTTGCCGGAAAGCTTTTTCTGAGATTGCTTATCATTGTACATAATTATATTATTATTACAATGAGTCATATAATGTTCGAATGAAAGCTTCGCTAATTTACCTGTTCATTTGATTATAATGAAGTTACATCATTTTAAATATTCAATATTATCAGAATATTTAGATATATTTCTAAATTGTGATTATTTTCCTTGTTCAAGAAAGGGTTTAATTTTTAATTTGATATAATTTTGGCTGAAATACTTTACAGTGAGGTACATGTCGTAGAAATTCAATATAAGGATGAGATTCCTTATAGAATCATCGCAATTTTAATATTTTAAGATTAGCACTGTCTGTCCTTTGCTTTTTTGAAATCTAATTTAATTAAATTAATAAGCATTTTAGTTAAGCATTGGATACTTAAGGTTATTGATATGGTACTTATGAAGAATGTTTGAGACAATTTTTAGCTAGAATCAGCTGCTTTCCAGACAATTAAATTTCAAACTTACTTTCCTCAAAATGTTTAACCAACTCCTCAAACAATCTTAAACACCTCACAATCAGTGGTTCATGCTTCTGTTGCTCTATGGCTTTAGATTTTTTCATGCTTCTTAGGATTAGAAATGTTTTGGAAACAGCAATGTCAGTGAATAATGTATTACCGTGATTTTGACCTGATACAGTGAAACCTCTTGCTTTAGAATACTCAGACACATGATTTGTTATTTTTAATTAATTGTTGCCTTAGGATATTTATGTATTTGTTCTACTTGTGAGTAACCAGAGACCCAGATAGCTGGGAATATAGATATATAAAGGCAAATAAGCCTTCCACTTTAAAATTTTGTTGACTGATGGAACGCTAATGTACTATCTCTTTTTTGCTGATGAGGATAGGAAGAAAGCATTATTCTTGTATTCTTAAGTTCTGTGAATGGCTTTCACTTCAATTTTTCATTGATAGAAAATATATGTAATAGACAGAATATTGTATTTTTGAACTGTAACTCAGGGCTTTGCTTTTGTTGTAAACCATGTTAGATATTCATGACAATTATGTAGTTTGCATGATAATCTCTTCAGCCATTTTTATTTTCAATTCATATTTTTCCTTGAAGTTCTCTCTGAACTTTGAGATAACTCTTGTATATCTTAAAATTATGATGACAGATTGTTTGATTAATTTACTTACAGTGCAATGTTATGTTCACATATTACCAAGATTAGAGCTGATTGGAAGAAGGCATATATTTCTTGTATTTTTATATTATGAGAAGTTTTTCACCTCAGTTCTTCTTTTGTAGATAAGAAATAAGACAGATTAAATATATTATTTCATTTCTTAAACCTGGTTCATAACATGTTAGATATTCATTATAGTAATGTAGTTTGCAATTAGTTTCCCCATTCATTCTCACCTGCAATTGATATTTTGACATCCAGTTTTTCTCAATTCTGTGAGTTACTTCGAATGTATTTTGTTTTGAATATGATGATGATGCTTTGGCTAAGATATTTACTTACAGCTCAATTTCATGTTTTATTCAATAATTAGAACTGAGTCTTCCTAAACCAATTTTGTTCTTACTGTGAACATTGTATTAAATCTAACATTTCAATTGCTTGAAAAACTCAGCTTCTTGTTGATTTAATTTGTTTGAAAATGCATTATATTTTCATTATGATAATGCAGTTTGCGTAATAGTCTGATCTTCTATTCTTGCGCAATTGAAAATATTTCTACATTTTGTCACATAATTTTACTGAATTATTTTTGGCGTTATGATAACACTTTGTTTAATCAATTAGCTTACAGTTCAATGTCGTGTTTAATTTCAAGATTAGAATGAATTACTAATGTTGAGAAAATTGGAAACCATATTTGTCCATTCTCAGAACACTCTGGACCTACCATTGCAATTGCTTGAAGCCCTCTACTTCATGTATTTAACTTACCTATTGGTAGGTCATTTATCAATAAGTTTTGGGCAAAAGACAAAGGGAAGTATAGGAGAATTCTTGATCAGAATAGGAATCAGCTTAGGAAGAGGTTTTGTTCTGTCTTAATAGTCCTGGTCCTGGCCATAAGTCCTGGCTTAATAAATAAAAATATATTTTCTGTGAGTTTGCTCTCTTGGCTCTAAATTCATATCTCTCGTTCTAATAAAATATATGTATTAGGAGGGATCTTAGCATTTGCAATTTGGGTTAGCTCTTTTGATATTTGTTAAGCAAGCTTCGAAAGTTTAGGTAAGGGTAATGCTAAATATTGTGCATCTTAGGAGGTTAGTGTCTATGCTAAATTTTGTGCAGCTTAGGAAGTTTGTGTGCAGATTCTAGGTCTTCTGAATTTTTTAAAATAAGCTTAGAGATTTTATGTAAACATTATCAATGAATGTTGTGCAACCGAGGGATTTGCTGTTTCCAAAACATTTCTGATTTTCATTTGAGTAATAAGTTTGTGAATTTACTTTTCATAGGGAATGCATAATTTTTATTAGTTGAAAACTAAGTCATGAGTTATGGTATTTGTCTAGTCAGCCTGCTGCATTGCTAATGGTGTTTGCATTTTGATCCTCGTTCAATATATTATTTGGAGTGAGGGTCAAAATGCAAACCCATTAAATCTGCAAGGGTTGTCTAGACAAATACCATAACTCATGACTAGCAAAATTTCAATTAATTCAAATTATTGTGTCCAAATAGTAATTTATTTTCTGCTTCACTTTGATCTGCTTTTATTAATCACTAAATTTTGCCAGCTATTCAAAATTTGAAACAGTCATTGTTTATTTCATTTTCTTATTCTGTACTTTAAATTTTTTAAGTTTATTCTTGCTTTTTGACCAAAAAATCGTCTGAAGTAATCTTTTAATGTGTTGTTGTTCAATTGAAAAGTATTATTCTAAGTCCACAAGGCCATTTTTTGTCAGTTTTTTTGTTTTGTTCAATTTCTGCTATTATAATTTTTTAATATTTTCTATTTTGCTTTACAAATTCTAAGTTTCTTTCTTTCTCAATTTCATTTTTTGAATACTTTATAATATTTTCTTTTATTTGCAGATTTGGTCTCATTATGTCACTTTATTTTGAGGCTGCATTTAGAAATACACTAATTTCAAAATGCAGCCTTTAAGTAAACCTGGCAAAGTGAGTACAAGCACAGCAAAAGAAGCCAGCCAAAGAACCAATGAGCATTGCCAAGAAATTTTCTAACTATAATGTCAACTCTGGAGCTAGTTTTCGGCCAGGCGAATACTACTGTACCAAAAAGAGTGGCCGGGACGAGGCTGAAAGGATTTTCAATGAAAATTTGAACTGTTCAAGTTCGAAACTTATAAAATGCTGTAATAAAGTGTACACTTTAAGAATTTCAATAAAACTGTTGAATCAGAGTGGTGTGAGTCTTCTTCCTTCTCCCTCTAAGTCTGTCTGGTGCTGAAGAAAAATTGGAGTGCAGCAACAAATAGTCCTTGCAGAAAAATTTACTCCAGTCAATTTTTAAAGTTGATACCTTGGACATTGCTAAATAAAAGTACCACCCTGAAAAAATTTACTTATCATGCCTGCAGAAAATAAGATGAGTAAAGCCAAAATTAATTGTCAGAGAAATCATTTTCAAAGTTTCTTGCAAAAATTAAAGTTAAAATTGCTCCTGGTAGCAAAAATTATTTGAATTTAATTAAAGAAAAGATAAATCTTAGCGTATCAATTGACTACCATTCAAAGTTTTTGCAAAATTATGTTAAAATTGCCTTAGGTAGCAGGATTGTTTTCTCGCAGAAATTATTTGAATGACTTTAATTTTAAAAGTAGGTAACTTTGAATTGCAAATACAACTATTTAATTAGGAAGTATAATTTTCTATATAATAATCAAATGTTATCAAAATTAAATAAAGTTATTAAAAAAATAATTTGATTTCAAATCTAAACTCTAGAAAATTCCTTTCAAACAACCACTCAAATCAATTTACCAAAAGTAGTAAATTGGGAAATGCAAAACGGAGTTAATGATTTGAACATTAATACTTTGGAATCTTGAAGAATCCAGGCTGGATTGATTTTTGTACATAAAGTCATTAATTGCAAGGTGAACTGTAGTGATTTACTGGTTGACTTCCGTGTTCCTTCAAGATTTACAAGGAGTGATAAAATCTTCTCAATTCCTCATCTAAGAAAGAATTATACTTATTTCCTCCCAATATACAGAATTCTTAAGGGATGCCAACACAATTTGTAATGAAAAAGACATTCACAACATCTCAACTGATAGCTTTAAAAAAAAATCTGATGTGGCCAGCACATGACTTTCTCCATATATATAAGATGTAAATATTTATCTACGGCAGTAATTTCGAACTCTATCTTCCATCTAAACTTGGAAGATGAGTGATTAATATATATATATTATTATCTTTGACGCCAAAAACATTATAAATAATGTTTTTCGGGACATGATCGATGAAGAACGATGGAATTGGCCTTTCGCCCATAGAGCCCAGAGCGCCCACAAAGTACATAACCAGCAACATCCGGTTTATCAGTATTTCATGAATAACTCCTACACAATCAGTGATACAAAAATATGTTTCAAACAAAAGTTATAGTAAAATATATTTTCTAAAACTTTTACAGCTAATAGTATATACCTAAATATCATATTTATGGTGATATTTTGAAAACCGGAAATGAGCTTTGAAGAATGAAGCTCAACTTCCGGTTAACCGATTTACTCCAAAAACTAATCAACTCTAACGACACCAACCATAGTTCTATATATGAAATTTGGTGTTGATACAATGAATGGTTTTTATGTTAGAGCGCCCACAAAGTACATAACAGCTACTTCCGGTTTATCGGTATTTCACGAATAACTCCTAATCAACCGGTGATACAAAAATATGTTTCAAACAAAAGTTATAGTAAATTACATTATCTAAAACTTTTATATGTAATAAAATACACGTATATATCATATTTATGGAGATATTTTGAAAACCGGAAATGAGCTTTAATGAATGAAGCTCGACTTCCGGTCAACCGATTTACTCCAAAAACTAATCAACTCTGACAGCACACACCACAGTACTATATATGAAGTTTGGTATTGATACGACCAATAGTTTTAACGTTAGAGCGCCCACAAGCACAGACACACACACACACATACACACAGACATCATTCCGAAAATGGTCAAAACGTGTTCTAGGGACCCCAAAACATGTATTTCCGTTGAAATCTCGAAGTTGAATTTTTTCATGAAAACAATACTTTCTTTATACTTCGTATATGGAGAAAGTAAAAATATCCAATCCTAGTTAGAGGTTTACTATTCTTTAATAAGATCTCTTATATGCTTTGTAATGTATCGGTCTAAGTATACTATATGTATTGTAATCTTGGTTAATTCACTGATACTAATGGGCTTTACCTATATTAAATGCCATATTATCTTCACATTAATTGTGAATTATTTTTTGAATGTTTTACTTTCCATTTCTTTGTATACAAATTATGTTTCCACAATTTAAATTTAGTTGAATCTATATATTTTGAAATTCTTCTGTCTACATAATACATTTATACAGTTTATTATTGTTTATATGTAACTAGGCTCTGCCCATAAAAATTAATTAAATAAATGTTACCCATCTGATCTTTATTTTCAAAATATTATCATTGATTTGGCAGAAAATATTGAGTATATGTGCTAGTTGCTTATAATAAATATATCATTAAAATATCTCTAATGGAATTAAGACAATAAACATTAAACACATACAGCTCATCATTTCAAGAACATCTTAAGAAATTCTTTATAGTCTAAATTCATAGTTATCTTAAAATAATAGAAAATCTGATATTGCTGTATCAACAAAAATTATGGCTATTCAAGGAGTGAAAATTATATAATTAGGGATTATTAGAAATTACAGGATTTTGAAAGAAAATCATAACAGTCCCAAAGATTTATGAAGTTTAATTCTAACCAAGATTGTACAGTGTTGGTCAGATAATTATGAGCCTAAAATATTAATTTTCACAGCTTTATTATTAATATAACGGAAGGAAGAAAAATCAATGGGTTATATCGGCAACATGGATACAAAACTTGTGATGTTTCCTCAATTAGAATTATGTACTAAAAACAATAATAAGAAACATAGCAATAAAAATTTCAGAACAGAAATAAAGCAACTTTACTTCTTTTCAACCTATACTGCAGATGGAAATAAGATGGAATAAATCATTTTTAAAAGAAATACTTTATCAAAGTAGCCAAGCATCAGATGAAGCTTTGGATTGAAGATTGCAGGAAAATGGATTTAGATGGTTTGTTAAAGAAGCTATTTATATTTGATGTATTCAGATTTTATCTTACAGAGCAAAGCTAGAATTGCAAAACAGAAATCCCAGCTATAGAAGGAGGATTAATATCACAACTAATGCCATTAGGCATTTCTACTGACAAGCTATTTGCTTCAAGACACAAAGATCAGAAGAAATACATGTCTGATGCAACTGAATGTGAAGTTTAAAATCCTGGATGAATAAAAAATGTATACCTTCAAAAGTGTGCAAAGTCAGCGAGTAAAGACACAGCAAATGAAGAGACTTCCAAAAAAGTCTTTTAACAAATGAGACATACTCAGTAATTTGAAAAAAATACGAATTGATTTATGAAGATACTGGATATAAAAGTCAAGAGTTTGATTTTGAGTAAGCTGTGAATGCACAGTTGTGTTTTTTCTCAGACAAGTTATTATGATTAAAATTGAGGAATAAGTTTTTAATTTATTTTGTAAATTTATGAGAGACCTAAAATAGAAGTATTTTATTAAAACAGCCACTTTTTCTTGAGTATTATTTTCATTATAAATGCAAATAAAATTTATAATTAATTTTGTGTGTCACCTGAAAGGTTCAGAGCTCCAAGCAATAAAATAACAAAATTAGGATTTCTTTCACCTACATTTTCTTCTTTAAATTATGGAGCACATAATACTGTGATCACAGGTAAAGCTAATTACTTTTTGTTTTTTTTTCTTTAGTGCCATAATTCAAGAAGTATATGAAAAGGACTAGTTTTTAAAGGGTATATTAGTAATTTTACATAAGTATCACTACCAACAGTTCAAAGATTATTAAATTAAATTAACTTCAACATGAATCATAATCATTTTCAACAATTTTATATTTTTATGGAAAAATTACTGGGTAACATCTAAAACAAACTCAGGCTAATGATAAGAGGATCAAATAGGTAACATAAGGGAGGACTATTATAATATCCTTATTTTCATTTAAAGTCTCAAAGTAATGGTACATGAAAAGCATAAAATATGATGGTCTCACAAAAATGCCAAATAGTCTTTATATAATTATAGCCTATAAAATGGTATCTATGTTTAACATAATTGATGTTTAAATAACTTCCAGAATTAACAATACTAACTTGATAGTACATCAAGTTAGACAAACAAAATAAGCATTACGGAATTGGTACGATTGGTATGTACAGCTTAAATGAAGCATGAGAACATCTTAAGTATTGGAAATACATATAAAGTTAATGTTTTTCATAAGTCAAGGCTAATGCTAGAGGAAGGTTATTTCTACTACACATATAACTAAAAATGTCCAATAAACTAAAAGAATAAATTATACACAGTTAAAATCGATAAAAAAAATTGTCATAAAAATTAAATATATACATGCAATCAAGTTAGCCTAACGAAATACACATTACGGAATTGCTACAATCGGTATGTACATACAACTTAAAAGATGCATGAGAGAATCTTAAGAATCCTAAAAAATTTCTGGAACCATCCTTGGTGGTTAGCATTCTAGGTCACTCTGACCGAAGGGCTCAAATCCCAGCTGATTGGACTTTTCTGACCAGGCGTTGGCCTTGTTTGTTCATTGCTGTTGCCTCAGTGAAGCACCTCCTGACAAATTCAGGACTCAGTGGCAACAGCATCTAAGACGAAAAAAATAATATTAAAGGATTGTCTTATGAGAATAATTAAAAATAAACAGTGTATGTTATGAGAAAGTATGTGGAAGGGACAGAGAGAAGGATAAGTTTTCAATATCAAGCAAATTAAGACAATGCAGATCTTAATCTTATTAAAGGAATCATTCACATGCAAAATTTTTAGAGTGATCTCAGATTTTCATGATAGTACATATGTATTTCTTAGAGGAATCTTTGTTAAGAAGATCACTCTTAGAATTAACCTTTTATCACCAAACACATACCCAAGGTGTCATTCTACCCCTCTTTAGTCACCTTGGACAATACCTTATCCACTAAGAACTACGCTAGCTACCACTGAGGCTGGCAAAATTAAGTTAATCATGGAAAAAATTACTAATTCTATCACAGGAAGAATTTTTATTTACTATTTAAAGTAAAGGCATATTAATATCTCCCTTCAAGATTAAAGAGTTGATTTACAAAATATAAAATGAAGTAAAGAGTAAGCAGAAACAAAACAAAGAAAAGTCACAAGAATTTGACCATTGCAAAGCTTAGGAAAGTGGCATATTACACATCACTATTAGAGAGAAAAAAAATTTAAGCAAAATTTAGGCAAGGAAAACCTTTGAAAATTGGCCTATATATCAAAATAATTTTATTGTTCATGAATAAAATAAAACACAGAAACTAAAGAGATTCTTAACTGATGTTATGATAACTTTCTGCTCTCAACTGCTACATATCCCTTTACCTTCAGTTTAATTCTAAAAAATCTCCTCAATCTTCAAGTCCTCTTATCAGAATGAATGATTTCAGTATATTATGCTGCCTTTCTGTTACTTTTCTTTTCATCAAATTCCCTGAAAATTTACACTGAACACTCCATATAGATGATGTGATGAAGAAAATCTTCACAGGCATTTTAATGTTGCGTAAACTTTCTCCTATTGAATGCTGAAATCTTGAAAAATCACTACTATGCAAAAATACTTTATTACCTATCCTATACTAACATCCTCGAGCTATTCCAACTAACTCTTTTCATTACAGAAAACAGCAATTAAAATCATAAGCCCCCAGTCCCATAACTCTCATGAGCCCCCAGCAACTCCTCATTGGCAAAACTCAATTAGAATTACCATATTTATTAGTTTTACCAGGTATCATAATACAGTATGCTCCATAATTTGAATAAGTAATTCGTACGTCCCCATGAGTTCTTTTGTATTACTTTAAGTAGTCTACTTATATTTATCATAAACTGTGTTATGGGGTTGTAATCTTCAATGCCTATGCTCACATTCTCCTTGTCAATAATTGTAAAAATTCCTACACACATATAAGGTAGTAATAAATAGTTGTTATAATGAATATCATTATTCTAACAATAAGATAAGTAACCTAATTTGATGGACGAATAGTTCTAATTGCCATCTAGATGCAAATATAGCATAACTTGCTGTGAAATCTTTAGCAGTAATACGACGGATAAAGTACAAATATTCTCTTTCCAATTATCATTTGAATATCATAGAGTATACCTTTTCTAGTCTCCTAATCCAATCATTTAATCTATTCCGAAAAAAAAGTTTCATAGCTTACATGAATTTAAAGTTGCACATGTTGTTTGCTCCTATGTAAATTTCGATACATTCCTTTTAAATCGTCCTCACAACGTCACAGGTCCAATAAAAGTTATCTGAAAGGGATGACATCATTTAAACTGGACGCTGCAAACACAGAAATGGTAATTATAAATCATAATATGGTTCACACAGTTAAAGAATTGGAAGTGATCTTCATCGGTGGAGTAAGAACAAGAAGAATGCAAGACAATAGCAAAAACCATGAAGCACCAAGATGATACATGATACACTTTCTATTAGTAGCATATTGGGTGGAAAATTAACAATATTTGGTAAATCAAAATCAATTTCAATATGAACGTTCCCAGTGGCGGCTCTAGGATCGAGCTGTGTGGGGGGCTTGAGAGTTGGGATTAAAGATTCATTTTCTATTTGTCGATTTTTGTAAGAAATTTTATAAAATTAAACTCAGTTTACATTTTTGAATTATGCTTATTATTATCTATCGTTGTAGATAAACAATATTTTCTTCACATCTCAATAGTATGAACGATGATATCTATTATATATAGACGCTTCTCCGGATATCTATTATATATAGACGTTTCTCCGGATATCTATTATATATAGACGCTTCTCCGGATATACCTATATACACACTCACTCATTCATTCATTCATAGGGCATCAAAAGTCTAAGCATGTTCCACAAGTGCCACTGACTTGAAATTTTTACGACATATTGGCCATATCGTGTAACCTCCAGAAAAAATCCGACTTTGTACCTCAGTGTCATGAGTTCGATTCCAGAAGGCCCCAAAGTCCCGATTTTCTCCATAAGGATATACGGTGAAGATATTCGAAAATTTTTTTGAGGCACTTCTCGGAAAGGTAGAGAGTTGAAATTCGAGAGATCGCTAGATGCCGTGGATATCCAACGAAAATAAAAGAGACATCGCCGAACATGGTCCATGGTTCGATACTAGGTCGGGGCAAAAATCGGCCGTTTAAAATGTATTGCGGCGATTTTGAAGATTTTTTTTGGATCCTTTCCCGATAACATAGGTACTTGAAACTCAGCACGTGGATAGATATCATGAATATGTTTCATAATCAAATGTTACATATTCGCTGATGGTCCTTGGTTCGATCCCAGAGGGCCATTTGCACTTCTCAATGCATTTCTTACGGAGATAACGAAAAAACAAAATTTAGGTACTTCCCGGCATGCTATAGACTTCAAACTTTGCATGATACAATAGCAAGTATTTACAAATCAAACTGTGTATTCGCAGCTTACAATACGTCCTGAGTTCGACACCAGGTGTCTCTGCAATCAGAAGTTAATCCGATTTTTAGGAATTATTTTGAAACCTTTCCCAATAATATAGAAACTTGAAATTCGGCAAATAGATAGAGATCATAAAAAACTTTCAGAAACATGCTTTATATTTCCATGATCGTCCTTGGTTCGAATCCAGAGAGCACTTTACATTCGTGAAAATTAGAACGTCATTTGAGGCAGTTGTAGCCAATATTTCTGCTTTAATTTTCACACATAGCTAGAGTTGGTGATCTTCTTTTTTTCTGCAGAGAAGCTCACAGTAAAGACCCGGGTTCGATGCCAGACGATGAATTGTCAGCGAATTTTAAGAAAAATATCAATCCTTTTTTTTTTGAATTTGAGGACCGTCCCGATATTATGCCGATATGAAATTAGTATTGCCGATCTGCTTGCAGTATGCAAGCAACATTTTACTCGTACCTATATATATATACGAGTAAAATGTTGCTTGCATACTGCAAGCAGATCGACAACACTAATTTCATGGCGGCATCATATCGGGACGGCCCTCAAAAGAAAAAAAAATAGGATTGAAAATAATCTTAGAAAATGCTTCAATTTAATCGTCTGGCATCGAACCCGGGTCTTCTTGGTGAACTTACTATGCAGCACGGCAGACGATCACCATCTCTAATTATGTGTGAAAATTCAAGGCGAAATATTGACTGCAACTTCCTCAAACGACGTTCTACTTTTCACGAATGTAAATGGCTTTCTGGATTCGAACCAAGGACGATCATGGAAATCTAAAATATGTTTCTGAAAGTTATTTATGATCTCTATCTATGTGCCGAATTTCAAATTTCTATATTATTGGGAAAGGTTTCAAAATTATTCCCAAAAATCGGATCAACTTTTTATTTTATTTCATACAAATTTTGAAGTCGATCTCATGCCGGGAAGTACCTAAAACTTTTTTCTGTTATCTCCATAAGAAATGCATTGAGGAATGTAAATGGCCCTCTGGGATCGAACCAAGGACCATCAGCGAATATGTAAAATTTGATTATGAAACATATTCATGATATCTATCCACGTGCCAAGTTTCAAGTATCTATGTTATCGGGAAAGGATCCAAAAAAATCTTCAAAATCGCCGCAATGCATTTTAAACGGCCGATTTTTGCCCCGACCTAGTATCGAACCATGGACCATGTTCGGCGATGTATTTTGTGTTTTCGTTGGATATCCACGGCATCTAGCGATCCCTCGAATTTCAACTCTCTACCTTTCGAGAAGTGCCTCAAAAAAATTTTCGAAAATCTTCACCATATATCCTTATGGAGAAAATCGGGACTTTGGGGCCTTCTGGAATCGAACCCATGACACTGAGGTTCAAAGTCGGATTTTTTCTGGAGGTTACACGATATGGCCAATATGTCGTAAAAATTTCAAGTCAGTGGCACTTGTGGAACATGCTTAGACTTTTGATGCCCTATGAATGAATGAATGAGTGAGTGTGTATATAGGTATATCCGGAGAAGCGTCTATATATAATAGATATAGGGGATCAAAATTCTAACCATGTTCCACAAGTGCCACCGACTTGAAATTTTTACGACGTTATGGCCATAACGTGTAACCTCCAGGAAAAAGCCGACTTTGAACCTCGGTGTCATGGGTTCGATTCCAGAAGGCCCCAAAGTCGCGATTTTCCCCATAAGAATACATGGCGGGGATTTTCGAAAATTTTTTTGAGGCACTTCCCGGAAAAGTAGAGAGTTGAAATTCGAGGGATCGCTAGAAGCCGTACATATCCAACGAAAATCAAAAAGACATCTTCGAATATTGTCCATGGTTCGATGCTAGGTCGGTGCAAAAATCGGCCGATTAAAATGCATTGCGGCGATTTTTAAGATTTTTTTTGATCCTTTCCCGATAACATGGATACTTGAAACTCGGCACGTAAATAGATATCATGAATATATTTCATAATCAAATTTTAGATGTTCGCTCATGGTCCTTGGTTCGATCCCAGAGGGCCATTTGCAATTCTCAATGCATTTCTTACGGAGATAACGGAAACAAAATTAAGGTACTTCCCGGCATGCAATTGACTTCAAACTTTGCATGGTAGAAGAGCATGTCTTTACAAATCAAACTGTGCATTCACAGCTTACAATATTTCTAGGGTTCGACACCAGGTGTCTCTGTAATCAGAAGTTGATACGATTTTTAGGAATTATTTTGAAAACTTTCCCAATAATATAGAAACTTGAAATTCGGCATATAGATAGAGATCATGAATAACTTTCAGAAACATATTTTAGATTTCCAAGATCGTCCTTAGTTCGAATCCAGAGAGCCATTTACATTCGTGAAAATTAGAACGTCTTTTGAGGCAGTTGTAGCCAATATTTCTGCTTGAATTTTCACACATAGTTAGAGACGGTGATCTTCTATTGTGCTGCATAGTAATATACCAGTAAGACCCGGGTTCGATGCCAGACGATAAAATTGCAGCGAATTTTAAGAATATTTTGAATCATTTTTTTGTTCTTTTGAGAACCGTCCCGATATGATGCCGATATGAAATTAGTATTGCCGATCTGCTTGCAGTATGCAAGCTACTTTTTACTCGTACCTATATACACACTCACTCATTCATTCATTCATAGGGCATCAAAAGTCTAAGCATGTTCCACAAGTGCCACTGACTTGAAATTTTTACGACATATTGGCCATATCGTGTAACCTCCAGAAAAAATCCGACTTTGAACCTCAGTGTCATGGGTTCGATTCCAGAAGGCCCCAAAGTTCCGATTTTCTCCATAAGGATATATGGTGAAGATTTTCGAAAATTTTTTTGAGGCACTTCTCGGAAAGGTAGGGAGTTGAAATTCGAGGGATCGCTAGATGCCGTGGATATCCGACGAAAATAAAAAAGACATTGCCGGACATGGTCCATGGTTCGATGCTAGGTCGGGGCAAAAATCGGCCGTTTAAAATGCATTGCGGCGATTTTGAAGATTTTTTTTGGATCCTTTTCCGATGGCATAGAAACTTGAGATTCGGTATGAGGTTAGATACCATAAAAATATATCATAATCAAATTTTACGTATTTGCTGATGGTCCTTGGTTCGATCCCAGAGGGAAATTTAAATTCCTCAATGCATTTCTTACGGAGATTACGGAATCAAATTTTAGGTACTTCCCGGCACGATATCGACTTCAAACTTTGCATATAGAAAGATCAAGTACATACAAATCAAACAGTGCATACACAGCTATCAATGTGTCCTGGGTTCGACACCAGGTGTCTCTGCAATCAGAAGTTGATCCGATTTTTAGGAATTATTTTGAAACCTTTCCCAATAATATAGAAACTTGAAATTCGGCATATAGATAGAGATCATAAATAACTTTCTGAAACATGTTTTTGATTTCCAAGATCGTCCTTGGTTCGAATCCAGAGAGCACTTCACATTCGTGAAAATTAGAACGTCTTTTGAGGCAGTTGTAGCAAATATTTCTGTTTGAATTTTCACACATAGCTAGAGATGGTGATCTTCTTTTTTTTTGCAGAGAAGCTCACAGTAAAGACCCGGGTTCGATGCCAGACGATGAATTGTCAGCGAATTTTAAGAAAAATTTCAATCCTTTTTTTTTGATTTTGAGGACCGTCCCGATATTATGCCGATATGAAATTAGTATTGCCGATCTGCTTGCAGTATGCAAGCTACATTTTACTCGTATTTTAGTAATTATTCTTCATGTTGACTTCTGGGGGGCTACAGCCCCCATAGCCCCTCCGCCACTGAGAATACGGTATATCTCGGCATCTAGGACGCAGCCCAGTTTTTGTAGGAAGATTTGGGAAAAAAGTTTTTTTACATTTAATAGCAAGAACAATTTTTAGGTGATTCATGTCTGTAACATCTGTACCAAAACTAATTGTTTTACTACGCTTTCCACCGCATTAAAATGACGCGATTTCAGCTGTTATAACATCTTCATAATGGCAATTTATTCTCTGCGTTGATTCTTAAGCAAAAAAGATTATTCTCAGATTTTATCTAAATCATTCCGTAGTTATCAAAGCGTTAATATATCTGCTACAAAATTTATGGAGAATTTTCATATATTACTGTCCGTTAAAGATAAATTCAATTTTATTTATTTTTTACGTTTCTATAACACGAATAACATTATTTGAACCGTAATTTCCGAATTACGCATTCCAAAAAGCAGTTGCCTGCGAAATATCGTACCCTAGGATGCCTCCAAACATGCTGCCTAAGAAATTTAAAGAAAAGTAAAAAGATATATTTGATGAAGAAATGAAGACTTCATCTTGATAACAAAGGCATTTATGAATTTTTCAATTAACTGATGTTTTATCGCACACGAAAATTCTGCATTCTCCCATCCTGCTCCTTCACTGTGGTAACCGTAAAAGAGCAATTTATTTGTTTATATTTCACGAAATCAAAGAAATAATCCCATTCTTTTATTTCAAAAATAAGGAACCGATACTGGAGATGTTGCAACCTAGAAACTATTTCCGTAGCCGGGTTATTAATTTTCAGACTTGCGGAATTTGAACAACATTCGGCGAAATGAGTGAAATAACGTTTCAACAGAATAAGGTTCACATTTGTTTATTTTACTTATTCATAAAATCTGAATGCATAATGAAAACTATATGAATATAGGCAGTGGGGGATCTAGGATTGAGCTGTGGGGGGGCTTGAGAGTTGGGATTAAAGATTCATTTTCTATTTATCGATTTTTGTAAGAAATTTTATAAAATTAAACTCAGTATACATATTTGAATTATGCTTATTATTATCTATCGTTGTAAATAAACAATATTTTCTCCACATCTCAATAGTATGAATGATGATACATTTTAGTAATTATTCTTCATGTTGACTTCTGGGGGGCTACAGCCCCCATAGCCCCCCCCCCCTGGATCCGCCACTGGTAATGTAACAGGAAGTTGACTCCAGGTACACATATAAGGTTATATGAACGTAATCTTACCCATTTTCAGAAATTATGTCTCTAGAGAAAAAAAAGAATTAGCTATTGAAGAATAAATAAGCATCAGCTATTTGAAGGAATGTTGGAATAATTCATTAGTGTATTTAAAAAAAACTGGGCCCAATAGGAAACACTGATTCCATATTCTGATTCAGCGTCATCAAATTAGCTTAGAACGCCGATCACCTCCCTTACAACAAAAATATTTCTGACCTTTATTATTAGAGTGATAACAACTCCTCCCAACTTTTTTTATACTAATCTTTCTCAAATCATGTTTCTCATGGGCAAACAATTACTTATTCTGAGAGGACTAAGAATCTTTTAATTCTAAATTATTCTGAATAGTCTCTTCTCCTAGAAAATGACAATTCAGTTGCATTATGGGAAAGGAGGCCTATGGCAGTGTTGAACTTCTTTTGATTGTCACTTAAGTGTAAGAATCTGAATTTGACCATCTTGTGTTTTTGAAGAGAATCCTTTAGGAAGTGACCATCAAATAGTATTGGATAGTGCACTTTCCACAATTGGATTCCACTGACAAGGAGTGCTCATCATACATTGGGTTACGGCACAAATGTGCAGATGATAGTTAATAATTGCTTTGTTACCACATAGAAGATGAGTTAAATTTATCTTCACTTTCACTTAAGTAGATGAACTGTTAGCGAAATATTACAGATGCGTGTATGAAATAATGTTCCTTCTAGTGAAAATAGGAATGCTCCCTCTGATTTCTTCTCTGTAGAAATGCAAAGGTATTTACATAATTAAATGTTAAATTAATCTCATGCAAATAAATAGAAAACACTCACAATATAATGAATATCTTTAAGGTTAAAACATCAGTTTTAAATATTTGAATTTACTTTGCAAAACAATTACATTTTAAAATTTTTGTCCAATAGTGGTGCCAAAATGTCACACTAAAATGCCTTTTCCACAGGAGCACTGGATGGCAGCGTTTACTGTTATGCTCTTTTTAGAATTGGAAGTTGGTGAAGTAACTCTATTTCTGTTGAAGTAGCAAGTACTGATTAACTTCATCAGAAGCTCGAGAAACTTTCCCCTTTTTGAGAACATAAAAAAATAGCTTCATCATCACTTGTGACACAAGAGTCATTTTTATCAAGAGGAGCCTCTTCATTTGACCCAAATTCTTCGTAAAAAGTATGCAAAGCCTCTTCTTTTTTCCTGTCTCTAAAGCCACATGAACTTTAAGGAAGGTATCAGACCTGCTGTAATGGTTAATTTCTTTTCATTTAGCATGTTTGCAATTCTTGTTTCAACTCCCTGGCCAGTGGCCTGCAGTACACAAGGGGCTCTCTTATTCACTTCACATAGTAATCCTTTGATGGCTGGCTGAAGAAATCCAATGAACATATTCTTCTCTGCATGCAATCACCCACACAATGAAGCCACATTTTAGCATTTACATTTATACCCATATTCACATTGTCTGACCCCTCTCAGGTTTTGGGAAGCAACTGCACTCTTAGGTGGGGAGTAACTCGTCATCTCCGTGAAATAGAGAACAGAAACTCAACTCAGCAAGCCTGGGACGCAGAAACTTATATTGCATATCCTGCGCCAAGTAGTTTCATTGCGGCATTTATATATTTGAAAGGATCTGGTGATTTGAGGCATATATCATGGATGATGTCTTCTCAAGTCTTCTAGGCTTCACTTCACTCCCGAAGATGGTTCAGGGACTGAAATGTCTAGAGTTATCAAAGAAACAACCCTGCTGGAAACACAAGAAGACTTAATTGTTTTATATTTTCACCCACATTCACGTATTGTTTGACCCTTCTCAAGTTCTCAAAAGAAACTCCTAGGGGGGGAGTAACCTGTCACCTACATGAAATAGAGATCCGAAACTCAACTCAGCAAGCCAGGAGCATAGAAACTGATATTGCATATTTAACTAAACTATAGCATTTAGAGGCTCCCGGATAGTCATGTGGACAGCGCGTTTGCCTTTGGTGAAAGCGGTCCCAGATTCGAATCCCGGTGGGAGCCAATATGCGAAATGACCTAAGCTGTTGAAGCACTTTTAACAATACTACTACTACTACTATAGCATTTAGGCGTTTACACATATTCATTAGAGGTCTGCATGGGTGGAAAATTCCTACCCAGGCCTGGCCTGTTCTTCATTGAGCCCGTTCTCAAGCCCAACCTGAGCCTCAACTTCCCCCCCCCCCTGTAATAAATCCTTGTGGCTTATGAACAAATAAATCTTTTAAGCATTTGCAAAGACTGAGCATTTTGTTTAAGCATTGTGTAGGACCTTTAAGAGGCTTCTGGTCCTATGCAAGAAATTAAGCTCGGATGAAAATTCTTTCCTTCCAAAGTTATTCATGGGCCCAAGCCTGGCCCGAGCGCGATAGACTACCTGCTTTACCTGGCCAATGGGCAGGGCTGGGTATGGGCTCATGGGCCTGGGCCATGTAGACCTCTAGTAATCATGTATTGTCTGGCCCTTTTCATGTTCTTGGAAGCAAGTCACCCTTCTGCCGCCCCTACCATACCAAGAGAAGAGAGATTTGGCTCCATGGTGAACTCCTCATGATGAATTCAGTATGCAAGGAATTCAAATTTTCACTTCAATTACACCCACTAATTCCTAATCTTTTTAATTAATTTAGCCTTCTTAATTTTGAATTTATAATCTTATTATATATCTAAATTTGGCGATTCCATCAACTTTGGCTATGATTTTTGGCACTGATTTAACAAATAAATCAATTTTTTGCCTGCTTACTACATCCAAATATCTTTTAATCACAGATATGCAAAAGTAGTTTCTCAAAATCCTACTAAGCCGGAAATATGGCTTGGATCTGACTGCTTGTTTTCTTTTGCTCTTCTTTCTTTCTTAAAACAAATCACCATAATCAAAATTTTTACAGAACAGTAATAAGCACCTAACTTTGCAAAGGCAGTAAAGAGCAGATGTATTTTCTCACTCTCAGTTGTATCTTATCCCTAAAGGCCTTGTCTCCTCCTGGATCTCTCGGCTGTTGCAGTGTTTGCTGCTCGCGATGGACGGCGAGGGTTCCCTGTGCTTTGGGAGCGACTTTGCATTGAAATTGAAAATCTCCTTTTCAACAAACTGTCACTGCAGGAGTTCTGGTTAATTCAAACATTACAATGGTGGTATACATTTGATACATGACAATACATTTGATATCTGTGATGCTGGCTGTTCTAGGACAACAGCATTAGGGGTAGGGTGGACGTGGCATGGAGTTGTACACTCAATGAGTGTGCTCAACCCTACCAAACAATAGGTCAAGCCCCCGGCAGAGTTCTGCACTCAAGCAACCGGGTCTCTCTGTTAGGTTCCCTCTGGAGAGCTATCCGCTCAATCGCTAACGAGTTCAGGGGGTTTATAGGGACAGTGACAGCATGGAGGAGTTGTCTACTTGATCAGATAGCTATTGCCTCCCAACTTGATTTTTTTGGCCAGATACCAGTTGTCTGGGTGTCGCAGGCCAATTAGGATCCCTGATGCCAGGAGAGTGGCGGATGCCTCGCTGTTTGGAACAGCCGGTGGAGGAGGTAAAAAATTACGCAAGGAAACGCATATCATGCTTTTTGGTCACTTAAAACCTATACACCCATGGTGTATCAGCCTGAACGAAGAAATAAAATCCTAAATAAATAAAGATGCAAGATATAGGCAGGAATAAAACGTAGAAAACTTTTATAGTGCTAAACAAATGTACTAAAATTGAGGATTAGAGCCAAAATCAGATGTGCTTAGAAAATATGGAGGATTCCAAATTAAAAAATAAATAGAGACCTCATTCAAATTCAGCTTTGTGTGGCAATCTTCTAAAACAATCCATACACAAAACATAAACCAATCAACAATGGACTGAGGCCGTAGAATGCTGTGATGCCTAATCTCCATCATCACTTTTTCACAGCAATTCACAACTTCGAATATAAAATTCAAAAACTAAAGTTCTATTTAGGATATTACCCCAAAAAAAAAACAAAATTAAAATCTAAACATTTATTTGAATTTCACTTATTTCTTCACTTTAGACTTAAAAGAGTTTTCAGCAACACATAAATTGGGCAGCACAACTAAATTTTTCCAAGGTTACCTTCCATCTAAATAATTTTTAATAACTTCTGTTTACTTGAATAATTGAAGTATGGGGTTTATATGAGTGCTAACGATACAAAGAAGAAACTAAGAGAAAAACTAGAATTTTAGATTGGATTTCTAGAGAGAATTGACAGTTTAAATAGTATTATGGATGAAAATACCTTTCTATCAATTTCATTCTGTTCACTGACCACATTGTTGTTATTTCTATAAAATCATAACTTTTTCACTATAGTGAAAAAAAGTTATTCTTATCCAAACATAATCAGAAATTAAGTTGAAATTGACTTATGTAAACCACAAATCTTAAGTTTTTATCCGTTCAAGTATGGAATTCCTTGTATCGGTGTGAGTCTTTCCATTTCTGCCGTAAGACATTACTGCCATGAATTTGAAACAGACATTTTATCATTACCATCAATAATTTTGCAATGCCCATCACCAATGTCACTGATAGAATTCAGGATAGGAAGTAAAACTTAAAGTTATGCTTAGTGATGAAATTAAAAACCATATGAAAAGATATCATTCTCTTATTTTTTATTAAAATCAATTGAATACAGTGTATTTACTGAAAAACAAAATGAGAAGGATTGAGATCCACATGTTCCACACTCTTCTTCAGTCTTCAGCCCAATCACTGCTTGCCCATTTGGGAAGATCAGTTTCAAAAGACCAGTCTGGTCCCTAAACGAAGAGAGTGGAGCAGAAGAATTGGTTCAAATTATCTGTTGCAAATGAAGAACATGTTGGCAGATTGTTAATCCAGCTAACAGTCAAGCCCCAAAAATCTAGGATGAAACCAAGGTTTAGTCCATAAAAGGGGATTCCACTTAAATGTGGATATATTATACTTCCATGATTATTAGCTGTATTACAATTTTTTTTCAAATAATCTATTCTAAATATTCTCTATTATATCATAATAATATATGCACCTCTAAATATAATTTGGAGTGTATACATATAGGACACCTAAGTTCAGTAGAAGTCAAAATCCCACAGAGAATTCATTACTTTCCATTAGCCAAATGGTATCTGCTTTTTTCATTTTTCCATTAAAGTAAAGGTGCTTATAGATATGGGGTATTTACAAGAAGCATTGGATTTTTTTTCAAAAATTAAATACATATTTATTAATCTCCTAACACCAAAACTTACAAAAGTAAAAAACACACTCACACTTGTACAAATTCCACAATTTGCGGAATTCATACAAGTGTGTGTGTGTTTTTTAATTTTGAAAGTTTAAAATGAAGTTCCACCAAATAAAACTGGAGTTGATTTCTTCACTCCAAACACCAGATAAAAAACATAAAAAAGCCATATCTATACAGAATCTCAATGCGATGCGATTTATAGTTCTTGCAAGAGAGGCATTAAATGAACTATAAAAAACACAAGGATAAATAGAATTGAAAAATACTGATACCAATGGGATTCGAATCCAAGCCTACCACATTGCAGGCAGGTTAAGTGGCCCTGAAAGGAGTCCCAATCATATTAATATTTTTTAACTTCTATTTATCTCTGAGTTTCAATGAGGACATCTCTGACTTTATCACTTTTCACTCCTAATTGTTTAATGACAAAATTTATATCCAACTCCTGTCCTTTTACAGTAGTACCCCTTTTTTACGATTCTCAATCTTAGGAAATGACAGAGTTTTACGAAGTATTTGAAATGGTTTTCTCTCACTGAGCTCAATACAATGGGATGATGATCGCAGAAAACAGGAGCAGCTGAATCCAGATCGTCTATGTTGGGAGGGCCCTCAGCCCATGTGTTTTAGATGGGAAAATGTGGAAAAATCGAATATGAGTGTAGTCCTTTTTGACATGCTTACACTGTGGTAAAATCCCTGTGGATGATCATCCAAGTCGCACTTAAATCTGATTTATATGATCTAAGGAAATATGTTCAAAGATGCATGAATTTCCCATGCATTCTTACGGATCGCAATGCTATCACTGGTCATTCTATTATATTTACTTCCATGTTTTGTCATCGATGCCTCATTCAATAAGTAAACATTTGGCATTATGCAAATGTAAGAACAACCAAAGAGCATTTAAATGTCAACAACTTTTGTAAAAGGTATTAAAATACCTTAGCAACATTACAAAATTTAATGTACGACGCCTCTACACAAAATTTCACGAAAAATGCCGGTCTTCGATTTTTCGCAAAATTCTTCAACTTCAAACCAATCCTGAACCAAAATGAGTAAACTCATCACGTAGAAAATGATGGAGTATTATAAACCTAATCTTTATGCCTCATAATACTGGGTTTCTATGATCACAGTTCAATATTTGCTATATTTATACAACAAAATGGCAAACCCTTATTTTACGGCAAATTTTCACTTAAAGTGAGGAAAATAGTAGTAATGTACCACGATGTACACATACTAACTAATATCGAAATGTTTTTTGAAGCTTTCTTACGAGGAATCTGAAATAAAATCCTGCGACAATTTGCGACGCCGATAAGTAAAGCGACTTTTCGATGGTGAAGCAAGAGCAATATCCGCACGGCAGAGCGCCACTTTCTGAGACGATCTCAGTTTTGAGATGATCGGCAGAGAAAAACACTTCCGAATAGTTGTGTTTCGGAGATATCATGCTGAAAAAAGGTTAAATTTTATCTAAAGATGGAGAAATAATAATATTTTTTAAATATTCCCATTTAAACCTTAAAAAAAGTGAATTTAGGAGTGAGTTACCTTTTCCTCAAATCTCTAGATAGAGTCCTGATTTCTGAAATTTAAATTACTTTATATTAATCCTTGAAGCTATAGATTCTCACTTTTTTCTCCTCTTTCAAACTTCAATTGCAAGATGAGTAAGCTCACATATATCGTAGTCTGCAGGACCTTCTTGTGGGAGGGAGAGCGCGCGCCAGAGAGTGCCCTAAAACCCAAGTAAAACATTTTGAAGGGGCTTAGCTTATGACAGCCAGCTGCTGGGAAAGTGGTTACCCTTTGTATATTATTTCCATCAGCACTAGAAATACTTACACCCCATACTGATTACCAATAATGATAAGATGGAAATAGTATATTCCCAGAGGAAGATGAGAATATGTCTCCACATGATTCTTAACCCTTAATTAGCCACCTAAGAATAGGTAATTACTCGTATTGGGTCAATCATCATCATCATCATGTGGTGTTCTGCCTGGAAGCAAGTCCCGCACGCCACTGCTGTCCTCATTCCCCTCTGTCCTTCTCCTTAGTCTCTCTAGAATTCTTTATTTTCACCTCATCCACCATCTTTATTCTTCCTCTCTTATTCCTTTCTTCCACTGAGCCTTCTAATGCCACTTGTAGTATGCTATTTCCTCTAATTATGTGGCCAGTTAGCTTTCCTTTCTCTTATTTCCTTCATCATCCTTCTTTCGCTTTATTTAGGATCTCCTCGTTTCTCACCACATCTATCCATCTCACCTTCTCCATCTTTCTCCACACCCACATTTCAAACGCCTCAATTCTCTTCCTTTCCCACTTCCTTAATGTCCATGCCTCACATCCATACTTTGCTATGGACATAACACTTTGCTAGCCTTTTTCTCAACTCCAGATCTTGGTTTTTACAGCATAGCAAGTTTCTCTTTTGGCTGAAGGCCTCTTTTGCCATTGCTATTCTTGCTTTTATTTCTGCAACACTTCTCCAATCATCTGTTATCATAGTTCCTAGGTACCTATAGCTTTTAACTTTTTCTATTATGCCTTCATTTCTTGAATTTTTAACAACTCTTTAAATGGTAAATCAATTAATTTAATTTACCACGTTTCATAAATCATCCTAAAAAAAAATTATTTAAGCTTTTTTAACAAATTATCATTTTCCATTAATTATGAATTAAAAAAATTGTATACATATGTACCAAAATTGCAGTAACACATATAATTGATATTTTTTCCTATTAAAAATTATCGTAGGAGTTTCAAGCTTTCAGAACATGTGGAAGAGGGTTATTTATTTTGATGCCTTTAAGCAAAATTATACTATGTTTAAATGCCATCTGTTGGAGAATAATAAACATTAATTTTTCTTATTTCGGTAAAACATCAAAATATACGGTGAAAATAAATTTTCGAATATATTTATGAAAATTTTAGTTAAGGGGTTTTCAACCATGGCAGATTGCTTAGTATATTTATTTATTTTTATGAAATAGAATAGCAAATAAGCTAATACAAAAAATCAAATAACGAAATTAAACATTCCTTATATATACCAGAACATATTAAATCTAAAAAAAACAAGTATAATTACAGATTTCTCAAAATAATTCATCATTTTCCACCCACAATGCAATATTTTTCTTAAACTCCCCCACACTCCCCACACCTCTAATTTCCCGTGGTAGATCATTAAAACACTCTTCACCCTCGTAAAATATTGATTTTCCTTAACCGCTAGCCACTCTTCCTGTTCGATAAAAGCAGTCTATCTGTCTTGTGTTATAACAATGTACTTGACCATTTTCCACCAAGAATGACTGTAAGTAGGCAGGCAACAATCCATTTTTAATTTTAAAAATAAATAATAAAACATCCGCTAAAATTTCCTTTCTGACCATTAACATGTCCATCTCCTTCCACATAGCTTTAACATTACTCCGTCTATCTTTGTTCAACACCATTCTTGCACCAGTGTTTAAAACTTTTTGCAGTCTTTCAACATCACCCACTTTACAACCAAATAAAACCGTAGAACAATATTTAACATGAGGATAGATAATAGCCTTAAATAACAATTCTTTAGCTTTTCTAGAAAGCTATTAAATTTTCAAAATCGTAGAATTAATCCTCATTGGTATTACCAACCTATTAAAGTGTTATTTTTAAAAATTTTTCATATCAGACTAAAATAGTGGCATATAAATCATATTTTAAACTATTTGATATTAATAAACATTTCTAAACCTATTTCCAGCATACCAACTTCACGATGCTAGGGTACCAACTGTTAAAAACGAATTATAGAAAGTTTTTAATGTGTAGCTTTATTACTGCTGGAATTTTATGAACACAGATTTGCTCAGTAAGAATGATTTAAGTATCATGTGATCCCTAAGAGCATTTTGAATATTATAGATACAAGTTAGCTAACATCTCCGATTTTAAACCGAAGGATGAAGTATATTTTTCAGGCAAATTAGGATAACTTGAATATCCTAGGAAAGGAGTCTTTTTAAAATAATTTTTATTCTTGATGATGAATAATGGCTATAAAATACAAAAAACCAGTGCTACCAACTTAATTCCATGTAATTTCATATAATTATTACATTAAAAATATCCAAGTCAGAACTAATCTATCCCTTTTACTAATAACTTGATCAGAAAATAATTCATTACAAATAGAGTATATGTATATCAATATAATATGAAACAATTTCCTTCATTAGAGTTTGTTTAATTTTTTCTTAACATTTAAGGTATTTTTTATTTTAACCTTAAAATATTTAAACCTGCTTACGCATGAACTATGATCAAATTAAATATTAAATTATGATTGTCTCTTTACAAACAAATTCTCTAATAGTAATAAACATTGTTTCCATCTTTCTATTTTTTCCAGTAGCAAAAAGAATACACTGTGAGGGTTGCCAGAGGTAGGTGTTTTGGCCTCACCTTGTCTTTGTAACACTGTTATTGATACACGATTTTGAAACTAAATTAAAATTTATAATAATTGTAGACAATTACTCCCAGCTAATACATTACTACTATTATTTTTAACTGTTTTCATTGTTGTATCCGATTTACTCCACGTATAGCTGGAAAGCAGAGAGGAGATAATAAAAAATTTATGGGATAAATTTCAACGGAAAATAACTTAATCCCATATCCTCTACTTTTTTCCATCAAAACAGATTATCATTCAGTGTTTCATACATTCTTAATTATTCTTGCCTTATTTTTTCACACAAATAATAATATTTAACATAAAAAGGCTCGTTTGTTAAGAGAGACTACAGATTCGATAGCAACCAGTCCCTGAGGCAAAAATTATTTGATAAATATCTAAGCAGTGATTACCATGACAAAATATGCTATAACATGGTCCCAACTCTTAGAGATTGCGATTTTTGCAGCTAAAAAATATTATTGTGAGATCATGGACAAATGGCCTATATTGGTATCATTTTCCGAATGGTATAAAGTGCACTTCTATGAAAATTATTTAGGTAGTATAGTATTTTACATCCCCTGCCATATGTCCTATGGGGGCTCGCAGGAAATTAATGTAAATATTTTTATAACTTAACCATTAATTAGTTGCAAGAGGCCAATATGATCCCAGAGGGTGTATTTCCTTTGGTAAAAAAAACACTAATCAAGATATTTCAACCAAATATTCATTTTGTTAAGAATTTTCCCTTTTTATGATTACCTGAGAATTTAGTTAATTTTATGCAATAAAAATGATGCAATTTCAGCAGGTTTACCATATAAAAAAAATTATAATTATCTAAACAATAATTTAACAATTCTTAAGCACTTATACATAAAGTAATTCATTGTTAATTATTGGAAAAAATAATAAAACACCATATCATGCATAACAACTGGAAAAAATAATAATTTCCAAAACAATATTTTGGATATTTTAAAGATTTTACTGAATATTTTTTGGAAATATAATTATTTTGCTTGCTTTGAGCATTTAAAAACCTCATTTCTCAAATTGATAAAAATATTCTCCAATATTTTACCAATATTCCATGCAGGGCTCTTATTTTCTCTGTCTTTTATCGATTGATCACATATTTTGCATAAATAGTTATTTATCATTATGCAGGAATCAAAGCATGGCAAATTTCATATATTATCATTATCAGGATTAAATTGTTTTCTGTTTAAATTTATTGCATAAATGTTTTCTTATCCTCTCTCTGCTTTCCAACCAAAAGTGGAGTAACCTGGACAGATTGTTGAAAACGGTTAAAATTATATATTAACTGGGAGTAATAGTCAACAATTATAATTATTATTATATGAACACGACAAGTAGGTTAAAAGTTTGGTGGTTAAACATTATTATACTAATAATATACTATAATAATATTATACAAGCATACATTCATACAGTTGTACATGGTCGAGCAATATACAGATAGTCCTAATCTAATTATTATACAGTTTAAATAATTAAAACTTAATTAAACTGTACTGAGAAGCTAGGCAAAATTTAAGTTCTCTCAAAGAAGTCTGCGGCAGAGGAGGAAAGCAATTAATCCCTTCAAATGGAGGCCGCCCATCAGTGTCCTGTGCTCCTGGGTACCGTCGGCAAGGCCGCTGAATGAAGGCCTCCAATCCCAATGGGTTAAGTAAGTGGGATTTCTAAGGCGAGGCGGCCACTGCATGCAAGGCGGGGCTGAGCTGATCGGGACAGAGTGAGACAGAGCGAAGCAAAGTGAGGCAGAGCAAAGTGAAGCTTAGTTAGGTCCCCCAGGGTCAGCAACAGGAAGAGGAGCCGAGCTTAGCGATTAAAATTCCATTGCAAATAAACAAGATGGCGTAAGAACTAGCCTTTAGTTGCTGCCTGAGAATTTAATTCTCTGATAATACGGTTAAATCATGGAATTTTCATAAGAGATGGACTTTTTTTATTATAATTAAGCCAGCGTATTTTAATTTAGATAGTATTTGTAGTCCTTGAACACAAATTTATATATATTTTGCTAATAATATGTTTTAGTTTGCTAATGTTAGTACAACACTCAAGCACACTTTTCATTTTATAACTACAGAATTAATAGTAAAAATAGTTTACAATTTAATATCAATACATTGTATCTTAAATTATGCTGTAAGGTGCATCACTAAGATTAACACTTTATTCACATAAAGATGTCTATTAAATTTTTCTTCACTCTTTATCCAATGTCTAACTTTTGCTGATGGGTAAATATCTTAGATAGGAACACGAGCCATTATTTTAAATTTACTTGAAATCATTATTTTACAGGTACATCAATGAAGACCTTCTGTTACTGCTTGCAAAGTTATTATTTTTAAGCTGTTGTTCTTCTCCGAGACATTTAGCTGCTGATGATGTCACAGCATCAGTTTTTTATTTTCCAAAATTGACTAGCATTTGATGATTAAATTTACAAGAAAATATTTTGTGGCTGTAGATTTTGCAATGAAGGCATTCTGCTAAGACGAGTAAATATAATAAATTGGGACAATTGAAGTGTATTCACTTTGAAGGTAATTAAATTACGTGGTTCAATTTCAATTATCACAACTTGTCTGGAAATGATTACTTTTTTTTTAAATGGTATTGGTCATCAATAATTACATTAATGTTTCTGAAAGAAAGGTGTAATTAGCAATTGGTTAAATGATACTGTCCAGGAAAGGAGTGAGAGTCTCCTCACTCTAATGCGATAGCTGTGGAGAGGGAAGCGGACTTTGCTTAAGAACGGCTGTTCGGAAGATGAGCCGTGCAAAACTGAGAGGCATCTCAATTCTAAGCTCAACTCCACTTCGTATCCAGTGGCTGCTGGTTCATTCAAAAGTATTTGGTTCGATAGCGTAGTCCACTCGGCATAACTTCCTTCAACTTAGGTTCACTTCGCATTTGGTGGCCATCAAGCCTTCTCTTAATATTTGCCTACGCTGCCTTGCCTGTATAGGCATTGTATAAGCTTCCTATCCTGTAATCTTTCCTTCTAAACTACATCAAAAGGTATATTAATTTAATTTCAAATTAGTGTATCAATAATTGTTTTGCAAAGATAAGGTGAGGTCAAAAGACCTACCTCTGATGGACTACGAATTGTCTTCTTTTTGCTACTGGAAAAAAGATGCAAAGGTTGCAACAATATTTATAACTCGTAGAGAATTTGTTTGCAAAGGGAAAATGACAATTTTATATTTAATTTTAACAGTTAATTAATAAGCCATTTTACTATTTTTAACATTAAAATAAAAATACTAAAAAAAACAAAAACATGTAAACACTGTAAAAAATGCATGAAATTGTTTAATTTCATATTTTATACAAATACTGAATTTGTTATCAAATAATTTAAAAGGGATGAAATAGTTCCAGCTTTGAGATTTATATTGTAATAATTATATGAAACCATGAGAAAAGTTGGTAGCACTGGTTTTTGGAGTTTATAGCCATTATTTATTATGAAAAATAAAAATTAGACTCTTTTCCTAAGACATTCAAGTTAAGTTGTTCTATTTTGCCTGAAAATTATATATCATCCTTCAGTTAAAAATCGATGATGTTGGCCACCTTGTATCTATAATGTTTAAAATGCTCAAATGTATCACAAGATATTTCATTAATTTTTACCGAAGAAATGTGTTCATAAAATTTCTAAATAGAAACCAAGAGTTTGTTAAACAAATGTTTCACGAAGTTGGTAGGCTGGTTATAGGTTTAAAAATGTTTATTAATATCAAAAAGTTTAAAATAAAATTTATACAGCCAAAATTTAGTCTTACACGAAAAATGTTTAAAACATAACACTTTCATAGGTTGGTTACACTGATAAGGAATAATTTTACGAATTTGAAAATGGTAATAATCAATCTGCCATTGTCAAAAACCAATAAACTGAAAATTTCATAAAAATATTATAATATTTACTTTCATTTTTGACGTTTTTTCTAAAAGGAATGAATGTTTATTATTTTCTAACATTTAAAACAAAGTTTAATTTTGCTAAAGAAATTCAAAACAATAAAACCTCTTCTACACATTACAAAAGTCTGAAACTCCCAGGTCAATTTTAAATAGGAAAATAATTCAATTACATATATGTGTTACTTGGTACATGTTTAAACATTTTATTTAATTAATAATTGATAGAAAAAGATATTAGGTAAAAAAAGCAACATTAGTTTTTTTTAAAGGATGATGTATGAAACATGGTAAATTGAATTAACTGATTTACAATTAAAAGAGGACTTAAAAATTCAGAGAAGTTAGGGGTCATATTGCCCCAACTGGGTACAATTGTGTAACTTTTTTGACATTAACTAATTAAGGGTTAAAAAGCATCTGTGATATTAGTGATACTCGAATTATGCAACCATATCAGTATATCTTTAAATAAAGGAAGATTCTCTATTTAAGTAGATTAAAAATCTCTACTAGCTTCATAGTAGGGGGAGGGAAGGAGGGGATTCATCTCCCCCAGGATAAATAAAATCGCAGTCAAGTCTAGTCAATAGTTCTGCTAAGTACCTTCATGCTCTTGAGGGTTCTTGATGGAAATTTTTATGTTTGCAGAAATTACGGAAACCAAAGTAATTCTTGTTCATTATTTTTGAAGAAGGGTGAATTATGCAAGGGATTTGAGTCAATTTAAGGGAATAAGAATTTAATTCTTACATAATTAAATCCTAATCCAAGGGAATCCGCCCCCCCTCCCTTATTGTCGCAATTATATTTTTAAAATTTTTCCTTTTTATTTTATTGCTGTTCTACGTGCATTTTCTCTCTAATGTTTATCATTTCAAGTAACTTGATAAATACAAAAATGTGTTGTAGATTTACTTTCGTTTAGTATTATTACTATGGGAATTTTTTACAAGTCTTACTTTTTCATATATCACTGATTGACGTGCTTCTTTTGGAAAGTTTTGAAGCAGAAGAGGAAAGAAGTAAGCTATTTTCTATAACAAGAGGAATTCCGTCTGCTTTGAGAGTAAGGTAATTATAATATTTATATTTCATTTTCAATTTAGTGTCTAATACCACTGAGATTTGTTGACAACCACAATGAAGAACCAAATCTGAGAGAATTTTCCATCTCCTAATTTCTATTTTTTATTTATGTAGAATGGAGAGAAGAGATCTATGCTCAGAAATATTTAGCAATTGGGGGAATTTTGCAAATCCTGATTCTTCAGGCTTTGTATTTTGCAAAATATCCAAACCCTGGAGAACCTTCCGGATTGTTTTTAAGATTTCTCGTGTATACTGGATCTTCTGATTCTGATGTAGGTGGGTTGGGCCATGTCAGCAATGTTGTATGGAAGTTGATGGAAGGTAGATTGGACAGTGGAAGGTCTCTTTTCATGGACAACTATTGCTTGTTAACGATTTGTCTCACCGTTTACTAGAGCGAAGGACTCATTGTACCAGAATTCTAAGAGCTAATCGGAAGGGGAACTCTCCTGCAGTGATAACTAGAAAACTTAAGCGGGGTGAGGTTGTGGATATTTTCAGCACTGAAGGAGTCTCCGTTATGAAGTGGAAAGATAAAAGGGATGTTCTGATGATCAGCTCTGAATATAGAAGCAATATCGTCGATGTTCGCCACCGGAGGGGGGTTGGTATCACCTTAAAACCAGAGGCCATCACTAGATACAATGAGTCAATGAGTGGCATCGATCATTTCGATCAGATGATGACATATTAGCCCATTGAACGCAAGACTCTAAAGTGGAGTAAGAAACTGAGTATTCACATCTTTCCCCTCCTTTTAGTGAATAGTTATTTCCTCTACCGAAAAACCTATCCCAACATTCCTCTGTACAAATTCCACCCTTCCATAATTAAATCCCTCCTCCTTCCATCCTATTCTAAACCCATCCTCCGTTACCTTCATAGTCTGTCCTCCAGGTCTCTTGCATTATCAAGGCTTTTTCAGCAGAAGTATGACTCCTAAGAAAAACGAAAATGTGTGCCCCAAAAACGATGTATTCAAGAACTAGGAGTTCAGGAAAGATACTGTTTTTTTGCCCCGCCTGCGATGGATTGCCCCACTCTGCTTATTCCCATGTTTTGTGGAGTTTCATTGTAATATAACATGTTAATTTAGTGTAATTATTTAGTTATTGTTTAGTTTGGATCTTTTGTTGTAAATACTTCATTTCTAATCTGATTTGTATGTATTGTGTATAATAAATTATGTTATGTGGAAAAGCAGCCGCCTGTTATCATTTCAAACATTCCTAAGTGAATGAAATAATGGATCATGTACTATAGATAATAGCTAATGATTGCCTAATATTCTGTAGCTTATGAAATGATTGATTTGCAGCTTTAAGTTTTCGTAAATGCATTTTATGATTCCAGCATTGTGGTATAAATTTGTAAAACGATTCGCAGCTAAGAGGGATAAGGAGATCAAATACAGGTGACAACTCGAATTTGATCCAGTGCCGATAAATTACCGACAACTGTGCTTTTTTAACTATATTAGGAATGGATCGAATTTAAATATTATAAACAATTCTTCTGCGTGAAATATAGAATCTTAAAAAATTACGTTTTTTCAATCTAGGTTGGAGAAAAAATTCAAAAAGCGCAAAGCCGTTTCAACTAATAAGTAAATTCATATAGAATGAAGGTAAATTATAATAAAATTTTAATTTTGCGGAAGAATTTGCGTTGAAAAACGTAAAGAAACATTCAGGCATATTTTAAGAGAAATGGTGGGAGGTTATGCAACCACGCATTGCAGCAAAAAGGTGCTATCCGGTGGCGGCTGACGATGATCGTCGCCAAATCATAAATTTAAAAAATCGAACCAAAACATTTTTTTAAAAATATTTTCTTTGTCAATTCATGATCCTACAGTTAAATAAAAACTATAACTAGAAAAAAAATTTCAGTCACCAGCAAAAATTCAAAATTTTACCATAGCGTTCAAAGTGTTAAAAGTAATGACTTATATCAAGTATTAATAAAAATAATAACAACACAAAAGCCTTCAAAATATGCTAGGTGTAAGAAAAACAACAAAAAGTAGAATCAAAACAAAGAAAGACTCGCTATTGTCAAGATACTTGTCTGTTATGCGTGTTGCGTTTTGGAGATGACTTTTTTGTTTCAGCTCTACAAACAGAAGATCTAACATATGACTTTTTCAAAAGTATTTTTCCATTTGTAAGCATGCTAATATGAAGCATTTGAGCGCTGTTGTAATAAGATACTAAAAAAATTGGTATTTTATCTGCCTTACAATGCATAATCTCTATTTTCACATCTTACCATATGTTTTTCTGGATGTGTAGGTAATATCCATGAGTCTAGTTAAAAATATAAAATCAGTAGTTAACAGTATTATTTAAGATAAACTTACCTTATATTTCCAAGCATGTAAATACATAACGAGGTCCCTAGGCTTGGGATCTCGATAGCTGACCTTACATTCATGACAATTTTGATCGTGACACATTAGGGAAGGATTGAATGTTTCCAGAGGCTTAGGAGTGAAACATATCTCAATTTTATCATCTTCTTCCTCAGCTGTTTGAGTGGCCACTGTTACTCTGCCCTCCTCAATATCTCTGGATGATTCAGATATTCTACAGTTCACATTAGAAAGGGTCTTTGGCTTTTCACGATTCACTTCTGTTTTCAGATCCCTCTCTATTTCAGGGTTCTTTTGTGGAATCTCTACTGGCTTTTCTAGCACCTCAACACCAGCTTCCAAAACCCCTAACCAATTCTCAGCATTATGTATAGAAATGAGGTCTCTGATTAGATCTTCATCACTCTTGCCACCAAAATCTCCAGCACGTCCTTTGTTTGGACCAAATACACAGTGATTGTAGAGGGGGTCATTCACTATTGGATAGCCTAAAATAATAAAAACTACGCATTAATCTTAATATACATTAAATAGTTTGTACATAAATAGACCTAAAATTCAAGAATCAAATCTTGCCTAACCTTAAAGAATGGGGCAATATTAATAATAGGTGACATTGATGGATTTCCATGTAATATCTTGTCAATGTAAATTTGTGCAGAATCTCAAGTTTGATCTTAAGCCTAATAATTTAAGACGTAATATAATACTTGCTTGAAATAAGAGAAAGGTTTTTATATTTTTGGTGGATGTGGAACAAATTTATCCATTTATTAAAAAATCAACATCTACATTATAACCATATTTTATTGAATATTACTTCATCTTCAAATGCAGGAAGTTAAAATTATATTTTGATTTTCATTCCAGCTCTCTAATTAAGTTAATTTTGAAAAATCCCCTGACTTTTGCACAGCTACACAACTCAAGTTTTACAACAGCATACCTGATAGACATAGAGAGAAGTAAAAGTACTCTTCATGCAGTCAATTGAGAATTTAGTAATGGCACATATCACTCAAATCTGCTTATTTTAAAATGCCTTCTATGCCATCACAGGTGGTATACAATTCTTGGTACCTCCATATTGCTTATACTATAAACAAAAATTAAATGCTACAGATGTCAAAGTATACTGCAACTAAAATACCATTTTATTTTCTTACATTTCTGGTTTTACATCTAGTGAAACCAAATTGAATCTCTGAACTCCTAGAAATATTATTGGCAAATTGAAACTTGTATAAGAGATTCTTGGGTTTCCGCAAAGGTAATTTCTGGAGACATTGCTGTTGCCAATGTTTTGATGACTCGCTCTGTCATCTTCCTCAGGGCTGTGGATGGGAATTGAGAATGTACCCTGACACACTAGTACCTAGTTATTGCTATTTTGTTTTATTTTACCAACTCACAGCATTTCTGGTCATTCCACAAGTTTTACAATTTCCCATTCATTTCAGTAACCATATGATATTTGCTATGCGTGATTCTTGAAATTTATTGTAGAAAAGCACTTAAAAGATGTTTCTGTTTTATTCTCAGTATATAATCTATCGATGCGGCCGAGATGTTGTGGAAAGACATAACTGAACACAGATTTATACTTTTCCGCAAAAATTGTTTTTTGGAAAAGTTTTGTGGAAAGTATAAATCTGTGTTCAGTTATTCTCAGTTTAGTTACTTGTGACATAATCAGCACAACACACAATTTAGAAAGTAATTTCATATCACTACTGCTATATGATATAAATTTGTTTGTAAGATAGCTCATGGATGCGAGAATAAGAGTTCAGATTCGGAGGTATCATAGCAGCTTTCCAATTTGGAAAAGGATTGTGTGTTGGTGTGTTCAGAGGATGAACGTTGAAAAGAAATTATTGAATCTGCAAGTGGATTAATTTAAATGGTGCTTTGCCATCAAACCAAAGATCATTAGGAAAACATTAAATAATAATAATAACAATTGTCATTATTTGGGCAAAATTGAGACGTCTCTTCTTCAATATAACACATCTTCATTAATTATAAAATTATAATTAAATTAAAGAGAATAGTATGAGAAACAATTAGAAGAATTGCAGGGGTAAAAAACCTTACAGATTCTTAGGAAAAACATTATCCACTGCAGAAAAACACCTACGAAGAAGGGGGTATGAAAAAACTACAAAAACCTGCTGATAGTAATAACTAAAAGATGAGAAAAAAGAACATGTAAAAATAAAGAATTACACTATCAATGAGTTTCCCCAAGTATTTTTCACCATGTAAGTTGTTTCCCACGATTTACACTTTTCCCCCATTTACACCACTATTCCTGTGGTCTCTTGAAAAATGTAAAAGAGGGGTACTACCGTATATTGAAAGACAAATGTCAATGGATTCTATTGAAAAAGTGGTGATTAACCCGTTCAACTCATATGATACCTCTTACGGTGACTCGAGTGGGTAAGACTATTTAATTACCATACATAAATTTAATTTTGTAATATATCATCTTTTGTACATGCACTGAGAAAGTATGATTACAAACTTGTCAAGGTATTGAAGATAAGAATTAGAAATAATTTCCTAATGATAAATGATAAGAAACATTTTGAGTTTATTTTTGTTCTCACAGTACAAATATACCAAAAAGTATCATCAAGACATCTATAGCATATGATGTATTACCATGGGCGTACCGAGGGGGGGCATCTGCACAGCCACCACTGGACCCTTCGATCTACCTCCCATACATTTAGGTGGCTAATTATGTGCATATGCAGAAGTACTGTTGAATTAATGAAATCTTATATATCTATAAAAATGGCTGTATATAGGTATATGTGTTTGTATGTATGTATATATGTATATTCCGGATAATCTAAAAAACTAGACGACGCACAATGTTCTAACTTTTAACATCATTAAATGTCTTCCCGGGGATGAACAAGTGGTACTTTAAATTTGCCTAAAGTCCACGGTTCGAACCCAGACGAGTAAAACAGTTTGCATAAGAAATACACATAAAGTTCATTTTTTTCGTTGCATGGTTCATTTCTTTTGCAAAACTAAATTAGAAAGAACAGTAACAGGCAAGTATGTTTTGATTCACATGCAGACGTCATATCCGTTTGACCTAGATTGAGTGCGTAAACAAAGGGATTACATGGAAGGAATTGACCTTTCCATGGGCATTTAGAAGTTGCAAATACAAATAATTTCCGAGATATACGTCTATTTTTAGAAACCACAAAAACAATGGAATAAGTAAATGCAAATTTATATTTATGTTGAATTTTTTATATGCATTTCTGATTTGCCCCCCCTAGGCCAAAAGCTGGGTAAGCCCATGTGTATTACATATTTTTCCAAAAAATATCTCTAAAGCAAACAGCTTAAAGTTTTATAATTCTTTTCTATCAGGTAACTAATCAAATGAATGTATATTACAAGTTAACCTTATTTTTGCAACTATAAATTTGAAATATTCAATATCATATAAAATTCACAGAATCGATGACGGTCCTCCGTTGAAACCAGTAGTACAATTAAAACATTTTGTGGAAAAAGTACCAATTATCTCCTTCATTTTTCACGATATAATATAGATAAATCCTATTTAAAATTAAATTTGAAAACCTCTAAAGACTAAAACATGGAGTAAATTAAACCTTTTTTCCAATTACATTGAAACACTATCAGGAAAACTTACCATAAATGCTAATAACTTGACACTTAATTCTTGCTGAATGCTATTGGAATACTAATAGCTTACCAAAAATGTTTAAGTATACATGATGCATTTTTTATTAAGTTTTTTAGAGAGGAAACTTACCTAGATATTGGAGATGAACTCTTATTTGGTGCATGCGTCCAGTATGAGGTTTAGCAAGAACAACACTGGTCTCTCCATTGTAAGATAGCCTTTGGAAAGTGGTATAACACTGTTTGCCATTTGGATGAACCTTGCTCACTCCTATTTTGAAACTGACAACATGAATCGGCTCCTGACAATCAACCTGAGAACTTAAGATAAAATAAATTGCCAAATATACTTCATAGCATTTCACAATAAATTTTATACAACTTATCAGTCTCCAAACGTTTTGTTAAAGAAATAGCTGGCTAATAATGATGAAAAGTTTAAATGGCTGCACTAAAGAATTTATGTGTGTACTTTCAAATCAAGTCAAATTATAAGCAAACTACCACCTACAACTGAATATCACCAAGTTAACCATCAAAAAATGATTTCTTTATTTAGATATTTAATTCCTGTCATCTAATTTTTACCTCTAAGATCATATTCAGCATACCATCGCATACCATCAGTACCAAGATTTAGAAAAGATTGTTTTAGTGTTCCATATTTTATAACTTAGAGATCAATGAAACTTATCACACCATTTCTTAAAACAACTGACAGTTTAATGGATGTTTTCTGCCAACCTATCCTCTGGATATCTATCTAGAGATTAAAATTCATCCATTGGATAAAAGTTATCTGTTTCTGGAATGTCACTGGATAAATTTATCCTCTGGAAAACTTTCTCAACTATGATTAGTGTCAAAGGTTTCCAAACAGTAACAGAAAGGAAAAACCTAAGTTTATTTAATGTGATGGCATCTCCTCAGAAGCAGGCCTGAGGATGATGACTGAGACTGTCATCGAAACGTTGGTGACTTCATTGTCACCAAAATCAAAATTGGTTGGAAAGCCAAGAATCCTTTTTACACATTATCTATCAGGAAAGTCAATTATTATTATAATCATACATCCCCCTTGGCAGGGGGAACTTGCTTTAAAAAGCTTCAGTGCAAGAAAGCTAAGTTACTCAGTAACGTGCGTTTTTTGCAGAGATGCCCATGACTAGGAGATAAATCTCACCTTCGTCAAATTAAAATCTTCTATCAACTTGCCTAGAGCGAGACGAATCCTAAGCCATTCTAGTCTGGCATTGGTCAGAGAGAGAATTCAGCATGTAAGTAGGGAACTGGCAATGAATGCCAACAGTCTGTTCTCCCTCCATTTGGAATTGGTATCATGATAGAGAGACTGGGATTAAATTGACTGCTGTACTACAGCACAAGCAGAAATTCTCCTCAGAAAGAACACAAAGAGACAGATAAAGAAGTTTAATAAGAACAGGATGCCACTACATAACCCTTACACAGTAATAGGATACTGATTAATCAGTCTGATGAAGAGCTTGACAATTACATGAAGTCAGTACTGACAAAAGATCTCAATATTGCACCAACTCCAAAAAATATCCCTTACAAAGACATCGTAGGTGGAATAGAAGGGGCTGTTCACAAACAAACTGTCCCCTACGGCAGCGGAAGAAGTAATGAACAAAGTCAGTAGGGCACTTAAAAGGGCAATTCCACTGAAGGGAAATCTCTTGAGGGGAGAAAGCAACGCATTCAACAAACTCAGGCTAAATACTTTGCTGGTGATTTTACCAGCCAACAAAGGCAAAACCCCTGTCTCTGTCCAGGGAGGATGATATAGAAAAACTTCTACATATCATGGAGGAACCCATCTACAGATCTATTAGTCAGGATCCCACTGACTCTATTATTTGGAAAACATCTTCTTTGATCAGAAAGTTGTGTCTTCCTAAAGACTTGATAAATATGCCCGGAGGCAGCAACTTCCCCAGCAATGTAGGGATTCTCAAAAAATACACAAAGAAGGAGATCTTTCTGATTGATCCGTTTTCAGCCAATCAGCTTCTCCTTGATTATTCTACCCCATGCTCTGCTAACCATCATCCTTGTTCAAGCTGTTACTCGCCATTTAGATTGCCTCCTTGGTAACCCAATCCTCTCGAGGCATTTAGTGCCTTCAAAGTTGATCTTATGGTTTTCTTGTAAGCAGTGTTTTGCTGATTTTTTGGGTTCCCCTAAATGAATGAATAGGGAATGTTCTTTAATTCAAGTGGTAATTGAGCATGTTGTTCGTCCAATATAGCAGGACCCACAGTCACAAGGAATATGATATACTCCCGGATTCCTCAGTCACAGATCATCTTCCACATGCATCAGGCATTCCTCAAGTTTCTGGATGGGTTTGTGTATTTTTCAAATGTTATGCTTATTTAAGATTCTAGAGCTCATTCCAGAGCCAGTGGAGACCTTAGGAATGCAAGCCGTAGCAATAGCTTTATTCTCCTATATATCATTATCTCCAGCCAGTCCGTAAAAGTTCCTTTTAAAGGCAATGTCATAACCTTGCGCTTGTGTGGTCTTATTTAGTTTAGAATTAATATCCTTCCAACTATATCCATTCTGTTGGAAGGTGGTTTGCAGGTGAGAGGGTTCCTGCTGAAAATGGTCCTCATCTGAGATATCTTTTGCATGGTGAAATACAGTTGATTGCACTGCTTTGCGTTGTGAAGGATGATGACTTATTATTGAGGTATAGGTCGGTGTGATTAGGTTTTTAATACACACTGTGCCCTATACTTCAGTCTGGTTTTCTAAGGACGTTGAGAAACAGAAGGTAACCATCCTTTTCAAATTCCAATGTGAATTTGATGTTGGGATGGATGCTGTTGAGGTGCTCGAGAAAACAATCGAGCGATTGAGGTCCATGAGGCTAAATAACGTCATCCACAAATTGTAAAAGACTTTAGGCTGCTTAGATGCAGAATAGAGTGCCCTAACCTCAAAGTTTTCCATGTAGAGATCTTCCATAGCAGGGGAAAGAGGTGATCCCTGTGCCACCCCATCTGTTTGTTCATAGAATTTACCATCATACAGGAAGTATGTGGACATCAAGGTGTGTCAGCATAGGTTTAGAACTCCTTGTTACTTGTTAAGTTACTTGAACAAAGTTCAAGAGTGTCCTCTAAAGGGACTCTGGTAAATAAAAAGACAACATAAAAACTGACCATGATGATGTCTGGCTCCAGGTGAAGTTTGGTAGCTTTTTGACAAATTCAGGTGAGTTTGTTATCTGATACTCAAGTTTTTTTAGCAAAGCAAACTTGTTTCATTACTGAATAACATAATACTTTAGTAAAATGGTAGATAAGTAGTCACTTAACCAGTTGTCTTAGGTGCACGGTTAATTTTTTTAAGACAGGCTATTGTAACTAAATAAAATAAGAATAAATTTAAATATTGATATAATAATAAATAAAGATAATGCAGAATTACCATGGAAATTCACCCTCCACTCTGCAGACATATTCCTTCTGCACCTGGCGATTTCTAATTTGCTGCTCCATTGTCCTTGTTCTTTCAGAACTTCGCCCAAAGAGTAATAACCCTGATGTCAATCTGTCCAAACGATGGATTGTCCGTAACCCTCTTAAGCCATATTCTTTGGCTAATATAAAAACAACAGTATTATGGCGGTAACGACCACAGGGATGTACCTGTTTAGGAAAACATATATTAGCAGACTTCTGAAAATCTTTCAGCTGAACATATTATAACTTTATAACAAGAAAATGCCATTAACAGAATTATTGTTCTCTTTTTCTTGAAGAAATATGAGAAAAAAAGGGGATGATTAGAAAATCACTGAATCAAAATACCTTTTAATCATGATTACTTAAGTTATTCTGAAGTTGCAGTCTCTTTAAAAAATAAATGAAGATATTAAAATGTTTTGCTTAAAATTGAGAGTTATCATAGACAATAATGGCCTTAAAAATAATTTCTTTTGTGAATTTACTGTGTGAATATAAATGCCAAAGAAAAAAAAAGGGAAAATGAAATGAGTTAAGCAGAGGTAAAACTACAGCATTTAATTTTAGTTTCATAAAATAACCTTTGAAAACACTATTTATCCATTCATTGTTAAAAAATAACGTAAGAATGTAAATGAGAGTTGAATATGTTTAGTAAAATGGTCATGGTTTGGTACCTGCATATTATATTTGTATTTTGTTGTGATCACTGTAAAGGAGAATAAATATTTCTTCTTTAATATAATAGCAAAGATTAAAACTTTAAAAAATAAACTCTCATCAAAACTCTCATCTTTCTTGAAAGATTCAAGAAAGCTATGTTACGAACAATCATTCATCATTATTTTAGTGAGGCTCTCTGTCATCGAAGTTCATTTGGTTGAAATAAGGTTCTTCCATCGGATATCGGGTGAAATAATGGAAATATTGTCCTAAATTCTATCGGAGGGTAACAAGGAAAAGATATTACCAAAGAAATAAAACCAAGATTAGAGAATTATTCACAAACAGTAGGTACAGATTTGGGTTGGGTATGCAATGTAGGTTGCCTAAACTCAGATTAGCAATTTTCAATTAATTATTGCAATAAAACTAAGTCCCATTTACATGAATGACAAAACACTTTTTTATCACTCCACTTCCTTCATCCACACAAATATTTTAATTAAAATTCCCAGAAAAAGTGAGTCTACCCTTGTTAATATGATGAGTCTATTTTCAGCATTTTTGGTCCATTATATACTAATGATAATTGGCATGTTTCCCTTTTGGATATGTAAGCACACATTTCAAATATTTCATTACATGCTTGAAGTATCATTAAAAACTGGCGCATTAATATTATTTATTAGATTATTATAAATTATCTTTAATTTCTCTGGGACCTCTTTTCCCAAAGGGGGCAATAGCACACCCCAAGGGGCGCTGTAGTAATCCAAGGAGGTGTTTGATGGCATTTTATTTCCATTTGATCACATTTCCATTCCGACCAAATTTTACTTGCTCTAAGCAGCTGTTAAGCACCAGATATAATAATTTGGTGGACGTATAACACATAGTAGCTTTTACTTTGCCAATCTTTATTCTTTGGATTTGATTTAACAGAAAATAATTTTTATAGATGCTGGTGCGGGTTTGTGGTATATGGGGAATGTAGCATGAAAAAGTTTGGGAACCACTGCTTTAGACCATAGGTTCCCAAAATTTTTCGTGGGTCCCTTTTAATTTTCCTAAGATCCCCTAGCCTGCCTAATATTGTATGTTCCTGTTTAAAAGCCACATTTGGTTTCCATTTGATTATGTATCTTTTAAAATGGCGTCTTTGTCTTCCAAAAACTCTAAAACAGTATTAAAAATCTTGGACAGTCATTTTTTCCCCCCCTGACAACAACTTCTCTATTCCATCCAACTTCAACTTGATTGGCCTTCATCCAAGGGTTTTCCTATAGAATAGAAAAAGAAGGGGAGCCAGCACATTCTCCAGTGTTTGAATGGCGAGTGATTCGGGCCAGTGTTGTCATTGGCAGCTCAATCTGAATGTAAAGAAGTGCGTTGTTATGACTTTAATGCAGTCAACCAATGTTACCGGTGTACAGTATAGAATTTCAAGAAATCCCTTGTAGCTTGTGATACATCATAAATACTTAGAATTATGCATCAGTAGTAATTTTTCCTTCAAAGAGCATATTCATAGCTTAATAGGAAAGGGGAATGGGATGCAAAGGTTGGCCAGTAGCATTCTGAGGGGATGTTCATCGAGAGTATAAGAAATAGCGTACTTTTCCCTGATTCGAGCTCTATTGAGTATTGCTGTGCGATTTGGGATCCTCACGAAGTAGGATTAATTTCCGATCTCGAGATGGTTCAACGTAGAGCAGCAAGGTTCGTCAAAGGAGATATCAGATTTGACAGCAGTGTTTCAGCTCTGATTGAATCCCTCGGATGGAACTCTCTTAGTGATAGAAGACTTGAGTAAGACAGAGGCTTTCTGATAAATATATCACCATTGATTTTGGGGATAAGATAGTATAGCACTGTTATCCCAGTTATAAACTTACACGGTTTTTGGGAGAAAACAAAAATGCAATACAGGGAAGTAGTTGCCAGGACAAATAGTTATTTTTGGTCATTTTTCCCGCGAAGTATTAGAGAAGCTAATAGCTCTCCAGGTTAGATAGGAATTTCGATGTCTTACACCCCCTGCAGCGGTGCAGCCAGGATTTGCCAATGGGGGAGTCCAAGGAAACGAAAAATGCCTAACTTACAGGGGCTAGTATATTCATGCTCGTTATTACAAATATGTCAATTCTTTCAAAAACTAAATGCATTGAAAACTAGAGGAGTTTAACGCTTATGTGGCCAACTCGTTACACTTTCCAAGATAGTAGTTTACATAAGCGAACAATTGGAAACTTATCATGAGTGTTGTTTGGATTTCTGGTTTGGATAATTCCAATAGCTATTAAAAACTCCTTTGTTCTATGCTGCAGTTTTATAGTGTTGTAGATGCTTCCCAATTCTTTGAGAGTTCTTTCTTCCAAGAGGTTGCGAAGCGTGAGAAAGAAAAAAGTTAGTAACGATTATTTGGCAAGCGACATAAAACGTAATATCCACTCATTAGATCCCCACATTGGCGCGCCCATGCTTATTTGAATATCTTTCGTTATTATACTATATCATCAGTGGGTTTCTAAGGAATGACTTCATCCCTTGTTTTTAAATTCCTATTTTTGTTTTTAAACTCCTCTTCTAAGAAACAAAATATAATTTATATCAGATGGTTTTGCTCCGTCAAAAAATAATTTATACCAGACTTTTCTGGTAGGCTTACAATTAAGTCTGATTTAGTTATTTATGTATTAGCTAAGTATTCAATTGAATGCGTCACAAACCGAGCATGAAAAATTTGGCTGCATTAAAAAATACAGTATACTCTTGATTGTAGTTGATATTATAATTGAATTTGCAGAATTAATGTTACATACCAAGGTAAAAAATGAAGTCGTCAACTTACAATTATTTAGACTAATTAATAGTTAGGTTGCATTACCAGCAGAGACCACTGTATTACGCACTGTGTTCAAAGAAAACAAAAAATTTTCATGAACTGAAATTTTGAAGGGATTACCACTTTCCTTTCACGTGGTTGAACGAATAAGTCATGAGATTCGTTGGATTCTATTAAAAGAGAAAATTGGCTGCATCGAATAGGAAGCTAGAGAATTTAAGCCACAGTTTTAACAGTTCATCAAATTTATTTCAAGCAATCAAGTCACTGTTCTGATAAATCTGTGCGTACCTTACGCGCACAATACCTTTCAGCTGACTGATTGGCTTCCAAAATGGTATATTATTAATAATATCAAGGGAAATTATTCTTTACTGACATCTTGTATTTCTCCAATGTGTACAACGTGTCTACGGAAATTTGGTTACTATCAAATTATTTTCTAAAATTTACAGCAAATTAACAGGCAATCGTAAAATAAAGATCAGTATATTTTCTATCATCCCGAGTAATGAAGAGTTTACTGTACAGACTTTTAAGCGTCCAGAATGCTTAGTAAAGGAACAAGTAGGTTTGCAATTGTCGCTTAACTCATCTTCAGGTGTGCCCTGTATACAGTACATGGACTGCTTAAGTTCGTGGCATGTACTATTATTAATCTTCATAGTTATTGACATTTCTTTTGTATTGTTTCTTATTGTCAGCATGCTGACTATTTCTATATCACCAAAGCCTGTTCAAGTCGCTGTATATGACTTTCTCTTTCAGGTTATGGAGCCATTGGCCACAGCTTTAAATATTCCGCAGGACGATAAAAATATGTACATAGGATATTTGCTGCCAACTATTGGATGTCTTGTGTGAGAGCTCTCAAAATTGTCAAAGGACAGCTCTTTGCTTTTTAGTAGGCCATTGGCAAGAACTTTGTTGGAAGGCATTTCAAAAAGGTTTTCCATGGTTATGGAAGATGGAGAACTACTAATGGCCTCTGGCCGGATACCCGCCCAAAAGTACTCCTGGCTAAAAGGTGGTGAAAAAGATGCAGCCATTTGTGGGCTGAAGGAGGAAGTGCAGCTGCTCCCTTCCTCCAGAGACCAATGGAGAGATGAAAGTGAAGGGAATGACGAGGAAACACTCTTCTTCCGAGTTGCCAAGGCAGAACAACCTGCCCCAGTTGTCAATGAGGTTGAGGCTTATTTTGGGAATGTGGGAACTGATCTGTCAATATTATTGTCAAATTCAATAATGAAAGATATGTTCGTAAAACTCAACTGTGGGATACCATCCAGAGCTCCTGCTGAACATTTGTTTTTCATTAGCAAAGAGGTTCTTGCACCAAAGAGGGCTAATTTAGAAGATGAGGCTTTTGAAGTGCAGTTATTTTGTAAAATAATTGAAAAATAAAATGAAAAACCAAATAAAATGTTAGTTACTTAATTTTATATTATTATTTCACCATATTTCCTAAAGTATTCACCCCATGAAAACTTAGGGCTTAATTTCTGATGTCCATCATGTGACTATAATCACAGTATGCAAACATGTCATCTTTAGATGGTTATTTACATTTTTGATACCCTTCTGTCTTAATTTTTTCGGGTTTTCTCCCGGTTGCATGGTGTCTTCATCAGAGTTAATAATATTTGAAGGAGCGTATTATTGATTTATGGGTTAGAGGCTACTTTCTTTTTTATGTTTGCAGCATTTGAGCATTTAGCCTAATTTTGGTCACACTATTGAATGTCTGCACTAGACAGGCTAATTGTAATTAATCTTAAAAAGGCTAAGTTAATCCAAATATAGTACATCCCTACAAATTACCGATTTGTATTCTAACTATGGTTAAAACTACAATCGTAAGGTAACTTCAGTGAAAAATATGGAAAATTACCCCCTTAGTTTTCATTAGGTTATACACTGTAACTGTAGTACTGCCTCAGGAAATAATAGGTAAAATGCATTGTTTGTCATTACTAAATGATTTGCATTGAATTTGTATTTTAAGGAAACTCATCAAGAGATCCTCCAGCATAAATTTCATTGGCGGTTTTCAGGTTTTTTCGAAAAGTAACTGTACCTCTACTTGTAATTGTAAATAGTTAATTTTTAAAATTGTAACTTTTACTTGTAACTTAATACAAATTTTAAAAAGTAACTGTGACTAAGACCAGTTACTTTTCTTTGGTACTCTACCCATCTTTGCCTATATGCTAGGAAGAGCCAATGTGATTCCAAAAATATTTTTTTGCCAATGGTAATTTGTTGGTATGGGTAAAGTTACTTAGCTTACCTTATATTTTTTCATCTGTTTCAACTATACTAATGATGTATATATGATTAGATATTACTATTACTATATATGTATCACTGCAAGTAGGAGCAGGACTGGTGTTAGTGGTTACAATACAGAAATAGAATTACAATGTGCACCTTGGACGAAAACAGTTACCACCTAAACACAACAAGCATAACAGACAAATATCTCGGTAGGAGCGAGTGTAGAGATTTTCTGTTTTGAACGCACTTTTCTGCTTCCTTCTTGAGCCTGATTTGAAGGCTTTTATGACATTATTATTTTTTTAAATACTCACTAAAAGTCATTCCTATTGATGCTTTAGAAGCAGAATAGTATTATGAAAGAGTTAAATTCACACTTCCTTAAATTGTGTCAAATCTTAAACATTATTCATTCTTCTTCAAATATGTTGGGCAAGAATCACTTTGGTTACTCATATTTTGTCCTAACATAAAATTATCCATCAATATAGGTTTTGAATGAACTTGGTTATTTTGGTTAATGCTCTACATGTCTGCAGGATGAATGTATTCCTTTAAATAATAGAGCTTAATTATGATTTGATTATCAAAGGAAAATGAACTATTGTAAATTAAGTCAACAGAAGAAGGGAAAATGAGAGATAATGTAATAAGAATAAAAATTGAATAATAATGAAATAATACAATAAACTATAAATAACAATGGATGATTGCGGGTTTCAAAGAGGAATTAGAGTACTTGCGTAGATTGAAAACAAGCTATAGTGGCCAAGTTGAGTGTGTGCCATTTATATTAGTACGTAATTGTACATATTTGGATTTGTCTGATTTGCTATCTCTGATTTGATAACTCTGCATTAAAATTATAGAGAGCCCTCAATACTGTGAAGGTTCTTTGCAGAACGATTGCTCTACAAAGTTAATATACATTATTAATATAATTAAACAAAATCTTCCTCCATTTAAAGTTATGTTAAAATATAAGATGATCTGACTATATGTGACTATGGTGGAATGATATGAGTAACACCTAGCACTAATATCAAAAAGATAATAATGGTGCTGTACATTATTGAAAGATAATAAGTTAGAAATTCATTTACATTAATACCCCGCCATAAAGCATATGGCAGGGGGTGTGAAACAACCACCTAAATAATATTCATATAAATGCACTTTAATAAATCTAAATCTACTACTAAGAGTTTCAGAGGCAAGTTCTTGTTGCATGCTATGTCTGCTCTCAATGTTTTTGTCTACATAACGGTATATTGGTACCAATCGTGCTGCCCATCTCAAGGAAGAAAATGGAGCTTCTCCATGGGGGTGAGAGATGAAAGGGACTTCCATGCAGTCACAGCTTTCTTACTTTTTTCTTGCTTGAAAATGCCATTAGATGTGGATGGATATATAAAAAAAAGTTCGTCGATGAAGGAATACGTATGGGGTACTTTATGGAGACAATGATAGCGCAGATCGGAATGAATGACAATTTTTGCACAGAAAATTTTACGGTAACTAAGGAAAGAATTTTGATTCTCGTCAACTCCAAGGTATGCAACTACAGAAAATGAAGATAATGTCATAAGCAGGCTCAGAGGTAATGTGCACTGATCCTGGAATGTAGGCTATTTATAAGATTGAGAAAATGGCTCCATTGTAAGATTGAGAAAACAATTTAAGCCATTTTAATATAAATAAAGCAGGTTAAGAGGCCTCTGGAAAAATATTTTTTAAATGGTTCAGCCAGAGCGAATGTAAATCAGGCTAACCATTGGAAAAGTTCCGATTTTTGTGGCAGTTTGTAAGTTTTGTTTTCCTTACCTACACCTTCACATAGTATCATTTAGAACTATGTGAACTTACTTCTAAAATTTTCATTTGCATTCAAAATTCAAAAGCCATTAAGAATAGACATATCATTGTTGAAATTGCTCTGTCTCAAATGTTAGAACTGTAAATTTATTTGGATTGGTATCAAATACATACAGTATGTGAAAATTTTCAGTGGCCGAATTAATTCAGCCCTTTGTCAATTTATTTATTTATTCAAATCTCACATACAGCATAAATTTTGGGAAAAAAATAAAAGAAGTCAATTGATAACCCTTTCAGAAGGCGTTTTTTGACCTTTGACCCAATGAATCCAAGTTTGCATGAGCTACCGAAAAAAAAATCAAGGAATTGGCTGCAGATATATGCAAATTTTTTTCTTTCCGTGGATGTGGAGTGCAAATCACAAACTGAGGAAAGTGATGAGTCGGAAGATGAGGATTATTTGTTTTTAATTTTACTTGCAATGTTTTTATATATACAACGTTTTTGATTCCTTGGTAATTATGAATAAGTTTTAAGTTCTAATTTAAAAGTAGAAAAAATATAATTGTTTATTACAGCAACTTTTTTTGGTTAGATGGTATTTTTAGTATTTAGACATTTTCAGCCAATTTAAGTTGTATTTGCTATTTTTGACCAGCTTTTTCTGATTTGATCCCACTGTGGGACAGTATGTTGTTGGTCACTATCCTATTATGGAGACTAGACAGTGAACTGTAGAATACGATTGAACATTCAAGAGATTCAAATCATGACATGCCATCCATGGGCGATCTTATTAATTTTATGGGGAAAGCATTGCATTCAACTAGAAAATGCTTCCATTGGACAATTCACCCCACATACCCCATCTCAACGAGCATCTAAAACTGCACTTATTACCATGAAAAATAACCCATATATTGTTATGATGATAGCCATACCATCTAGAAATGAGGTGCATTTCTCAAATTTTCTCCACAAGAAAGACACTCTATTATGCATCTGAATCATTGGTGTTTTAATTGCTTAGGTGCGTCCCGTACTATAAAGACATGCAAATCTATAAATAAACTCAATGGAATACCAATTCACTTTGTAGTATTCCATAACAAAATGAGTGAATGAAATACACCACTTTTCAAAAAGAAACTGATAGTTATTTTATTCTGAATTAACTTAGCAAAATACTACATAAAAATACCCTTCAGATCGATCGATTTGCTTAAATATTTCGTTCCAAGTGAACCAGTGCTCTGGTAAATACCTTGTACGTTACTTCTATGTTATTAATGTAACTACTGCCTTGTATTTCAATTTTAGTTTTTAAGGACGTTAAATTGATTTTCTTCTTAGTTGGTTTATCTAGTACTGTTACAGTGGCTGGACTAAAGAAATTGAGATCATACTTTTCATCCATTGAGCGTAATGACATCACTTTTTTAATGGTTTCAAACCTTGAGCGAATGAGCTTCTTCTCACTTATGGTAAAAATAATAAGCAAAGAAAATATTAGATTTTTTCAAAAAGAAGTGACAATCCAGTAAATTTTATCTCAGCTAGACCTGTTAAAAGCAATATTTAATCCATATCTAGTCAGGTGGAACATTAAATTGTATTTTTGTTTGTCTCATCATACTTTGTTTTTAGTTTGTAGCTTACTTTGATAATGAATGACTTCTGAAAATATCCATAGCTCAAGAAATCAACAAAATTATTCAAATAGTAAGATCTTTTAATATACTGGCTCAGCTCCTAATTCTGCAAGTATCATTAGCTGATAAATAAAATAATATTCTATATATATGAACCATAGATTGTTTATTATAAGTGAGTTTAATTCAATTCCTATACTTGTTCCTCAGAGAATGTTTTCCAATGCTTTTTGTAGAAGAAAGTAACTTTTGTTATGATTTGTTACATCTTTTATTAACTATTAATTATCCATTTCATACATAGAAAACCATCCCAGTTCATTGTGGGATCTAAAACCACTAAAAAATGGCAAGTACTCATTTACTGGTTGCCTGCATTTAGCATATATTTTTGTTTCTCCTGAAAAACCTTAAATAGGAATTCAACTGTATTTCATTATTACTCCATTTTATTCTTATTATGTTTTCTCTAATAATCCCTTATTCTGTTAATCTAATTTACAGCAGTTCAGTATTTCTTAGAACACAAAGAGCACATTCAAAACAGAGAAGCACATAGACCTGGGATACTCAACCTGGAGCCCAAAGCGACCTTGCACAGTGCCAAGCTTCGCTAAAAAGATTATTTTTATTTGTTCCAATAGTACTTTTTGGGACGCACTAGCATGGATTGAGTGGAAGTTCGACCTGGAAGGGCTCAGAAACTTGGTTGGTCTGGTCTTGAGTTTCGTTAACATCCAGGGTGATGACGTGTCTAAAGTTTATCCCTCTTATCTCCTCTGTCCAGATTAACAAGACACGTATCTATGTCCTGTTTTGTTCATAATGCCAATGTGAAGAGTCAGCTCGGCTCAGCTTATCAGGGTATCATATTCCCCGTAATCAGAGACTAAAGGCTGCTTTTCGGAATGCAGTGCAAATGCAACAAATACCTTCATACCAGATTTATTTCCCGTAATCAAATCTTCTTCGGAGATAAAGACTTTCCATGTTGTGAGGTTGTAATGAAATTATATACGTTAACATTTCTGTCCAGGTTAATATTCTGGCCATACCTTTGCAATATTATCACTTAACTAGTGAACCGTAGTTCACTTGAAAAAAATCTCCTAGGTAAATAAGACCAAGAAATTTACATGTGGAGCCTGCTTTGCTTTCAGAAGCGCCCTTGGGTGCCCGGGCACCAAAAAAGGTTCAGTACCCTTGATATAGACTCACTCTTGTTGAGATCCTCGCCTGTTATGCATGTTGCGTTTAGGTGGTAACTTTTTTTAATTGGTCCCACCTGTATATTTATATCTTGATTAACTCCCTCTCAAGAAATAAAATCACTTGAATAATTGAATGATTTTTCCTGTTCAAAAAATTTTACTAAAATATAGATAAATAAATACACTGTGAAGCTTGAAGATAGTATAGTAGCTAAGTATGGAAAGATAGAATTGGATAAGGAATGAGGAACTCACAGGTATTGAAGCTGGTTTGTTTACCACCACCAAGTCCTTGTCAGCATGGACAATAGTGATGGGTTCAGCAGTGACAGGGACTTCATGCCTGAAATTGTAATCTTATTGCAGTATAAAGTTCATTACTGGTAGAATAGAAAATACCTGGAAATATATCCAAAACTTTTCAAACCATTTCTGATTTTTTAAAGTGAATTTATAGAGATTCCTTCACGATATCATGATTCAAAAACAGTTGTAACAAGATTAAATTGAATATAATAAGAAAAATGTCACTCAGGGCATAAAAGTTATAAAGATAAAAACCGATAAAAAGATCGAAATTTGGGTGCCAATATTTAAAAGAACAAATTAATTAAGTTATCGCGAAATGCATGCACTCAGGGTCGCTCGGTTTCCTAAGGAAATAAAAATGACAATTTCTCTTACTTGATATTACTCTATTCAAACAAGACAATACCAGACAAATAAACCTCAAAACTAATGACAAACATACCTCCAAAAGACACACATATTATAACTCAAGGAAACACCAACTGAACAAAGATGAAGAAACATAAAACACCACCACCACTAAACCTTACACAACACTATAATACCCTTACACACAGAACACATATTAATACACAAAACACGATAACTGGGGGACGAATACACTCAAAGGGAGGGAATGGTAAAACACAAAAGGAGTGGGTCAAGGTTTTGGAGGACCATTCAAGCTGTATTTCTTGACTGACTTTTTCACAGAAAGAGGACGCCCAGAAACCCACGTCTTCTTTAGCTTGGGTTTCCCTCATCCAATCCCCATGTTTTGTACAATTCTAAGGACCAACGCTTTCCCCATTACCTTCCTGCAGATGGTCAACACATGGTCAACCACCCGCACCCCAGAAATGCTTTGATGGAAGAAACAGGTCCAGGGTGTGGCGCATTCCTGTCTTCACGCGGTCCTTAGAAATCGCTAACGATTAAATCATCATTACACAGTATTGCAACTTTTAAACTGAATTAATTAGTTAGTAATTAGTAGTTATAATAGCACATACGAATGAGGGAAGGGAAACAAAAAATCATGGAAACTAGTGTAATAATAAAACAATACAGATTAAGTAGGTTCACATCATGAAATGACAAAAAATTCCTAGAAATAGTAACAAATATATGTTTTCATACCTATGAACAGTGTTTGAAAGCAGCTCATTATGTTTTAAGCAGTAATCAACATCAACTTTTTTGCAGTTTACTGTTAATGAGCCATCTCTTATGGATTTCTCCTGCAAAAGTAAAAAAAAAAAAAATTGAGAAATAGAACATCAGCGATACTGAAAGATGTAGAAATTAAATACTATTCGAATACGAGGATAAATTTTCAGTAAAATGACAGTAAATCTTATCGCACATTTAAACACTGAATAATTGAGGTAAATTAGAAAAAATCAAAAGAAAGTACACATTAAATATTTAGAATAATATATTATTTGAATAATTAAATATTTAAAATAAGTCACAAGAGGGAACTGATTTAGAATAACTTTCTCTCAAATTTTACAGAAACAATACAATACATTTCTCATTGGAATGGAATCTTCCTCATCAGTTAAACCCAAAAATACATAAATATTTCATGAACTATCAGCAAAGAAAAATAAAGTCTGACAGGACTTAAATCCAGATTGGTTAGAATGTTCAACAGGAAAAACAACTGAATGGTAATCAGGAGATATGGGTTTGAGTCTCAAACCTTTTTCATGTCCTTTCTTTTTTTCCTAGGTGCAAGCCTCTATATGCACACTCATCTATATACCCTATTTGACGGCATATAAGACGCACCTTTTTTCCTAAATTATGTCTCGAAAAATTTGCCTGCATCTTATATGTGAAGGTTCAACCTCCACAGGTTAACTTTCAATACTAAATGCTATTTTTAGCCCAGATACTACCTATTTGGTAATTGCATTCAATGATTGTGTTAATATTTGGCTTTTACGAAACGTGACAACTTAAAGAAACTACATTTTAAGTTATTGTGGTACCGCGCTTTCTCACGGACTATTAAAACTTTTTTTCCTTGTGAGTGGCCAACTTATTGAGGGTGCGTATATTGACGTACGGCATATATGCCGGTGCGTCTTATATGCCGTCAAATAAGGTACCTTTCCTTTTGCCAGTTGTATCCATGCAATTTTTTTTACAAGAATCAGTTTCATAACTATGTTTGATTCACCTTTTGCCTAAATGACATGACAGTTAACTTTTCTAATCAAATTTTATTATAACGAACATGTTATACTCAATGAAATAAATTTATAGACAAAAAGAAAGAAAACAAAATTTCTAGATGCCATGGAAAGGGTTTAATAGATGAGAAATACAATCTCATTGTTTCCTTTTACTAACATTTAACTTGGTTTAAAATTATGAGTTTGCAGAAGTAAAAGTGATATGCAATTATAATGTACAATTCACTTTATTATAAGATCTACCCAAGAATGTACAGCTAGTTAAGTAAAAAAAGTATACCACTTACAACCATCTTTCAGAACACAACCCTCATGACAAATCTGAAGCTTGGAAAGTGCAAGTCTACTCTAAATTGCATGTTTCATCTTTCTTTTTGCACTTGGAACATATTGAAGGTTTATCTGCCATTATTATTTTTACAAATACTAGCTAAACTTCAATGTTATTTGCACTAAATATGCAGTACAGTAATATAATGGAATGGAAATCATATTTCATTAACTCAATCTGAGCCTCACACCTAATACATTCTATAGGGCAGGGTTTCCCAAACTTTTTCTGTAATGGAACACTTTGCTTATCTTTAGGTTAGGTAATTTTACTTGTAAAATTTTAAAAATCATTTAATTAAAACAAATTATTTATTTAGTAATTATGCTTAAATATAAAAGTATGGTATTATAATATAAACTTATTGATTTAAATTATTAGTTGAAGTAGATAGTAGAAGATCTTTAAATGTATTGCAGTGTATAACACCTTTCCAAATTGTCACGGAACACCGGTGTTCCATGGAACATAGTTTGGGAAACCTTGATATAGAGGTATTGGATAAGTATTACTTTCATAAAAAATTATCCAATAGCGTAAGAATTTCTATATTTGAAAAATTGAAAAAAATTGATGTAAAGAATTTTCACCATAAGAAACGTTCAATGACAGCACTTAAAATACATGAAATTGGATTGAATGATAACTCACAAAAAATGGAAACCAAGAATGCATTTACAGAAGAATAATGAAATAATACATTAAAATATAAAAACCAATGAATGATCACGAATGAGATACTTAGAAAATACTATAATTGGATACATTATATTTTAATGCCTCTTTCATAATTTTATTTATTATTTTTTAAATATTTAATGCTTTTTAGGCTCCCCAATAAAATTATTCAAGGTCAGGGCCGGATTTAGATGAAAAGAGGCCTCAATTCCACTTATGAGGCCCTTTCACCTCCCACTCTTAAGTTTGTACATTACATGAGAGATAATAAAATACATAATTACTTTGATATATATCAATATGTTGAATGAAACATGTTACGATTGGTACTAAGTCTTAAACTAAACCAAAAATGGAACTTTATTCAAACAAAATCCAGATCACAAAAAAGAAAAAATTCAAATAGTATATCATATTAAAGTTTATGTTAATAATTATTTTATTTAAGAACTGATTCAATCCAAGTATTCATTTAATGCAAAATAGTAGATTAGAAGAATTTCTTTCTAAACTTTTCCACACAGAATTCTTCTATAAGTTCATTAAAATCTATTTTTCTGAAGGTCTCACTTTTGATGCACAAAATACTCAATGATGACAGCCTCGTATGGGTCATTGTGCTTCTTAATTGATTTTTGATATTTTTAAGTCTTGAAAATGACCTTTCTCCAGTACAATTAGTGACTATTAAACTGAGAAAGAACCATAAGATTGATTCCACATTGGGGAAGGCCACTTGAATATTTTCTTTGAATATTATTTGATACAAGTCTGTATGCGACAGTGTGGAATTTTTTGAAGGCTTATGCATTTGTCTCACATATGTGTGGAAATGAAAGAGTTCTTTAGTAAGATTTTGGTTGACATCTCCTGGGTATTCTTGCATTAACAGCTCAACACTTCTTTGAAGTTCTACTTTCGATAATGTAAAATTGGCAAGAAAGGAAAATATTTTCAATACATCATCATAAACAGAAGATCTTTTTCCTAAATTTGATTCTAGTGCATCTAATATAGGTATAAATTATTTAACTCTAAATTTATCTCTTGAAGAGTGTTTGTCTAAGGCACCAGGATCAGATGAATTTTCGTAATTCCCTTGCCTTTTACTTTTTATTATCCTTCTGGCAGTTCTATATTCAGTATTTCGCAACGTGTTTTTTGCTTGTTGCTCAAGCACATCAAAGTCTTCCCTAATTCCACATAAAATATCCATAAAAAACCTGTACCAATCTGCACAACTACTAAGTAAAATATTATGGCTTTGAAGAATTTTATTTACTTTTGAAAACTGCCTCAGTATTCCATTCCATAATTGGAGTATAAACACGAATTCAAATTCTTCCATCTTCACTGAATGATTGTTGGCCCTCAATCTAGTATCACCTTTTGTATTATTATCTGAATGTAAATAATTGAGTGCATCGGTGATATCATTGTAGTTTTCTAAAATAGCTTCTGTAGCTTTTGCATGTGCCTCCCACCTAGTGTCTGATAAATATTTAGGCACTTTAGAAAGAGGGTTTAAATGTGATTTCAGAACAGCCCATCTTTTTGAGGAAGATGAAAAAAAGATATAAACATCATTCACAACACCAAAAAAATTAAAATCATCAAGGCAACAATCAACAGCTGAACGACCTACTAAATTTAAAGAGTGACCAGCACATGGGACAAATCTTGCAAACTTGTTTTTTTTTCAATAATTTTTTTGCTGCATACCATTGTATCTACCAGCCATATTGGCTGCATTATCATAAGACTGTCCTTGGCATTTTCTGAAATCAATTTCAAGTTCAGCAGTGATATAGTTAAATACTAAATCAGCTATGCTTTCCCGAGTGATCATTTAGCACAAGGATAAATCTCTCAGTTGGCAAACCATCTTCAGGTGACACATATCTAATAATTAAGGTCAACTGATCAGTATGAGATATGTCAGGAGTGGAATCTACTGAAAAGCTAACATAGACAGCCTTTTTTACTTCCACCACAATTGTGTCTTTCACTTTATTTGCCATAAGTTAAATAATTTCCTCACATATAGTTTTAGACAGATATGAAGGTTTTCCTGAGCCAGTATCTCCATATCGATTGATAAGGTCTCTTAAAAATGAATCAAATTTTGCTACTAGTTCTAGAAGACAAAAGTAATTGCTGTTATTTGAGTTACAAACTTTTCATTGTCTCCTCTAAATGGTAAGCCTCGCTCTGCAAGAGAGCAAATTACAGCAAAAACTATTTCTATAACATAATGTCAGTATTGCTGCTCTTTTATTATTTCTTCTTCTAGCTTTGAAGTTAAAGTTTTCCCTTTTGCTCTCGTTAAGTATATTAACATAGCATTACTATGATTTTCCGAATTTTAATGAGTTTGAATGATAGTAGGGTTTTTCCAATCATTAAACCCTTCAGAAGTTAATGCTGTTGCAGAAGATGCAATATTTGGAAAGAGTTTACAAACAAAGCTAAAAACAAAAACAAATTTTGCTAACAATTTGAATGTAGGCCCCTCTTGATCTTGAGACCCTAGGCTAAAGCCTAGTTAGCCAATTGGAAAATCCGGCCCTGTTCAAGATAATTACTTTCACCTTGGTTTCTTTCAGAGGGTTTTGCAATGATTCATTCTTCTCTTAACTACCAACTGAAATTATAACATTTCTTACAATTTCAACGAAATTACTGATTTCTGGGTTGACTTAAAAATGTCTTCTCAATATGATATTTTCAATTTCTGTATATAAGTTCATATCTTCTCATACACGGTGAAATAGAAATTGAGTGTGAGACATAGCTAAAAAAGAAGCTAATCATATGAAATAATAATGATGATTATCATGACTTAGGTGTCATAGGGAGTAATTGATGAAACAAATGCAAATGAAATATAGCCTTTTTGTATTTAGCAGCTATTGATTTATGATGCAATTGTTTTTTACCCAAAGAGTAAAACAACAAATAATTTGTGTAATTATATTCTTGACCTTCGATACAATTCTGAATTTGTATAAAAAATCAATTTTCTTTCAATTTATTTTCATCAATCAACTAATTATCAATGCTGTGACTAACTTGGATACAGAGAAAGAACAAGAGATGCAATTTTGACATCAGATATTGGAAACGAATATAAAGACATTTTTAACATTTATTGACATGGAGAAGGAATTTTGATATGGTGAACTCTTGTTCCCAGTGATGCTAAATTAAGGTATTGACTATAAAGATTGGGGGTTTCAACTCTATAAAGATCAGAAACTATACTGGAGATAAATTGATATAAAAAAGTGGTTAGGGGAAAAAGAATGAGACAAGGGGACCCCTTGTCAACAATTAAGTTCAATATCCTTGAAGATGGCAACAGAGGCCAAAACGTCGGTTTACACCAAAGAACTGACCCAGTTGTCTACCCGAGAAAATTTCCTAAGCAACATACTCTAGAAAAACATAAAATCCTTCATTATGTTCAATATGTTTATTTAGAAAGTGTTCAAGGCTATGAAAACAAAAACGAATGGAGTAAAAATGAATGGAATACAGATAAATGGTGAGGTGAGAAAAATCTGGTAGTAGCAACTACGGATTTCCTTTAAAAGCAGACTGATAATAAATTGGATTAAATCTCATTTCAAGGAGCAATTCTTTATGTCACTGACTTGAAATTTTTACAGCGGCCATAGGGTGTAACTGCCAGAAAAAATGAGACTTTGAACCTCAGTACCATGGGTTTGATTCCAGAAGGCCCAAAAATCCAGATTTTTTCAATAAGGATGGATTGCGGGGATTTTCAGAAATTTTTGAAGCACTTCCCGGCAAATTATTTAAATGTTTTGCAATCGCATTTTATCGTTTCTCTGATGGTCCTTGGTTTGATGCCATAGCACCATTTATTTTCAAGTAAATGGAAATACGGAATTCCATTCAAGGACCTTTCTGGTTTATTGACTTGAAATTTTAGAAATGGTTAAAGTTATCCCAACCACATACATAGTTCTACGCAATCTCATTTTATAAAATGGTCCTGGGTTCGACACTGAATAGCTCTACTATTTGAAATAAATGGCAGCAATTTCTTTGATATATTAAGATATATTTATTGAGAAGGTAGAAATCAATGACCAGGTGTGTGAGCAGAAGTACTGAATGAATATCATAAACACACTTTTCCATTTATTGTTTAATTTCCTTGGTTCAATGCCCGAGCATTATTTGTATTCTTCCATATATTTCTAAGAGCGAATACAGAATTACATTTGGGGACCTTCCCAATATGATATTGAATTGAAATTTATATCATAAATATACTTGCAGAATGCAAGAAACCTTTTAATTGTACATAATATTAATTCAACAGTATATTATAGTTTGTAAATATTTTCCAGTTTTTAAGATAAGTCAAAGCAGGGTGGGCTCTTTTTGTGAATAATGGGGGTTCCCCAAAATTCTATTCTGACCTTAAACAAATATTGAAGAATAGGTCATTCAATTTGATCCTTAGGCTTAAGTCTCGAGCGGTCCTGACAAATCATCATATCATACAAAACACTTCTAAATGACCAAATTCATGCATACAAACCTACGATTTGTTACAATATTGCTATGTTAATACCACCAAACAATTTATAGTGGGTAATTGTAACATATGTTGCCCACTACCTTGTCATTATGAAATCCTTGAGTTTTCCAGGTTTTCTAGGGGAATATTTTTGCTTTTACAGGGTGTTCTACCTTCAGAAATAAGTAAGGAAGGCTTATTATTAGTCTTGTGGTAATAATTAAAGGTATCAGAAATTGAAAGGAACAGTTTATAGGACCTCACAAAGAAAGAATACAACTATGTCTTGTAATCATATGGTAAGATTGGTTACGAAAACAATTTCACTGAAAATTCTTTACCATAAGGGTGTTTTTACAGAACTAAGATCTAACCCAAAACAAGAGGTATGAAAAGATTTGTCATAAAACAGATTCCTCCAGGATGTCCAATGAATTCCATAATTTTACCAGAAGAAAATAATTCTCTAACTATTCCAGTTTTCCAAGTAGGCAGGCACCCTGAAATAAGATTAATAAAACAAATCCATCCAAATTCTACAGCATATCTAAATTGCAGATTAACTTCTCCATCTTTATGTTATCTCTCATCTCACTTACTTGAAACTTAATGCCCCTAGTGTGGGTTTCTTGTTAAGTGGTAACTCCTTTTTATTACTAACTGTACATTAATTAGAATTATCAGTCATACTTACATATTCTTCCGCTGGATGGGAGCGAAATTCTTTCACAAATACATCCAGTATTTTCTGGCCGACCCACCTCCCTTTGGTGAATGTTGTAAAAGTGAAATGATAAGGGTATACTTTTCTGAGACCTATAAAGAGTAAGGATAAGTTTTTTAAATGATTGAAGTGGAATCCAGAAACTGTTACAGACAACCCTAGTCAATAGAGCAAATATTCACAATTTGAGGTGTCCATTGTGGCATATTGTATGTGTAGGGATATCGCTTTTCTTTTGCTTAACCTTTGCCTCCCCCGTAAGAGGGGGATGGAGAAAAAAGGGGCTGCAACCAGACTGTGGTTGATGGTTGCTATAATAGACAGGGAGGCTCTCTTTGAGAATCATTTTAAATTTAGTTGTTGTTATCCATTGTTATTAGTTTTATTTTGCATCTGGGTACAGACACAAGCTGTCCCAGTTTTTCCGAAATGGACACCCTATACTTTTTGTAACCCATAACAGTCCGAGGTGATGCCGCATGCAGCACTGCACCATGAGTTTGTATAATAAAACTTGACTAAAGTTACATACACTAAGAAAACAGGATGTTTGCTTAATGGTTATCAGCACCCATACATGCTATGTTTCTTCATTTTGAAATGAAGCTCACTGAAAAGAAGCTAATTGAAATTTGTTGGTGGTGCCCTGCTTTGTCTGCTTACTATTAATGCTAGATCTGTTCTTGGATTTGTGATCAGCATTGAAAGGGGCCATACATAAATAATGTTGCAACATTTTTGGGATTACTGATACTCCTTTTTTCTCTAAGGGAGCTTCATATCCCATCCCTCACAGCTGTCACTGGGCTCTTTAAGGCAATAATTTCTGTCTTTTGAAATAACATGTTATACAATCTAAACAACAGAAAAAAATTGTTTTCTGCAAACCAAACACAGCTCTTTTGAACAAAAAAACAAAATTAAACACAGACACAATTGACTCAGTGCAGTAGCCCCTTTCCACCCCTGTGCCAATATTTCCTTATCCCCTTCATCTCATTGCTCTACAATATTAGCTTATCTTGTACTCCTTATCAACTATGTAGAATACATTGTTGATTACAGTGTTAAACCAAGATGGTGGCAACAATAAACACAGATTCCTCCTATGCTATATTTTTAGAACTTGTGACTATGTCATTGCTTGCGAGTTTTGTCGACTTACATTTCATGTGCCAATCTTAATGACATTGTCCTAAAAGTGCTGAAAGAGATGGAATCCATTTTCTGGTCTTGTACCAGATGTACTCTTAACAAGATGAGCAAGGTTAGTAACCTAGTACTCGAAATTATAGCAACTGAAGAAGAAATTAAAGCATTACAAAGAATACAAGTACAATTCATCAAAACGAAATGCAAGTGTAGTTTCTAAAATTCAACATACATTGGCAGACAGAATGCATGAAAATGTATCCCAGGAATATGTGGTAAATTGCAAACAACCTGGAACAAGCATAAATGAAAAAAATGAAGTCCAGAGCCTCAATTCCGATCCTAACGGAGAAGAATATCGGCAAGCTTCCAAATTATATGAAAAATCTCAAAAAATGCAAACCAATCAACTCTTCGTCCCTGATAGACAGAAAAAAATATAATGAAGATTGAACTACAATTACCTGTCATCAATGCAAAACAGTGGTATGAATAAGTGAATTACAACCAACAAATTATATGGTCTTCCTTGGAAAATTCATCTTCATGTTTCAAAAAAGGAACCAAGAAAGGAGAGGTTAATATCTATATGACAAACTATTAGTGTAAGTTGAAGAACTCAATACTAAAGATGAATATTTGTCTTTTAGAGTCTCAGTAAATCTAAAATTTCTCCTATTAAGGCAGACCCATTGTTTTGGTAATTTGTGTCCTTCTACACAAGTGAGGTGCTTAACCAGGGCAACAGAAATAAACAAACCGACACTCCCTGATCAGAAAAATCAGGTGCGAATTGAACCCAGGACCTTGGATGATGAAGCGATAATCCTAGAACACTAACAAGTAACACCACAATAATTAAATATATAATCACTGGATTATAAATAACAAAAACAATATATGGCATGGTGACTGCAATTCGAGTTCCACATTTGTTTCCACACAAGTTTGAAAAGGTTAAACAATTATTGACAATATCAAGATATCTACAAAGTAACACGGTTAACAAATACGGTATGCAATATCTACAAAAGGAACATGGTGAAAATATAACTCTGTAAGTTTTAAAATGTCCTCACCGCGAGGGCAATAGCAAGTCTGAAAACAGCTTTTTCTATGAAGAGCAGCCTTAAGTAAGTACAGTTTCATGAAATGAATCAACAGTTTGAAATCTTTGTCTCCTACAACTCCATATGGCAACACAATATTGTTATCCAACAACTTTGGAGGAGGATAAAATTCCTCATTTCTAATTAACTTTCATATTTTAGATTTTTCAATGATACCACTACCCCTTCTCTAACATATGAGCACATATCAACTATGATAAAGTTTTAATTAACATAAAAAAGCAAGCAAAACAGGAGAAATAATCTTTTATTTATGAAAAATGAGAACCACTTTTTTCAGGGCAAAATATCCTTGTGTTAACCACCCACAACTGATATGCAATTCAGAAAATCCACAATTTATTCAAAATCCTTGGCTATCGTGAGAAGGTCTTGTACAGTTGGAGTCTGCATGAAAATAAGTGAAAGTGTTTCAATGCATAGTTTTTGCAATTTTTTCAAGTTCATTATATTTTAAACTAGTGAAATTGATTAGATTGGTGTAATTGGATTGGTCGTTATTTGACCAGGAAAAAAATCTTAACATAGATAAATCCTTCAACACGTATCTGAAAGACTATATTTTGAAAAAACCTCGACATCCCTAACTAAGAATGTACTTTGGACTAGATCCAATACTTATTAATTGAATTGACTCTTCCTTCGTCTCTTCCTTAGCTCCTCCATGCAATCATCAATTCTACATCAATTTGTGAAGTAGAGGTATCAAATTCTTGTCTAATACTATTTTCACAATTTTTTTATATGATTACCAAGAATTTAACATGAAAGAGGATAATTTACAGGATTCACTTAACGAAAAAGACAGCTAAACTGAATTCAAGGATTCCACGGGGATGTGCCGCATCACGGTTATGAAAAATCCACTTCCTTACCAGTGTAGTATATGATTTGAAACAGTTTCTTCAGATTCAATATGCCTTGAAAATTGACTTGGTGTAAGAAAGTTTATCAGCGTTTTCTCATTTCTTTCCCTTTCTTTATCTCAAAAAATAACCAAAACTGTGGTTCACCATTTTGTAGCCTTTATTGAGCAAAGACTCATCATTGATCTAGAAGAGAAAACAATGGACAAATAACCTGATCACTTTTCTCTATCAGTTTCTTGGAAAAGCAAATCAGCGAACCTGAAAATCCAAGACTTATTTTCTATGAAAAATTCTCAAGTTTGATGCCCAGTATTTTTAAGACGCTTGAAAATATTTTAAAACGACAAAGGGGAACAAAAACCATTTTATAATAACTATGTGGAGTTTCAAGTCCCGTACTAAAAAAAAAAGCTTTTTGGCCTCAGGTCCATGTTTTTTGCCCATTGAGTGAGGGACCAAAATCAAGTAAGGCACTCACTGCAGAGCAGAGTTATTCTCTCAGATGACAAAATCTAAGGTTCTATGCAAGATATAGACCTGAAAACAAATATAAATGAGAATTTCAACATAAATCTCCATTTCATTCCCAACAAGTTTTCCGTCATGTGAGGAATAAAAACATTTTAGGAAACATATATATTAGGTTGCAAAACAATTTGTTCCTGAGGTTATGTTCCACCTTAACAATTTATTCATTTTTTCACAAGGGGAACACTAGGTTTGTGGAAAAAGATTCTAACAAACCTTTCCGGGCACACCCTCTGCTTAATAATAACGGTCAACCGTTCAATCACTGGGCCTTTGTTTATGAAAAATTAGCATCTGAAAATCGGAGTTAGGCAACCACACCATACACATGCATTACTATGCAGATCTCGAGATTTTCCATTAAGGAAATTATGTTTTTCCATTTTTTACTGATAACTTACCTCTTTACAATTAAATTTCAACCACTGATGGGAAGTTAGTTAAACCTGAGCCCTTGGCAGCTGGTACCATGGAAGAACAAATCAAAGAGGGCAACTGATATTTTCCATAAGGCAAACAGCAATAAACATTAAATGATATTACAAAGTACAGTATTAGTACAGTGACAGATGCATCAAAGATATGCATCGTAAAAGGTGTGGGAGGCTCTAAATTTGAATTTTGAGGCATCATCCAAAGACCAGCTATTCAAATATGCGCTGATTTTTTTGCGTTCAGCTGGATTAATGGAGAGGATGTTTCAACCCACTTTGCAAAATTGAAAAGTTTGTGGTTTTAGCTCAACAGGGGCTTGATAGCCAAGAATGAAAATGGGCTGCCAGACATACTTCTAGTTTGCTAAATATTGTAAATTTCACCAGCAGACTTTGAGAATTTCAGGTATATAGTTGGATGTTACTGTCAAAAGACAGAGAAAAGACTTTAGAAGAGTTGATTACTCAAATCTGCATGTATGAAAGAAATTTCACAAAAATACGGAGAGAGCAACAGGAGAAGCATTATTTATGAAAAGCGGAAAGCCTAAATCTAATCGAGGATCACAGAGGTCAAAAAAGAGTGGAACTTGCAATTACTCTAAGAAGAAAGGGCATTGGATAGTAGATGTAAACAATGGATTACTGACAGACGACCGCCAAAACACAACGCCCTGGATATCAATGTAGCCCTGTGTGCCATCGGTGAAGATATTTTTCAAAAAGGAGACGAGCGCATCAGGATAATGGACCAACAATGGAGAATGTGTCTAATCGTCCAGACCAGTTTGTCGATTTCCAGGAGTTTCGACGTCCTAGCGCTATTAATACCATTGGAAAAGAAGCCCTCAAAGCCATCAGAGCAATTACAATTTCATTCTTCTCTAAAGATAACACCCAGAAAATTACTTAACAGATGTCTGGTATGTTTCAAAGATTTCGAGAAATATTTTTTCTGTTTTAGCAGCCCAAGGCAGTAATGAAAATAGTAGATTTCACTCAACAGCAACTAAATGCTAGCTGGAAGTAAATGGAAAAACAGTGCTGTGTGGAAGTCATGAGAAAGGCCAGTAAACCAGTCATTTCTGAAAAAGTGGAGAGGGTCAGCTTTGCTGAAACAGAAAATTCAACACTTAAGCTGTATCATGAAAGGTGGGAACACAAAGACAAGCGACAAGTAAGAGAGAAGCTCAAGAGAGAGTGGGGTATCTAGGCGAAGCTGGAAAGAGATATTTGTGAGCCTTGTATCTTTGGCAAAGCACATTGTTTACCTATTGGCAATAGAAGAAAAGAAACTAGACCTGGAGAACTCATACCAACATAGGCCCACTTTGTGAATCTTTCATCAAGAAACGATTTCTAGTTGTGTTCATAGACAGCAACACAAAATTCCACTATGGCTTCATAATTAACCTAAAGGCTGATGTTAACCTCGTGTTGAAATAGTTTTTAGCACATGCAAAAACACTTGGACATAAGATAGAAGAACTACTTTTGAAGGATTTTGAGAAGAATTTGACTGTGAAGAGGTAAAACACATTCTTGCAGAGAGCGGAATCATGCAGAGATTAACACACCAGAGCAAAATGGCAGCAGTGAATGTGAATATCACACAATAATTGAGATGGCAAGAACCTTTAAGTACTTGAAGTGAAGTTGAATTTCTAGATGCGATATGGGTAGAGCTAGTGATGTCAGCCATTTACATTATTAATAGAACAGGAAAATTATCAGAAGTAGGAATCAGTACCTAAGAACTGTGGATGGGAAAGAAACCCAGAATCAAAAATCTATGCATTATTGAATCTTCCTGGTATGTCCACTTACTAGCTGAGAAGAGAAAGAAGGCGGACAAGAAGGTAGTGAAAGAATTCCTCATGGGATGACAATGATGAGCGTTATATTTTATGTTCCAAAAGCCCAGAAAGTAATCCTGTCAAGAGACGTTCAATTTAAGGAAAGACTTATAGAATGTGAAGGCAAAGTCAAGCTACCATTGAAAGATATGGAGCATGACATTAAACACTGAAGAAGATTTGCCACAGACACTAGGAAGAAGTTCCAGAGATCGATAAACCTTACAGAACCCAATATATCTTGAAGATTACATCATGATACCAAAGGAGTGTCAATGAAGTGATGGAAAATCCTGAGACCTGTGAAGAAAGTGAGGATTTATTAGAGTGGATCGTGAAATTGCCTCATTGAAAGATAATCAAACCTAGAGAGATCCTCCACCAGATGCAATTGGGTCTTTAGACTCAAGAGAAAACCTGACGGCAGTATCGACAAGTAGAAAGGAAGACTTGTTGTCAAGGGATTTAGTCAACTTCATGGCATTGATTACAGCGAAACTTTCAGTCCTGTGGCAAAGATGGGTACAATTCGTTCAATTCTTAGCATCGCAGCTAGTGGAAAGATGCATTTGATACAATTTGATGTATCAACAGCATTTCTGTATGGAGAGCTTGAAGAAACCATATTCATGAGACAGCCACAAGGATATGAAGACGGAACCAACAAGGTGTTAAGATGAGCCTTTATGGCCTCAAACAAGCACCTAGATGCTGGAATAAACGTCTTGGAGCTTTTCTTCAACAACATGGATTCAAGGTCAGTGATGCTGATTTATGTTTGTATATTTGAGAAAGAAATGGTTGAAAATTCATACTTGTTGAATTCATTACAAGGATGATGGCCTTCTAGCTGCAACAGATGTGCAAGAGATGGAAATTTTCATAGGAGAGTTGAAATCAGAGCTTAAAATCGTTTCAGATTTTTTTGGGACTTAAAATTGAACCAGAAGTAAATTTTATTAACATAAACCAAAACATATATGCTAAGAAAATTTTAGAACGCTTCAATTTTTCAGAATGCAAACCAGTTTCAACTCCAATGCTTAAAGGTGCGGAGAATACCTCACCAGGGAAAGAAGACAAGTGAACAGAATTTCCCTACAGACAGGCTGTTGAAGCACTGATGCTTGACACAAGACCAGACCTGGCTTACTTCTTTCAAGAGCACTTGAAAATCAAACTCAAGAAGACGTTGTACGAGTCAAGAGAGTTTTTAGGTACATAGAAGGGACTCTAGATCTTGGGATAGTATATTGGAGCAGTGTAGATGTAGGACTTTTGGAAGTTTAATGTGATACAGATTTCTGAGGATGCATGAAGTTCTACCTCTGGATTCATTGTGAAATATTCAGGAGGAGTGATTTCCTGGTTAAGCCAAAGCGGTAGTGGCAACCTCAACAACTGAAGCAGAGCAGCGAACGAGGGAGCCAAAGAGGCATCTTTACAGACTATTCAGAGGGATCATAAAACTCAAAGGTGTTCATGCAAGTTGATAACTCTGCTGCAAAGAGATTGTCTCAGAACCCAGAGTTTCACTGCAGAACCAAACACATTTCCATCATTAGCACTTTTTCATTTGAGAGAAAGTAGAACAGAGGAAAATTTGTATTCCACAAGTGTCTACTGAAAACCAAGTAGCTGACATAATGACGAAACCATTGTGTGAAACGATTCTGTGTGTAAAGATGGGACTTATGTGAAGAGGTAATGATAGCATTTTTTATTGATTTGAAATTCAACAACATTAAAAGAAAAAGTGGTAAAGTTGTTTAATTTTTGTTGAACTGTTGGAGTATTGCATTGTTAATATGTTGATTGGTTTTGAACTTGAGTAGCCATCTTGAAATAAATAATTAGTTTGGGGTGTGTTCTCAACACTTGAGTAGTCATGTTTCTTTTCATCCAACAGCTACATTATGAAACTTTTTTGTCCGCACCACACAAATATAGTATACACGAAAAGGTTTTGTAGCTGAGCTACATCACAAGGTGACAAATATAGCAACGCATCAGAATATAAAGGAAACAAACAAGAATAGTTAGGCATGGAAAGGGAATCAATGGGAAGGGAGGAGGGGGGAAAAGGTTATTGGAGGAGGTGAGAGGGAAGGAAGTGTAAGAGGAAGCAGGAATGTGGGGGGGTGGGGTTTAAGAAATAATGGTTTGCACTATGCACCCAGTTTTGCAGTCACAAATATGTAAGAAACATTGAGTACTTAATTGAATATAAAAATTTATTAGAAACATTTATGACTTTGTTAAATTCGTGTAAGTTTGATGAAATTATTAACATCATTATTACCATTCTCAAGGTAGTATGAAGTCTCGTTGTAGCGTTCATCAGTAAAACCAGGACGTCTTTCTTTCAAAGCCTTAGTCTCCAACTTAACCTAAAAAGTCATAAAAAAGAAATTAAATATATTATACACAAGCACAGTGAAACCTCTCACTTATGGACATCAACGGCCCTAGAAAATGTGCCCATAAGTGAGAGGTATCTGTAAGTTGGAGGTGACCCAAAGAAAACCTCATTTATACGCTCTATTTTACCATGCAAATATTATGCTGTAGGAATTTAAGACAGCTGAAAGAAATCCTTTTATTTCAAATATCACTTCTGAATAATTAATTAAAAATTGGAAACAATAAATAATGTAATGCATTTACTCGCACTTAAAATTCTCGAAGCATTTACACATTTTAATATGTATACATACAAATACATTACTCACTTAGGCGTAAAGAAATCATTGATTTTGGTTTGCTCATTTTTTTTGTAAGAAATTCTTTTTCAAAATTTAATTGTCCATCAATAAGGCTATTTAATGTCTTGCTGTTGCCTTTTGAAATGCTAAATTTCTTTAACAGTTCAATGTGATGCAACGTATCGGCATACGATACCACAAGAATCTCTTCCACTAAAGGCTCACTGTCATAACTTTCACTGATTTCGTCGTCTCCTTCATCAAAAGTACTTTCAATAATTTCTTCCATGTTAATCCGTGGTTCACGATCATCCAATTAGAATCGATGCTCGTATATTCAGCACTTTCTCCCGCATCATTTAACAAAATTTCTAACTGCAAGCCATTTGTAACATCGTCCACCTCTGGTGATAATTCATTGTTACAGAACCCCGATTTAACAAAACAATTACATACGGTTGAACTTTTAATGTTTTTGATCGCTCAATCAATCCAAAATATTGCGTCAAGAACAGTAATGGACTTCCCCACACGAGTGTGGGAATACCCCTGGTCAACTTAAGAAAGCATGTTTTTAAAATGAAGTGTCTGTAGAGGACTTGAAGTTTTTAATGATGCCCGGGTCCATTGGTTGTAATACACTCGTAGTGTTTGTAGGGAAAAAAATTAACTTGATATTTTTTAACTTTAAATTGGGATGACAAGGAGCATTGTCAAGAAATAGTAAAATCTTTCTTTTTTCCTTTCCCATTTTTTTAATGGAGATTTTGCAACCACTCGGTCATTATCTCTGTACTCATCCAAGCCTTCTTATTTGATTTCCATGTAATGAGTAATTTATCTTTACTCACTCCTTTGAAGCACCTTGGATTTTCAGCTTTTCCTATCACCAGCGGTATCAGAAAATCACCTTCCATGTTTGCGCCAAGTCAGCCTCCCCTTAGACACCTTCCCTCCAGAGCATTTTTCTGATTTTAGGGCCAGGGTTTTGTTAGGTAAGGCCCTAAAAAACAATCCTGTTTCATCTGCATTGTAGATGTCCCTGGCTTTGAAGTTTTCTAGCAGCACAGCCAACTGTTCAATCCACTCCGTAGCACCTTCTTTGCACAACTCTGCAGCCTCTCCGAACACATCTTTAAACACTATATTATGTCTTAAATGGAATTTTTTCAAGTTCTCCACAACCCGGGCCATTGCTACTTTAAGCGCTTTTTCTTGTAAAAGTGGTCCGGAGACTGGAAAATTATTTGCTCTCACTTTCGTGAACCACTCGAAGAGAATAGCGTCCAATTTTTTTTCCCGAAGGCATCACTTTCTGGACGTTTTAATTATGATTTTCTGTCCACAACTTCATGATGGTCTCCAGCTGCTTCAGAATATCTCTCATATTGCTCTTTAAAATGGGGATTCAAAATATTACGCAAATCATGTTACTTTTTTAATTCCTTATACTTCTTTTTGCCAATTTTGTGATTAATGCTTTTCCGTCTTCTTCCATTCTCTATATAATTTAGAATAACCTTTGACTTAATAAATCGTATAAATGCATAACAAGTAACTATGGCTATCATAACTGTTGTAGAAAAGGAATAGTAGGAATTAGAATATATTTTTTTGTAAAAGAATATTATTTCTCACTTGCATACACCATATATCTAGAATATTTTTCTGATAAAACATTGAACTAACCTTTTTAGTACCACTAGTATCAGTCTCTGCATAACTTTTATGTTTCCCAGGCCTCCATGATGAGGCACCAATGACCATCTGCAAAAACAGTAAGCAGATATTCACTACTTATCCCTTTTCATGCGGCGGGCCGATATATCGGCTTTTGCTGCTCGGCTGAAAAGTGCAGTGGGCTGATTATCATTATCATATTTATCATATATTATATTATTATTTATCATATATTATATTATTATTTATCATATATTATATTATCATATATCATATTTATCAATATTAACCATTTTAATATCATTAATTTACAAAAACCGCATGTAGATATGTAAAAAAATAGCTTTATATTGTTTTTTTTTCCTAGTTGCTACATTATATTAAAATACCCTCTGCATATCTCACAATTGCCCCAGGAAGAAGGATAGCACTAAGAGGGTTATTGTATGTTAAAACAGTAACATATTTACAATTATAGAGATTTAGTCAAATAGAGGGAAGGAAACAAATGGTTACATATGGAAAGCATTTTGAGAAAAAACAAGTGCTCTTATATTTGCCAGCAGAATGCTGTAGAAGCACTACTCAGTCCCTTTCATAGCATTTTCAGATATTTAATTATCATTTCATTTGATAAAATTTTCTCAAAGATACCAAGCTAAACCCTTTTAATCCTCTTTTATGCTTGGATTACTACATAGGTTACTCAGCTAATACTAATACGGGTTACTAGGCTAAAATAATGATACAATTAAATAAGTCTGAAGCCATTTCTTCCTTAATCTAAGGCCTGATCAAAGAGACCAATGGATTGCACACATTTCCGATTTACGCTCTAAATGATTTACTGTTATTTAAAGCTTTAGATTACTTAATTATACTGCATTCATAAACATGTTGATTGATATCCCAGTAATTTACTCAGTTGAACCTCTTATGGAACTAATTTAGGAGGCTTTCAATGATAGCATTTAACTAACAATTATTATAGAAGTATTAGTAAAAACGTTGTACAGTCATATTCAAGAATTACTAGAGTTAAGTTCCTTTTCAAAACATATTTCACAAACAAAAAAAGTGTGTTTACATGCATCATGTATTTCTATGTCCTACTTTTCACATATACATACATATTCCTTACGTGAGAAATGTTAATGTGCTCTGGCATCAAACCCAGGAACAGCATGGTCTTAGCTAATTTATTTTCTTAAACGGAGTCTTAATATACATCTTCTAGCAGAGCGACAACTTCCAATCATTTCAATAAGTGGACCAAATAATATAATAAAAAAACTACCTCAATGTATTTTAAAGGGCAGATTTTTGCATCTTCCTAGCATTGAACCCAGGATTTTTTTCGTGAAAGTCATTTATGTTTTTCATAGATCATGACCATACATATAGCTTTCATGAGTTTTAATTCTCTACCTTTCTGGGAAGTATTTTTTTTTAATTCCCGAATATCAAAGCAATGCTGTTAAATGGGAAAAATCGGGACTTTGGGGCCCTCTGGAATCGAACCCATGACACTGAGGTTCAAAATCACAATTTTTCTGGCAGTTAGACATTAAGGCCAATACCTCCTAAAAATTTCAAGTCAATCACGCTTGTGGTTTAGGCTGTGAATTAGTATCCTATCTATCTATCTATATAGGTATATACATGAATGAATCCGGAGAAGCATCTATATATCTATTACGAGTAAAATGTAGCTTGCATACTGCAAGCAGATCGACAACACTAATTTTATATCGGCATCATATCGGGTCGGTCCTTAATAGAAAAAAAAAGGATTGAAATATTTCTTCAAATTCGCTGAAATTTCATCGTCTGGCAATGAACCCGGGTCTCTCTGGTGAACTTACTATGCAGCACAATAGAAGATCACCGATTCTAACTATGTGTGAAAATTTAAGCAGAAATATTTGGCTACAACTGCCTCAAAAGACGTTTTAATTTTCACGAATGTAAATGGCTCTCTGGATTCGAACCAAGGACGATCTTGGAAATCTAAAACATGTTTCTAAAAGTTATTTATGATCTCTATCTATATGCTAAATTTCAAGTTTCTATATTGTTGGGAAAGGTTTGAAAATAATTCCTGAAAATCGGATCAATTTCTGAATGCAGAGACACCTGGTGTCGAAGCCAGGAAATACTGTAAGCTGTGAATGCAAAGTTTGATTTGTAAGGACTGGCTTTTCTATCATGCAAAGTTTGATGTAGATAGCATGCCGGGAAGTACCTTAATTTTGTTTCCGTTATCTCCGTAAGAAATGCATTGAGAAGTGCAAATGGCCCTCTGGGATCGAACCAAGGACCATCAGCGAACATCTAAAATTTGATTATGATATATATTCATGATATCTATCGACGTGCCGAGTTTCAAGTATCCATGTTATTGGGAAAGGATCCAAAAAAAATCTTAAAAATCGCCGCAATGCATTTTAAACGGCCGATTTTTGCACCGACCTAGCATCGAACCATGGACAAAATTCGAAGATGACTTTTTGATTTTCGTTGGATATGCACGGCTTCTAGCGGTCCCTCGAATTTCAATTCTTTCCTTCTCCGGAAAGGGCCTCAAAAAATTTTGGAAAATCCCCGCCATGTATTCTTATGGGGAAAATCGCGACTTTGGGTCCTTCTGGAATCGAACCCATGGCACCGAGGTTCAAAATCACATTTTTTCTGGCGGTTACACGTTTTGGCCAAAACGTCGTAAAAATTTCAAGTCAATCACGCTTGTGGTTTAGGCTGTGAATTAGTATCCTATCTATCTATCTATATAGGTATATACATGAATGAATCCGGAGAAGCATCTATATATCTATTACGAGTAAAATGTAGCTTGCATACTGCAAGCAGATCGACAACACTAATTTTATATCGGCATCATATCGGGTCGGTCCTTAATAGAAAAAAAAAAGGATTGAAATATTTCTTCAAATTCGCTAAAATTTCATCGTCTGGCAATGAACCCGGGTCTCTCTGGTGAACTTACTATGCAGCACAATAGAAGATCACCGATTCTAACTATGTGTGAAAATTTAAGCAGAAATATTTGGCTACAACTGCCTCAAAAGACGTTTTAATTTTCACGAATGTAAATGGCTCTCTGGATTCGAACCAAGGACGATCTTGGAAATCTAAAACATGTTTCTAAAAGTTATTTATGATCTCTATCTATATGCTAAATTTCAAGTTTCTATATTGTTGGGAAAGGTTTGAAAATAATTCCTGAAAATCGGATCAATTTCTGAATGCAGAGACACCTGGTGTCGAAGCCAGGAAATACTGTAAGCTGTGAATGCAAAGTTTGATTTGTAAGGACTGGCTTTTCTATCATGCAAAGTTTGATGTAGATAGCATGCCGGGAAGTACCTTAATTTTGTTTCCGTTATCTCCGTAAGAAATGCATTGAGAAGTGCAAATGGCCCTCTGGGATCGAACCAAGGACCATCAGCGAACATCTAAAATTTGATTATGATATATATTCATGATATCTATCGACGTGCCGAGTTTCAAGTATCCATGTTATTGGGAAAGGATCCAAAAAAAATCTTAAAAATCGCCGCAATGCATTTTAAACGGCCGATTTTTGCACCGACCTAGCATCGAACCATGGACAAAATTCGAAGATGTCTTTTTGATTTTCGTTGGATATGCACGGCTTCTAGCGGTCCCTCGAATTTCAATTCTTTCCTTCTCCGGAAAGGGCCTCAAAAAAATTTTGGAAAATCCCCGCCATGTATTCTTATGGGGAAAATCGCGACTTTGGGGCCTTCTGGAATCGAACCCATGGCACCGAGGTTCAAAATCACATTTTTTCTGGCGGTTACACGTTATGGCCAAAACGTCGTAAAAATTTCAAGTCAATCACGCTTGTGGTTTAGGCTGTGAATTAGTATCCTATCTATCTATCTATATAGGTATATACATGAATGAATCCGGAGAAGCATCTATATATAATAGATATATTGTTATTCATTTTTGTTTTTTTTGGTATAATATTTAATAGACTTAAAGATTTGTACTTTATATAAGGAAGTATTGTATTAGTATTCATTTTCATTTTGTTATATAGATTTACATAGTTTTATTTTTTTAATATTTTTTGTAGACTTGTGTAAGATGCAGGTTCATTGCACCTGATATTGGCGATCCTCGTGAGGGAATAGTTGGATTAAATTACAAGAAAGGTGTAGATTTCAAAGGTTTATTGTCCTTGGTAATGAACACGAGAATCTCTCATTTCTGACGGTCGTCCTTTGCGCACGCTGCCCACTCCCCGAAAAAGGACGCTCTTCAGCCCACCCTGGCCATAGGTCACATATGGTCATCCCCTCCCATAGAGCACCAGCCCTGCAACGGTCATTATGCATATGCCGGGCTAAGGAAAGAAGGAGAGACATAGACAAAGAAAGGTCGAGGTCCTTGGAATGTGACACACCCATATCTCCGACCTTTACACTTGTATTTTATTTTGTGATATTATTTGAATTTTTTTGTTTTATGCTATGTCATATGTAATGTATATGTTTTGGTTAAATGGAAGATGGGACTAAAAAGTCCCAATTTTGCCAAATAAAGTCCCTTGCATGTAAAACCGCAAGCCAAGTAAGGTTCCAGAATAATTTCCAGTCGACCACAGGATAGTATTTTCAGTTTATTTCTGAGGAAAACAAACAACAGACCAATCAGTTCCAACCTTAGAAAAGGATCACTTGAAAGAACTTAAGATTAACGAACTGAATAAAAACCTCAATAATGTAGAGTTTACTTACAGGTCAATCCAAAAGTACATGAATGAATGTCCAATGAGCTTATTCACAAATGGCTATTCGTCAACAACTTAATGCCCCTCTGTCACACAAAGAATTTAACAAGACATTTCATTAATATCAGGGCTGTTTGGAAAGTAACTGCTGTTGATGCTTTTAGTAGTTTTCCAAGTGCTATCCTTGTTACATTAGCACAAAGTATGATTCTTAGGCAAGTCGCCCACTGAAGAAACTATTTTCATAAACCCAATTTTTTATGTTTAAACACACTGATAGAACAAATTATTTCAGTTTTAATAATGTCATCAAGTGAAGATGTGGATATTTTAATCTTATGGTGGCTGTTAAAAAAAGGAAAATGAAACAAAAGTAATGGATACATCATTTAATTCGTGACAGAAACATATAAGATATGTCATAGAAGTATGTATATGATAAAAAGTAGATCCTGAACATTCTCAGAGATTCTAAACAATGTTTAATTGCCCATTTGATACAAGCAGGGATCAATTTTCTGTCGAAGGTAGTTTCTTGGGAGATTTTGCAGGTAAATATAATAATTAATCATTAATAATCAAAGTTTATACACCCTACCTTTATCTAGATATGTTTATAATTGAAAAACTATTGAGTTAAATATCAACCAATGAATCCAAAAATTTCAGGATATCTATTATATTCCAACCAAATTAGACCCAAAAGACCTCACAAAAGTTCAAATAAGTTCAGCCTATGCAAATAGTATAAAACCGAATTTGCAGATTCGTAAAACCTGTGCAGCTTACGCAATTCCCAAAGTGAAATTTGAGAAGATTTTGTTGTTCAATATCTTCCAAGCTAAGATTCCACAGAAAGTAATGTCCTTTTTTAAAGATAAAATTTCCTACAGTTAATACCTAGTAATGTATTTTTGCGATGAGAGGATGATTCACATGTTTGAATTTAGAGAAGAAATGAAGGAAAAAGGATGAATAAAGAAAAAGTGTGCCACAGCCAGGACTGAAACCCAGATCTCCGCTTGCTGGTCGGATGCGAGCTACCACGGCAGCACATTCTCCCCTTCAATTTCTGATGTTATGATTGGATGTGCTCTGAATGATCCACCAAAGTTCACTTCTGCGCACCCGAGGGTCATCAAACATCACCATCATAGCGGACTTTCAAGAATGGCAAATTAAATAAGCAACAAGAAAACGCATGATTCCCACGCTTGATTTTAGACAGGAAATGAAGGAAAAATGATCAATAAAGAAAAGGTCTGCCACAGCTGGGACTGGAGCTCCCACTTGCTGGGCGGACACTTTAGCCAATGAGTACAATACCATTTAAAAAAATATTATTTCTTAATTCTTTGGGTTTGCTTTTATATTTTTGTTACTTATACTCTATCATTCAAAGAATCTTTAAACCAATCTAGAACAATTCATCCCAATTGGATACTGTAGCTTTTTAATCGAAATATCTCTATTTAATGTTTCAAATGCCCTTTCCAGATCCAACATCTCACAAATTACAATTTGGCCATTATTTCTCCACCAACTAAAAATCAGTTATAGGTATTGCACTTTCAGCATTCATTTCTTTCTGAAATTGATACGCATGCAACTAACCATCTTCTTTGAAGTACTTATTTGTTTTTGGACCCAAATTTCAAGTTATTTTTGCCAGTAAAGTTAGCAAGTTAAGTGGTCCAAGTTGTGCAGGTCGTGTTATCACTTCTAGATTATTAGCGGCACCTACACATAGTTGTAACGTAGGGGGTTCAATATTCTTTGGTGGTGGTATGAAACTTGGTAGGCACATTAATTTTTGGTAGCTGTAGGTAAGGATTTATTTCATACGAAATGTGGGAAAAATTCCCAGAGATTCATAACTGTCTGCACTTTTATGATGACTAACTCCACGTAGTATCATGCAACAGCATTACCCTCAGATATGAAAAGAGCATACTCATTCTTTTTAGTTTTGACCTGTGGAGATATTATGATTCAATTATCTGTGGTGATTATTTATTCCCTTTTGTTGGCATTCCTCTTACGTTAATAATAAATTTTAATTTGTTATTAGTTTAAATGCTTTGCTTAATGTTCTGCATTTTTTGGTATGATTTTCCATATTCTAAGTTTTGGATTTGGTGTAAGATTTTTATGTCATATTTATGTGCATTCTTAATTTTATACACTTCAATATTACTTTTATTTAACAGAGTCTGTTGAAAATGAGGTTGTGCGAAATGCAAGTTCTTCACTTGTACGTACCCAATGGCAGCGTCACCATAGGATGACCAACCAGAACTTAATGAAAAAATTATCAATAATTATATATTTTCCATGGACTAGTAACGATTTCTTTTTTATATAAATAACAAATGAGGAAGACGAAATATCTCTTTCAAACGATTTAGTCCTCATCCAAAGGTGGTGCAAAAAATGGGAATTAGATATTAACGTAGGTAAATGCTCCGTAGTTAATTTCTTCGAAAAGAAAAAAATGCGTCCAAATCACCCATACAAAATTAATGGAATTAGTATCAAAGTAGTAGATTCAGTTAAATATCTCGAGATCAACATTACTAATAACTTAAATTGGAGCACGCATATTCGAAAAATCTGCGGCAAAGCAAGTAAAAGGCTTGGCTTTGTAAAGCGTATTGTCGGTAAATGCGATGAAAAGGTGAGAGAGCGATGTTATTTTATCTTGGTCAGACCCCTTCTGGAATATGCAGCAAGTATATGGGATACGGCTGATGAAATGTGTACCCACAAACTCGAGAAAGTGCAGAGTTAAGCGGTTCGTTTTGTAAAGAAATGCTAAGATAAAAAAGAAAAAACTACATATAAAGTATTAAAAAGAGCTATGTATTAATCAATTTAAAAATGGTAACACTTTGGAATGTTAAGAGTACATCACTTCTACATACCAATGAAAATACTTTAACTGGGTCAAACTAATGTAGTATTTACATTATCAAATATTTTTTTACAAAAAATTTTTAAATATATACTAATTAATGCTTAAAAATTTACATACTTTGGTAAATGACAGTTATTGCTTACTAAACATCTCCGTTAAAGTAAGCTCTTTGGCTGCCTTAACCCGTTTTTGGGCAGCCAACTGCCATATGAGATGGTGTCCTAAAGCGATTCGGATAGTCGTGGTTCGGATAATTGAAGTTCTACTGTATATGCAAATTTTGAAAGAGTTTTTACAAAAAATATCTTTTACACAGAAGTTCGAAATCATTAAATTTACTTTCAAACTATTTTGAGTTCAATGGACTTCATTCATTTTTTAGCCACCGGGATTTTTTGTTCTAATGAAAAATATACAAAATATACGACGCTAGTATTTTTATTTAATTTTTTATTTACATTTAATTTAGTACCCGCGAGCCACATTAACCCATTCGGATCGGCGGCCTAGCCGACGCGTGTAGGAGGCCTATGGGCGGCCTCCACTTGAAGGGATTATATGCTTTCCTCCTATCGCAGACTTCTTTGAGAGAGCTTAAATTTCGCCCAGCTTATCAGTAATGTTTGTGCAGCTGAGGAGTTAAGCCGTTTCTGTCTTCCTAAATTTTTTCTTTACTTTGCGTAGCAGTTGTAAGTGCGATTTTTAATTTCTCTCTATATGAGTTGGTCGGGATCTAGGTAATTATTTTTAATTTTTCTTTGTTGTTATTAACTATAAAATATATAAATCTACTAGAAAACAGAAAAATTAGATTCAGTTTCTGACGAAAGTATTAAAATTGCTATCCGATCTGAATGGGTTAAGGCGTATGGCAGGATATGTGAAATACCAAATTCCTATATATTTTTCATTTTAGCGCACCTTATACCGTATGGAAAAATCTGATGTGGCCAACACATGACTCTCTCCATATATAAGATGTAAATATTTTTTACGACAGTATTTTCGAACTCTATATTCAATCTAACTTGGAAGATAAGTGATTAATTTATATCATATTATCTTTTACGTCACAAACATTATAAATAATGTTTATCGGGACATGTTCGATGAAAAATGATGAATTAGTCGTATCAATAAAAAAACATCATATGTGGTATATGACAGCACACTGTGGTGTGTGCTGTCAGAGTTGATTAGTATAAGGATTGGTTAACCGGAAGTCGAGCTTTATTGTTCGAATCAAATTTCCGTTTTTGCAGAACATCTCCATAAATATGATATTTAGGTATATACTATTATTTATAAAAGTTTTAGAAAATGTAATTTACTATAACTTTTGTATGAAAAATATTTTTGTATAACTGATTGTTCAGGAGTTATTCATGAAATACTGATAAACCGGAAGTTGCTGATTATGTACTCTGTGAGCGCTCTGGGCGCTGCGGGCGAAAGGCCAATTTCATCGTTTTTCATCGAACATGTCCCAAAAACATTATTTATAATGTTTGTGACGTAAAAGATAATATGATATAAATTAATCACTCATCTTCCAAGTTTAGATGGAATATAGAGTTCAAAAATACTGTCGAAAATAAATATTTACATCTTATATATGGTGAAAGTTATGTGCTGTCCAAATCAGATTTTTTATTATTGCCAGGTGTCAAAAAGACACAGGACGTCAAACTTGAGAAAATTAGTAGTAGTATTGTTAAAAGTGCTTCGACAGCTTAGGTCATTTCGCACATTGGCTTCCACCGGGATTCGAACCCGGGACCGCTTTCACCAATGGCAAACGCGCTGTCCACATGACTATCCGGGAGCCTTATTGAAAAAAAATTTCACAGAAAATTTGTCTTTCGGATTATTTGTAGAAACATTCAAGTTCGTTGATCTATAAAAACTTTCGACAGAAACTGTTGGAAAAATCGACGATGCAGCGATCTGGTATAACTCTTCATCTCTTGATTCGTTGAAATTTTTGCGCTCTAAGTCTTTGCTCATTAAAAGCAACAAAATGGCGGACCCCTTTTTCGGCCAAATTTCGTGATAAAGTAAGGAACTAGGCAAACGGCGATGGACTATCAAGTGTCTTATACTACGTCAATCTACAAAGCTTCTAGATATGGAATCTGAAGGAACTGTCTCAATTCACCTCCTACCCTGGGATTGCGGTTGATTTTTCGTAAGCGTCGCGCGGCATATCGTAGAATCCCCAAATCCAGTTTCGCTGTCTTTATTGGGATGTCTAACAATCAGCCTCTTTCAAGTTTAATTCTTGTCAATCACATTTCAAACTAATTTTATAAGTTTTATATAGGAATTTGATACCTCTACTAGACTAAATGGACGTAGAATTATGGAAATTGATCATTTTACTGAAATGCGTCAGTATTTTAATTTTAACCGCAAAATAAAACTTATAGCTGTGTCTTCATCCTCTTTATTGGTCGAAAATACAGTTAGCAGAATTGACGTCGAGAAATATTCACATATGACAATTTTAACCGACCCTTATGTTCTCGGAGTCTATGACACTCAAGCGCTTTGCTAACACTCGCATCTCACGCATTCGCTGGGATTATTTGGGTGCTGCGTTTGGTTTTGTTACGAAGGAGAACATTTTCTTGATGTTTAAGATCCAGTTGCTTATGAAGACAATTAGTGTGATGTTCGTGGTCTTAAGGAGAAACTCATGAACAACTCAGCTTCGTTTTCTCTTTATGCCTCTCTTGTTTATATTGTATTCGAAACTGTGTATAGAGGTCAGAGAGCGTTGATCTCCAGCTTTGAGGGCGATGCAGTTTATACCAACACTATAATTGGCGATCTGTCAGTTCTTGGCAGAATCCTGGACAACAAATTCACTTCCAATTTTCCTTCCTAAACGTAAATTCCATCCGGATATGTCGCACTTGTCTTTCAAATTCCTTCATAGCAAGGATATAGTCAATGTTCATATTTTCAGCCGTTTTGCGGATTATTTTATACAGACATTTTGTCAATACCAGTAATAGAGCCTTTTCTTCTGTAAGCTGAGTTGTTAGAACAGAAGCTTGGCTATGTTTGCTACATAAGTTTAGGGAAAATACGTTTGCCGAAGATATATTTGGTATTATGTGACTTCCCAGCTACCTTGTCCGATTCGACAAAGAAAGTAAAATAAATAGATTCCACGAACTATACGCGACAATAATTGGCTGAAAATACAGCCCGAACGCTCGATGTTTACACCCCCTGCCACACGCCGAAAGGCGGCTTGCCTTATAATTTCATTACTCGAATAATTTATTTTTAGATAGGTACACTTATAAGTACTATATGCTATTATATCATCATTATGTCGAGGATATTTCTTCATCTACATATATTTGATTAATTTTCCTAATTTATTTATAATTAAATATTTATTAATATTGTTTTATCAAAGGATAAGGGAAAATTTTCAGTTAACTTTATTTGTGTGCTTTATAATCTATAGGTTCTTAATTATTTATTTATTTCGAATCAAATCGTGTCATTCTCGTCCGTTTTCTATTTAAATACTTCAGTAATATATGTTTTATATTTTTTAATCAATTCGGTTTCTTCAATTCACCCCTGAAAGTGAATAAGTAAACAGAATGTCATAAGAACAGAATGCAATCAATACAACGAGTTTTAGAAATTAAGCAAGCGATTAAGTCGCAATAAGTGTGGTGTGCCTAACTTAATTATCCATAAATATTTTATGCCTAATATATATTTGTAGGAAAGATTTCATAGTTCGCAAAGATGACTTGATACAACGGGGAGAGATTGAAAAAAGAAAATAGCGTAAGATGTCCCTGGATCACTATTCTAAAACTGCTCACAGCATCCCTCTCGGCCCGTTTCCGTAAATTCTTCTTTAAAAACAGTGAAAAAGCGTGCGAACCGGCACGTACACAGCCTCACACTATTATGCCAGCCAAACATGTCTGAATTGAGATTTTCATTATGTTGTAGATTTGCTGAACAATGTTTTAACATATTCTAAAAGTAAAGCATCCGTTTCTAGATCGAACATATTCCCTTAAAATTTTCCCTTTTTCGTTATCATGGGTATCTTTCTAAATTGCGTAAACCACCGATTGCCAGCAAGACCAATTACTCGCGCAGAACTTGCCAGGCACACCCGACCAATCAAATTCGAAATGGTTATTAACATTTAGGTCTATATTTCCTTCACGAAGTGTAAAGTAAGGCTTTTCTGTATGTTTATATAATACCTTACACGTAAATTAAGAATCAGAAAATAAATTATTGGCTTAATCGACGAGTCACAATCCACTGCTGGGGTTACAATTATTTCTCAAGATATTTTTTTAATATACTTGTTATTGTTTAAAACTTGCAAATATCCTGAATGTTAAGACGAAAATTGAACTACATAAATTTACAATGTTACAATTAACGTGTGCAACAATGGGCTGTAATTCGGTAAACGAGAATTGATTAATTTGGTGTAATTCATACATTACCATTACATTTGAAATTCCTCCATTGCTCGCATAAAATGGAATTTGAATGTAAAAAGGAGAATTGTAAGGAAAAAGGAGATAAAGGAATCTTCTAAATACTGCAATAATTTCCGTATACGTTTGAGCAAGATGACGTTCTAAAAATATAAATACTCAATAAACTGGACACCGGGAGGACACCTTTTCAATGAAGACGAAAGTCCACTCTTGTTACAAGGATTGCAGCGATTGTCATTATTCGTGGAGGGGCATTCACAATTAGTTTTTTATATACTTATCAATAAATACGTCATACTTCAAGTTGCTTATATTTGCAATGTCAGCTTGAATGGCTTTTAGGAGTTAAATGGTATTTGAACGTGTTTTAGAACGTGCGATTTTTTCGTAGAAGCTTGTCAAAACTGCAACGTTTGAATATTAACGTCAAAACTCTTAACAATCGTGAAACCTTGTGATAACAATTTTGAAAATAAGAGCAATATGTCACTTGAATTTCTTCCAGCTTCGCTGTCTTATTTTATTTTTCACAGGGGTACAAAATGGTAGAGATTTGACACGCGGGCAGATTTTTACTTAGTGCATAAAAATAGTCATATCTTAGAAATGATTCGCCTTTGGGCTAAAATATTATGGGATTTCTTAACTGAGGTGGAAACTAGCTTCTGGAAAACATGAAACTCAGAGCGCAGGAACGTATATAATCTCCCAGTATTAATTTGAAAGTGATCTCTCGCAATTGCCGAAAGAAAGAGTTGAAGAGAGGAGTAAACAAGACGTGTGTAAATAGCCGCAACAGTGGGCACTCATCCAATCCTCTTCATATCATTCTGGTAACTTTTACACGACTCTCCGATTTTTCTGCTCATTTCCTTCATTATCATCTTCTATAAATATTTTGAGAGATTCCCTAGATTAAAGAATACGTAAGCAACAATTACAATTTAAACTATTGTTTCGGGCGCTCCACAAGAATACCGACGATTAGTGCAAACAATGAAAGAATTACCGCCAACGCTACGAATAAATGAGAATACATAGCTCAAATGATTTATAATATTCGCGAGTCGAATGTTCTCCAAACTAACGTTGGTATCAAGAGACGATACGTAAATAGAATACACATACGGAAATGATAAGTAGTAAACATAGTATTTACTGAGTCGATTATAAAATTTAACCTGTGGCAAAGATTCTACGTACACTAGAAAGGAATTTCATGATTTCTGCTTTTCTATTCCTCTTTTTCGGAAATTGAGCAATAAATATAAATAAGGTAAAGGGTTTTTTATAAGAGGATGTATAATATCAAATCAGTGCACAAGGTGATATATCCCATCATCGGTAAAGTGTCGATGATTTTCAGCAAAGGTGAATTCAAACCAAACACCACCTCTTCAGAATCAATGAATTGATGAGCTAAGCCCACACCATTGAGGAGGTCACTTCTTTCCTATAAGGACAGGTCCAGCATCTCCGGTTACTCGCTACGTAGCTACATCTACAATCTACGCTGCATCAGGTTTGGCGTAGCCGAAGGTTACGAGTGACAACCGCTGCACAAAGGAAATTCACCAAACCAGAAGACTACCTCTGTTTCCGAACGCAGTGGGGCCAAATGCCTAAAAGTTGGTCATGACAAGTAAATCTCATCTAATCGGTTTTAAAGCCGGTATTTAAAGGTTTTTGAGGTCAATAATTCCAAATATGACATTGAAATTACTTTAAAATTATGTTTTCGCAAATAATTCGCATTTTTTGGTAAAAAATATAATATTCGTATATCATGCCCATAAAAAAAACGGGAGTATATGTTTCGTGATCCCCGATCACGCATATGAAACTGATATTTCTAAACTATTCTTTCGTGAAATCATTTAATTTTTTTCGATAATGTAAATTAATAATGTTATATGATTTTTAAATCCATAATTACAATTTTATGCGTATTTTTATTTGAAAACCATTCCAAACAAGTTATTTTTAGATATTATTACATATATCATAACACAAAAACATTACAGAAATACACACACAAATTGTGTATATTTTACCATGTTTTATGTAATAATTGTTTACATATACCACATAATATAAACAATTATTAAAATCAGGCTCTGAACCGTCCAAAGAATCATCTTAGCACACAAACACTATACAAATGTACATAATTATCGTTTCCAATTTTGATAGAGCATATGAAAAGTTAACAAACACACTTATGTAAAACAATATTGTATCACAGCTTATTTACTTAGAATTTGAAAAGGCACGCGCACTATCCGATCCGTCCGAAGAATCATCTTTCGATACGGATTCTGTTGGGTAAGATACATATAATATTCGCAAGGCCTCGGAAGATAAAGCTTTCGATGGCTTGGAACGCATTACAACCTGGCTTGAAATGGGTCTGAATGCAACATCATTCGCTCAAACAAGTCCTCCATGGTCTTCTTCCTAGAGCACTTTCGCGTAAAATCTTCCCTAAATTTTCTTAACAATTTATTGCATGCTTCCTGTGCTTCCTCGGACATTTGTCCGATTGGCAGCAATGCATTTTGAATAATAATAATAATGCCGTCTTTCTTTTTTGGGCGAATTTTAGCCTAGGAATTCCTCCGATTAACCCCTTTTCTAAATTTTTATTAATTTTTTTTGCATTTTATTTTTTATTAATATCACACACACATACATACACAACATACACAGACAACCACTCCCTAACCGGAAAAATCCGATTAGCAGGGATTCGAACCCGGGACCGTGAGGTTGGAGCGTTAACGCGCTAGCACGTTAACGAGGATGAAGAGAGTGAGGTAGATGTTACCGATTTCTTCATTTCTCCAACAGGAGAAAATGAGCGAACTGATGAAGTATTGGCTGATGAAGATGAGGAAAGATTGGTTGACAATTTCACTGGCTAGCAAATGAGGGCACAAGCCGAAATTCGGTTGGCAACCAACGAAAGAATCGGAGCTGGAGAAGATGATGGGGCAAAACAATCTGTGCGGAGAAAATGGATTAAGGGCAGCATTGAGTCTACGGGAAGTTTTTCTGAAGCAGATTACTCTTCATACTCTAAACTTAGCTGCATCTAATTGCTAGAGCTCTTCATCGATGAAGAGCTCGTCGCATTCATAGTGGAACAAAGTGAGAATTACGCCCGATTTTTTAATTGCCCCAGTCCACAAATTAGAGCAGAGGAGATGCGAGCCGTCATTGGCATTTTGATTGTATCCGGGTACAACATTCTCCTGGAAAAAAATATTACTGGGACGCGAAAAAGGATGTCCATATTGAATTGGTTGGTAGAGCGATGAGGAGGGACTGATTCATCCAAATAATGAAATTTTTACACTTAGCGGATAATACTAAATTAGACAGTCAAGCGATGGGTTCTAAAAAGTATGGCCAACGATTAAATACACAGAGATGGATGCAGCATTTGGTGCCTTCCCAGTTCTTAGATTGTGAAGGAGAGATGATAAGATACTACGGAAGACACAGCTGCAAGCGATGTAGTAGATTTAGTAAACCGATAACATTCGGTTATAAGCCTTGGTGCCTGAACTCTAACGCTGGATACTCAGTAATTTTTATTTCTAATATGGGAGAATTCTTTCAGTTTTATAAAACATGAAGAAGCGATTGGAAGAGCTCATCTTCTCACTATGCTGGAGAAAATTCCTAAGAAGGAATTACAATACAGCATATTCTTTGATAATCTTTTTACAGAATATAATTATTTTTATCTATGGTCATTTGAAGTAGTATGTGAAATACTATAATAGCATTAATTTATTTTACTCAATATATAATTTATACGAAAGAATTTATTGCCCCGTTTGAAAAGATGTGGCTACAATGGAACTGGGCGAATCAGAAAGAACCAGATTCCGAAAGATTCCTAACACCAAGAAATGATCTAAAAAAGGAGGAGAGTGGAAAGAGCATCACAGGCATTTCTACCTGCGAAGGAATAGGAATCACTAAATGGCTGGACAATTTGGTAATTGTGGCAGCTTCAACAGCGTATGGAGTTACGCCGTTGATGAAAGCTAAAAGATTTTATAGGAAACAAAAGAAAATTATTCAGCTTCCATAACCCTACGTCATATCCAAGTATAATTAGCATTTGGGTGGAAGTGACCAAATTCATGAACACGTAAATTCACTGCATATTGGTAAGATATGATTTATATAAATTATGTAAAACTCAGACAATTAAATAATAATAATGAAAGGGAATCCTCAGACCTCAGCAATGCTTCCACGTCAAAAACTGGCTCCACGCAAGAGTATGATCATTTAATCGGTGACATACCACAGAACAAGGGAAAACGCTGCGCATATGAAGAGTGCGAGAGTCGTGGGAGAACAATGCGTAATAAGTGCGATGTTGGGCTCTGTGTAAAATGTTATACAAATTACTTAACACAATAATTATAAAATAAATACTTATATCTTCCAAGAAAAACCATTTCATACAATATTGTTTTGAAATAAATAAGATTTTTTGCAATAAAATGCTTTTATTAAATTTCATCATGGCGCGCGTAATAGAAGTAGTGGGGACTGACGTGCCCACGTGGGAACGGGCATTTGCAACGAACCTATTATTGTTAACTTTTTTAAACAATTTTCTCTTGTTAATTTAGGTAATCTGAATACCAATATACTAAAATTAGGGTAATTTTTAAGAAAAATAATTGTCGTCCTTGGAGGGTTATGTTCGGTTTTACCTCCATTTCATTCGCAAAATTAAATACGAAATAATGATCCTAAAATGTCGAGACAAGCACCAGGAGAAATAAAATAGAGGTTCTTATTTTGGTCGCGTTACATCGTTTTCCAATCGAAATTATGAGAGCTAGGGCAAAATGTACGAAACTTTTATTGTGAAATGTGATAAACAAAGAGTACCCCTAGCGACGAAGGCGATTGTTGAATCCGAGCGTTTTCTTATTTGAATGTCATTGGTGTTATTCCTACCAAGTCGTTATACGTAGTCACATTTTTCAAAAGGTCCTGGTTTCGACACCAGACCGCTTGGATACAGAATCATTTTTTACATAGAGATTTTACGTGATTATTATTTACGATTTTAGAAGTTTCCACGCTCTAAATGATTGTGGTATTCTAAATAATCTAAATACAGGATTTCATCTTCAAAATTATCAAACCGAACCGCCATAATTGTTTACTACTCTTGTTGCTACACCGATTAAGTACCTTAATCGGTCGGTTAATTTTTAACCGTGGTCAGCTGCCGGGTTAACGCTAAGCGAGGTTGGTACACATGAAAATGGCCTCAACCGCGGTTAGTTAACAATTTAACCCGGTTAAGCCTTAACCGAGATTGGTGCACTTAGCTGTTAGTTTGCTTTTAGATAAAAAGTAAGTTAGCATCTGACATATCTCTTGTGCTTCATTTTTGAGTTAGGATAATGTGCTTTATGCAACATATCATATAAATATAGCGCAAGGCAATTTAAGGCTCCGATGGAACCAATTTTTTAAAACCAGGTGTCTTCGAAGAACTAACTCTAGTTCTTTTCTCTTTTTTTAAAGCTTTATTGTGTGTTCATTCGATCAATTACCCTGAATTCACGAATTTCAGTACCGCGGAACTAAAGTATTGCTGCATAGTTACTGCAATATAGGTACTGTGTGCCCATTCACAAACGTTTGCTTCGTGGTGCAGCAGAAGAAGCCAACGAAAAGAGCCGATGAACGCAATCTATTGGTTTTTGAGGAAAGTGAAGAGTCTCCCTTTTCGATTACCAGCGAATTCTAAGTAAATCATGTTTCTTTTATTTCAAACATTTTATATACAGCGTTTGTGATTCCCTGTCAAATATAAATAAGTTTCAATTTCTTATTTTAGAAATAGAAAAAATAACATTATTTATTTAAGCAAATATTCTCGGTTTATTGGTAATTTTACTATTTCCGCATTTATTCTTCAATATCTAGCACAGATACGGCAAAGCTGATGTCAAAATTGAACTTAGGAGGTCAAAATAATTTCTCGATGATATTTTCACTCAATTCATATTATATTTACAACTTTTGTCCAGCTTTTTCGGATGAGGTCCCACTGAAGTTAGTACTGCGCCCCTTTCGCGCCTGATGTCGTCTGTATACGACGCAGATTTTTCTATGCAATCGAACGAGTGTCGTGGTGGATACACGACGCAGGTATAAGCGGTGGGGGGACGCAGAATTTTACCCTTTCTGAGACAGTAACCGCGGGGATTCCAACCCTTTCCTGGACTGTTCGCAGCAGGGGGCTTTCGGCAACTAAATATTATTGCAGTCGCTTTTTAATTAATTATTAGCTGCAAGTATTGCCAACATAACCTTGCAAATGAAAGCCTTGCTTTATGCTGATAATGTAACTTTTAAACGAAACTCTGGTGTTAATATAAATGTATTTAGTATACATACAAGGGACTTTATTTGGCGAAATTGGGAATTATTAATAGTCCCATCTTCCATTTAACCAAGACATAGTATAAAAAATTAGGGAGGCGTGCGGGCGTCTTGAGATTATTCCATTGACTGGAATATCGTAAACCTTTGTTAGCCATTTGATGAATGTACTTAATCTTCGACGTATGAGCTGTTTGGTTCTATTTCTTAAGAATTAAATTGCTCAATATTTTTGTACCGTTTGAAATTTCGGAAAGCAGCATCACGTTTAGTCATAGATATCATAATTTCAGAGTAAATCCAAGGAGATTTATGCTTAGACACTCGAATTGTTTTCGTTGTTCAGTGCTTAGATATGTATGAATTTGTTAAGCGTGTCCACTTTCTCATTAACATCACTTAAATTTTCAATTGATTCCCAAGGAATGGAAGCTGCGATGATGAAAAGTTGCTCTTCGTCAATATTTTTTAGAATTCGGTGGTTAATAAATTAGGGACGGATTTTAGGGCTTTTTAGTGAGTAAGAAACATGTAATAAATCACGACCGGAGAATCCTGACGCAGATAAATGGCCGTAAGAACTTTATCTTTGTTGGTGGTAAGAACAGCATCGATCCAGGTTGATGTATGGTGAGTTGCGTTTAAAGGCAGACGTTAAAGACCACTTGAATCGAATATATTGTTGAGATATGAGGCGTCAAAAGTAGGTGAATCAAAATTGGCATTGAAATCACCAGTCAAGATGAAATGCTGATAATTCTGAACTAAAGATGATAAGACATCGTCTATATTTTATTTATGTTGATACGCTCTGAGCAATTTATATGAAATATCACATCTGACGTAAAATCCGACTCCTCCTCCGCCCATGCGGTCGTTGCGACGAAGGAAGGGGGCGTATTGGGTTTCGTTTCGGCTACAACATCACTGTGAGGAAGCGAATTTCATCGAGATGCGCGTACATACTTTGGGCATAGAGAATTGGAAGGAGCGAGGATATGGAGAAAATTTATCAGCAATGACATAGGTCAGGACGCTGTTATTAATTGAAAAGGGAGAATGCGTACGAAGAGATTCTTCAGCGAAAGGATTCAGACTCACAAGGGGAGACTTTTGTCCGGGGATTTTGATGAAAGGTTTTGTGGTGATGCAGGAAGTGGAGCAATGAAAAACTGTTTTGGCGTTCGTCTGAATGGGCCTTAGTTTTATTGCAATATTCAATTGAAATTGACAATCTGAGTATAGGCAAGCCCGCATTGCACACCCGCGCTAAACTGTAAGGATTAACCCGCTGTTTTCGAGTAATTCTTAAATACTATTTTTATTTCTTTTGATATATATTTTCCTTATTACTCACTGATAGGCATAAGGCAATATTTCTATTATTTCACCCGATATCCGACAGAATAACCTTATTTCAACCAAATGAAATTCGATGACGGAGAGCCTCGCTAAAGGTATGATGAAAGATGATTCATAAAAATGCTTCCTCGAATCATTCGGTATTCATTGGAAATGGTTTACAGCAATTAATAGGAACTGTAACTACGTCCGATCCTAAACTGCTTCGGCGTATTGACGATGTTGCAAGTACTCTATAATTAGCAAGAAATCACAGCAACGTCGTAAGAGCATAAAATTGATTACGACAACACTATCATAAAAACGCTTTCTCCACTCGTGGTATTTTTACGTAACTAGGACGTAGCCCAAAATAATAGCCATGGAAATACTAATTTTGTAAAACAAATGTTTCAAGGCTACACACCAAATTCCCCCATTTTTCCAGAAGAACAAAATTCCCTGAATATTCCAGGTTATCCCGGTTTACCAGGTTGGCGGACACCGCGAATAAACATAATGTTTTCCTCGCAACGCTTTGTCCACAACCCTCGTAGACAGCGTTGTCAACCGTAACTACAACGTCATTGTTATTCAAAAAATATCAGCCGATTAATTGTTCGAAAATCGTACGGACCTGCGAAGTTGCGAACGGAAGAAGCGGGGGGGTGCGGCACCAGAGAGGAAAGCACCACGGGGTGAGGGGTGAACCGCACCAGCGTTGCTCCATCTCGCGCGCCCGAATGCGAGCGGAGGCGAAGAGGCGAGTGGAGGGAGATTCGCTTGGGGCGGTTTTTTTACGCTCTACGCCTCTTGTAAACAAACTGCTTCACTACGGCAAAAATAGAAAATATATTTCTCGATCCGACATCGATTGAGGCAAACACGGAAAGTAATGTGGATGGTGTTTTAAACGAAGGTGGTTGTGAAAATCCATGGCAAAGGAAGAGCAACTTTTTCCACCAGAAGAAAGGCCGCAGAATTAGGCATCGTATTTGGATCTGGTTCAATTGTGATCAATTCGAATTCTAAATACTGGAAAGTAAAATCAGCCATTATGTAATGTAAGCCCGCCTCAGTAGGATCCTCGCGACCGGCGTGAGGAGACACACACAAAGCAGAAATGTCAAATCATACACATTTACGCAATTACCCCGCGAACCGCTGTATGTCAGGGGCAGTTTGGGACACCGAATTCCCTAATTATTTACCTTATTCGTTTGCTTGATACTGTCTTGAAGAAGAGACCAGTGGACCCGCTCTCGCTATAATGTCACGAAATTTCTTCGTCGTCTGGTCTGCATTCGCCGAGCGTAGGATATTCCGCCTCCTCCTAGTTGAATACCAAGCATTGCGCGCCGTTCGCGTTATAAATACACCATATAAATGTTCGACGTTCATATTTTTCAAGCTATTATTTACTTCATATTTCATTCACTAGTACACGTTTTAGTTTGTTTCCAATGGACAATTTTTATAATATAAATAATGATTACATATTGATACACTAACTTAGACATCGGCATTCAACGATTTCATTCTCATTGGGATTTAGAGGCAAGTTTTCATCGATAGAAGATATGAATAAATCAGTTTCTGCATTCGTAATCGACCCTTTCATCTCCTTACTTTTCAAAAAAATATTTCCGGCAGTAAATCACTCCTATTCGTAATATTTCGTACTTCTTGCGTTCAGCTATAAATTTTTAAGGAAAGACGTTAATATGTATTGATAAAATCATTAAAAATACCGATAGAAGGTGTTACAAACGAAACGAAACTTTAAATATAATGAAAGCAACGGTCAGTCCTTCCTTAGTGAAACGATGTAAATCTTCCTTCACGGTGGGTGAGTTATGCTATACCCCATATCATAAACCTGACTTATGACCAATTCGACTTACGACCAGAAATGCCAACCATAACGTGTTCGTAAGTCGGAGAGTGCCTATATTTTGTAATCACTTTAGTTAATTTTCTAAGTGCAATAAAATTAAAAATATGTGTCGTAAAAAGTAATTAAAGCCATCGATCTATTTGTATTCGAATGATGCTTCCGAAAATGCAATAAAAATATGACTTTTTGGGTCATAAATAGTCGGGGAAGAGGCTAAGAACCTGGGGGATAAGGGTGAGAAATGTTTCTATGATTTAATTAGGAAAATTTATGAAGGAAAATGGCCAGAGGATTTTACCAAAATTATCTTTACAGAAAAAGAACAATGCAACAAAATGTCGGGATTCGCACAATTAGCCTAATCTCTAACATCGCAAAAGTACTTCTAAGTAGACAGAGTAAATAATTAAAGGGCAAATCGGAAAGGATCAGTTCACTTTTCAAAGAGGGAAAGGACCTACGGATGCAATTGGGGCGATGAGAATACTTGCGGAACGAAGCCTAGAATTTAATAAGGATTTGTATCTTTTGCGGGTATTGAAAAAGCTTTCGATAGAGTCCAGTGGCCAAAACTGATGGGGATATTAAAGAAATTTTAGTTGGACTGGAGAGACAAGCAATTGGTTCACAAATTTTATCTGAATCAAACAGCCCGCGTATGGGTGGAATTGGGGGAAAGGGAAACACTTTTAAAGGGGTAAATTGTAACATATCTGGTCGAGTGGGGTCGGATCTCACCCCATATTTCCTAATAGGTCACTGATTACGATGTAACTTTATTTAATCATATTTTTCATAGACTTGTTTATTATGAATTATGCTTTGCTTTTATTTGTCATTTAAGATTAATTTTCACAATATTTTATGGTAATTATATAGGATATTTAAGGTATATTTAAATAGAATTCTATAATTTGCAAAAAATATTTTTTATTACAACTAATTAAGCTACATGGATTCAATCAACAAATTTGACGAAGAATCTGACGAATCTTGGCTTTCATATTCATGGCAGAATCTAAATGTCCCGCTATGCTGGTCGCATATGAAATTACTACATTTTGTGTATCTTTTTTGTCTTGCTTTCTATTGTACTCATTCCTCTCTTGTCATTCCCGTTTCTTCTGAACACGGCTCTTCAGAGATGGACACGGCTGCTGCCCTTCATGTAATTAATTACTATAGTCCGTTCACTGAATATTTGCTGGTTAGAGCGACAATCGCATTTTCTCTCTTTTCGTGTGATCCAATAGGTCCAATAACTCTTATCCGTTTCATTTGCAATAATTCATTAGATGACAGTTGGTCTGAAAATCTCCGTATTCTTCGAGAAGGTATCTCTAAATTTGTTCCGACGAAAAATGTTCGAGATCGTCAACAGCTGCGATAGGAAAAACCAAAACTACGTTCCCTCCTAAGGAAACTAAGAACGTTAAATTCTTATATGAAGTCTTTTCCACGCAATAACAGAAAATACAAAGAGCGTCGGCGTAAATATTTAGATATATTGAGTGCAGCCAAGCCCACAATGAATTTGATGCTTACAGCTCAGTCACGTTACACAAGCCTGTCGCGATATGCGTGCGTAAAAATTTAGTAAAAATGGCGTAAATTCAGTAAAATGGAGTAAATAATGGCGTATGGCGTTTAGTAAAAAAGGCGTGCGTAAAAAGTTTAGTAAAAAAACAACGTTTAAAAGCAATGCCCGCGCTCCTCGCTATTGTGCAGCACAGACATGAGTATTTTAGTAAATAAACAACGTGTGTTAGCGCAGACCTGACTATTTTAATAAAAAAAGAACGTTTACGCGCTCCTCGCTCAAGCAAATGTTAATAAAATCATCGGGCTCTTATAGATAAACTTATTCACCGATATAAATAATAATCGGAATGCTAACCGAAATAAGACACCCTTTTTGAAATATTCTTTCAACACGCACGCACATAAAATATTTTTTGCTTTTCACAAGAGCGTATATTATGCGGACTATGAATTGTAGAATACTTGAAAGTGAATTTGCATTTATCAATTTACGAAACATAACTGTAACTGTGAAAATGCTTCCCCAATTTGGAAAACGTGAACAAAAATTCGGAGTTACTCGAGATATTACTTTTTAGAACAAATATCTTACGATTTTATAATTTTAGTCATTTTATGTGGATAATTTGCGAACAGCTCTTCCGAATTATTTAATTCATATTTTTTTATTGTTAATTCACGCACGTGCAGAGATGATGGATGAAATCGAAATTACTTTATGTAATGGAGGTTACAATCGAGACAAAATATTATGTTTATATTACTTTAAATCAACTCGGTATACCTTAACGCTGATTAAAGATTAATACTTGGTTCAAGTCTATAAAAAATTTGGACCGCAGACTTCTTGAAATGCTCGCTGGATTTCACCACGAGGGCCTTTGAAGTAGAAAATAACCAACAGAAAATGGAAATGAATTCAAAGTTAAGGACGAAAAAAAAACATCAATAAAAAAAGGTTCACAAAGGGAAATTAAAAACGTCGATCCCTTATTTCGTTTTAAATGCAAATAACTTTATATAATAGTCACGGAATATAATCGGCATTAGATGAATATTTATCCGTGTTCTTCTTTGGCCGCGTGACTTTTTAACTCAATGGAAAAAACAAACTGCCTCTTGATGTGCCTATTATCAGCTGACGACATCCAACGCTCTCCTCGTAGGAGAATTCAATGGGAATGATGTAAAACAATACCTAATAATTAGTTGGTGAGACAATTTAGCTAGGGGATGAGTTGGGAATTTAAGGGGGGGGGGCGTTTGAACTTCCCCTAACGCGTTGACATTGTGTTTGAATAGGAAGAAATGTTAGTTATATCCTAACTAACCAACTATAAAAGATCAAAAAGTTACAGATCTTTTAAATTTGTCTCTAATGAAACAAGGCTGGTTGGATATACAGGAAAAGGTCAGACACATTCTGTGTTGCTTTGAATGGACAGCCGGCGCTTCTTCTCGCGCATGAAACAGCGAAGCAATTCAATGGCCAATATCGCAAGTCGCAGATGTTGATGAGACTCACTTGTATATTTTTGTTTTGATGAGAGAAAAAGAAAATATACATAATTTTTCTTTCTTCCAGGAAAAAACATCACAATTATAAACTTCATTGACAGCTTAAACTTTGAGCGGTTGTTCAATAACCTTCAATTTGATTAAGTAATGTTAATGAGATGGCTTATTTTCTTTTAATTCCGCTATTGGCTTGATTGATAATTCTATTAATTTATTCAAGAATTTTAAGTTCGATCCAATGACAGCATTTCATTTCCATAGGAGCAAAAAGAATTTCAAATAGCAAACATTTCAGTAAAAGGGAACCAAAGTAATTGTAAAGCAAAGTAAACTCGGTTATAAAGTAGTTAGTTTAGGGATTATTCAAACAGAGCGATTTAAAAATGAATGCTTTTAAGGAACTTTGAAATGATCAGATATTATGGCTCTTTCAGTTTTAAATTCAATAGATGCAATGAATTGGAACTTCGTAAATAATGCTTACATAGGTTTTTAATTTTAATGCAAACTTTTTATTTCATTGAAAAAAATGTAAATACTAGTATTTGCATTCTCCAACTACTGACTACTTTTTCCGATTTATAAAAATGAAAAAAAAAATTAAATTATTTTTTTTAATAGTTTAAACTTTAATTGAAATTCTCGATCATTGGAGTTCGTTAACGATACCGAGAATCGAGCTAAAATTCGGTGATAACCCCCTAAGGCATAACTGCGATCGTTACATCTCCGCTTGCAGATGAGCTTGCCTTCCTCTTCTCCGTTTTCTTTAGTAAATCTTCAGATGAACATTTGGTTCCAGTCTAGTGGAGAAAAGTGCACATTTCTCCACTACTCACATTTCGATTCTCGGACTCGGTATCGTAATATTCTTACTTCATAAGCTACTCACACAATCTTCGATATTCACAAAAATATATCACCTGCAAAGTGTTACTATCCACGAATATTACAATAATAATATCCCTAAGTTATCGACTCGCTCCAACACCAAAACGCTACTTCCTCGGAAAAACAAATAATTCTTACATTCTAACTTCATAAGCTACTCACACAACCTTTAATATTCACAAACATTTATGATAATATTACCTGCACAGTGTTATTACTCACGAATATAACTAGAATGGCGACTATTCCAAGTCAAGATTCAAGTGTATTTCGTCGCAAAGAAGCTCGTTCATGGATTTCGAAGCAATGTCGATCGGAGGTGAGCCACCGCTTCCTCGCGGCAAATCACGTCGGATATAAAAATCGAAAACTAAAATACTATTCAAGATATTACCCCAAAGCGAACTATATTTGAAAATTTGAACATTTGTCTCAATTTCACTCGCGACAAGTTCTTCGTCACGTGGAAAATAACAATTTTTTAGCCGACACATAAATTGGACTGCACGATGGCATTTTTCAGAAGTTACGTTCAACTTAAAAAATGTTTTGCAAAGTTTTGGTTTATTTAAACTAAATAGCATATGGTTTGTATTCGTGCTTATGATACAAAGAGCAACTGAGGGAAAAACCAGATTTTTTTATTGGATAGGTAAATAGTATTAGCAGTTTTAAAAACGATCACCGGTGAAATATTCGGAACTTCTTCTTATTTAAATTCTTAAAGTTTAAGTTAATATAATTCATAATATACATAATATAAAAGTGTAAAACACACATATTCGAAGAGAATAACTCTTCCTTAATGATAATATAAGTATATTATGCAACATTATGAGAAAAATAGCAAATATTTGTAGTGACAACAGTTGACTCCTGAAATCTGCGAAACGAGTGCTCAGACCTACTCGTTCTAGTGGGTCGACAGTGAAATGAGTCAAGTACCGACCAAACATATGTCAATGATGATTCGGAAGACGCTATCTGTAGATTGAGACGTTTTTTCGCTCCAAGCAGCCATGATTTAATCGAAATCTCGTTACTCGACTCTTCCATGGTAACCTCCAGTACGTACCGAAAAAAGGGCGTAAGTCAAAGCCGGAAGATTACCAACCGATATCGTTAACATCTATATTTTGTAAGATTCTTGAGCACATGATATTCAGTTACTTAATGCTTTTTTACAGCGATAATGTTGCAAGTCAACAAGGTTTCCGCAAAGGCTGCTACTTGGCTATAAAATGCGATAGCGAAATAAAATTTCACTAGCCTAGTTGTATCCTTTCTTTTTGAATAATGAAACGACTCGGCTACGATATATTCATAAATTATGAGAAATGTCCACAATGTCCCCAGCTTCTTTTTATATGGAGAAACTTCAGTGGCGTTGTCGGCGGCAGCGAGAACGGGTCCCCATTCCACCTTTCCCCTCCTTTCCCACCTCCAACCACGACGCTCAGAAATCGGGGAGATACGAAAATGTAACGGGACACCCAGATAATTGATAGCGTTATCTTAAAAATCAAACAAGTGACGTATTTGGCAACAGATGAAGCACAGTTTGGCCATCGGACTTTCGGGAATCTCTTTACACTTAGATCTTTACCTAGCGAGTCGCCAGCGGCGTATGGCAGAAGCAGCTTTAGAAGTAGCATTGATAGTATACTTGGTTTTCCTCTCTGATCAGGGGCGAAGCTACCGCCGTATCTGCCGTATCAATTATACGGGGCCACGGCGGGCCCCCAACGTGCGTAAGCAAATTTTAATTAAAACCTTCCAAATTTGTCTATAGAGGCAGAAACTTTAGAAAAACTAAAGTCATCATCAGCTATAAATGATTTAATAAATCAGTTTGCCGAAAAAAGGCAAGGAGAGTGTATATTTAATTTGAATTGTTTGTAAAAATTTTGGAAAAAGTGACAGATAGATAATTATTTCTTTTAATTTTATGCAAACATTTTTTTTCTTTTGTGAGAAATCTTTACCCTTCGCAAGGGCCCCCAAACAAATTTTTATACGGGGCCCCGCCAAGGCACGCCACGCCACTGTCTCTGATGCTTCGCGGAGAAAAAGACCAGCTATTTTCGTAACTTGATTGCAATGAAAATATTTATAATAGGCTTTCGTAAAATTTCCCCAATTGCGAGACTGATGTATAATTTAACCGCTTCCCTGGCGTGCATCCGTATCCTAAGATCAACCTGGTTCTATCCGTAATCGCTAAAATAGAGATATGCCCGAATTTATCCGTTCAAATCTCTCATTTTCGCTACAAACGTCCTTTGCTCTCAACTCTGATTTTAGTTCTTCGGAGCCACAAATAGACCTTGTAGATGGTATATAAACTTCTTTCGAATTTCAACGACTATATGATATGCTCGTTTACAAATTGACTAATTTTGGCAAGTTTATGAAATCTTAATAAGTAGACGGAAGATCAGATTTTTCATTGTATGATCAGTTCTTGCGTAAGCATATGACTATAAAAAGAAGCAACATTAATTTTTACATACAATTTAATGCAAATTACAGCAAACTTACGGGGATAATTATTATTTGCTCGATAAAACTGTATTAACCGTATTTTAGTAGTAATTCTCTGGTTACTGTGTGAAAAGTTTATACATTTGGAGATAACATGAAAACTAATAATTTATGTTTATTTTGTTATCATAATATCAGTTTTATCCTAAATATCATACATAACATTATAATATTTTATCACGTAAATTTCTTGCGGCATTTCCTCTAGTCTGCGTGATAAAAGTCGCTGACGCGTACGCGATTAACAACGATTTAAGACCTAAATCGTAAGATGGTCTCTGAAGCTCCACTTTCGAATCAATTATAAAATACTACTACACATAAAAAACGTTGAGTTATCGATATGCCTTGCGTGAATGTGATTTTCCTCAGATAATCGTAGCGTAAATTTTTTACTAGATTAATTTATTTACGTTGAAATGCGACAAACGAAATGTCTAAACATTCAGGTATACTGAAACATGAACCTTTATAACTTTTTAAACTTCAGAGTAATTTGAATTGTTAACTCGAGTTTTGAACATTGAAACTACCTCTCTGTAACGTTTCGCAATTTTCCGCAAACACTCTTTAAATTTTAATTTATCCCTCACATTTTTGTCTGTAACCACAAGAATCGAACACTAATACTACCTGGGGTGTCGTAATCTTTCTAAGGTCTAACCTAAAATAGCCATATTAAAACTTGCAAAAGTAAAAAACACAAACACACTTGTACGAAATCCACAAATTTTAATAAAGCTGTTGACCGGTTTCGGTGTTAAAGCCCATCCTCAGAACAGAAGTTATTTCAAAGAGGATGAAACAGAAGTTATTTCTGAGGATGGTGCTTTAACACCGAAACCGGACAACAGCTTTATTAAAATTTGTGGACTTCGTACAAGTGTGTTTGCGTCTTTTACTTTTGTAAGTTTAAAATGAAGTTCCACCAAGTCGAGTTGATTTATTTAATCGTATTTACCTTATGAGTCATATTCTCCACAGCCCGGGCAGTATAGTGTTCGCCAAAACGATTAAGTGGTGTTTGAGATGATTGTAATAGTAATGATTGGCCCTAATGTTAGTCTAATGATAGTCAGAACGGAGCACTCGAGGGCTTTTAATGCTAAGATTGAGAGAGGCTCGGGATAGGGAAATTGGGCAGCGCAACTTTGATGAAAGCGGTCCCGGGGTCGATTCCCGATGGGGCACTGCTTGCGAAATTTCCTCTGCTGTCGAATCACTTATAAATTACTATTACACATAAAAGTGAGAAATATTGGGCGTTGAGTTATCGATATGCTCTGCGTGATTGTGATTTTCGGCAGATAATCGTAGTGTAAATATTTTACTAATTAGTTTATTTATGGAATGTGATTTGAGCAAATCCGCAACCCTCGTGCACATTATAATATGGCGCAGTCTTTTAAATAATAGTATTTTAACTAAACCGACGAACGATGTTTTAAAAATTAGGGTTTCCTACAAACTGAACATTTCTAACTTTTTTAAATTCTGACTAATTTAATCTTCAATTTAACAATAAATGTTATGATATATGAGTGTTGTAGTCGTCAATACTAAAGGGATCCGGAAATGATGTGAAGGTGGAAAATGTTGGGTGTCCTCGTAACGAATAAAGAGGAATCTGTTTCCAAATTACAGCCACTGAGGGTGGTCATATTTATTTACTTGTAGATAAATCTATCAGTGTTACGAAAAAATGTTTCATACAAAAGTTGTAGTAATGTACATTATCTATAGCTTTGGTACATAATTGTATATACCTACATTTAATTTTGACAGAGATATGTAAGAAAAACTTCCATTTCTGGATAATCAACAACTACAACAAATTGCATTCTGACAGAGATATTAAAGAAACAAACTTTTGTTCTGGATAAACCGCAACTTCCGGTTAAGCGGTATTCATCAAAAACTAATCAACTTTTGGCATTGTTAGGAAAATACTAAATATGAATTTTGTAAATTATCGGATAATTACTTTTTAAGACAGAGCGCCCACAAACCTTTTTACCACAGACTGACATGTTCGGGAAAATAGCGAAAACGAGCTCAATGGGCCCCAAAACATCTTTCCGTCGAAATCTGGAGGTCGAATTTTTTTGCGAATACAATACTTTCTCTATACTACGTATAGGGAGAAAGTAAAAACAGGAAAGAGATGCAAAAATATTTTACCACAATAGCAAACACAATGAAAGTGTGCGGTCATATATGACCCCACTTGCCCGTTTAATGGTTAATATACATGCGGAGGAAATGTTGAAAGAAGCCTGGGAAGAAATGAACTTGTGAGTAAATGTTGGTGGGGAAGTAGCTAAGTCTGTAAGGTATGCAGATGACTATTGTGATTCCGTTAAGGGCTAGCAAATTTTAGGAAATTGTCTTAACGATAAAGCAAAGGAGTTTGACATTAAAATTAACCTAAGCGAAACTAGAGTATTGAGGTTCACTAAGGGAAAGAAAGCTAAGTTAATGACAAGGGTGGATAGGGAAAACTAGAGCAGGTAGATAACTTTTCTTACTTCTTACTTATTTCTTTTGCGTGATAGAAGATGCAAGGATAGGAAGGAAAAAGTATAGCATTGGCTAAAGAAGCCTCTATGGAATGAATTGATGACCTTGATAAAGGAATACATTGGTGCAACCTAAGGGTTCTTGGTTTAAGGGAACTAGGACTTTATGAAAAGAGGAAGAAAAATGTTTGGAGGTCTTCAAAATGTGGCGTAGAAAGTAAGTTTGGTTGATAGAAAAGCGAAGGTGTTGGAGATGGCTGTCGAGGAGAGCGCTTTAATCGAAGGGCATAGACAGCAAAAGCAGGTGGGTCAAATATTGAGAGGGGATAATGTAATTGAAGGGAAAAACAGAGGGGATGTTGTTGGATGACATAAGCGGTGGGGTTAACTATAAGGAGATGGCGCTTAATAGGGATTTTCGAGTGCACATGAACCTACCTAAAGGTAGAATACACACGTATGTATGCATATATGTCTATGTATACTGCACTGTGGTCACTGATACATGGAATTTCTGCATATTCAGATGAGACAATGTCTTAAAATTGTAGTTAAATCTACTACCTGACTGAAACCTGCATCATAAGTTGTTTACCAAGTTTTGAGCAGTACCCCCAGCTGAATTCTGAATGGCATAACCTCCCACATTCTTGGTAGAATCATAATCATAGCTACTTCAAGCAAGATTCAGTCCATCTTGCATTTGACGGTCATATGTTTTCAGGGATAACACTTTACAGACACATACTGAGGAGACACTCACTTGGTGATTCTTGACTATGGGTTTATATACATGGAAAAAACCATAGTCGCCATAATTACGATTTAATCCATATCCCCCAGAAATCTTGGGGCTTAGGTAATTAATCAACAACAAACAAAAACCAAGATTAACAATAAGTATGACAGTCATTAAGAATATCTTCTTTCACCTAAAGGATAAGGAACGTGATGCAATACTAACTTCTTCAATAAATGCTCCATGAAATGTAGGTAGTGTAAAAAAAAGCTTCCGACATGTAAAATTAATTCATAAGTTGATGGATTAGGGGATTAACAAAAAACTTGATGAATGGTTAAAATCATTTTCTTGGAAACATTGCAGCGGGTTGCGTTGGATGGAATTTCATCTGATGAGTTATGAATTAAATCCGGTATTCTGCAGGGAGGTGTATTAAGACCAAATGTTTTCCTAATTTATATTAACGAATTTGTAGATAATGTTAAATTCAATGTTAGTCTATTTGCAGATGATAATGGTATCTATAGAGAGATTGTAACTCAAGATGACACTGGTTGTTTGCAGAACGATCTAATAAACTTATTTCGGGTGAAGTGATTAGCAGCTAGAGCTGAATGTAAAGAAGTGCATTGCTGTGACTTTTACGCAGTCCACTAACGTTACCTGCGTTCTTTACCATACTTTTAGAAATCCCTGAGGCATAGTAATGCTTATTATTTACCTTTGACCCTTAAAGGTCCAACCTTTTTTTTGTTACTCCGCGGACCAAGGGAGGGTCAATGATTGTCCACTTTAGTTTTTTTCGATAAAATAATAAAGAAACATAATTTCTCTACAGCAATAGCCTTCTTGGATTTTTAAAAACTTGTTACATTGATTTTTGTTGCTAAATATTGTACTTCTGCGATAAAAATAATGAAATTTTATTTTTAAAACTAATTAAAGACGAAGATATGATAAAGCTTCTTCTCAATGGTACCGGCTTCAAAGCTCAAATTCGGAATATAAGTTCATAAATCACCGTTAGTTATGCTTATACATCAACAACAAGGTATATTTAAAAAATATTAAAATTCATTAAAAACTATTTGTCAAAATATATGATTCCATTTGGTTCAAATATATGTCGCATGTTGGACCAAGGGAGGGTCATTTTGCGTCCACCGCCTATTTCCGCTCTCATTACATTGCTTAAAAAAACGTACAAAACGCATCAACATAAAGTTACCTTTAACAACCTACATTTGACATTGTAATGAAGTTATAAGACTGTATAATACGATTAAGTTCATAAAATATTGAAGAAGAAAAGTGGTGGACATTTTTTAGCCCTCCCTTGGTCCTTTAAGGGTTAACTTCCATAAGTGATTATTGTGCCTTCCATGTATCCAATGGAAAGTCACATTAATGCAACATAACAGGAAATGAATTATTTGAGTTTTTTCCGGAAAAACTGGTGATCAACTCCTATTGAGTTCTCATTAGGTTGAAGTTATATAAGGTAAGTTAACCTCTACAAATCTATTAAATCTACAATGAAACAATGGAAACAGTTGATTAAGCATACAGGATAATATAATTGGAAGGTTTAAATGAATACTACAGTGCTCCTTAATTTTTGACCAAATTTATTTACCAAAAGTGACAAAAAATTATCAACAATTGTCAAAGCAATTATTCATGATAACAAATAATAAAAAATAACTATACATTGTGGTAAAACAAAAAATATTCACGAATAGTATAAAGCTCTGGGTTCACGAAAGATTAGACACGAAAATCCTGGTAATCCGGAAGAATTCAGGCACTTAGGCGTCCGGATTAGCGGGGTTTCCGGATTAGCGAGGTTTTAAAAAAATAACGTAAAAAACCTTTTTTCTCAAAAATTACATTGTATAGATAATGCATGTATATATTTAATAGGGTATTACAACATATGAAGTGAATGAATATTATCAGCGAGCAAAAAAGTCAGTTTTTTCTTTTGCGCGACCGTTCTTATTTTTAAATCAAGTGCACGGTCTCTATAACGTCTAAAGAGCATAATTTCATGTGCTTCAAAAATTTGCTCCACGGCCCACTTTAATGATGTATTGAGTGCTGCCAAAGCCTCAGAATGAGAAATTTTGACCGAGTCCACAGGGTGGTGGTCGTCGTCATCATCATCATCTTCTCTCGTTACTGTTCTGATAATTTCGTCATCTGTTAAAGCTTCGTTTCGAGCTAAACTGTCGTCAGCCTCAGCAGCCCACCGGAGAGCTTCAGGGTTAGATATTGGGTTCGAATTTTGTAACTGATTAATGAGTGGCGCAAGCTGAATTTATTCAGTTTGCACATTTTCTAAAACTTCAGAACCAATAAAATTTGGGAGTAAATTTTTCTACGACTTGCTGATCAATAATTTAGACACAGATGCCAAACAGTTAGCTAGATTGAACACGACATCTTTTAAATTTACCTTTTTCAGTGCATTTTCCAAATTTTTATTGTGCACAGGATCATTAAGAATATTTGTAAGAAGCAACTCACGATATCCTAACTTAATGCTTTGAATAACATTCTGATCCATGGGTTGGATCAGCGCAGTCGTGTAAGGGGTAAAAAACATTGCGGAAATTTCACAGTCATCAGTGCACAATTCTTCTGCAGAAGGATGGCCAGGACAATTATCAAGCAACAATAAAGCACATTGTGATAAATTGACGGATTTCATATGTTGTCGAACTGCTGGAACGAATTCTGTTTTAAATCAATCCAAAAATAATTTTCGTGTGACCCAAGAGTTTTTTTTGCCCTTGATAGCACACAGGTAGTGTGACTGACTTGAATGCACAGGGTTTTTTGGCTGTTCCGACAACAAACAGAGGAGGCTTATGTTTGCCAGTCACATTTGCACACGGCATAAATTTAATCCTCGCTTTAATTACTTTCTCATTGATTACACGCAGTAACTTAAAATTGTTTAGCTTTTCTGGCTGATAAACACCAACTCTATAGCGCATGCATGGTCACCCTCATTGGACGTCTATCAAAGGGAAGGATTATTTCTTTCGGCTCTTCTCTCATAGCTTTTTAATGAAGTGATGTTTTGAGAGGTGATACCCTGCTGCAACTGAAAATTTATTGTCTTTCGACATTGTTTAGTCTCGCACATATTAAGCATTCCTCTAATGGAAAAATGCTGTCTCAGAAAAGTATCACAACTTAGATGTGTTATCACAATAAACGAAATACTTCGCCCTCCATCACATCATTGCAGCCAATGGAGGCATTTTTCAAATAGTCTGTCCACCTCTCGTTTCTTGTTACTAATATGCGTGTTTATACGTTCACAAGAAGAAGTTGCGGATTTGCATAACTCCCAATGGACCATCCGGATTACTGAGGGTTCCGGATTAGCGAGTGTCCGGATTACCGGGGTTCTACTGTATTCACGAGCCTAGCTTTGCATTCACACCCTCAAAACAGTCACATGCATCAGATCTAACCGAGCGTTTTATCAACCTTTTTGTCTCTCAAACGTAATCTTAATCTCTGTTTTCAGGGTGTAAGTTTCGAATTACTTCTCGAATGTTCCCTTGTGTTTTTGCGAGGAGTAAACGAATCAGCACTTTCGAATTCTTCACATGGGAATCTTATCTTATGGTGTGAGACATCTAACAAAAGGATATGGTTAAGAAGTGCATGCGTTGAACATTGAGTGAGACACTCGTAGCGTCCCATTGATGTCGATGTCGGCTCTTGACCTGCTCTGCAACCGAAAACATCAACTTAGCTTTAATCGGAGCCATATTTACTGGCATGCAAAGCTAGTCATAGGAATTTGGGGGGGGGGGGGGTTAACCCCTAAACTTCCCCCCTCGCTGCGCCACTGCTTTGGCCTATTTGCAAAATACTCACCGCAAAACTTTTTTATGTCCATTTTGAAGGGAAAACGAAAAAAAACTGAATCCTTTGTGTTCTGCCGGCGATTGTCGGACGATACTCAAGGTAGTTTGAGAGAGAGGACATAATCGCATAACCTCGCGCTCTGATCGCACCAAGAGGCAGTTCTAACTACATTGTTCACCCTGAAACCGAACTTTTCTTCTCTTGGGAGGGAAGGGGCGAAGGACTCTACTACAAAGTATTGTTGAAATATTTTTGCTGCGCTGGAGGTATAAATGAATTTCCTACGAGGAAGTAGGTACTTTTTCCATCACTTGTGTTTACACGTGCCAACACTTGACTTTGTTTTGGGTCTAAATTCTTTTCAAATACGCTCGTGCTCCAGGGGGGGGCAGCTGCCCCCCCCCTGCCCCCCCCTGGCGACGCCCATGCTTGTGGTAGAAATCGGTTGTTACTCGCAGAGAGGCGTTCATAAGTTATCACACAACTTCGATTTAAGTATTCTCCGGTAGAAAAGCAGTACGTACCATAACTATGTTTTGTTTGTGCCTGGCCATGTATTTTCTGCAGATACTGACTATTTACAGTTAATTATTTTCATTACAAATAACGTCTCATCTCGCTGAAAGCAAACTACGCACGGTGGGATTTCAAACGCCGCCATTAAATTGACACCAGTCACGTGACACTCCGCTCCGGCATGTTTGTCACGCGCTCGCCCGTAAGGGGAAGGCGCAAAGCGCCATCTATATATTACTGATCTAGGATGTCCGCTAGAAGTTACTTTGACATTGCGAAGATATGACACCCCTCGATCGTTGCGGCATCTGGTGACGGGAAGTTATAACTACAGGAAAATTCAATACGGCGGTCATAGATTTCGGTAGTTGTCGCACATAAAACACTGCCATTACCACATTTTTCGTTCTTTCAAAAAAAACTAACGTCGTTTTAATGCGCAAGGATGCCTCCTTCAACTGTGTAAATCTCCTCGAAATCAGACATCTTTTGGTGGGAGAAAAACGTTTTTTACGTAAAACAAGTTAAACAGATATTTACCCTAGCATATAACAACAAGGTAAGCAGCTAACTAACACATACAAAAAGAAAATAGAGTTAAATATGATATGATATAGGCATTGAAAATCTTCCTACCGGATACAAAATTGATAAGAATAAAGTTTTGATAAATAGAGAAAATAACATACCTTGTCTCTTCCTATGGAGCACTGAACGCTGGCACAGCATATTTTGTCGGTTCCACCTGCTGTGTCACGGGATCCCATACCTAGATTCGTTTTCACAATATCTAAAGCACATAACAATCCTAAATTCCTAGTGTTTGAAGAGAATATTTTACGATACACTGAAACAGTAGAAGGTTCAAAAGTGGAATACGCGTGGTATCCAAAATGGACTAACTTGACGATGTATTGCTCACATTTAATGAGGGTCACAAGCATAATACGACAAGAAGTCTCACTTAACAATTAAGAATTTAATATATGATTTAAGCATCACATGATGTATCGAGCGACTACAGCGAATGGAAATCAAAATTTAAATGGAACGATTGTAATAATTAAACAGACAGCTTAACACCAATTGCATGAAGTTAGCCATGGTAAGTTACGAATGTTGCGATACATCGAATCGCGTGAGAAACGCTGGCGCAGAAATAAACATTTCCAGTTGAATTTTGGTAATGTTGACTTAGATATTCATAGCAAATCTAGAGCTAAGATTTTCATAGATTTTATTTGATCAGTTAAAATACCGGTAAATTTCTAGTTTCACAGAGTTTGCGTTTTATTTTTTTTTTCTCAAGTGGTTTTTGCCACTTGAAACCTTGGTTGCTGTGTAAATGTTAATCATTCTGTGGTTAAGGAAAAACGTTTTCACCAATGAGTCTCGTTGGGTAGGTAGGGTAGGTAAATGATAACTCTAAAAAATTTAATAATGATTACTGTCACTTTTTCCGTGCTAGCAGTTTTCACTGGGTTGATGGTACTCAAGTTCTTGCATAAATACATGAAAATATGTTTATTTTAATAATACCGCTAATCACAATTAAGGAGACGGGACGGATCTGTGACCGAACGCTGATAAAACTTAACTCTAGACTATGACATCTTAAATTATATATGTCATACTGCACTATGATTAAAAATGCTAATCTTGTAATGAGAAACCGATTTAGACCTCATATGGTAATATACCAACCAACCCAAGTATATTTTGAATAATGTTTTGCATCAGAGAAGTTTCTTAAGAGCACTAACAAGGAAAGAAATCGCAGCAACATATATTAATATTTATAACGGGAATATGCCCAATTGCTCATAACATACAAATCATTTGTCGTTAAAATAAATCAATACATAGAAATAGGTATACAAAAATATAAATTAAGATTGCACAAAATGACAAAAATACTACATAGAAATATGGATACTAAAATATGAATTAATATTGCACTATAACATAACAGTAACTTTCCCATGAGGAGGAGATTTCTAGACAGAATTTAAAATAAATTGCTAGACGTTACAGAAGTTCAGTACAATTATACCATCACTTCCTAATGAATTAATTCATAAATTAACTTCTATGTAATATTTTCCCCATCATTATTTGATAAGATTTTTTAAAAAGGTCTCTTATACTACTTTTAAGAAAAATTAATACAGATTTTCAAAACACTTGATATTCATAAAAACATGAAAAAATCTATTGCAATCTTAAGATTTATTCACTCGACATTTCTATTCATGTTCATATGATTTAGATGAAGCCCCAAACACAGAGTTTTCAGGGAAGGGAAAGTCCATGCCTAATGACAACAAGGTGAGAGGGGAGTCCTCACTGATAAGACGTATGTAAAATTCTCACGTTACTAAGCAGCCCTGCCTCTTCACCTCTCTTATCACTCTTGTATCTCTCTTGCAAGCTGCACACACGGAGATCGGACATAGATTAATGTAACTTTTGATTTTGGATTTATTATAAGTAAAGAATTAGGATTATAATGTTGGAAGTTAAACATGAAATGAGTTAAGAGATGGTCTAGTGGGTGTCCTTATTGATTCAATTCCATCTGGATACTCGTATAATGTAATGATCAGCATTTGAAGAACTATAAAGAAAACTTCTTGTATACAGAATGATTGAGAAATATGATGATGACACATTATGATGCAAGAGGACTGTCTGTAAACTTTATCTCAGTTTTACAGTACCTTGATGCTCAGAGATGAGGAATAGATATTATTTGATCTTAAAAAGGAGTTAAAGCTCATGTTAGAATCGAGTTAGTCTATCAAATGTAAAGAAAGTGTGAAATGTCACCCAGGATGAAGTTCTACATCAATCAACATATTTTGATTGTGCATAGTTTCTCCTAGAGCTGGGAACAATCGAATAATACGATTGTTTGCTTCGATCAAAGTATTCGAATTAAGCGTTTAGATCTTTCACTATCCTAAATGTCAAAGTTATACCCAAAATAACTGTTGGTGATGAGGAAATAGTATACTCAAATTTGATAAAAAATCTTGGGGTCACTAAGGTCCCTAACCTGTCATGGCACAACCATGTGCCAGCCATATGTAATGAAGTTAATGTTATTATTTATCAGCTTAAAACTCAAAAAAACCTCTTACCCCGTCATACCCGTAAGCAACTTGTATCTATACTTATTCACCCCCATTTTGACTACTGCTACCAATTGTACTATGACCTGACCGAAGAGCTCAATGCTAAGCTTATGTGTGTGAGGTTCATTTTTAACTTAAAAAAAGAAGATCATATTACTCCCTATTTGCCAATCTTGCACGGCTAAAGGTAAAAACTAGGATCATATTTGTACAGTCTTTACAAATATCAACAACCAGAATACTTGATGCAACTTTTTCCAATTAGGGATAAAAAGTCTAATGTAATGACCAGAATGTCTCTCGACTACTTAATCATCCCACAACACAGAACCACTACATACTAAAAATCTTTTTGTATTGCTGAGGCAAAGCTATGAAACAGCATTCTTAATGATATTAAATTACAATTCATTGTCTATTTTTAAAAATAAATTTTTTTATTATCTTTTTGTATTGGAAAGGGAATAAAATGACATTCACTCCATGATGTTATATAAAAAGTCTATTATTTTTTATAATAAAAATGTATCTGCTGTTTAATTTAATTTATAATGTTATGAGCTATTTTATATTTGTATTTCTTTTTTGTATGTTCTTAAGTGGATGAAGAACTCCAAGAACAATAAACTTTTTCTATTCAATTCTATTCTATTCTATCCTAACCGAGTGAATTTATTCGATTGTTTTTAGCAAGTGAAAGAAAAATTAAATAGATTTATTTGATTGATTGAAGTGAAAGATTCACTCCCTGAGAGGAAGTGAGCGAATAATCGAAGAGATGTGTTCCATTTTTTTCACTTGTTTACTTCATATGCTTTATGTGATCCCATTTAGGGGAAGTCTGGCAGAGATATTTGATGCTGATGAAGTATGAATTATTCTCGGTGAGTACAAAATGGAAAGGTATGGGAAAAATTCCCTAATTAATATACTAAAACAGTATTAATGTAAATCAAATTTTAAAATAGGAATGAAATATTTTTTGATTATTATATTGAAAAATAGCTCGAATGAAGATTAGAAAAGAATTTTTAGCTTGATAAATGACATTTTTTCTACATTACAATGTTTCAGATTAATTTTTAAATTTTGAATAATGAAAATAGATTAGATTTTAAGCAAATACTTGAATTCCTGTTATTTTCTGTGCCTGCATTCTTTTCTAATCACATTTTACTGGGACATTCATAATTTTTTCTACATAGCCATCTTTATAATATTTAAAAAGGCAAAAATTGAGGGACAAATCACTTATTCAGATATAATAAGAACGAATTCAATTAAATATAATAGAATACAATAATTCTAATGAAGCATTTTGATTTCTCACTACCCTAACCGAGTGAATTCATTAGATTTTTTTTAGTGTGTGAAAAACCAAATTGATCCAATCGATTGTTCGAAGTGTTTGATTCACTCGTTGAGAGGAAGTGAGTGAAAAATCAAATAGATCTATTTGATTTTTTCACTTGTTTACTTGATATGCATTGAAGAGGGGAGGATGGATGTGGCTTGTTACGTGATACCATATGGGGGAAGTCTGGTAGAGATATTTGATGCAGGTGAAATATAAATAAAGATATTGTATCTATTATTTATAGACGCTTCTCCGGATTCATTCATGGATATAGGTATATATATAGGATACTAATTCACAGGCTAAACAACAAGCATCATTAACTTTAAATTTTTTACGACATATTGGCCATAACGTGTAACCTCCAGAAAAATTGGGATTTTGAACCTCAGTGTCATGGGTTCGATTCCAGAGGGCCTCAAAGTCCCGATTTTTTCCATTTAAATAGATTGCTTTGATTTGAAATTTTTAAAAAATACTTCCCGGATAGGTAGAGAATCAAAACTCTAGGAGCCTATATTTATGGTCATCCTCTATCAAAATATATTAACTGGGCCCTTCTACCCATAATTTCCTATGCTGCTTGTGAGTCCAGCATTTATTAAAATCATAAGAAGGAACAATGCTCCACCTTCTCCACATCCCCAGTACCACTTCACAGCTGCATACATTGTTTTCACATAGCTCTCAAACTTCCTCTCTCCTAGAGGTTCTGTGACTTACTGCAAATAGCGACACAGGGGGTGTTGCTTTTCTTTTTGCCAGTTCTGTACTGTGGGTTTTTTTCGTGTGTTTCCAGAAAAGATAGATAACTCAAGCTCATAATTTCAGTAAGAGTTCAGATAGCATTACTTACAAGCTGTTGATGATTATGCATTTGATTAGATGTCAAGTAGCTTTAAATATTCTACTTTAAGATATCCATGAGAATCTTTCTTGTGAAGAATACATAGCAGAAATCTTTAACTCAGTTTTTTTAAGCAGTTTCTGAAGTGATTGATGGCTGTAAACCAATATGTGGATTAAAGTGGAAGATACTATAATAAAGTTAGTTTTATTTTCACAATTTATGTATTATAAAAATTACCCTTAAGAATGCATTGAAAACTCAGAAGGCTTTGTAAAGGGCTGTACCAACAAATGTCAGCCTGAAATTCTACATTTAACTTGATTTGGATTATACAGTACAGTTGGTGGAGAGTAATTGCACAAAACTACTTGTTTTAATGCAGGGCATTGCAAAAATCCCCCCTAAGGATATAAGAAACTTTAATTAATTTAAGGCACTTCTCAAATCAATTATATATAAATGCTCTTCCGGATTCATTACTTTATATAAAGCTGCAGATCCGACTCATTGACACAAATTCCTGGACATTTTTATTCGAGCTAGAAGGCTGAAATTTTCATGGAAGATTCATAATTCAGTCGAGTTGGGAAAAAATCAAAAATTCCCAGATTTTGACCTAGGATTGAGCCCAGAGACGATTATATTTTTCAATGTATTTAAACGGGGAAAACGAAAAATGGCCATGCAGAGCAATTTCTTTCGTTCATTAAAATGTGAAAAAGTAATCAAATACAGTGGGACTTGGTCTATATTACGTCAAAAAGATCAAATTTTACTTTTCTTGCGACCGATTTTTACATTCCGGCACGAAATTTGCAAAATTTTAATTTGAACGCCAATTTATTCCGTTTTTTCTCATCCTTTCGAAATTTAAATATAGTGCAACAACCATTCTTTGAATAGAAAACAAGTTAGTTTACAATCCTGATCTCATACGCCATGATGAAGGTTTGATGCATTTTCAATATTTTTACTTTCTCCATATACGAAGTATAGAGAAAGTATTAGTTTCATGAAAAAATTCGACTTCGAGATTTCAACGGAAATACATTTTTTGGGGTCCCTAGATCACGTTTTAACCATTTTCGGAATGATGTCTGTGTGTGTGTGTGTGTGTGTCTGTATGTGTGTGCGTGCTAGTGGGCGCTCTAACGTGAAAACTAGTGATCGTATCAATACCAAACTTCATGTATAGGTTTGTGGTGTGTGCTGTCAGAGTTGATTAGTTTTTGGAGTAAATCGGTTGACCGGAATTCGAGCTTCATCCATCAAAGCTCATTTCCGGTTTTCAGAATATCTCCATAAATATGATATACGAGTAAAATGTAGCTTGCATACTGCAAGCAGATCGGCATTAATAATTTCATATCGGCATCATATCGGTACGGTCCTCAAAAGAAAAAAAAGGATTGAAATTTTTCTTAAAATTCGCTGAAATTTCATCGTCTGGCATCGAACCCGGGTCTTACTGGTAAACGTACTATGCAGCACAATAGAAGATCACCATCTCTAACTATGTTTGAAAATTCAAGCAGAAATATTGGCTGCAACTGCCTCAATCGACGTCCTACTTTTCCCTTATATTCCTTTAGAGAGAAATGTTAATGTGCTCTGGCATCGAACCCAGGAATAGTACGGTCTTATGTTAATTTTTTTCTTAAAGCAATTCTTACCATACATCTTCTATCCTATTACGAACTTTGTAACATTTCGAAAAGTGCATCAAAAAAATAATGAAACATTAACCCAATGTATTTTAAACGGGAGACATATTTACCGCCCAGCATCGAACCTGGGTCTTTCTAGTAATACTTCCCATGCAACATAAAAGAACATCACCATCTTTAACTATGTGTGAAAATTCAAGCAAAAATATTGGCTTCAACTGCCTCAAACGACGTCTTACTTTTCCCTTATATTCCTTATGAGAGAAAAGTTAATGTGCTCTGGCATCGAACCCAGGGATAGTACGGTCTTATTAAATTATTTTTTTTTAACAATTTCTTAATATATATCTTCTAGCTGAGCGAAAAGTTCCTTACATTCCGGTAAGTGCATCAAAAAAATTAATGAAAAACTATCCCCATGCATTTTAAAGGTGGGATTTTTGCATCGTCCTAGCATCGAACGCAGGACGTTCTCATTAGTAGTCATTAATATTTTTAATAGTTCTTGACCATATCTGTAAGCTCCTTGAATTTCGATTCTCTACCTATAGGGGTAGAGAATCGAAATAAGTATTATTTAAAAAATTTTGAAAATCGCCACCATGTATCCTTATGGAGAAAATCATGACTTTGGGGCCTTCTGGAATCGAACCCATAACACCGAGGTTCAATGTCGGCTTTTTCCTGGAGGTTACACGTCATGGCCATAGCGTCGTAAAAATTTCAAGTCGGTGGCACTTGTGGAACATGGTTAGAATTTTGATCCCCTATATATCTATTACGAGTAAAATGTTGCTTGCATACTGCAAGCAGAAAGTACCTAAAATTTGTTTCCGTTATCTCCGTAAGAAATGCATTGAGGAATTCAAATGTCCCTCTGGGATCGAACCAAGGACCATCAGCGAATATGTAAAATTCGATTAAGATATGTTTTTATGGTGTCTAACCTCATACCGAATTTCAAGTTTCTATGCCATCGGAAAAGGATTCAAAAAAAATCTTAAAAATCGCCACAGTGCATTTTGAACGGCAAATTTTTGCCCCGACCTAGCATCGAACCAAGGATAATATTCGTAGATGTCTTTGTGGTTTCCTTTAGATATGCGCGGCATCTAGCGATCCCTCGAGTTTCAACTCTCTCCTTTTCCGGGAAGTGCCTCAAAAAAATTTTCGAAAATCCCCGCCATGTAATCTTATGTGGAAAATCGCGACTTTGGGGCCTTCTGGAATCGAACCCATGACACTGAGGTTCAAAGTCGGCTTTTTCCTGGAGGTTGCACGTTATGGCCAATATGTCGTAAAAATTTCAAGGCATTGGCACTTCTGGAACATGGTTAGAATTTTGATCCCCTATGAATGAATGAATGTGTATATAGGTACGAGTAAAATGTTGCTTGCATACTGCAAGCAGATCGACAACACTATTTTCATGTCGGCATCATATCCGGACGGCCATCAAAAGAAAAAAATTGATTGAAATTTTTCTTAAAATTTGCCTAAATTCCATCGTCTGGCATCGAACCCGGGTCTTTACTGACAACTTACTATGCAGTACAATAGAACAACACCATCTCTTACTATATGTGAAAATTCAAGCAGAAATATGGGCTACAACTGCCTTAAAAGACGTTCTAATTTTCACGAATTTAAATGGCTCTCTGGATTCGAACCAAGGACGATCTTGGAATTCTAAAAAATGTTTCTGAAAGTTATTTTTGATCTCTATCTATATGCCGAATTTGAAGTTTCTATATTATTGGCAAAGGTTTCAAAATAATTCCTAAAAATCGGATCAACTTCTGATTGCGGAGACACCTGGTAACGAACCCAGGACACATTGATAGCTGTGAATGCATAGTTTGATATTTATGGACTTGATCTTTCTATATGCAAAGTTTGAAGTCGATATCGTGCCTGGAAGTACCTAAAATTTCTTTCCGTTATCTCCGTAAGAAATGCATTGAGGTAATAAAATGTCCCTCTGGGATCGAACCAAGGACCATCAGCGAATATGTAAAATTTGATTATAATATATTTTTATGGTGTCCAACCTCTTACCAAATTTCAAGTTTCTATGCCATCGGAAAAGGGTCCAAAAAAAATCTTAAAAATCGCCACAATGCATTTTAAACGGCCGATTTTTAACCCGACCTAGCATCGAACCAAGGATAATATTCGTAGACGTCTTTATGGTTTCCTGTAGATATGCACGGCATCTAGCGATCCCTTAAATTTCAAATCTCTCCTTTTCCGGGAAGTGCCTCAAATAAATTTTCGAAAATCCCCGCCATGTAATCTTATGGGGAAAATCGCGGCTTTGGGTCCTTCTGGAATCGAACCCATGGCACCGAGGTTCAATGTCGGCTTTTTCCTGGAGGTTACACGTTATGGCCAATACGTGGTAAAAATTTCAAGTCGTTGGCACTTGTGGAACATGGTTAAACTTTTGATCCTCTATATCTATTATATATAGACGTTTCTCCGGATATACCTATATATATACGAGTAAAATGTAGCTTGCATACTGCAAGCAGATCGACAACACTAATTTCATAACGGCATTATATCGGGACGGTCCCGGAAAGGAAAAAAAAGGATTGAAAATATTCTCAAAATTCGCTTCAATTTAATCGTCTGGCATCGAACCCGGGTCTTTTTGGTGAAATTACTATGCAGCACATCAGAAGATCATCTTCTCTAAATACGTGTGAAAATTCAATCAGAAATATTGGCTGCAACTGCCTCAAACGAAGACCTACTTTTCACGAATGTTAATAGCTCTCTGGATTCGAATCAAGGACGATCTAGGAAATATAAAATATGTTTTCGAAATGTATCTATGAGTTCTATATATATGCCGAATTTCAAGTTTTAATATTATTGGAAAGAGGTTCAAAATAATTCTCAAAAATCGGATCAGTGACTGATTGTAGAGACGCCTGGTGTTGAACCCTGGAGGTATTGGAAGCTGTAAATGCACATAATGACTTGCTAGGATTTGATCTAATTTCATACAATGTTTGAAGTCGATATCATACCGGGAAGTACCTAAAATGTGTTTCCGTTATCCCCATAAGAAATGCATTGTGGAGTGCAAATGGCCCTCTGGGATCGAACCAAGGACCATCAGCGAATATGTAAAATTTGATTATGAAATATATTTATGAATTCTAACTCCATGCCAAATTTCAAGTTTCCATGCATTCGGAAAGAGGTCCAAAAAAAATCTTAAAAATCGCCACAATGCATTTTAAACGGCCGATTTTTGCCCCGACCTAGCATCGAACCCAGGATATTTTCCGTAAAACTCATTTATGTTTTCGATAGATCATCATCATATATATTGGCTCCTTGAGTTTTGATTCTCTACGTATCCGGGAAGTATTTAAAAAAAAATCCCGAAAATCAACGCAATGCATTTAAATGGGAAAAATCGGGACTTTGGGGCCCTTTGGAATCGAACCCATGACACGGAGGTTCAATATCGCAATTTTTCTGGAGGTTATACGTTATGGCCAATATGTCGTAAAAATTTCAAGTCAATGACGCTTGGGGTTTAGCCTGTGAATTTGTATCCTCTCTATATATATATATGATATATGAATGAATCCGGAGAAGCATCTATATATATATACGAGTAAAATGTTGCTTGCATACTGCAAGCAGATCGGCAACACTATTTTCATGTCGGCATCATATCCGGACGGCCATCAAAAGAAAAAAAAAGATTGAAATTTTTCTTAAAATTTGCCTAAATTCCATCGTCTGGCATAGAACCCGGGTCTTTACTGTGAACTTACTATGTAGCACAATAGAACATCACCATCTCTAACGATGTGTGAAAATTCAAGCAGAAATATGGGCTACAACTGCCTCAAACGACGTTCTAATTTTCACGAATGTAAATGGCTCTCTGGATTCGAACCAAGGACGATCTTGGAAATCTAAAAAATGTTTCTGAAAGTTATTTATGATCTCTATCTATATGCCGAATTTCAAGTTTCTATATAATTGGGAAATGGTTCCAAAAAATTCTTAAAAATCGGATCATTTACTGATTGTAGAGACGCCTGGTGGTAAAACCAGGAAACATTGGTAGCTGTGAATTCACAGTTTGATTAGTAATGACTTGATCTTATCTTATGCAAAGTTTCAAGTAGATATAATATCGGGAAGCACCTAAAATGTGTTTCCGTAATCTCCATAAGAAATGCATTGAGGAATGTAAATGGCCCTCTGGGATCGAACCAAGGACCATAAGGGAATATTTAAAATTTGATTATGAAATATAATTATGATATCTAACGCCATGCCGAATTTCAAGTTTCTATGCCATCGGAAAAGGGTTCAAAAAAAAACTTAAAAATCGCCACAATGCATTTTAAACGGCCGACTTTTGCCCCGTCCTAGCATCGAACCTAGGATAATATTCCTAGATATCTTTATGGTTTTCTTTTGATATGGGGGGCATCTAGCGATCCCTCGAGTTTCAACTCTCTCCTTTTCCGGGAAGTGCCTCAAATAAATTTTCGAAAATCCCCGCCATGTAATCTTATGGGGAAAATCGCGACTTTGGGGCCTTCTGGAATCGAACCCATGATACCGAGGATCAAAGTCGCTTTTTTCCTGGGGGTTTCACGTTATGGCCAATACGTGGTAAAAATTTCGAGTCAATGACGCCAGTAGTTTAGCCTGTGAATTAGTATCCTATCTGGGTATCTGGGTATCTGGGTATATCATGAGTGAATCCGGAGAAGCATCTATATATAATAGATATATATATATACGAGTAAAATGTTGCTTGCATACTGCAAGCAGATCGACAACAATAATTTTAAATCGGCATTATATTGGGACGGTCCACAAAAGAAATAAAAAAGAATTGAAATTAATCTTAAAATTGGCTTCAATTTAATCGTCGGGCATTGAACCTGGGTGCTGCTGGTGAACATACTATGCATTACAATAGAAGATCACCATCTCTAACTATGTGTGAAAATTCAAGCAGAAATATTGGCTACAACTGCTTCAAAAGATGTTCTAATTTTCACGAATGTAAATGGCTCTCTGGATTCGAACCAAGGACGATCTTGGAAATCTAATATATGTTTCTGAAAATAATTCATCATCTCTTTCAATATGCCGAATTTCAAATTTCTATATTATTGGGAAAGGTTTCAAAATAATTTCTAAAAATCGGATCAACTTCTGATTGCAGAGACACCTGGTGTCGAAAACAGGAAATATTGTAAGCTGTGAATGCAATTTTAGACTTGTAAAGACTTGCTCTTCTATCATGCAAAGTTTGAAGTCAATAGTATGCCGGGAAGTACCTAAATTTTGTTTCCGTTATCTCCGTAAGAAATGCATTGAGAAGTGTAAATGGCCCTCTGGGATCGAACCAAGGACCATAAGCTAATAAGTAAAATTTGATTATGAAATATATTCATGATATCTATCGGCGTGCTGAGTTTCAAGTATGTATGGTATCGGGAAAGGATCCAAAAAAAATCTTCAAAATCGCTGCAATGCATTTTAAACGGCCGATTTTTGCCCCGGCCTAGCATTGAACCAAGGACAATATTCGTAGATGTCTTTCCGATTTTCGTTGGCTATGCACGGCATCTAGCGGTCCCTCGAGTTTCAACTCTCTGCTTTTCCGGGAAGTGCCTCAAAAAAATTTTCGAAAATCCCCGCCATGTAATCTTATGGGGAAAATCGCGACTTTGGTGCCTTCTGGAATCGAACCCATGACACCAAGGTTCAAATCCGGCTTTTTCTGGAGGTTACACGTTATGGCCAATACGTCGTAAAAATTTAAAGTCGTTGGCACTTGTGGAACATGGTTAGAATTTTGATCCCCTATATCTATTATATATAGACGCTTCTCCGGATATCTATTATATACGAGTAAAATGTAGCTTGCATACTGCAAGCAGATCGACAACACTAATTTTATATCGGCATCATATCGGGTCGGTCCTTAATAGAAAAAAAAGGATTGAAATATTTCTTCAAATTCGCTGAAATTTCATCGTCTGGCAATGAACCCGGGTCTCTCTGGTGAACTTACTATGCAGCACAATAGAAGATCACCGATTCTAACTATGTGTGAAAATTCAAGCAGAAATATTTGGCTACAACTGCCTCAAAAGACGTTTTAATTTTCACGAATGTAAATGGCTCTCTGGATTCGAACCAAGGACGATCTTGGAAATCTAAAACATGTTTCTAAAAGTTATTCATGATCTCTATCTATATGCCAAATTTCAAGTTTCTATATTGTTGGGAAAGGTTTGAAAATAATTCCTAAAAATCGGATCAATTTCTGAATGCAGAGACACCTGGTGTCGAAGCCAGGAAATACTGTAAGCTGTGAATGCAAAGTTTGATTTCTACGGACTGGCTTTTCTATCATGCAAAGTTTGATGTCGATAGCATGCCGGGAAGTACCTTAATTTTGTTTCCGTTATCTCCGTAAGAAATGCATTGAGAAGTGCAAATGGCCCTCTGGGATTGAATCAAGGACCATCAGCGAACATCTAAAATTTGATTATGATATATATTCATGATATCTATGGACGTGCCGAGTTTCAAGTATCCATGTTATCGGGAAAGGATCAAAAAAAAATCTTAAAAATCGCCGCAATGCATTTTAAACGGCCGATTTTTGCACCGACCTAGCATCGAACCATGGACAAAATTCGAAGATGTCTTTTTGATTTTCGTTGGATATGCACGGCTTCTAGCGGTCCCTCGAATTTCAATTCTCTCCTTTTCCGGAAAGGGCCTCAAAAAAATTTTGGAAAATCCCCGCCATGTATTCTTATGGGGAAAATCGCGAATTTGGGGCCTTCTGGAATCGAACCCATGGCACCGAGGTTCAAAATCACATTTTTTCTGGCGGTTACACGTTATGGCCAATACGTCGTAAAAATTTCAAGTCAATCACGCTTGTGGTTTAGGCTGTGAATTAGTATCCTATCTATCTATCTATCTATATAGGTATATACATGAATGAATCCGGAGAAGCATCTATATATAATAGATATATATCTATTATACGAGTAAAATGTTGCTTGCATACTGCAAGCAGATCGGCAACACTATTTTCATGTCGGCATCATATCCGGACGACCATCAAAAGAAAAAAAAAGATTGAAATTTTTCTTAAAATTTGCCTAAATTCCATCGTCTGGCATCGAACCCGGGTCTTTACTGTGAACTTACTATGCAGCACAATAGAACATCACCATCTCTAACGATGTGTGAAAATTCAAGCAGAAATATGGGCTACAACTGCCTCAAAAGACGTTCTAATTATCACGAATTTAAATGGCTCTCTGGATTCGAACCAAGGACGATCTTGGATATTTAAAAAATGTTTCTGAAAGTTATTTATGATCTCTATCTATATGCTAAATTTCAAGTTTCTATATTATTGGGAAAGGTTTCAAAATAATTCCTAAAAATCGGATCAACTTCTGATTGCAGAGACACCTGGTGTCGAACCCAGGAGACATTGATAGCAATGAATGCATAGTTTGATTTGCTAAGACTGGTTCTTCTATCATGCTAAGTTTTAAGTCGATAGCATGCCGGGAAGTACCTAAAATTTGTTTCCGTTATCTCCGTAAGAAATACATTGAGGAATATAAATGTCCCTCTGGGATCGAACCAAGGACCATCAGCGAATATGCAAAATTCGATTATGATATATTTTTACGGTATCTAACCTCATGCCGAATTTCAAGTTTCCATGCCATCGGGAAAGGGTCCAAAAAAAATCATAAAAATCGCCACAATGCAATTTAAACGGCCGATTTTTGCCTCGACCTAGCATCGAACCCAGGATATTTTCAGTAAAACGCATTTATGTTATCGATAGATCATGACCATATATATCGGCTCCTTGAGTTTTAGGTCCCTACCTATCCGGCAAGTATTTTTTAAAAATTCCCGAAAATCAAAGCAATGCATTTAAACGGGAAAAATCGGGACTTTGGGGCCATCTGGATTCGAACCCATGACACTGAGGTTCAAAATCGCAATTTTTCTGGCGGTTACACGTTATGGCCAATATGCCGTAAAAATGTCAAGTCAATGACGCTTGTGGTTTGGCCTGTGAGTTTGTATCCTCTCTATATGTATATATATATGGATACATGAATGAATCCGGAGAAGCATCTATATATAATAGACGAGTAAAATGTAGCTTGCATACTGCAAGCAGATCGAAAACACTAATTTCATGTCGGCATCATATCGGGAAGGCCGTCAAAAGAGAAAAAAAAGGATTGAAAATAATCTTAAAATTCGCTGCAATTTAATCGTCTGGCATCGAACCTACGCCATCCTGGTGAACCTACTATGCAGCACATCAGAAAATCACCATCTCTTGCTATGTGTGAAAATTCAAGCAGATATATTGGCTCCAACTGCCTCAAACGACGACCTACTTTTCAATAATGTAAATGGCTCTCTGGATTCGAACCAAGGACGATCTAGGAAATTTAAAAGACGTTTTTGAAATGTATCTATGTTCTCTATCTATATGCCTAATTACATGTTTTAATATTATTGTGAAGGGGTTTAAATTAATTCTTAAAAATCGGATAATTTACTGATTTTAGAGACACCTGGTGTCGAACCCAGGAAAAATTGGTAGCTGTGAATGGACAGTATGACTTATTAGTACTTCATCTTATTTCATACAAATTTTGAAGTCGATATCATGCCGGTAAGTACCTAAACCTTTTTACTGTTATCTTCATAAGAAATGCATGGAGGAATGTAAATGGCCCTCTGGGATCGAACCAAGGACCATCAGCGAATATGTAAAATTTGATTATGAAATATATGTATGATCTCCAACCTCATGCCGAATTTCAAGTTTCCTTGTCATCGGGAAAGGGTCCAAAAAAAATCTTAAAAATCGCCACAATGCATTTTAAACGGCCGATTTTTGCCTCGACCTAGCATCGAACCCAGGATATTTTCCGTGAAACTTATTTATGTTTTCGATAGATCATGAATATATATATAGGCTCCATGAGTTTTCATTCTCTACCTATCCGGGAAGTATTTTTTTAAAATTCCCTAAAATCACGGCAATGCATTTAAAGGGGAAAAATCGGGACTTTGGGGCCCTCTGGACTCGAACCAATGACACTGAAGTTCAAAATTGCAATTTTTCTGGAGGTTACACGTTATGGCCAATTTGTCGTAAAAATTTCAGGTCAATAACGCCAGTAGTTTAGCCTGTGAACTGCAAGCATATCGGCAATACTAATTTTATATCGGCATCACATCGGGACGGTCCTCTTAAGAAAAAAAAAAAGGATTTAATTTTTTTTTTAAATTCGCTGAAATTTTATCGTCTGGAATCGAACCCGGGTCTTACTGAAAACCTACTATAAAACACAATAGAAGATCACCATCTCTAACTATGTGTGAAAATTCAAGCAGAAATATTGGCTACAACTGCCTCAAAAGACGCTCTAATGTTCACTCATGTAAATGGCTCTCGGGACCCGAACCAAGGACGATCTTGGAAATTTAAAAAATGTTTCTGAAAGTAATTATTGATCTCAATCTATACGCCAAATTTCAAGTTTCTATATTATTGGGAAAGGTTTCAAAATAATTCCTAAAAATCGGATCAACTTCTGATTGCAGAGACACCTGGTGTCGAACCCAGGACACATTGATAAATATGAATGCATAGTTTGATTTGTTAAGACTGGTTCTTCTATCATGCTAAGTTTTAAGTCGATAGCATGCCGAGAAATACCTTAAACATGATTCCGTTATCTCCATAAGAAATGAATTGAGGAATGTAAATGGCCCTCTGGGATCGAACCAAGGAACATCAGGGAAAACATAAAAATCGATTATGAAATATATTTATGATTTCTAACCCCATACCGAATTTCAAGCTTCCATGGCATCGGGAAAGGGTCCAAAAAAAATCTTAAAAATCGCCACAATGCATTTTAAACGGCAGATTTTTGCATCGACCTAGCATCGAACCCAGGTTATTTTCCGTAAAACTCCTTTATGTTTTCGATAGATCATGACCATATATAAATGCTCCTTGAGTTTTGATTCTCTACCTATCCGGGAAGTATTTTTTTTAAATTCCCGAAAATCAAAGCAATGCATTTAAACGGGAAAAATCGGGACTTTGGGGCCCTCTGGAATCAAACCTATGACGCTGAAGTCCAAAATCACAATTTTTCTGGTGGTTACACGTTATGGCCAATATTTCGTAAAAATTTCAGCTCAATCACTCTTGTGGTTTAGGCTGTGAGTTTGTATCCTCTCTATATATCTATTATATATAGATGCTTCTCCGGATTCATTCATATATCATACGAGTAAAATGTAGCTTGCATACTGCAAGCAGATCGACAACACTAATTTCATATCGGCATTATATCGGGACGGTCCTCAAAAGAAAAAAAAAGGATTTAATTTTTTTTTTTAATTTGCTGAAATGTCATAGTCTGGCATCGATCCCGGGTCTTACTGAAAACCTACTATGAAAAACAATAGAAGATCACCATCTCTAACTATGTGTGAAAATTCAAGCAGAAATATTGGCTACAACTGCCTCAAAAGACGCTCTAATGTTCACGATTGTAAATGGCTCTCGGGACTCGAACCAAGAACGATCTTGGAAATTTAAAAAATGTTTCTGAAAGTTATTACTGTTCTCAATCTATATGCCAAATTTCAAGTTTCTATATTATTGGGAAAGGTTTCAAAATAATTCCTAAAATTCGGATCAACTTCTGATTTCAGAGACACCTGGTGTCGAACCCAGGACACATTGATAGCTATGAATGCATAGTTTGATTTGTTTAGACTGGTTCTTCCATCATGCTAAGTTTTAAGTCGATAGCATGCCGGGAAGTACCTAAAACTTGTTTCCGTTATCTCCATAAGAAATGCATTGAGGAATGTAAATGGCCCTCTGGGATCGAACCAAGGAACATCAGGGAAAACATAAAAATCGATTATGAAATATATTTATGATATCCAACCCCATACAGAATTTCAAGTTTCCATGCCATCGGGAAAGGGTCCAAAAAAAATCTTAAAAATCGCCACAATACATTTTAAACGGCAGATTTTTGCATCGACCTAGCATCGAACCCAGGTTGTTTTCCGTAAAACTCATTTATGTTTTCGATAGATCATGATCATATATAAAGGCTCCCTGATATTTGATTCTCTACCTATCCGGGAAGTATTTTTTTTTAATTCCCGAAAATCAAAGCAATGCATTTAAACGGGAAAAATCGGGACTTTGGAGCCCCCTGGAATCGAACCCATGACACTGAGGTGCAAAATCGCAATTTTTCTGGCGGTTACACTCTATGGCCAATATGTCGTAAAAATTTCAAGTCAATCACTCTTGTGGTTTAGGCTGTGAGTTTGTATCCTCTCTATATATATATATATATGGATACATGAATGAATCCGGAGAAGCATCTATATATAATAGATATTCATATATATATATAAAATGTTGCTTGCATACTGCAAGCAGATCGACAACACTATTTTCATGTCGGCATCATATCCGGACGGCCATCAAAAGAAAAAAAAAGATTGAAATTTTTCTTAAAATTTGCCTAAATTCCATCGTCCGGCATCGAACCCGGGTCTTTACTGTGAACTTACTATGCAGCACAATAGACCATCACCATCTCTAACGATGTGTGAAAATTCAAGCAGAAATATGGGCTACAACTGCCTTTAAAGACGTTCTAATTTTTACGAATTTAAATGGCTCTCTGGATTCGAACCAAGGACGATCTTGGAAATCTAAAAAATGTTTCTGAAAGTTATTTATGATCTCTATCTATATGCCGAATTTAAAGTTTCTATATTATTGGCAAAGGTTTCAAAATAATTCCTAAATATCGGATTAACTTCTGATTGCAGAGACACCTGGTGTCGAACCCAGGACTCTTTGATAGCTGTGAATGCACTGTTTGATTTGTATGGACTTGATCTTTGTACATGCAAAGTTTGAAGTTGATATCGTGCCGGGAAGTACCTAAACTTTGTTTCCGTTATCTCCGTAAGAAAAGCATTGGGAAGTGCAAATGGTCCTCTGGGATCGAACCAAGGACCGTAAGCTAATATGTAAAATTCGATTATGAAATAAATTCATGATATCTATCGACGTGCCGAGTTTCAATAATCCATGTTATCGGGAAAGGATCCAAAAAAAATCTTAAAAATTGCCGCAATGCATTTTAAACGGCCGATTTTTGCCCCGGCCTAGCATCGAACCAAGGACAATATTCGAAGATGTCTTTCCGATTTTCGTTGGCTATGCACGGCATTTAGCGGTCCCTAGAGTTTCAACTCTCTGCTTTTCCGGGAAGTGCCTCAAAAAAATTTTCGAAAATCCCCGCCATGTAATCTTATGGGGAAAATCGCGACTTTGGAGCCCTCTGGAATCGAACCCATGACACTGAGGTTCAAAATCGCAATTTTTCTGGAGGTTATACGTTATGGCCAATATGTCGTAAAAATTTCAAGCCATTGACGCTAGTGGTTTAGCCTGTGACTTTGTATCCTCTCTATATATATATCTATTATATATAGATGCTTCTCCGGATTCATTCATATATATAGATAGGTATATAGATAGATAGGATACAAATTCACAGCCTAAACCACAAGCGTGATTGAGTTCAAATTTTTACTGCGTATTGGCCATAACAATTAACCGCCAGAAAAATTGTGATTTCGATCCTCAGTGCCATGGGTTCGATTCCAAGGGGCCCCAAAGTCCCGATTTTTCCCGTTTAAATGCATTGCTTAGATTTTCGGGAATTTTTAAAAAATACTTCCCGGATAGGTAGAGAATCGAAACTCTAGGAGCCTTTATATATGGTCATGGTCTATCGAAAACATAAATGAGTTTTACGGAAAATATCCTGGGTTCGATGCTAGGTCGAAGCAAAAATCCGCCGTTTAAAACGCATTGTGGCGATTTTTAAGAGTTTTTTTGGACCTTTTCCCGATGGCATGGAAACTTGAAATTCAGCATGTAGTTAGAAGTCATGCACATAATTTATAATATAATTTTTGATATTCGCTGATGGTCATTGGTTCGATCCCAGAGGGCAATTTACATTCCTCAATGCATTTCTTACGGAGATAACGGAAACAAACTTTAGGTACTTCCCGGTATGATATCGACTTTAAACTTTGCATAAAATAAGATTAAGTTCTTACAAATCAAACTGTGCATTTACAGCTACCAATGTTTCCTGGGTTCGACACCAGGCGTCTTTTCTATCAGTAACTGATCCGATTTTTAATAATTATTTTGAACCATTTCCCTTTAAAATTAAAACTTGAAATTCGGTACATGGATAGAAATAATAGTTAAATTTTGAATACATGTTTTAGATTTCCTAGATCGTCCTTGGTTCGAATCCTGAGAGCCATTTACATTCATAAAAAGTAGAACGTCTTTTGAGGATTTGTAGCCAATATTTCTGCTTGAATTTTCACACACAGTTAGAGGAGGTGATCTTCTATTGTGCTGCATAGTAAGTTCACAGGAAGACCCGGATTCGATGCCAGAAGATGAAATTACAGTGAATTTTAAGAATATTTTCAATCCACTATTTTTCTTTGAGGACCGTCCCGATATGATGCCAGTATGAAATTAGTATTGCCGATCTGCTTGCAGTATGCAAGCTACATTTTACTCGTATATATATATGAATATATGATACGAGTAAAATGTAGCTTGCATACTGCAAGCAGATCGACAACAATAATTTCATGTCGGCATCATATCGGGACGGCCCTCAAAAGAAAAAAAAAGGTATTGAAAATATTCTTAAAATTCGCTGCAATTTAATTGACTGGCATCGAACCCGGGTCTTCCTGGTAAGCTTACTATGTAGCACAAAAGAAAATCACCATCTCTTACTATGTGTGAAAATTCAAGCAGAAATATTGGCTACAACTGCCTCAAACGACGTTCTACTTTTCAGGAATGTAAATGGCGCTCTGGATTCGAACCAAGGACGATCTTGGAAATCTAAAACATGTTCATGAAAGTTATTTATGATCTCTATCTATTTGCCGAATTTCAAGTTTCTATATTATTGGGATAGGGCTCAAAATAATTATTAAAAATCGGATCAACTACTGATATAAGAGACGCCTGGTGTCGAACCCAGGAAATATATTTACGCTGTGAATGCACAATATGATTTTAAAGGACTTGATCTTATTTTGTGCAAAGTTTGAAATCGATATCATGCCGGGAAGTACCTAAAATTTGTCTCCGTTAGCTTCATAAGAAATGCATTGAGGAATGTAAATGGCCCTCTGGGATCGAACCAAGGACCATCAGCGAATACAAAAAATTTGATTATGAAATAAATTTATGATCTCCAACCTCATGCCGAATTTCAAGTATCCATGCCATCGGGAAAGGGTCCAAAAAAAATCATAAAAATCGCCACAATGCTTTTTAAACGGCCGATTTTTGCCTCGACCTAGCATCGAACTTAGGATATTTTCCGTAAAACTCATTTATGATTTCGATAGATCATTACCATATATATAGGCTCCTTGAGTTTTATTTCTCTACCTATCCGGAAAGTATTTTTTTTTTTATTCCCGAAAATCACGGTAATGCATTTAAACGGGAAAAATCGGGACTTTGGGGCCCTCTGGAATCGAACCCATGACACTGAGGATCAAAGTCGCTTTTTTCCTGGGGGTTTCACGTTATGGCCAATACGTGGTAAAAGTTTCGAGTCAATGACGCCAGTAGTTTAGCCTGTGAATTAGTATCCTATCTGGGTATCTGGGTATCTGGGTATCTGGGTATATCATGAATGAATCCGGAGAAGCATCTATATATATATACGAGTAAAATGTAGCTTGCATACTGCAAGCAGATCGACAACAATAATTTCATGTCGGCATCATATCGGGACGGCCCTCAAAAGAAAAAAAAAGGTATTGAAAATATTCTTAAAATTCGCTGCAATTTAATCGTCTGGCAACGAACCCGGGTCTTCCTGGTAAGCTTACTATGCAGCACAACAGAAAATCACCATCTCTTACTATGTGTGAAAAATCAAGCAGAAATATTGGCTACAACTGCCTCAAACGACGTTCTACTTTTCAGGAATGTAAATGGCTCTCTGGATTCGAACCAAGGACGATCTTGGAAATCTAAAACATGTTCATGAAAGTTATTTATGATCTCTATCTATTTGCCGAATTTCAAGTTTCTATATTATTGGGATAGGGCTCAAAATAATTATTAAAAATCGGATCAACTACTGATATAAGAGACGCCTGGTGTCGAACCCAGGAAATATATTTACGCTGTGAATGCACAGTATGATTTTAAAGGACTTGATCTTATTTTGTGCAAAGTTTGAAATAGATATCATGCCGGGAAGTACCTAAAATTTGTCTCCGTTATCTCCATAAGAAATGCATTGAGGAATGTAAATGGCCCTCTGGGATCGAACCAAGGACCATCAGCGAATACAAAAAATTTGATTATGAAATAAATTCATGATCTCCAACCTCATGCCGAATTTCAAGTGTCCATGCCATCGGGAAAGGGTCCAAAAAAAATCATAAAAATCGCCACAATGCATTTTAAACGGCCGATTTTTGCCTCAACCTAGCATCGAACTTATGATATTTTCCGTAAAACTCATTTATGATTTCGATAGATCATTACCATATATATAGGCTCCTTGAGTTTTATTTCTCTACCTATCCGGAAAGTATTTTTTTTAAATTCCCGAAAATCACGGCAATGCATTTAAACGGGAAAAATCGGGACTTTGGGGCCCTCTGGAATCGAACCTATGACACTGAGGATCGAAGTCGCTTTTTTCCTGGGGGTTTCACGTTATGGCCAATACGTGGTAAAAATTTCGAGTCAATGACGCCAGTAGTTTAGCCTGTGAATTAGTATCCTATCTGGGTATCTGGGTATCTGGGTATCTGGGTATATCATGAGTGAATCCGGAGAAGCATCTATATATAATAGATATGATATATGAATGAATCCGGAGAAGCATCTATATATAATAGATATATATATAGAGAGGATACAAAGTCACAGGCTAAACCACTAGCGTCAATGGCTTGAAATTTTTACGACATATTGGCCATAACGTATAACCTCCAGAAAAATTGCGATCTTGAACCTCAGTGTCATGGGTTCGATTCCAGAGGGCCCCAAAGTCTCGATTTTTCCCGTTTAAATGCATTGCTTTGATTTTCGGGAATTTTTAAAAAATACTTCCGGGATAGGTAGAGAATCGAAAATCTAGGAGCCTTTATATATGGTCATGATCTATCGAAAACATAAATGAGTTTTACGGAAAATATCCTGGGTTCGATGCTAGGTCGAGGCAAAAATCGGCCGTTTAAAATGTATTGTGGCAATTTTTAAGATTTTTTTTGGACCCCTTCCCGATGGCATGGAAACTTGAAATTCGGCATGGAGCTTGAGATTATAAATATATTTCATAATCAAATTTTACATATTCGCTGATGGTCCTTGGTTCGATCCCAGGGTGCCATTTACATTTCTCAATGCATTTCTTATGGAGATAACGGAAACAAATTTTAGGTACTTCCCGGCATGCTATCGACTTAAAACTTAGCGTGATAGAAGAACCAGTCTTAACAAATCAAACTATGCATTCATAGCTATCAATGTGTCCTAGGTTCGACACCAGGTGTCTCTGCAATCAGAAGTTGATCCGATTTTTAGGAATTATTTTAAAACCTTTCCCAATAATATAGAAACTTGAAATTTGGCATATGGATTGAGATCATTAATAAATTTCAGAAACATTTTTTAAATTTCCAAGATCGTCCTTGGTTCGAGTCCCGAGAGCAATTTACATTCGTGAATATTAGAGCGTCTTTTGAGGCAGTTGTAGCCAATATTTCTGCTTGAATTTTCAGAAATAGTTAGAGATGTAGATCTTCTATTGTGCTACATAGTAAGTTCACCAGTAGGATCCGGGTTCGATGCAAGACGATGAAATTTCAGCGAATTTTAAGAAAAATTTCAATCCTTTTTTATTCTTTTGAGGACATTCCCGATATGATGCCGATATGAAATTAGTATTGCCGATCTGCTTGCAGTATGCAAGCTACATTTTACTCGTATATATATATGGATACATGAATGAATCCGGAGAAGCATCTATATATAATAGATATAGATATAATAGATAGATGCTTCTCCGGATTCATTCATATATATCATATATTCATATATATATACGAGTAAAATTTTGCTAACCAAGGACCATCTATTATATATAGACGCTTCTCCGGATATACCTATATATATATACATTCATAGGGGATCAAAATTCTAACCATGTTCCACAAGTGCCACCGACTTGAAATTTTTACGACGTTATGGCCATGACGTGTAACCTCCAGGAAAAAGCTGACTTTGAACCTAGGTGTCATGGGTTCAATTCCAGAAGGCCCCAAAGTCGCGATTTTCCCCATAAGATTACATGGCGGGGATTTTCGAAAATTTTTTTTAGGCACTTCCCGGAAGAGTTGAGAGTTGAAATTCAAGAGATCGTTAGATGCCATGTATATCTCAAGGAAACCTTAAAGACATCTACAAATATTATCCTTGGTTCGATGCTAGGCCAGGGCAAATATTCTCCCGTTTAATTTACATTGCGATTTTTAAGATTTTTTTTAATTACTTACAGATGACTTGGAAACTTGAAACTTGGCACGTGGATATATATCATAAATATATTTTATAATAAAATTTTAGAACTCGCTGATGGTCCTTGGTTTGATCCCAGAGGGCCATTTACATCCTACAATGCATTTCTTATGGAGATAACGGAAGCAAATTTTAGGTACTTCCTGGCAAGATGTTGACTTCAAACTTTGCATTTTATAAGATAAGGTCAAATAGAGGCATAATGTGTTTTTACAGCTGCCAGTAGGTCCTGGGTTCGACACCAGGCGTCTCTACAATCAGTAATTGATTCAATTTTTAGGAACTATTTTGAACCCTTTCCCAATAATATAGAAACTTCAAATTTGGCATATAGATAGAGATCATAAATAACTTTCAGAAACATTTTTTAGAATTCCAAGACCGTCCTTGGTTCGAATCCAGAGAGCCGTTTAAATTCTTGAAAATTAGAACGTCTTTTGAGGCAGTTGTAGCCCATATTTCTGCTTGAATTTTCACACATAGTTAGAGATGGTGATGTTCTATTGTGTTTCATAGTAGGTTCACCAGTAAGACCGGGGTTCAATGTCAGACGATGGAATTTCAGCGAATTTTAAGAAAAATTTCAATCCACTTTTTTCTTTTGATGGCCGTCCCGATATGATGCCGACATGAAAATAGTATTGTCGATCTGCTTGCAGTATGCAAGCAACATTTTACTCGTATATATATATAGGTATATCCGGAGAAACGTCTATATATAATAGATATATATACATTCATAGGGGATCAAAATTCTAACCATGTTCCACAAGTGCCACCGACTTGAAATTTTTACGACATATTGGCCATAACGTGTAACCTCCAGGAAAAAGCCGACATTGAACCTCGGTGCCATGGGTTCGATTCCAGAAGGCCCCAAAGTCGCGATTTTCCCCATAAGATTACATGGCGGGGATTTTCGAAAATTTTTTTGAGGCACTTCCCGGAAAAGCAGAGAGTTGAAACTCGAGGGACCGCTAGATGCCGTGCATAGCCAACGAAAATCGGAAAGACATCTTCGAATATTGTCCTTGGTTCGATGCTAGGCCGGGGCAAAAATCGGCCGTTTAAAAAGCATTGCGGCGATTTTGAAAATTTTTTTTGGATCCTTTCCCGATAACATACATACTTGAAACTCAGCACGCCGATAGATATCATGAATATATTTCATAATCAAATTTTACATATTAGCTTATGGTCCTTGGTTCGATCCCAGAGGGCAATTTGCACTTCTCAATGCATTTCTTACGGAGATAACGGAAACAAAATTTAGGTACTTCCCGGCATGCTATTGACTTCAAACTTTGCATGATAGAAGAGCAAGTCTTTACAAATCTAACTTTGCATTCACAGCTTACAATATTTCCTGGATTCGACACCAGGTGTCTCTGCAATCAGAAGTTGATCCGATTTTTAGGAATTATTTTGAAACCTTTGCCAATAATATAGAAACTTCAAATTCGGCATATAGATAGAAATCATAAATAACTTTAAGAAACAATTTTAAGATTTCCATGATCGTCCTTGGTTCGAATTCAGAGAGCCATTTAAATTCGTGAAAATTAGAACGTCTTTTGAGGCAATTGTAGCCCATATTTCTGCTTAAATTTTCACACTTAGTTAGAGATGGTTATGTTCTATTGTGCTGCATAGTAAATTCACAGTAAAGACCCGGGTTCGATGACAGACGATGGAATTTCAGCGTATTTTAAGAAAAATTTCAATCCATTTTTTCTTTTGATGGCCGTCCCGATATGATGCCGACATGAAAATAGTGCTGTCGATCTGCTTGCAGTATGCAAGCAACATTTTACTCGTACCTATATACACACTCACTCATTCATTCATTCATAGGGCATCAAAAGTCTAAGCATGTTCCACAAGTGCCACTGACTTGAAATTTTTACGACATATTGGCCATATCGTGTAACCTCCAGAAAAAATCCGACTTTGAACCTCAGTGTCATGGGTTCGATTCCAGAAGGCCCCAAAGTCCCGATTTTCTCCATAAGGATATATGGTGAGGATTTTCGAAAATTTTTTTGAGGCACTTCTCGGAAAGGTAGAGAGTTGAAATTCAAGGGATCGCTAGATGCCGTGGATATCCAACGAAAATAAAAAAGACATCGCCGAACATGGTCCATGGTTCGATGCTAGGTCGGGGCAAAAATCGGCCGTTTAAAATGCATTGCGGCGATTTTGAAGATTTTTTTTGAATCCTTTCCCGATAACATAGATACTTGAAACTCGGCACGTGGATAGATATCATGAATAGGTTTCATAATCAAATTTTACATATTTGCTGATGGTCCTTGGTTCGATCCCAGAGGACCATTTGCATTTCTCAATGCATTTCTTACGGAGATAACGGAAACAAAATTTAGGCACTTCCCGGCATGGTATCGACTTCAAACTTTGCATGTTAGTAGAGCAAGTCCTTAGAAATCAAACTGGATATTCAGGGCTATCAATGTGTCCTGGGTTCGACACCAGGTGTCTCTGCAATCAGAAGTTGATCCGATTTTTAGGAATTATTTTGAAACTTTTGCCAATAATATAGAAACTTCAAATTCAGCATATGGATAGAGATCATAAATAACTTTCAGAAACATTTTTTAGATTTCCAAGATCGTCCTTGATTCGAATCCAGAGAGAAATTTAAAGTCGTGAAAATTAGAATGTCTTTTGAGGCAGTTGTAGCCCATATTTCTGCTTGAATTTTCACACATAGTTAGAGTTGGTGATGTTCTATTGTGCTGCATAGTAAGTTCACAGTAAAGACCCGGGTTCGATGCCAGACGATGGAATTTCAGCGAATTTTAAGAAAAATTTCAATCCATTGTTTTCTTTTGATGGCCGTCCCGATATGATGCCGACATGAAAATAGTGTTGTCGATCTGCTTGCAGTATGCAAGCAACATTTTACTCGTATATATATATAGGTATATCCGGAGAAACGTCTATATATAATAGATACGAGGAAAATGTTGCTTGCATACTGCAAGCAGATCGACAACACCAATTTAAAGTCGGCAACCTTTCGGGACGGTCTTAAAAAGAAAAAAAAATTGAAAATAATCTTAAAATTTGCTGCAATTTTAATCGTCTGGCATCGAACCAGGGTCTTCCTGGCTAACCTATTAAGCAGCACAACAGAAGATCACCATCACTAACTATGTGTGAAAATTCAAGCAGAAATATTGGCTGAAACTGCCTCAAACGACGTTCTACTTTTCACGAAAGTAAATGCCTCTCGGGACTCAAACCAAGGACGATCGTGGAAATCAAAAACATTTTTCTGAAATTATTTATGATCTCTATATATATGCCGAATTTCAAGTTTCTATTTTTTTGGGAAAGGTTTCAAAATAATTCCTAAAAATCGGATCAACTTCTGATTGTAGAGACGCCTGGTGGCGAAACCAGGAAACATTGGTAGCTGTGAATTCACAGTTTGATTGGTAATGACTTGATCTTATCTTATGCAAAGTTTCAAGTAGATATAATATCGGGAAGCACCTAAAATGTGTTTCCGTAATCTCCATAAGAAATGCATTGAGGAATGTAAATGGCCCTCTGGAATCGAACCAAGGACCATAAGCTAATATGTAAAACTTGATTATGAAATATAATTATGATATCTAACGCCATGCCGAATTTCAAGTTTCTATGCCATCGAAAAACGGTTCAAAAAAAATCTTAAAAATCGCCGCAATGCATTTTAAACGACAGATTTTTGCCCCGACCTAGCATCGAACCAAGGGAATATTCGTAGAAGTCTTTATGGATTCCTTTAGATATGCACGGCATCTAGCGATCCCTCGAGTTTCAACTCTCTCCTTTTCCGGGAAGTGCCTCAAATAAATTTTGGAAAATCCCCACCATGTAATCTTATGGGGAAAATCGCGACTTTGGGGCCTTCTGGAATCGAACCCATGACACCGAGGTTCAAAGTCGGCTTTTTCCTGGAGGTTACACGTTATGGCTAATATGTCGTAAAAATTTCAAGTCGGTGGCACTTGTGGAACATGGTTAGAATTTTGATCCCCTATATATATATCTATTATATATAGATGCTTCTCCGGATTCATTCATATATATACCTATATAGATAGATAGGATACAAATTCACAGCCTAAACTACAAGCGTCATTGATCTGAAATTTTTATGACATATTGGCCATAACGTGAAACCCCCAGGAAAAAAGAGACTTTGATCCTCAGTGTCATAGGTTCGATTCCAGAGGGCCCCAAAGTCCCGATTTTTCCCGTTTGAATGCATTGCCGATATTTTCGGGAATTAAAAAAAAATACTTTCCGGATAGGTAGAGAAGTAAAACTCAAGGTGCCTATATTTATGGTCTTGGACTTTCGAAAACATCAATGACTTTTACAAAAGTTATCCTGGGTTCGATGCTAGGACGATGCAAAGATCTGCCCTTTAAAATACATGGGAGCCGTTTTTCATTTTTTTTAGATGCACTTATCGAAATGATAGGATGTTCGTGCTTGGCTGGAAGATGTATGGTACGAATAAGTTTTAGAAAAAAATTTTCATAAGACCGTACTGTTCCTGGGTTCGAAGCCAGAGCACAATAACGTTTCTCTCATAAGGAATATAAAGGAAAAGTAGGACGTCATTTGAGGCAGTTGTAACCAATATTTCTGCTTGAATTTGCATACGCGCTTAGAGATGGTGTTTTTCTTTTGTGCTACATAGAAAGTATTGCCTGAAAGACCCGGGTTCGATGCCGGGCGGTAAAAATATCACCCATATATAATACTATGGGGTATCTTTTCATAATTTTTTTATGCATTTATCGATATGTAAGGGAGCTCTTGCTTAGATGGAAGATGTATATTAACACTTTGTTTAAGAAAAAAAATAGATAAGACCATGCTGTTCCTGGGTTCGATGCCAGAGCACATTATAATTTCTCAAATAAGGAGTGTATGTGAATAGTAGGACGTCGTTTGAGGTAGTTGCACCTAATAGTTTTGCTTGAATTTTCACACATAGTTTGATATGGTAATTTTCTATTTTGCTGCATAGTAAGTACACCAGGAAGACCGGGGTTCGCTGCCAGGTGATTAAATTGCAGCGAATTCTACGAATATTTTGAATTTTTTTTTTCTTTTGATGTCCGTCCCGATATGATGCCGATATGAAATTAGTGTTGTCGATCTGCTTGCAGTATGCAAGCTACATTTTACTCGTATATCTATTATATATAGATGCTTCTCCGGATTCATTCATGGATATACCTATATAGATAGATAGATAGATAGATAGATAGATAGATAGATAGGATACTAATTCACAGCCTAAACCACAAGAGTCCTTGACTTGAAATTTTTACGACGTATTGGCCATAACGTGTAACCGCCAGAAAAATTGCGATTTTGATCCTCAGGGTCATGGGTTCGATTCCAGAGGGCCCCAAAGTCGCGATTTTTTCCGTAAGAATACATGGCGGGGATTTTCGAAAATTTTTTTGAGGCACTTCCCGGAGAGAGAAAGAGTTGAAACTCCAGGGATCGCTAGAAGCCGTGCGTATCCAACGAAAATCAGAAAGACATTTTAGAATATAGTCCATGGTTCGATGCTAGGTCGGGGCAAAAATCGGCCGTTTAAAATGCATTGCGGCGATTTTGAAGAATTTTTTTGGATCCTTTCCCGATAACATGGATATTTGAAACTCGGCACGTGGATAGATATCATGAATATATTTCATAATCAAATTTTACATGTTCGCTGATTGTCCTTGGTTCGATGCCAGAGGGCCATTTGCACTTCTCAATGCATTTCTTACGGAGATAACGGAAACAAAATTTAGGTACTTTCCGGCAGGCTATCGACTTCAAACTTTGCATGATACAAGAGAAAGTTTTTACAAATCAAACTGTGCATACACAGCTTACAATAAGTCCTGGGTTCGACACCAGGTGTCTCTGAAATCAGAAGTTGATCCGATTTTTAGGAATTATTTTGAAACCTTTCTCAATAAAATAGAAACTTGAAATTCGGCAAATGGATAGAGATCATAAATAACTTTCAGAAACATGTTTTAGATTTCATCGATCGTCCTTGGTTCGAGTCTCGAGAGGCATTAACATTCGTGAAAATTAGAACGTTTTTTGAGGCAGTTATAGCCGATAATTCTGCTTGAATTTTCACACATAGTTAGAGATGGTGATCTTCTATTGTGTATATAGTAGGTTTACTAGTAAGACCCGGGTTCGATGCCAGACGATTAAATTTCAGCGAATTTTAAGAAAAAATTAAATCCTTTTTTTTTTTCTTTTGAGGACCGTCCCGATATGTTGCCGATATGAAATTAGTATTGCCGATCTGCTTGCAGTATGCAAGCTACATTTTACTCGTAATAGATATGAATGAATCCGGAGAAGCATCTATATATAATAGATATATAGAGAGGATACAAAGTCACAGGCTAAACCACTAGCGTCAATGGCTTGAAATTTTTACGACATATTGGCCATAACGTATAACCTCCAGAAAAATTGCGATTTTGAACCTCGATGTCATGGGTTCGATTCCAGAGGGCCTCAAAGTCCCGATTTTTCCCGTTTAAATGCATTGCTTTGATTTTCGGGAATTAAAAAAAAATACTTTCCGGATAGGTAGCAAATCAAAACTCAAGGAGCCTATATATATGGTCATGATCTATCGAAAACATAAATGTGTTTTACGGAAAATATCCTGGGTTCGATTCTAGGTCGGGGCAAAAATTGGCCGTTTAAATTGCATTGTGGCGATTTTAAAGATTTTTTTTGGACCCTTTCCCGATGGCATGGAAACTTGAAATTCGGCATGGAGTTGGGGATCAATAATAAATTTCAGGATCAAATTTTATATATTCGCTGATGGTCCTTGGTTCGATCCCAGAGGGCCATTTAAATTCCTCAATGCATTTCTTACGGAGATAACGGAAACAAATTATAGGTACTTCCCGGCACGATAAAGACTTCAAACCTTGCACTAAGAAAGGTTAACTGTATACAAATCAAACTGTGCATTCCCAGCTGTCAATGTGTCCTGGGTTCGACACCAGGCGTCTCTAATATCAGTAACTGATCCGATTTTCAATAATTATTTTGAACCCTTTCCCAACAATATAGAAACTTGAATTACGGCATGTAGATAGAACTCATAAATAACTTTCAGAATCATTTTTTAGATTTCCACGATCGTCCTTGGTTCGAATCCAGAGAGCCATTTAAATTCGTGAAAATGAGAACGTCTTTTGAGGCAGTTTTAGCCCATATTTCTGCTTGAATTTTCACACATAGTTAGAGATGGCGATGTTCTATTGTGCTGCATAGTAAGTTCAACATTAAAGACCCGGGTTCGATGTCAGACGATGGAATTTTAGTGAATTTTAAGAAAAATTTCAATCCATTGTTTCTTTTGATGGCCGTGCCGATATGATGCCGACATGAAAATAGTGTTGTCGATCTGCTTGCAGTATGCAAGCAACATTTTACTCGTATATATAGGTATATCCGGAGAAGCGTCTATATATATAAGTTATATATATATAGGGGATCAAAATTCTAACCATGTTCCACAAGTGCCACCTACTTGAAATTTTTACGACGTTATGGCCATGACGTGTAACCTCCAGAAAAAAAGCCGACTTTGAACCTCGGTGTCATGGGTTCGATTCCAGAAGGCCCAAAGGCCCAATTTTCTCCAATAAGGATACATGGTGGCGATTTTCAAAATTTTTTAAATAATACTTCCCGGACAGGTAGAGAATCGAAATTCAAGGAGCTCACAGATATGGTCAAGAACTATTAAAAACATTAATGACTACTAATGAGAACCTCCTTGGTTCGATGCTAGGACGATGCAAAAATCCCGCATTTAAAATGCATGGGGATAGTTTTTCATTATTTTTTTGATGCACTTACCGGAATGTAAGGAACTTTTCGCTCAGCTAGAAGATATATATTAAGAATTGGTTTAAGAAAAAAATTTCATAAGCCTGTACTATTCCTTGGCTCGATGCCAGAGCACATTAACATTTCTCTCATAAGGAATATAAGGGAAAAGTAAGTCGTCGTTTAAGGCAGTTGCAGCCAATATTTCTACTTGAATTTACACACACAGTTAGAGATAGTGATTTTCTATTATGTTGCATAAAAAGTATTACCAGAAAGATCAGGGTTCGATGCCAGGTGGCAAATATGTCTCCCGTTTAAAATACATAGGGTTAGTATTTCACAATTTTTTTGATGCACTTATCGAAATGATAGGAAGTTCGTACTTTGCTGGAAGATGTATGAAAAGAATTGGTTTTAGAAAAAAATTTCTTTAAGCACGTACTACTCCTGGGTTCGATACCAGAGCACATTAGCATTTCTCTTATAAGGAATATAAGGGAAAAGTAGGACGTCGTTTGAGGCAGTTGCAGTTAATATTTCTACTTGAATTTTCACACATAGTTACAGATGGTGATCTTCTATGGTACTGCATAGTAAGTATGACCGGGAAGACCTGGGTTCGATGCCAGACGAATAATTTGCAGCGGAAATTAAGAATATTTTCCATCCATTTTTTTTTTCTTTTGAGGACTAACTCTATATGATGCTGACTTAAAATTAGTGTATTCGATGTGCTTGCAGTATGCAAGCAACATTTTACTCGTCTATTATATATAGACGCTTCTCCGGATATACCTATATATTCATTCATAGGGGATCAAAATTCTAACCATGTTCCACAAGTGCCACCGTCTTGAAATTTTTATGACGTTATGGCCATGAGGTTTAACCTCCAGGAAAAAGCCGACTTTGAACCTCGGTGTCATGGGTTCGATTCCAGAAGGCCCCAAATTCGCGATTTTCTCCATAAGGATACATGGCGGGGATTTTCGAAAATATTTTTGGTGCACTTCCCGGAAAGGTAGAGAGTTGAAATTTGAGGGATCGCTAGAAGCCGTACAACTCCAACGTAAATCGGAAAGACATCGCCGGATATGGTCCATGGTTCGATGCTAGGTCGGGGCAAAAATCGGCCGTTTAAAATGTATGGCGGCGATTTTGAAGATTTTTTTTGGATCCTTTCCCGATGGCATAGAAACTTGAAATTTGGCATGAGGTTAGATATCATGAATATATTTAATAATCTAATTTTAAATTTTCGCTGATGGTCCTTGGTTCGATCCCAGAGGGCCATTTGCACTTCTCAATGCATTTCTTACGGAGATAACGGAAACAAAATTTAGGTACTTTCCAGCATGCTATCAACTTCAAACTTTGCATGATACAAGAGCAAGTCTTTACAAATCAAACTGTGCATTCACAGCTTGCAATACGTCCTGGGTTCGACACCAGGTGTCTCTGAAATCAGAAGTTTACCCGATTTTTAGGAATTATTTTGAAACCTTTCACAATAAAATAGAAACTTGAAATTCTGCATATAGATAGAGATCATAAATAAATTTCAGAAACATGTTTTAGATTTCCACAATCGTCCTTGGTTCGAGTCCCGAGAGGCATTAACATTCGTGAAAATTAGAACGTTTTTTGAGGCAGTTATAGCCAATATTTCTGCTTGAATTTTCACACATAGTTAGAGATGGTGATCTTCTATTTTGTTTCATAGTAGGTATACCAGAAAGACCCGGGTTCGATGCCAGACGATGAAATTTCATCGAATTTTAAGAAAAAATTAAATCCTTTTTTTTTCTTGGTTCAAGCCCAGAGGGCCATTTAAATTCTTCAATGTATTTCTTACGGAGATAACGGAAACAAATTTTAGGTACTTGCCGGCCCGATAACCACTTCAAACTTTGCATATATAAAGATCAAGTCAATACAAATCAAACAGTGCATTCACAGCTATCAATGTGTCCTGAGTTCGACACCAGGTGTCTCTGCAATCAGAAGTTGATCCAATTTTTAGAAATTATTTTGAAACCATTGCCAATAATATAGAAACTTCAAATTTGGCATATAGATAGAGATCATAAATAACTTTCAGAAATATTTTTTAGATTTCCATTATCGTCCTTGGTTCGAATCCAGAGAGTCATTTATCTTCGTGGAAATTAGAACGTCGTTTGAGGCAGTTGTAGCCAATATTTCTGCCTGAATTTTTACACAAAGTTAGTGATGGTGATCTTCTAATGTGCTGCATAGTAGGTTCACCAGTAAGACCCGGGTTTGATGCCAGACGATGATATTTCCGCAAATTTTAGGAAAAAATTCAATACTTTTTTTTTTCTTTTGAGGACCGTCCCGATATGATGCCGATATGAAATTAGTATTGCTGATCTGCTTGCAGTATGCAAGCAACATTTTACTCGTACCTAGATATACACTCACTCACTCATTCATTCATTCACTCACTCACTGGGGATCAAAATTCTAACCATGTTCCACAAGAGCCACCGACTTGAAATTTTTACGACGTTATGGCCATGACGTGTAACCTCCAGGAAAAAGCCGACATTGAACCTCGGTGTCATGGGTTCGATTCCAGAAAGCCCCTAAGTCCCGATTTTCTCCATAAGAATACATGGCGGGGATTTTCGAAAATTTTTTTGAGGCACTTCCCGGAAAAGGAGAGATTTGAAATTCAAGGGACCGCTAGATGCCGTGCATATCTAAAGGAAACCATAAAGACATCTACGAATATTATCCTTGGTTCGATGCTAGGTCGGGACAAAAATCGGCCGTTTAAAATGCATTGTGGCGATTTTTAACATTTTTTTTGGACCCCTTCCCAATGGCATGGAAACTTGAAATTCGGCATGGAGTTGGAGATTATAAATATATTTCATAATAATAATTTATATATTCCCTGATGGTCCTTGGTTCGATCCCAGAGAGCCATTTACATACCTCTATGCATTTCTTATGGAGATATCAGAAAAGAGTTTTAGATACTTCCCGGCATGATATCGACTTCATACTTTGTATGAAACAAGATGAAGTCCTAATAAGTCATACTGTGCATTCACAGCTACCAATATTTCCTGGGTTCGACACCAGGCGTCTCTACAATCAGTAAATTATCCGATTTTTAAGAATTAATTTGAACCCCTTCCCAAGAATATTAAAACATGAAATTAGGCATATAGATAGAGAACATAGATGCATTTCAAAAAAATGTTTTAGATTACCTAGATCGTCCTTGGTTCGAATACAGAGAGGTTATTACATTATTGAAAAGTAGGACGTCGTTTGAGGCAGTTGGAGCTAATATTTCCGCTTGAATTTTCACACATAGTAAGAGATGGTGATTTTCTGTTGTGCTGCATAGTAGGTTCACCAGGAAGGCCTAGGTTCGATGCCAGACGATTAAATTGCAGTCAATATTTCGCCTTTAATTTTCACACATAATTAGAGATGGTGATCGTCTGTTGTGCTGCATAGTAAGTACACCAAGAAGACCCGAGTTCGATGCCAAACGATTAAATTAAAGCGAATTCTATGATTATTTTCAATTCTTTTTTTTTCTTTTGAGGGCCGTCCCGATATGATGCCGACATGAAATTAGTGCTTTCGATCTGCTTGAAGTATGCAAGCAACATTTTACTCGTATCTATTATATATAGATGCTTCTCCGGATTCACTCATGATATACCCAGATACCCAGATAGGATACTAATTCACAGGCTAAACTACTGGCGTCATTGACTCGAAATTTTTACCACGTATTGGCCATAACGTGAACCCCCAGGAAAAAAGCGACTTTGATCCTCAGTTTCATGGGTTCGATTCCAGAGGGCCCCAAAGTCTCGATTTTTCCCGTTTAAATGCATTGCTTTGATTTTCGGGAATTTTTAAAAAATACTTCCGAGATAGGTAGAGAATCAAATCTCAAGGAGCCTATATATATGGTCATGATCTATCGAAATCATAAATGAGTTTTACGGAAAATATCCTAAGTTCGATGCTAGGTCGAGGCAAAAATCGGCCGTTTAAAATGCATTGTGGCGATTTTTATGATTTTTTTGGACCCTTTCCCGATGGCATGGATACTTGAAATTCGGCATGAGGTTGGAGATCATAAATTTATTTCATAATCAAATTTTTTGTATTCGCTGATGGTCCTTGGTTCGATCCCAGATGGCCATTTACATTCCTCAATGCATTTCTTATGGAGATAACGGAGACAAATTTTAGGTACTTCCCGGCATGATATCGATTTCAAACTTTGCACAAAATAAGATCAAGTCCTTTAAAATCATACTTTGCATTCACAGCGTAAATATATTTCCTGGGTTCGACACCAGGCGTCTCTTATATCAGTAGTTGATCCGATTTTTAATAATTATTTTGAGCCCTATCCCAATAATATAGAAACTTGAAATTCGGCAAATAGATAGAGATAATAAATAACTTTCATGAACATGTTTTAGATTTCCAAGATCGTCCTTGGTTCGAATCCAGAGAGCCATTTACATTCCTGAAAAGTAGAACGTCGTTTGAGGCAGTTGTAGCCAATATTTCTGCTTGAATTTTCACACATAGTAAGAGATGGTGATTTTCTGTTGTGCTGCATAGTAAGCTTACCAGGAAGACCCTGGTTCGATGCCAGACGATTAAATTGCAGCGAATTTTAAGAATATTTTCAATACTTTTTATTTCTTTTGAGGGCCGTCCCGATATGATGCCGACATGAAATTATTGTTGTCGATCTGCTTGCAGTATGCAAGCTACATTTTACTCGTATATATATATAGGTATATCCGTAGAAACTTCTATATATAATAGATATCCGGAGAAGCGTCTATATATCTATTACTAGCTGTAGTGCCCGTTGATTCTCAACGGGGTAAGTAGAAGTATTAAATATATTGCCCTATTTAGTAGTAGAAGGATTAAATTGATTTGCCCTATGTTTTTACCGAAAAAAGTGTAACATCTCTTATTTTAGCTTAGTTCAATAGTCTATCGAAAACTAAAATTTTCCATCTTTTTAATATTTTCATAACTTGAAGCTGAAGTCTGATGTTGACAATACGAATAATAATTATCATGAAAGTTTTCTTAAAGTTTGTACAATATTTCTTTTTAATATAATTTTACAATACAATTAGAACCTGAAAACCATTGAAATGAGCTCTACGTGTATTTCTAAGCCCCATTGGGTTACATACGATTTCTTAAAAGCCAAAAAAAGTACATGTGTAGACCTTCTACGGACTAAATTCCGTCTGGTCCCTATTATTCTGACTTTTTTTGTCATAAATGACGCTAATAAAGAGAATATTCTCGCCAGTACAGTTCTATAGGTACTCGGAACTCGCTAGCCATTCCACTGCGGCAAAGTTGGTTCTCCAAAGAAGGCGAATGTCTCATATCGAATGGGAAACATTCGTATGAGATATTTTGGTGACAAAAACAAACTATAATTAATTGTCTCAAATGAAATCTGGTGGTAATTTATCCAAAATATCAACTAAGAAATCAGTAAAATTTAATTTCTCAGGACATATTAAAAAATAAACTCTTTACAATCAACACACTATTTACAAAAAACAAACTAATTACAATATGATTGATTTCAAAATGTTTGTGTTTTTGATAATGAATCTTCATAGCAATTTTATTTTTCCTTACATTAGAGCTCTCCGGTAGACAATATTTTTGGTTTTACCCTCGGGTGCATATATGTATAAGTGTTTAGGCGTTCCCACCCGGGAGCAAGCAACATACAGCTGTCCGTGCGAAAAGCAGGGACTTTCTAAATTTATCCCAACTACCTTTAACGATTGCCCTTGAGCCTTGTTCACCGTTATTGCAAATGCTAGCCGGACTGGATACTGCAGTCGTTGAAAGCTGAAGGGAATATCGTTTGGGATAAGGGGAATTCGTGGAATGAAAACATTTTTCCCCTTTGAATTTCCTGTCAGAATCGTTGCTTCTATGACATTTGGCATAAGATTTTTCACGCAGAGCCTTGTTCCATTACATAATTTTGGGAGATCGATGTTCCGTTACAGTAGTATTACTGATCCAGATTTTAATATCAGCTTGTGCGGCGGCATTCCAGGAGGTTCCAAAGAATTCAGGAACTCCGTGGGATAATACAGAGTCTGCTCTTCATCTAGTACAGTGTCGATGGACTTATATTCTGTTGTAAGGCCAGGAAGTCTATTTTGTATCTCGAGATTTATGAAATTAACATAGTCATTCTTAGGTGCTAAAATGGCACGTTCACAAAGCCATTGATGGTTTAAAAAGTTGTTATCTATATCGGGGAAGACTCTGTCTATTACCTCACGAACGGATGAGAGCATTTCACAAAAATTAGTTGGGAAAGAAATGAGACCAGTGATTGGGTCTGAGGGAAAATAAAAGCTGTTGTGCAAATATATCAATATCTTGCTCTCCTCGCACATGAGCTCGCATGTTAGTAGTAAGGGCCATCTTCTTAACATTACTCCAAAGGTGTGAGGTTTTGAAGGATGCTTCAAGCTCATCGGCCGGTGTCGATCGTGGAATTACGGGTAGTGTTTGACAGAAGTCGCCAGCTAACACCACAACAGCTCCACCCATTATCCGCTCGTTTTCTCTCAGGTCTTTCATCGTTCGATCGAGAGCTTCGAGAGCTTTCTTATGCATCATGGTGCATTCATCCCAAACTAAAACTTTACAAGTTTTTAATAACTTCGACTTTCCCGAGCCTTTGCTTATGTTACATACGGGGAACTCCGACTGAGCAAGATTTAAGGGCAGCTGTAAATAGGAATGTGCAGTTCGACCGCCATCAAGAAGGGTCGATGCTATCCCCGAAGATGCAACGGCAATTGCAATATTTTTATCTGACCGAATTTCTGCTAATAGCAAATTTATTAGAAATGTTTTTCCTGTTCCTCCTGGGGCATCAAGAAAGAAAATTCCTCCTCTCTCACACGAAATCGAATCGTGTATTAAGTTGTACGCCACCTTTTGCTCAGAGGTAAGGAGAGGCTTATTCACATCAACAAATGCTTTTAACTTCTTTAAGTCGTAGCACCTCTCCCGTAAAACATCCCTATCAAGCACATCAAAAGCTGTTCGCGATGGCTCTGGCAAACCTAATTGTATTAAAGTTTTGCCATTGATTGATAAACACTTATTTTCGATAAGCGTGAGGGCTTCATTAAATATTTCGGGGGTGAATTGAAAGTCCAAAGTAGGGTTAGCCCTCCGTTGCTCCCTAAGTATATCTTCACTCAAGTTTTCTTTGTATTTATCCCAAAGAACGCGTGGATTGGATGGTGCGCAGGTCGTTATTATAATAGCAAAGAGACTTCGCAGTTGCGAGGGAAATGAGGTGAGATATGTTTCACATAACGTCTTGTCCCAGTGCATATCATCTACAAGTAATCCACGCTTTTGACATGCCTCTCTATAGGTCTGACACACCTCACCATTGACCGTTCTCAGAGCTGCGAAAGAAGTAGGCCCACGGACAGTGTGAAGTAGTAATCTCAGGTAGTAGCATTCTGAGTTGTTAGGGTGAACTGTATACACTCGACCTAATACCTCACTTGCATATGCGTCGCATTCCGGAGATCTAACACCCTGTTTTCTCTTTAGAAATATCTTCCTCGATTTATTCCAGGTATAATACTTTGGAACCTCTGGATACAATAATTTCCTTGCAAACGAATCTTGTTGACATAGAAGGAAGAAGGCTGTTAGCGTACTGTTTGGTGGTTGCGCAGCACTTTCTCTGGCGTTTTCAGCAGTGAAATAAACTCGCTGTCCATTCTCCAGGTGTACGCTGAGATGTACTACAGGTGGATATCGTTCGTGAATTGAAAATTTGAGTATGCGCCACACTGCTTCGTTACTACTTATATACCTCCCAATCTGGTATTGCTTGATTTCATCAGTATCCCTACCTTCACTCTCTAGCCGAAAAACCGCCATGTCACAACCCTTATTGATGTACTTACAAATATATTTGATGGATTTAACTGAGTTGCAATATTCTACGTTGATGTGGGCTTCAAACATTTTAGAAAGGAGTGGTGTGTATGGCACGACCCATCCGTTATCTATCTTAACCTGTCTGTATCCACCAGCCGTCTTCATAGGGATTGATGTTGAGTATCCTCCTTGACCTGGTTTTCTCCTTCTGTAAAGAGGATACCCATCATTTCCTGTTTTTGTTTCTTGTATGATTTTGCGAGGATATTTTTTCGTACATTTTCCCTCCTTCATACAGGGTGACTTAGGATTTAATGCACCACATGGCCCATGAATCATGTTTTTACAAATGATTTCGGAGAGTATCGGGTCGTCTTCTTGATTTGGTAGTTCCGCCGAAATGATGTCATCAATCTGGGCGGGACGTATCTTCTCCTTGAGCCATACTAATATGTGAGCATGCGGGAGGCCCCTTTTCTGCCACTCAATGGAATACATCCAGCACCGAGTCTCACCGTAAATATGGCACTTGGTTATTACATCCATAAGCTTGGATAATTTTTGCCTAAAAACCCTTGCCGTTAAATCATGACGATCGGACGGAGCTTGACCGATGAAAAGTTCTTCTTTTATTTCATTCCAAGCTGGATTGCAAGTGAACGTAACAAAGAGATCTGGACGCCCGTACGCTCGAACGTATGACATAGCGTCCTGAGCGTATTCGTGCATATGCCTTGGGCTCCCCGTAAATGTAGATGGCAATATAACCAATCGCCCGATGTCAGATATGTTTCCATCATTGGCGACAGCATCCCTTAAATGGATGTAATCCTCACAACGAAGTTTCCGTTGGTTCAAACGGATGTAGAGAAGACGCTCACTCTCCACCTTGGCATACATATCTACAATAAATTGCTGAAATAGCTGTCTGCACTTGAGAATGTGGCTGGTTAATCCAGATCTAACCATTATTCTATAAGCGTAAAATTCCATGGCCGATGTTTTTTTATTTGTCTCGCAACCTGTCCTTGGATCAATGTGCCGTACATTAAAATGGTAACCATCTTCACCTTCCCAAAACATAATTGGGTACTGCAAGGCATCATATGATCGGTGGGTTTCTGGAATGCGTTGCAGAGCGTCACTCCGTCTGCTAATGATTATATCACGGCTCTCGAATGCATCTCCAGCCATGACAATAGCAACCTCGTTGACAGTGGGAGTATTGAAACGTCGTTGATGTTCACCACTCGGTTTCTTGTCAGCATGAATTACAACCTTATAGTTATCTGTAGGCATTCTGTCCAAGGCCGTTTTGAAAACCTTTACCAATTGGTTGTGTTCATGGAAGAATCTCTGCAGGTTTAATACTATGTCCTTCCTAACATTGCTAATTATTTCACAGCGTTCGTTTACCTGCTGTTGCTCGTCACCAAGAAAGTAAATTTGCAAAAATTTTGGCGAGCCGTTCGGAAGAGGAAGAAGTGAACCGACTTTATGATATATTTGACCTTGTATTTTAAAGGTAGGCATAAATCCTGTTTCTTCCACGGTTACGGTCGTGCCGAAAGATGTCCTTTGAAAGCACGAATTGTATCGCCTTATATTTGAAAGAAAATGTTTAGAGTCTGAAGATTTTCCTGACATGTATGAAAGTAGTGGTTCGGGAGGTTTCCTCAAAGGATCTAACTTAACTTTCCCATTGGAACAACACATTCCGCTTGATTCAGATTTGAACTTTTTCGCTTGACAATAATCACATATTGCACACATCTTCCCAATAGTAACTTTAGGATGCAGCCGATAATCGGTGTGTTGGGAATATCGAAATGCTTCCAAATACAAATTACTACGCCTACTTATTTGAACAGTCTGAGCGTGACGAATGCGGTCATTTTCGAGACGATTATCATGCGTCTCCTGTGTTTCTGAAGCCCTAGATCCAGCCTGACTAATTCTTTTATGCGTGAGGCGAGAGGCACGAATCTCGGGTGCTTCTGAAGCCCTGCATTCAGCCTGAAAAATACGTTGTTGTTCCAGGCGAGAGGCACGAATCTCAGGTGTTTCTGAAGCCCTGGACTCAGCCTGACTAATTTTTTTGTGTGTGAGGCGAGAGGCACGAATCTCAGGTATTTCTAAAGCCCTGGACTCAGCCTGACTAATTCTTTTGTGTGTGAGGCGAGAGGCACGAATCTCAGGTATTTCTAAAGCCCTGGATTCAGCCTGACTAATGCGTTGTTGTTCCAGGCGAGAGGCACGAATTTCAGATGTTTCTGAAGCCCTGGATTCAGCCTGACTAATTCTTTTGTGTGTGAGGCGAGAGGCACGAATCTCAGGTATTTCTAAAGCCCTGGATTCAGCCTGACTAATGCGTTGTTGTTCCAGGCAAGAGGCACGAATCTCAGATGTTTCTGAAGCCCTGGATTCAGCCTCACTAATTCTTTTGCGTGTGAGGCGAGAAGCACGAATCTCAGGTATTTCTAAAGCCCTGGATTCAGCCTGACTAATGCGTTGTTGTTCCAGGCGAGAGGCACGAATTTCAGATGTTTCTGAAGCCCTGGATTCAGCCTGACTAATTCTTTTGCGTGTGAGGTGAGAGGCACGAATCTCAGGTGCTTCTGAAGCCCTGGATTCAACCTGACTAATGCGTTGTTTTTCCAGGCGAGACTCACGCTGTGCATGTGTTTCGGCCACTCTTGCCTTTGCCTGTCTCACGCGTTGCTGTTCTAACCGAGACATCCGATGCACAGAAGCCTCAGTTGTTCGTTGTCGCCTCTTCTTTTTGGAAGAAGGATTGATTTGCCCAATAGCTTTTCGTCTTCTCATGGGCATTTTGGCAAAATAAAAGTGTATCTAGATCAGGTATGAAGTGTGGAATTTTTTTCTCTGAAAAATGATGGCGTGCCTGGAGAGTATAGTGTCCGAATGAATCGGAGATACCTATGTGTGTATGTGTGTGTGTATGTGAGTGTCAAAGATATATATCTGCACAAAAAGTATAAAGTAGAGAATCGGCTGTTCAAGTGTATTGCAAAATGTGCAGATTATTGAAACAATCAAAGAATAGGAATATTTAAAACAAAAAGTGTACAATGGCACACAAATATAACCCTAAGCAAGAAACAACAATGGAAATAATACCCTAATGCAACAAAAAAATACAAATCGAAAACTACAACGAACAAAAGAGACAAAACGCATGCATTGCAAAACAAAAGCAATGATCAGCAATGCAGAGCACCAAGAAAAAGTCAATGAAGCAAATTGAATAAGACAACCGAATAAAACAAAACACCAACGGTAAGCTCTACAAACGAAAAATGAAAGATAAATCCAGACGGAGCAAATACAGGAAGATTTCAACTGAAGACTTAAAACCAAGAACAGAAGCAAACAACTGATAGAATGTGTGTAAAATCAAATTCGTAAAACAACCCAAATGAGCTATATTACGTAAGTAGACCAGCGATGAACATCCCACGAAGAGAGTAGGATCTGATCTGACGGAAAAAAGAAATGTGTCAACTAACGAAACGTTAACGAAACAAATCGAATTACAAAGTAATACAATCGGCTCCAACAATGACATCGACATCCGATGATAATTTAATTCAATTAGCGCGCGAAATCAAGAAATCAATCAACTAAGCCTTTATGATGTTGTTGACGTCCGACGCGAAGGTCGTCAAATTAAGGAATCTTACAAAGTAAGAACTGAAAATTTTAACTTAAACAAAGTAAAATGTTGCTTGCATACTGCAAGCAGATCGACAACACTAATTTCATATCGGGATCATATCGGGACGGACCTAATTAGGAAGAAAAAAGGATTGAAAATATTCTTAAAATTCGCTTCTATTTAAGCGTCTGGCATCAAACCTGGGCCTTCCTGGTGAACTTACTATGCAGCACAATAGAAGATCACTATCTCTAAAATTGTGGGAAAATTCAAGCAGAAATATTGGCTGCAACTGCCTCAAACGACGTCCTACTTTTCACGAATGTAAACGGCTCTCAGGATTCGAACCAAGCACGATCACGGATATATAAAATATGTTTCTGAAAGTTATATATGATCTCTATCTACATGCCGAATTTCAAGTTTCTATATTATTGGGAAAGGTTTCAAAATAATTCCTAAAAATCGGATCAACTTCTGATTGCAGAGACACCTGGTGTCGAACCCAGTAAATATTGTAAGCTGTGTATGCACAGTTTGATTTGTAAAGACTTGCTCTTCTATCATGCAAAGTTTGAAGTCGATAGCATGCCAGGAAGTACCTAAATTTTGTTTCCGTTATCTCCGTAAGAAATGCATTGAGAAGTGCAAATGGCCCTCTGGGATCGAACCAAGGACCATCAGGGAACATGTAAAATTTTATTATGAAACATATTCACGATATCTATTAACCTGCTGAGTTTCAAGTATCTATGTTATCGGGAAAGGATTCAAAAAAATATTCAAAATCGCCTCAATGCATTTTAAACGGCCGATTTTTGCCCCAACCTAGCATCGAACCATGGACAATATTCGAAGATGTCTTTCTGATTTACGTTGGAGTTGCACGGCTTCTAGCGATCCCTCGAATTTCAACTCTCTCCTTTTACGGGAAGTGCCTCAAAAAAATTTTCGAAAATCCCCGCCATGTAATCTTACGGGGAAAATCGCGACTTTGGGGCCTTCTGGAATCGAACCCATGACACCGAGGTTCAAAGTCGGCTTTTTCCTGGAGGTTACACGTCATGGCCATAACGTCGTAAAAATTTCAAGTCAATGACGCTTTTGGTTTAGCCTGTGAATTTGTATCCTATCTGGGTATCTGGGTATCTGGGTATCTGGGTATCTGGGTATCTGGGTATATATATGAATGAATCCGGAGAAGCATCTATCTATTATACGAGTAAAATGTAGCTTGCATACTGCAAGCAGATCGACAACACTAATTTCATGTCGGCATCATATCGGGAAGGCCGTCAAAAGAAGGAAAAATGGATTGAAAATATTCTGATTATTCGCTGCAATTTATTCGTCCGGCATCGAACACGGGTCTTCCTAGTGATACTTACTATGCAGCACAATAGAAGATCACCATCTCTAACTATCTGTGAAAATTCAAGCAGAAATATTATCTGCAACCTCCTCAAACGACGTCCTACTTTTCCTTTATATTTCTTATGAGAGAAATGTTAATGTGCTCTGGCATCGAACCCAGGAATAATTCGGTCTTCAGAAAACTGTTTTCTTAAACCAGTTTTAACCATACATTTTCCAGCCAAGCACGAACTTCCTATCATTTCAATAAGTGCATCAAAAAAATAATGAAATACTAACCCTATGTATTTTAAACGGGAGACATATTTACCGCCCAGCATCGAACCCGGGTCTTTCTGGTAAAACTTCCTATGCAACATAATAGAAGATATTAATCTTTAACTTTGTGCGAAAATTCAAGCAGATGTATTGGCTGCAACTGCCTCAATCAAAGTCTTATTTTCCCTTATATTCCTTATGAGACTAATGTTAATGTGCTCTGGCATCGAACCCAGGAATAGTACGGTCTTATGAAAATTTTTTTCTTAAACCAATTCTTACCTTACACTTTCCGGCTAAGCACGAACTTCCTATTATTTCGAGAAGTGCATCAAAAAAAATAATGAAAAACAGCTCCCATGTATTTTAAAGGGCAGATCTTTGCATCGTCCTAGCATCGAACCCAGGATATTTTTTGTAAAAGTCATTGATGTTTTCGAAAGACCAAGACCATAACTATAGGAACCTTGAGTTTTATTTCTCTACCTATCCGGAAAGTATTTTTTAAAAATTCCCGAAAATCACGGCAATGCATTTAAACGGGAAAAATCGGGACTTTGGGGCCCTCTGGAATCGAACCTATGAGACTGAGGATCAAAGTCGTTTTTTTCCTGGGGGTTTCACGTTATGGCCAATACGTCATAAAAATTTCAAGGCAATGACGCTTGTAGTTTAGCCTGTGAATTTGTATCCTATCTATATAGCTATATAGCTATATGGCTATATAGCTATATGGCTATACGAGTAAAATGTAGCTTGCATACTGCAAGCAGATCGACAACACTAATTTTATATCGGCATCATATCGGGTCGGTCCTTAATAGAAAAAAAAGGATTGAAATATTTCTTCAAATTCGCTGAAATTTCATCGTCTGGCAATGAACCCGGGTCTCTCTGGTGAACTTACTATGCAGCACAGTAGAAGATCACCGATTCTAACTATGTGTGAAAATTCAAGCAGAAATATTTGGCTACAACTGCCTCAAAAGACGTTTTAATTTTCACGAATGTAAATGGCTCTCTGGATTCGAACCAAGGACGATCTTGGAAATCTAAAACATGTTTCTAAAAGTTATTTATGATCTCTATCTATATGCCAAATTTCAAGTTTCTATATTGTTGGGAAAGGTTTGAAAATAATTCCTAAAAATCGGATCAATTTCTGAATGCAGAGACACCTGGTGTCGAAGCCAGGAAATACTGTAAGCTGTGAATGCAAAGTTTGATTTGTAAGGACTGGCTTTTCTATCATGCAAAGTTTGATGTCGATAGCATGCCGGGAAGTACCTTAATTTTGTTTCCGTTATCTCCGTAAGAAATGCATTGAGAAGTGCAAATGGCCCTCTGGGATCGAACCAAGGACCATCAGAGAACATCTAAAATTTGATTATGATATATATTCATGATATCTATCGACGTGCCGAGTTTCAAGTATCCATGTTATCGGGAAAGGATCCAAAAAAAATCTTAAAAATCGCCGCAATGCATTTTAAACGGCCGATTTTTGCACCGACCTAGCATCGAACCATGGACAAAATTCGAAGATGTCTTTTTGATTTTCGTTGGATATGCACGGCTTCTAGCGGTCCCTCGAATTTCAATTCTCTCCTTTTCCGGAAAGGGCCTCAAAAAAATTTTGGAAAATCCCCGCCATGTATTCTTATGGGGAAAATCGCGACTTTGGGTCCTTCTGGAATCGAACCCATGGCACCGAGGTTCAAAATCACATTTTTTCTGGCGGTTACACGTTATGGCCAATACGTCGTAAAAATTTCAAGTCAATCACGCTTGTGGTTTAGGCTGTGAATTAGTATCCTATCTATCTATCTATCTATATAGGTATATACATGAATGAATCCGGAGAAGCATCTATATATAATAGATATATATCTATTATACGAGTAAAATGTTGCTTGCATACTGCAAGCAGATCGGCAACACTATTTTCATGTCGGCATCATATCCGGACGACCATCAAAAGAAAAAAAAAGATTGAAATTTTTCTTAAAATTTGCCTAAATTCCATCGTCTGGCATCGAACCCGGGTCTTTACTGTGAACTTACTATGCAGCACAATAGAACATCACCATCTCTAACGATGTGTGAAAATTCAAGCAGAAATATGGGCTACAACTGCCTCAAAAGACGTTCTAATTATCACGAATTTAAATGGCTCTCTGGATTCGAACCAAGGACGATCTTGGATATTTAAAAAATGTTTCTGAAAGTTATTTATGATCTCTATCTATATGCTAAATTTCAAGTTTCTATATTATTGGGAAAGGTTTCAAAATAATTCCTAAAAATCGGATCAACTTCTGATTGCAGAGACACCTGGTGTCGAACCCAGGAGACATTGATAGCAATGAATGCATAGTTTGATTTGCTAAGACTGGTTCTTCTATCATGCTAAGTTTTAAGTCGATAGCATGCCGGGAAGTACCTAAAATTTGTTTCCGTTATCTCCGTAAGAAATACATTGAGGAATATAAATGTCCCTCTGGGATCGAACCAAGGACCATCAGCGAATATGCAAAATTCGATTATGATATATTTTTACGGTATCTAACCTCATGCCGAATTTCAAGTTTCCATGCCATCGGGAAAGGGTCCAAAAAAAATCATAAAAATCGCCACAATGCAATTTAAACGGCCGATTTTTGCCTCGACCTAGCATCGAACCCAGGATTTTTTCCGTAAAACTCATTTATGATTTCGATAGATCATTACCATATATATAGGCTCCTTGAGTTTTATTTCTCTACCTATCCGGAAAGTATTTTTTTTTTAATTCCCGAAAATCACGGCAATGCATTTAAACGGGAAAAATCGGGACTTTGGAGCCCCCTGGCATCGAACCCATGACACTGAGGATCTAAATCGCAATTTTTCTGGTGGCTACACGTTATGGCCAATACGCCGTAAAAATTTCAGCTCAATCACTCTTGTGGTTTAGGCTGTGAGTTTGTATCCTCTCTATATATATATATATATATAGATATATATATGGATACATGAATGAATCCGGAGAAGCATCTATATATAATAGATATATGAATGAATCCGGAGAAGCATCTATATATCTATTATATATAGATGCTTCTCCGGATTCATTCATGTATCCATATATATATATATATACGAGTAAAATGTAGCTTGCATACTGCAAGCAGATCGGCAATACATTTTCATATCGGTATCATATCGGGACGGTCATCAAAAGAAAAAAAAAAAGGATTGAAATTTTTCTTCAAATTTGCTGACATTCCATGTCTGGCATCAAACTCGGGCCTTTACTGTGAACTTACTATGCAACACAATAGAAGACCACCATCTCTAACTATGTGTGAAAATTCAAGCAGAAATATTGGCTACAACTGCCTCATAATACGTTCTAATTTTTACGAAAGTAAATGGTTCTCTGGATTCGAACCAAGGACGATCCTGGAAATCTAAAACGTGTTTCTTAAAGTTATTTATAATCTTTATCTATATGCCGAAATTTAAGTTTCTATATTATTGGGAAAGGTTTCAAAATAATTCCTAAAAATCGGATCAACTTCTGATTGCAGAGACACCTGGTGTCGACCCAGGAAATATTGTAAGTTTTGAATGCACAGTTTGATTTGTAAGTACATGATGTTATTTTATGCAAAGTTTGAAGACGATATCGTTCCGGAAAGTACCTAAAATTTGTTTCCTTTATCTCCATAAGAAATGCATTGAGGAATGTAAATGGCTCTCTGGGATCGAACCAAGGACCATCAGGGAATATGTAAAATTTGATTATGAAATATATTTATGATCTCCAACTTCATGCCGAATTTCAAGTTTCCATGTCATCGGGAAGGGGTCCAAAAAAAATCTTAAAAATCGCCACAATACATTTTAAACGGCCCATTTTTGCCTTGACCTAGCATCGAACTCAGGATATTTTCCGTAAAACTCATTTATGTTTTCGATAGATCATGACCATATATATCGGCTCCTCGAGTTTGAAGTCCCTACCTATCCGGCAAGTATTTTTTAAAAATTCCCGAAAATCAACGCAATGCATTTAAATGGGAAAAATCGGGACTTTGGGGCCCTCTGGAATCGAACCCATGACACTGAGGTTCAAAATCACAATTTTTCTGGTGGTTACACGATAAGGCCAATACGTCGTAAAAATTTCAAGCCGATGACGCTTGTGGTTTAGGCTGTGAATTAGTATCCTATCTATATACCTATCTATCTATTATATATAGATGCTTCTCCGGATTCATTCATGGATATACCTATATAGATAGATAGATAGATAGATAGGATACTAATTCACAGCCTAAACTACAAGCGTCATTGACTTGAAATTTTTACGACGTATTGGCCATAACGTGTAACCGCCAGAAAAAATGCGATTTTGATCCTCAGGGTCATGGGTTTGATTCCAGAGGGCCCCAAAGTCGCGATTTTCTCCATAAGGATACATGGCGGGGATTTTCGAAAATTTTTTTGGTGCATTTCCCGGGAAAGGAGAGATTTGAAATTCAAGGGATCGCTAGATGACGGGCATATCTAAAGGAAACCATAAAGACATCTACGAATATTATCCTTGGTTCGATGCTAGGTCGGGGCAAAAATCGGCCGTTTAAAATGCATTGTGGCGAATTTGAAGATTTTTTTTGGATCCTTTCCCGATAACATGGATACTTGAAACTCGGCACGTCGATAGATATCATAAATATATTTTGTAATCAAATTTTACATGTTCGCTGATGGTCTTTGGTTCGATCCCAGAGGACTATTTGCACTTCTCAATGCATTTCTTACGGAGATAACGGAAACAAATTTTAGGTACTTCCCGGCACGATATCGACTTCAAACTTTGCATATAGAAAGATCAAGTCCATACAAATCAAACATGGCATTCACAGCTAGCAATGTGTCCTGGGTTCGACACCAGGTGTCTCTGCAATCAGAAGTTGATCCGATTTTTAGGAATTATTTTAAAACCTTTACCAATAATATAGAAACATGATATTTGGCATATAGATAGACATCATAAATAAATTTCGGAAACATTTTTTAGATTTCCAAGATCGTCCTTGGTTCGAATCAAGAGAGACATTTAAATCGTGAAAATTAGAACGTCTTTTGATGAAGTTGTAGCCCATATTTCTGCTTGAATTTTCGAGCATAGTTAGAGATGGTGATCTTCTATTGTGCAGTATAGTAAGTTCACAGTAAAGACCCGGGATCGATGCCAGACGATGGAATTTCAGCGAATTTTAAGAAAAATTTCAATCCATTTTTTTCTTTTGATGGCCGTCCCGATATGATGCCGACATGAAAATAGTGTTGTCGATCTGCTTGCAGTATGCAAGCAACATTTTACTCGTATATATATATGAATGAATCCGGAGAAGCATCTATATATAATAGATATATATATATAGAGAGGATACAAACTCACAGCCTAAACCACAAGAGTGATTGAGCTGAAATTTTTACTGCGTATTGGCCATAACGTGTAACCACCAGAAAAATTGCGATTTTGATCCTCAGTGTCATGGGTTCGATTCCAGAGGGCCCCAAAGTCCCGTTTTTTCCCGTTTAAATGCATTGCTTTGATTTTCGGGAATTAAAAAAAAATACTTCCCGTATAGGTAGAGAATTAAAACTCAAGGAGCCTATATATATGAACATGATCTATCGAAAACATAAATTGGTTTAACGGAAAATATCCTGGGTTCGATGCTAGGTCGGGGCAAAAATCGGCCGTTTAAAATGCGTTGTGGTGATTTTTAAGATTTTTTTTGGACCCCTTTCCGAATGCATGGAAACTTGAAATTTGGCATGGGGTTAGTAATCATAAATATATCTCATTATAAAATTTTACATATTCGCTGAGGGTCCTTGGTTCGATCCCAGAGGGCCTTTTGCACTCCACAATGCATTTCTTATGGGGATATCAGAAACACAATTTAGGTACTTCCCGGTGTGATATCGGCTTCAAACTTTGTATGAAATTAGATCAAGTCCTAGCAAGTAATTTTGTGCATTAACAGCTTGCAATACGTCCAGGGTTCGACACCAGGCGTCTCTACAATCAGTCGCTGTTCCGATTTTTAAGAATTATTTTGAACCCCTTCCCAATAATATTATAACTTGAAATTCGGCATATATATAGAACTTATAGATACATTTCGAAAACACATTTTATATTTCCAGGATCGGCCTTGGTTCGAATCCAGAGAGCTATTAACATTCGTGAAAAGTAGGTCTTCGTTTGAGGCAGTTGCAGCCAATATTTCTGCTTGAATTTTCACACCTATTTAGAGAAGATAATCTTCTGATGTGCTGCATAGAAATTTCACCAAAAAGACCCGGGTTCGATGCCAAAAAATTAAATTGAAGCGAATATTAAGAATATTTTCAATCCTTTTTTTCCTTTCCGGGACCGTCCCCATATAATGCCGATATGAAATTAGTGTTGTCATTCTGCTTGCAGTATGCAAGCAACATTTTACTCGTAATAGATATAGATGCTTCTCCGGATTCATTCATATATATACCTATATAGATAGATAGGATACAAATTCACAGCCTAAACTACAAGCGTCATTGATCTGAAATTTTTATGACATATTGGCCATAACGTGAAACCCCCAGGAAAAAAGCGACTTTGATCCTCAGTGTCATAGGTTCGATTCCAGAGGGCCCCAAAGTCCCGATTTTTCCCGTTTGAATGCATTGCCGTGATTTTCGGGAATTAAAAAAAAATACTTTCCGGATAGGTAGAGAAGTAAAACTCAAGGTGCCTATATTTATGGTCTTGGACTTTCGAAAACATCAATGACTTTTACAAAAGTTATCCTGGGTTCGATGCTAGGACGATGCAAAGATCTGCCCTTTAAAATACATGGGAGCCGTTTTTCATTATTTTTTTAGATGCACTTATCGAAATGATAGGATGTTCGTGCTTGGCTGGAAGATGTATGGTACGAATAAGTTTTAGAAAAAAATTTTCATAAGACCGTACTGTTCCTGGGTTCGAAGCCAGAGCACAATAACGTTTCTCTCATAAGGAATATAAAGGAAAAGTAGGACGTCATTTGAGGCAGTTGTAACCAATATTTCTGCTTGAATTTGCATACGCGGTTAGAGATGGTGTTTTTCTGTTGTGCTGCATAGAAAGTATTGCCTGAAAGACCCTGGTTCGATGCCGGGCGGTAAAAATATCACCCATATATAATACTATGGGGTATCTTTTCATAATTTTTTTATGCATTTATCGATATGTAAGGGAGCTCTTGCTTAGATGGAAGATGTATATTAACACTTTGTTTAAGAAAAAAAAATAGATAAGACCATGCTGTTCCTGGGTTCGATGCCAGAGCACATTATAATTTCTCAAATAAGGAGTGTATGTGAATAGTAGGTCGTCGTTTGAGGTAGTTGCACCTAATAGTTTTGCTTGAATTTTCACACATAGTTTGATATGGTAATTTTCTATTTTGCTGCATAGTAAGTACACCAGGAAGACCGGGGTTCGCTGCCAGGTGATTAAATTGCAGCGAATTCTACGAATATTTTGAATTTTTTTTTTCTTTTGATGTCCGTCCCGATATGATGCCGATATGAAATTAGTGTTGTCGATCTGCTTGCAGTATGCAAGCTACATTTTACTCGTAATAGATATATAGATGCTTCTCCGGATTCATTCATGATATACCCAGATACCCAGATACCCAGATAGGATACTAATTCACAGGCTAAACTACTGGCGTCATTGACTCGAAATTTTTACCACGTATTGGCCATAACGTGTAACCGCCAGAAAAATTGCAATTTTGATCCTCAGTGTCATAGGTTCGATTCCAGAGGGGCCCAAAGTCGCGAATTTCTCCATAAGAATACATGGCGGGGATTTTCGAAAATTTTATTGAGGCACTTCCCGGAAATGTATAGGGTTGAAATTCAAGGGATCGCTAGAAGCCGTGCAAATCCAACGTAAATCAGAAAGACATTGCCGAATATGGTCCATGGTTCGATGCTAGGTCGGGGCAAAAATCGGTCGTTTAAAATGCATTGCGGCGATTTTGAAAATTTTTTTTGGGTCCTTTCCCGATAACATGGATACTTGAAACTCTGCACGTCGATAGATATCATAAATATATTTCGTAATCAAATTTTTCATGTTCGCTGATGGTCCTTGGTTCGATCCCAGAGGACCATTTGCACTTCTCAATGCATTCCTTACGGAGATAACGGAAACAAAATTAAGGTACTTCCCGGCAAGCTATCGATTTCAAACTTTGCAAGATACAAGAAAAAGTCTTTACAAATCAAACTTTGCATGCACAGCTTACAATATGTCCTGGGTTCGACACCAGGTGTCTATGCAATCAGAAGTTGATCCGATTTTTAGGAATTATTTGGAAACCTTTCCCAATAATATAGAAATTTGAAATTCTGCATATAGATAGAAATCATAAATAACTTCCAGAAATATCATTTAGATTTCCATGATCGTCCTTGGTTCGAATCCAGAGAGCCATTTACATTCGTGATAATTAGAACGTCTTTTGAGGCAGTTGTAGCCAATATTTCTGCTTGAATTTTCACACATGGTTAGAGATGATGATCTTCTATTGTGCTGCATAGTTAGTTCACCAGTAAGACCCGGGTTCGATGCCAGACGATGAAATTTAAGCGAATTTTAAGAAAAATTTCAATCCTTTTTTTTTTTCTTTTGAGGAGCGTTCCGATATGATGCCGATATGAAATTAGTATTGCCGATCTGCTTGCAGTATGCAAGCTACATTTTACTCGTATATAATAGATACCCAGATACCCAGATACCCAGATACCCAGATAGGATACTAATTCACAGGCTAAACTACCGGCGTCATTGACTCGAAATTTTTACCACGTATTAGCCATAACGTGAAACCCCCAGGAAAAAAGCGACTTTGATCCTCAGTGTCATAGGTTCGATTCCAGAGGGCCCCAAAGTCCCGATTTTTCCCGTTTAAATGCATTGCTTTGATTTTCGGGAATTAAAAAAAAATACTTTCCGGATAGGTAGAGAATCGAAACTCAAGGAGCCTATATATATGGTCATCATCTATCGAAAACATAAATGAGTTTTACGGAAAATATCCTGGGTTCGATGCTAGGTTGGGGCAAAAATCGGCCGTTTAAAAAGCATTGTGGCGATTTTTAAGATTTTTTTTGGACCCCTTCCCGATGGCATGGAAACTTGAAATTTGGCATGGGGTTAGAAATCATAAATATATTTCATAATAAAATTTTTTGTATTCGCTTATGGTCCTTGGTTCGATCCCAGAGGGCCATTTGCACTCCACAATGCATTTCTTATGGGGATAACGGAAACAAATTTTAGGTACTTCCCTGCATGCTATCAACTTAAAACTTAGCATGATGGAAGAACCAGTCTTAACAAATCAAACTATGCATTCATAGCTATCAATGTGTCCTGGGTTCGACACCAGGTGTCTCTGAAATCAGAAGTTGATCCGATATTTAGGAATTATTTTGAAACCATTCCTAATAATATAGAAACTTGAAATTTGGCATATAGATTGAGATCAATAATAACTTTTAGAAACATTTTTTAAATTTCCAAGATCGTCCTTGGTTCGAGTCCCGAGAGCCATTTAAATTCGTGAATATTAGGACGTCTTTTGAGGCAGTTGTAGCCAATATTTCTGCTTGAATTTTCACACATAGTTAGAGATGGTGATCTTCTATTGTGTTTCATAGTAGGTTTTCCAGTTAGACCCGGGTTCGATTCCAGACGATGAATTTTCAGCGAATTTTAAGAAAAAATTAAATCCTTTTTTTTTCTTATGAGGACCGTCCCGATGTGATGCCGATATGAAATTAGTATTGCCGATCTGCTTGCAGTATGCAAGCTACATTTTACTCGTATATATATATGGATACATGAATGAATCCGGAGAAGCATCTATATATAATAGATAGATAGATAGATAGGATACTAATTCACAGCCTAAACCACCAGCGTGATTGACTTGAAATTTTTACGACGTATTGGCCATAACGTGTAACCGCCAGAAAAATTGCGAATTTGATCCTCAGGGTCATGGGTTCGATTCCAGAGGGCCCCAAAGTCGCGATTTTCTCCATAAGAATACATGGCGGGGATTTTCGAAAATTTTTTTGAGGTACTTCCCGGGGAGAGAAAGAGTTGAAACTCGAGGGATTGCTAGAAGCCGTGCGTATCCAACGAAAATCAGAAAAACATCTTAGAATGTAGTCCATGGTTCGATGCTTGGTCGGGGCAAAAATCGGCCGTTTAAAATGCATTACGGCGATTTTGAAGATTTTTTTTGGATCCTTTCCCGATAACATGGATATTCGAAACTCGGCACGTATATAGATATCATGAATATACTTCATAATCAAATTTTACATGTTCGCTGATGGTCCTTGGTTCGATCCCAGAGGGCCATTTGCACTTCTCAATGCATTTCTTACGGAGACAACGGAAACAAAATTTAGGTACTTTCCGACATGCTATCAACTTCAAACTTTGCTTGATACAAGAGTAAGTCTTTACAAATCAAACTCTGCATTCACAGCTTGCAATACGTCCTGGGTTCGACACCAGGTGTCTCTGAAATCAGAATTTGATCCGATTTTTAGGAATTATTTTGAAACCTTTCCCACTAAAATAGAAACTTGAAATTCGGCATATAGATAGAGATCATAAATATCTATCAGAAACATATTTTAGAATTCCACGATCGTCCTTGGTTCGAGTCCCGAGAGGCATTAACATTCGTGAAAATTAGAACGTTTTTTGAGGCAGTTATAGCCAATATTTCTGCTTGAATTTTCACACATAGTTAGAGATGGTGATCTTCTATTGTGTTTCATACTAGGTTTACCAGTAAGACCCGGGTTCGATGCCAGACGATGAAATTTCAGCGAATTTTAAGAAAAAATTAAATCCTTTTTTTTTCTTTTAAAGACCGTCCCGATATGATGCCGATATGAAATTAGTATTGCCGATCTGCTTGCAGTATGCAAGCTACATTTTACTCGTATATATATATATATATGGATACATGAATGAATCCGGAGAAGCATCTATATATAATAGATATTCATATATATATACAAGTAAAATGTAGCTTGCATACTGCAAGCAGATCGACAACACTAATTTCATGTCGGCATCATATCGGGAAGGCTGGCAAAAGAAAAAAAAATGGATTGAAAATATTCTGATTATTCGCTGCAATTTATTCGTCCGGCATCGAACCCGGGTCTTCCTGGTGATACTTACTATGCAGCACAATAGAAGATCACCATCACTAACTATGTGTGAAAATTCATGCAGAAATATTATCTGCAACTGCCTCAAACGACGTCCTACTTTTCCCTTATATTTCTTATGAGAGAAATTTTAATGTGCTCTGGCATCGAACCCAGGAATAGTCTTCTGAAAACTGTTTTCTTAAACCAGTTATAACCATACATCTTCCAGCCAAGCCTGAACTTCCTATCATTTCGATAAGTGCATCAAAAAAATAATGAAATACTAACCCTATGTATTTTAAACGGGAGACATATTTACCGCCCGGCATCGAACCCGGGTCTTTCTGGTAAAACTTCCTATGCAACATAATAGAAGATATTAATCTTTAACTATGTGCGAAAATTCAAGCAGATATATTGGCTGCAACTGCCTCAATCGAAGTCTTACTTTTCCCTTATATTCCTTATGAGAGATATGTTAATGTGCTCTGGCATCGAACCCAGGAATAGTACGGTCTTATGAAAATTTTTTTTTCAAACCAATTCTTACCTTACACTTTCCGGCTAAGCACAAACTTCCTATTATTTCGAGAAGTGCATCAAAAAAAATAATGAAAAACAGCTCCCATGTATTTTAAAGGGCAGATCTTTGTATCGTCCTAGCATCGAACCAAGGATATTTTTCGTGAAAGACATTGATGTTTTCGAAAGTCCAAGACCATAAATATAGGCACCTTGAGTTTTATTTCTCTACCTATCCGGAAAGTATTTTTTTTTTAATTCCCGAAAATCACGGCAATGCATTTAAACGGGAAAAATCGGGACTTTGGGGCCCTCTGGAATCGAACCTATGACACTTAGGATCAAAGTCGCTTTTTTCCTGGGGGTTTCACATTATGGCCACTACGTCATAAAAATTTCAAAGCAATGACCCTTGTAGTTTAGCCTGTGAATTTGTATCCTATCTATATAGCTATATAGCTATATATATGAATGAATCCGGAGAAGCATCTATATATAATAATTACGAGTAAAATGTTGCTTGCATACTGCAAGCAGATCGGCAACACTATTTTCATGTCGGCATCATATCCGGACGGCCATCAAAAGAAAAAAAAAGATTGAAATTTTTCTTAAAATTTGCCTAAATTCCATCGTCTGGCATCGAACCCAGGTCTTTACTGTGAACTTACTATGCAGCACAATAGAACATCACCGTCTCTAACGATGTGTGAATATTCAAGCAGAAATATTGGCTCCAAATGCCTCAAACGACGTCCTACTTTTCAATAATGTATATGGCTCTCTGGATTCGAACAAGGTACGATCTAGGAAATCTAAAATATTTTCTTGAAATGTATCTATGTTATCTATCTATATACCTAATTTCATGTTTTAATATTATTGGGAAGGGGTTCAAAAAAAATCCTAAAAATCGGATAATTTACTGATTGTAGAGACGCCTGGTGTCGAACCCAGGAAATATTGTTAGCTGGGAATGCACATTATGACTTATAAGTACTTAATCTTATATTATGCAAAGTTTGAAGTCGATATCATGCCTCGAAGTACCTAAAACCTTTTTCCGTTATCTCCATAAGGAATGCATTGAGGAATGTAAATGGCTCTCTGGGATCGAACCAAGGACCATCAGCGAATATTAAAAATTTGATTATGATATATATTTATGATATCTAAACCCATGCCGAATTTCAAGTTTCCATGTCATCGGGAAGAGGTCCAAAAAAATCTTAAAAATCGCCACAATGTATTTTAAACGGCCGATTTTTGCATTGAGCTAGCATCGAACCCAGGATATTTTCCGTAAAACTCATTTATGTTTTCGATAGATCATGACCATATATATCGGCTCCTCGAGTTTGATGTCCCTACCTATCCGGGAAGTATTTTTTAAAAATTCCCGAAAATCAACGCAATGCATTTAAATGGGAAAAATCGGGACTTTGGGGCCCTCTGGAATCGAACCCATGACACTGAGATTCTAAATTACATTTTTTCTAGTGGTTACACGATATGGCCAATACGTCGTAAAAATTTCAAGCCGATGACACTTGTGGTTTAGGCTGTGAATTAGTATCCTATCTATATACCTATCTATATATATATACGAGTAAAATGTAGCTTGCATACTGCAAGCAGATCGACAACACTAATTTCATATCGGCATCATATCGGGACGGACATCAAAAGAAAAAAAAAATTCAAAATATTCGTAGAATTCGCTGCAATTTAATCACCTGGCAGCGAACCCCGGTCTTCCTGGTGTACTTACTATGCAGCAAAATAGAAAATTACCATATCAAACTATGTGTGAAAATTCAAGCAAAACTATTAGGTGCAACTACCTCAAACGACGACCTACTATTCACATACACTCCTTATTTGAGAAATTATAATGTGCTCTGGCATCGAACCCAGGAACAGCATGGTCTTATCTATTTTTTTTTCTTAAACAAAGTGTTAATATACATCTTCCATCTAAGCAAGAGCTCCCTTACATATCGATAAATGCATAAAAAAATTATGAAAAGATACCCCATAGTATTATATATGGGTGATATTTTTACCGCCCGGCATCGAACCAGGGTCTTTCAGGCAATACTTTCTATGCAGCACAACAGAAAAACACCATCTCTAACCGCGTATGCAAATTCAAGCAGAAATATTGGTTACAACTGCCTCAAATGACGTCCTACTTTTCCTTTATATTCCTTATGAGAGAAACGTTATTGTGCTCTGGCTTCGAACCCAGGAACAGTACGGTCTTATGAAAATTTTTTTCTAAAACTTATTCGTACCATACATCTTCCAGCCAAGCACGAACATCCTATCATTTCGATAAGTGCATCTAAAAAAATAATGAAAAACGGCTCCGATGTATTTTAAAGGGCAGATCTTTGCATCGTCCTAGCATCGAACCCAGGATAACTTTTGTAAAAGTCATTGATGTTTTCGAAAGTCCAAGACCATAAATATAGGCATCTTGAGTTTTACTTCTCTACCTATCCGGAAAGTATTTTTTTTTAATTCCCGAAAATCACGGCAATGCATTCAAACGGGAAAAATCGGGACTTTGGGGCCCTCTGGAATCGAACCTATGACACTGAGGATCAAAGTCTCTTTTTTCCTGGGGGTTTCACGTTATGGCCAATATGTCATAAAAATTTCAGATCAATGACGCTTGTAGTTTAGGCTGTGAATTTGTATCCTATCTATCTATATAGGTATATATATGAATGAATCCGGAGAAGCATCTATATATAATAGATGAATGAATCCGGAGAAGCATCTATATATAATAGATATATATAGAGAGGATACTAAGACACAGGCTAAACCACTAGCGTCAATGGCTTGAAATTTTTACGACATATTGGCCATAACGTATAACCTCCAGAAAAATTGTGATTTTGAACCTCAGTGTCATGGGTTCGATTCCAGAGGGCCCCAAAGTCTCGATTTTTCCCGTTTAAATGCATTGCTTTGATTTTCGGGAATTAAAAAAAAATACTTTCCGGACAGGTAGAGAATTAAAACTCAAGGAGCCTATATATATGAACATGATCTATCGAAAACATAAATGAGTTTTACGAAAATTATCCTGGGCTCGATGCTAGGTCGGGGCGAAAATCGGCCGTTTAAAACGCATTGTGGCGATTTTAAAGATTTTTTTTGGACCTCTTTCCGAATGCATGGAAACTTGAAATTTGGCATGGGGTTAGAAATCATAAAAATATTTCATAATCAATTTTTTGTATTCGCTTATGGTCCTTGGTTCGATCCCAGTGGGCCATTTGCACTCCACAATGCATTTCTTATGGGGATAACGGAAACACATTTTAGGTACTTCCCGGCATGATATCCACTTCAAACTTTCTATGAAATAGGCTCAAGTCCTAGCAAGTCATTTTTTGCATTTATAGCTTCCAATACGTCCAGGGTTCGACACCAGGCGTCGCTACAATCAGTCACTGATCCAATTTTTAAGAATTATTTTGAACTCCTTCCCAATAATATTAAAACTAGAAATTCGGCATATATATAGAACATATAGATACATTTCGAAAACATATTTTATATTTCCTAGATCGTCCTTGGTTCGAATCCAGAGAGCTTTTAACATTCGTGAAAAGTAGGTCTTCGTTTGAGGCAGTTGCAGCCAATATTTCTGCTTGAATTTTCACACGTATTTAGAGATGATGATCGTCTGTTGTGCTGCATAGTAATTTCACCAAAAAGACCCGGGTTCGATGCCAGACGATTAAATTGAAGCGAATTTTAAGTATATTTTCAATCCATTTTTTCCTTTATGGGACCGTCCCGATATAATGCCGTTATGAAATTAGTGTTGTCGATCTGCTTGCAGTATGCAAGCTACATTTTACTCGTATGATATATGAATGAATCCGGAGAAGCATCTATATATAATAGATATATAGATGCTTCTCCGGATTCATTCATATATACGAGTAAAATGTAGCTTGCATACTGCAAGCAGATCGAAAACACTAATTTCATGTCCGCATCATATCGGGAAGGCCCTCAAAGAAAAAAAAAGGGATTAAAAATATTCTTAAATTCGCTGCAAATTAATCGTCTGGCATCGAACCAAGGCCCTCCTGGTGAACCTACTATGCAGCACAATAGAAAATCACCATCTATTACTATGTGTGAAAATTCAAGCAGAAATATTGGCTCCAACTGCCTCAAACGACGTCCTTCTTTTCGTTAATGTAAATGGCTCTCTGGATTCGAACCAAGGACGATCTAGGAAATCTAAAACATGTTTTTAAAATGTTTCTATGTTTTCTATCTATATGCCTAATTACATGTTTTAATATCATTGGGAAGGGGTTTAAATTAATTCTTAAATATCGGATATTTTACTGATTGTAGAGACGCCTGGTGTCGAACCCAGGACATATTGGTAGCTGTGAATGAGCAGTATAATTTATTAGGACTTCATCTTATTTCATAAAAAGTTTGAAGTCAATATCATGCCGGGAAGTACCTAAAACTTTTTTCTTTTATCTCCATAAGAAATGCATTGAGGAATGTAAATGGCTCTCTGGGATCGAAGCAAGTACCATCAGCGAATATGTAAAATTTGATTATTAAATATATTTATGATATCTAAACCAATGCCGAATTTCAAGTTTCCATGCCATCGGGAAAGGGTCCAAAAAAAATCTTGAAAATCGCCACAATGCATTTTAAACGGCCGACTTTTGTCTCGACCTAGCATCGAACCCGGGATATATTCAGTGAAACTAATTTATGTTTTTGATAGATCATGACCATATATATCGGCTTCTTGAGTTTTAAGTCCCTACCTATCCGGCAAGTATTTTTTTAAAATTCTCGAAAATCAAAGCAATGCATTTAAACGGGAAAAATCGGGACTTATATCTGGGTATATATATGAATGAATCCGGAGAAGCATCTATATATAATAGATATAGATAGGTATATAGATAGGTATATAGATAGATAGGATACAAATTCACAGCCTAAACCACAAGCGTGATTGAGTTCAAATTTTTACTGCGTAATGGCCATAACAATTAACCGCCAGAAAAATTGTGATTTTCATCCTCAGTGTCATGGGTTCAATTCCAGAGGGCCCCAAAGTCCCGATCAGGAAGTGCCTCAAAAAAATTTTCGAAAATCCCTGCCATGTATCCTTATGGAGAAAATTGCGACTTTGGGGCCTTCTGGAATCGAACCCATGACACCGAGGAACAAAGTCGGCTTTTTCCTGGAGGTTACACGTCATGGCCATAACGTCGTAAAAATTTCAAGACGGTGGCACTTGTGGAACATGGTTAGAATTTTGATCCCCTATGAATGAATGAATGAATGAATGAGTGAGTGTGTATATAGGTAGATCCGGAGAAGCGTCTATATATAATAGATATAGGGGATCAAAATTCTAACCATGTTCCACAAGTGGCACCGACTTGAAATTTTTACGACGTTATGGCCATGACGTGTAACCTCCAGGAAAAAGCCGACATTAAACCTCGGTGTCATGGGTTCGATTCTAGAAGCCCCAAAGTCCCGATTTTCTCCATAAGGATACATGGTGGCGATTTTCAAAATTTTTTTAATAATACTTCCCGGACAGGTAGAGAATCGAAATTCAAGGAGCCTACAGATATAGTCAAGAACTATTAAAAACATTAATGACTACTAATGAGAACCTCCTTGGTTCGATGCTAGGACGATGCAAAAATCCCGCATTTAAAATGCATGGGGATAGTTTTTCATTAATTTTTTTGATGCACTTACCGGAATGTAAGGAACTTTTCGCTCAGCTAGAAGATATATATTAAGAATTGGTTTAAGAAAAATAACTTCTTAAGCCCGTACTATTCCTGGGTTCGATGCCAGAGCACATTAACATTTCTCTCATAAGGAATATAAGGGAAAAGTAAGTCGTCGTTTGAGGCAGTTGCAGCCAAGATTTCTGCTCGAATTTTCACACATTGTTAGAGATAGTGATCTTCTATTATGTTGCATAGGAAGTATTACCAGAAAGATCCGGGTTCGATGCCGGGCGACAAATATGTCTCCCATTTAAAATACATTGGTTTAGTATTTCATCATCTTTTTGATGCCTTTATCGAAATGATAGGAAGTTCGTACTCGGCTGGAAGATGTATGAAAAGAATTGGTTTTAGAAAAAAATTTAGATAACACCGTACTATTCCTGGGTTCGATGCCAGAGCACATTAGCATTTCTCTCGTAAGGAATATAAGGGAAACGTAGGACGTCGTTTGAGGCAGTTGCAGTTAATATTTCTACTTGAATTTTCACACATAGTTACAGATGGTGATCTTCTATGGTGCTGCTTAGTAAGTATGACCGGGAAGACCTGGGTTCGATGCGAGACGAATATATTGCAGCGGAAATTAAGAATATTTTCCATCCATTTTTTTTTTCTTTTGAGGACTCACTCTATGATATGCCGACAAAAACTATTGTTATCGATGTGCTTGCAGTATGCAAGCAACATTTTCCTCGTATAGTAATAGATACACTCATTCATTCATTAGGGATCAAAAGTCTAACCATGTTCCACAAATGCCACAGACTTGAAATTTTTACGACGTATTGGCCATGACGTGAAACCTCTAGAAAAAATCCGACTTTGTATCTCAGTGTCATAGGTTCGATTCCAGAAGGCTCCAAAGTCCCGATTTTCTCCATAAGGATACATGGTGAGGATTTTCGATAATTTTTTTGAGGCACTTCCCGGACGAGTAGAGAGTTGAAATTCCAGGGATCGCTAGATGCCGTAGATATCCAACGAAAACCAAAAAGACATTTTCGAATATTGTCCGTGCTTCGATTCTAGGTTGGGGCAAAAATCGGCCGTTTAAAATGCATTGCGGCGATTTTTAAGATTTTTTTTGGACCATTTGCCGATGGTATGGAAACTTGAAATTCGGCGTGGGATTAGATATCAAAATATATTTTATAATCCAATTTCTTATATTCGCTGATGGTCCTCGGTTCGATCCCAGAGGGCCATTTACATTCTTCATTGCATTTCTTATGGAGATAACGGAAACAAATTTTAGGTACTTCCCTGCATGATATCGACTTCAAACTTTCTATGAAACAACATGAAGTTCTAATAAAACATACTGTGCATTTACAGCTACCAATATTTCCTGGGTTCGACACCAGGCGTCTCTACAATCAGTAAATTATCTGATTTTTAAGAATTAATTTAAACCCCTTCCCAATAATATTAAAACATGAAATTAGGCATATAGATAGAGAACAATGATTCATTTGAAAAACATGTTTTATATTTCCTAGATCGTCCTTGGTTCGAATCCAGAGAGCCATTTACATTGTTGAAAAATAGAACGTCATTTGAGGCTGTTGGAGCCAATATTTCTGCTTGAATTTTCACACATAGTAAGAGATGGTGATATTCTGTGGTGCTGCATAGTAGATTCACCAGGAAGGCCTAGGTTCGATGCCAAACGATTAAATTGCAGCGAATTTTAAGAATATTTTCAATCCCTTTTTTTTATTTGAGGTCCTTCCCGATATGATGCCGACATGAAATTAGTGTTGTCAATCTGCTTGCAGTATGCAAGCTACATTTTACTCGTATACCTATATAGATAGATAGATAGGATACTAATTCACAGCCTAAACCACAAGCGTGATTGACTTGAAATTTTTACGGCGTATTGGCCATACCGTGTAACCGCAAGAAAAATTGCGATTTTGATCCTCAGTGTCATGGGATCGATTCCAGAGGGACCCAAAGTCGCGATTTTCTCCATAAGAATACATGGCGGGGGTTTTCGAAAATTTTTTTGGAGCACTTTCCGGAAAAGTAGAGAGTTGAAATTCAAGGGATCGCTAGAAGCCGTGCTTATCTAACGAAAATCAGAAAGACATTGCCAAATATGGTCCATGGTTCGATGCTAGGTCGTGGCAAAAATCGGCCGTTTAATGCATAATGCATTGCGGCGATTTTGAAGATTTTTTTTGGATCCTTTCCCGATAACATGCATACTTGAAACTAAAAAAGGATTTAATTTTTTCATAAAATTCGCTGAAATTTCATCGTCTGGCATCGAACCTGGGTCTTACTGGTAAACCTACTATGAAGCACAATAGAAGATCATAATCTCTAACTATTTTTAAAATTCAAGCAGAAATATGGGCTACAACTGCCTCAAAAGACGTTCTAATTTTAACGAATTTAAATGGCTCTCTGGATTCGAACCATGGACGATTTTAGAAATATAAAAAATGTTTCTGAAAGGTATTTATGATCTCTATCTATATGCCGAATTTGAAGTTTCTATATTATTGGAAAAGGTTTCAAAATAATTCCTAAAAATCGGATTAACTTCAGATTGCAGAGACACCTGGTGTCGAACCCATGACACATTGATAGCTTCGAATGCACTGTTTGATGAAAACTATTCATTGTATGAACACCAAATTTCATAAATAGTATTTTGGTTAATGTCGTTAGAGTTGATTAGTTTTTGGAGTAAATCGGTTAACTGGAAGTCGAGCTTCATTCTTCAAAGCTCATTTCCGGTTTTCAAAATATCTCCATAAATATGATAATTAGGTATAAACTATTATATATAAACGTTTTAGAAAATGTAATTTACTATAACTTTTATTTGAAACATATTTTTGTATCACTGATTTTTTAGGAGTTATTTATGAAATACTGATAAACTGGAAGTTGCTGTTTATGTACTTAGTGGGCGCTCTGGGCTCTATAGGCGAAAGGCCAATTTCATCTTTTTTCGTCGATCATGTCCCAAAAAACATTATTTATAATGTTTGTGACGTCAAAGGTAATAATATATAAATTAATCACTCATTTCCCAAGTTGAGATGGAATATAGAGTTCGAAATTACTGTCGTAGATAAATATTTACATCTTATATATGGAGAAAGTCATGTGCTGGCCACATCAGATTTTTTTAATGTTTCTTTCGATATATGTTATAGTTGAATATCAAGAAAATCTAACTTTCATCATTATGAACAGCGAATATCTGCATGGGAAATGAATCAATCGTGCTGTGATATGCTGCTGATATGCTGTGATAACATAAGTTTATGTAGTGGATGGAATACCATATATCAACGAAGATAATAAGAAAAGTCATATAAGTAGTGAGATTATTTGAGAATTAAATTGAAAAGTCTACACTGAATATATATAAGGGGGATAAGAAAGCAATTTCGATGAAAAATACTCATTAATTACTGATGAAGTAAGTATTATACCGGATCAAGTCTACCTACGCCTGAGTAAAAGTATACTTATAAGTACAACTGAAATTTACATAATCTTAAAATATTACTATCAGAATATTAATTTAAATTAATAGTTTTAACGACAATCTTTAGAAATAATATAACTACAAACAATACTATATACAAATCAGAAAATTCATGTAAGTAGTGAGATTCGAGGATGAAACACCTAGCGTCAGAACGCCATAACTAACGGTTCGAAATGGCTCCACGGACGCCATTCCTGTACCTCCTTCACTTCAACGTACTTATCTCGGTAAATATAGAACTTAGACATTACTTAAATGTATGTAATAATTGCGCAATGTTCAACAATTGTTCCATAAAAATTTCATCGAAAAAGGGTAATTTTTAGGGGAGATATAGGAATACAAAGTTCCGGTCCTCTTCCGAAATTTTACCCGACATCATAATAAGCATTTTCCGAAGCCTTTTAAACTTGAACTTGAATTGAAATTCACACAATCCTAAAATATTGCTATCAGAATATTAATGTAAATTAATAGTTTTGACGAGAATATTTAGAAATAATATAACTGCAAACAGTACGAATCATTGGCATCAAGACCACTACAGTTTAGTGATATTTCACTTCACGAAACTTGACCTAGTGTATTTATCATATACCTAATTCAGACTTAAAAGTCCATCACCATGCCCTTTTTCCATTTCCTCCTTTATGGCGTTGTATTATGCCCTTAGTTTCTCTCAAAATCTACAAATAAGCTGACTCGCGTGCCTCCTCACAGTGTGGGGCTTTTGTAGGTGTAATTTCCTTTGGGAGGGGAAGCTATATTTGATGTATGCTTAACTTTCATATACATTGTGATACATTGTCAGCGAAAAGCTCATACGGGCAACCAAACCCATTGCTGCAAGCCTTCCTCGAAGGACCATATTATCATTGAATATCAAGAAAGTGTAACTTTAATCTAAATAATCGAGACATATCTACAATGGAAATACAATGTTATCCTTGAACGATGTTAAGATATGGTTGTTTTACGTATATGGTGGATTACTTTTCGTGTGTGAGTTTCTGTCCATTTTATTATATGCCTATTATGTTTCTTCTTTTTTATTTTAATTATATATAATTTGAATGATCTGGTTTTTTCGCGGCGAATACAATGAAGGAAGTCTTCTCGGGATACAAGCCGGGTCGTCCGATGGATTGCCTCCAACGTTTTTTTTATATATAAGTCCGAATTCGTCCAGTTTATTCAATTATTAATATAATTTTCGAAGTTAAATATATTTTGATACGTTACAGAGGTCAAAAGATTGTCATAATCACGAGATATAAAGCATTTCAAAAGAAAACACGAACCTGTAAAATTTTTTATAATCTTAAATAATAATAATAATAATTTTTATTTATCCAACGACATACATATGCATGTTTAAGGCATGTCAAAATATACAATCAATCAGATCAACACAACACAGTCAACCTTTACATTATAATCACATTATAACATACATTAGAGTAATGATACAGCAAAAAAATTGTTCTTAACCGTTTTTGGTAGGTTGAGGTTGCATCAAAGTCATACTCGATCGACAATCGACCTAAACTGCCAACCATCAACGAAGGGCAGTCTTCCACGGTTAGTTGCTTTGAGTTGTTAAATTTAAGTTAAATTTAAATTCGAGTCATTATTTTGAGTCTTTGAGTCATTGTTATCTGTATTGTTATTTGAGCCTTTAAGTCATTGTTAAATTACTCAAATTAAAATTTACTTAAATTAAAATTAAAATTTATTTAAATTTAAGTTTAATTTGTTAAGTTTCCTTTCTGTTTTGAGTCTTTGAGTCATTTTTATCTATATTGTTATTTGAGTCTTTCATTCATTGTTAAAGTTAAGTTAAATTCAAATTTAAGTTAAATTTAAGTTTAATTTGTTAATTTTCCTTTCTGACCCATTATATTAATTTCCATATTTTACTAGTTTTTTACTACATAGCTTGTTGTTTATAGACACACACTGATATCTGCCTCTCAATTAACTTTCTAAGGCCCAGTATTATAATGTCTAGTTATCTATAGGATAACTTTAACCTCCAGGTTAACTCAAAGATTGAGTATTATAATCGATGGTTAAGCCTTATCTGGTAGTTAAAGTGTTTGTTATCTTATCAAACAGATTGGGTTGTGATCAAGTCCTTAACTGATTGATAGCGCAACGCATCATGGGAGTAAACCTGTGTAAACACTCAAGATGGCAGACAAGCTTTTGTTCTAACTTATCACCTCAGTTGGTTTTCTGATGAAAATTAAGTTTCTACTCCACAGTTTCAGGAAAATATTTGTTATGATATTTTAATTAAGTTGGTACGACTCCTATTATACGCATATGTAATATTTTAAGGTCGTTTTTTCTTTCACATTCATTACGCAAAGATATATGTTGGTTCCGGTGAAGTGTACAATAAGTTATTACATATTTAACAAATATTACAAGTAATTTGAGGATAATTTTAGCATTTAAGATAATATTCCATGATTTAACAAGCTCTCCAAATTCTGATGTGGAAACTTCTGTTACTGGTCAGAAAAAGCAAATGTCTTGCAACTTTTAATAACATTGAAAATTGAATGGAATTCGTGTGAAAGTAAAATAAGGAACTGAGGAAAAGAATAAATAATTATCTAAACTAATAGTAGGCATGTCCGTTAACGTGTATGGTCTCAAGTCTTGCTTCCAAGGCTTTGTAGAAGGTATTTTCCGCGAAGGTGCATAATGTTGGACGTACTCCTTGATGCAAGTTACTTTTTATAATTACTTGTAGATGAATAGAACTGAAAATGGGGAAATAAATCCAACGAAATAACTTATTAGAAAGATTTAGAGCAGAGTGATATAAAACAAAAGCCACGACCAAACTATTTTGAACAATTCTTCCCTGAAGAATAAGTTGGAAAATAAATACTTTGGAAACGCGGTATTGCTGGGAGATTTGGACTATAAGCAGGAAAATTATCTGATGACACGAATTAGGAAGCCCTCTGATCAATATCAGCAACTCTAAAATGAAAGTAGCATAAAGACTAGAAATATAGTAGAAAGAATGTTTGGGGTATGGAAGCGACACTTTCCCATCCTGTAAAATAGTGTTAATATTTGTTTGGATACAGTAATGGAAGTTGTAGTAGCATATGCAGTGCTGCACAATGTGGCAATTATTGCAAAAAAAAAGGAACAACCTCATGATATAAAGAACCAGCGGATATTTCTGTGACTTGATATAGCAAAACTTGTATCATTACACAGACAGAATTCAAGCATTGCAAAATGTTGTGTCGTTATAAATTCTAAGGCTAGTGTAATTATCAGTTGTGTAACAGCTTAGCATAATTCTTAGTTTTGCTTAATTTACATTTAAGTTTTTTTCAGTTCATTTTATTTCACTTCTTTAATTGAAGTGGAATATCACTAAGATTTAATGCTAGCCTGTATTTTTAAACGAAAAGTTAATTGGTTAACTTTTCATACTATTTTATGCATTGGTACAATGTAGATCCCTACACATAACTTTAGAATCGCTATCCACTACGCTCTGTAAGCTCTTTCCATTCACACTAATTAAAGCCATGTACTTTTTGTAAACCGGGTTACGTCTAGTCCTACCCATCTGTGCGTCGAATTTACCACTGATCTTTATGCATGCTGCCTTCTGTATTTATTAGTTCTCTCATGTAGAACTTCATTTAGATAGCAGACATGACAAAACCATGTAACTTACCTACCACTTCCATCTAGTTAAGTCACTAACTTTAGTCTCAACTTCATTTATTTCCTCCTAAATTAAATTTAATAATATGGTCTGCCCTTCCTCTGTAAAGTTTCTGCTTATTTCGGCATCCATTTTTTATTCCTTGGAAATATATAAGGTATTGTATACAAAAATATGAGTATTTGTATTACGATTCGTTTTTGTTCGAACAAAACTCGCAGCAACGGGTATGAAAATTATTCTCGTGCAATGCAACTCTTAGTTAATGTGATAAATAACTAACCATGAGTCGAAAAAGTTTTATAATACCGGCCATCCCGCTAACCGGTAGTTAAGCTTAACCTTCAGGTTTACTATTTAGCAGATTTAACTTTACATCATAATACTGGGCCTAAGAGTCTCAAAGGAGTAGTCCTTATGCCATAGGAGTATAATTTTGAAAGAAGTTTTTTATGAGAAACACTGTCGAATGCCTTACACAAGTCACTGAAGGAAACTAGAGTTGAACTAGTTTCATTGCTTTCAAAGGAACAATGTATATCACTGATCATTGACATGACACATTCTATGCCACCTCTGCCTTTCAGGAAACCAAATTGTGTGGGACTTATTAGATTGTTCTTTCCAAAGTAATTACATATTCTTGAAAATATTGCTTTCTCTATTATTTTAGAAAATACAGGAATTCTTGATTTGGGCATGTAGCTTGAAGGGTCATTTTTCTCACCTTTTTTGTGTATTGGGATAACTTTTGTGATTTTTAATTGTTCTGGATAATTACCAGATTAAAATATCTGATTAATAACTTTGGTTAGACGATATGCTATAGCATGTGCTATGCCTTTTAACAGCTTTGAATTCATGCCATATATATCACAGCAGTTACTGGTTTTTAACGAGGCAATTATATTGATTATTTCTTTTTCAGTTACAGGTGCTAAGTAAAATGACTTTGAGTTGGATTAATTAAACTATTAGATATATTATACTATAATACATTGTGCTGTTTTATGTTAGAGCCTTCAATTAACTTTTCAATTACATTGGTGAAGTAATCATTAAAGACATCAGGTGACATATTTGTTAAGCAGCTTTCAGACTTTAGTTGAATCTCAGCCTTGATTACTTTCCATAAAGCTTTTGATTTATTATTAGATGTGGCAATGTATTTATTGTTTGCTTCTACTTCTGCTTTCCTAATCCTGTAGCCTTTTAAGGTCTCTACTGATAACCATTAGTTTTACTTTGATTTCCTAAAGTTATACTAGTTTAACTTATCAAAAGATTGTATGGGTCAACGTGCTCCAGCCTCTGGGCCAACCTACCCCGATGTAGGGGCTGATTGGCCCACTCGACATACATCCAGTGATTATTATATTTTTTAATTTTAAACTCATATTTTCAAGTTTAATAATTGCCATCCAGATTCAGTAAGGATGCATCTAAAATTTAGCAATAATTTCATAAGTTTAAATATGTACAAAAAATAATATAAAATAAATAAAAAAAAAAAACAGGCCAACCAGCCCCGGTCTTTCCTATATATGATCATGATCTATTGAAAACATAAATGACTTTTACGGAAAAAATACTGGGTTCGATGTTAGGACGATACAAAAATCTGCCTTTTAAAATACATTGAGGTAGTTTTTCATTATTTTTTTTGATGCACTTATCGAAATGATAGGAAGTTCTTGCTTATATGGAATATGTATATTAAGACATGGGTTTTGAAAAAAATTTGGATAAGACCATACTGTTCCTGGGTTTAATGCCATGGCACATTAAAATTTCTCTCATAAGGAATATATGGGAAAAGTAGGACGTCGTTAGAGGCAGTTGCAGCCAATATTTCTGTCTGAATTTTGGCACATAGTTAAAGATGTTGTTCTTCTGTTGTGCTGCATAGGAAGTGTCACCAGAAAGACCCGGGGTTGATGCCAGACGATTAAATAGCAGTGAATTTTAATAATATTTTCAATCCTTTTGTTTCTTTTGAGGACCGTCCCGATATGATTCCTACATGAAGGTAGTGTTGTCGATCTGCTTGCAGTATGCAAGCTACATTTTACTTGTATAAAATAGACCTAAAATTCTATGTATTGTTTCATATTGCATATATGTAATGGTTTTTGCAAAGATATTGCCCAAGACAGACTGGAGTTCAATACTGGTTCATCAAGATTCTATCATCAGGAACACATTGTGATCAATTTTGGAATTTATTTTTATGTACACTTCCTAAGGAGGAACAAATTGTAGCCTGGTCTTATGATTAAGGTCATGGACTCATTCAAAAGTGATTCTTGAGTTAAATTCGTGGTCATCATTATAGTTATACCTTGAGAAGTTGTGGGAAACTGATGTTCAGATACTTGAGAGGCATAAAGTTTCGACAGTTATTTTTAATGTGGAAGTTATTTAAATTTATTCATAAAAATTACTCGTATATTAGGATAGGAAGGGAATAACTAAGCAAAAATTCCGCACAAAGGTTTTATTACGGTGAGCGGTTTCAAATTTAAATGATCATCATCTGGCACAATACCACAAAAAAGCACACATATATATATGGTAGAGCAGAGGAGTCAAAAACCAATCAGAGGAAGGGTGGGTGTCAGTTACAATAAAGGTTACAAAGAATCAGTTTAAGATGTATTTGGATATTTTTCCAAATATTACTATTCTGCCTGCTTAAAGCATTCAAAAATCTCAACTCTCAAATTGATGAAAACAAATTATCATTCAAAAATATACATTTTTTTGTGAATGAAAAAATTTGATCACATATTTTGAATAAGTAGTTATTTACCATTATGTAGGAATAAAACCTTGGCAAAGTCCAATATCTTATTACCATATTCGGGATTAAATTATTTTCCATTGAAATTTATCCAATACATGTTTTCTTATCTCCTCTCTTCTTTCCAACTGAAAGTGGAGTAAACTGGATACAATGTTGAAAACATTTAAAAATAATAATAGTAATGTATTAACTGGGAGTAATAGTTAGCAATTAAAATCAAATTTTAATGTAATTTCAAAATAGTGCATCAATAACTGTGTTACAAAGGCAAGGTGAGACCAAAAGCTCTACCTCTGACAAACCTCGCAATGTAAGGTTTTCTTTCTGCTACTGGAAACAAAGATGGAAAGGTTGCAACAATATTTATAACTTATAGAGAATATGTTTGCAAAGAATGAATGATAATGTTTAATTTTAACGTAGTTAATGAATAAACCATTTTAAATATTTTTCATATTTAAAATTTAAAAAAATACTTAAAATATTTACAAAACAATTTAAACAAACTCTAATGCAGGTAAATAATTAATTTTGTATTTTTACACTTAAACTGTACTTTTTAATAATTATTTTGTCATCAAATTGTTAGTAAAAGGGCTGAATTAGTTCCAAATTGGAATTAGTTTACATAATAATTATATGTAATGATGTGAAAAGTTGGTAGCACTGCTTTTTGGAATTTATAGCCACTAAGCATTATCAAAAATAAAAATTGGACTCCTTTCCTAGGATATCCAAGTTACAATTCACAGAGTAAGCTGAGGTAGTGTTACTCTAAGTACCTAAATAATTAAATTGCATAATAGATGCTATACTTGGATTAATGAAAATTTCATTGTATGAAAATAAAGATGGATGGATTGTTAGAATCATCATCTCTATGCTATGATAATGTAATGCCATTAATCTAATGGATTGAAAACTTCAATTTATTCTACTTTAATCAGTCAAAAGCCTATCAGAATCAGTGTTTGATAAGAATTAATGCAGTTTTAAGGAACAAAAAGCAGAGGGTCAATAATTGATGAGTGCATTAGATAAATCATTTTACCAAAACTTTTTGTCGTAATGAATTGGGTTTTTGGTTTTTATTTGTTTTCCAGTTACAAATTATTTTCGTACTTTTTGAAAAAACCGTGACTCGCAGATATTCTTTTGTCATGGCAACATAGATAATTAAGATACAGAGTTTATGTTGTTCTCTAGAATAACTGAATAGTTGTTTTTTTACGCTAAACATTTGTTGTCACAGGTTTTAGTCAGAATAAAACTTCAAATTTCAAAAACTGCGATGTCATGAATTTGACCAAAATATTTTAGATCATTATCAAAAAAAGACACACAAATATATTTTTATGACTGCTTTAAAATGTTTCCAAATTTATTAGCTATTTACTGCAAAAAGTGTATTGGGCTATTTTTACTGCAACACGCTTAAAATTACATTTAAAACTTAGTCGAAGATTCTCAGTTTTAACGGACCTCTGGGAACTCAAATTGGTGATATGAATGTGTTTATTTATCCATAGTACATAACCTTTTTTCTAATTGGCATCGCTTTGGCACTTTCAGAAGGTTATGAAAAAATACCACTTCTCCCTCATTACTAGGCGAAGTCAACAACAATATCCCTCGCGAGTAATAAAATGTAGGGTCCATATTTGGCAGCCACGGCGTAACTATGCTTTTCAAACAATGCATACCGCAATCGTTTCAATTACCAAAAGGTTATTCTAGATAACTTTTTATTTGAACATCGATATTATAATATTATAATATTATAGTTTTAATGCGATGATTATATGGTATGACATTCCACGCACCAGAGCCTTCAAGGGGTGTAGAAGGCTGCCCTTGAGAAAATAGCCGAGAACAACAGCTATTAAACGCCAATAGAGGAGAAAATACTTAAAAGAAATTTAGGTCAGCAACAAAAATCTTCTCTCGCCCTGCCTGACAAAAATAGGCCCAAATGAGTGAATCCTCCTTTTCTAGGAGGTATATCATATCACCTGGCTAATCTTCTTCCTCGGACATCTACACCCCTTGAAGTTTCTCAAGGGGTGTAGGGGCAAATAATTTCCACGAATCACTTACTTCGACTTCCCAAACCCTTTCCCCCTCTTTAAGCTTACCAAGGAACTTTCACTTCCACCTCTCCGTCTCCCCACCCCCCTTACCGATTAGCACCAGTAAGGAGCAAACGTGATCTCCGAGAGGCATCGATGAAGCGCTATAGGGAAGTAATCGCACGGACGGATATTTGTTTTTGGTCTTTTTTCTGCAAGGATATTCTTCTTCTTCGGCTGGCAATCTTAAGATTGGTTTGCTGCTGTTGTCTTCCGTCTCCACTCCTCCCGATCTTGCACCAGTCTCTTTAGCTCTAAGTAGGAATGGCAGCCCATATCTTCTACAATCCGATTTAGGTATTCCTTTCTCGGTCTGCCTCTTGCGTTGGTGCCCCTGATTGAGCCTTCCAATACTGTTGTTAACAATCCTCCGTGTCTTAGGGTGTGGCCTATCCAGGAGTCTCTTCTCATTGTGCTCCACAGGCATGGCACTTCTTCAGCTCTCCTTAATACCTCCTCATTGGTCACCTGGTCTACCCACGATATCTTGAGGATTCTCCGGTAGCACCACATCTCAAATGCCTCAATCCGTTTTCTTCCATCCCGACCAAGAGTCCATGTCTCGCTTCCATAAAGTAAAACGCTCCAAACGAAGGTCTTGAGGAGGCGTTTTCTTAAACACAGGTTGATGCTGTTGGATGTAAGGAGCATTTTATTTTTATTAAAAGCCGCCTTTGCCTGATTAATCCTACTAATGAGATCTTTATCACTTCGACCATCTGAATTGATTTTGCTTCCAAGGTACTTGAACACCTGCACTGTTTTAAGCCTTTGACCATCTAGCGTAATTATAATGCAAATATTAAACTGTGATCATTCAAACCCCGTATTATGAAGCATAAAAATTAGGTTTATAATGCTGCATCGTTTTTTACCAGATGATTTTGCTCATTTTGGTTCAGGATTGGCTTGAAATTGAAGAATTTTGCGAAACAGCGAGGACTGGCATTTTTCGTGAAATTTGGTCAACTTTGTCCCCCTGTAGAATTGTAACGCGTGGGACCCAACGCAAATGATTTCACAGCTATTTACAGAATTTTTTAAGAACGACTATGCGAAGTTTCAAGGTCCGCACTCAAGAAAAGCACATTTTTATTTTTGGCCAGCTTTTTTCGATTCTAGCCCACTGTGCAGCCTAATGAACAGGGTTCAATTCAAACTAAATATTTAGTATTTCCCTGTTAGCGGTGGAGCACCAGAGTTTAAATCTGTCACGGAATCCGAGCCCATAGCCGGCCTAATTATGAATTCTTAACCTCCGAATGAAGCCTCTTCCGCTGGACATCTTCGGCAGTCGCACGCTCGTGGACCAGCGATCGGCCCAGGAGCCCTCCTCCTCTTCACCCACTAACCTACAAACGCGTCATCAAAAGCGATTCACTTGGGGAACTGTACTCTTGCGCAAAGTCAAGCCAATTGGGAACAAAAGTAGCAGGAATCGGGCAGCAGTGTTAGGCCCAGCGATTGGCGTCAGGATAATTCAGTTTATTATAAGGATATTGGTGTATAGAATGGTGCATCTTAAAGGTACCCATAGAACCCGCTGCAACTGCCTGTGATCTTAATTAAAGATACATTTTCGCTTGCCACACGTGGTAGTCACGAATTATGTGTATCAATTTTCATGTTTGCAGCTATATTTCAATAAATGTAAACCTTATAGAAGTTTAAATATTAAACGCTTGCGCATTAGCGAGGTACTAGAGTTTAAATAAAGTCCTACTAACAAAAAATCTAAATGAAATATACTTAGGCAATTATGGGTGCTTATACAATTATTGAAGTAATTTATATTCTGAATGGCATCAATTGTGATAATTAGAACACAATATTTAAAAACGCATAGATCTATTTCTTAAAATTATTTCATGCCAGAAACTCGCAATCGTTTGGCTTCAGCAAGATACTCAGGATTAGAAAGTAATAGGTACCAATATCCTTTTCGTCGATGAATTTACACCAGTTATTTATGGGCTTACCTACACGTTTATGCAATATATTTGGGAAATGCCATCCATTTGTTCCTTCTTTACATTTTAACCTCCCGCCCAATTGTGAGATGTTTTTCGCCACGTCCTTGTTTTCATTTGCTTCGAGGGCCAAGAGATGATGCTGGCGACAGAGGGCAGTTGCAGGTTGCAGCTCAACCGCGACGGAAGGAGTACGAGGGTGCGCGGGAAAAACCAGGAGTCTTAAATCAGGTATGCGGTTATTTTTCCTTGCCCTCTTCTTCCCGTTAATTTAAATCGGATGTTATTTCATTTGTACTTAATTTCGAAGACCCGTTAAAGGCCAAATCCCACTTTCAATTGTGTTCGCTACTTTCACGTGGCGCTTTCATTTTGCCGTCGAAACCCGGGAGTATGTCAGAGGAGGGTAAGGGGTCAGCGATAATGACGAAGGATACGTTTAAACGCCAATTAACGAATTAATAAAATTAATCCGCGGTCAGCGAGATCGACCACTGAGACGACGGCGTACTCACTTGCGGTTGAATTGGATGCAAAGTGGTGATCAAATGGGAGTTTTTTTCGCGAATTAGCGCAGAATAATTTGATGAAATTACCGAAAGCCTTCCCAATTTTAATATTTCATTCTGTTTCGTCTTGCTGTGAGTGCTGTTAGCCCACAGATGTAAACTCGTTTCCAGAAGAAATTAACAGGCTAAGAGTTCCTTACGTTTATTTATTTATGCTCAACGTACGGCGCATTTATAGTGAAGATATAACATTAACAATAGACGAGCGCATATAAACATTTTCCAACCAGAAAAACCTGAATAGCATGGTTTCGAACCCAGAACCTTGGCGTTGGAGAGTTATCATGTGAGCATGCTAACAACTCCGTCACCGTGGCCGGTACGTTGGCTGAAGTTTCATGGGCAGTTTCTATGAAAGAGTTGCAATCGTTGTTTCAGATAACTGTCCCCGCGATACTCTCGAAAGAGTCGTAAATGCCTGAAGTGCAAGCAGGACCATTGTGTAACCTTTCAAATGTCGCCATCAAATACAGACTATTTAACCAGGGTGTCAGACTAGATCATTACCCCAGTCAAATGAGGATTTTCCAGTAGTTACGATCCCACTTTACCAGCTGATACTCCTACGGTGACATCGCACACCAAATATGATTCTGCCGAAATGGTTTTACAGCTGTGGCTTATGTTTTTAACGCCAGCGGCCATCCACGACGTTGATTATTGATTGTGGATCGAAGTTACCTGTAATTTCGTCTGCCAAAGTTTAAAAATAATGCTCGTGCAATTTGACGGGGTTTAAACAATCTCACCCGCCCCTTTATTGGCCAAGTGTAAGTGTACAATGTACACTGTACATGCATGTGCTGTGCTTCTTCGTAATTTGTCCACTTCACAAATTTTAGCCACAGATAACGAGGCCTCTTCCGTCGTCTTTTGGAAGATGATTTGTCAATAAGCGGATCCTGATTATGAATATTCCGCTAAATTTTATAACAATTAATTCATTCATTTATCACTGAAAGGGTTTTCAACCCAATTACACGTCATATAATTATTTTATATGGATTTATTTTTCCGGATTCTTTTAGGAGGGCGGAAACAATTCATTCGAATTAACTTTGCAACCTTTAATTATGCGTTAGGCTGATTTATAGTCGGAAATATTAGAATATGTTAGAACATTCAAAAGTAATAGATTTTTAGCAGGCACACTTCACCAAATATTCCGAAAACCTTTACTTTACCGTTACTTTAGATTTGTTGAGTTTGAATTGCAAAGTTTTTGCGTAATTGAGGATAAGGGATAAGATCCTGACGATGCTCGTTCTGAGAGTCGGTGAGACTAATTCGCGAGATTCTACTGGTAGAGATTTTTCATTTAAACCGTTGGCTCCCAAAGTGGTCCATGACGAGGAGAAAGAAATATGGCCAAAGAATTTTCTAATTTTTGAGATCGTTTTGGAGTATTTGGAAGCCAAAGATTCCATTTCGAAGGATGATTTAACCAGACATGGCAATTTAACAGAAAAATTCCTGCATTACGCAGCGTAGGGGGTCTATCAGGAAAAATAGTTCGGGAACCCATGATTTTAGCAATTTTCTCCGCTCCGAGTCACGGTGGTCGAATTTGGGTCATACTGGAGATCTAAAACCTAATTACGCTCACTTTATTAAGGAAGAGTTGTCACGTGTCCATTGAAGTAGCTTCCGCTCATCATGCTTATTCCAATGTAGAGGTTCCTTAATGTTATTTGTTATGCAATATTAACTAATATTTACTGTATGCTTGGTATCGATTTTAGTTTTATGGTCATTATTGTACCATATTGATGCCAATTCATGCAGTTTTTCTTCATCTCTTATTTTTTGTTTTATGTTATTTTATTGACGTTATTTATTTCAATTTTAACTGACTATTCTTATTTATTTATCGCATGCGCGTACTTACTGGTAGTGTGTTTCTATATTATGTAATGTATCCTTTTCTCATCGTTTATTTATTCTTATCGATGGATTTGCGCAGGTTTTTCACGTCCCCTTTCTTTGTGAGAGTTTTCCTGCAGTGGACAATTACATTTTCCTAAGAATCTCGTAGCTTTTTTTACATCCACAATTATTCTAATTTTTTTTCATACCATCCTCTTTACTTTAATTATTCTATAATTAATGACGATAGGTTAGATGGAAGAAATAATGCTTCAGCAGCCAATACGGATATCTCTAAAATGTACCGTCCGGTGCCTTATGACCCAAGAGGCTCGCCCGGATCATCTCATCATGAGGGACCATGATTCCATTCCAGCTTAGAGGGGGAACCAACTGAATTCGCTCTCTTACGAAGCTTATGCGTTGCGTAAGAGAGTTACTCATTAATCGGAAATTTCGTGCGTCAGTCGCAGCTCGGACTGATACAACCATCGCTCCGTCATGGGTGAGTATTTCTTTTCATCTACTTGAGACTTTTGTTGCATGCAGGGTTCTGGAAATCTTAGACATTCTAGCCCTTCGTGTTGTTCCTACTGATATAAAACCAGCGTATCCTGGATCGAGGGGGGTGCATTCCCCATCGAATTATCGAATGGTCGATTTTTAAAGGGCTCTACTTTCTTCATACTCACCGAAAGTTGGTCTTCGGGACAATATAGTCTCCGTGGTAGTTCAGCCACACTGGAGAGGAATTGCAGGTGACTGCTGAAGGAGTGGTCCAAATGATTGAGAGCCGAGAAGAATGTATCGAGGCCTTTTTCTCATTCATTCGTCTTACTGCCAATATGTTGAGATAAGTAGCTGCTTGCAGACGATAGCACTAAGGAATGGATTTTTGCGCTGACATCCATTATATAACTGGTTCAAATGGCTCATTTTTCTGATTTAATAGATTCATTATAAGGAGACCGCAGACCCACAAATATTCTGTCTCGCCTCCAATATAGATTCGTACGTCCTTATCAGAGTCTGTGGTCGTTTGCATTAATGCCTCAAATTGCTTCCAAACAGGTCATTTTACCTGATGGAAAGCATTTTTCTTTTACGAGGGACTTACATCGGTTGAGGCACTTGCATATCGGCAGTTCTGGCTCATTTCATCAAGAGCAGTTTCATTCCGAGGTTGTAAAATGTGTGGTCTGCTCACGATACCGCGCTATCACAACGCAACCCATTACGTGTTTTCAAAGATGCATTTCGAGGTGCGGAGTGTCCAATCTAATGTACTCAGATCGTGATAAGAATTTAGAGAGGATACGATTAATACATTCAATCTCACTGTTAAGCTTACTCAGCTCTTCTCGTAAGTTTCTTGTTTTCCTTAAATTTTAAGTGAATCAAATAAGCTGAAAGCCCCTTGAAAACTATTCTCATCTCTATGCGGGTTCGAACCCTGGACCCCACTATACTTTTCCATTTGGAATGCACGTAAAGTTCGTTTTTGTACCTTGCACGCTTTGTTACTTTTACAGAATTAAATTGGAAATGATGTTCCCAAGAATTCAAAAGTACGAAACGAAGATAAATTAAATAAAGAATCTTATCACTGTCGTAAATACACTTTTTGAATCAAAATTACGAGAAGTATGACAAAATAAACGAAAATTTTGTGAAATTTTGCTGTAGTAAACAACCAGTCCCCCTGACGACCAGGATGATTGTTGAATCCGATACATTAATTTTCCCACAAGAATACACGAGGATTTTAAGTCCATGCCGAATTAATGGTAGGAACTAATGTCAGAATTTATGAAGAGGAGGCAACTTACTGAGATTTCAGCGAATGTAAACTATGATATTTAAATAGTAGGAACAAAATTACGGACATTTTGGAGTTCATCAAACCGATTACCGAAAGGACGTTTATACCTTCTTTCGTAGTGATCAAGATGACAAATAAATATTACGTCGAGAAAGGGGAAGATTTTTGAGAGACAGAATCTTAACTCAAACTAGATTTTATAGCAGAGATTTTAAAGCAGTGCGTTTGTGTTATTCTCACGAAATGAAAAAAATGTTCAATGGAATCGAATATGTAATTTTCCGGAATCTCGCAAATATTTTTAGGTAAAATTCCTTCCTGATTAGTATTTAGTAAAACAATTAAGGTATTGATAAGTTATATATTAAGATATCTATTCTTGAATGTTTCATATTGATTAAAAATTAAAATCAAGACCTGCCATACATGACGGGGGAGTTTACTAGTTAAATATAATATGCGTAAGTTGTTAACGGCAACCAAATAAATTAACATTATTGTTTACCTTTAGCCTGTTTGAGTGATCGCTGTTTATGGTTTGTAGCCAAGTCGGCAGTGTCCTTCAAAGGCTTTCTCGTATTCACTTGTTGGTTGGTTAAGATGGAATAGTTTTTGGGAGAAAATTGTGTTCTTATTAACTGTTTGAAGATTCCTTTGAATCCAGATATGCCCACTCCATCGATTATTCAAAGAGAAACGTTTCATTTCAAGTGCCTATCTCCCTTTTTAAACTATGCTGTCTCTAGCTACGTCCTCACATCGAGCTCTTTTTTCGGATTTCAAATCAAGTTCCACTTCTGATTTGTGCCTTACTCGCTTTTATTTTTGTCTACTGTCTGTTTTGTGGCAATATACATCGTTTTTGCTGGTGATGGATCGTTAGTAAACGAAGCATTAATTTCGTCCCTTTTGAATTGCCATTAATCGCTATCGGAGACCCATCAATGTCAACCGAATGCGATTTCTGGGTCATACTGAGTCACGCTAACATTACAAACGTAAAGAGACGATCGTAGCTCCATGGATAGACGGCCTTGATCTTGAAGTGCCTGTAGAATTCCATATCGCTTTCGAATTTTTGAACAACCAAATGAAAAATGTCGCTGATAAAGAGAAAAGTAATAGCGGCAACCCGTGTAGCTCAAAGGGGGGCTTTGTAACTCGGGAAACCGAGATGGAAATTTTCCGCAATGTTGGTAACGGTGACAATCCTTCCATTCAAATAATAAGACGAGTGGTAACTTTAATTAGCCCAAAGTTCCTACCAATTCAAATTTTTCACTCTGTTCAGTCATAGTTTTGGCAAATCACCAAGAATGAAATAGGCTTACCAAACCACAAGGTAGCGATGCATATAAAAAGGACCCAATCTTCAATAACTAAGTAGAAAAGGGTGAGGAGAGAGCTATGAATCTGCTGTATAATAAATTAACTAACTGTCACGCTTGGAGGTGGAATGGGATTAGTGCGAGGGAGTTCGTCAGGTGGTCAGAGGTTGATGCCAAGCGACCGCTCCATCTTAACCAAGATAAACACAGCAGACTGGCGCATGCTGAGTTTTACTCAGTTGGGCTCCCGCCCATCGGCCCCGGTGATCATCAACGTCTCAAACGAGGTGCGGCTGCCATTTTGTACGTTTCGACGCCTCAACGGGCGTCGCAGGGAGATCTTTTAGATCGACCCCAGGCCGACAGAATGTCGATTTGAGGCAGATGAACCGCCCCGGTGCGAGCGATTGATGTCCTGTGGTGCCTGGCAGCTATTGGGAATTTTGCCGTCCGTGTGGGACGGAGCAGCGTGATCTTCAGATGAACTGGCACCCCATGCCACATTGGAAAGGCTCTCTTGGTGACATCACCAGTGGCAACCCGGGACTCTCTCCGCTTTCCCCTCCGTCTCTTCCGCTCGTCCAGCAAGTTGTGACAATGGTGATTATCGGATCTTGATTTGCTGATTGCAGCAAAGTTCAAAAAATCCCTCTTAACTATTTGGAAAATGCTATAAATTGGGTTCCTTTGTTTGGATAGCTCTGCAACGCATGCCCCCCATAGCATAAATGGTAGGGAAATTATTCATTTAAACTGTAGTTCCGCTAAGGACTTTCTAATAGTGAACGAGATTTTAATTTACGACAAAATGAATGTACCTTAAATCGCTAATTTTATTATCAGCAAACATAACAATTTTGGTCAGCAACATTGAATTTCTAGAGGCCCCTAATCAAGGTCAAAGTCTCCCAACTCAAAACCACTCGTCCGACTAAATCCAAAATCGCAAATTGGATTGAATTTGACCCATCGAGGCAAATCCCTTCATTTCGAGTTGAACTTGCTGATAACCAGCAGGGGAGAAGTTTTTATAATTCGAAAACTTTGTGGTTTTAAAATAATGACAGACAAATCTGAACCCCCTCCCCCAACCAATGTCACCGCTGCCAGCAATACGGAAATGTAGATGAGGCATGCTAGGCGAAGTGCATCCGGTGACGCCTTGGATTCTCTCCATGGAGTGTAAAAACGAGCCGGCCAAACATGCGAATTGGAAAGGCAACCATCCGGAGACCGCGGTTGTCCAAAATAGCTCTTGGTAATCATATATCTTGAAAGAGAAAGCGTGACTTCGTCTCAATCCTGAAAAATTTCGCGCACCGGAAAGAGGTTTCGTATTAAAGAAAAATAACTTCACCGCCATTTAAAACCATTAAGATTTCTTCTCCGCGAATTGCTGATAACCCCGTGGAAATCGAGAAAGCCCTTGGGTACAAATTGCAATGCCACCGGGAACCGCACCAAAGCAGATAGACCGGAGGGAGAAAATGTAAATCAAGCGACCTTTGCTCACTGGCAACACCGTAACCGAAGCGACTTTTCATAATTATGATTAGGAAACATCGAAATCCTATCTTCAGCATTAAATGGATAATAAATATGGAGTGGAACGCAAATGGAATTCTAAAATCGAGCTCCGAATCAGCAAGCATTTGATAACCAAAATATACGTAGCCTTTGTTTCCGTTATTGATCTTAAATTTTAGAAAGCGATTCGCGATTATATGAGGAAGGACGATGGGAAGGTTTCTACATTTACATTAATGCTCTGCAGGGAGTGTGAAACACCAAACTAAATTAATTTTCAGATTACCCCGAAAAAGAGACCAATATAGGCCATATATTTTCGCTATAATCTCAAAAATCTTATTACCTGCGAGAATCACGTTCAGAGAGAGGGGGAATTACCGCATGTCATATTTCGTTGTGTTAATCACTGCTTCAAAATTTCTCGAGTAATTTTTGTCTATAAGTTCTTGCAGTCTTATGAGGTTCCTAATCGGATGCTCTGATCATTTTGAACTCACTGCTTTCAAACCTGGAGTCTCTTTTAACGTAAGTAACAGCTAAATCTTGTTGTACGCGCACCTAGTGAAAAATAAGCTACCTCTGCTCGATTGAATACCTCGGAGGACGCGGTTACACAATCCCCAGAGTGGACTCAACTATGTCTTGGATGTGCATTTTAAACGAAAAATCACTTCTGATGAGCACGGCCGTGCGCAGGATTTGCTCGTTGGAGGGGTTTTTCAGTCAGGTGCGTGCTGGTAGCGTGGGCCTTTAGGCCCTTTTGTTCGTAAAACTCGATTTCTGATTAGAGCGAAAGTGTGACTCACCGAGACCAAAGAAGGAGTCCTGACATACGTTTACATGAAAGTTGAATGAGGCACTAAATTTTGGAAGAAAGAGTTAACTAAATAAAATATTAAATAAAATTATTTCATTTATCATATCTTCAATTCATCATTCATAGAACTTTTTGTATGAAGGATCCTCATGGGGGGGGGGGTTCGAACCCCCAAACCCCCCCCCCGTGCGCACGGGCCTGCTGATGCCCAATATCTGTAGATGCTTACTAATTCTAATCTCGTGCCACTGATTAACTTAAGCTTTTGTTCGAGGAGCGGGTATTGCTCATTGCTACACGTTTTTCAAGGTTGAAACCGAGTAGCTAATCTTCACATTCGTATTTGTGCTTTGAAATTTAAATGGAAATAATAATTAATAAGCTAAACTTCCCAAGCTTGCCAAGTTAAAGTGGTTTTAGTTAAGAACTGCGGTGAGCATAGCATATTCAATATCATAGCAGTGCATTCACCATGTAACATCCTGTTAAAAATTGAATTCTTCAAAATTGCAAAAAATCGCTGACTCCGCTTCGTTTGGTTATCGAAATCCAAAAAGCGAAGTATGGGGTTGCAAAATATAAGCAATCCGGCCAAACCGTGGGCCTTGGAACTCAGATTCAAAATTACTGAGCCTAATATTTACACCAGTAGTAACACGAATGAATGAAGAAAGGGTCTGGATGCATTACTTTGGGCTCTGAATCATTTGACCATTCCTGCAGTAGTCGCTAGGGGCGATTTCTTCTCCCGTATGACTGGACTAACATGGGGACAATATGGTCCCGAAGGTCAATTACTTTCGGTGACTGTGAAGAAAGTCGGTCCCTTTAGGAATCGACCATTCAATATTTCGAAGGGGAGCAGCACCCCCCTCGATCCAGGATCGGCTGGTTTTATATCAGCAGGAACATTATTCCACGAAGGAAGGAGTAGAATGTCTAAATTTCCACAACTCTGTTTGCAACAGAAGTCTTGAGTAGATGAGGAGAAATACTCACCCATGATGGAGCGATGGTTGCGTCAATCTAAGCTCTGACTGAAATACGAAATTTCTGATTAGTGAGTATCTCTTTTATGCGACGCATAAGCTTCGTAAGAGAGCTTACTAAGGGTTCCATTGAGAGTTCAATTAAGGGTAAAAATAAAGGTTATATAAAAGGGTACAAATATGGGTTTCATAAATGGAACATTAATTGTTTAATAAGTATAATATTAAGGGTTTTATTCAGTGAGTGTTACTGTCTTTCATTTAAATAAATTAAGGATACAATTGATGATTCCAATAAGGGTTTTATAAAGGGTTCATTAAGTGCGCAAAGGGTATAATTTTGTGTTTTATTAAGGTATAATTAGGGGTATATTTAAGAATACATTAAGGGTTTTCTATTGATTTGGTGATTTGATTTGATTGATTGATTGATTTGATATTGGTGATTTATTGGCCATTTCGTTTCGGAGTAAAATTTGCGGTAAAATTAAGGGTAAAAGTAAGGGTTTTCTAAGGCTACAAAGAGATTAAAATAGAGGGTTTTATTAAGGCAATTATGGGTTTTATTAAAGGTACAATTATGGTTAGATTTAAGGATACATTAAGGGGTTTGCTTAATGATTAATTAAGGGTAAAATTTACGATACAATTAAGGATACAAATAATGGTTATATTTAGGGATTTTTAAGTTGATACTCTCTCACGGCAAGCGTGTGAACATGGCGCCACATGATGTCTTGAAATGGGCGATGATCTTAAGTATTGGGCGATACATTTTAGAGGTACCCGTAATGGTTGGTATAGCATTTGGGCTGGAATGTCAAAATAATATCGTACATTTACTTTTGGAGTTTGAGTCCGGAATAGTGCATATCATTAAGGGATCTTTCCTCTAATCGAAAACTCGCGATATTCATCTCCAGAGGGATTTTATTACTGAAATGATAAGCGGAACCTGCTTCAATTTGCTCACACGATAGCTTAAGCTCAGTTCTGATTGAAATTTGGCTGGGACATAGTTCCCAATGCAACATTCAAGAATCACCCTCCTCTTAGGATTAGCAAATCGACCGTTCATCAGGAAAACCGTCTTTTATTTATTAAATTCTATATTTGCAGGACATAAATCAGCCAACTGATATCCCACTTGGTAAAGTACTACTGCAGGAAGGGTAGAGGTTTGTATTCATGGTGAATAAATAAACCGAAGTATTTTGATTTCTGCAGGAAATGTTTTTTTTCGCAGGTGAAGGATTTGCTGTGCAGTAATTACATGGAAAATGAACTCTTTGCTTGAAATTGCCTTCCTGATCGAAGTTTCTTTGGCCCAGAATCACTTCTTGTTTAATTATAGTTTTTCTAGCCAACCTTTTGGCCTGGCGAAAGGTTGTCTTTCCCACTCCTTGCAGAAATACTTATGGGTCAGCTTGAAACTGGTCCAGCCGGGTGGTTGAAGAATGTTGGAACATGGGTAAGATGTGCTGCTGATGTTACATTTTGCATTTGGTACTCAGTAAATGTTCTTCAGCTCATTCCATTCCTCCTTCAGATTTGTCATTGAACACGAACAAAATAGCTGCTTAATTTATTTGGACCTCACTCTTTCTATGAATAATAGCAATATTGAATTTTCTGTTTTCCATCTAGTTCACCTTAAATTCCCATCGAAACAGCATCAATTTTTAAACGACCTAGACGTAATTAAACAAATTGCAGTGGAAAACGGATTCCCATCTAAAATGATCGATTCCTTCCTAAATAATAAGAATCGGAAAATGGCGCTCTCTCTAATCTTTTTCATTCCCCCCATTGCCTTTATCTTTATTCAAACCACGGTGATTTAATTAACCATCCTTAGGTCCATTAAGTAATAGAATTGTTCTCCTTAAGTTCAAACTGCTTGCTTGCTCTTTATATCCCAAAACACATTGGAAATATTTTCTCTAACAGTAAAGATGTTTCACCCCCAGACTCAAACTCTGGTATGTAGAAGTCGGTTTGTGGGGACTGTGAAACAATGTACATCGGGTAAACAAGTAGGAATGTTAAATTTAGGGCTACGTGCTCTATCTTTTCTCAAAAACAACAGCAATTCGCAATTTGCTCATTATATTATTTAAAAAAATTATTATTCCAATTTTAAATGTTTTTCCTTGAACAAGTATATTAAAAGCCGTAAACTGGATGTAGATGACGGAAATTCTTTGACATCCGCAATTTCCTTGCAGGAACAATCTCGGCTGTTGCACGTCACTGGCTTCCACTGACAATTACCAACATTCATTTTGATGGAATCGCTAAGTTTTTCATCGAATCATTTTCTAAGAATATATATATATTAACCCCCAAGATTAGTAGGATGGTTTGCTTAAGTTTGAGATAAATCTTCAAACCTGTATCCGGGCTCACACAGAACAATTAGCTAGACATTCAGTCTCTACTGCAGCATCCACAACTGCCTAAAGACCAGTGGACCAGTAAAGAAATGGACCTCCACGAAGTACTTCGAAGCATCTGCAGCCAGCGAAAGAGTGGTGAGTTGGGTTTGGTAACGTCCTCAGCTTCTCAACACGAGATGAGGGGATAGAAGGATTGGAACAAAGATAAAATTCTCCTGTGATTTATGAATTGAAGTATCGGTCATCTCCATAGTTAAATCACGGATGGCTAAAGAAATTATATTTAAGATCCCAATCGTCAGTGAAGAAAGTATAACTTGAAATAGTGTGCGAAAGGAGGAGGTTCGCTTGTTTATAGATTCATATAAATTTCTGAATATATGTCTTTATTAATTTTTTGCTTCAGAAACTCATTTTGAAACAATGAAAATGATAACAGAGGAGTGAAACCGCCATTTCCTAAATTCGTTAACAAGGAATAAATTCTCAAAACCTCCTCTGATTGACGATTCCGCTTTAGATTAAAGTAGTGATTAAAGTGTGCCTGCCTGTACCAGACACCGGAATTACGTCGTTAAAGTAATGAAAGATGGAGTAAGACCTATTATGTAGAAAGGTGAAGCAATTGACCGGGAAAGAAATAAGCGATGGAATGGAAAAAGTTAACAAGAGAAATCACTTATCCAGCCGGCATAAGGTGACGATAGAAAGAATATGTTGAGCATTTGTCCGGGAAGAACATGAAATATAACATCAAAGATTTATAATTGAAGGCAGTAGTAGAACAGGAAAATGTTGTTAACTGGTGTAAATTTAAGTGTTGTGACTACTCCCCCTGCCCAAACATCTCCAGACAATGAAGAGGGAGTATTACGTTTTTTAATTAAAACTTTGATGAGATGAAGCCCTTCATCTGCTTTGTCCTTTTCGTTTATTTCTTATTTTTATATTTTATTTCATATTTTTACCATTACACACCATTTCATGTTTTTATTACTATTTATGTTCTTTTTTGATAAATATATTTTTAAATGTTTTCAATTTATGATTTTAATTTATATATTTTCATTGTTTTTTATTATGATTTCAATTTTTTATTTGTTTGTTATCTTCAAAACCAATGTTAATCCAATGAATTTATTTCATTTCAATTCATTTTTTTTGTTTATAGTTATTTAATTTCCTACCACCTTTCCCTCAGGTTATCGAACATTAAATGGAGATTTTTATTTTCAATTTTTTCATAACGTTGATTAACATGCAGATGTAAATGGAATAAACATAGCAAATAATTTTGAAAGTCAACAAAGTATTAAACTTCCTAGTGTGTACGCTTAGGAAATCAAATAAGAATGCTAAGGAGGCTGCGTACGGATCATTTGCTCCAATCTTGGAATATGGGGAATGCCTATGGGACCCGCATGAGGTAGGTTTAAAGCAAAAAATAGAAAAGGTACAGAGAAAGACAGCAAGATTCGTCTTAGGCAGGTATGCAATATTAGCGTTACTCAGATGCTAGGAGAATTGGGTTGGGAAAGTTTAGAGGAGCGGAGATTAAAGAAAAGGCTAGCTATATTTTTTAAATTATACACAGGATTTAATTCGTTTGAGGAATTATCAAACATAGTCAATATGGCAAAATGTGTGGCAGAAAAGACCTTAGACATAAATTTAAATTAATAAAACAGCGAACAAACGTTTGTAAAATCTCCTTTCTAAATCTTTCTATTTACAGATTGGAATGATTTGCCGGCAGGAGTCTTGGAGCCCTTCCTAAAACTTCATAAGGAGTTTGTAAAAAGATTGGGTAAAAATATGAAGGACGAGTGAGCTTTACGTTGACGAGTACAGTTGGAGTATGGGATTGCCTCGTAGGGTGATGTACTGGGACTGGGACAGCTACGGTAGCCGTGAAGACCTACTGGGAACCCTGAAAAAACTTGTAGTATGAGGGAAAAGAAGTATTTTATTTGTTACATTTTTGTATTAAAATTATGTACAGATAGGATATATGTATGTATGTATAATATGTGTGATATGTGTTGCCATCGGACGATTAGTCCAATTGTGATATTTTTGTAATGATAATAATAAATAAATGAAGGGGATGAGGGCAGAGGGAGGGGATGAGGGTAGGGGGAGGAATGACATTATTTGCGTTATCTATTAACTTTCGCCGGACTTTTAATAGGGAATTCTTTTTAGAAGTGAATGATTTTGCTTTACTGGAGAAAACGAATCGTTAGAGCCTGTCAGTGAAAGAAACCGGCTTTCACAAAATGTTCTCACTGCAGATAATTTTTGAGTTTTCAGTACTCTTATGATAAATATCATCCAAAAGACTGCAATCCACTTCAATACAAGATGAACATCGGGATTATCGTTCAATTAAATTAATATCTCACGCGGCAAAAGGGTTTCTAATGGGCCTTAAAGGTTGGATTTAAGAATTAATTAAATTAAAGGGAAAATCTGAGAAATCCCTCTCAATTTTCAGATGGGGAAGGGGATAAGAGGTACAATAGGGGTAATGCGGGTACTTGCAGAAGGAATCCTATCATTTGAGTATATACGGGAATGTTTTGTCGATTTTGAAAATATTTGCGATAGTCAATTGCCAAAACTGGTGGGAATAAAAAGGAAAATTGCGTTGGACTGGAAAGATAGGAGGCTAGTGCAAAATTGGAATAAAATCAGCCTAGTCGTTTTATTAAGAATCGTAGGTGAAAAGGCGATTTCGCGAAAACGAATTTCGCCTTTATATCAAGGAGTTTTTGCATGACCGAATCCCGCTTGTGAGCATCTGATCAAAGATACGTTGTAATAACCTGTATAAGAAAGATACTGTGTTGTTTTGAAAACCTGTAAAGGGTTTTGTCATGGATTGAATGGAAGTCATATATAATGGGGTCATAATAAGATAATTGTGGAAAGTAGGGAGTGAGATGGGATTTGCCTTTGTAATGAAGGTCTGATGATAACTTTAAAGCATATATTGAAAATGAGGGGCAAGTAACATTATCACCCAGAGACGAATACAAATTGAAATTTATGGGAAGCAATTCTTGATAAACGAAACTCCCTTAGAGACTGCCATAAAATATAATTAAATGTTCTTAGTGAATTGAATACTTAAAAAAGCATTGCTAATTCGAGTATAAGATATTTAGATACTGGCGTTATATTATTAGATACCGAAAAAGAACGCCAAGTGAATAGCAGGTAGTTGAATAATTAAAATGAGATAAGTAAGAAATAACGATTCAGGATAATGCGACGTAGAAATTGCCATTCGAAGACGTTAAGGAGGTTAAGTAATCATTAAATGCCCGCTTTAGTCGCAGCTAACGCATTTCGGATACTATGCTACTCTTTGATCTAATTTCAACAGTGCTGTGGTAAGTGGACATGCGCCTCTAAATATCCTGGTCTATGGCAGGGGTTGCAGACGGGCTTCTGTATAATAATCTCGGTGTAAAGATTTATATAAAATTCAGTATCATTTGTTAGTAATGCTCCGTAAGAAAAGCATGCACAATTAAATAATTTCGCAATTATACCGTTGGTGTAGAAATTTGAAATTCTATGAGAGAGTCAGTGGTCTATTAAATCTACATTACCCTACAAGCCGCCTTTCGGCATGTGGCAGGGTGTGTAAACACCAGTGGATCTAAACTACTTCCTTAATCGGTTATTGTCGCGTATCGTTCGCGGAAAGAATGAATTTTTAAATATTGATGGTTATTTACATTCATTATTAAAAGATTAAAACGTTTATTTTATTCCACGTCCTTGGACAGATACACATTCCAAGAAACGTAGTACATACGTGCATCCATATGTTCTATGGCGTACATCATTTTGCATCTAAAAGCGAGAATCTCATTCATTTTATGCGATTGCATGTCTTATTGTGGCTTTATTTTACATTCTGCTAATTACGGGCACTCAATTAATGCATTTTCCTTGATGATATTGTTAAATATGCACACACTTGCTACAGTTCGTCTGCTAACCGACTGACCCCTATCGCTACAGACTCCTTTTCATTATCGGTAGAATTCTCCGGATTCTACCGACGATGGCTAGCCGGCGTACCGACGCAGGAGCTTACAGAATAGCATCGCGGAGTCGGTTTGCGATCCCAACCGACTGCTTGGCTACCGTACCGACGGGAAATGAAATACAGTCAAACCTCCCTTAACGAGCACCTCGCATAACGAGCGAAACAAAATGTAACAAAGTGACTCGCTTAACGAGCGATGTTTCGTAGAACGAGTGACGAGGATACATCGAGGCGCCACATGGAGGTTCCTGCTCGGAACCTCCATGATCTCGGCTATCAGTCTATATTCAGGGCTCGTTCAGCTAGCATCTTACTGTCGCTTGCGAAAGTTGTATCCGGACCAATTATTGTGTATTTTTAGTGCAAAGTTTAAATATTCTTCCCTAAAGAAAATGCCACAAGAAGACAGGAGTAAGAGAAAAAAAATCACCCTAGAAGTCAAATAATGCAATTAAGTAGTGTGTTAAAAATATAGAACAATTAGTTTGGTTTCACATGCATGTAAAATATTACTAATGATAATTCTAAAGAGAATTAAGAAGCAAATTGAAGATAAAATATCAGATGATCAGTATGGTTTTAGGGAAAAGAAAGGAACACGTGATGCTATAATGGAGTTGAGACTAATTTTGGAAAAGATTATAAAAAGAACTTTTTAGGTTTTATAGATATAGAAAGGCATTTGACAAAGTTAACCAAAAAGTTTTAATACAAATGTTACATAAAATTGGAATAGATAACAACTGCCTAAAAATAATTCAAATAATGTATAATAACCAGGAAGCTGCTTTCAGAATAAATTCCGAACTGACATAGTGGTTCGAAGTAAAATGTGGAGTAAGACGGGTGTATGGTGATACATACGACAGATATATCGTATCATCATACACCCGATGAATATTCTAAAGGAAATAATGTTAAATAACAGACTTTTATTTAACCTGTACAGTGAAGAAGTTGTAGGGCAAGCATTAGAAGAGATTAAGGGTATATGTATAGGAGGAAGGAATTTCAACAATATAAGGTATGCAGATGATTTAGTAATCATGACATCTTCAAAAGAGGATTTAGAGTTAGCAATGCAAAGAGTTTATGAGGAGAGAACAAAATTATGATTGAGCATTGATACTAATAAAACAAAAGTAATGATGGTGGCTAGTAAAAAGAGCAACATTGACTGCAATATAAAAATTAATGACAAACCAATAAAACAAGTCCAACAGTTTAGATATCTAGAAAGTTTAATATCTTACGATGGGTACTGCAGTAATGAAATTAAATCAAGAATTGGGATGGCGAAGGAAAATTTTTGGAAATACAAGGATCTAATGAGAGGAGAGATCAACATAAAACTGAAAATGTTGAGGTGTTATGTCTAACCGGTTTTCTTTTATGGGTGCGAGACATGGACCATCTTAAAAAGTAATGAAAAAAGTATAAAGGCATTGGACACATGGTTTGCCAGAAGAATTTTTAAAATTAAATTGTCAGACAGAATAACTAATGAAGAGGTTTGCAGAAAGATTGGAAGCAGGTATAGCTTATGGAATGAAGTGAAAAGAAGAAAGTGAGAATACGCGGGACATGTGCTGAGGGGATCATCAGGGGAGAGAATCGTGAAAGCGCTGGAAGGATGTACAGTAAGGAAGAGAAAAAGAGGGAGACCAAGGATGGAATGGTTGGACAATTTAAAGAACTGGATGGATATTAACAAATATGAGGAATTGAAAAGGAAATCAAGTAGAAGAGAAGAGTGGAGATCCATGAGAGCTAACCACTTGATAGGAGAAGCTACCAAGTGATGATGATGATAGAAGTCAAACGTCAAATCATTGAGAAGCGGGATCGAGGTGTGAGCGTGGCTGACCTAGCACGTACATACAATCGGTCCACATCTACTATTTGCCCTATCCTCAAAAACAAGGATAAGATTGATGTTAAGAAGGAGATTGATGCCTCAGAGGGAGTCACAAGAATTTCTACGCTAAGGCCACGTATTCTGTACGATGTTGAAAGATAGCTTCTCATACGGATCAATGAGAAGCAAATGCAGTGCGACACTATTAACGAAAACCTAATTTGTGAGAAGGTTAAACTAATTTTTGCCGACCTCATTAAGAAGACGTCAGGATCATCAATGGACGAAGAAGAAGTATTCAAGGCAAGCCGTGGGTGGTTCAAAAAGTTTAAGAGAAGAACCAGCATCCGCAGCGTTGTGAGGAATGGAGAAGCAGCAAGCTCAGGCATAAATGCGGCCGAGAACTTCATCGGCGTATTCAAGAACCTTGTGAATTCTGAGGGTAATCTGCCGCAGCAGGTTTTTAATTGTGATGAAACGGGTCTCTTTCGGAAAAAGATTCCGAAGCGACTATAACAGCAGAAGATAAGGCATTGCCAGGTGATAAGCCAATGAAAGGCCGTCTTACGTTGTTGTTTTTTGCTAATGAAAGTGGCGATTTGAAAATTAAACCACTGCTCGTTTTACCATTCGGACAATCCACGAGCCTTCAAGAAGTATAGAGTCCAGAAGTGGCTAAATGTCATGTGGAGGTCCAACAATAAGGCTTGGGTGATACGTTACCTTTTTATAGATTGGATCAATGAAGTGTTTGGTCCGTCGGTAAAAAATATATGTTTGAGATGAATTTGCCACTCCGTGCCTTCCTTATTATGGACAACGCTCCTGCACATCCTCCAGGCCTAGAAGATGACCTCCTTGAAAAATTTAAATTCATCAAGATCCAATTCCTGCCTCCTAACACCACTCCTTTACTGCAGCCAATGGATCAGAATGTCATCTCAAATTTTAAAAAGCTCTACACTAAAACTCTCTTTGAGCGTTGTTTTGAGGTAACTGAAGGAACCAATCTCACTATCAGAGAGTTTTGGAAAGACCACTTTCACATCGTTGCCTACCTCAAGATGATCGACGAGGCATGTAAGGGGGTCACCAAGAGAACCCTTATTTCTGCATGGAAGAAGCTATGGCCGGACAGCGTTGTCGAACACAACTGCGAGGAGTTTGAGCAAGTGCCTGCGGAGCCGGTAGTTGATGAGATTGTGTCTCTGGCCAAGATTATGGGGCTAGAGGTGGATAGCAACGACATCGATGAGCTAGTGGAAGAGCATAGCCAGGAACTGACCATCGAAGAGCTTATGGAGCTGAATTCTGTGTCACAGCAAGAATTTGAGCAGGGTATTTTGTCAGGGGAGGAGGAGATTTCAGCCTCAGCAGAGCAACAAGCTTCCAACGAAATAAGGGAGATGCTAAAAGCATGGGAAGCTGTTACATCGGACGTTGAGAAGCATCGCCCTAATAAGGTAGCAGCTATACGCGCTGCAAATTTATTTAACGATAATACTATATCTCATTTTCGCAAAATTTTGAAGCATAGGCAGAAACAAACCTCTCTAGACAACTTTCTAGTAAAAAAGAATATATTATAAATAATAAATTACATTATTATACATTTTTTGAGTATTTTTTCGGAATGGAACGCATTATCCTATTTTACATTGATTTCAATGGAAAAAATTGTTTCGCTTAACGAGTGTTTCGCATTACGAGTAAGATTCTGGAACGAATTATACTCGTTAAGCGAGGTTTGACTGTACAGAATATTGCCCCAGAGCGATTATGGAAGCTAATTAGTTAGGAGGCGTTTCTGGTGATCGCGATGCGTAACGTGTTGCTAAATCTACTGTATTTTTGACCGTAAATCGTCAAATAAGCGCAAATCGAATTCATTTCAGCGGTGTATTTAGAAAGATAAGCACGTTGAAGTAAGTAGTGTTCATTGTAAGATTTACGCTAGTGCATATTTTAAAGTTATATTGTAAAATATAGTGTAATGAGATGTTATAGGGTTCTTAGAGATACCTTTTATATTGTAGATATAAAGGTATTGGTCTTGAAATGTTTGTAATTACATGGTACATGTTTTAGTGTAAAGGAATTCCTCAATAAATGTGCTACATTCACTTTTCTGGCAAAACATAGTGAATTTGCGGATCTTGTGGAGAGCTAGAGGCTCAAGCAGGAAAAGCAAATGCTTGAGATCAAAATTGTTTATGTTTTGTTTATGTTATGTATTTCACAAAATGATTTATCAAAATGTTTTTTTATGTTTATATTTGTTTTTTATATATTTGTTTGTTGCTTAGATTATTCAACAAGTTTGACAAATAAAAAGATGAAAATGATGTCATTTTTCTTTTGGAAATCCTGCCAAACCTTTCTGTTGCATCTTCATAATACTATTAAGAGTGGATTGTGAAATTAACAGTGGGGAACCAGCTGGTTTTAGACAAAAATATTACAATAATATCCATTCATTGGAAATTTAAATTATCAGTTTCTTTGTTTCCACTACTGTGAAAATATTACTGGTTATTTAAGATGTAAAAGAGGAGAACCTATGGCCATTCCAGTTTGCTGAGTCTCAAGATTAGTATGTTCCTCAAAAGGTGAAGAGAACAAGTCAAGGAAATGGTTGGTGGTTCATGTAACAAGAGGTTAATGAGTAGTACTTCATTTATTCAAACAGATTGTGCAAGGGTACTCAACAGAATAATTTTATAAGCTGTATATTTCAACATACCTACTAGCCGGCCATGGTCCGAAACTGTTCTGAATTTCTGTTAATTAATTTGAATGCTTTCTTGATCAATTCCAATTTCAAATCTTACTTTAATCAAAATTTTGTAATTTTAAAATTAACTTCAATTTGCAAGTTTTAAGTACTTTTATTTAATTTGAAAGTTTTGATTTGGGCTTAAATTTTTTCATATGCAACTCCAAAGTCTTATTTTAATTTTCAATGTGGCTCAAATTACTTGGTTGAGAGAACATTTCTCATTTAATTTTTTTTAAGAACTTAACATCTCTGATAGTTAAATTTTTACAAGCATTGAATCCACTTCACTCAATATTTACTACTGTTCACGCACAATAACAAACTATTTTTCAGGGAAGTACTCCTATTTAACAATGTGCAAGACCAAATTTACAAGAGTAGATTTTTCTACAAGGAGGACTCTTTGCTGCTCCACTCCAATTTTTCTTCAGCGCCAGACTAGTGGAGAGAAGAAAAGAAGACTCACACCACTCTGATTCAGCCGTTTTATTGAAATTCTTAAAGTGTACACTTTATTACAGCATTTTATAAAAAAGTTTCGAACTTGAACAGTTCAAATTTTCATTGAAAATCCTTTCAGCCTTGTCCTGGCCACTCTTTTTGGTATGAGAGTATTCACCTGGCCATAAACTCTCCAGAGTTGCTATTATAGTTAGAAAATTTCTTGATGATGCTCATTGCTCCTCTGTATCCATCAACTGCATCTGTTTTTTCCAAGTACCAGGCTTAATTTAAGGCTGCATTTAGAAATCAGAACTCCAATTTCTGAATACAGCCAAAAATTAACTCATCTATCTGAAAGATAAAGAACATGTTATGCAAATAACATATAAATAAAAGAATTCAAAAAAACATGAGAATATGAATACAAATTGCAAGAAGTTAAATAAAAACTTGAAACAAAGAACTGAAAGATGATGATGTGAATAAAACTTAGAAAAATTGAGACAAACTTATTGTCACAAATTTCAATGAGAATTTATCATTAGAGTTAAGGTTCTCCTTTTAGTTAAACATAATGAAGAGGCCGAATGGTAGGTCTTGCTGCATTCCATTCATTCATCTCTGACTTGTTGAGTCAAAGTACTACATTCAATACCAGTCAACCTGGCAATACTGATGTATGATGTAACATACCACCAGGGTAAAAGTATGTGAGGCCCTTATCAAATCCGACCTCTCCACACTCCCTTGACCCCAAACATTCATACACGCATTCACACAAACAGACAAACACACAGATGCAATGATACACACAACACACATTAAGTAAAATAGTTCCGCGCCACTGTCCCTCGCACAGTGCTCCCTTCCCTTGCCGCATTCATCTCCAAGGGGAAGTTGAAGATGATCTCTTCTACCTCCAAGTCGATGTTTTGTGGCAAGGGAACCTTATAGTGCGGTGCCATATTGTGGAGGATGGTGCAGGCATTCATCATGATTTCTGAAAGAACAAGATGTTTGATTATAGTTGCAAAAGTTGATTCCTAGAAGTACATCTTTCATTAACATTTAAATAATACTTCATTGGTGTAGGTCAAAGGGATGCAACACATCAACTTCTTGCAGATATTGAATTTTCATTGTTAATGATAGTTAGTTAAACCATAATTTAAAGTATGGGAACCATACCAGCTTTCCATGGGATGTAATGTAGAGTTCAGTCACGCATCAGGCACCGAAACCACCCTTTAAGGACCCCAATGCACCTCTCCACTGAGTTTCTTGCTGCTATTAAACCTAGCTTCAGGCAAATTTAGGCTCAGGGTTGTGGAATGGTGTGAGCAGCCATGGATCATTTGGGTTTCCAGAATCCCCTGAAAATGAATATAGCTTTGTTTATTCAGTACAGAAGGAAACCTTGTCTTTAAAATTAAATACATACCTATGAGTGTTGTACTCCCTCTGGAGGTAGTTCCAGCATAAGGTATGATGCTAAATATTTGCATCATGCTTCCTCCCTTCATGCCTTGCATTGATAGTGGTAATGCGAAGGTCATAATCACATACCTAAAGTGGAAGAGAAATTATTTAAAGACAAGAAAGAAGCAACTGGGAAGCAGATGTTAATATTATAAGTTTACTCACTATCCTGACATCAATACTGTGAAAGTGTTTTCTATTCACATATCTATGCTCCCTATCTTTGTCGAGAGAAACAATGGTTACATGGGTCCCATCCTCTGCACCTATGAGGCCCGGCATGCAGGGCCCCTATTATGTATCTCATCACTTTTGTCCAAATACAAGTATGTTTTCACGAATTTTAGGCAAGATACAGCTAAATAACCAAATATTTTCGAAAAATTGCACATTTTTCCTTAATTTGATGATTAAATAAAGAGATTTGTTCAAAATATTCAAAGATCTCGCTTAGATCTCAAACACAAGTCCAACTTCCAATAGCTTTCTTCGAATTTATGTAAAGTAGAGTAGGTCGGGGCAAGAGCACGCACTTAAAGTTTAATCCCCTAACAAATAGGTTAACTGATTCTTTGTTGTACCAAAACTGGTAGAAAACAATCCTCCGGTAGATGGTAAGTAGATGATGTTTTATTTGCGTTATTATCTTTGGTAGAAAATTTTTGAAAAATTATTTACGAAAAGGTTACATGGGCGAACTTTTACGACACCCACGGGGCAAAAGTACGCAGATTATGGGGCAAGAGTTCGCACATTGTGGGGTAAAAATACCAAATACATACTGAAGAAGATTTTATTGGTATGATTAAACATTGAACTAAATGTTACAAAAAACTTTAATTTAGAATGATCAAAGTTAATATCAGTTGTTTTTAGCAGTAATCGCATATGAAATTCGCCCCACCCTCATAATTGGAACAAGCTTCATGCCGCCATTCTTGGCTTTTACTGCATTGAATCCAGTCCTCTTCCGAAGGTTCAGTGAAGTTCTCTTCACACGCTGGGCAGATAACTTTATCAGTTGAGGTACTGGGTTGTTGAATTGTCCGCTTGCCTTTGGGTTTTTTCAATGATGTAATAACCAACTTCTTTTTTTTCGCTTTCAGCTTTTTTGATGGTTCCTCTTCTGCTTGCCTTTTTCTCTTCAGCAGCAATTAACCGATTCTTAAATGGAGAGCTGGTCAAAATTTCCGACTTTTGTTTATTGTTTTTCCTTTTTTGAGCTTCTTGCCGTTTTGGGAGAGGTATCACATCAGCAGGCGAGGTCCACTTTTTAACAGCGCGTTTTCTAACCGGAGTTATCACTGCTTCAATAAGCTCTCCTCCATTAGGTCTACTGAAGTTAAATTCTGCTTAGTCGGAGACATCAGCTACATTCTGTTCTGTTGAAATTTGTTCAGTTAGACCAACAATGTCATCTGAAGTTGAAGTGATTATGTTGGTAACAGTTGGAGCCTTTTCCTTAGAGTTCCTTCTGAGATTCCCAACTGCTGGGCGGCTTTTCTCTTCGACATCCCAGCGTCCAATAGCTGTTGAGCAGTCTTCAGCATCTCCTCCGTTCATATCTTCCGATCAGTCTTCCTTTTATAGATTCTTATAAAAGAACGTTTAATCAGTAGACACCGTAAGCAAATGAGTACGAATAACATGGTATTATTTAAGGCATATATGACGCCTTTTATCCTTATCCAGGTGTAAGAACTATAACTTAAACACCTGTATTCTGAATTGAATCCGTAGTATGAATAATAAATATTAAGTAAGCGTGTGAATACTAAAACAAATTGTTTGAGGCAAGAGTTTGCATGCGTACTCTTGCCCCAATAGCAATGCGAACTCTTGCCCCACAGGCAGTGTTTTTACTTCTAAGGAGCTGCTGCTCTCTGTGAGCATCAATGGAAATAAACGATTCAGTATTTAAGAAGAGCATTGAATGGCCTTTGAAACAATATGGGGTTGAAACGGCTGAATCCTTAGTTGGAATAGGTTACACTAATTCCCTGCAGCTTAAATATTATATCAAATTAGCTGAAATGAGCTCTTAGCTCATTGTGAGTTGAGTAATCACAGCAAAAACACCAAACTACGTAGCAATGGCGTGGTCACTTCCTTGCATCGGCTGACACTCAATGGTACCAACTAGCTCAAGTGTAAAGTAAAATTTCCTGCCCTGCGTACTCTTACTCCATGCGTACTCTTACCCCGACCTACTCTACAGCCAAAAAAATAAAGAAATTCTAAGAAATGCCCTGTTTTCACCGATTGTCCTGTTATTTGCTATTAAAAGTGGAATTTTCTTCAAAATATGGAATGATCTCGCTAGAAACTTAAAAATAATTCCAAACATGAACAAGCTTCCTAATTTTCGCCGTTTTTTCAGTAATTTGCTTATATCAGTGGAATTTATTTTCAAAATATGGAACGACTTCGCGAACTACTTAAAACGTGTCCATATTCGGCTAGATTTACTGGAATTTTAGGCTAAATTGAGAAAAAAAATTTACATTTTCCAAACAAAGGCCATTTTATCGGCAATTTTTCCGTAATTTGTACATATAAATGGGAATTATTTTCAATATACAGGAGGGTCTTGCTTAGATCATCAATACGAGTCCAATTTCGACTAGGTTTCCCGAATTATATGCAAAAAACAGCAAATAAAAAAAACAAAAAATTTTCAAAACAATTCTAATTTTTCGTCGATAACTCCGTAATTTATCCAATAGAAGTGAACTTTTTGTTCGAAATATGGAAGGATCTCGCTCTCTTCTTCTTTATAAAAATTCTAAATTTAACTAGATTTTCTAAAATTTTAGGCAAAACACTGCTGGGAAATATTAAAATTTCTAAAGAACCCGTTTTTCGCCTGTGTTTGCGTATTTTCCTCTTACAAGTGAACATTTTGTTCTAATTTAGAAAGATATCCGTTTGATCTTTAAAACAAGACCAAATACAACCAGATTTACTTGAATTTTATGTAATAAAGTGCCAAATTCCAGAAAATATAAAAAAGACATTGATTTCGCTGCTTTTTTCTTTTACTGCGGTAGAAAATCGTAACAAAAACCAGAAATTCGGACACATCTAGTTGATATCTTCAAAATGTGTACATGTTCTACGAGGTTTAAACGAATGTTAATGAAATAAAAGCAAAAACCCTGAACATTTTGCAGAAATGCCTTAGGATCTTTGACCTCGTGTCATTGACCTCGAGTAGAGGAAGTAGGATCATGACCCTCGAGTCATAGACCTCGGGTCATCGACCTTGGGTCAATGACCTTTGGTTTTACACCTCCAGTCATAGACTTCGGGTCTTCATCCTCGGGTTATAGACTTCGGATCATTGACCTCCATTTATTGAAATCAGGTTATCGTGTCCGTCTTTCCGGAGACGACCTCATGGAGTCGCAATCCCGGAGTCGGGCTCCGTAAGTCATTTGCCGGAAATGACCTCCCGGAGTTGATCTCCAATTGTCAACCTCCCGGAATCGATCTTCCGGAGCCGACCTCCCGGAATCGACCTACCGGAGTCAACCTCACGGAGTTGACCTCCAGGAGTCAACCTCCAGGAGTTAACCTCCCTGAGATTTCCTCACGGATTCGAATTCCTGGAGTCTACCACCAGAAGTCAAAGTCTATGGAAAAAATTCAAAAACCCCGTATTTTGGCGATTTTTCCGGAATTTGCTATTTCAGGCTAATTTTTGTTTAATATATGGTAGGATATCGCTAACGTAATCCTTATGAATTCCATTTCGACAGGGTACCCGAATTTTAGGCATAACTCATCCATAAAACAAAGTTCTGAACGAAAAACATTCGAAAAAACCCGTATCCTACCAAGTTTTACGTGATTTGTCATGAAAGCGGAATCCTTGTACACAATATGGAATGGCACGACACGTGTAAATTTGACCAAATTTCCTTGAATTTCATGAAAAATACAGTAAAAAATATATTTTTCCAAAAAATGCCTATTTTCATCATTTGCTGAAGACAGTGGAATGTTTCATCACAATATGGAAGGATAACGATTAGATCAGCGAGTTGAGTAAAATGTGGACTAGTTTTACCAAATTTTAGGAAAACAACAGCCAAAAAAACAGAAACTTTTTGAAATATTGCCTATTTATCGCCAATGTTTCCGTAATTTGCTTGTATTGGTGTAATGAATCTTCAAAATATGGAAGGATCTCAGCTTAGGTCATCAAAACGATTATATGATTACTTCGTACTTCGAAGGTAAGGAAAAATACAGCGAAAAACAGAAAATATCCGAAAAAATTGCCAAATTTTCCGTAATTTTCTCCAGAGTAATTGACTAGAATTTATGGAATTTTAGGCAACATAAGGCCAAATAACTAAGATTTTCTAAATAATCTCCATTTTACGTCAATATTTGCATAAATTGCTTATTTAAGTAGAATTGTTGTTCAAAATATTGAATGATCTCGCTACGATCTTCGAATCCTGCCTAAATTTCACTAAATCTTAAAATACACCCAAGATTTTGAAAATGTTCTAAAAGATGCCCATTTTTCGACGATTTTTCCGTTACTGCCTTATATAAGTTAAATTTTTGTTTGAAATATGGAACGATCTCGCTTAAATCGTAAAAATGAGTCAATATTCCACAAGGTTTTCTCGAGTTCTAGGCATAATACAGCAAAAAACAGTAAATGTTCGAAAACAATTCCCAGTTTTCTACGATTTTTCCGTAATTTGCCAATTAAAAGTGAAATTTTCTAATATATCCTTATTTTGACCAATTATTCCGTAATAGACCTCTGGACTCACTTTTAATTAGCCTTCAAACATATTCTAAAATATCAAAAAGGGGAAATACATACGTAAAACGTATATTTCAGGTAATAATTTGCCATGTATTTTTTTATAATCGCAAGAAAAGGAAGCAATTTTGCTCAGCAGACACCCCCACCTCAATACGTATTTCTATTGGCTGACGTAAATGTGACGTCAGCTACCACATCCGCGCGGCCCTTTAGTACCTTTAGCGGTACGGTCCATTCGTTATTTTATGTTTGTGTTTAACTACTGTGGACATCATTCATTAAGAATACAAAAAAAGGAAGAATTATATTTATTGTATGAATCTTAGGCATTATAAATATTTATCAATTTATAAATAGGATCTAAATAATTAAACCTACATAACGCTACGATGACATCAAATATATGGTGCGCTTCAAAGAAGTGTACACGACTGAGCATTCACCTGCCTCTCAAAAAACATGAATTGAACGTAATAATTTCGCATTTTAACTACGCAAATTTAATATGTTCTTATCGACCATATATTAACTAAGGATGCAAAATTCGTCTTTAGTTAATAAAGACGTATTCAGCTATCAACAATGCAATATATACAAAACATACATGTTTCCGCCCTCGTGCACATAAAGCAATATCTAAGAACGAATGCTAAGTTGCATTTAATGGTAATTGGCGTAGTGTAGCAAATATTGTTATATTCATCGTGTTTGCTTACGTCAAAATGATCTTCACAGACGCAAACGGATAATTTTTGCGACAGAACATCCTTCCGTCGACACTTCATCATCCACACCGATCGTCTATAATAGATACGAGTAAAATGTTGCTTGCATACTGCAAGCATGTCCATAACACTAATTTCAAGTCGGCATCTTATCGAGACGGTCCTTAATAGAAAAAATAATATGAAAATATTCTTTAATTCGCTGCATTTTATCCGACCAGCATCGAACCCGGGTCTTCCTGGTGATACTTATTTAAAGCAAAACAGCAGTTCACAATCTCTAACTATGTGTGAAAACTCAAACAGAAATATTTGCTGCAACTGCCTTAAACGACGTCCTACTTTTCCCTTATATTCCTTATGTAAGAAAATTTAATGTGCTCTGGCATCGAACCAAGGAAAACCATGGTCTTATCTATTTTTTTTCTTAAATGGAGTCTTAATATACATCTTCTACCTAAGCAAGAACCTCCTATCATTTCGAAAAATGCATAAAAAAGTAATGAAAAGCTACCCCTATGTATTTTATATGGGGGATATATTTACCGGCCAGCATCGAACCCGGGACTTTCAGGCTATTTTTTCTATGCAGCACAATAGAAAATCACCATCTCTAACTATGTGTGAAAATTCAAGCAGAAATATCGGTTGCAACTGCCTTAAACTACGTCCTACTTTTCCATTATATTCCTTATGTGGGAAAATTCAATGTGCTCTGGCATCGAACCCAAGAAAAACATGGTCTTATCTAAATTTTCTTCTTAACGAATTCTGAATATACATCTTTTACCTAAGTAAGAACTTCCTATCATTTCGATAAATGCATAAAAAAATAATGAAAAGCTACCCCTATGTGTTTTATATGGGAGATATATTTACCGCCCGGCATCGAACTCGGGTCTTAATGGTAATACCTTCTGTGCAGCACAATAGAAGATCATCATTTCTAACTATGTATGAAAATTCAAGCAGAAATATTGGCTGCAACTGCCTCAAACGACGTCCTACTTTTCACATATATTCCTTATGAAAGAAATTTTAATGTGCTCTAGCATCGAACCTAGGAACAGTATCGCCGTATCTAATTTTTTTTCTTAAACTAAATCTTAATATACATCTTTTAGCATAGCGAGAACTTCCTACCATTTCCATAAGTGCATCAAAAAAATAATGAAAAACTACCTCAATTTATTTTAAAGAGCAAATTGTTGCATCGTCCTAGCGTCGAAACCAGAATATTTTCTGTAAAAATCATTTATATTTTCGATAGATCATAACCATATGTATAGAGTTTTGATTCTCTACCTATCCTGGAAGTATTTTTTTTAATTCCCGAAAATCAAAGCAATGCTAATAAATGGGAAAAATCGGGACACCGGGAAAATCGGCAGTATTTTTTGGAATTGTAAAGAAATATTTATCCAGGCCACTTCTCGTCGTATTATTGAACTTTGGGCACAATGCAATACGTAATGTTACACTTTGCCATTTTGAGGTGTTCTGTTAACCACAGAATTTGCAGTTATCTATACACAAAAACTTCCTCATACACTAACGAAACATACGTACCAAAAGCATGGATGTGGTACCTGACGTCATCCAAGATGGTGGTGGTGCGAATTACGTTTTGACTGAAGTGAAATTGTGAAATTTTCAAATGCTTGTATTTTGAAAACAAAAAATCTTTCGTACAAATTTCTTTGGGTGTTAGTAACGTTTTTCTCCCTAGTATTCACCAATGTCAATATCTCAATAGGTGTCCTGAGGTCTATTTGCAAATAAAAGTGGATGTTTCTTCAAAATATGGAAAGATTTCAGCAAGATCTTTAAAACAAGTCTGAATTCTACGAAGGTTTTGTCCCATTTTATGCAAAGTAAAGCCAAAAATAATCAAATTTCGAAAAAAATGACAATTATTTGCACACGTTTCCGTAATTTTCTCTTTGTAAATGGAATCCCACAAAATTAAGAAATGCCAAATTCTAATTGAATAAAGATAAAAAAATTGTTCCAAACGAAAAAATTCTGATAAACAAGAAATAGAAAGTTGAAGAACAAATCTTTATTTGAATCATTTTATTGCGGCTTAGTTTATTCATAGAAATCGTAAAATCGATTGAAAATATAGATCCATAGCATCAATCATTCAATTGCCCTCTACCAGATTTTCTCGTAACTAATCCACTAACTTTCGCTTGTATCAGATGAATCATGTCTGCTTTGGTCGTAAGCAAAACGCAAGAAGATCAAAAATTAGAGTAGCCGGGTTAGCCTATCAAAATTGTCCACATAAGTAAACGCGGTCAGCTAGTTAATTTCAGTGAAACGTTGATCGTCGTTGTTCTGTGCGTTTAAGCTACTAGTCAATTTTAATGGCGAAGTTAGGGTGTTATTTAATTTTATATTTGTGCCTTGTTGTTTATTCATTGATAGTGATTGCTGGGTTAGTTGAAGCTGGTCTGATCGAAATCCATTCCGCTTTGTTTATTAATCATGTTAACCATTTTCGCAAGTATCTAAAATTTGTTATTGAATATTCTTTTCCTTACAGGAGAGATTACTATGCGATACTAGGCATTCCTCGAAATGCCAACACGAATCAAATTAAGAAAGCTTACCGGCGATTAGCGAAAGAGCTACATCCAGATAAAAATAAGGAAGACCCTGATGCGGAACAAAAATTTCAAGACATTAATGCGGCATATGAAGCGCTTTCGGATACTGAAAAGAGGGCTACTTATGACAGATGCGGAGAGGAATGTTTGAAGCGTGAAGGTGGTGGTGGTGCTGATCCTTTTGCGTCCTTCTTTGGAGACTTCGGTTTTCCATTTGGTGGAGGTGGTGGTGGTAGCGAGCAAGAGACTCCCAGAGGTGCCAATGTTGTGATGGACTTGTATGTTACCTTAGAAGAGCTTTACACGGGAAATTTTGTCGAGGTCGGTATTTACATTTTTCAGGAATATTTGGATTTATTTGCCGCAATCTTGTTCGCGGATGTGATGACATGGAAGCTACTGAAGTATGTCTGATGCCAATGATTCCCTGCTCATGGAATGCTTAGAAAAGTGTTACTCATTAGTCATTGTAATTCACGCACGTGTACTTGTTCCGCCTACGGCATTCTGAGAGTATGAATAAAGTAAGGCCATACTACCTCATTTCTCATCTCGTCTATCAAGGCACTACTAGCTCTTGAAATTAACGTTAGAAGGGACGAATATCCAACCGCCTTTGAGCTTAATACTTTGATGACAGATGATACAAGGTCATTTACTTACGTAAACTTGTTAAGTTCTATATACAAGGGAAAATCTTTCTCTGCCAACATGAATCTTTCCACTCCGTCCTATTATGCACCTTTCTTTTTGTCTTTACATGTCGTGGATATTGATGTTTTCATCAAGATCAAGCTCCTCTGCCCCGAACTTTCTTGCCGTTCCCCTCAAGTGAGATCTTAAGCACACATTTTCTTCTCATCTAGCGTCCCAGTCTATTTCTTTTCCTCTTTTCTAAGAATTCCAATATTGATATTCTTTCTCCAAATATTGCCAGTATATCTTCAAGTGTAATCTTGTCCGTTCATCCAACTTTTTCCATGGCTACATTTCAAAAGCCCCTTTTCTTCCCTTATTCTCAATGTCTCTGCACCATACAGAGTTACACTCCAAACACTTCACTAGTCTCTTTCTCCTAAAGTCAACGAGAGTTTTTTTTCTGCCCAGAGTGCTATTCTTAATTTCCATGTGACAGTTCTTAGTACTGTTTATATCACAGCGCAAACACTTGAAGCTCTCTACTTGTTCTATAGGCTCCAATGGTCACATTGACTTCCCATCACTTGGTCACATTTGCATTTATTTTCATGCCCTATTTCTCTCAATTTTCAGTTCTGTTGGCATCTCTCGTAATTCCTTTTCATCCCCTGCTAGTAATGCCATCTGCAAATCTTATGCACTTTATTTTTCTTCCTCCTATGATGGCTCTTCCCATGAACAGTTCTTTGTGCTCTAGACATATGTTGGGTTGGTGATAACCTTACCTCACTCCTCATCCTGCTACCGTCTGACATTCTCCTTTCTTCACTTTAGCTTTTGGTTCCATATTTATATTATTTATATCCATCTGTTTCAAAGGGTACTTATGAACCTGCTTTCTTTCTAATGCACACCAATATTTTTTAAGATTTCCCTAAGTTTGTTCCAATCCACTCTATCGAGGGCCCTAGATCAGATTAGATTCTTTCTCTATGTAGACTAGTATTGTTAAAAGTGCTTGAACAGCTTATGTCAGCCCAACTCCCACTGGGAATCAAACCCAGAACAGCTTTCACTGAAGTCAAACACGCCGTCTACATGGGTATTTCTCTGTATATCTTTTGCCAATAATTCTTAGTAGTTTTATTGCATCTTTACCCTTCTTGTAGCCAAATTGTTTTTCTCCTTCTACCCTTGAATATAGATAGTGCTCACAGTAGAATCTTTGCAGTGGGTGATATCAAGCTAATGGTCGGTCTTAAATTCACTACAATTCTTGGCATTCTTTGGCAGTTGTAATTATTGCCTTTGGACCATTCCCCACTATTATATATTGCATACTCTTGCTAATCTCAATAATCCAGTCATTCAATAATCCTGGCTCTAAGAGATCCATGGAGTAACATCAAAGTGCAAATATGGAATAAAAATTGGAAGTATGGATGAAAAGGGTTATTTTTAGCCCAGTAGGCACTAACTATAATATTGAAAATGTGTATTACTTCATCAAAAACTCAAACTAAATGTATGCCCTCCAAAAACTTGATAATAACTATAGTTTTTTTGCACTCTCAGTACTCCTTGAGAAATGCCCTGTTTATCAAAAGTGCACTCTATAAAATGTATTCAGTTTCCCTTATCATTTTATTAGTTCACTGGGGATTTTAACTATTCTTGTTGCTTCTTCATATCATAGCTCAATTTCTGCCCTTAATATTGAGAATCCTTTTCTTCTTCATCTTTTTTGGATATAAATCTGCCCAGTATTTCTTTGCTGATTATCTCGTTTCTTCTTCTACATTGACCTTCTTGCCTTATTTGCAAAACCCATGCTTTATTTAGTCTTCTCAATACATTAAATCATATCTTCCTTTCCTCTCTATTTTTTTTATTTCATCACATTTCATTTAACCAATCGTTTCCTTACCTTTTCAGTTTCTCCTCTTAGTTTGTTGTGTAATTTCCTATACTTTCTTTTACCTTAAGTTTACTTTTCAGCCATCTTGAAAGTTAACTTCAAACAAAAAGTTGTCTTCTTTTTTCATCCCTCAGCATATAGTCAAACTTCTTCTCTTTTTTACTAATTGTCTTTTTCAGGCTAATGTCTACTTCTCATATTAGCAATTCCAATTAATGTCTGTACCTGGTAAAGTCTTGCCATTTTTTAGGCAGTTTGTACATCTACCCTGTACCAATATGTAATCCATCTATTTGTATCTATCAGGCAAGTCCATGTATACCCTCTCCTTTCACGTTGTTGGAATAATGAACATATTCACAATAATTATAGAGTTGCTTTTACAGAAGTTAGCGAAAGATTCCCTTCTATCATTTCTTCTTCCCAATCCATATCTTCCGAGTATACTTCCATATTGCCCTTTTACAATTACTGCATTCCAATCACCCATTAGTCAAAGGAAATCCCAATTATTCTTTGTATAATAAGTATATTATCCTAGAACATAAATAAATTTATTCTATTCTATGCTAATGTTTCAATCAAATTTATTTCCCATACACACCAACTTTCAGTTGTTATGTTGGAGTACATGATCTTAGAATTGACGAAATGTTTCTTATATTATAGATTACTCGTAATAAGCCTGTAGTGAGACCTGCTAAAGGGACTCGAAAATGCAACTGCCGGCAAGAGATGGTCACTCGACATCTGGGGCCAGGCCGTTTCCAGATGATGCAACAGAATGTCTGCGATGAATGTCCCAATGTCAAGTAAGTAGCTGGTGTATTATTTACGAAGAAACTATGTTTTTTAAGAAGGAAAATTATGATTTTAAACGAAGAAAGTTTTCTTTGTTGCAAAAGTTTATTATTCAACAATTTCAGGATTTGAAATTAAAGAGGAATCTTAAAAGATTGATTTCCATTCCACAAAAATCGTGAAATATGTGGCCCCCTTCATTTGCTAGTGATTTTCTTTGAACTGGTTTACATTATGCCAATTTTGCAATTTCCTATTCCCAAGTTATGTATGTTAATTCGTGATCTGTCTTATTGTCTGTTAAAAATACAGTAAAACTGTGAGAGGCGGAATCTGTCTGAGGCGGAAACTTGTCAAAGCCGGGAATATCAGAATTACTTTGCCTAATGATCACATTTTTCTCAAGAAAACCTCTCAATCCAGGGGAGACTGCGAGATGCGCACAGAAAGATTAATGCCTTTTATTTCGTGCTGCAATAAGTAGAGTCTGAATCTGTGAAAGACGGAAAGAAAATTTAACATAAAGAAATTATGTTTGGTTTTATGGTTTGAGTTATGATATGCTTACCCTTGATGCACCACTGAAAGCAATACTGCTAATACAACAGCCAAACTGATTGTGAGCTGGGCCATCCCTGGGTTTTCCCTAAGCCAGGGAAACTGGAGACGTAGAATTCGTGGAACTCGGACAAATCCATCGGAGCAATAGGGGAGTGAAGGGAAGGCTTGCCATCTGGGTTGTGTTCATTCATTATCTCACTGAAGCAAAATCGGAAACTAGGAAATTCCATGCACTCTTCCATTTCCTTTTGGGCCTCTCTGGTGGGAAAATCTTAATAGAGTCAGAGAATTTTCGCAGAAGGATTTTAGTTTATGGTTGAAGTGAAAAGTTTGGTCCCTTGGGGTTCTCCAATTGTGTCCTGAAAAGTGTTTCTGGTCCCTACGGTCTATCTTGCAGTGCGAGACGTGTGATCATTCCTGCTCTCTTCCAGCAATAGTTGGGAGAATTTGGGTTAATGCCAACTGCTGTAAATATTAATTAAATTCATCTGTGTAAATTCGAAGGTTTCCACAGCCATAGAATTCGAAAGACATTATGGAAACAAATTCATCTGTTAGGTCAATGGAAAAATGTACTCTATTTTAGGCATCTATTGTTATTTTATATTGAAAAAATCTTTGTTTTCATCTATTAAGGATAAAAAACTGAAAAATTTAAATCTCAAGGAAAAGATTAGTGTCATTAAAATGATCAGTGAGGAAAAAAATATTATTAAGGAAGTGATGTCTCATTTCAAATGTGGGAAGACACAAATTTACAACATCATGAAGCAAAAGGACAAAATTATGGAGGAATATTTATTAAGCGGCAAAAATGGTTTAACCAGGAAGAAAGAAAGAGACACAAAATACAGCAAATTAAATCACATTGCGTTTGAGTGGTTTTCTGCTGCCACAGCAAAGAACTTTCCCATTTCTGGCCTAATTCTTCTAGAAAAAGCCAAGGAGACTGCAGAAATACTTAAGCTTGATAACTTTTCTGCATCAAATGGCTGGTTGCAAAGTTTTAGGAAAAGACACTGCATTACGTTTAAAATCTCCTGTGGGGAAGTGGAAGACGTAGATAAAGTTACTGTGGAGAATTGTCACAGGAGGTTAAAGGATATAATCTCTAATTACAGCCGCAATAACATAGCAAACGTTGATGAAACAGCTTTGTTTTACAGAGTCCTACCTAATTAAATGTTGCAAATGAGGGGAGAAAGGTGTTCCAGAGGTCGGTATCCAAAAGAAAGAATAACTGTGCTTTTGGTCGCATTTACCGATGGAAAACTAGAAAAGCTGTTGGTAATCCGAAAAAGTGAAAATCTGCTCTGCTTTAAAAATTTGAAGAAGAAAAACATATATAAATGAGACTGTGATCATGAAAGTTCCTATTCACAGCATTTAAAAATAAGTGATACACGCATGCCTTCTGGTTCTGCATTACTTATTAGGAATCAAGAGGAATGTTTACAGCTCGAAATAGGAACCCATTCGCTGATACGAGAGCCGTCAGGCCGAGGTTGGAAGTGAAAGGTAGAGAGCCATATTAATAGAGAAGGACAAATTGGAATGGAATAAAATTGTCAGTCAAATAAAAGTCTTTTTTAAAGCTTTAAGATGAATGTATGTGATGCACTGAATGTTTAAAACTCTTTCAGGAACTTTTATTGAACTCGAGGGTATCAAAATCCTTTTTTGGGAGCAAGTCAACTCTCCATTTTGTTGCTCTTCGAATGTGTTCTAGGAATAAAAATTATATGTTAATATAGTGAATTAATGAACTGATAAACAGTTTAAATATACATTAAGTGTTACCAACAAAAATGTTTGAAGATAAAAATTAACGAAGAAGTTACTTAGTTTTTTTAACGTTTTTCAAAATTCTTGAAAACTGTATGTGATGGACAATTTTTACATACATGGTTGAATTTATCGCAAAAAATACAATTGGAAACAAGTACCTAGGTCATTGCTGCCAAAACCATGTCTGCCTGCGTTATTGAGCAATAATTTTACACATTTAATATTTGGGGAGGCACTTAGGTTATGGTTAATGAGTTAATGAAATAATATATTTGACACGATCATACTTTTTTATGCATTCCAAGCATTTGCATAAGGATTTATAACCCTACAGTTTCTGCCAGAGTCACTGGAAAACAGATATAACCAGTCCTTTTCCTATTTTTTTCAGCTCTTGTTTTAATGGACTCATTTTTAAAGGAAGATTCGTAGTCTCATAACCCCATGAAAATTTGGCTCGTGGATTACCAAAGTCCTGAATTGAAACTGGGTCGTGGAGCCACCTTTTCCTACGATACATTAATGTTTTTATCGTGTTTAACAATTGTTTTTATTGATTTGAAAGTGTTTTTAATGTCTTGAAAATGAATTTATTTGAAGATTGGTCAATGAAGAGAGGACTCTGGAAGTGGAAATTGAGGCTGGGATGGCAGATGCACAAGAATCTAGGTTTATTGCTGAGGGAGAGCCTCATGTAGATGGTGAGCCAGGTGACCTGATTGTTCGTGTTAAAGCTTTGCCTCATCCAGTCTTTGAGCGCCGAGGTGATGACCTTTATACAAATGTAACCCTCACTCTTCAGGATGCTTTGGTTGGCTTCCAGGTATGTGCCACTTTCATCACATGGTGTTTGAGGGGGCAATAAGTGATACTTTATGAAAACTTTATTCAAATGAAATAACTTGGCGTGTTTTTTTAAGTACCATACATGCTGGTGTATAAGTCAACCTTTGAAGACTAAAAAAATCTGTCAAAACCAGGGGTCGACTTACACACCGAACATAAAATTAAACCCTTTACCACCGAGGGGTAAATAGGTGATATTGCCTGTTTAACGCTTGTTGTACACAAACTCTCCACAATTATTTCTTACTGAAACTAATTATTGGTAAGCTCTATTAACGCAGAATAAAACAAATTTCATCACGTTGAGGCCAAAAGTAAAAATGTAAAACCCTGCATACTAATTATGTGTGAATTTAACAAGGACATATCCTCCAGTTCGGAAGATGTTCCATAGGATGATACACTAACTGATTAAGCCTTAACCCCTTCCCTGTGACGTGCCCGAAATCTCTTGGGCAAGGCTACTTTTTCCGTTTTCAACACATCGCTTCCGAGTATTCTCGTGTTTCCTTCTTATTTCACCATGCCACTGCAGTAGAACAGTTAGCCGAAAGGTTTTGACTATTATATTGAATATTTTGACAGTATATCAATGTTTCGACTGTATATCCATCTTTACTTATAACGTTATCTTATAAACGTTGCTACGATTTATTTGTTCTAATTGCTTTTCATCAGTGGCAAGGTCCAATATATATAAAAATCATAATGATCATTTATTTTTCTATGAGTAGGAGGCAGTTGTAGTCAGTAATCGTTGTTTTACAAAGTATTGTTTATCTTATCTTGGAGTTGCTTTCCCTGAACAAACACCCATGTACTTCTCCGATACATTACAATATTTGTATATACACACTATACTAGCTTCATTTAAATTAGGTAACGCTTCTTTTTGTTATATTTTAAATATTTTTATTGTTTTCTCGTATATTTTTCGATTTTGCGTCCTGTAAAAGACCCGTTCGAAACATAACATTCTTTGGAAATTTTAGTCCATGTATTACTTCGATGGAATCGGCAGCAGATTTCTTTGCTCGCCTCTAATGTCATCAATATATTTCTACTACCTCTAAAATATAATTCGTTTTTTTTCTAACTCATTCTATCGGCTAAGATTTATTCTCTAGCCTAACCAAACTCGTTGCAAAAATGAAACATTTGCTTTGCTTATATTCGGCCGCTAAGATGGCCGAAGCTCAAGGCCTAGAGAGCAAAGGGTGCTCAAAACATCTGCATTAAGAGAAAAGAAATTAGATATGTTCGAAAGTATATCAAATTGCATTCAACACTAATGTAGATCACTTACTCCTTCCTACTAGTGCATGGATTCTAGCAGCAACAAGCCTACTAAACATTTCCACCGCTAGATGAACTCTCATTTTCTGTGTTGGAGACAGATGTGCTTCAGTGAGATTGAAAACACTGTCTAAAAGATGAAAAATATAAATTAAAATATTTATTGACTGGGGAAGGGTAGAATAAAGTTAGACATGGTTAGCAGTGCTTTCCTCAAAGGAAGAAAAGTCTAATCCAGTACACGTTGCCACTTTCAAACAAGTGGAGTGGTTTGTAGCGTGAGAAAAAACAAAAGAGTTCCAAAGGACCAAAAAATGTAATTCTTTTGAAACCAAAGAATAAAAGGGGGCACACAAGTAATACGTCCCGAAGGACTAGGGAATATACAGTTTGTAGTCTTCACATTGCGCTAGTGAGAGAGTCACGTCCTCCTTGGTGGCCTTGATGCACACACCGAAAACAAGAGCGTTGTTCGAGAGAGGGAATGAATGAGGTTCCTTTCCACACTGCACTGGAGAGAGAAGGGTGAAGGGAAGAACGTCACTAGCTCAACAAAACTGAGCCCCACACACAGTAAAAACAAAACACTGAACATGGAGTATGTTCATCTCCAATTTTAACCAAGGTCATCATATTTTATAAAAAGGTTCCTAAAGCATTTTAAAAGATGTGGAGGGTCATATACTGTAAATATTTTTTCACCTTAAAGAAAAAAGAAAGGGTTAGTAAAAGTGGATCCTAGCAATTCCAAGGCTTTAACATTACTGCGGCCAATGTCACAAACAGTTGCAACAACTTTCAGTCCAGTTTCCTGCAAAGCAAATAAAACTCCTTTAATTAAGTCAGCCAAGGCATTTCCTGGTGCACTTCCATGACTGAAGTAGCACGCCACAGGCTGCTTGCGCTTTGTTTGGATGCCATGAACCATAAAAAGCAATGCTTGCTCAGCAACTGCAGCCTTTCCTGCCATGGTCGGTGAAGCCAACAATTTCATCCCTGTCCAGGTTGTAACGAAGACTTGGCTTTACAGCCATCTTATCAAAAATTTGAGTGCATAACCTATCCTCAGATTTCCGTTAGAGAGCTACTGACTTAATTGCCTCAATTATTCCTTTATTTATGCTTGTGGAAAAATTAAGCTGTCTAATTAATGGCATTAGGGTATTCCTAGAGGGCAATAGAACCAGCGTATGCATAAAATGATATGCTTTGGGACTCGTTTTGAATACAGACAAGGCAAAGATCTTCTGGGAATAAGTCCATCTCCTTCCTTTGGGTTTGACTTGACATCTTTTCAGGATTGCTGTTAAAAAGGACAAAGAGGAATTAGTTAGTCCTGAAGCTTTAAAATTCTTGCCAAAGTCAAAATTATCAACATCATTTATTTCTGTAAAAAACTGTTTCATCTTCAAACTTGCTTTCTTAAGCCTATTGACGACTTTATCCTTCTTTTTCAACTCCTTCTACAGTTTCTCCTTCCTTGGTGTTAAATCAATTGGTCTCTACTAAACTGACAAGATTCATCTTTCTTCCTCAAGATGAAAGATTTTTGAAGATGGTAGTGGATGAGAGCCTAGATGGAGATGCATAAGTTTGTTGTAAATCATTTGTGGAAGGTGGAGATGAGGCAAAAATATAAATCCTCCTGTTAGAAGAGATCTGATATTAAAAAAACATCTATATGACTGCAATAAAAAAAGCAATTTTGTGTGTATGGTTACAATGAACAAATTATGACAAGTAATTATTTTAATGGTTAAAGAATCTTTTTCTATTTTGAATTGAATTTTTATGATTGAGTTAAAACCATTTTATCACCTCACTCAACCATTTTAACACCTCAGCAAATTTTACTTAAGTACACAAAATCAGGAATTAGAGAATGCTTTTCACAGTGTTTGAATACTGACAAAAGAAGTAGTGTAAGTGATGCAATTGATTTTTCTCGCACACAATGAGTAAAATTCGTATCCTTTGCCTATTTATTTACTTTGCATTGAAAAGTTTGTATTGTTTATTAATCAGAAATAACAGAAAGTTAGTGAACTAGAAAACATAAGCGCAATCATATGATATGTGACTTTTGCACTTAGTCTTTTGGGTTCTATCCATCAAACAGAAATAAGATTAGACCAAGGTGTCACTTTGAGAGACCCCATGAAGACAGAGATAATTTTGTGGAAGTTTTCTTCTAAGACAATAATTTATAAGCAGTTTCAATATCTGTTCCGTTTTGATGATGATATTTATTAGGTGAAGCAAAGTTTTTATTTTAATAATATATTGAATTTGGAATCACGGATAAAATTATACTGTGCTAATTACATCATGAATGAAATATCAACGCAAGATATACAATGTGAATGATTTAATTTCATATATATTTTGAAATATAGAAAAGTTATTTCATTTGGTGCATTTCTCCTTCCACTTCTTAAAAATGTTCACTAGTCATTCATAGTGTCAAAGACTTTTTCTTATTCTTTCGTTAAGCTGAATAACTTTTTCTTGCACTGGAAGATCCTGCCAGTTTCACCTTTGGCAGAGCTGTAAAAATTCCTACATTGGTTCAAATTACCGTATATTTCTGTCCTTTCAAGAAGTGCTTCATCATCTTTCGTTTTGGTCATCTGATCTTTGGCTGTACATGCATTTGCTAGCGACTTAATTTCAGTTTGAAAATAGGTCATTTGAAGCAAAATCCCATCAAATCAGAATGAAAACAAAAAAGAAACTTCTACCTCTGGTAAGAACATAATTGGGTAAAAAGTACTTCTTTGCCTGTTTCATTGTTATCTTTCATATAGTATGTTGTACTGGAAGATTAAATTCTCCTGGAACATGATAAAGATACCTGGAATGCATTGGCTAGTTATAGCAGAACTAGCCTATAATGAGGCTTGGCCAGATAAGAAAAACAAAAGATGGAAAGTAAATAAAGCTTCTGGAATTGTAATATATTTATCTTTTTATGGATTAAAATTTACTGAATTCATTTCAATCCTTCAGTCATTTCCACCACACATTCTCAAAAATTAGACTGTTTCAAAATATATTTGGTTTAGTTGATGTTTATATTAAAAAGCTTTGTTATTTCATGTTATTTACAGCTTTGTTATTTCATGTGTTTATTGTTAACCTCGCTCACTCAAGCAAAACTTAGAAAAAGTCACTCAGAAGCCTGAAAATGAAAAAATAAAAATGGTATTTTTTTGTATAGATGGATATAGAGCATTTGGATGGACATAAGGTGACCATTCTCAGGGACAAGGTGACGTGGCCAGGTGCTCGTATCCGCAAAAAAGGGGAAGGAATGCCAAATTATGAAAACAACAATCTTTTTGGGACAATGTATATAACATTTGATGTTGAATTCCCTAAGATAGAGTTTTTGGACGAGGAACGAAATTGTAAGTACTTGAAGCTATCATCTGGCCATTATAAATTTCGATTTGAAAATTTTAGTTCTGTTGCTAACCTCATATCAATTGTAGTGAATTAATATTAAATGAAGTTAAAAATTCTCTCCGCAAAGTGAAATATTTATGAATATATTGTTGCAGTTGTTTATGTACTTTTAATTCTTCATGGTATAACTTTTCAGCATTGAAGGAAATATTGAAACAGACTTCTAACCATAGGTCATATAATGGCCTTCATGGTTTCTAGGACAATCGACGTAGAAAGAGGAATTGTGCAGTTTTGTCATGGAAATTAGAAGAGGAGGAAGAAAGTGTTTCTTGTGCACTTCTCGTCTGACATATAAGTGACAAGAATTGATTGTAACTGTGTTACATTTTAATTTTTAAAGTGGCTGCTATTGCCATTTCAATGTTATTTTTACTCATTTTGTTGAATTAGAAAAATACATCTCTTCAAAAAGACTGAAATTTTTTCACCTGCACCAAAAATCAAGACCTCTGTTGGCAAAGTCAGTTATTGGCTATTCTACTACTTTCAACTCTTCAAACAACCTATCTGGTATGTCATATCTCTATCAGTCATATAGTTTCATATTCTTTCTATTAATAAGAGTGTTGCATCATACAAGTTACTAGTTGTAGAATTGATGGCAACTAAATGCCAAGTATGATTGTGTCACATTCAAAGATGGGTTCAAAAACCAATGTTGAAGACATGGAGGACAGACTTGGCAAGAGCAAATGAACACATTGTCGCATCCATACAGAATTTCTAAAGAAAATTGTAAATTTTGGGAAGAGGAAAGAATTTCTCTAAATTTTGAAGATACCCTCATTCTAAGATAAAATTCATTGGAGAGACCATAGCTTTGTGGAATTTGAACCTGCATAAAAGTTGTTAAATAAAAGAAAGTTTTAGAAACACAAGTAACATTTTCTTATCCACATAAGGTTTTGTTGGCTAATAAAGGGCGCATACCAACAGAGAACAAGTCCTTGTTTCCCTCATGATAGTGTTCCAATGCCCCATTGATCCTGTGAGGAAAAGATTGAACTTGACTGAAATATTCCCTAAATTAGTGAAACAACAAAAAACCTTGCAATAGATTGCAAACTTGCTCTCCCTTGTGCAACTACAAAACATATGTGCACTGATTTAATTTCTTTGTTTTGTAACTCAAATATAGTTTCCAATACCAAGTTTTCTCATAAGAAATTCTACTTGAAGCTATTTTTAATAATTAAATAACGTGAGAGAGAAATTGGAAGACACTCAAAAAGAGGAACGGCTAATTATGAAAGAGGCAACTGTTTTCTTAGGCCAATCATAGATTTATTAAACTGCATGAGATAGGATTTACCTTCAAACCTGTAGCTTTGGACTTCTCTTCCCCATCCCACAAATTAGAGGAAATAGTGAACAATCTTATTTTGAAATACTCCAAATTTTGGCCCAAATATGCCATAATAAACACAATTTAACTCTGTGACAAATGGAAACCATTGTCATTGCTCTTCAATATAAAAATAGTCTCTTTTGATGCAGTTAATCTCTTCCCAAGTCTACCGATAGACGAATCAGTGAAGAACTGTGAAACAGTGAACAGTGAAACTGAAGAACTTACTCTCTACCATTACAGACCCTTTACATATTAATGATAGAATGTTTTTGTTAGGTGCATGTAAAACTGTTTCCTCTTCAATAACAAACTTTACAAGTTGTTTACTAATTTTTATTTTGGTAAAGATCTAATTTTCCACTGACATTTTCTAAAAGGATTTACAAATAATTCATTTTAATGCCAACAAGAATGTACATCTAATATATATAATTCCTGTTCTGGATTCATTCATGTATCTATTATATATAGACGCTTCTCCATATTCATTCATGTACATAGATAGAGAGGATACAAATTCACAGGCTAAACCACAAGTGTCATAGACTTGAAATTTTTACTACATATTGGCCATAACGTGTAACCGCCAGAAAAATTGCGATTTTGATCCTCAGTGTCATGGGTTCGATTCCAGAGGATCCCAAAGTCCCGATTTTTTCTATTTAAATACATTGCGTTGATTTTCGGGAATTTTTAAAAAATACTTACCGGATATGGAGAGAATTAAAACTCAAGGAGCCAATATATATGGTCATGATCTATCGAAAACATAAATGAGTTTTACGGAAAATATCCTGGGTTCGATGCTAGGTCGAGGCAAAAATCGGCCGTTTAAAATGTATTATGGCGATTTTTAAGATTTTTTTGGACCCCTTCCCGATGGCATGGAAACTTGAAATTTGGCATGGGGTTAGAAATCATAAATATATTTCATAATCAAATTTTACATATTCGCTGATGGTCCTTGGTTCGATCCCAGAGGGCCATTTGCACTCCACAATGCATTTCTTACGGGGATAATGGAAACACATTTTAGGTACTTCCCGGTATGATATCGACTTCAAACTTTGTACGAAATTAGATCAAGTCTTAGCAAGTCATTTTGTGCATTTACAGCTTCCAATACGTCCAGGGTTCGACACCAGGCGTCTCTACAATCAGTCACTGATCCAATTTTTAAGAATTATTTTGAACCCCTTCCCAATAATATTAAAACTTGAAATTCGGCATATATATAGAACTTATAGATACATTTCGAAAACATATTTTATATTTCCTAGATCGTCCTTGGTTCGAATCCGGAGAGCTATTAACATTCATGAAAAGTAGGTCTTCGTTTGAGGCAGTTGCAGCCAATATTTCTGCTTGAATTTTCACACGTATTTAGAGAAGATGATCTTCTGATGTGCTGCATAGTAATTTCACCAAAAAGACCCGGGTTCGATGCCAGACGGTTAAATTGAAGCCAATTTTAAGAATATTCTCAATCCTTTTTTTCCTTTCCGGGACCGTCCCGATATAATGCCGTTATGAAATTAGTGTTGTCGATCTGCTTGCAGTATGCAAGCTACATTTTACTCGTATATATATATTTATATTTAGGTAGGATACTAATTCACAGGCTAAACCACAAGCGTCATTGACTTGAAATTTTTACAACGTATGGGCCCTAACAAGAAACCTCCAGATAAAAGCCGTCTTTGAACCTCAGTGTCATGGGTTCAATTCCAGAAGGCCCCTAAGTCCTGATTTTCCCCATAAAGATACATGGTAGGGATATCAAAATTTTTTTTGAGGCACTTCCTGGAAAAGTAGAGAGTTGAAATTCGAGTGATTGCTAGATGCTGTGCATATCTAAAGGAAACCATAAAGAAATCTACGAAGATTATCCTTGGTTTGATGCTAGGTCAGGGCAAAAATTCCCCTTTAAAATGTATTGTGGCGATTTTAAAGTTTTTTTTTTGGATCCCTTCCTGATGACTTCCTGATCCTGAAACTTGAAACTCGGCATGTGGATAGAGATCATGAATATATTTTATAATCAAATTTTAGCAATTAGCTGATGGTCCTTGGTTTGATCCCAGAGGGCCATTTACATTCCTCAATGCATTTCTTATGGAGATAACGGAAACAAATTTTAGGTACTTCCAGGCATGATATGGACTTCAAACTTTGCATGAAATAAGATCAAATCCTAACAAATCATACTGTACATTCTTAGCTGCCAATATGTCCTGGGTTTGACACCAGGCATCACTACAATCAGTAACTGATCCCATTTTTAAGAATTATTTTGAACCCCTTCCCAATAATATAAAAACTTGAAATTTGGCAAATAGATAGAGATCATAAATACATTTCAAAAACATGTTTTAGATTTCCTTGATCGTCCTTGGTTCGATCCAAGAGAGCCATTTACATTCCGTATGCATTTCAGATGGGGATAATGAAGTCTTATTTCAGCACTTTCCCGATATGATATGGACTTCAAACTTTGCATTAATGAAGATCAGATCCTACCAAATTATATTATTATACCCTCATGTCTATTCAAATCAGCCAATAGGTCCTGGGTTCGACACCAGGAGTCTACAAAAATTAGAAATTGCTACGGTTTTTAAGATTTTTTTTAAGCCCGTCCCGAGAACATTGAAACTCAAAACTTGGAATGGGAATAAAGATTATAAATACCTTTTGTATGCTTGCAGTATGTGAGCAACATTTTACTCATATAGGTATATATATTGTAAAGATTCCGACAAGTGCCCCATGTTGGGTGCAAAATGTAACGTTTCTGACAACAGCCCTGACTTGCAGGCTAGCCCCAGTGCCGGAAATCTTATGCAATAAAAACCCCTCTCCCTATGAGATTTGGAGGAGAACAAATTAGTCTCTCTTCGCTTTCACGCAATCACGGAAAAGGATAACTGGTTATTAAGTGCACCGAAAAGAAAAACAATAAAAAAGCCGTTTGCTTTGTTCGTAAAATTTCGTGGGCCGAGTCTTAAATCACCAATCACGCTGTTGGAGAAATCGTGCTTGCCCATTATCAGTCTTGCTGATAACATCGTTCCGTCCTCGGAGCACACCGCGGGAACCCGGGAGAGACACAGATTATGGAGGAATGCCAATTACTCAGTCTTTTTTCGGATTAATTGTTTTTATTGACAATAGAAAAACAATGACACAAGACCAAAGAAAAAAATTACATTTACAAAATTCCCCAAAAATGACGCACACACAATTATACTATAAGTGAAACTGTATGCTCAGACATGAGCAAAGTCAACTTATAACAAATAGCTTCAAAGTAGCTATCACAAAAACTATCTTGACAAAATCCCTCCGAAATAAGATTTGCACAATAATACTGTAAATTTAACTGTAAGCTCAAATATGAGCAGTGTCAAAAATAATGGACACTTCGTAAAAAAAAATTTAAGTCAATCGCGCAAGATGAGGCTTACTTCAAGACCTCAGGGTCAGAACAAGGACCGTAGAATATTGCTCACGTCGAGATTTGGAGGATGGAGTCCACTTATCACACGAAATCTTCTCCTCAGTAGACAGCTGCGGCTCGAACTCGGCTGGTTACATTTCACACTTGGGAAAGCTCCTTCCAAGCGTGAAAAACCACTGATAGGGAGAAACAAAGCAGTGTCGTGGAGTACTCCTCGCCTCTTCCGACATATTCAATATGACTGGGCGCAAGACGCGATATATGCACACTCACCAGCACTTTTGGCATTCACATTCGATCCATAAAAATAAGCACACTTTCATTACGTTAATTAACAAAATACAAAAAAACATAGCGCCCGACCATCCCATCAGGGGGACCATAAAAAAACTGACCGCGTGGAGTACGATTTAAAAAGTTATAAACAATTTATTATCTTCATCATTGCACTCGTCCAAAGCGTCTTTTGATTGACGTTCTACGACGAAAATTAAGATTTTTCGTGATTTTCCTAGAAATTACCCATTGACACACGGCAACGTTGCTCAGTCAGATAAGCGGGTGCTTTAAATAGCTCACTGGCCCACTTGGTTTGGTTTGCTGTCTTATTATCAATTAGCTGAGGTACCTGTTGAATCTCAACGGGGGTTGGGTTGGGTTGGGTTGGGGGGAGGATTTCTAGATTTCTAGATTTTGCTAGAAATCCCCCCTCCAACCCAACCTAACCCACCCCAGGGCAACGTTGCGTGTGTCAACGGGTAATTTCTAGCTTGATAGATGCTTGTATATCTCTTTGGACGAGTGAGACGATGAAGATAATAAATTGTTGCTATTTGAATTGTTTATAACTTTTAAAATCGTATTCCACGCAGTCAGTTTTTTTATGGTCTCCCCTAATGGGTGGATCGGGTGCTCAGCACCTACGAAGGCGAGCTAAGGGTCGGATTAGGACAGAGACCCTCCAAATTTGTACCTGAAAAAAGTAATGGTGAAACCCCCAGATATACCCCCAGATACTCCATTAACCAATTTTTCTTTTAGTGTTCAAAAATAAGATAAATCCTTATGTTTTTTATCACAATCAATTTTAGTCAAATGTTCTTGTAGTCTGGATGGCTTTACACTTTCATGTGATAAAACTTTCTGGCAAATCAGGCACATATGGTAATTTATTGTTTACAGGCGACTCAATAAAGCCATATTTCAAATATTCAATATTATATTGTCTACATTTTTTCTTTTGTTGATCCATTATAATCTGTAGAAAAAAAAATAATGGAGACATTTTTAATTAATATTTTTTTATAATTTTTGAAATATTTTTGGAAAACAAACTGAAATAAATACCAATCATTTAAATAAACATGATATTATTAACATTTTCGTGCCGGTAGAGTTTTCAGAAATGTTACTTTCATATACAGTACGCCTTTGCAGTTTTTCCCCCCTGCTGTATGGAATGATTTTTGATGCAATTCTCAGATCCTGACCCACGAACCGTGAATTACCAATTTTGTATCTCAATTCCCAAGGAAAAACGGACTTGAAAAAAGTCTGACAGGGCCAGGAATCGAACCCGGGATCTTCCTCTAACCAGGAGGCTGCCTTAACCATCTAGGCTACCCGACCAGAACTTTTTTCCTGATTTGTATCTCAAGTTCTATCACTAAGAATTTTATTAATATTTTGTCAGACTTCCTCTATTATTCTTCTCAACGATAATGTGTAAAGATAATTTATTTATACATTTGAAAGGTATAATTAAACATTTGTTTTGCATTGTCGTAAATTTTACAGGATTGATCATGAAAAAGTTGACATGCTGTAATTTCTTTAGATATCAGTTTTACATAAGTATATGCTGCAAATGAAATTAAGAATAATGTTTGAATTTTTAATTTCTTAAAGTTTCATAACGATAGCTATAACAGTTTTCCCAAAATGTCGAGCACTTGCTGCGTAAGTCAGCGGAGAGGAGGTGATTTTGCTGCATACTTGTATCTGTCAAGGAAGAGTGGTTTTCAAAAGTAAAGCCCGGGTCACCCTAGGCTGTTTAATAGCTGCTATCAGCTGGTGGTATCACCAGCAAGCAGTGGCTGGTTTTGTGGTCACACTCTGCTGACAGTACCTGTGGCAGGAAAATGTAGTCTGTGGGTCGAAAGAAAAAAATCCTTAAGTGGCAATTCAGAATAGGAGCTTTGTTTGGATGTGCTAAAACAGAAGGAGAGGTGGGTTTTGCCATAACAAAGAGAAAAGTTGGGAGCATCTTCAATGCTTTTAGAAGAACTTAAAGACAAGGATCCAGAAACTGACATAAAGGTGTTATGAATGTCGGCCAGAGAATTGCAAGAGTTGTGTGAACGCACCTCTAAATAAAAGACCATCTTGAGACATCCTATTTGTCCAGTACGTTGTTCAAATAAAAATTAAGAGTTATGAGCGTAATACATAAATTAATTTTCTAAATCTTATCTCTTTTATGCTTTCACTGCCCCCTTACAGTTATTCATGGCCCCCAAAATGCATCTGACCACCCCCTGCAGTGCCCACTTTGGGAATCACTGAACTAGATTATTGCTTAAAAATAACATTAGGACTGCACAACTCTTCTATCTCACTTTCCTTCTTTCCAACCATTCTTCTGATCTTACCCCAACATACGTTGAAAATAAAAAAATCAAAAATACTTGAACAAATAGAAATTAGCTACCAAAAAAATTCAAACTGCTAGTTAGTCTATGAACACATTTTTCAATCCCATCCTGTCCAACTCACCCTACCACTCAAGCTCCTACCTCACCTCTTCCTACTCTATTTTTACAATCCTTTTTCTAGTCACTTGCATTATCAAATGTCAACCACCTTCAAGTTGCTGCCCCAGACATTGTTCTATGAAATTTATCTTGATGGAATGAATGGAACTTGCCTGCATTGTCTCAACTTCTGCTGGCCCTGGTAAGAAGTTGAGTTTCTCTGAATAGTGGGATGTTGGAACTGTTACATAATGATTTGAGAGAGGTTTCATTGCGGTTAAGATTTGAAAGTACTTAAAATTGTATCTATATTTTGAAAATTATTCATTGAATTGCATTGAAAGTAACAGGTAAAATGCTGTACAGAAAATTCAACTTTTGTTTACATCAGTTCTTAGAATTTGTAGTAAATATTATGGCAGATTGTGTGGAATTAGTAAGAATGTAGTAATTTAGAAATTAAATGATTTTATCATTTTATGTGTATTTCATTTGCTATTAACTATTTTACTATTTATTTTGTGCTTAACTTAATAATTAGTGATAGTTGGTTTTTTTTGGATGACATATACCAAAAACTTTTAAAGACATTTATTAAAGACTTTTTACTTTCTCCATATATACGAAGTATAGAGAAAGTATTGTTTTCATGAAAAAATTCGACTTCAAGATTTCAATGGAAATACATGTTTTGGGGTCACTAGAACACGTTTTGACTATTTTCGGAATGATGTCTGTGTGTGTCTGTATGAGTGTGTGTGCTTGTGGGCGCTCGAACGTAAAAACTATTAGTTGTATCAATATCAAACTTCACAAATAGCACTGTGGTGTGTGCTGTCAGAGTTGATTAGTTTTTGGAGTAAATCGGTCAACCGGAAGTCGAGCTTCATTCATCAAAGCTCATTTCCGGTTTTCAAAATATCTCCATAAATATGATATATACGTATATTGTATTACTTATAAAAGTTTTAGATAATGTAATTTACTATAACTTTTGTATTTAACATATTTTTGTATCACCAGTTGATTAGGAGTTATTTGTGAAATACCGATAAACCGGAAGTAGCTTTTATGTACTTTGTGGGCGCTCAAACATAAAAACCATTCATTGAATCAACACTAAATTTCATATATAGTACTTTAGTTGGTGTCGTTAGAGTTGATTAGTTTTTGGAGTAAATCGGTTAACCGGAAGTCGAGCTTCGTTCTTCATAGCTCATTTCCGGTTTTCAAAATATCTCCATAAATTTGAGATTTAGGCATATACTATTATTTATAAACGTTTTAGAAAATGTATTTTACTATAACTTTTGTATGAAACATATTTTTGTTTCACTGATTGTTTAGGAGTTATTCATGAGATACTGATAAACCGGAAGTTGCCGATTATTTACTTTGTGGGCGCCCTGGGCTCTATGGGCGAAAGGCAAATTTCATCGTTTTTCATCAAGCATGTCCCGAAAAACATTATTTATAATGTTTTTGGCGTCAAAGATAATAATATATAAATTAATCACTCATCTACCAAGCTTAGATGGAATATAGAGTTCGAAATTACTGTCGTAGATATATATTTAATCTTATATATGGAGAAAGTCATGTGCTGGCCACATCAGATTTTTAAAAATTGTGTTTGAGAAATATTTATGCATTTAGAATGGAATTACCTTCACAGAAGATTGATCAATCCTGAAAAGATTAACTCTTCAATATTGTCATGTGTACTGGGTACACCATGGTAAATGCTGTAGTATTTTATTACTTTCTCCATATACGAAGTATAGAGAAAGTATTGTTTTCACGAAAAAATTCGACTTCGAGATTTCAACGGAAATACCTGTTTTGGGGTCCCTAGAACACGTTTTGACCATTTTCGGAATGATGTCTGTGTGTATGTGTGTGTGTGTGTTTTTGTGTGTGTGTGTGTGATAGTGGACGCTCTAACGTGAAAACTATTTGTCATATCAATCCTAAACTTCATATATAGTAGTGGTGTGTGTGCTGTCGGAGTTGATTAGTTTTTGGAGTAAATCGGTCAACCGGAAGTCGAGCTTTATTGATTAAAGCGCATTTCCGGTTTTCAAAATATCTCCATAAATATGATATATACGTATATTGTATTACTTATAAAAGTTTTAGATAATGTAATTTACTATAACTTTTGTATTCAACATATTTTTGTATCACCGGTTGATTAGGAGTTATTCGTGAAATACTGATAAACCGGAAGAAGATGATTATGTACTTTGTGGGCGCTCTAACATGAAAACTATTTGTCGGATTAACACCAAATTTCATAAATTGTACTTTTATTACAGTCGTTAGAGTTGATTAGTTTTTGGAGTAAATCCGTCAACCGGAAGTTGAGCTTCATTCTTCAAAGATTATTTCCGGTTTTCAAAATATCTCCATAAATATGATATTTAGGTATATACTATTATTTATAAATGTTTTAGAAAATATAATTTACTATAACTTTTGTTTGAAACATATTTTTGTATCACTGATTGTTTAGGAGTTATTCATGAAATACTGATAAACCGGAAGTTGCTGATTATGTACTTTGTGGGCTCTATGGGCGAAAGGCCAAATTCATCTTTTTTCATCGAGCATGTCCCGAAAAACATTATTTATAATGTTTGTGACGTAAAAGATAATAATATATAAATTAATCACTCATCTTCCAAGTTTAGATTGAATATAGAGTTCGAAATTACTGTCGTAGATAAATATTTACATCTTATATATGGAGAAAGTCATGTGCTGGCCACATCAGATTTTTTTTACTTTCTCCCTATACATAGTATAGAGAAAGTATTGTATTTGAAAAAAAATTCTACCTCCAGATTTCAATGGAAATAGTTGTTTTGGGCCCATAGAGTTTGCTATTTTCCCGAACTTGTCTTTCTGTGTGTGTGACTGTCTGTCTGTGTGTGTGTCTGTCTGTGGTAAAAAAGTTTGTGGGTGCTCTATCATAAAAAGTAACTTTTTGATTATTTACAAAATTCATATTTAGTATTTCCCTAACAATGCCAAAAGTTGATTAGTTTTTGATGAATATCGCTTAACCGGAAGTTGCGGTTTATCCGGAACAAAGTTTTGTTTCTTAAATATCTGTGTCGGAATGCAATGTAAGTATATACAATTATGTACAAAAGTTATAGATAATGTACTTTACTACAACTTTTGTAAAAAAAACATTTTTTCATTACACTGATTGTTTAGCAGTTATTCTTGAATAATGGTTAATGGAAGTTGCTGTTTATCCAGAAATGGAAGTTTTTCATACATATCTCTGTCAGATTGCAATGTAGGTATATACAATTACATACAAAAGTTATAGATAATGTACAATACTACAACTTTTGTTTGAAACACTTTTCTGTAACACTCATTTTTTTGGAGTTGTTTATATATTACTGGCATAGGCTTCTGTTTTCAAGAAATATGGAGAAAGTCATGTGTTGGCCACGTCAGATTTTTTACCTACAAATTGCAACACTAAACAACGAACTACAATCTTGTCATGGTGAAGTGTTGCAATGACCTAAAGAGCTAGCCAAGCTGGAACATAGTAGGGTCACCCATGCCAGGAAGATCAATAAGTGAGGGGCCAGACGAAAGATAGTCCAAGCAGGGTCTACCTCAGTGAGGCAGCTGCAAAGGCATCTGTTCATTATTGAAGCAGTCGTAATGAGTGATAGTGTCAAAAAACACTATTGAGGAAGGCAAGAGGAGGCAACCTCGACTACTCATTCCTAGTTATGATGTGTAAACATAAGAATATTGGTAATAGCTATGAACACAGCCTTCTCAGGTGAGTATTGTGCCCAGCAGTGATGGGAGTAAGATCATCTTGATTGTCTTTACACAAAGCCCATACACAAGGAATGACAAGAAAAGAAGAAAGAAAATAGACAGGGAAAAGAGGGTGGGGACATGGAAATTTAGGGCAATGCTTAGAAAAGGGAAGTAAGAAAATATAAAGTAATTAGTAACATTAATATAAGTAGTAGATAACAATATATTATGGTTATGCAAAGCACAATGGGAAGACTTCTTGAGCGATAATGTTAGAAACATTTTCAGTGTGGGAAGTACTAGCGAGAGACTGCAAAGTTGGATAAGAAAGTGGGAGAGTTCATGAAGGCCACCGAGCTAATAAGCAATTGGATTATGTCGGTAGAAGTCTGAACCAGTAAACACTGTTATAGTTCAGGTGTACTTACCCACTATTGATTACAGTGAAGGTGATGTAGACACGGTTTATGAACAAATAGAGGAGGTTATGGGAAAGGTTAAGAATCTCATTGTTGTGCGAGACTGGAACGCGATAGTTCGACAAGGCAAAGATAGGGAAGATGAAGGAGAGTTAGGTCTAGGGAATAAAAACTACTGAGGAGAAAACAGATAAACTCTTGCAAGAGAAATAATCTCTGCATCACAAACACACTCTTTCAGCACAAGAGATACTCATGGAATAATCCTGAGGATACAGATAGGTACCAACTAGATTATATTTTGGTAAGAAAGAAGTTTAGAAATTTAGTGATAAATACTTGTGTTTTTATCCTAGTGCTAATGTAGATTCGGATCATAACCTGGTAATGATGAAAACTGAGCTTAAATTTAAAAAGATCCATCAGCCAAAGCACATCCTAAAATGGAATTTAGAATCTCTAAGGGAAGAATCCCAAGAGTATGTTAAATGGATTGAGACTCCATCATATGCACTCAAGGGAGTAAAACTCATTTGTCCACAAAAAGGAATTTTAACTATAACAACCAAAGTTTTGTTTCCGGTTAACATCATCAGGTTAAAATTGTGGTGAGGAAGAAGATGCAGAAGACTATGTTAGGCCTGGGATACTGGATTGGGAAATATCACTGCCATTGCAGGAGATAAAAGGAAATAAAGCAATGGGGGTTGATGAGATCCCAGTGGTGTTCCTTAATATTATGGGGGAAAAGATTAAGAAATGTTTCTATGAATCATGAAGGTAAATGGCCAGAGGATTTTACCAAAAATATTTTGATTCCTTTACAGAAAAAAAAACAAAGCTGCTGAATGTTGGGATTATCATACAATTAGCCTGACATTTCAAACGGCAAGTTAACATTTAATCCTAGAAATTACATTTTTTGAAAAAAGGGATAGCCTATGGCGTGACTGTTTAAGCATTAATATCAGTGTAGTGAAATGAATGGAAGAGAAGGATTAACACTGTAGAAAGAGATAAAATTGGCACAATTTTGATACTGTTATCTTCTAATACTGGTTTGTTATAAACTATTTAAATAAAACATTTTGCTTACTTTCCTATCTACTTGCCTTAGCCTATCAGAAGTCAACATTTTTGAAGGGTTAGTTTATAAATGGATTTGTCTTTAGATGCAAAAAAATTAATTATATGGAAATAAATGGACAAGGAAAGTGGGTGAGGTGTTTTTTTTCACCATATAGCTTGCACCCTGGAAAAATCCCAAGGAAGAAAGACTTGAAAAAAGTCAAACTATTCTATTCTTCCTTGGGAATGTAAATGGAATTACAGTAAATACCTCAAAACTTCAACTTTAAATTCCAAAAAACTTAAGAATGAGAGTTCACCTTATATTTTAAATGAGGAATTAGAGGAAATCACTCATCAAATAATTCCAAATAAAACTTAAAAAGTTGAACTCAATATGTGAAGATGCTATCTCATGGAAGGTCATGATACGGAAAAGAATTACTCCCTCAGAATTTGTTGGTGCGACATGTTTGGCTAGCATACTAGCATCATCACACCAATGCAAAATAGGCCTGATGATGCTAGTCAGCTAGCAGAACATGTCATAGTAGTAAATTCTGTAGGAGTATATAGAATAATCCTTTTCCATACTTAACAAATTGATGGGAAGAAAATCTCTATGATAAAGAATCAGTTCATACTTCTGAGCCTGTGCAACCTAAGTGCAACTTTATATAAAGGAACTACATCAGTAAAATTAATTCCATTTTATAAAGTTAATACACCTCCATACTATAAATAAGTCTCCTAAGATGTAAAAGACTTATTCATAAATGTGCCCATGGACAAGACCTTATGTATCATTCAGACTATATTTGCCACAAACAGTTGGAGTGTTAAACAATTTCCTCAACCTACTTCATTTTACCTACCTTTTACAAACAAGAAAAAGGCCTTCCCCCTCCCGTACTTGAAGATATGTTTGTAAATTAAGTTGAATGCTTGCTTTTTAATTCCCAATGTAAATATCTCTCCAACTTTCGTTTCTTGGCATCCATATATTCTTTGTTTGTGGACCAATCGCCAGTTCCATCTTAAACTCTGTACACACATCCCTCACCTTCACCCATGAGCTCGAATCCTATCACTCATAGAATTTACTTGAAATCACTATTACTCTAAAAGATTCGGAAGTGTCCTTACAGTTTAAAATTTATGAACAATTTTTGCTACCAAATTACATATTCTTTCTTCCTGAAAATTATCCTCCAACCTTTTATATGAATTTCAATGTTTGCTCTCACCTTTTACATTTGTGAGTCTTAGTATTGAGAGTGAGAAGGGCCATTTCAACATTCATCTTTTTTAAAGAAATCAGGAAATTTGCCATGGACCTAAATGATAGAAATCACATCACAATCACTCACCACAGTTGTCCTGGTCATGAAGGAAAAAAGCTTGACCTACTAGGACAACTACAGATACACCACCACCTTAAAAGTTTCCGTGAACCTTCCTAACAGGATCTTTTCAATTGAAATATTCCCACCCTATTCAGTCGATTCTTCCTCACATTCCCCCACATTCATTCATTCTTTCTTTCCATCTTTCCTGTCCTTTCCCCTCTTTGCATGGTTTTTTACACATATTAGGATTTATTTAATTTATATATTATGAAAAATGATGTGTATGTAATTACTAGAAATGCCCTTTTTTTAGATGCATCTAAAGAAGCACATTGAGGTATTAAATGAGGTACTTTTGACAGTAATGAGATGAATTTATTTCTTTGAAGAAATGTTTTTGTTAAATGTGATAAGAATACAATATAAAGCTAAATGTAGGTTTTTAGTAGTTGGTCATGCGAGTTACCACCTTGCTGTCAGCACATTATCAACCATCAGAATGAACTTCTTCATGTTCAGTTCTTTTAAATTCTTTCTTCTCAGGTAAATTGTAGATTCCCTTCACTTTATTTTCACGGATAGTACACACATGTGTACTATCCGTGTTGTCCAGCAAGTCCCAACTTAAGTATTCTTGTGCTAATTGCGTGAAAATGGACCCTATACCTGGCTACGACTCGTCTGGTCTACAAGAGCTTAAATTGATCTTGGAGTTTTTCATGACTGAGTTAACGGAAATCAAAACTTCTCTTGCTGACTTGAATAACCGTCATAACTTTGTGTCTGATGAGGTGTTTGAGTCGCTCATTGATTAAGTTCATAACAGGCAGATGAAATCACACAATGTGTTGTTATTCAATATTCCAGAGAGTGATGCTGAGGGCGATAGTGATGGTGATTATCGGCGTGTGGTGGAAGTGATGATATTGTGGCCAGGAATGACAGAACTATTCGTGAACGTAATTATTATCGTAATCTCTTGGCTACACTAAATGAGAGAAAAAGCAACGGTGAAACTGACTTGAGAGTAAGGTATTTCAACTCCATTCCATCAATAGTCTCATCAAAAAACTAAGGTCATCGTCCTCTGATCTTAAGGTGTGAATGTGAGGGGCCTGAGGACGAAATTAACTGAAATAATGTGCTCAAATTATTATTTTTATGATGTAATTGTGTTCACTGAAACGTGGCTTTCACCAAATGTTGAATCATCGGAGCTGGGGCTAAATGGTTTTGTTATTCTAAGAAATGATAGAAGCAATTTAACTAGTTCCAAATAAAGGGGAGGTGGTGTATTTATTGCTATCTGTTCCTCACTCTCATTCAAAAAACTGGAAGTTTCTTCCACTCCCATTTAACACCTATTTGTGCGCATCTCTCTGTTATCTGAGTCTATTTTAGTAGGTGCCACATCCTTCCCTCCAAACTCCAACCCCGACGTTTATGTGGATCATTGTAATACTATTGAGTGCCTCGTTACCTCCATTCAATTTACTGGTATTCTATTCCTTGGTGATTATAATATTTATGTCTTTAACTGTGATGTTGATAACACCTACCATTCAAAGTCCTTACAAGGTAAAATACTGAGTGAGACAATTAACTTTCTGGATCTAAATCTGGTTAATACTCCACCTAACTCCTTAAATAAGAGGCTTGATTGCGGGCTCGAGGCTTTTTGTAACAAATCCTCAATTACTTCGTCCACTAACATTGTTCCTTTCGTACCTGTTGATGCGTATCATCGAGCTCTCAACTTTAGTGTTCCTCTAAATCATGAATTATATCTCACTGAGAAATGTAACCTTGGTTTTGACTTCTCAAAATGTGATTATGCTTCTGATGGTGCATTCCTTCAAAACATTAATTGGCCATCTATGTTGTGTAATAACCCAGTAAATGAAGCATTTTCAATGTTTTAAGCAATTTTATATAGTCATTCACTTATTGAACTTCAGAAAACCTTTCATTGCATGTATAAGACCTCAGGTTGTCATTCATTTCTCAGAGCATAGAGCAAAATGTAAGAAAATGGCAAAGGAATGCTATCGATTGTTTATGAATAATCTCTATTCTGACTTATCAAATAACAGTAAACCTTTTTAGAAGCATGTTAACTCTTTACGCAAGGATAATTCTTTTCCAAAAAGGATGTTCCTAAATGACAGTTGGTGAAAACCATGAGTCAATCTCAGAACTATTTGCTAATCATTTTTCTGGTGTTTATACCAATGATCACCCTAATGTTCTACCACATTGTAATTTTCCCTTTGAAATCAACTTTTCCACTTTATCAGTGATTATCAATGTATTAATTGGTAAATGCTTGATGCAGGTAAAGGTTGCACTGACCTGACAATGTTCCTCCCACATTATTAAAAAATTGTCATTCTGCTTTGTCATATTTTTTATCTTTAAATTCTGCTTTGTCATATCTCCTTTTTTAATATATCCTTCTGAGAGGGATCTTGCCCAGATATCTTGAAAACTAGTTATATAGTTCCTATTCATAAGTCTAATGATCAGGGCCGGATTAAGGGCAGGGCTGACAGGGCTGCGGCCACCACATTTTGGGGGACCCCACAAAAAATGCGAACAAATAGGTTTTTAAATTTTTTAAGGATTTAAGTTGACAAAATTTTCATGAAAGTGATATGAAATGCTGGCTAATGACTTCTACGCTGTATTAGATGACTAACTTAAAATTGTGATAATAAATAAATAAAATGAATTGAAGACATAATCTTATTGTATAATGTAATTAATTTGTGACCGCAAAAGGGCCCCCACACATTGATCGGCCCTGGGGCCCCAGCATTCTTAATCCGGCCCTGCTAATGTTAAATGTGATATTTTTAACTACCCTCCAGTAACTATTCAGTCTGTTATAGCCAAACAGATGGAATGTATAGTTGTTGACAAACTGGCACCATTGTTAAAAAATGTTTTAGTCCCTTAGCAACATGGCTTCAGGCAAGATATGTCAACACAAACAAATTTGTTGATGTTCACTAATTACATTATTGAAGCCTTAGGTGATAGTTACCAAATTGATGCAATTTATACCAATTTTTCAAAAGCTCAAGGAATTACGGACTTGAAAAAAGTCTGACTGGGCCAGGAATCAAACCTGGGATCTTCCTGTATCCAGTGTCTTAACCACTAGGCTACCGAGACAGAACATTTCAATAAGCCGTTTTGGGAACTTTGTGTGCAAGGGCAACATCCCGGGTTCGATTCCCAGCCCAGTCAGACTTTTTTCAAGTCCGTTTTTCCTTGGGATTTTTCCTGGGTGCATGCCCTGATGTGCAATTTACCCTTTCCTTTTCAAAAGCATTTAATAAGGTGAATCATTCTATCTTGATACATAAATTGAACTTGCCTGGTATTACTGGTATGATGTTGAGATGGCTACGAAGCTACTTGTAGTCTTAGTTAAGTCAAACTTAAATCTGCTACCTCACATGTATTTGATGTGTTCTCAGGAGTACCACAAGGCTCTCATCTTGGGCCAATTCTTTTTTGATCTTCATTAATGACATAAGCTATGTTATATCTCACATTTAATATATGCAGATGATATTAAAATATTTGATGTAGTGCATAACTCAACTGAATGCCAGGAACTTAATGATTGTCTGTTGAAAATATCTGATTGGTGTGCTCAAAATGTATTGTCCTTAAATGTCCAAAAATGCAATGTTATCTCTCTCCATCATAAGAGATCTCCCATACTTTTTAACTATTCCCTCAATGGTGTTCTTATACCTAGGACATCCGTAATCAAGGACTTGGGAGTTCTTATGATTACCATATTTTATCCATTGTTTCTAAGTCTCTTCGTATGCTAGGTTTCATTACAAGATTTACTAGAGAATTTAATGATATCCAAATGTTTAGAAATTTATATACATCTTTAGTTCGTTCTATCTTAGAATATAACTCTATTGTTTGGAATCCCCATTATAATAATAACGTTAACAATATTGAAAGGGTGCAGAAATTTTTTTAAGAATTGTTAATTATTAACTTCTTAAGGCTTTCCTGCATATGATGTGCCATACACTGAAACGATGCAAATATTAGATTTGCTTCCACTCTGTGTTTGACGACATCTTGTAGAGTTGATGTTCTTGCACAATTTATGCAACAACTTAATAAATTGTCCAACTTTGCTTAAATTGATACTTTTTAACATTACTTATCTCTCCACCAGAAGTACTAAATTATTCTACATTAAATACTGCAGAAGAAATTTGACGTTTGAATAACTAGGATCCGTCGCCTGGATAATTCTCTTATCAGTAATGTTGATATACACAGTGATTCCTTACCTGTTTTTAAGAATAAGTGTACTGAACTTTTGTTGTGATCTGTATAGATATGTGGAGTTTGATTGATGTATCAGAATGCCAAGAGATTTGACCATACTACTCCTCTTCTGAAAGAACTAAATTGGCTATGACTTGACTCCAGACGAAAGCTACATACACTCAACCTTGTAGACAAAGTACTAAATCAATGTTGTCCCCTGTATCTCTCTTCGTACTTCAATGACCTCAACAGCACTCATACTTTTGGTACTCGCTCTTCAGGCAAGCTAATGATTCCTTCTCATAGAACCGAAATCTGTTCTAAATCTTTGCCAGTGTATGTGAAATGACATTCTTGAATACATTTATGATTTATTTTTCTTTTTGCGTTTATAATGTAAGTATAACGTTATCCTAGTTAAAAATTTTGAACAAAACATTTCTATCTACCTCAATCATTTAAAACCTATAAGTATTTGTAGTTACGAAAATTATAAAAAGATCTTAAGTTCTCCGAACATGTGAGTTTAAACATAGATCAACACAGTTTCAAGATAGACAGCTACAAGGGAGTTCAAGTGAGTAGGAACAAAGATGGTTTCAAGACAGTTCAACACAGTTAAAAACAACACAGACCAACACAGTCCATTTCAAGTGAGATCAAGACAGATTTCAAGAAAGTATCAACACAGATATATTCTCCCATATTGGGAACAAGAGAGATCAACACAGTTCAAGATAGTTTCAACGCAGTTAAAAATAACACAGACCAACACAGTCCATTTCAAGTGAGATCAAGACAGATTTCAAGAAAGTATCAACACAGATATATTCTCCCATATTGGGAACAAGAGAGATCAACACAGTTCAAGATAGTTTCAACGCAGTTAAAAACAACACAGACCAACACAGTCCATTTCAAGTGAGATCAAGACATATTTCAAGACAGTTTCAACACAGATATATTCTCCCATATTGGGAACAAGAGAGATCAACACAGTTCAAGATAGTTTCAACACAGTTAAAAATAACACAGACCATTTCAAGTGAGATCAACACAGATTTCAAGACAGTTTCAACACACATATATTCTCCCATATTGGGAACAAGAGAGATCAACACAGTTTAAAGTGTTTCAACAGACTTTCAACACAAATCGTTTTACATGGGATTCCCTCGATATGAGCAGATAGAGTAAAAAGATGGAAAAACAATACGGAATCAGGATTAATGCTGTGGTACTTCTAAATAAAGTGGTATAGTAAAAGTTTGGTTAGTTATGGAATTCTTAGATGGAAAAAATTCAGAAACTAACATACTAATGCTTTCAAAAGACTTTCCTTGAAAATAAAGGTATTCTGATTGTGACATTCTAAGAATGAATGCTTGGCCAAATTTCTTTGAAATTCTGGCAAAGATGAAAACTGGAAATATTCTATCAAAATGGAGTTTTATCATTCGTTACAGCAATATTTCGGACCACACAGGAAATTACGAAAGATCGGCTTTTGGCAGTAAGAACGGGCTCTATATAACAATTTTTAATCGATATATCCCCATATCAATATTCTCTATTTCCCAAGCGTAAACTTTGTTTGAAATACTAGGTTCGGAGTTTTAAAATTTTTGATGTCCAGGGGGGCTATTCTGCAACTCCTTTCCGACACGGATAGCGGCCATATTGTCGGAAAGTACCACAATCCGATGAGGGAGGAGCCTCCGTGCGATTCTGTACACTCTGTGTCGGAAAATGGGCTAACTTCTGACGGCAGATTCTGCCCGACAGATAAATCGTGTCGGAGGCCGAGGGACCACAGGGGTAGCAAATCCTATCTCCCTCTGGCGACCAAAAGTGAAGCCAGGGGTAAAGCGGCAAATTGCGCATTTCACCATGCTGGTGAGAACTTTTCGTACCTCCCTATGCTAATACATTGTTTTTTCGTGATTTTGCGGCTTTGATACAGAGTTATCAAGGTTTGATTGAGTAAGTCGAACGTTTTGTAACACAAATTGTAGTTTCAGCAATGTGTAACACGAAGTAATTTTGTTATTTTCGCGTTTCTAAAGGTGTAATAGGTAAATAAGCAGGGGCTTGTTTCTGCCTTCAATATGATCAATTGCAGTGCATTTGGCTGTAAGAACAGATTCGTCATTTTGACAAATTTTACTGCATTGAGCCCCAATTATGAATTAGAAAAAAAATTTGCACAAGCGGAAAATCTCTAATTACCCTGATAAGCTATTATAATGTATGATAGAGTAGCTTTATCTCATTGTGGTAAACAATTATTATGGAATTTTTATGCCATACTTGGTATTGATCGATTGAAAACTAACACTACTAACTAACTAACTTGTAAGTCGGATTAATGCATTATAATATACATAAAAGGGTCATTCCATGCCAAGTGGTCTGATTTCAGAGAAGTGCCCCGCTCGACCATCACGGATTTCGATGAAATTTTGTATGGACATTTACACATATCTCTTATGAACATTTGTAAAGTTTTACTTTCGCCGATGGTAAACTTGCTGAGATATAGAAGATTCAGAGACAAATTGCAGGCTTGGGATCCTCAACCAAGAAACCCACCCGTGGCTGGTATTGCATGGCTATCGGGCGTGACCCCTACGGCGATGGGGTTACTGGTTCAAATGCCTGAACTGGTAGTGACGATGTCACTACCAGTACCAGTCATGGACCAACGCAATATATTAAAAATGTCTACATAAAATAACCAGGACGATAAACAACAGAAGATATGTGGCGCCACCATAGCAACGTTCTCAACTTTGTTAATTTTTTTAGGGTTGTACGTGCTCGCGATGAAAAACCAAGTGTACTTTTTTAAGAGGTTTGAAACATGCTCTTTCAAATGAAAATAATTTACAAGAGTGTCGAAAAGGTCTTTCTTTTCTAAGAGCGGGCAGAAAATAACCTATTTTTGCCGTTTTTACAAATGTCATCCTCATAGTTGTCCCTATTTCTAGGGCCTTATATGCTCGAGATGAAAAACTAGATATACTTTTTTAGAGGGTTGAAATCATTCTCTATTTAATAAAAATTTTTCAGAAGAAATTCCAGAGAATCTTTTTTTGTAAAAGTGGGGTAAAAATAGCCTATTTTTGGCTTTTTTACAAAAATTGTCAAATGTTGACTCAATTTTTAAAATAATGGAAAGTACTAGGAATATTAAATTTTATATTTATAAACTATGTATTTATATGTTATCATGCGATAAGTTTCACGTTGATTATATCATTTCTTCTTGAAATATAAAAAGCCAAAGTTTTAATTTTTTTTCGATCCGCAATTTTTTGGGCCAGTTTTGCACAGAATTTTCTGCAAGGAGGTCGCTCTTACAGTAATTTTTATTACTTTGTTCAATAGAGCGCAAAAAGTTGTTTAAGATAGCCAAAGTGTGTTTACTTCATAAAACAATTCTCTGAGATACAACGCCTCAAAGTTACTGAAAACTCATAGTCATGTTGAAGAAGGCAGCGACACGGGGTCAAACAATCTTCTATATCTCAGCAAGTTTACCATCGGAGAAAGTAAAACTTTACAAATGTTCATAAGAGATATGTGTAAATGTCCATACAAAATTTCATCGAAATCCGTGTTGATCGAGCGGGGACCACTAGACCACTTGGCATGGAATGGCCCAAAATTAACATTATAATAATCAACGAGGTTTTAAAACAGTTTTCGGAAGGTTGGCAGATGATTCGTTTTTTATATCGCTCTAGCAGACGACACCGGCATCCGAGAAGTTTACATTGCAGGCATGTTTTATTTTCCATGATAAAAGGAATCAAGAGGACTTAGAGAAAAAAATCGAACATGATCATTAAGTATAAGGCTCATTTAAACTATCTGCGTCCATGTCATAGGATGGACAAGCTCCTGAGTCCCGTATGAGAGGAAAATAAAACCCCAAAAATACATGTAGTTAAAGGGGAGCTGGCGAAAAGTTCTCACCAGTGCTCTGCGGGTTGCGTTTTTTTTGGCTTCACTTTCCCGACGTTAGACTCGCCCTGTGCGAGGGACAGATTCCGTGCGCATGCGCACTTAATTATGTAGCTTATTGTAACGCGCATCTTTCAAAGGATTTAATGTAAAATTAAGCTATATTTTAATGATTAATGTAAATAACCATAAATAGTTTATATTAGTAAGATGATGGGGTATGCTAGTAATCCGCTGCATATTTTGAGTGCATGAGTCAACCAAAAAATGTTAAGATCGCTTAAGATCCTCGGCCGCCTAAGGTCTTATAAGTTGGAACTTTCCTTCAATCGAGTTAACATCGTCCGTAAATGCAGACGTTATACATAATACTTGTATATCATATTTAATATAATACACCCGATGCAAATCTGCATATACAAATTTCTACATAAGTAAAGCACCATTATTATAACTGGAAAGTCCGAATAAACTCTGCGTGAGCGAACTTATATAGCGAATGATGTTTTGAAATTTAATTTTACTATTTAAACCTTGATTATTATTTGATTGTGAGAAACCCAATGTAAACGGGCGACAACAACTGAAACGCTACTACTGTGGTAACAGTCCTAGGACTAAACTTAGACTGATAGGACACCTCAAACAGTTAAACTTTATTATTATGACACAGTATGGTATCACAATATAAGCTCTCACAATATGCCTGTCCGGTTGGGAAACGCTCTAAGTTCGTAATTTGCAAATCTTTAACATCGTCGGCCGAGTGTCAGAATTTGTTTTCTTGAGTTTCTGAATCTTCGTTAAATAATAAGTCATGTTCATCAGAATCTCTCAATTAAATGTATAACCATCTGGTCATAATTTTATATTTATAGATACTATAGATATATTATACGACTTACACAGGAATTTTAGTAATTATTGTTTCCGATTTAGAATTGTTGTTGGAGATGAATGTTGAGGAAATGTATTCTCGGAGGTGCACATTTTTCTCAAATTCTTATCTATTTGAAGAGGTGCAGTATATGTTTATAACGCGGAATATATTTCCACTCCCTAAGTGTCAGAATTAATACCTTCCTTTCGTTCGCAATATTTACGTACAGCATATTTAAAAACAAACAGCATAAACATTAACGAATGCAATTACAGTCGTTTCATTATTCCACAACGCCTTCATCACCGTAGCTTCAACAAGGAAACAACAAAAGTCTACCATGAGCCTTTTATAGCTACTTAAATCTTTATTCCATGAGTTGCTTCTACTCCCGGGAAATGTTACACGTAGAGTTTCAGCCTTCATGTGTTTATTTGCTTGCCCTCCGTTGGCTGAGATGAAGCACGTGACCGTACCCTTCGGAAGTGTTCGGGATTCTCCTCCTAATATGGGTAGGACCGTGCCTCACGTTGAAAAAGTCAAGTTTCCGATCAAACATGCGTACAGAATCGCACAGAAAGGCTCCGTCGGAAAGTTAGCTCGGATTTTTCTGCTGTCGGATCCGAAAAATCTGTTTCCGACGTGCTAGATTCCGACGAATTACAGAATAGCCCCCCAGGGCCCCTATTATGTAAATAAAATGATAGAGTTGGCGTTGGCGACGTACCGCTACCGCGATCACATGAGTGATCGCAATCAGAGCGATTATGGGGCCATATTATGTAACTCGTCGGTTTGGAAGCAGTTGGTTCGATTTCAAATCCAACCGACTGGAGAGGAAACCGTGATCTCTCACCGACTCGGCCTCTAAATCCTATTCCGTAGCATCGTCGGGCAGAAAACTACCAAACCGACTGCCCCCACCCACTTTAAGGGGAAACATCCAAGCATTTCCGAAAGTGACGGTCACGTGCTTCATCTCAACCAATGAGAGGGCAAACGAGTAGACAAATGAAGAATGAAACAAGGCGTGCAAAAGCAGATGCAAATATCGATGATATGTATGAAATTTTAGGTAACTAAGATTTGTTGTTGTCATTTGTTGATTTCTTACCAAAGTTTTGAAAGAAATCTTACAGGGAAGATATTTATAATTGCATTAGTTGGTTTGTATGGTCTTAAATGGTTGAATTTAACAGACATTGCTTGCAGAAGATTTTCCATTGCCCAAATTCGAGCGCACTTATGGTAATAAAATATCGATATCTAATATACTATCAGCCCTACAGTGAATCCCTAAATTTCGTAGTTTTATTAACTGGAAGTCGGTGCGTGATTTTCAGAACTTAGTATCAGTGAAAGAAGTAGAAAATTAGTAAGTAGAACCTTCGATACACTCACTGACTGATTTCTTGGAGGTTAGATTTCCACGAATTCCTTAGGTGCTTCATAAAGTTCTTGTTGGAACTGTTGCTGTCTTCAAATCAGTTTACTATTGGTCAGCTAGTAAGACCTCGATTCGTATAAACGGATAGGTATCTTTTCTTTTTTATATTTGCTACAAAAGCAAAATCCTCTCGTCTCCTTTTGAACCAAAGTACTGCAACTTTCGACTGTAGCACTTCCTTGTACGTAATTAATACTTGTAATTAGTTTCGCCTGGATTAACTATACACTCTACAAATATTATTCAATTATCTTTGCCTTTCATATATTGCTGAAATATATGATTTTAATGGAATCTAATGGTAAAATTGTGGGTAATTTTCTAGTTTCACGGTGTTTGGGAGAAATTCTATATCTCCTTTACTACTGAAGATTCACATACCATTCTTACACCATATTATAGAGGAAGGATTGCAGGTTATATATATGATAAGCAATCTCTTCTAAGTGCTGCCATTTCTGAGAAAATTCTATCCAAAAACGACAAATTTTCGACGTTTTTCGTCTGCTACTAGAAAATTACCAAATTGTGTTTTAAAATGAACAAAAATTATACCATCCACGTCAACTAAAAGTTAATCATTATACGTTTAAAAATTAGAAAATTCGATCGCATGAAATCCTATGACTAGGTTTAATCTATTTCTCTATTATTCATAGTTTTCTTCAAGCGGGGTCATTATTTATCCATAGTCGAGTCTCGCACGGGGAAACAGTAACATATGTTACGGATGTTAAGCGTTCCCCAACACTTTACCTAATGAATTATTGATGGTTATTTACATTTATTATTAAAAGATTAAAACGTTTATTTTATTCCACGTCCTTGGACAGATGCACGCTCCAAGAAACGTAGTACATACGTGCATCCATATGTGCTATGGCGTACATCATTTTGCATCTAAAAGCGAGAATCGCATTCATTTTATGCGATCGCATGTCTTATTGCGGCTTTATTTTACATTCTGCTAATTACGGGCATTCAATTAACTCATTTGCCTTGATGATATTGTTAAATATGCACACACTTGCCACAGTTCGTCTGCTAACCGACTGACTCCTATCGCTACCGACTCCTTTTCATTATCGGTAGAATTCTCCGGATTCTACCGACGATGGCTAGCCGTCGTACCGACGCAGGAGCTTCCAGAATAGCATCGAGACCTCGCGGAGTCGGTTTGCGATCCCAACCGACTGCTTGGCTACCGTACCGACGGGAAATGAGATACAGAATATGGCCCATGGAAGCTTTGTAGTTCGGAGACGTTTCGATGCGATGCGTAACGTGTTGCCAAATCTACTGTATTTTTGATCGAAAGTCGTCATATATATCGCAAGAAGCTCGGATCGAGCTCATTTCAGCGGTAGATTTTGAAGGAGCAGCGTGTCGTGGTAAGTAGTGTTCGTTGTAAGATTTACGCCAGTGCTTATTTTAAAGTAATATTGCAAGTTATAGTGTAATGAGATGTTAAGCGGTTGTTACAGATACCTTTTATATTGTAGATATAAAGGTATTGGTCTTGAATAGTTTGTAATTACATGGTACATATTTTAGTGTAAAGTTCCTCCTTAAATGTGCTACATTCACTTTTCTGGCAAAACGTAGTGAATTTGCAGATCTTGTGGAGAGCAAGAGGCTCAAGCTGGAAAAACAAATGCTTGAGATGGAGAAGTTTGCATTTGCAAGAGGAAGAGAGTAGGATAGGCTTGATGGAACAGAGCCTGAAATTGCAACGCCAGTCCATGCCATTGGAAAATAAGATCAAGTCCCCGGTGCTTTCCCTTTTGGAGACTTACCTGAGTTCTTGATTGAATTTTTTTTCAATTTCAATTTTAGCTTAAATTATTCAATCACATTTATCTTTTAATTTGAATTGCTCAGTTTAAGTATCTCATTTCATTTATCAAAATTTTTCTTGTTTACATTTATTTTTTATATATTTGTTTGTTGCTTAGATTATTCAACAAATTTGACTAATAAAAAGATGAAAATGGTATCATTTTTCATTTGGAAGTCCTGCCTTACCTTTCTGTTGCATCTTCATAATACTATTAAGAGTGGATTGTGAAATTATCAGTGGGGGACCAGCTGGTTTTAGACAAAAATATTACAATGATATTCATTTATTGGGAATTGAAATTATCAGTTTCTTAGTTTCCACTACTGTGAAAATATTACTGATTATTAAAGATGAAAAAGAGGAGAACCTATGGTCATGCCAGTTTGCTGGGTCTCAAGATTAAGTCTCAAAAGATGAAGAGAACAAATCAAGGAAATCGTTGGTGGTTCATCTTACAAGAGGTTAATCAGTAGTACTTTATTTATTCAAACCGATAGTACAAGGGTACTAAACAGAATAATTTTATAAGCTATAAATATTTTTTCAACAAACCCTTCTAACCAGCCATGGTCCGAAAATTTTTTGTTAATTAATTTGAATGCTTGCTTGATCAATTCGAACTTAAAATCTTACCTTAATCAGAATTTTGTAATTTTCAAATTAACTTCTATTTGAAAGTTTTAAGTACTTTTATTTAATTTGAGTTTTAAGTACTTTTATTTAATTTGAAAAGTTTTGATTTGGGCTTAAATGAATTTTCATACGCAACTCCAAAGTTTTATTTTAATTTTCAATGTGGCTCAAATTACTTGTCTGAGAGAACATTTCTCATTTAATGTTTTGGAAAAATTTTGAACTTAAATTTTGCTTCTCTTGAGCTTATTCAAAGTAAATTTCATTTACAATTCCAAAATCAATTTTTTCAGTATGGCTCACATGAGCCTCTTAACAAATTTCATTTAATTTTTTTCAAGAACTTCACATCTCTGATAGTTAAATTTTTACGAGCATTGAATCCACTTCACTCAATATTTACTTCTGTTCACGCACAATAACAAAATATTTTTCAGGGAAGTACTCCTATTTAACAATGTGCAAGACCAAATTTACATGAGTAGATTTTTCTACAAGGAGGACTCTTTGATGCTCCACTCCAATTTTTCTTCAGCGCCAGACAGACTAGTAGAGAGGAGAAAAGAAGACTCACACCACTCTGATTCAGCCGTTTTATTGAAATTCTTATAGTGTACACTTTATTACAGCATTTTATAAAAAGTTTTGAACTTGAACTGTTCAAATTTTCATTGGAAATCCTTTCAGCCTTGTCCTTTTCAGCCACTTTTTGGTATGAGAGTATTCACCTGGCCAGAAACTCTCCAGAGTTGCTATTATAGTTAGAAAATTTCTTGATGATGCTCATTGCTCCTCTGTATCCATCAACTGAGTCTGTTGTTTCCAAGTACCAGGTTTAATTTTTTATGTCTTTTTCTGGTAATGGCTAGCTACATCATAAGGAAGATGTTTTCCCAATCATTGCTCTATGGATTCAAAGCATATAAATAACAAGTCACTAGTAAAAATCATTTTGTATCGATATAAGCTTAAAAAAAGCTCTTACTATCCTCAGAACATTGTAATACATCCCAACCAATTAAAACTATCCATTTCTCAAGATATAGTACAAAAATATGGGAATGATCAACTAATTATTTTATCATTATGTCATTCAATTAAAACTCACTTATGAAAATTTCTCAGCAAAATCTATTTCTTTCTGAAAATTGTGAAAAATACTCAAGATCTAAAAAAAATACTCTCAATGATTCAAATTAGCATCACCCCCTAATACTAATATTATTAAGTAAATGCTGCAAAATTTAACCTATGAATGCTTTAAAATCATCTTAATAATTGAAGTTACATTCTACTAACTTGAAAACCCAATAAACCTATAACAACCAGTACAATTCAACACATATCAAAGGAATGTATAATAAAAGCAAATATTAATTAAAACATTAAAAAATCTTTGCTAACTTACTGATTTTATGAATAACTGTCTATTTTTATAACATATAGACTGAAATAATATCAATACTTGAAGAGAAAACCAATAACAACAAAATAAAGTTTGAATAGTAATCATATTGAAGAATGTTTTATCTAAACAACAGTAAACAAATTCGATTTCAATTAAAATAACTCTCATCCAGACTTTCAATTGACTATAAAACAACAAACTTTAATGAAGGTGGAAATTAAATTTTTTAAATCTTTAAATGTTACAAATTTACTTTTTAACATCTGAAATCTAACTGAAATTTTGAATTCAATTGATCAACTTATTGTTTATTTCCTTATATATTCAAAGCATAGATAACTATTTATATTAGCCAATTATGTTGAGCAATTATAACTCATTTACGAAAATATCTCAGAGAAATCTATTTCATGAAAAAATGCACACAAATCTTTAAAAAAACAGCACTCGATTCAACTTCAAAGTAAAATTGCAATAATCTTTGTTTATCATTAAGTAAATACTGAAAAATTCCATCTTCAACAGCAAGTAAGAGAGAAACTGAAAAGGATTCAAGGACTTTTTAACTAGAAATGCATCTATGGTCAACTAATTATCAAACAACCTACTAGCTTTAAAAAATGTCAAAATAATCATTAATACTACCAAATATTATTAAATAAGATTAAAATCTTTAGAAATTGACTTATTTTATGAAGAACTGTATAATTCTGTATCATTTTCATTACAATACAAGCCACCCATATTATTGAGTTAAATGCTATGCTTAAATATTCAATAAATAAAGCTTTATGTAAATGAACATGAAAGGAAACCCTCATAATATTCTACTCAGACCACCGTTGCAAATAGCAATGATAACAACAGGTATTCAATTTAAAGCTTCATTTGAAGAACAAGAATGCAACTGACGAACCTGCTACTCTATTCTACCAATGAGTGCAATGAAGAGTAATTTCAACCCACTTATGAAAACGTCAATGAAAATCTATTTATCCTATAACATTGCTGATGATGCATTTTGCCAATTTATTATTTTGCCTTAGTTTTCGTGATTAAAAAAAGCACCGAAAATCATCGAGCATCAAAATCAAGATATGATAGAAAATAGCATCGAAAACGGATAATTTCAACGAAATTTCGATCTTTTTTGTCTATTTTGCCTTAGTTATCGTGATTTTGCCAATATATAATCGAAAAAAGCACAGGAAACGCATAATTTCACCGAAATTTCAATCTATTTCCTCTATTTTGCCTTAGTTTTCGTGATTTTGCCAAGATATGATCGAAAAAAGCATCGAATACGGATAATTTCGACGAAATTTCAAACTTTTTCCTCTATTTTGACTTAGTTTTCGTTATTTTTCCAAGTTATGATCGAAAAACGCATCGAAAACGGACAATTTCAACAAAATTTCAATCTTTTCCCTCAATTTTACCATAGTTTTCGTGATTTTTCCAAGATATGATCGAAAAAAGAATCGAAAACGGATAATTTCAATGAAATTTTAATCTTTTTTATATCTGCTTTGCCTAAGGTTTCGTGATTTTGCCATGATATGATCGGAAAAAGCATGGAAACGAATAACTTCACCGAAATTTCAATCTTTTTCCTCAATTTTGCCTTAGTTTTCGTGATTTTGCCAAGATATGATCGAAAAAGGCATCGAAAACGGATAATATCAACGAAATTCCAATCTTTTTCCTCTATTTTGCCTTAGTATTCGTGATTTGCCATGATGTGATCTTAAAAGCATCGAAAACGGATAATTTCAACGAAATTTCAATCTTTTTCCCCTATTTTGCCTCAGTTTTCGTAAATTTTTCAAGATAAGATCGAAAAAAGAACGAAAAAGGATAATTTAAAAGTAATTTCAATCTTTTGTCGTTTATTTTGCCTTACCTTCGTGATTATGCCAATATATGATCGAAAAAAGCATCGAAAACGGAGAATTACAACGAAATTTCAATCTTTTTCCAATTTTTTTGCCTTAGTTTTCGTAATTAAGCCAAGATACAATAGAAAAAACATCGAAAACGGGTAATTTCACCGAAATTTCAATCTTGTTCCTCTATTTTGCCTTAGTTTTCGTGTTTTTGCCAAGATATGATCGAATAAAGGATCGAAAACGGATGATTTCACCAAAATTTAAATCTTTTTGATCTATTTGGCCTTAGTTTTCGTGATTTTGCCAAGATAAGATCGAAAAAACATCAAAAACGGGTAATTTCAACGAAATTTTAATCTTTTACCTCTATTTTGCCTTAGATTTCGTGATTTCTTGAAGAGAAGATCGAAAAAAGAACGAAAAAGGATAATTTGAACGTAATTTCAATCTTTTGTCGTTTATTTATTTGCCCTAGTTTTCGTGATTTTGCCAAGATTAAATCGAAAAAAGCAACGAAAACGGATATTTTCAAAGTAATTTCATTAATTTTGGGCATATTTTGCCTTACTGCATCGAAAACGGATAATGTCAACGAATTTTAAATGTTTTTTCAACTTTTTTGCCGTACTTTTCGTTATTTTGCGAAGATATGATCGAAAAAGGCCTCGAAAACGGATAATTTCAATGAAATTCCAATCTTTTTCCTCTATTTTGGCTTATTATTCGTGATTTTGCCAAGATAAGATTGAAAAAACCATCGAAAACGGATAATTTCATCGAAATTTCAATCTTTTACTTCTATTTTGCATTTGTTTTCGTGATTTCTTGATGAGAAGATCGAAAAAAGAACGAAAAATGATAATTTGAACGTAATTTCTATCTTTTGTCGTTTATTTTGCCTTGCGATTCGTGATTTTTCCATGATATGATCGAAAAAAGCATTGAAAATGGATAATTTTAGGAAATCTTATCTTTTTTCGTCTATTTAGCCTTTCTTTTCGTGATTTCTCCAAGATATGATTGAAAAAAGCACAGAGAGAGGATAATATGAACGAAATTTCAATGTTTTTCCTCTATTTTGCCTTAGTTTTCGTGATTTTGCATAGATATGATTCAAAAAAGAATCGAACACGGGTAATTTCAACGAAATTTCAATCTTCTTCCTCCCTTTTGACTTATAATTCGTGAATTTACCAAGATATGATCGAAAAAGGCATCGAAAACGGATAATATCAACGAAATTCCAATCTTTTTCCTCTATTTTGCCTTATTATTCGTGATTTTGTCAAGATATGATCGAAAAAGGCATCGAAAACGGATAATATCAACGAAATTCCAATCTTTTTCCTCTATTTTGCCTTAGTATTCGTGATTTGCCATGATGTGATCTTAAAAGCATCGAAAACGGATAATTTCAACGAAATTTCAATCTTTTTCCCCTATTTTGCCTCAGTTTTCGTAAATTTTTCAAGATAAGATCGAAAAAAGAACGAAAAAGGATAATTTAAAAGTAATTTCAATCTTTTGTCGTTTATTTTGCCTTACCTTCGTGATTATGCCAATATATGATCGAAAAAAGCATCGAAAACGGAGAATTACAACGAAATTTCAATCTTTTTCCAATTTTTTTGCCTTAGTTTTCGTAATTAAGCCAAGATACAATAGAAAAAACATCGAAAACGGGTAATTTCACCGAAATTTCAATCTTGTTCCTCTATTTTGCCTTAGTTTTCGTGTTTTTGCCAAGATATGATCGAATAAAGGATCGAAAACGGATGATTTCACCAAAATTTAAATCTTTTTGATCTATTTGGCCTTAGTTTTCGTGATTTTGCCAAGATAAGATCGAAAAAACATCAAAAACGGGTAATTTCAACGGAATTTTAATCTTTTACCTCTATTTTGCCTTAGATTTCGTGATTTCTTGAAGAGAAGATCGAAAAAAGAACGAAAAAGGATAATTTGAACGTAATTTCAATCTTTTGTCGTTTATTTATTTGCCCTAGTTTTCGTGATTTTGCCAAGATTAAATCGAAAAAAGCAACGAAAACGGATATTTTCAAAGTAATTTCATTAATTTTGGGCATATTTTGCCTTACTGCATCGAAAACGGATAATGTCAACGAATTTTAAATGTTTTTTCAACTTTTTTGCCGTACTTTTCGTTATTTTGCGAAGATATGATCGAAAAAGGCCTCGAAAACGGATAATTTCAATGAAATTCCAATCTTTTTCCTCTATTTTGGCTTATTATTCGTGATTTTGCCAAGATAAGATTGAAAAAACCATCGAAAACGGATAATTTCATCGAAATTTCAATCTTTTACTTCTATTTTGCATTTGTTTTCGTGATTTCTTGATGAGAAGATCGAAAAAAGAACGAAAAATGATAATTTGAACGTAATTTCTATCTTTTGTCGTTTATTTTGCCTTGCGATTCGTGATTTTTCCATGATATGATCGAAAAAAGCATTGAAAATGGATAATTTTAGGAAATCTTATCTTTTTTCGTCTATTTAGCCTTTCTTTTCGTGATTTCTCCAAGATATGATTGAAAAAAGCACAGAGAGAGGATAATATGAACGAAATTTCAATGTTTTTCCTCTATTTTGCCTTAGTTTTCGTGATTTTGCATAGATATGATTCAAAAAAGAATCGAACACGGGTAATTTCAACGAAATTTCAATCTTCTTCCTCCCTTTTGACTTATAATTCGTGAATTTACCAAGATATGATCGAAAAAGGCATCGAAAACGGATAATATCAACGAAATTCCAATCTTTTTCCTCTATTTTGCCTTATTATTCGTGATTTTGTCAAGATATGATCGAAAAAGGCATCGAAAACGGATAATATCAACGAAATTCCAATCTTTTTCCTCTATTTTGCCTTAGTATTCGTGATTTGCCATGATGTGATCTTAAAAGCATCGAAAACGGATAATTTCAACGAAATTTCAATCTTTTTCCCCTATTTTGCCTCAGTTTTCGTAAATTTTTCAAGATAAGATCGAAAAAAGAACGAAAAAGGATAATTTAAAAGTAATTTCAATCTTTTGTCGTTTATTTTGCCTTACCTTCGTGATTATGCCAATATGTGATCGAAAAAAGCATCGAAAACGGAGAATTACAACGAAATTTCAATCTTTTTCCAATTTTTTTGCCTTAGTTTTCGTAATTAAGCCAAGATACAATAGAAAAAACATCGAAAACGGGTAATTTCACCGAAATTTCAATCTTGTTCCTCTATTTTGCCTTAGATTTCGTGATTTCTTGAAGAGAAGATCGAAAAAAGAACGAAAAAGGATAATTTGAACGTAATTTCAATCTTTTGTCGTTTATTTATTTGCCCTAGTTTTCGTGATTTTGCCAAGATTAAATCGAAAAAAGCAACGAAAACGGATATTTTCAAAGTAATTTCATTAATTTTGGGCATATTTTGCCTTACTGCATCGAAAACGGATAATGTCAACGAATTTTAAATGTTTTTTCAACTTTTTTGCCGTACTTTTCGTTATTTTGCGAAGATATGATCGAAAAAGGCCTCGAAAACGGATAATTTCAATGAAATTCCAATCTTTTTCCTCTATTTTGGCTTATTATTCGTGATTTTGCCAAGATAAGATTGAAAAAACCATCGAAAACGGATAATTTCATCGAAATTTCAATCTTTTACTTCTATTTTGCATTTGTTTTCGTGATTTCTTGATGAGAAGATCGAAAAAAGAACGAAAAATGATAATTTGAACGTAATTTCTATCTTTTGTCGTTTATTTTGCCTTGCGATTCGTGATTTTTCCATGATATGATCGAAAAAAGCATTGAAAATGGATAATTTTAGGAAAACTTATCTTTTTTCGTCTATTCAGCCTTTCTTTTCGTGATTTCTCCAAGATATGATTGAAAAAAGCACAGAGAGAGGATAATATGAACGAAATTTCAATGTTTTTCCTCTATTTTGCCTTAGTTTTCGTGATTTTGCATAGATATGATTCAAAAAAGAATCGAACACGGGTAATTTCAACGAAATTTCAATCTTCTTCCTCCCTTTTGACTTATAATTCGTGAATTTACCAAGATATGATCGAAAAAGGCATCGAAAACGGATAATATCAACGAAATTCCAATCTTTTTCCTCTATTTTGCCTTATTATTCGTGATTTTGTCAAGATATGATCGAAAAAGGCATCGAAAACGGATAATATCAACGAAATTCCAATCTTTTTCCTCTATTTTGCCTTAGTATTCGTGATTTGCCATGATGTGATCTTAAAAGCATCGAAAACGGATAATTTCAACGAAATTTCAATCTTTTTCCCCTATTTTGCCTCAGTTTTCGTAAATTTTTCAAGATAAGATCGAAAAAAGAACGAAAAAGGATAATTTAAAAGTAATTTCAATCTTTTGTCGTTTATTTTGCCTTACCTTCGTGATTATGCCAATATATGATCGAAAAAAGCATCGAAAACGGAGAATTACAACGAAATTTCAATCTTTTTCCAATTTTTTTGCCTTAGTTTTCGTAATTAAGCCAAGATACAATAGAAAAAACATCGAAAACGGGTAATTTCACCGAAATTTCAATCTTGTTCCTCTATTTTGCCTTAGTTTTCGTGTTTTTGCCAAGATATGATCGAATAAAGGATCGAAAACGGATGATTTCACCAAAATTTAAATCTTTTTGATCTATTTGGCCTTAGTTTTCGTGATTTTGCCAAGATAAGATCGAAAAAACATCAAAAACGGGTAATTTCAACGGAATTTTAATCTTTTACCTCTATTTTGCCTTAGATTTCGTGATTTCTTGAAGAGAAGATCGAAAAAAGAACGAAAAAGGATAATTTGAACGTAATTTCAATCTTTTGTCGTTTATTTATTTGCCCTAGTTTTCGTGATTTTGCCAAGATTAAATCGAAAAAAGCAACGAAAACGGATATTTTCAAAGTAATTTCATTAATTTTGGGCATATTTTGCCTTACTGCATCGAAAACGGATAATGTCAACGAATTTTAAATGTTTTTTCAACTTTTTTGCCGTACTTTTCGTTATTTTGCGAAGATATGATCGAAAAAGGCCTCGAAAACGGATAATTTCAATGAAATTCCAATCTTTTTCCTCTATTTTGGCTTATTATTCGTGATTTTGCCAAGATAAGATTGAAAAAACCATCGAAAACGGATAATTTCATCGAAATTTCAATCTTTTACTTCTATTTTGCATTTGTTTTCGTGATTTCTTGATGAGAAGATCGAAAAAAGAACGAAAAATGATAATTTGAACGTAATTTCTATCTTTTGTCGTTTATTTTGCCTTGCGATTCGTGATTTTTCCATGATATGATCGAAAAAAGCATTGAAAATGGATAATTTTAGGAAAACTTATCTTTTTTCGTCTATTCAGCCTTTCTTTTCGTGATTTCTCCAAGATATGATTGAAAAAAGCACAGAGAGAGGATAATATGAACGAAATTTCAATGTTTTTCCTCTATTTTGCCTTAGTTTTCGTGATTTTGCATAGATATGATTCAAAAAAGAATCGAACACGGGTAATTTCAACGAAATTTCAATCTTCTTCCTCCCTTTTGACTTATAATTCGTGAATTTACCAAGATATGATCGAAAAAGGCATCGAAAACGGATAATATCAACGAAATTCCAATCTTTTTCCTCTATTTTGCCTTATTATTCGTGATTTTGTCAAGATATGATCGAAAAAGGCATCGAAAACGGATAATATCAACGAAATTCCAATCTTTTTCCTCTATTTTGCCTTAGTATTCGTGATTTGCCATGATGTGATCTTAAAAGCATCGAAAACGGATAATTTCAACGAAATTTCAATCTTTTTCCCCTATTTTGCCTCAGTTTTCGTAAATTTTTCAAGATAAGATCGAAAAAAGAACGAAAAAGGATAATTTAAAAGTAATTTCAATCTTTTGTCGTTTATTTTGCCTTACCTTCGTGATTATGCCAATATATGATCGAAAAAAGCATCGAAAACGGAGAATTACAACGAAATTTCAATCTTTTTCCAATTTTTTTGCCTTAGTTTTCGTAATTAAGCCAAGATACAATAGAAAAAACATCGAAAACGGGTAATTTCACCGAAATTTCAATCTTGTTCCTCTATTTTGCCTTAGTTTTCGTGTTTTTGCCAAGATATGATCGAATAAAGGATCGAAAACGGATGATTTCACCAAAATTTAAATCTTTTTGATCTATTTGGCCTTAGTTTTCGTGATTTTGCCAAGATAAGATCGAAAAAACATCAAAAACGGGTAATTTCAACGGAATTTTAATCTTTTACCTCTATTTTGCCTTAGATTTCGTGATTTCTTGAAGAGAAGATCGAAAAAAGAACGAAAAAGGATAATTTGAACGTAATTTCAATCTTTTGTCGTTTATTTATTTGCCCTAGTTTTCGTGATTTTGCCAAGATTAAATCGAAAAAAGCAACGAAAACGGATATTTTCAAAGTAATTTCATTAATTTTGGGCATATTTTGCCTTACTGCATCGAAAACGGATAATGTCAACGAATTTTAAATGTTTTTTCAACTTTTTTGCCGTACTTTTCGTTATTTTGCGAAGATATGATCGAAAAAGGCCTCGAAAACGGATAATTTCAATGAAATTCCAATCTTTTTCCTCTATTTTGGCTTATTATTCGTGATTTTGCCAAGATAAGATTGAAAAAACCATCGAAAACGGATAATTTCATCGAAATTTCAATCTTTTACTTCTATTTTGCATTTGTTTTCGTGATTTCTTGATGAGAAGATCGAAAAAAGAACGAAAAATGATAATTTGAACGTAATTTCTATCTTTTGTCGTTTATTTTGCCTTGCGATTCGTGATTTTTCCATGATATGATCGAAAAAAGCATTGAAAATGGATAATTTTAGGAAATCTTATCTTTTTTCGTCTATTTAGCCTTTCTTTTCGTGATTTCTCCAAGATATGATTGAAAAAAGCACAGAGAGAGGATAATATGAACGAAATTTCAATGTTTTTCCTCTATTTTGCCTTAGTTTTCGTGATTTTGCAAGGATAAGATCGAAAAAACATCAAAAACGGGTAATTTCAACGGAATTTCAATATTTTTCCTCTATTTTGCCTTAGTTTTCGTGATTTTGCAAGGATAAGATCGAAAAAACATCAAAAACGGGTAATTTCTAAGAAATTTCAATCTTTTGTCGTCTATTTTACCTCACTTTTCGTGATTTTGGTTGGTTATGATTGAAAAAAGCATTGAAAATGGATGATTTTTACGAAATTTTATATTTTTTCGTCTATTTAGCCTTTCTTTTCGTGATTTCTCCAAGATATGATTAAAAATATCATAGAAATGGATAATTTTAACGAAATTTATATCTTTTTCCTCTATTTTGCCTTAATTTTTGTGATTTTTCCAATATATGATCGAAAAAAGAATAGAAAAAGGATAATTTCAACGAAATTTCTATCTTTTTCCTCTATTTTGCCTTAGATTTCGTGAATTATCCAAGAATGGTTCGAGGAAAGGATCGAAAACGGATAATTTCAGCGAAATATCAATCTTTTTTCTCTATTTTCCCTTAGTTTTTGTGATTTTACCTAGATATGATCGAAAAAAGCATAGAAAACGGATTATTTGAACAAAATTTCAACCTTTTTCCCCTATTTTGCCTTAGTTTCCGTGATTTTGCCAAGATATTATCAAAAAAAAGCACCGAAAAGGGACAATTTGAACGTAATTCCATTCATTTTTCTCATACTTAGCCTAACTTAAGTGATTTTGCCTAGATATGATCGAAAAAGCATCGGAAACGGGTAATTTCTAAGAAATTTCAATCTTTTTGATCTATTTTGCCTTAGTCTTCGCGATTGTGCCAAGACATGATCGAAGAAAGTATCGTAAACGGATAATTTCAACAAATGTTTATCTTTTTCGTCTATTTTGCCGTACATTTCGTGATTTTTTCAAGATATGATCGAAAAAACCATCAATAACGTCCAACTTCTACGAAATTTAAACCTTTTTTGTCTATTTTGCCGTAGTTTTAAAGATATATTCATGATATGATCGAAAAAATGCATCTCAAACGGGTAATTTCACCGAAATTTGAATTTTTTTCTCTATTTTGACTTAGTTTTCGTGATTTTGCCAAGATAAGATCGAAAAAACATCAAAAACGGGTAATTTCAACGGAATTTCAATATTTTTCCTCTATTTTGCCTTAGTTTTCGTGATTTTGCCAAGATATTATCAAAATAAGCATCGAAAACGGACAATTTGAACGTAATTCCATTCATTTTTCTCATAGTTAGCCTAACTTAAGTGATTTTGCCTAGATATGATCGAAAAAGCATCGGAAACGGGTAATTTCTAAGAAATTTCAAGCTTTTGTCGTCTATTTTACCTCACTTTTCGTGATTTTGGTTGGATATGATTGAAAAAAGCATTGAAAATGGATGATATTACGAAATTTTTTTTTTTTTCGCCTATTTAGCCTTTCATTTCGTGATTTCTCCAAGATATGATTAAAAATATCATAGAAAACGGATAATTTTAACGAATTTTATATCTTTTTCCTCTATTTTGCCTTAGTTTTTGTGATGTTTCCAAGATATGATCGAAAAAAGCATATGAAAAGGATAATTTCAACGAAATTTCAATCTTTTTGATCTATTTTGCCTTAGTCTTCGTGATTGTGCCAAGATATGATCAAAGAAAGCATCGTAAACGGATAATATCAACTAATGTTTATCTTTTTCGTCTATTTTGCCGTACATTTCGTGATTTTTTCAAGATATGATCGAAAAAACCATCAAAAACGTCCAATTTTTACGAAATTTCAACCTTTTTTGTTTATTTTGCCGTATTTTTAAAGATTTATTCATGATATGATCGAAAAAAGCATCTCAAACGGGTAATTTCAACGGAATTTCAGAAATTTTCCTCTAATTTTCCTTAGTTTTCGTGATTTTGCCAAGATATTATGAAAATAAGCATCGAAAACGGACAATTTGAACGTAATTCCATTCATTTTTCTCATACTTAGCCTAACTAAAGTGATTTTGCCTAGATATGATCGAAAAAGCATCGGAAACGGGTAATTTCAAAGAAATTTCAATCTTTTGTCGTCTATTTTGCCTTAGTTTTCGTGATTTTGCCAAGATAAGATCGAAAAAACATCAAAAACGGGTAATTTCAACGGAATTTCAATATTTTTCCTCTATTTTGCCTTAGTTTTCGTGATATTGCCAAGATATTATCAAAATAAGCATCGAAAACGGACAATTTGAACGTAATTCCATTCATTTTTCTCATACATAGCCTAACTTAAGCGATTTGCCTAGATATGATTGAAAAAGCATCGGAAACGGGTAATTTCAAAGAAATTTCAATCTTTTGTCGTCTATTTTACCTCACTTTTCGTGATTTTGGTTGGATATGATTGATAAAAGCATTGAAAATGGATGATTTTACGAAATTTTGAAGATGGATGATTTTATCTTTTTTCGTCTATTCAGCCTTTCTTTTCGTGATTTCTCCAAGATATGATTAAAAACATCATCGAAAACGGATAATTTTAACGAAATTTATATCTTTATCCTCTATTTTGCCTTAGATTTCGTGATTTCTCCAAGAAGTGATCGAAAAAAGGATCGAAAACGGATAATTTCAGCGAAATATCAATCTTTTTTCTCTATTTTGACTTAGTTTTCGTGATTTTACCTACATATGATCGAAAAATGCATCGAAAACGGATAATGTCAACGAAATTTAAATGTTTTTTCAACTTTTATGCCGTACTTTTCGTTATTTTGCCAAGATATGATCGAAAAAGGCATCGAAAACGGATGTTTTCAACAAAATTCTAATCTTTTTTCTCTATTTTGACTTAGTTTTCGTGATTTTACCAACATATTATCGAAAAAAGCATCGAAAACGGATTATTTCAACGTAATTTCATTCATGTTTCGCATATTTTGCCTTACTTTTTTGATTTTTTCAAGAAATGATAGAAAAATCCATTGAAAACGGATAATGTCAACGAAGTTTCAATGTTTTTTCAACCTTCATGGCGTACTTATCGTTATTCTGCCACGATATGAATTAAAAAGGCCTCGTAAACGGATAATTTCAACGAATTTCCCATCTTTTTCCTCTATTTTGCTTTAGTATTCGTGATTTTGCCAAAATAATGTTAAAAAAAATTCGAAAACGGATAATTTCATCGAAATATCAATCTTTTTCCCCTATTATGCCTTAGTTTTCTTGATTTTTTGAATACATTATCGAAAAAAGAACAAAGAAGGATAATTATGAACCAAATTTCAATCTTTTGTCGTTTTTCTTTTAACTAACTTTCGTGATTTTGCCAAGATATGATCGAAGAAAGCATCAAAAACGGATAATTTCAACGAAATTTCAATCTTTTTCCACTATTTTACCTCTTTTTTCGTTATTTTGCATGGATGTGATTAAAAAAAGTATCAAAAACGACTAATTTCACAAAAAGTTCAATATTTTTCATCTACTTTGTCTTAGTTTTCGTGATTTTGCCAAGATAAGATCCCAAAAAAATCAAAAAAGGGTAATTTCAACGGAATTTAAATCCTTTTCCTCTATTAAGCCCTAGTTTTCGTGATTTTGCCAAAATATGATCAAAAAAAGCATCGAAAACAGATTATTTAAACAAAATTTCAATCTTTTACCTCTATTTTGGCTTAGATTTCGTGATTTCTCCAAGAAGTGATCGAAAAAAGGATCGAAAACGGATAATTTCAGCGAAATATCTACCTTTTCCCTCTATTTTATCTTAGTTTTCGAGATTCTTCATAGATATTATCGAAAAAAGCATCGAAAACGTTTAATTTCAACGTAATTTCATTCATTTTTCGCATATTCTGCCTTACTTTAGTGATTTTCCCCAGAAATGATAGAAAAATGCATCGAAAACGGATAATGTCAACGAAATTTAAATGTTTTTTCAACTTTTATGCCATACTTTTCGTTATTTTGCCAAGATATGATTGAAAAAAACAATGAAAACGAATAATTTCAACAAAATTCCAATCTTTTTTCTCTATTTTGCCTTAGTTTTCGTGATTTTTCCAAGACAAGATCGAAAAAAGAACAGAAAACGTATTATTTCACCTAAATTTCAATCTTATTCCCTTATTTTGCCTTAGTTTTCGTGATTTTTTGAAGATAAGATCGAAAAAAGAACGAAAATGAACAAATTTTAACCTTATTTCAATCTTTTGTTGTTTATTTTGCTTTACCTTAAGATCTTCCCAATGTGTGATAAAAAAAAGCATCGAAAACGGGTAATTTCATCTAAATTTCACACTTTTTCCACTGTTTTGCCTCATTTTGCATGGATGTGATCAAAAAAAGTATCAAAAACGGATAATTTCACAAAAAGAGCAATATTTTTCCTCTACTTTGTCTAGGTTTTCGTGATTTTGCCAAGATAAGATCCCAAAAACATCAAAAACGGGTATTTTCAACGGAATTTAAATCTTTTTCCTCTATTAAGCCCTAGTTTTCGTGATTTTGCCAAAATATGATCCAAAAAAGCATCGAAAACGGATTATTAGAACAAAATTTCAATCTTTTCCCCCTATTTTGCCTTAGTTTTCGTGATTTTGCAAAGATATTATCAAAAAAGCATCGGAAACGGGTAATTTCAAAGAAATTTCAATCATTTCACGTCTATTTTGCCGTAGTTTTCATGATTTATTAATGATATGATCGAAAAAAGCATCGAAAACGGGTAATTTCACCGAAATTCGAATTTTTGTTCTCTATTTAGCCCTAGTTTTCGAGATTTTGACAAAATATGATCGAAAAAAGCATCGAAAACGGATTATTTGAACAAAATTTCATTCTTTTTCCCCTATTTCGCATTAGTTTTCGTGATTTTGCCAAGATAAGATCGAAAAAAGCATCGTAAACAGATACTTTCAACAAATGTTTATCTTTTTCGTCTATTTTGCCGTACATTTCGTGATTTTTTCAAGATATGATTGAAAATACCATCAAAAACGTCCAATTTCTGCGAAATTTCAACCTTTTTTGTCTATTTTCCCGTATTTTTAAAGATTTATTCATGATATGATCGAAAAAAGCATCTAAAACGGGTAATTTCAACGGAATTTCAATATTTTTCCTCTATTTTGCCTTAGTTTTCGTGATTTTGCAAGGATAAGATCGAAAAAACATCAAAGACGGGTAATTTCAACGGAATTTCAATATTTTTCCTCTATTTTGCCTTAGTTTTCGTGATTTTGCAAGGATAAGATCGAAAAAACATCAAAAACGGGTAATTTCTAAGAAATTTCAATCTTTTGTCGTCTATTTTACCTCACTTTTCGTGATTTTGGTTGGATATGATTGAAAAAAGCATTGAAAATGGATGATTTTACGAAATTTTATTTTTTTTCGTCTATTAAGCCTTTCTTTTCGTGATTTCTCCAAGATATGATTGAAAACATCATAGAAAACGGATAATTTTAACGAAATTTATATCTTTTTCCTCTATTTTGCCTTAGATTTCGTGATTTCTCCAAGAAGTGATCGAGGAAAGGATCTAAAACGGATAATTTTACCGAAATATCAATCTTTTTTCCCAATTTTGACTTAGTATTCGTGATTTTACCTACATATGATCGAAAAAAGCATCGAAAACGGATAATTTCAACGAAATATCTACCTTTTCCCTCTATTTTATCTTAGTTTTCGAGATTCTTCCAAGATATTATCGAAAAAAGCATCGAAAACGGTTAATTTCAACGTAATTTCATTCATTTTTCGCATATTCTGCCTTACTTTAGTGATTTTCCCCAGAAATGATAGAAAAATTCATCGAAAACGGATAATGTCAACGAAATTTAAATGTTTTTTCAACTTTTATGCCGTACTTTTCGTTATTTTGCCAAGATATGATCGAAAAAGGCATCGAAAACGGATATTTTCAACAAAATTCCAATCTTTTATCTCTATTTTGCCTTAGTTTTCGTGATGTTTCCAAGACAAGATCGAAAAAAGAACAGAAAAGGTATTATTTAACCTAAATTTCAATATATTTCCCCTCTTTCGCCTTAGTTTTCGTGATTTTGCCAAGATATTATCGAAAAAAGCATCGAAAACGGATTATTTCAACGTAATTTCATTCATTTTTCGCATATTTTGCCTTACTTTTGTGATTTTTCCAAGAAATGACAGAAAAATCCATTGAAAACGGATAATGTCAACGAAGTTTCAATGTTTTTTCAACCTTTATGGCGTACTTATCGTTATTCTGCCAAGATATGAATTAAAAAGGCCTCGTAAACGGATAATTTCAACGAATTTCCCTTCTTTCTCCTCTATTTTGCTTTAGTATTCGTGATTTTGCCAAGATAATATTGAAAAAACTTCGAAAACGGATAATTTCATCGAAATATCAATCTTTTTCCCCTATTTTGCCTTAGTTTTCTTAATTTTTTAAATACATTATCGAAAAAAGAACAAAGAAGGATACTTTGAACTAAATTTCAATCTTTTGTCGTTTTTCTTTTAACTTATTTTCGTGATTTTGCCAAGATATGATCGAAGAAAGCATCAAAAACGGATAATTTCAACGAAATTTCAATCTTTTTCCACTATTTTGCCTCTTTTTTCGTTATTTTGCAAGGATGTGATCAAAAAAAGTATCAAAAACGACTAATTTCACAAAAAGTTCAATATTTTTCCTCTACTTTGTCTTAGTTTTCGTGATTTTGCCAAGATAAGATCCCAAAAAAATCAAAAAAGGGTAATTTCAACGGAATTTAAATCCTTTTCCTCTATTAAGCCTTAGTTTTCGTGATTTTGCCAAAATATGATCAAAAAAAGCATCGAAAACAGATTATTTAAACAAAATTTCAATCTTTTACCTCTATTTTGGCTTAGATTTCGTGATTTCTCCAAGAAGTGATCGAAAAAAGGATCGAAAACGGATAATTTCAGCGAAATATCTACCTTTTCCCTCTATTTTATCTTAGTTTTCGAGATTCTTCATAGATATTATCGAAAAAAGCATCGAAAACGTTTAATTTCAACGTAATTTCATTCATTTTTCGCATATTCTGCCTTACTTTAGTGATTTTCCCCAGAAATGATAGAAAAATGCATCGAAAACGGATAATGTCAACGAAATTTAAATGTTTTTTCAACTTTTATGCCATACTTTTCGTTATTTTGCCAAGATATGATTGAAAAAAACAATGAAAACGAATAATTTCAACAAAATTCCAATCTTTTTTCTCTATTTTGCCTTAGTTTTCGTGATTTTTCCAAGACAAGATCGAAAAAAGAACAGAAAACGTATTATTTCACCTAAATTTCAATCTTATTCCCTTATTTTGCCTTAGTTTTCGTGATTTTTTGAAGATAAGATCGAAAAAAGAACGAAAATGAACAAATTTTAACCTTATTTCAATCTTTTGTTGTTTATTTTGCTTTACCTTAAGATCTTCCCAATGTGTGATAAAAAAAAGCATCGAAAACGGGTAATTTCATCTAAATTTCACACTTTTTCCACTGTTTTGCCTCATTTTGCATGGATGTGATCAAAAAAAGTATCAAAAACGGATAATTTCACAAAAAGAGCAATATTTTTCCTCTACTTTGTCTAGGTTTTCGTGATTTTGCCAAGATAAGATCCCAAAAACATCAAAAACGGGTATTTTCAACGGAATTTAAATCTTTTTCCTCTATTAAGCCCTAGTTTTCGTGATTTTGCCAAAATATGATCCAAAAAAGCATCGAAAACGGATTATTAGAACAAAATTTCAATCTTTTCCCCCTATTTTGCCTTAGTTTTCGTGATTTTGCAAAGATATTATCAAAAAAGCATCGGAAACGGGTAATTTCAAAGAAATTTCAATCATTTCACGTCTATTTTGCCGTAGTTTTCATGATTTATTAATGATATGATCGAAAAAAGCATCGAAAACGGGTAATTTCACCGAAATTCGAATTTTTGTTCTCTATTTAGCCCTAGTTTTCGAGATTTTGACAAAATATGATCGAAAAAAGCATCGAAAACGGATTATTTGAACAAAATTTCATTCTTTTTCCCCTATTTCGCATTAGTTTTCGTGATTTTGCCAAGATAAGATCGAAAAAAGCATCGTAAACAGATACTTTCAACAAATGTTTATCTTTTTCGTCTATTTTGCCGTACATTTCGTGATTTTTTCAAGATATGATTGAAAATACCATCAAAAACGTCCAATTTCTGCGAAATTTCAACCTTTTTTGTCTATTTTCCCGTATTTTTAAAGATTTATTCATGATATGATCGAAAAAAGCATCTAAAACGGGTAATTTCAACGGAATTTCAATATTTTTCCTCTATTTTGCCTTAGTTTTCGTGATTTTGCAAGGATAAGATCGAAAAAACATCAAAGACGGGTAATTTCAACGGAATTTCAATATTTTTCCTCTATTTTGCCTTAGTTTTCGTGATTTTGCAAGGATAAGATCGAAAAAACATCAAAAACGGGTAATTTCTAAGAAATTTCAATCTTTTGTCGTCTATTTTACCTCACTTTTCGTGATTTTGGTTGGATATGATTGAAAAAAGCATTGAAAATGGATGATTTTACGAAATTTTATTTTTTTTCGTCTATTAAGCCTTTCTTTTCGTGATTTCTCCAAGATATGATTGAAAACATCATAGAAAACGGATAATTTTAACGAAATTTATATCTTTTTCCTCTATTTTGCCTTAGATTTCGTGATTTCTCCAAGAAGTGATCGAGGAAAGGATCTAAAACGGATAATTTTACCGAAATATCAATCTTTTTTCCCAATTTTGACTTAGTATTCGTGATTTTACCTACATATGATCGAAAAAAGCATCGAAAACGGATAATTTCAACGAAATATCTACCTTTTCCCTCTATTTTATCTTAGTTTTCGAGATTCTTCCAAGATATTATCGAAAAAAGCATCGAAAACGGTTAATTTCAACGTAATTTCATTCATTTTTCGCATATTCTGCCTTACTTTAGTGATTTTCCCCAGAAATGATAGAAAAATTCATCGAAAACGGATAATGTCAACGAAATTTAAATGTTTTTTCAACTTTTATGCCGTACTTTTCGTTATTTTGCCAAGATATGATCGAAAAAGGCATCGAAAACGGATATTTTCAACAAAATTCCAATCTTTTATCTCTATTTTGCCTTAGTTTTCGTGATGTTTCCAAGACAAGATCGAAAAAAGAACAGAAAAGGTATTATTTAACCTAAATTTCAATATATTTCCCCTCTTTCGCCTTAGTTTTCGTGATTTTGCCAAGATATTATCGAAAAAAGCATCGAAAACGGATTATTTCAACGTAATTTCATTCATTTTTCGCATATTTTGCCTTACTTTTGTGATTTTTCCAAGAAATGACAGAAAAATCCATTGAAAACGGATAATGTCAACGAAGTTTCAATGTTTTTTCAACCTTTATGGCGTACTTATCGTTATTCTGCCAAGATATGAATTAAAAAGGCCTCGTAAACGGATAATTTCAACGAATTTCCCTTCTTTCTCCTCTATTTTGCTTTAGTATTCGTGATTTTGCCAAGATAATATTGAAAAAACTTCGAAAACGGATAATTTCATCGAAATATCAATCTTTTTCCCCTATTTTGCCTTAGTTTTCTTAATTTTTTAAATACATTATCGAAAAAAGAACAAAGAAGGATACTTTGAACTAAATTTCAATCTTTTGTCGTTTTTCTTTTAACTTATTTTCGTGATTTTGCCAAGATATGATCGAAGAAAGCATCAAAAACGGATAATTTCAACGAAATTTCAATCTTTTTCCACTATTTTGCCTCTTTTTTCGTTATTTTGCAAGGATGTGATCAAAAAAAGTATCAAAAACGACTAATTTCACAAAAAGTTCAATATTTTTCCTCTACTTTGTCTTAGTTTTCGTGATTTTGCCAAGATAAGATCCCAAAAACATCAAAAACGGGTAATTTCAACGGAATTTAAATCTTTTTCCTCTATTAAGCCCTAGTTTTCGTGATTTTGCCAAAATATGATCCAAAAAAGCATCGAAAACGGATTATTTGAACAAAAATTTCAATCTTTTACCTCTATTTTGCCTTAGATTTCGTGATTTCTCCTAGAAGTGATCGAAAAAAGGATCGAAAACGGATAATTTCAGCGAAATATCTACCTTTTCCCTCTATTTTATCTTAGTTTTCGAGATTCTTCCAAGATATTATCGAAAGAAGCATCGAAAACGGTTAATTTCAACGTAATTTCATTCATTTTTCGCATATTTTGCCTTACTTTAGTGATTTTCCCAAGAAATGATAGAAAAATGCATCGAAAACGGATAATGTCAACGAAATTTAAATGTTTTTTCAACTTTTATGCCGTACTTTTCGTTATTTTGCCAAGATATGATTGAAAAAAACAATGAAAACGAATAATTTCAACAAAATTCCAATCTTTTTTCTCTATTTTGCCTTAGTTTTCGTGATTTTTCCAAGACAAGATCGATAAAAGAACAGAAAACGTATTATTTCACCTAAATTTCAATCTTATTCCCTTATTTTGCCTTAGTTCTCGTGATTTTTTGAAGATAAGATTGAAAAAAGAACGAAAATGAATAAATTTTAACCTTATTTCAATCTTTTGTTGTTTATTTTGCTTTACCTTAAGATCTTCCCAATGTATGATAAAAAATAGCATCGAAAACGGGTAATTTCATCTAAATTTCAATCTTTTTCCACTATTTTGCCTCATTTTTCGTTATTTTGCATGGATGTGATCAAAAAAAGTATCAAAAACGGATAATTTCACAAAAAGAGCAATATTTTTCCTCTACTTTGTCTTAGTTTTCGTGATTTTGCCAAGATAAGATCCCAAAAATATCAAAAACGGATATTTTCAACGGAATTTAAATCTTTTTCCTCTATTAGGCCCTAGTTTTCGTGATTTTGCCAAAATATGATCCAAAAAAGCATCGAAAACGGATTCTTTGAACAAAATTTCAATCTTTTCCCCCTATTTTGCCTTAGTTTTCGTGATTTTGCAAAGATATTATCAAAAAAGCATCGGAAACGGGTAATTTCAAAGAAATTTCAATCTTTTGTCGTCTATTTTACCTCAGTTTTCGTGATTTTGCCAAGATAAGATCCCAAAAATATCAAAAACGGGTATTTTCAACGGAATTTAAATCTTTTTCCTCTATTAAGTCCTAGTTTTCGTGATTTTGCCAAAATATGATCCAAAAAAGCATCGAAAACGTATTGTTTGAACAAAATTTCAATCTTTTTCCCCTATTTTGCCTTAGTTTTCGTGATTTTGCAAAGATATTATCAAAAAAGCATCGGAAACGGGTAATTTCAAAGAAATTTCAATCATTTCACGTCTATTTTGCCGTAGTTTTCATGATTTATTAATGATATGATCGAAAAAAGCATCGAAAACGGGTAAATTCACCGAAATTCGAATTTTTGTTCTCTATTTAGCCCCAGTATTCGTGATTTTGACAAAATATGATCGAAAAAAGCATCGAAAACGGATTATTTGAACAAAATTTCATTCTTTTTCCCCTATTTTGCTATAGTTTTCGTGATTTTGCCAAGAAAAGATCGAAAAAAGCATCGTAAACGGATACTTTCAACAAATGTTTATGTTTTTCATCTATTTTGCCGTACATTTCGTGATTTTTTCAAGATATGATCGAATAAACCATCAAAAACGTCCAATTTCTGCGAAATTTCAACCTTTTTTGTCTATTTTCCCGTATTTTTAAAGATTTATTCATGATATGATCGAAAAAAGCATCTAAAACGGGTAATTTCAACGGAATTTCAATATTTCTCCTCTATTTTGCCTTAGTTTTCGTGATTTTGCCAAGATAAGATCGAAAAAACATCAAAAACGGGTAATTTCAACGGAATTTCAATATTTTTCCTCTATTTTGCCTTAGTTTTCGTGATTTTGACAAGATATTATAAAAATAAGCATCCAAAACGGACTATTTGAACGTAATTCCATTCATTTTTCTCATACTTAGCCTAACTAAAGTGATTCTGCCTAGATATGATCGAAAAAGCATCGGAAACAGGTAATTTCAAAGAAATTTCAATCTTTTGTCGTCTATTTTGCCTTAGTTTTCGTGATTTTGCCAAGATAAGATTGAAAAAACATCAAAAACGGGTAATTTCAGCGGAATTTCAATATTTTTCCTCTATTTTGCCTTAGTTTTCGTGATTTTGCCAAGATATTATCAAAATAAGCATCGAAAACGGACAATTTGAACGTAATTCCATTCATTTTTCTCATACTTAGCCTAACGTAAGTGATTTTGCCTAGATATGATCGAAAAAGCATCGGAAACGGGTAATTTCTAAGAAATTTCAATCTTTTGTCGTCTATTTTACCTCACTTTTCGTGATTTTGGTTGGATATGATTGGAAAAAGCATTGAAAATGGATGATTTTACGAAATTTTATTTTTTTTCGTCTATTTAGCCTTTCTTTTCGTGATTTCTCCAAGATATGATTGAAAACATCATAGAGAACGGATAATTTTAACGAAATTTATATCTTTTTCCTCTATTTTGCCTTAGATTTCGTGATTTCTCCAAGAAGTGATCGAGGAAAGGATCTAAAACGGATAATTTTAGCGAAATATCAATCTTTTTTCCCTATTTTGACTTAGTATTCGTGATTTTACCTACATATGATCGAAAAAAGCATCGAAAACGGATAATTTCAACGAAGTATCTACCTTTACCCTCTATATTATCTTAGTTTTCGAGATTCTTCCAAGATATTATCGAAAAAAGCATCGAAAACGGTTAATTTCAACGTAATTTCATTCATTTTTCGCATATTCTGCCTTACTTTAGTGATTTTCCCCAGAAATGATAGAAAAATTCATCGAAAACGGATAATGTCAACGAAATTTAAATGTTTTTTCAACTTTTATGCCGTACTTTTCGTTATTTTGCCAAGATATGATTGAAAAAAACAATGAAAACGAATAATTTCAACAAAATTCCAATCTTTTTTCTCTATTTTGCCTTAGTTTTCGTGATTTTTCCAAGACAAGATCGAAAAAAGAACAGAAAACGTATTATTTACCCTAATTTTCAATATTTTTCCCCTCTTTCGCCTTAGTTTTCGTGATTTTGCCAAGATATTATCGAAAAAAGCATCGAAAACGGATTTTTTCAACGTAATTTCATTCATTTTTCGCATATTTTGCCTTACTTTTGTGATTTTTCCAAGAAATGACAGAAAAATCCATTGAAAACGGATAATGTCAACGAAGTTTCAATGTTTTTTCAACCTTTATGGCGTACTTATCGTTATTCTGCCAAGATATGAATTAAAAAGGCCTCGTAAACGGATAATTTCAACGAATTTCCCTTCTTTCTCCTCTATTTTGCTTTAGTATTCGTGATTTTGCCAAGATAATATTGAAAAAACTTCGAAAACGGATAATTTCATCGAAATATCAATCTTTTTCCCCTATTTTGCCTTAGTTTTCTTAATTTTTTAAATACATTATCGAAAAAAGAACAAAGAAGGATACTTTGAACTAAATTTCAATCTTTTGTCGTTTTTCTTTTAACTTATTTTCGTGATTTTGCCAAGATATGATCGAAGAAAGCATCAAAAACGGATAATTTCAACGAAATTTCAATCTTTTTCCACTATTTTGCCTCTTTTTTCGTTATTTTGCAAGGATGTGATCAAAAAAAGTATCAAAAACGACTAATTTCACAAAAAGTTCAATATTTTTCCTCTACTTTGTCTTAGTTTTCGTGATTTTGCCAAGATAAGATCCCAAAAACATTAAAAACGGGTAATTTCAACGGAATTTAAATCTTTTTCCTCTATTAAGCCCTAGTTTTCGTGATTTTGCCAAAATATGATCCAAAAAGCATCGAAAACGGATTATTTGAACAAAATTTCAATCTTTTACCTCTATTTTGCCTTAGATTTCGTGATTTCTCCAAGAAGTGATCGAAAAAAGGATCGAAAACGGATAATTTCAGCGAAATATCTACCTTTTCCCTCTATTTTATCTTAGTTTTCGAGATTCTTCCAAGATATTATCGAAAGAAGCATCGAAAACGGTTAATTTCAACGTAATTTCATTCATTTTTCGCATATTTTGCCTTACTTTAGTGATTTTCCCAAGAAATGATAGAAAAATGCATCGAAAACGGATAATGTCAACGAAATTTAAATGTTTTTTCAACTTTTATGCCGTACTTTTCGTTATTTTGCCAAGATATGATTGAAAAAAACAATGAAAATGGATAATTTCAACAAAATTCCAATCTTTTTTCTCTATTTTGCCTTGGTTTTCGTGATTTTTCCAAGACAAGATCGAAAAAAGAACAGAAAACGTATTATTTCACCTAAATTTCAATCTTATTCCCTTATTTTTCCTTAGTTTTCGTGATTTTTTGAAGATAAGATCGAAAAAAGAACGAAAATGAATAAATTTTAACCTTATTTCAATCTTTTGTTGTTTATTTTGCTTTACCCTAAGATCATCCCAATATATGATAAAAAAAAGCATCGAAAACGGGTAATTTCAAAGTAATTTCAATCTTTTTCCACTATTTTTCCTCATTTTTCGTTAGTTTGCATGGATGTGATCAAAAAAAGTATCAAAAACGGATAATTTCACAAAAAGTTCAATATTTTTCCTCTACTTTGTCTTAGTTTTCGTGATTTTGCCAAGATAAGATCCCAAAAACATAAAAATCGGGTAATTTCAACGGAATTTAAATCTTTTTCCTCTATTTAGCTCTAGTTTTCGTGATTTTGCCAAAATATGATCCAAAAAAGCATCGAAAACGGATTATTTGAACAAAATTTCAATCTTTTTCCCCAAATTTTGCCTTAGTTTTCGTGATTTTGCAAAGATATTATCAAAAAAGCATCGGAAACGGGTAATTTCAAAGATATTTCAATCTTTTTGATCTATTTTGCCATAGTCTTCGTGATTGTGCCTAGATATGATCGAAGAAAGCATCGTAAACGGATACTTTCAACAAATGTTTATCTTTTTCGTCTATTTTGCCGTACATTTCGTGATTTTTTCAAGATATGATCGAAAAAACCATCAAAAACGTCCAATTTCTACGAAATTTCAACCTTTTTTGTCTATTTTACCGTATTTTTAAAGATTTATTCATGATATGATCGAAAAAAGCATCTAAAAACGGGTAATTACAACGGAATTTCAATATTTTTCCTCTATTTTGCCTTAGTTTTCGTGATTTTGACAAGATATTATCAAAATAAGCATCGAAAACGGACTATTTGAACGTAATTCCATTCATTTTTCTCATACTTAGCCTAACTAAAGTGATTCTGCCTAGATATGATCGAAAAAGCATCGGAAAAGGGTAATTTCAAAGAAATTTCAATCTTTTGTCGTCTATTTTGCCTTAGTTTTCGTGATTTTGCCAAGATAAGATCGAAAAAACATCAAAAACGGGTAATTTTAGCGGAATTACAATATTTTTCCTCTATTTTGCCTTGTTTTCGTGATTTTGCCAAGATATTATCAAAATAAGCATCAAAAACGGACAATTTAAACGTAATTCCATTCATTTTTCTCATACTTAGCCCAACGTAAGTGATTTTGCCTAGATATGATCGAAAAAGCATCGGAAACGGGTAATTTCAAAGAATTTTCAATCTTTTGTCGTCTATTTTACCTCACTTTTCGTGATTTTGGTTGGATTTGAGTGGAAAAAGCATTGAAAATGGATGATTTTACGAAATTTCAATCTTTTTTCGTCTATTTTGCCGTAGTTTTAAAGATTAATTCATGATATGATCGAAAAAAGCATCGAAAAAAGATAATTTCACCGAAATTTGAATTTCTTTCTCTATTTTTCCTTAGTTTTCGTGATTTTGCCAAGATAAGATCGAAAAAACATCAAAAACGGGTAATTTCAACGAAATTTAAATCTTTTTCGTCTATATTGCCGTATATTTCGTGGTTTTTCCATGAAATCATCTTAAAAGCATCAGAATCGGGTAATTTCAACGAAATTTCAATCTTTTAATATATTTTCCCTTACTTTTCGTGATTTTGCCGATATATGATCAAAATTAGCAACGAAAACGGTATATTTAAACGAAATTACAATCTTTTTTCGTCTATTAACCTTAGTTATCAAGATTTTGTCAATATATAATCGAAAAAGCATAGAAAACGGATGATTTAACCAAAATTTCAAGATATTTCCTCTATATTCCTTTGTTTTCGTGATTTTGTCAAGATATTATAGAAAAAAGCATCGAAAACGGATAATTTCAACGTAATTTCATTCTTTTTAGTTATATTTTGCCTTACTTAAGTGATTTTGCCAAGATAGGATCGACAAAAGCATCGAAAACGGTGAATTTCAAAAACATTTCCAACTTTTTCCTCTATTTTGCCTTTGTTTTCGTGATTTTTCCAAGATATGACCGAAAAAACATCAAAAACGGGTAATTTCAACGGAATTTTAATCTTTTACCTCTATTTTGCCTTAGATTTCGTGATTTCTTGAAGAGAAGATCGAAAAAAGAACGAAAAAGGATAATTTGAACGTAATTTCAATCTTTTGTCGTTTATTTATTTGCCCTAGTTTTCGTGATTTTGCCAAGATTAAATCGAAAAAAGCAACGAAAACGGATATTTTCAAAGTAATTTCATTAATTTTGGGCATATTTTGCCTTACTGCATCGAAAACGGATAATGTCAACGAATTTTAAATGTTTTTTCAACTTTTTTGCCGTACTTTTCGTTATTTTGCGAAGATATGATCGAAAAAGGCCTCGAAAACGGATAATTTCAATGAAATTCCAATCTTTTTCCTCTATTTTGGCTTATTATTCGTGATTTTGCCAAGATAAGATTGAAAAAACCATCGAAAACGGATAATTTCATCGAAATTTCAATCTTTTACTTCTATTTTGCATTTGTTTTCGTGATTTCTTGATGAGAAGATCGAAAAAAGAACGAAAAATGATAATTTGAACGTAATTTCTATCTTTTGTCGTTTATTTTGCCTTGCGATTCGTGATTTTTCCATGATATGATCGAAAAAAGCATTGAAAATGGATAATTTTAGGAAATCTTATCTTTTTTCGTCTATTTAGCCTTTCTTTTCGTGATTTCTCCAAGATATGATTGAAAAAAGCACAGAGAGAGGATAATATGAACGAAATTTCAATGTTTTTCCTCTATTTTGCCTTAGTTTTCGTGATTTTGCATAGATATGATTCAAAAAAGAATCGAACACGGGTAATTTCAACGAAATTTCAATCTTCTTCCTCCCTTTTGACTTATAATTCGTGAATTTACCAAGATATGATCGAAAAAGGCATCGAAAACGGATAATATCAACGAAATTCCAATCTTTTTCCTCTATTTTGCCTTATTATTCGTGATTTTGTCAAGATATGATCGAAAAAGGCATCGAAAACGGATAATATCAACGAAATTCCAATCTTTTTACTCTATTTTGCCTTAGTATTCGTGATTTGCCATGATGTGATCTTAAAAGCATCGAAAACGGATAATTTCAACGAAATTTCAATCTTTTTCCCCTATTTTGCCTCAGTTTTCGTAAATTTTTCAAGATAAGATCGAAAAAAGAACGAAAAAGGATAATTTAAAAGTAATTTCAATCTTTTGTCGTTTATTTTGCCTTACCTTCGTGATTATGCCAATATGTGATCGAAAAAAGCAACGAAAACGGAGAATTACAACGAAATTTCAATCTTTTTCCAATTTTTTTGCCTTAGTTTTCGTAATTAAGCCAAGATACAATAGAAAAAACATCGAAAACGGGTAATTTCACCGAAATTTCAATCTTGTTCCTCTATTTTGCCTTAGATTTCGTGATTTCTTGAAGAGAAGATCGAAAAAAGAACGAAAAAGGATAATTTGAACGTAATTTCAATCTTTTGTCGTTTATTTATTTGCCCTAGTTTTCGTGATTTTGCCAAGATTAAATCGAAAAAAGCAACGAAAACGGATATTTTCAAAGTAATTTCATTAATTTTGGGCATATTTTGCCTTACTGCATCGAAAACGGATAATGTCAACGAATTTTAAATGTTTTTTCAACTTTTTTGCCGTACTTTTCGTTATTTTGCGAAGATATGATCGAAAAAGGCCTCGAAAACGGATAATTTCAATGAAATTCCAATCTTTTTCCTCTATTTTGGCTTATTATTCGTGAATTTGCCAAGATAAGATTGAAAAAACCATCGAAAACGGATAATTTCATCGAAATTTCAATCTTTTACTTCTATTTTGCATTTGTTTTCGTGATTTCTTGATGAGAAGATCGAAAAAAGAACGAAAAATGATAATTTGAACGTAATTTCTATCTTTTGTCGTTTATTTTGCCTTGCGATTCGTGATTTTTCCATGATATGATCGAAAAAAGCATTGAAAATGGATAATTTTAGGAAATCTTATCTTTTTTCGTCTATTTAGCCTTTCTTTTCGTGATTTCTCCAAGATATGATTGAAAAAAGCACAGAGAGAGGATAATATGAACGAAATTTCAATGTTTTTCCTCTATTTTGCCTTAGTTTTCGTGATTTTGCATAGATATGATTCAAAAAAGAATCGAACACGGGTAATTTCAACGAAATTTCAATCTTCTTCCTCCCTTTTGACTTATAATTCGTGAATTTACCAAGATATGATCGAAAAAGGCATCGAAAACGGATAATATCAACGAAATTCCAATCTTTTTCCTCTATTTTGCCTTATTATTCGTGATTTTGTCAAGATATGATCGAAAAAGGCATCGAAAACGGATAATATCAACGAAATTCCAATCTTTTTCCTCTATTTTGCCTTAGTATTCGTGATTTGCCATGATGTGATCTTAAAAGCATCGAAAACGGATAATTTCAACGAAATTTCAATCTTTTTCCCCTATTTTGCCTCAGTTTTCGTAAATTTTTCAAGATAAGATCGAAAAAAGAACGAAAAAGGATAATTTAAAAGTAATTTCAATCTTTTGTCGTTTATTTTGCCTTACCTTCGTGATTATGCCAATATATGATCGAAAAAAGCATCGAAAACGGAGAATTACAACGAAATTTCAATCTTTTTCCAATTTTTTTGCCTTAGTTTTCGTAATTAAGCCAAGATACAATAGAAAAAACATCGAAAACGGGTAATTTCACCGAAATTTCAATCTTGTTCCTCTATTTTGCCTTAGTTTTCGTGTTTTTGCCAAGATATGATCGAATAAAGGATCGAAAACGGATGATTTCACCAAAATTTAAATCTTTTTGATCTATTTGGCCTTAGTTTTCGTGATTTTGCCAAGATAAGATCGAAAAAACATCAAAAACGGGTAATTACAACGAAATTTTAATCTTTTACCTCTATTTTGCCTTAGATTTCGTGATTTCTTGAAGAGAAGATCGAAAAAAGAACGAAAAAGGATAATTTGAACGTAATTTCAATCTTTTGTCGTTTATTTATTTGCCCTAGTTTTCGTGATTTTGCCAAGATTAAATCGAAAAAAGCAACGAAAACGGATATTTTCAAAGTAATTTCATTAATTTTGGGCATATTTTGCCTTACTGCATCGAAAACGGATAATGTCAACGAATTTTAAATGTTTTTTCAACTTTTTTGCCGTACTTTTCGTTATTTTGCGAAGATATGATCGAAAAAGGCCTCGAAAACGGATAATTTCAATGAAATTCCAATCTTTTTCCTCTATTTTGGCTTATTATTCGTGATTTTGCCAAGATAAGATTGAAAAAACCATCGAAAACGGATAATTTCATCGAAATTTCAATCTTTTACTTCTATTTTGCATTTGTTTTCGTGATTTCTTGATGAGAAGATCGAAAAAAGAACGAAAAATGATAATTTGAACGTAATTTCTATCTTTTGTCGTTTATTTTGCCTTGCGATTCGTGATTTTTCCATGATATGATCGAAAAAAGCATTGAAAATGGATAATTTTAGGAAATCTTATCTTTTTTCGTCTATTTAGCCTTTCTTTTCGTGATTTCTCCAAGATATGATTGAAAAAAGCACAGAGAGAGGATAATATGAACGAAATTTCAATGTTTTTCCTCTATTTTGCCTTAGTTTTCGTGATTTTGCATAGATATGATTCAAAAAAGAATCGAACACGGGTAATTTCAACGAAATTTCAATCTTCTTCCTCCCTTTTGACTTATAATTCGTGAATTTACCAAGATATTATCGAAAAAGGCATCGAAAACGGATAATATCAACGAAATTCCAATCTTTTTCCTCTATTTTGCCTTATTATTCGTGATTTTGTCAAGATATGATCGAAAAAGGCATCGAAAACGGATAATATCAACGAAATTCCAATCTTTTTCCTCTATTTTGCCTTAGTATTCGTGATTTGCCATGATGTGATCTTAAAAGCATCGAAAACGGATAATTTCAACGAAATTTCAATCTTTTTCCCCTATTTTGCCTCAGTTTTCGTAAATTTTTCAAGATAAGATCGAAAAAAGAACGAAAAAGGATAATTTAAAAGTAATTTCAATCTTTTGTCGTTTATTTTGCCTTACCTTCGTGATTATGCCAATATGTGATCGAAAAAAGCATCGAAAACGGAGAATTACAACGAAATTTCAATCTTTTTCCAATTTTTTTGCCTTAGTTTTCGTAATTAAGCCAAGATACAATAGAAAAAACATCGAAAACGGGTAATTTCACCGAAATTTCAATCTTGTTCCTCTATTTTGCCTTAGATTTCGTGATTTCTTGAAGAGAAGATCGAAAAAAGAACGAAAAAGGATAATTTGAACGTAATTTCAATCTTTTGTCGTTTATTTATTTGCCCTAGTTTTCGTGATTTTGCCAAGATTAAATCGAAAAAAGCAACGAAAACGGATATTTTCAAAGTAATTTCATTAATTTTGGGCATATTTTGCCTTACTGCATCGAAAACGGATAATGTCAACGAATTTTAAATGTTTTTTCAACTTTTTTGCCGTACTTTTCGTTATTTTGCGAAGATATGATCGAAAAAGGCCTCGAAAACGGATAATTTCAATGAAATTCCAATCTTTTTCCTCTATTTTGGCTTATTATTCGTGATTTTGCCAAGATAAGATTGAAAAAACCATCGAAAACGGATAATTTCATCGAAATTTCAATCTTTTACTTCTATTTTGCATTTGTTTTCGTGATTTCTTGATGAGAAGATCGAAAAAAGAACGAAAAATGATAATTTGAACGTAATTTCTATCTTTTGTCGTTTATTTTGCCTTGCGATTCGTGATTTTTCCATGATATGATCGAAAAAAGCATTGAAAATGGATAATTTTAGGAAATCTTATCTTTTTTCGTCTATTTAGCCTTTCTTTTCGTGATTTCTCCAAGATATGATTGAAAAAAGCACAGAGAGAGGATAATATGAACGAAATTTCAATGTTTTTCCTCTATTTTGCCTTAGTTTTCGTGATTTTGCATAGATATGATTCAAAAAAGAATCGAACACGGGTAATTTCAACGAAATTTCAATCTTCTTCCTCCCTTTTGACTTATAATTCGTGAATTTACCAAGATATGATCGAAAAAGGCATCGAAAACGGATAATATCAACGAAATTCCAATCTTTTTCCTCTATTTTGCCTTATTATTCGTGATTTTGTCAAGATATGATCGAAAAAGGCATCGAAAACGGATAATATCAACGAAATTCCAATCTTTTTACTCTATTTTGCCTTAGTATTCGTGATTTGCCATGATGTGATCTTAAAAGCATCGAAAACGGATAATTTCAACGAAATTTCAATCTTTTTCCCCTATTTTGCCTCAGTTTTCGTAAATTTTTCAAGATAAGATCGAAAAAAGAACGAAAAAGGATAATTTAAAAGTAATTTCAATCTTTTGTCGTTTATTTTGCCTTACCTTCGTGATTATGCCAATATATGATCGAAAAAAGCATCGAAAACGGAGAATTACAACGAAATTTCAATCTTTTTCCAATTTTTTTGCCTTAGTTTTCGTAATTAAGCCAAGATACAATAGAAAAAACATCGAAAACGGGTAATTTCACCGAAATTTCAATCTTGTTCCTCTATTTTGCCTTAGTTTTCGTGTTTTTGCCAAGATATGATCGAATAAAGGATCGAAAACGGATGATTTCACCAAAATTTAAATCTTTTTGATCTATTTGGCCTTAGTTTTCGTGATTTTGCCAAGATAAGATCGAAAAAACATCAAAAACGGGTAATTTCAACGGAATTTTAATCTTTTACCTCTATTTTGCCTTAGATTTCGTGATTTCTTGAAGAGAAGATCGAAAAAAGAACGAAAAAGGATAATTTGAACGTAATTTCAATCTTTTGTCGTTTATTTATTTGCCCTAGTTTTCGTGATTTTGCCAAGATTAAATCGAAAAAAGCAACGAAAACGGATATTTTCAAAGTAATTTCATTAATTTTGGGCATATTTTGCCTTACTGCATCGAAAACGGATAATGTCAACGAATTTTAAATGTTTTTTCAACTTTTTTGCCGTACTTTTCGTTATTTTGCGAAGATATGATCGAAAAAGGCCTCGAAAACGGATAATTTCAATGAAATTCCAATCTTTTTCCTCTATTTTGGCTTATTATTCGTGATTTTGCCAAGATAAGATTGAAAAAACCATCGAAAACGGATAATTTCATCGAAATTTCAATCTTTTACTTCTATTTTGCATTTGTTTTCGTGATTTCTTGATGAGAAGATCGAAAAAAGAACGAAAAATGATAATTTGAACGTAATTTCTATCTTTTGTCGTTTATTTTGCCTTGCGATTCGTGATTTTTCCATGATATGATCGAAAAAAGCATTGAAAATGGATAATTTTAGGAAATCTTATCTTTTTTCGTCTATTTAGCCTTTCTTTTCGTGATTTCTCCAAGACATGATTGAAAAAAGCACCGAGAGAGGATAATATGAACGAAATTTCAATGTTTTTCCTCTATTTTGCCTTAGTTTTCGTGATTTTGCAAGGATAAGATCGAAAAAACATCAAAAACGGGTAATTTCAACGGAATTTCAATATTTTTCCTCTATTTTGCCTTAGTTTTCGTGATTTTGCAAGGATAAGATCGAAAAAACATCAAAAACGGGTAATTTCTAAGAAATTTCAATCTTTTGTCGTCTATTTTACCTCACTTTTCGTGATTTTGGTTGGTTATGATTGAAAAAAGCATTGAAAATGGATGATTTTTACGAAATTTTATATTTTTTCGTCTATTTAGCCTTTCTTTTCGTGATTTCTCCAAGATATGATTAAAAATATCATAGAAATGGATAATTTTAACGAAATTTATATCTTTTTCCTCTATTTTGCCTTAATTTTTGTGATTTTTCCAATATATGATCGAAAAAAGAATAGAAAAAGGATAATTTCAACGAAATTTCTATCTTTTTCCTCTATTTTGCCTTAGATTTCGTGAATTATCCAAGAATGGTTCGAGGAAAGGATCGAAAACGGATAATTTCAGCGAAATATCAATCTTTTTTCTCTATTTTCCCTTAGTTTTTGTGATTTTACCTAGATATGATCGAAAAAAGCATAGAAAACGGATTATTTGAACAAAATTTCAACCTTTTTCCCCTATTTTGCCTTAGTTTCCGTGATTTTGCCAAGATATTATCAAAAAAAAGCACCGAAAAGGGACAATTTGAACGTAATTCCATTCATTTTTCTCATACTTAGCCTAACTTAAGTGATTTTGCCTAGATATGATCGAAAAAGCATCGGAAACGGGTAATTTCTAAGAAATTTCAATCTTTTTGATCTATTTTGCCTTAGTCTTCGCGATTGTGCCAAGACATGATCGAAGAAAGTATCGTAAACGGATAATTTCAACAAATGTTTATCTTTTTCGTCTATTTTGCCGTACATTTCGTGATTTTTTCAAGATATGATCGAAAAAACCATCAATAACGTCCAACTTCTACGAAATTTAAACCTTTTTTGTCTATTTTGCCGTAGTTTTAAAGATATATTCATGATATGATCGAAAAAATGCATCTCAAACGGGTAATTTCACCGAAATTTGAATTTTTTTCTCTATTTTGACTTAGTTTTCGTGATTTTGCCAAGATAAGATCGAAAAAACATCAAAAACGGGTAATTTCAACGGAATTTCAATATTTTTCCTCTATTTTGCCTTAGTTTTCGTGATTTTGCCAAGATATTATCAAAATAAGCATCGAAAACGGACAATTTGAACGTAATTCCATTCATTTTTCTCATAGTTAGCCTAACTTAAGTGATTTTGCCTAGATATGATCGAAAAAGCATCGGAAACGGGTAATTTCTAAGAAATTTCAAGCTTTTGTCGTCTATTTTACCTCACTTTTCGTGATTTTTGTTGGATATGATTGAAAAAAGCATTGAAAATGGATGATATTACGAAATTTTTTTTTTTTCGCCTATTTAGCCTTTCATTTCGTGATTTCTCCAAGATATGATTAAAAATATCATAGAAAACGGATAATTTTAACGAATTTTATATCTTTTTCCTCTATTTTGCCTTAGTTTTTGTGATGTTTCCAAGATATGATCGAAAAAAGCATATGAAAAGGATAATTTCAACGAAATTTCAATCTTTTTGATCTATTTTGCCTTAGTCTTCGTGATTGTGCCAAGATATGATCAAAGAAAGCATCGTAAACGGATAATATCAACTAATGTTTATCTTTTTCGTCTATTTTGCCGTACATTTCGTGATTTTTTCAAGATATGATCGAAAAAACCATCAAAAACGTCCAATTTTTACGAAATTTCAACCTTTTTTGTTTATTTTGCCGTATTTTTAAAGATTTATTCATGATATGATCGAAAAAAGCATCTCAAACGGGTAATTTCAACGGAATTTCAGAAATTTTCCTCTAATTTTCCTTAGTTTTCGTGATTTTGCCAAGATAAGATCGAAAAAACATCAAAAACGGGTAATTTCAACGGAATTTCAATATTTTTCCTCTATTTTGCCTTAGTTTTCGTGATTTTGCCAAGATATTATGAAAATAAGCATCGAAAACGGACAATTTGAACGTAATTCCATTCATTTTTCTCATACTTAGCCTAACTAAAGTGATTTTGCCTAGATATGATCGAAAAAGCATCGGAAACGGGTAATTTCAAAGAAATTTCAATCTTTTGTCGTCTATTTTGCCTTAGTTTTCGTGATTTTGCCAAGATAAGATCGAAAAAACATCAAAAACGGGTAATTTCAACGGAATTTCAATATTTTTCCTCTATTTTGCCTTAGTTTTCGTGATATTGCCAAGATATTATCAAAATAAGCATCGAAAACGGACAATTTGAACGTAATTCCATTCATTTTTCTCATACATAGCCTAACTTAAGCGATTTGCCTAGATATGATTGAAAAAGCATCGGAAACGGGTAATTTCAAAGAAATTTCAATCTTTTGTCGTCTATTTTACCTCACTTTTCGTGATTTTGGTTGGATATGATTGATAAAAGCATTGAAAATGGATGATTTTACGAAATTTTGAAGATGGATGATTTTATCTTTTTTCGTCTATTCAGCCTTTCTTTTCGTGATTTCTCCAAGATATGATTAAAAACATCATCGAAAACGGATAATTTTAACGAAATTTATATCTTTATCCTCTATTTTGCCTTAGATTTCGTGATTTCTCCAAGAAGTGATCGAAAAAAGGATCGAAAACGGATAATTTCAGCGAAATATCAATCTTTTTTCTCTATTTTGACTTAGTTTTCGTGATTTTACCTACATATGATCGAAAAATGCATCGAAAACGGATAATGTCAACGAAATTTAAATGTTTTTTCAACTTTTATGCCGTACTTTTCGTTATTTTGCCAAGATATGATCGAAAAAGGCATCGAAAACGGATGTTTTCAACAAAATTCTAATCTTTTTTCTCTATTTTGACTTAGTTTTCGTGATTTTACCAACATATTATCGAAAAAAGCATCGAAAACGGATTATTTCAACGTAATTTCATTCATGTTTCGCATATTTTGCCTTACTTTTTTGATTTTTTCAAGAAATGATAGAAAAATCCATTGAAAACGGATAATGTCAACGAAGTTTCAATGTTTTTTCAACCTTCATGGCGTACTTATCGTTATTCTGCCACGATATGAATTAAAAAGGCCTCGTAAACGGATAATTTCAACGAATTTCCCATCTTTTTCCTCTATTTTGCTTTAGTATTCGTGATTTTGCCAAAATAATGTTAAAAAAAATTCGAAAACGGATAATTTCATCGAAATATCAATCTTTTTCCCCTATTATGCCTTAGTTTTCTTGATTTTTTGAATACATTATCGAAAAAAGAACAAAGAAGGATAATTATGAACCAAATTTCAATCTTTTGTCGTTTTTCTTTTAACTAACTTTCGTGATTTTGCCAAGATATGATCGAAGAAAGCATCAAAAACGGATAATTTCAACGAAATTTCAATCTTTTTCCACTATTTTACCTCTTTTTTCGTTATTTTGCATGGATGTGATTAAAAAAAGTATCAAAAACGACTAATTTCACAAAAAGTTCAATATTATTCATCTACTTTGTCTTAGTTTTCGTGATTTTGCCAAGATAAGATCCCAAAAAAATCAAAAAAGGGTAATTTCAACGGAATTTAAATCCTTTTCCTCTATTAAGCCCTAGTTTTCGTGATTTTGCCAAAATATGATCAAAAAAAGCATCGAAAACAGATTATTTAAACAAAATTTCAATCTTTTACCTCTATTTTGGCTTAGATTTCGTGATTTCTCCAAGAAGTGATCGAAAAAAGGATCGAAAACGGATAATTTCAGCGAAATATCTACCTTTTCCCTCTATTTTATCTTAGTTTTCGAGATTCTTCATAGATATTATCGAAAAAAGCATCGAAAACGTTTAATTTCAACGTAATTTCATTCATTTTTCGCATATTCTGCCTTACTTTAGTGATTTTCCCCAGAAATGATAGAAAAATGCATCGAAAACGGATAATGTCAACGAAATTTAAATGTTTTTTCAACTTTTATGCCATACTTTTCGTTATTTTGCCAAGATATGATTGAAAAAAACAATGAAAACGAATAATTTCAACAAAATTCCAATCTTTTTTCTCTATTTTGCCTTAGTTTTCGTGATTTTTCCAAGACAAGATCGAAAAAAGAACAGAAAACGTATTATTTCACCTAAATTTCAATCTTATTCCCTTATTTTGCCTTAGTTTTCGTGATTTTTTGAAGATAAGATCGAAAAAAGAACGAAAATGAACAAATTTTAACCTTATTTCAATCTTTTGTTGTTTATTTTGCTTTACCTTAAGATCTTCCCAATGTGTGATAAAAAAAAGCATCGAAAACGGGTAATTTCATCTAAATTTCACACTTTTTCCACTGTTTTGCCTCATTTTGCATGGATGTGATCAAAAAAAGTATCAAAAACGGATAATTTCACAAAAAGAGCAATATTTTTCCTCTACTTTGTCTAGGTTTTCGTGATTTTGCCAAGATAAGATCCCAAAAACATCAAAAACGGGTATTTTCAACGGAATTTAAATCTTTTTCCTCTATTAAGCCCTAGTTTTCGTGATTTTGCCAAAATATGATCCAAAAAAGCATCGAAAACGGATTATTAGAACAAAATTTCAATCTTTTCCCCCTATTTTGCCTTAGTTTTCGTGATTTTGCAAAGATATTATCAAAAAAGCATCGGAAACGGGTAATTTCAAAGAAATTTCAATCATTTCACGTCTATTTTGCCGTAGTTTTCATGATTTATTAATGATATGATCGAAAAAAGCATCGAAAACGGGTAATTTCACCGAAATTCGAATTTTTGTTCTCTATTTAGCCCTAGTTTTCGAGATTTTGACAAAATATGATCGAAAAAAGCATCGAAAACGGATTATTTGAACAAAATTTCATTCTTTTTCCCCTATTTCGCATTAGTTTTCGTGATTTTGCCAAGATAAGATCGAAAAAAGCATCGTAAACAGATACTTTCAACAAATGTTTATCTTTTTCGTCTATTTTGCCGTACATTTCGTGATTTTTTCAAGATATGATTGAAAATACCATCAAAAACGTCCAATTTCTGCGAAATTTCAACCTTTTTTGTCTATTTTCCCGTATTTTTAAAGATTTATTCATGATATGATCGAAAAAAGCATCTAAAACGGGTAATTTCAACGGAATTTCAATATTTTTCCTCTATTTTGCCTTAGTTTTCGTGATTTTGCAAGGATAAGATCGAAAAAACATCAAAGACGGGTAATTTCAACGGAATTTCAATATTTTTCCTCTATTTTGCCTTAGTTTTCGTGATTTTGCAAGGATAAGATCGAAAAAACATCAAAAACGGGTAATTTCTAAGAAATTTCAATCTTTTGTCGTCTATTTTACCTCACTTTTCGTGATTTTGGTTGGATATGATTGAAAAAAGCATTGAAAATGGATGATTTTACGAAATTTTATTTTTTTTCGTCTATTAAGCCTTTCTTTTCGTGATTTCTCCAAGATATGATTGAAAACATCATAGAAAACGGATAATTTTAACGAAATTTATATCTTTTTCCTCTATTTTGCCTTAGATTTCGTGATTTCTCCAAGAAGTGATCGAGGAAAGGATCTAAAACGGATAATTTTACCGAAATATCAATCTTTTTTCCCAATTTTGACTTAGTATTCGTGATTTTACCTACATATGATCGAAAAAAGCATCGAAAACGGATAATTTCAACGAAATATCTACCTTTTCCCTCTATTTTATCTGAGTTTTCGAGATTCTTCCAAGATATTATCGAAAAAAGCATCGAAAATGGTTAATTTCAACGTAATTTCATTCATTTTTCGCATATTCTGCCTTACTTTAGTGATTTTCCCCAGAAATGATAGAAAAATTCATCGAAAACGGATAATGTCAACGAAATTTAAATGTTTTTTCAACTTTTATGCCGTACTTTTCGTTATTTTGCCAAGATATGATCGAAAAAGGCATCGAAAACGGATATTTTCAACAAAATTCCAATCTTTTATCTCTATTTTGCCTTAGTTTTCGTGATGTTTCCAAGACAAGATCGAAAAAAGAACAGAAAAGGTATTATTTAACCTAAATTTCAATATATTTCCCCTCTTTCGCCTTAGTTTTCGTGATTTTGCCAAGATATTATCGAAAAAAGCATCGAAAACGGATTATTTCAACGTAATTTCATTCATTTTTCGCATATTTTGCCTTACTTTTGTGATTTTTCCAAGAAATGACAGAAAAATCCATTGAAAACGGATAATGTCAACGAAGTTTCAATGTTTTTTCAACCTTTATGGCGTACTTATCGTTATTCTGCCAAGATATGAATTAAAAAGGCCTCGTAAACGGATAATTTCAACGAATTTCCCTTCTTTCTCCTCTATTTTGCTTTAGTATTCGTGATTTTGCCAAGATAATATTGAAAAAACTTCGAAAACGGATAATTTCATCGAAATATCAATCTTTTTCCCCTATTTTGCCTTAGTTTTCTTAATTTTTTAAATACATTATCGAAAAAAGAACAAAGAAGGATACTTTGAACTAAATTTCAATCTTTTGTCGTTTTTCTTTTAACTTATTTTCGTGATTTTGCCAAGATATGATCGAAGAAAGCATCAAAAACGGATAATTTCAACGAAATTTCAATCTTTTTCCACTATTTTGCCTCTTTTTTCGTTATTTTGCAAGGATGTGATCAAAAAAAGTATCAAAAACGACTAATTTCACAAAAAGTTCAATATTTTTCCTCTACTTTGTCTTAGTTTTCGTGATTTTGCCAAGATAAGATCCCAAAAACATCAAAAACGGGTAATTTCAACGGAATTTAAATCTTTTTCCTCTATTAAGCCCTAGTTTTCGTGATTTTGCCAAAATATGATCCAAAAAAGCATCGAAAACGGATTATTTGAACAAAAATTTCAATCTTTTACCTCTATTTTGCCTTAGATTTCGTGATTTCTCCTAGAAGTGATCGAAAAAAGGATCGAAAACGGATAATTTCAGCGAAATATCTACCTTTTCCCTCTATTTTATCTTAGTTTTCGAGATTCTTCCAAGATATTATCGAAAGAAGCATCGAAAACGGTTAATTTCAACGTAATTTCATTCATTTTTCGCATATTTTGCCTAACTTTAGTGATTTTCCCAAGAAATGATAGAAAAATGCATCGAAAACGGATAATGTCAACGAAATTTAAATGTTTTTTCAACTTTTATGCCGTACTTTTCGTTATTTTGCCAAGATATGATTGAAAAAAACAATGAAAACGAATAATTTCAACAAAATTCCAATCTTTTTTCTCTATTTTGCCTTAGTTTTCGTGATTTTTCCAAGACAAGATCGATAAAAGAACAGAAAACGTATTATTTCACCTAAATTTCAATCTTATTCCCTTATTTTGCCTTAGTTCTCCTGATTTTTTGAAGATAAGATTGATAAAAGAACGAAAATGAATAAATTTTAACCTTATTTCAATCTTTTGTTGTTTATTTTGCTTTACCTTAAGATCTTCCCAATGTATGATAAAAAATAGCATCGAAAACGGGTAATTTCATCTAAATTTCAATCTTTTTCCACTATTTTGCCTCATTTTTCGTTATTTTGCATGGATGTGATCAAAAAAAGTATCAAAAACGGATAATTTCACAAAAAGAGCAATATTTTTCCTCTACTTTGTCTTAGTTTTCGTGATTTTGCCAAGATAAGATCCCAAAAATATCAAAAACGGATATTTTCAACGGAATTTAAATCTTTTTCCTCTATTAGGCCCTAGTTTTCGTGATTTTGCCAAAATATGATCCAAAAAAGCATCGAAAACGGATTCTTTGAACAAAATTTCAATCTTTTCCCCCTATTTTGCCTTAGTTTTCGTGATTTTGCAAAGATATTATCAAAAAAGCATCGGAAACGGGTAATTTCAAAGAAATTTCAATCTTTTGTCGTCTATTTTACCTCAGTTTTCGTGATTTTGCCAAGATAAGATCCCAAAAATATCAAAAACGGGTATTTTCAACGGAATTTAAATCTTTTTCCTCTATTAAGTCCTAGTTTTCGTGATTTTGCCAAAATATGATCCAAAAAAGCATCGAAAACGGATTGTTTGAACAAAATTTCAATCTTTTTCCCCTATTTTGCCTTAGTTTTCGTGATTTTGCAAAGATATTATCAAAAAAGCATCGGAAACGGGTAATTTCAAAGAAATTTCAATCATTTCACGTCTATTTTGCCGTAGTTTTCATGATTTATTAATGATATGATCGAAAAAAGCATCGAAAACGGGTAAATTCACCGAAATTCGAATTTTTGTTCTCTATTTAGCCCCAGTATTCGTGATTTTGACAAAATATGATCGAAAAAAGCATCGAAAACGGATTATTTGAACAAAATTTCATTCTTTTTCCCCTATTTTGCTATAGTTTTCGTGATTTTGCCAAGAAAAGATCGAAAAAAGCATCGTAAACGGATACTTTCAACAAATGTTTATGTTTTTCATCTATTTTGCCGTACATTTCGTGATTTTTTCAAGATATGATCGAATAAACCATCAAAAACGTCCAATTTCTGCGAAATTTCAACCTTTTTTTGTCTATTTTCCCGTATTTTTAAAGATTTATTCATGATATGATCGAAAAAAGCATCTAAAACGGGTAATTTCAACGGAATTTCAATATTTCTCCTCTATTTTGCCTTAGTTTTCGTGATTTTGCCAAGATAAGATCGAAAAAACATCAAAAACGGGTAATTTCAACGGAATTTCAATATTTTTCCTCTATTTTGCCTTAGTTTTCGTGATTTTGACAAGATATTATAAAAATAAGCATCCAAAACGGACTATTTGAACGTAATTCCATTCATTTTTCTCATACTTAGCCTAACTAAAGTGATTCTGCCTAGATATGATCGAAAAAGCATCGGAAACAGGTAATTTCAAAGAAATTTCAATCTTTTGTCGTCTATTTTGCCTTAGTTTTCGTGATTTTGCCAAGATAAGATTGAAAAAACATCAAAAACGGGTAATTTCAGCGGAATTTCAATATTTTTCCTCTATTTTGCCTTAGTTTTCGTGATTTTGCCAAGATATTATCAAAATAAGCATCGAAAACGGACAATTTGAACGTAATTCCATTCATTTTTCTCATACTTAGCCTAACGTAAGTGATTTTGCCTAGATATGATCGAAAAAGCATCGGAAACGGGTAATTTCTAAGAAATTTCAATCTTTTGTCGTCTATTTTACCTCACTTTTCGTGATTTTGGTTGGATATGATTGGAAAAAGCATTGAAAATGGATGATTTTACGAAATTTTATTTTTTTTCGTCTATTTAGCCTTTCTTTTCGTGATTTCTCCAAGATATGATTGAAAACATCATAGAGAACGGATAATTTTAACGAAATTTATATCTTTTTCCTCTATTTTGCCTTAGATTTCGTGATTTCTCCAAGAAGTGATCGAGGAAAGGATCTAAAACGGATAATTTTAGCGAAATATCAATCTTTTTTCCCTATTTTGACTTAGTATTCGTGATTTTACCTACATATGATCGAAAAAAGCATCGAAAACGGATAATTTCAACGAAGTATCTACCTTTACCCTCTATATTATCTTAGTTTTCGAGATTCTTCCAAGATATTATCGAAAAAAGCATCGAAAACGGTTAATTTCAACGTAATTTCATTCATTTTTCGCATATTCTGCCTTACTTTAGTGATTTTCCCCAGAAATGATAGAAAAATTCATCGAAAACGGATAATGTCAACGAAATTTAAATGTTTTTTCAACTTTTATGCCGTACTTTTCGTTATTTTGCCAAGATATGATTGAAAAAAACAATGAAAACGAATAATTTCAACAAAATTCCAATATTTTTCCTCTATTTTGCCTTAGTTTTCGTGATTTTGCAAGGATAAGATCGAAAAAACATCAAAAACGGGTAATTTCTAAGAAATTTCAATCTTTTGTCGTCTATTTTACCTCACTTTTCGTGATTTTGGTTGGATATGATTGAAAAAAGCATTGAAAATGGATGATTTTACGAAATTTTATTTTTTTTCGTCTATTAAGCCTTTCTTTTCGTGATTTCTCCAAGATATGATTGAAAACATCATAGAAAACGGATAATTTTAACGAAATTTATATCTTTTTCCTCTATTTTGCCTTAGATTTCGTGATTTCTCCAAGAAGTGATCGAGGAAAGGATCTAAAACGGATAATTTTACCGAAATATCAATCTTTTTTCCCAATTTTGACTTAGTATTCGTGATTTTACCTACATATGATCGAAAAAAGCATCGAAAACGGATAATTTCAACGAAATATCTACCTTTTCCCTCTATTTTATCTGAGTTTTCGAGATTCTTCCAAGATATTATCGAAAAAAGCATCGAAAATGGTTAATTTCAACGTAATTTCATTCATTTTTCGCATATTCTGCCTTACTTTAGTGATTTTCCCCAGAAATGATAGAAAAATTCATCGAAAACGGATAATGTCAACGAAATTTAAATGTTTTTTCAACTTTTATGCCGTACTTTTCGTTATTTTGCCAAGATATGATCGAAAAAGGCATCGAAAACGGATATTTTCAACAAAATTCCAATCTTTTATCTCTATTTTGCCTTAGTTTTCGTGATGTTTCCAAGACAAGATCGAAAAAAGAACAGAAAAGGTATTATTTAACCTAAATTTCAATATATTTCCCCTCTTTCGCCTTAGTTTTCGTGATTTTGCCAAGATATTATCGAAAAAAGCATCGAAAACGGATTATTTCAACGTAATTTCATTCATTTTTCGCATATTTTGCCTTACTTTTGTGATTTTTCCAAGAAATGACAGAAAAATCCATTGAAAACGGATAATGTCAACGAAGTTTCAATGTTTTTTCAACCTTTATGGCGTACTTATCGTTATTCTGCCAAGATATGAATTAAAAAGGCCTCGTAAACGGATAATTTCAACGAATTTCCCTTCTTTCTCCTCTATTTTGCTTTAGTATTCGTGATTTTGCCAAGATAATATTGAAAAAACTTCGAAAACGGATAATTTCATCGAAATATCAATCTTTTTCCCCTATTTTGCCTTAGTTTTCTTAATTTTTTAAATACATTATCGAAAAAAGAACAAAGAAGGATACTTTGAACTAAATTTCAATCTTTTGTCGTTTTTCTTTTAACTTATTTTCGTGATTTTGCCAAGATATGATCGAAGAAAGCATCAAAAACGGATAATTTCAACGAAATTTCAATCTTTTTCCACTATTTTGCCTCTTTTTTCGTTATTTTGCAAGGATGTGATCAAAAAAAGTATCAAAAACGACTAATTTCACAAAAAGTTCAATATTTTTCCTCTACTTTGTCTTAGTTTTCGTGATTTTGCCAAGATAAGATCCCAAAAACATCAAAAACGGGTAATTTCAACGGAATTTAAATCTTTTTCCTCTATTAAGCCCTAGTTTTCGTGATTTTGCCAAAATATGATCCAAAAAAGCATCGAAAACGGATTATTTGAACAAAAATTTCAATCTTTTACCTCTATTTTGCCTTAGATTTCGTGATTTCTCCTAGAAGTGATCGAAAAAAGGATCGAAAACGGATAATTTCAGCGAAATATCTACCTTTTCCCTCTATTTTATCTTAGTTTTCGAGATTCTTCCAAGATATTATCGAAAGAAGCATCGAAAACGGTTAATTTCAACGTAATTTCATTCATTTTTCGCATATTTTGCCTTACTTTAGTGATTTTCCCAAGAAATGATAGAAAAATGCATCGAAAACGGATAATGTCAACGAAATTTAAATGTTTTTTCAACTTTTATGCCGTACTTTTCGTTATTTTGCCAAGATATGATTGAAAAAAACAATGAAAACGAATAATTTCAACAAAATTCCAATCTTTTTTCTCTATTTTGCCTTAGTTTTCGTGATTTTTCCAAGACAAGATCGATAAAAGAACAGAAAACGTATTATTTCACCTAAATTTCAATCTTATTCCCTTATTTTGCCTTAGTTCTCGTGATTTTTTGAAGATAAGATTGATAAAAGAACGAAAATGAATAAATTTTAACCTTATTTCAATCTTTTGTTGTTTATTTTGCTTTACCTTAAGATCTTCCCAATGTATGATAAAAAATAGCATCGAAAACGGGTAATTTCATCTAAATTTCAATCTTTTTCCACTATTTTGCCTCATTTTTCGTTATTTTGCATGGATGTGATCAAAAAAAGTATCAAAAACGGATAATTTCACAAAAAGAGCAATATTTTTCCTCTACTTTGTCTTAGTTTTCGTGATTTTGCCAAGATAAGATCCCAAAAATATCAAAAACGGATATTTTCAACGGAATTTAAATCTTTTTCCTCTATTAGGCCCTAGTTTTCGTGATTTTGCCAAAATATGATCCAAAAAAGCATCGAAAACGGATTCTTTGAACAAAATTTCAATCTTTTCCCCCTATTTTGCCTTAGTTTTCGTGATTTTGCAAAGATATTATCAAAAAAGCATCGGAAACGGGTAATTTCAAAGAAATTTCAATCTTTTGTCGTCTATTTTACCTCAGTTTTCGTGATTTTGCCAAGATAAGATCCCAAAAATATCAAAAACGGGTATTTTCAACGGAATTTAAATCTTTTTCCTCTATTAAGTCCTAGTTTTCGTGATTTTGCCAAAATATGATCCAAAAAAGCATCGAAAACGGATTGTTTGAACAAAATTTCAATCTTTTTCCCCTATTTTGCCTTAGTTTTCGTGATTTTGCAAAGATATTATCAAAAAAGCATCGGAAACGGGTAATTTCAAAGAAATTTCAATCATTTCACGTCTATTTTGCCGTAGTTTTCATGATTTATTAATGATATGATCGAAAAAAGCATCGAAAACGGGTAAATTCACCGAAATTCGAATTTTTGTTCTCTATTTAGCCCCAGTATTCGTGATTTTGACAAAATATGATCGAAAAAAGCATCGAAAACGGATTATTTGAACAAAATTTCATTCTTTTTCCCCTATTTTGCTATAGTTTTCGTGATTTTGCCAAGAAAAGATCGAAAAAAGCATCGTAAACGGATACTTTCAACAAATGTTTATGTTTTTCATCTATTTTGCCGTACATTTCGTGATTTTTTCAAGATATGATCGAATAAACCATCAAAAACGTCCAATTTCTGCGAAATTTCAACCTTTTTTTGTCTATTTTCCCGTATTTTTAAAGATTTATTCATGATATGATCGAAAAAAGCATCTAAAACGGGTAATTTCAACGGAATTTCAATATTTCTCCTCTATTTTGCCTTAGTTTTCGTGATTTTGCCAAGATAAGATCGAAAAAACATCAAAAACGGGTAATTTCAACGGAATTTCAATATTTTTCCTCTATTTTGCCTTAGTTTTCGTGATTTTGACAAGATATTATAAAAATAAGCATCCAAAACGGACTATTTGAACGTAATTCCATTCATTTTTCTCATACTTAGCCTAACTAAAGTGATTCTGCCTAGATATGATCGAAAAAGCATCGGAAACAGGTAATTTCAAAGAAATTTCAATCTTTTGTCGTCTATTTTGCCTTAGTTTTCGTGATTTTGCCAAGATAAGATTGAAAAAACATCAAAAACGGGTAATTTCAGCGGAATTTCAATATTTTTCCTCTATTTTGCCTTAGTTTTCGTGATTTTGCCAAGATATTATCAAAATAAGCATCGAAAACGGACAATTTGAACGTAATTCCATTCATTTTTCTCATACTTAGCCTAACGTAAGTGATTTTGCCTAGATATGATCGAAAAAGCATCGGAAACGGGTAATTTCTAAGAAATTTCAATCTTTTGTCGTCTATTTTACCTCACTTTTCGTGATTTTGGTTGGATATGATTGGAAAAAGCATTGAAAATGGATGATTTTACGAAATTTTATTTTTTTTCGTCTATTTAGCCTTTCTTTTCGTGATTTCTCCAAGATATGATTGAAAACATCATAGAGAACGGATAATTTTAACGAAATTTATATCTTTTTCCTCTATTTTGCCTTAGATTTCGTGATTTCTCCAAGAAGTGATCGAGGAAAGGATCTAAAACGGATAATTTTAGCGAAATATCAATCTTTTTTCCCTATTTTGACTTAGTATTCGTGATTTTACCTACATATGATCGAAAAAAGCATCGAAAACGGATAATTTCAACGAAGTATCTACCTTTACCCTCTATATTATCTTAGTTTTCGAGATTCTTCCAAGATATTATCGAAAAAAGCATCGAAAACGGTTAATTTCAACGTAATTTCATTCATTTTTCGCATATTCTGCCTTACTTTAGTGATTTTCCCCAGAAATGATAGAAAAATTCATCGAAAACGGATAATGTCAACGAAATTTAAATGTTTTTTCAACTTTTATGCCGTACTTTTCGTTATTTTGCCAAGATATGATTGAAAAAAACAATGAAAACGAATAATTTCAACAAAATTCCAATCTTTTTTCTCTATTTTGCCTTAGTTTTCGTGATTTTTCCAAGACAAGATCGAAAAAAGAACAGAAAACGTATTATTTACCCTAATTTTCAATATTTTTCCCCTCTTTCGCCTTAGTTTTCGTGATTTTGCCAAGATATTATCGAAAAAAGCATCGAAAACGGATTTTTTCAACGTAATTTCATTCATTTTTCGCATATTTTGCCTTACTTTTGTGATTTTTCCAAGAAATGACAGAAAAATCCATTGAAAACGGATAATGTCAACGAAGTTTCAATGTTTTTTCAACCTTTATGGCGTACTTATCGTTATTCTGCCAAGATATGAATTAAAAAGGCCTCGTAAACGGATAATTTCAACGAATTTCCCTTCTTTCTCCTCTATTTTGCTTTAGTATTCGTGATTTTGCCAAGATAATATTGAAAAAACTTCGAAAACGGATAATTTCATCGAAATATCAATCTTTTTCCCCTATTTTGCCTTAGTTTTCTTAATTTTTTAAATACATTATCGAAAAAAGAACAAAGAAGGATACTTTGAACTAAATTTCAATCTTTTGTCGTTTTTCTTTTAACTTATTTTCGTGATTTTGCCAAGATATGATCGAAGAAAGCATCAAAAACGGATAATTTCAACGAAATTTCAATCTTTTTCCACTATTTTGCCTCTTTTTTCGTTATTTTGCAAGGATGTGATCAAAAAAAGTATCAAAAACGACTAATTTCACAAAAAGTTCAATATTTTTCCTCTACTTTGTCTTAGTTTTCGTGATTTTGCCAAGATAAGATCCCAAAAACATCAAAAACGGGTAATTTCAACGGAATTTAAATCTTTTTCCTCTATTAAGCCCTAGTTTTCGTGATTTTGCCAAAATATGATCCAAAAAGCATCGAAAACGGATTATTTGAACAAAATTTCAATCTTTTACCTCTATTTTGCCTTAGATTTCGTGATTTCTCCAAGAAGTGATCGAAAAAAGGATCGAAAACGGATAATTTCAGCGAAATATCTACCTTTTCCCTCTATTTTATCTTAGTTTTCGAGATTCTTCCAAGATATTATCGAAAGAAGCATCGAAAACGGTTAATTTCAACGTAATTTCATTCATTTTTCGCATATTTTGCCTTACTTTAGTGATTTTCCCAAGAAATGATAGAAAAATGCATCGAAAACGGATAATGTCAACGAAATTTAAATGTTTTTTCAACTTTTATGCCGTACTTTTCGTTATTTTGCCAAGATATGATTGAAAAAAACAATGAAAATGGATAATTTCAACAAAATTCCAATCTTTTTTCTCTATTTTGCCTTGGTTTTCGTGATTTTTCCAAGACAAGATCGAAAAAAGAACAGAAAACGTATTATTTCACCTAAATTTCAATCTTATTCCCTTATTTTTCCTTAGTTTTCGTGATTTTTTGAAGATAAGATCGAAAAAAGAACGAAAATGAATAAATTTTAACCTTATTTCAATCTTTTGTTGTTTATTTTGCTTTACCCTAAGATCATCCCAATATATGATAAAAAAAAGCATCGAAAACGGGTAATTTCAAAGTAATTTCAATCTTTTTCCACTATTTTTCCTCATTTTTCGTTAGTTTGCATGGATGTGATCAAAAAAAGTATCAAAAACGGATAATTTCACAAAAAGTTCAATATTTTTCCTCTACTTTGTCTTAGTTTTCGTGATTTTGCCAAGATAAGATCCCAAAAACATAAAAATCGGGTAATTTCAACGGAATTTAAATCTTTTTCCTCTATTTAGCTCTAGTTTTCGTGATTTTGCCAAAATATGATCCAAAAAAGCATCGAAAACGGATTATTTGAACAAAATTTCAATCTTTTTCCCCAAATTTTGCCTTAGTTTTCGTGATTTTGCAAAGATATTATCAAAAAAGCATCGGAAACGGGTAATTTCAAAGATATTTCAATCTTTTTGATCTATTTTGCCATAGTCTTCGTGATTGTGCCTAGATATGATCGAAGAAAGCATCGTAAACGGATACTTTCAACAAATGTTTATCTTTTTCGTCTATTTTGCCGTACATTTCGTGATTTTTTCAAGATATGATCGAAAAAACCATCAAAAACGTCCAATTTCTACGAAATTTCAACCTTTTTTGTCTATTTTGCCGTATTTTTAAAGATTTATTCATGATATGATCGAAAAAAGCATCTAAAAACGGGTAATTACAACGGAATTTCAATATTTTTCCTCTATTTTGCCTTAGTTTTCGTGATTTTGACAAGATATTATCAAAATAAGCATCGAAAACGGACTATTTGAACGTAATTCCATTCATTTTTCTCATACTTAGCCTAACTAAAGTGATTCTGCCTAGATATGATCGAAAAAGCATCGGAAAAGGGTAATTTCAAAGAAATTTCAATCTTTTGTCGTCTATTTTGCCTTAGTTTTCGTGATTTTGCCAAGATAAGATCGAAAAAACATCAAAAACGGGTAATTTTAGCGGAATTACAATATTTTTCCTCTATTTTGCCTTGTTTTCGTGATTTTGCCAAGATATTATCAAAATAAGCATCAAAAACGGACAATTTAAACGTAATTCCATTCATTTTTCTCATACTTAGCCCAACGTAAGTGATTTTGCCTAGATATGATCGAAAAAGCATCGGAAACGGGTAATTTCAAAGAATTTTCAATCTTTTGTCGTCTATTTTACCTCACTTTTCGTGATTTTGGTTGGATTTGATTGGAAAAAGCATTAAAATGGATGATTTTACGAAATTTCAATCTTTTTTCGTCTATTTTGCCGTAGTTTTAAAGATTAATTCATGATATGATCGAAAAAAGCATCGAAAAAAGATAATTTCACCGAAATTTGAATTTCTTTCTCTATTTTTCCTTAGTTTTCGTGATTTTGCCAAGATAAGATCGAAAAAACATCAAAAACGGGTAATTTCAACGAAATTTAAATCTTTTTCGTCTATATTGCCGTATATTTCGTGGTTTTTCCATGAAATCATCTTAAAAGCATCAGAATCGGGTAATTTCAACGAAATTTCAATCTTTTAATATATTTTCCCTTACTTTTCGTGATTTTGCCGATATATGATCAAAATTAGCAACGAAAACGGTATATTTAAACGAAATTACAATCTTTTTTCGTCTATTAACCTTAGTTATCAAGATTTTGTCAATATATAATCGAAAAAGCATAGAAAACGGATGATTTAACCAAAATTTCAAGATATTTCCTCTATATTCCTTTGTTTTCGTGATTTTGTCAAGATATTATCGAAAAAAGCATCGAAAACGGATAATTTCAACGTAATTTCATTCTTTTTAGTTATATTTTGCCTTACTTAAGTGATTTTGCCAAGATAGGATCGACAAAAGCATCGAAAACGGTGAATTTCAAAAACATTTCCAACTTTTTCCTCTATTTTGCCTTTGTTTTCGTGATTTTTCCAAGATATGACCGAAAAATACATCGAAAACGGATAATTTCACCGAAATTTCAATCTTTTTGCCCTATTTTCCTTAGTTTTCGTGATTTTTTGAAGATAAGGTCGAAAAAAGAACGAAAATGAATAAATTTTAACCTTATTTCAATCTTTTGTTGTTTATTTTGCTTTACCTTAAGATCTTCCCAATATATGATAAAACAAAAGCATCGAAAACGGGTAATTTCAACGAAATTTCAATCTTTTTCCACTATTTTGCCTCATTTTTCGTTATTTTGCATGGATGTGATCAAAAAAAGTATCAAAAACGGATAATTTCACAAAAAGTTCAATATTTTTCCTCTACTTTGTCTTAGTTTTCGTGATTTTACCAAGATAAGATCCCAAAAACATCAAAAACGGGTAATTTCAACGGAATTTTAATCTTTTTCCTCTATTTAGCCCTAGTTTTAGTGATTTTGCCAAAATATGATCCAAAAAAGCATCAAAAACGAATTATTTGAACAAAATTTCAATCTTTTTCCCCTATTTTGCCTTAGTTTTCGTGATTTTGCCAAGATATTATCAAAAAAGCATCGGAAACGGGTAATTTCAAAGAAATTTCAATCTTTTTGATCTATTTTGCCTTAGTCTTCGTGATTGTACAAAGATATGATCGAAGAAAGCAACGTAAACGGATAATTTAAACAAATGTTTATCTTTTTCGTCTATTTTGCCGTACATTTCGTGATTTTGCCAAGATAAGATCGAAAAAACATCAAAAACGGGTAATTTCAACGGAATTTCAATATTTTTCCTCTATTTTGCCTTAGTTTTCGTTATTTTGCCAAGATATTATCAAAATAAGCATCGAAACGGACAATTTGAACGTAATTCCATTCATTTTTCTCATACTTAGCCTAACTTAAGTGATTTTGCCTAGATATGATCGAAAAAGCATCGGAAACGGGTAATTTCAAAGAAATTTCAATCTTTTGGATCTATTTTGACTTAGTCTTCGTGATTTTGCCAAGATATGATCGAAGAAAGCATCGTAAACGGATAATTTCAACAAATGTTTATCTTTTCAGTCTATTTTGCCGTATATTTAGTGATTTTTTCAAGATATGATCGAAAAAACCATCAAAAACGTCCAATTTCTACGAAATTTCAATCTTTTTTCGTCTATTTTGCCGTAGTTTTAGAGATTTATTCATGATATGATGAATAAAGCATCGAAAACGGGTAATTTCACCGAAATTTGAATTTTTTTCCCCTATTTTTCTTTAGTTTTCGAGATTTTGCCAAGATAAGATCCCAAAAACATCAAAAACGGGTAATTTCAACGGAATTTCAATCTTTTTCCTATATTCAGCCTTAGTTTTCGTGATTTTCCCATGAAAAGATCGAAGAAAGCATCGGAAACGGATAATTTCCCCCAATATTTAAATCTTTTTTCGTCTATTTTGCCTTGAGTTTTGTGATTTTTCCATGATATCATCGAGAAAAGCGTTGAAAACTCAAAATTTCAACGAAATTTCAATGTTATTTCAACTTTTTTGCCGTATTTTTCGTTATTTTGCGAAGATATGATCGAAAAAGGCCTCGAAAACGGATAATTTCAACGAAATTCCAATCTTTTTCCTCTATTTTGCCTTATAATTCGTGATTTTGCCAAGATAAGATTGAAAATACTTCGAAAACGGATAATTTCATCGAAATATCAATCTTTTCCCCTATTTTGCCTTAGTTTTCTTGATTTTTTGAAGGCATTATCGAAAAAAGAACAAAGAAGGATAATTTGAACCAAATTTCAATCTTTCGTCGTTTTTCTTTTAACTTACTTTCGTGATTTTGCCTAGATATGATCGAAAAAGCATCGAAAACGGAAAATTTCATCGAAATTTCAATCTTTTTGATCTATTTTGCCTTAGTCTTCGTGATTGTACCAAGATATGATCGAAGAAAGCATCGTAAACGGATAATTTAAAAAAATGTTTATCTTTTTCGTCTATTTTGCCGTACATTTCGTGATTTTGCCAAGATAAGATCGAAAAAACATCAAAAACGGGTAATTTCAACGAAATTTAAATCTTTTTCGTCTATTTTGCCGTATATTTCGTGGTTTTTCCATGATATGATCTTAAAAGCATCAGAATCGGGTAATTTCAACGAAATTTCAATCTTTTAATATATTTTCCCTTACTTTTCGTGATTTTGCCGATATATGATCATAATTAGCAACGAAAATGGTATATTTAAACGAAATTACAATCTTTTTTCGTCTATTTAGCCTTAGTTATCAAGATTTTGTCAATATATAATCGAAAAAGCATAGAAAACGGATTATTTAACCAAAATTTCAAGATATTTCCTCTATTTTGCCTTTGTTTTCGTGATTTTATCAAGATATTATCGAAAAAAGCATCGAAAACGGATAATTTCAACGTAATTTCATTCTTTTTAGTTATATTTTGCCTTACTTAAGTGATTTTGCCAAGATAGGATCGACAAAAGCATCGAAAACGGTGAATTTCAAAAAAATTTCAAGCTTCTTCCTCTATTTTGCCTTTGTTTTCGTGATTTTTCCAAGATATGACCGAAAAATACATCGAAAACGGATAATTTCACCGAAATTTCAATCTTTTTCCCCTATTTTGCCTTAGTTTTCGTGATTTTTTGAAGATAAGGTCGAAGAAAGAACGAAAATGAATAAATTTTAACCTTATTTCAATCTTTTGTTGTTTATTTTGCTTTACCTTAAGATCTTCCCAATATATGATAAAACAAAAGCATCGAAAACGGGTAATTTCAACGAAATTTCAATCTTTTTCCACTATTTTGCCTCATTTTTCGTTATTTTGCATGGATCTGATCAAAAAAAGTATCAAAAAACGGATAATTTCACAAAAAGTTCAATATTTTTCCTCTACTTTGTCTTAGTTTTCGTGATTTTACCAAGATAAGATCCCAAAAACATCAAAAACGGGTAATTTCAACGGAATTTTAATCTTTTTCCTCTATTTAGCCCTAGTTTTAGTGATTTTGCCAAGATATGGTCTAAAAAAGCATCGAAAACGAATTATTTGAACAAAATTTCAATCTTTTTCCCCTATTTTGCCTTAGTTTTCGTGATTTTGCCAAGATATTATCAAAAAAGCATCGGAAACGGGTAATTTCAAAGAAATTTCAATCTTTTTGATCTATTTTGCCTTAGTCTTCGTGATTTTGCCAAGATATGATCGAAGAAAGCATCGTAAACGGATAATTTCAACAAATGTTTATCTTTTTCGTCTATTTTGCCGTACATTTCTTGATTTTGCCAACATAAGATCGAAAAAACATCAAAAACGGGTAATTTCAACAGAATTTCAATATTTTTCCTCTATATTGCCTTAGTTTTCGTGATTTTGCCAAGATATTATCAAAATAAGCATCGAAACGGACAATTTGAACGTAATTCCATTCATTTTTCTCATACTTAGCCTAACTTAAGTGATTTTGCCTAGATATGATCGAAAAAGCATCGGAAACGGGTAATTCAAATAAATTTCAATCTTTTGGATCTATTTTGCCTTAGTCTTCGTGATTTTGCCAAGATATGATCGAAGAAAGCATCGTAAACGGATAATTTCAACAAATGTTTATCTTTTTCGTCTATTTTGCCGTATATTTCGTGATTTTTTCAAGATATGATCGAAAAAACCATCAAAAACGTCCAATTTCTACGAAATTTCAATCATTTTTCATCTATTTTGCCGTAGTTTTAAAGATTTATTCATGATATGATCGAAAAAAGCATCGAAAACGTGTAATTTCACCGAAATTCGAATTTTTTTCTCTATTTTCCCTTAGTTTTCGTTATTTTGCCAAGATAAGATCGAAAAAACATCAAAAACGGGTAATTTCAACGGAATTTTAATGTTTTTCCTCTATTTAGCCCTAGTTTTCGTGATTTTGCCAAAATATGATCGAAAAAAGCATCGAAATCGGATAATTTCATCGAAATTTCAATGTTTTTACTCTATTTTGCCTTAGTTTTCGTGATTTTGCCTAAATATGATTAAAACAGCATCGAAAACAGATAATTTCAACGAAATTTCAATCTTTTAATATATTTTCACTTTCTTTTCGTGATTTTGCCGAGATATGCTCGAAAATTGCATCGAAAACGGATAATTTCAACGAATTTTCAATCTTTTTCCTCCCTTTTGACTTATAATTCGTGAATTTTCCAAGATTTGATCGAAAAAAGCATCAAAAACGTCTAATTTCAACGAAATTTAAATCTTTTTTCGTCTAATTTGCCTTGAGTTTCGTTTTTTTTCCATTTTATGATCGAAGAAAGCTTTGAAAATGGATAATTTTACGAAATTTTAATCTTTTTCGTCTATTTTACCGTACATTTCGTGGTTTTTCCAAGATATGATCCAAGAAAGCATCGTAAACGGAGAATTTCAACAAAATTTCAATATTTTTCCTAATAAGGAAAGGGTTTAGGTGACTTTACACATAAGGGCGTGCACCCAGGAAAATTCCCAAGGAAAAACGAACTTGAAAAAAGTCTGATAGTGCCGGGAAACGAAACCCGGGATCTTCCTCTAACTGGGAGGCTGCCTTAACCATCTAGGCTACCCGACCAGTACATTTTAACAAGCCGTTTATGGGACTTTGTGTGCAATGGCTAGTGCAGTTTCGTCCGACTGAGCGGCATCGTCTGCGGCCACGGCCTCATCGAGGCACCGGCAACACAAAGAGGTGTGAGGAGAAACACCCCTAAGGATAAACAAATTCGATCCCCGAATTTCGATTCCCGGCCCTGTTAGACTTTTTTCAAGTCAGTTTTTCCTTGGAAATATTTTTCCTCTTTTTTGACTTAGCATTCGTGATTTTTTCAAGATATGATCAAAAAACCATCGAAAACGTCCAATTTCAACGAAATTTCAATCTTTTAACGTCTATTTTGCCATAGCTTTAAAGATTTATTCATGATATGATCGAAAAAAGCATCGAAAACGGATAATTTCACCTAAATTGAAATCTTTTTTCGACTTATTTTACCTTGAGTTTCGTGATTTTTCCATGATATCATCGAGAAAAGCGTTGAAAACGCAAAATTTCAACGAAATTTCAATATTTTGTCGTCTATTTTACCTCACTTTTCGTGATTTTGGTTGGATATGATTGAAAAAAGCATTGAAAATGGATAATTTTAGGAAATCTTATCTTTTTTCGTCTATTTAGCCTTTCTTTTCGTGATTTCTCCAAGATATGATTAAAAAAATCATCGGAAACGGATAATTTTAACGAAATTTCTATCTTTTTCCTCTATTTTGCCTTAGATTTCGTGATTTCTCCAAGAAGTGATCGAAAAAAGGATCGAAAACGGATAATTTCAGCGAAATATCAATCTTTTTTCTCTATTTTGACTTAGTATTCCTGATTTTACCTAGATATGATCGAAAAAAGCATCGAAAACGGATAAATTCAACGAAATATTTACCTTCTCCCTCTATTTTATCTTAGTTTTCGTGATTCTTCCTAGATATTATCGAAAAAAGCAATGAAAACGGATAATTTCAACAATTTTTTATCTTTTTCGTCTATTTTGCCGTACATTTCGTAATTTTTTCAGGATATGATCGAAGAAACCATCAAAAACGTCCAATTTCTACGAAATTTCATCCTTTTATGAGTATTTTCTGTAGTATTAAATATTTATTCATGATATGATCGAAAAAAGCATCGAAAACGGGAAATTTCACCGAAATTTGAATTTTTTTTCTCTACATTGCCTTAGTTTTCGTGATTTTTTCAAGATAAGATCCCAAAAACATCAAAAACGGGTAATTTCAACGGAATTTCAATCTTTTTCTTCTATTTAGCCTTAGTTTTCGTGATTTTGCCAAAAAATGATCGAAAAAAGCATCGAAAACGGAAAATTTCATCGAAATTTCAATGTTTTTACTCTATATTGCCTTAGTTGTTGTGATTTTGCCACGATATTATCAAAAAAAAGCATCGAAAAAGGAAAATTTGAACGTAATTCCATTCATTTTTCTCATACTTAGCCTAACTTAAGTGATTCTGCATAGATATGATCGAAAAAGAATCGGAAACGGGTAATTTCAAAGAAATTTCAATCTTTTTGATCTATTTTGCCTTAGTCTTCGTGATTTTTTAAAGATATGATCGAAAATCCATCAAAAACGTCCAATTTCTACGAAATTTCAATCATTTTTCATGTATTTTGCCGTTGTTTTAAAAATTTATTCATGATATTATCGAAAAAAGCATCGAAAACGGGTAATTTCACCGAAATTTGTATTTTTTTTTCTCTATTTTGACTTAGTTTTCGTGATTTTGCCAAGATAAGATCCCGAGAACATCAAAAACGGGTAATTTCAACGGAATTTCAATCTTTTTCCTCTATTCAGCCTTAGTTTTCGTGATTTTGCCAAAAAATAATCGAAAAAAGCATCGAAAACGGGTAATTTCACCGAAATTTTAATTTTTTTTTCTCTATTTTGACTTAGTTTTCGTGATTTTGCCAAGATAAGATCGAAAAAACATCAAAAATGGGTAATTTCAACGGAATTTCAATCTTTTTCCTCTATTCAGCCTTAGTTTTCGTGATTTTGCCAAAAAATGATCGAAAAATGCATCGAAAACGGGTAATTTCACCGAAATTTTAATTTTTTTTTCTCTATTTTGCCTTAGTTTTTGTGATTTTGCCGAGATAAGGTCCCAAAACATCAAAAATGGGTAATTTCAACAGATTTTAAATCTTTTTCCTCTATTTAACCCTAGTTTTCGTGATTTTGCCAAAAAATGATCGAAAAAAGCATCGAAACGGATAATTTCAACGATATATCAATCTTTTTCCTCCCTTTTGACTTATAATTCGTGAATTTTCCAAGATATGATCGAAGAAAGCATCGTTAACGGATAATTTCAACAAATTTTTATCTTTTTCGTCTATTCTGCCGTACATTTCGTGGTTTTTCAAAGATATGATTGAAGAATACATCGTAAACGGAGAATTTCAACAAAATTTCAATATTTTTCCTCTATTTTTGACTTAGTATTCGTGATTTTTTCAAGATATGAACAAAAATATATCAAAAACGTCCAATTTCTACGAAATTTCAATCTTTTTTCGTCTTTTTTGCCGTAGTTTTAAAGATTTTTTTCATGATATGATCAAAAAAAAGAATCGAAAACGGGTAATTTCAACGAAATTTTAATTTTTTTTTCTCTATTTTGCCTTAGTTTTCGTGATTTTTCCAAGATTAGATCCCAAAAACATCAAAAACGGGTAATTTCAACAATTTTTAATCTTTTTCGTCTATTTTGCCGTACATTTCGTAATTGTTTCGAGATATGATCGAAGAAACCATCAAAAACGTCCCATTTCTACGAAATTTCATCCTTTTATGTCTATTTTGCCTTAGTTTTCGTGATTTTGCCAAGATAAGATCCCAAGAACATCAAAAACGGGTAATTTCAACGGAATTTAAATCTTTTTCCTCTATTTAGCCCTAGTTTTCGTGATTTTGCCAAAAAATGATCAAAAAAAGCATCGAAAACGGAAAATTTCATCGAAATTTCAATGTTTTTACTCTATATTGCCTTAGTTTTTGTGATTTTGCCAAAAAATGATCAAAAAAAGCATCGAAAACGGAAAATTTCATCGAAATTTCAATGTTTTTACTCTATATTGCCTTAGTTTTTGTGATTTTGCCACGATATTATCAAAAAAAGCATCGAAAAAGGACTATTTGAACGTAATTCCATTCATTTTTCTCATACTTAGCCTAACTTAAGTGATTCTGCATAGATATGATCGAAAAAAAATCGGAAACGGGTAATTTCAAAGAAATTTTAATCTTTTTTCGTCTATTTTGCCTTTAGTTTTGTGAATTTTCCATGATATCATCGAGAAAAGCGTTGAAAACGCAAAATTTCAAATAAAATTTCAATATTTCGTCGTCTATATTACCTCACTTTTCGTGATTTTTGATGGATATGATTGAAAAAGCATTGAAAATGCATAATTTTACTAAATTTCAATCTTTTTTCGTCTATTTAGCCTTTCTTTTCGTGATTTCTCCAAGATATGATTAAAAAAATCATCGAAAATGGATAATTTTAACGAAATTTATATCTTTTTCCTCTATTTTGCCTTAGTTTTTGTGATTTTTCCAAGATATGATCGAAAAAAGCATAGAAAACGCATAATATCAACGAAATTTCTATTTTTTTTTCTCTATTTTGCCTTAGATTTCGTGATTTCTCCAAGCAGATATCGAAAAAATGATCGATAACGGTTTAATTCAGCGAAATATCAATCTTTTTTCTCTTTTTTGACTTAGTATTCGTAATTTTACCTAGATATGATCGAAAAAAGCATCGAAAACGGATTATTTGAACAAAATTTCAATCTTTTTCCCCTATTTTGCCTCAGTTTTCGTGATTTTTCCATGAAAAGATGGAAAAAAGCATCGAAAATGGATAATTTTACCGAAATCTGAATTTTTTTCTCTATTTTGCCTTAGTTTTCGTGATTTTGCCAAGATAAGATCGAAAAACATCAAAAATGGGTAATTTTAACGGAATTTCAATCTTTTTCCTATATTCAGCCTTAGTTTTCGTGATTTTGCCAAAAAATGATCGAAAAAAGCATCGAAAACGGGAAATTTTAATAAGGAAAGGGTTTAGGTGACTTTGCACATAAGGGCGTGCACCCAGGAAAATTCCCAAGGAAAAACGGACTTGAAAAAAGTCTGACAGACCGAGAATCGAACCCGGGATCTTCCTCTAACCGGGAAGCTGCCTTACCATCTAGGCTACCCGACCAGAACATTTTTAACAAAGGTTAAGGCAGCCTCCCGCTTAGAGGAAGATCCCGGATTCGATTCCCGGCCCTGTCAGACTTTTCTCAAGTCCGTTTTTCCTTGGGAATCGAAATTTTAATTTTTTTTCACTATTTTGCCTTAGTTTTCGTGATTTTGCCAAGATAAGGTCCCAAAAACATCAAAAATGGGTAACTTCAACAGAATTTAAATCTTTTTCCTCTATTTAACCCTAGTGTTCGTAATTTTATCAAAATATGATCGAGAAAAGCATCGAAAACGGATTATTTGAACAAAATTTCAATCTTTTTCCCCTATTTTGCCTTAGTTTTCGTGATTTTGCCATGAAAAGATCGAAAAAAGCATCGAAAACGGATAATTTCACCTAAATTTAAATCTTCTTTCGTCTATTTTGCCTTGAGTTTTGTGATTTTTCCATGATATCATCGAATTAAGCGTTGAAAACGTAAAATTTCAAATAAAATTTCAAAATTTTGTCGTCTATTTTAGTCACTTAGTTTTCGTGATTTTGCCAATAAATGATCGAAACAAGCATCGAAAACGGGTAATTTCACCGAAATTTTAATTTTCTTTTCTCTATTTTGCCTTAGTTTTTGTGATTTTGCCGAGATAAGGTCCCAAAAACATCAAAAATGGGTAATTTCAACAGATTTTAAATCTTTTTCCTCTATTTAACCCTAGTTTTCGTAATTTTACCAAAATATGATTGAGAAAAGCATCGAAAACGGATTATTTGAACAAAATTTGAATCTTTTTCCCCTATTTTGCCTTAGTTTTCGTGATTTTGCCATGAAAAGATCGAAAAAAGCATCGAAAACGGATAATTTCACCTAAATTTAAATCTTCTTTCGTCTATTTTGCCTTGAGTTATGTGATTTTTCCATGATATTACATCGAGAAAAGCGTTGAAAACGTAAAATTTCAAATAAAATTTCAAAATTTTGTAGTCTATTATACCTCACTTTTCGTGATTTTTGATGGATATGATTGAAAAAAGCATTGAAAATGGATAATTTTACTAAATTTCAATCTTTTTTCCTCTATTTAGCCTTTCTTTTCGTGATTTCTCCAAGATATGATTAAAAAAATCATCGAAAACGGATAATTTTACCGAAATTTGAATTTTTTTTCTCTTATTTTCCTTAGTTTTCGTGATTTTGCTAGGATAAGATCGAAAAAACATTAAAAACGGGTAATTTCAACGGAATTTCAATCTTTTTCCTCTATTCAGCCTTAGTTTTCGTGATTTTGCCAAAAAATGATCGAAAAAAGCATCGAAAACGGGTAATTTCACCGAAATTTTAATTTTTTTTTCTCTATTTTGCCGTAGTTTTCGTGATTTTGCCAAGATAAGATCTCAAAAACATCAAAAACGGGTAATTTCAAAGAAATTTCAATCTTTTTGATCTATTTTGCCTTAGTATTCGTGATTTTGCCAAGATATGATCGAAGAAAGCATCGTAAACGGATAATTTCAACAAATTTTTATCTTTTTCGTCTATTTTGCCGTACATTTCGTGATTTTTTCAAGATATGATCGAAAAATCCATCAAAAACGTCCAATTTCAATGAAATTTCAACATTTTTTTTCTATTTTGCCTTAGTTTTCGTGATTTTGCGAAGATAAGATCGAAAAAACATCAAAAACGGGTAATTTCAACGGAATTTCAATCTTTTTCCTCAATTTAGCCCTAGTTTTCGTGATTTTGCCAAATTATGATCGAAAAAGGATCGAAAACGGATAATTTGAACAAAATTTCAATCTTTTTCCCCTATTTTGCCTTAGTTTTCGTGATTTTGCCAAATTATGATCGAGAAAAGCATCGAAAACGGATTATTTGAACAAAATTTCAATCTTTTTCCCCTATTTTGCCTTAGTTTTCGTGATTTTGCCATGAAAAGATCGAAAAAAGCATCGAAAACGGATAATTTCACCTAAATTTAAATCTTCTTTCGTCTATTTTGCCTTGAGAATTGTGATTTTTCCATGATATCATCGAATTAAGCGTTAAAAACGTAAAATTTCAAATAAAATTTCAAAATTTTGTCGTCTATTTTACCTCACTTTTCGTGATTTTTGATGGATGTGATTGAAAAAAGCAATGAAAATGGATAATTTTACTAAATTTCAATCTTTTTACCTCTATTTAGCCTTTCTTTTCGTGATTTCTCCAAGATGTAATTAAAAAAATCATCGAAAAAGGATAATTTTAACGAAATTTATATCTTTTTCCTCTATTTTGCCTTAGTTTTCGTGATATTGCCAAGATAAGATCGAAAAAACATCAAAAACGGGTAATTTCAACGGAATTTCAATCCTTTCCCTCTATTCAGCCTTAGTTTTCGTGATTTTGCCAAAAAATGATCGAAAAAAGCATCGAAAACGGGTAATTTCCCCAAAATTTTAATTTTTTTTCTCTATTTTGCCTTAGTTTTCGTGATTTTGCGAAGATAAGATCCCAAAAACACCAATGACGGGTAATTTCAACGGAATTTAAATCTTTTTCCTCTATTTAGCCCTAGTTTTCGTAAATTTGCCAATATATGATCGAAAAAAGCATCGAAAACGGATTATTTGAACAAAATTTCAATCTTTTTATCCTATTTTGCCTTTGTTTTCGTGATTTTGCCAAGATATTATAAAAAAGCATCGAAAACGGATAATTTGAACGTAATTCCCTTCATTTTTCTAATACTTAGCCTAACTTAAGTGATTTTGCCTAGATATGATCGAAAAAGCATAGGAAACGGGTAATTTCAACAAATTTTTATCTTTTTCGTCTATTTTGCCGTACGTTTCGTGATTTTTTCAAGGTATGATCGAAAAAACCATCAAAACGGATAATTTCAACAAATTTCAAACTGTTTTGTCTATTTTGCCGTAGTTTTAAAGATTTATTCATGATATGATCGAAAAAAGCATCGAAAACGGAAAATTTCATCGATATTTTAATGCTTTTACCCTATTTTGCCTTAGTTCTCGTGATTTTGCCAAGATATTATCAAAAAAAGCATCGAAAACGGACAATTTGAACGTAATTCCATTCATTTTTCTCATACTTGGCCTGACTTAAGTGATTTTGCCTAGATATGATCGAAAAAGCATCGGAAACGGGTAATTTCAAAGAAATTTCAATCTTTTTGATCTATTTTGCCTTAGTCTTCGTGATTTTGCCAGGATATGATCGAAGAAAGCATCGTAAACGGATAATTTCAACAAATTTTTATCTTTTTCGTCTATTTTGCCGTACATTTCGTGATTTTTTCAAGATATGATCGAAAAATCCATCAAAAACGTCCAATTTCTACGAAATTTCAATCATTTTTCATCTATTTTGCCGTTGTTTTAAAAATTTATTCATGATATGATCGAAAAAAGCATCGAAAACGGGTAATTTCACAGAAATTTGAATTTTTTTTCTCTATTTTGACTTAGTTTTCGTGATTTTGTCAAGATAAGATCCCGAGAACATCAAAAACGGGTAATTTCAACGGAATTTCAATCTTTTTCCTCTATTCAGCCTTAGTTGTCGTGATTTTGCCAAAAAATAATCGAAAAAAGCATCGAAAACGGGTAATTTCACCGAAATTTTAATTTTTTTTTCTCTATTTTGACTTAGTTTTCGTGATTTTGCCAAGATAAGATCGAAAAAACATTAAAAATGGGTAATTTCAACGGAATTTCAATCTTTTTCCTCTATTCAGCCTTAGTTTTCGTGATTTTGCCAATAAATGATCGAAACATGCATCGAAAACGGGTAATTTCACCGAAATTTTAATTTTCTTTTCTCTATTTTGCCTTAGTTTTTGTGATTTTGCCGAGATAAGGTCCCAAAAACATCAAAAATGGGTAATTTCAACAGATTTTAAATCTTTTTCCTCTATTTAACCCTAGTTTTCGTAATTTTACCAAAATATGATTGAGAAAAGCATCGAAAACGGATTATTTGAACAAAATTTGAATCTTTTTCCCCTATTTTGCCTTAGTTTTCGTGATTTTGCCATGAAAAGATCGAAAACAGCATCGAAAACGGATAATTTCACCTAAATTAATTAGAAAATGATCGAAAATGATCGAAAAAAGCATCGAAAACGGGAAATTTTAATAAGGAAAGGGTTTAGGTGACTTTGCACATAAGGGCGTGCACCCAGGAAAATTCCCAAGGAAAAACGGACTTGAAAAAAGTCTGACAGACCGAGAATCGAACCCGGGATCTTCCTCTAACCGGGAAGCTGCCTTACCATCTAGGCTACCCGACCAGAACATTTTTATCAAAGGTTAAGGCAGCCTCCCGCTTAGAGGAAGATCCCGGATTCGATTCCCGGCCCTGTCAGACTTTTCTCAAGTCCGTTTTTCCTTGGGAATCGAAATTTTAATTTTTTTTCACTATTTTGCCTTAGTTTTCGTGATTTTGCCAAGATAAGGTCCCAAAAACATCAAAAATGGGTAACTTCAACAGAATTTAAATCTTTTTCCTCTATTTAACCCTAGTGTTCGTAATTTTATCAAAATATGATCGAGAAAAGCATCGAAAACGGATTATTTGAACAAAATTTCAATCTTTTTCCCCTATTTTGCCTTAGTTTTCGTGATTTTGCCATGAAAAGATCGAAAAAAGCATCGAAAACGGATAATTTCACCTAAATTTAAATCTTCTTTCGTCTATTTTGCCTTGAGTTTTGTGATTTTTCCATGATATCATCGAATTAAGCGTTGAAAACGTAAAATTTCAAATAAAATTTCAAAATTTTGTCGTCTATTTTAGTCACTTAGTTTTCGTGATTTTGCCAATAAATGATCGAAACAAGCATCGAAAACGGGTAATTTCACCGAAATTTTAATTTTCTTTTCTCTATTTTGCCTTAGTTTTTGTGATTTTGCCGAGATAAGGTCCCAAAAACATCAAAAATGGGTAATTTCAACAGATTTTAAATCTTTTTCCTCTATTTAACCCTAGTTTTCGTAATTTTACCAAAATATGATTGAGAAAAGCATCGAAAACGGATTATTTGAACAAAATTTGAATCTTTTTCCCCTATTTTGCCTTAGTTTTCGTGATTTTGCCATGAAAAGATCGAAAAAAGCATATAAAACGGATAATTTCACCTAAATTTAAATCTTCTTTCGTCTATTTTGCCTTGAGTTATGTGATTTTTCCATGATATTACATCGAGAAAAGCGTTGAAAACGTAAAATTTCAAATAAAATTTCAAAATTTTGTAGTCTATTATACCTCACTTTTCGTGATTTTTGATGGATATGATTGAAAAAAGCATTGAAAATGGATAATTTTACTAAATTTCAATCTTTTTTCCTCTATTTAGCCTTTCTTTTCGTGATTTCTCCAAGATATGATTAAAAAAATCATCAAAAACGGATAATTTCAACTAAATTTCTATTTTTTTTTCTGTATTTTGCCTTAGATTTCGTGATTTCTCCAAGAAGTGATCGAAAAAAAGATCAATAACGGTTTAATTCAGCGAAATATCAATCTTCTTCTTTTTTTTTTGACTTAGTATTCGTGATTTTACCTAGATATGATCGTAAAAAGCATCGAAAACGGATTATTTGAACAAAAATTTCAATGTTTTTCCCCTATTTTGCATTAGTTTTCGTGATTTTGCCATGAAAAGATGGAAAAAAGCATCGAAAACGGATAATTTTACCGAAATTTGAATTTTTTTTCTCTTATTTTCCTTAGTTTTCGTGATTTTGCTAGGATAAGATCGAAAAAACATTAAAAACGGGTAATTTCAACGGAATTTCAATCTTTTTCCTCTATTCAGCCTTAGTTTTCGTGATTTTGCCAAAAAATGATCGAAAAAAGCATCGAAAACGGGTAATTTCACCGAAATTTTAATTTTTTTTTCTCTATTTTGCCGTAGTTTTCGTGATTTTGCCAAGATAAGATCTCAAAAACATCAAAAACGGGTAATTTCAAAGAAATTTCAATCTTTTTGATCTATTTTGCCTTAGTATTCGTGATTTTGCCAAGATATTATCGAAGAAAGCATCGTAAACGGATAATTTCAACAAATTTTTATCTTTTTCGTCTATTTTGCCGTACATTTCGTGATTTTTTCAAGATATGATCGAAAAATCCATCAAAAACGTCCAATTTCAATGAAATTTCAACATTTTTTTTCTATTTTGCCTTAGTTTTCGTGATTTTGCGAAGATAAGATCGAAAAAACATCAAAAACGGGTAATTTCAACGGAATTTCAATCTTTTTCCTCAATTTAGCCCTAGTTTTCGTGATTTTGCCAAATTATGATCGAAAAAGGATCGAAAACGGATAATTTGAACAAAATTTCAATCTTTTTCCCCTATTTTGCCTTAGTTTTCGTGATTTTGCCATGAAAAGATCAAAAAAGCATCGAAAACGGATAATTTCACCTAAATTTAAATCTTTTTTCGTCTATCTTGCCTTGAGTTTTGGGATTTTTCCATGATATCATCGAGAAAAGCGTTGAAAACGCAAAATTTCAAATAAAATTTCACTATCTATTCTTTTACCTCACTTTTCGTGATTTTTGATGGATAAGATTTAAAAAAGCATTGAAAATGGATAATTTTACTAAATTTCAATCTATTTTCGTCTATTTAGCCTTTCTTTTCGTGATTTTTCCTAGATTTGATTAAAAACAGCATCGAAAACGGATTATTTTTACGAAATTTATATCTTTTTCGTCTATTTTGCCTTAGTTTTTGTGATTTTTCTAAGATATGATCGAAAAGAGCAAAAAAAACGGATAATATCAGCGTAATTATATTCATTTTTTGCATATTTTGCCTTACTTAAGTGAGTTTTCCTAGATATGATCGAAAAAGCATCGGAAACGGGTTATTTCAACAAATTTTTATCTTTTTCGTCTATTTTGCCGTACATTTCGTGATTTTTTCAAGATATGATCGAAGAAACCATCAAAAACGTCCAATTTCTACGAAATTTCAACCTTTTTTGTCTATTTTGTCGTAGTTTTAAAGATTTATTCATGATATGATCGAAAAAAGCATCGAAAACGGGTAGTTATACCAAAATTTGATTTTTTTTTCTCTAATTTGACATAGTTTTCGTGATTTTTCCTAAATATGATAAAAAAGCATCGAAAACAGATAGTTTCAACGAAATTTCAATATTTTTCCTCTATAATTGACTTAGTATTCGCGATTTTTTCAAGATATGATCGAAAAATCCATCAAAAACGTCCAATTTCAACGAAATTTCAACATTTTTTTTCTATTTTGCCTTAGTTTTCGTGATTTTGCGAAGATAAGATCGAAAAAACATCAAAAACGTGTAATTTCAACGGAATTTCAATCTTTTTCCTCAATTTAGCCCTAGTTTTCGTGATTTTGCCAAATTATGATCGAAAAAAGCATCGAAAACGGATAATTTGAACAAAATTTCAATCTTTTTCCCCTTTTTTGCCTTATTTTTCGTGATTTTGCCATGAAAAGATGGAAAAAAGCATCAAAAACGGATAATTTCACCTAAATTTAAATCTTTTTTCTTCTATTTTGCCTTGAGTTTTGTGATTTTTCCATGATATCATCGAGAAAAGCGTTTAAAACGCAAAATTTCAACAAAATTTCAAAAATTTTGTCCTCCATTTTACATCACTTTTCGTGATTTTGGATGGATATGATTGAAAAAAGCATTGAAAATGGAAAAATTTTACTAAATTTCAATCTTTTATCGTCTATTTAGCCTTTCTTTTCGTGATTTCTCCAAGATATGATTGAAAAAATCATCGAAAACGGATAATTTTAACGAAATTTATATCTTTTTCCCCTAGTTTGCCTTACATTTCGTGATTTCTCCCAGAAGTGATGGAAAAAAGGATCGAAAACGGTTTAATTCAGCGAAATATAAATCTTTCTTCTCTTTTTTGACTTAGTATTGTGATTCTTCCAAGATATAATCGAAATAAGCATAGAAAACGGATAATGTCAGCGTAAATTCATTCATTTTTCGCATATTTTGCCTTACTTTAGTGATTTTGCCAAGATATGATCGAAGAACATCAAAAACGGGTAATTTCAACGAAATTTAAATCTTTTTCCACTATTAAGCCCTAGTTTTCGTGATTTTGCCAAAAAATGATCGAAAAAAGCATCGAAAACGGAAATTTTCATCGAAATTTCAATGTTTTTACTCTATTTTGCCTTAGTTTTTAAATTTTTACCTAAATATGATAAAAAAGCATCGAAAACGGATAATTTCAATCTTTTTCGTGATTAACTTAACTTAATTTCGTGAACTTAATTTTCGTGATTTTTTGAAGGTAAGATAGAAAAAAGAACGAAAATGAGTAAATTTTAACCTTATTTCAACTTTTGTTGTTTATTTTGCTTTACCTTAAGATCTTCCCAATATATGATAAAAAAGCATCGAAAACGGGTAATTTCAACGAAATTTCAATCTTTTTCCTCTATTTTGCCTCATTTTTCGTTATTTTGCATGGATGTGATCAAAAAAAGTATCAAAAACGGATAACTTCACAAAAAGTTCAATATTTTTCCTCTACTTTGTCTTAATTTTCGTGATTTTGCCAAGATATTAACAAGAAAAGCATCGAAAACGGACAATTTGAACGTAATTCCATTCATTTTTCTCATACTTAGCCTAACATTAGTGATTCTGCCTTGATATGATCGAAAAAGCATCGGAAACGGGTAATTCAAAGAAATTTCAATCTTTTGGATCTATTTTGCCTTAGTCTTCGTGATTTTGCCAAGATATGATCGAAGAAAGCATCGTAAACGGATAATTTCAACAAATGTTTATCTTTTTCGTCTATTTTGCCGTATATTTCGTGATTTTTTCAAGATATGATCAAAAAAAACCATCAAAAACGTCCAATTTCTACGAAACTTCAACCTTTTTCGTCTATTTTGCCGTAGATATAAGATATATTCATGATATGATCGAAGAAAGCATCGAAAACGGGTAATCTCACCGAAATTTTAATTTTTTTTCTCTATTTTGCCTTAGTTTTCGTGATATTGCCAAGATAAGATCCCATAAACATCAAAAACGGGTAATTTCAACGGAATTTCAATCTTTTTCCTCTATTCAGCCATTATTTTCGTATTTTTGCCAAGATATTATCAAAAAAAGCATCGTAAACGGAAACTTTTATCGAAATTTCAATGTTTTTACTCTATTTTGCCTTAGTTTTCGTGATTTTTCCTAAATATGATAAAAAAGCATCGAAAACAGATAATTTCAACGAAATTTCAATCTTTTAATATATTTTCAATTTCTTGTCGTGATTTTGCCGAGATATGCTCGAAAATAGCATCGAAAACGGATAATTTCAACAAAATTTCAATATTTTTCCTCTATTTTAAACTTAGTATTTGCAATTTTTTCAAGATATGATCGAAAAATCCATCAAAAACGTCCAATTTCAACGAAAATTCTATCTTTTTTCGTCTATTTTGCCGTAGTTTTAAAGATTCATTCTTGATATGATCGAAAAAAGCATCGAAAACGGGTAATTTCACCGGAATTTGAAATTATTTTCTCTATTTTGCCTTAGATTTCGTGATTTTGCCAAGATAATATTGAAAAAAACTTTGAAAACGGATAATTTCATAGAAATATCAATCTTTTTCCCCTATTTTGCCTTAGTTTTCTTGATTTTTTGAAGACATTATCGAAAAAAGAGTAAAGAAGGATAATTTGAACCAAATTTCAATCTTTTGTCGTTTTTCATTTAACTAACATTCGTGATTTTGCCAAGATATGATCGAAGAAAGCATCAAAAACGGATAATTTCAACGAAATTTCAATCTTTTTCGTCTCTTTTGCCGTACATTTCGTGGTTTTTCCATGATATGATCTTAAAAGCATCAAAATCGTGTAATTTCAACGAAATTTCAATCTTTTAATATATTTTCCCTTACTTTTCGTGATTATGCCGATATATGATAAAAATTAGCAACGAAAACGGTATATTTAAACGAAATTTCAATCTTTTTTCGTCTATTTTGCCTTGAGTTTTGTGATTTTTCCATGATATCATCGAGAAAAGCGTTGAAAACAAAACATTTCAACGAAATTTCAATATATTGTCGTCTATTTTACCTCACTTTTCGTGATTTTGGATTGATATGATTGAAAAAAGCATTGAAAATGGATAATTTTACGAAATTTCATTCTTTTTTCGTCTATTAGCCGTTCTTTTCGTGATTTCTCCAAGATATGATTAAAAAAATCATCGAAAACGGATAATTTTAACGAAATATATATCTTTTTCCTCTATTTTGCCTTAGTTTTTGTGATTTTTCCAAGATATGATTGAAAAAAGCATAGAAAACGGATAATTTCAACGAAATTTCAATATTTTTCCTCAATTTTTGACTTAGTATTCGTGATTTTTTCAAGATATGATCGAAAAATCCATCAAAAACGTCCAATTTCAACGAAATTTCAATCTTTTATCGTCTTTTTACCGTAGTTTTAAGGATTTATTCATGATATGATCGAAAAAAGCATCGAAAACGGGTAATTTCAACGGAATTTTAATCTTTTTCCTCTATTTAGCCCTAGTTTTCGTGATTCCCCGTCTTTCCCCGTGAATCCGATCTTATTCCCCTATTTGGCCTTAGTTTTAAAGATTTTGCTAAGATATTAACAAAAAAAACATCGAAAACGGACAATTTGAACGTAATTCCATTCATTTTTCTCATACTTATCCTAACTTAAGTGATTTTGACTAGATATGATCGAAAATGCATCGCAAACGGGTAATTTCAAAGAATATTCAATCTTTTTAATCTATTTTGCCGTACATTTCGTGATTTTTTCAAGATATGATCGAAAAAACCATCAAAAACGTCGAATTTCTACGAAATTTCAATTTTTTTTCATCTATTTTGCCGTAGTTTTAGAGATTTATTCATGATATTATTCATCAAAAATATCTAATTTCAACGAAATTTAAATCTTTTTTCGTATAATTTGCCTTGAGTTTCGTTTTTTTTCCATGATATGATCGAAGAAAGCGTTGAAAATGGATAGTATTACGAAATTTCAATAGTTTTCGTCTATATTGCCATACATTTCGTGGTTTTTCCAGTATATGATCGTAGAATGCATCGTAAACGGAGAATTTCAACAAAATTTCAATATTTTTCCTCTATTTTTGACTTAGTATTCGTGATTTTGCCAAATTATGATCGAAAAAAGCATCGAAAACGGATAATTTGAACAAAATTTCAACCTTTTTCCCCTTTTTTGCCTTATTTTTCGTGATTTTACAATGAAAAGATGGAAAAAAGCATCGAAAACGGATAATTTCACCTGAATTTAAATCTTTTTTCTTCTATTTTGCCTTGAGTTTTGTGATTTTTCCATGATATCATCGAGAAAAGCGTTAAAACACGCAAAATTTCAACGAAATTTCAAAATTTCGTCCTCCATTTTACCTCACTTTTCGTGATATTGGATAATAATGATCGAAAAAAGCATTGAAAATGGAAAAATTTTACTAAATTTCAATCTTTTATCGTCTATTTAGCATTTCTTTTCGTGATTTCTCCAAGATATGATTGAAAAAATCATCGAAAACGGATAATTTTAACGAAATTTATATCTTTTTCCTCTTGTTTGCCTTACATTTCGTGATTTCTCCCAGAAGTGATGGAAAAAAGGATCGAAAACGGTTTAATTCAGCGAAATATCAATCTTTTTTCTCTTTTTTGACTTAGTATTGTGATTCTTCCAAGATATTATCGAAATAAGCATCGAAAACGGATAATTTCAGCGTAAATTCATTCATTTTTCGCATATTTTGCCTTACTTTAGTGATTTTGCCAAGATATGATCGAAGAAAGCATCAAAAACGTCTAATTTTAACGAAATTTAAATTTTTTTCGTCTATTTTGCAGCACATTTCGTGGTTTTTCCAAGATATGATCGAAGAATGCATCGTAAACGGAGAATTTTAACAAAATTTCAATATTTTTCCTCAATTTTTACTTAGTATTCGTGATTTTTTCAAGATATGATCGAAAAATCCATCAATAACGTCCAATTTCTACGAAATTTCAATCTTTTTACGTCCTTTTTGCCGTAGTTTTAAAGATTTATTCATGATATGATCGAAAAAAGCATCGAAAACGGGTAATTTCACCGAAATATGAATTTTTTTCGTCTATTTTGCCTTAGTTTTCGTGATTTTGCCAAGATGGGATCGAAAAAACATCAAAAACGGGTAATTTCAACGGAATTTCAATCTTTTTCCTCTATTCAAAATTAGTTTTCGTGATTTTGCCAAAAAATGATCGAAAAAAGCATCGTAAACGGATAATTTCAACAAATTTTTATAGTTTTCGTCTATTTTGCCGTACATTTCGTGATTTCTTTAAGATATGATCGAAAAAAGCATCGAAAACGGATAACTTCAACGTAATTTCATTCATTTTTCGTATATTTTGCCTTACCTAAGTGATTTTGCCAAGAAATGATAGAAAAATCCATCGAAAACGGATAATGTCAACGAAGATTCAATGTTTTTTCAACTTTTTTGGCGTACTTTTCGTTATTTTGCCAACATATGAATGAAAAAGGCCTCGTAAACGGATTATTTCAACGAATTTCCCTTCTTTCTCCTCTATTTTGCTTTAGTATTCGTGATTTTGCCAAGATAATATTGAAAAAACTTCAAAAACGGATAATTTCATCGAAATATCAATCTTTTTCCCCTATTTTGCCTTAGTTTTCTTGATTTTTTGAAGACATTATCGAAAAAAGAGCAAAGGAGGATAATTTGAACCAAATTTCAATCTTTTTGGTCTCTTTTGCCGTACTTTTCGTGGTTTTTCCATGATATGATCTTAAAAGCATCAAAAACGGGTAATTTCACCGAAATTTGAATTTCTTTTCTCTATTTTCCTTAGTTTTCGATATTTTGCCAAGATAAGATCGAAAAAACATCAAAAACGGGTAATTTATAGGGAATTTTAATCTTTTTCCTCTATTTAGCCCTAGTTTTTGTGATTTTGACAAAATATGATCGATAAAAGGATCGAAAACGGATTATTTGAACTAAATTTTAATCTTTTTCCCCTATTTTGCCTTAGTTTTCAGTGAATTTGCCATGAAAAGATCGAAGAAAGCATCGAAAACGGTTAATTTTACCGAAATTCAAATCTTTTTTCGTCTATTTTGCCTTGAGTTTTGTGATTTTTCCATGATATCATCGAGAAAAGCGTTGAAGACGAAAAATTTCAACGAAATTTCAATATTTTGTCGTCTATTTTACCTCACTTTTTGTGATTTTGGATGGATATGATTGAAAAAAGAATTGAAAATGGATAATTTTATGAAATTTCATTCTTTTTTCGTCTATTTAGCCGTTCTTTTCGTGATTTCTCCAAGATATGATTAAAAATATCATCGAAAACGGATAATTTTAACGAAATTTATATCTTTTTCCTCTATTTTGCCTTAGTTTTTGTGATTTTTCCAAGATATGATCGAAAACACATAGAAAACGGATAATTTCAACGAAATTTCTATTTTTTTCCTCTATTTTGCCATAGATTTCGTGATTTCCCCAAGAAGTGATCGAAAAAAGAATCGAAAACGGTTTAATTCAGCGAAATATCAATCTTTTTTCTCTATTTTGACTTAGTATTTGTGATTTTACCTAGATATGATCGAAAAAAGCATCGAAAACGGATAATTTCAGCGAAATATTTATCTTCTTCGTCTATTTTATCATAGTTTTGTGATTTTTCCAAGATATAATCCAAAAAAGCATCGAAAACGGATAATTTCAGAGTAAATTCATTCATTTTTCGGATATTATGCCTTACTTTAGTGATTTTGCCAAGATATGATCGAAAAGAGCATCAAAAACGTCTAATTTCAACGATATTTAAATCTTTTTTCGTCTATTTTGCCGTACAATTCGTGGCTTATCCAAGATTTGATCGAAGAATGCATCGTAAACGGAGAATTTCAACAAAATTTCAATATTTTTCCTCAATTTTTTACTTAGTATTTGTGATTTTTTCAAGATTTGATCGAAAAATCCATCAAAAACGTCCAATTTAAACGAAATTTCAGTCTTTTTTCGTCTTTTTTGCCGTAGTTTTAAAGATTTATTCATGTTATGATCGAAAAAAGCATCGAAAACGGGTAATTTCACCGAAATTTTATTTTTTTTTCTCTATTTTACCTTAGTTTTCGTGATTTTGCCAAGATAAGATCCCATAAACATCAAAAACGGGTAATTTCAACGGAATTTTAATCTTTTTCCTCTATTTAGCCCTAGTTTTTGTGATTCTTCCAAGAAATTATCGAAAAAAGCATCGAAAACGCATAATTTCAGCGTAAGTTCATTCATTTTTCGCATATTTTGCCTTACATTAGTGATTTTGCCAAGATATGATCGAAAAAATCATCAAAAACGTCCAATTTCTACGAAATTTCAATCTTTTTTCGTCTATTTTCCGTAGTTTTAAAAATTTATTCATGATATGATCGAAAAAAGCATCGAAAACGGAAAATTTGAACAAAATTTCAATCTTTTTCCCCTATTTTGCCTTATTTTTAAAGATTTTGCCAAGATATTAACAAAAAAACATCGAAAACGGACAATTTGAACGTAATTCCATTCATTTTTCTCATACTTAGCCTAACCTAAGTGATTTTGCCTAGATATGATCGAAAAAGCATCGGAAACGGGTAATTTCAAAGAATGTTCAACCTTTTTGATCTATTTTGCCTTAGTCTTCGTGATTGTGCCAAGATATGATCGAAGAAAGCATCGTAAACGGATAATTTCAACAAATGTTTATCTTTTTCGTCTGTTTTGCCGTACATTTCGTGATTTTTTCTAGATATAATCGAAAAAACCATCAAAAACGTCCAATTTCTACGAAATTTCAATCTTTTTTCGTCTACTTTGCCGTAGTTTCAAAAATTTATTGATGATATGATCGAAAAAAGCATCGAAAACGGTTTAATTCAGCGAAATATCAATCTTTTTTCTCTTTTTTGACTTATTATTTGTGATTTTACCTAGATATTATCGAGAAAAGCATCGAAAACGGATAATTTCAGCGTAATTTAATTCATTTTTCGCATATTTGGCCGTACTTTTCGTTATTTTGCCAAGATATGATCGAAAAAGGCATCGAAAACGGATAATTTCAACAAAATTCCAATCTTTTTCCTCTATTTTGCCTTAGTTTTCGTGATTTTTCCAAGACAAGATCGAAAATGGACCAGAAATCGTATTATTTAACCTGAATATCAATATTTTTCCCCTCTTTTACCTTGGTTTTCGTGATTTGCCATGATATCATCGAGAAAAGCGTTAAAACACGCAAAATTTCAACGAAATTTCAAAATTTCGTCCTCCATTTTACCTCACTTTTCGTGATATTGGATAATAATGATCGAAAAAAGCATTGAAAATGGAAAAATTTTACTAAATTTCAATCTTTTATCGTCTATTTAGCATTTCTTTTCGTGATTTCTCCAAGATATGATTGAAAAAATCATCGAAAACGGATAATTTTAACGAAATTTATATCTTTTTCCTCTTGTTTGCCTTACATTTCGTGATTTCTCCCAGAAGTGATGGAAAAAAGGATCGAAAACGGTTTAATTCAGCGAAATATCAATCTTTTTTCTCTTTTTTGACTTAGTATTGTGATTCTTCCAAGATATTATCGAAATAAGCATCGAAAACGGATAATTTCAGCGTAAATTCATTCATTTTTCGCATATTTTGCCTTACTTTAGTGATTTTGCCAAGATATGATCGAAGAAAGCATCAAAAACGTCTAATTTTAACGAAATTTAAATTTTTTTCGTCTATTTTGCAGCACATTTCGTGGTTTTTCCAAGATATGATCGAAGAATGCATCGTAAACGGAGAATTTTAACAAAATTTCAATATTTTTCCTCAATTTTTACTTAGTATTCGTGATTTTTTCAAGATATGATCGAAAAATCCATCAATAACGTCCAATTTCTACGAAATTTCAATCTTTTTACGTCCTTTTTGCCGTAGTTTTAAAGATTTATTCATGATATGATCGAAAAAAGCATCGAAAACGGGTAATTTCACCGAAATATGAATTTTTTTCGTCTATTTTGCCTTAGTTTTCGTGATTTTGCCAAGATGGGATCGAAAAAACATCAAAAACGGGTAATTTCAACGGAATTTCAATCTTTTTCCTCTATTCAAAATTAGTTTTCGTGATTTTGCCAAAAAATGATCGAAAAAAGCATCGTAAACGGATAATTTCAACAAATTTTTATAGTTTTCGTCTATTTTGCCGTACATTTCGTGATTTCTTTAAGATATGATCGAAAAAAGCATCGAAAACGGATAACTTCAACGTAATTTCATTCATTTTTCGTATATTTTGCCTTACCTAAGTGATTTTGCCAAGAAATGATAGAAAAATCCATCGAAAACGGATAATGTCAACGAAGATTCAATGTTTTTTCAACTTTTTTGGCGTACTTTTCGTTATTTTGCCAACATATGAATGAAAAAGGCCTCGTAAACGGATTATTTCAACGAATTTCCCTTCTTTCTCCTCTATTTTGCTTTAGTATTCGTGATTTTGCCAAGATAATATTGAAAAAACTTCAAAAACGGATAATTTCATCGAAATATCAATCTTTTTCCCCTATTTTGCCTTAGTTTTCTTGATTTTTTGAAGACATTATCGAAAAAAGAGCAAAGGAGGATAATTTGAACCAAATTTCAATCTTTTTGGTCTCTTTTGCCGTACTTTTCGTGGTTTTTCCATGATATGATCTTAAAAGCATCAAAAACGGGTAATTTCACCGAAATTTGAATTTCTTTTCTCTATTTTCCTTAGTTTTCGATATTTTGCCAAGATAAGATCGAAAAAACATCAAAAACGGGTAATTTATAGGGAATTTTAATCTTTTTCCTCTATTTAGCCCTAGTTTTTGTGATTTTGACAAAATATGATCGATAAAAGGATCGAAAACGGATTATTTGAACTAAATTTTAATCTTTTTCCCCTATTTTGCCTTAGTTTTCAGTGAATTTGCCATGAAAAGATCGAAGAAAGCATCGAAAACGGTTAATTTTACCGAAATTCAAATCTTTTTTCGTCTATTTTGCCTTGAGTTTTGTGATTTTTCCATGATATCATCGAGAAAAGCGTTGAAGACGAAAAATTTCAACGAAATTTCAATATTTTGTCGTCTATTTTACCTCACTTTTTGTGATTTTGGATGGATATGATTGAAAAAAGAATTGAAAATGGATAATTTTATGAAATTTCATTCTTTTTTCGTCTATTTAGCCGTTCTTTTCGTGATTTCTCCAAGATATGATTAAAAATATCATCGAAAACGGATAATTTTAACGAAATTTATATCTTTTTCCTCTATTTTGCCTTAGTTTTTGTGATTTTTCCAAGATATGATCGAAAACACATAGAAAACGGATAATTTCAACGAAATTTCTATTTTTTTCCTCTATTTTGCCATAGATTTCGTGATTTCCCCAAGAAGTGATCGAAAAAAGAATCGAAAACGGTTTAATTCAGCGAAATATCAATCTTTTTTCTCTATTTTGACTTAGTATTTGTGATTTTACCTAGATATGATCGAAAAAAGCATCGAAAACGGATAATTTCAGCGAAATATTTATCTTCTTCGTCTATTTTATCATAGTTTTGTGATTTTTCCAAGATATAATCCAAAAAAGCATCGAAAACGGATAATTTCAGAGTAAATTCATTCATTTTTCGGATATTATGCCTTACTTTAGTGATTTTGCCAAGATATGATCGAAAAGAGCATCAAAAACGTCTAATTTCAACGATATTTAAATCTTTTTTCGTCTATTTTGCCGTACAATTCGTGGCTTATCCAAGATTTGATCGAAGAATGCATCGTAAACGGAGAATTTCAACAAAATTTCAATATTTTTCCTCAATTTTTTACTTAGTATTTGTGATTTTTTCAAGATTTGATCGAAAAATCCATCAAAAACGTCCAATTTAAACGAAATTTCAGTCTTTTTTCGTCTTTTTTGCCGTAGTTTTAAAGATTTATTCATGTTATGATCGAAAAAAGCATCGAAAACGGGTAATTTCACCGAAATTTTATTTTTTTTTCTCTATTTTACCTTAGTTTTCGTGATTTTGCCAAGATAAGATCCCATAAACATCAAAAACGGGTAATTTCAACGGAATTTTAATCTTTTTCCTCTATTTAGCCCTAGTTTTTGTGATTCTTCCAAGAAATTATCGAAAAAAGCATCGAAAACGCATAATTTCAGCGTAAGTTCATTCATTTTTCGCATATTTTGCCTTACATTAGTGATTTTGCCAAGATATGATCGAAAAAATCATCAAAAACGTCCAATTTCTACGAAATTTCAATCTTTTTTCGTCTATTTTCCGTAGTTTTAAAAATTTATTCATGATATGATCGAAAAAAGCATCGAAAACGGAAAATTTGAACAAAATTTCAATCTTTTTCCCCTATTTTGCCTTATTTTTAAAGATTTTGCCAAGATATTAACAAAAAAACATCGAAAACGGACAATTTGAACGTAATTCCATTCATTTTTCTCATACTTAGCCTAACCTAAGTGATTTTGCCTAGATATGATCGAAAAAGCATCGGAAACGGGTAATTTCAAAGAATGTTCAACCTTTTTGATCTATTTTGCCTTAGTCTTCGTGATTGTGCCAAGATATGATCGAAGAAAGCATCGTAAACGGATAATTTCAACAAATGTTTATCTTTTTCGTCTGTTTTGCCGTACATTTCGTGATTTTTTCTAGATGTAATCGAAAAAACCATCAAAAACGTCCAATTTCTACGAAATTTCAATCTTTTTTCGTCTACTTTGCCGTAGTTTCAAAAATTTATTGATGATATGATCGAAAAAAGCATCGAAAACGGTTTAATTCAGCGAAATATCAATCTTTTTTCTCTTTTTTGACTTATTATTTGTGATTTTACCTAGATATTATCGAGAAAAGCATCGAAAACGGATAATTTCAGCGTAATTTAATTCATTTTTCGCATATTTGGCCGTACTTTTCGTTATTTTGCCAAGATATGATCGAAAAAGGCATCGAAAACGGATAATTTCAACAAAATTCCAATCTTTTTCCTCTATTTTGCCTTAGTTTTCGTGATTTTTCCAAGACAAGATCGAAAATGGACCAGAAATCGTATTATTTAACCTGAATATCAATATTTTTCCCCTCTTTTACCTTGGTTTTCGTGATTTGCCATGATATCATCGAGAAAAGCGTTAAAACACGCAAAATTTCAACGAAATTTCAAAATTTCGTCCTCCATTTTACCTCACTTTTCGTGATATTGGATAATAATGATCGAAAAAAGCATTGAAAATGGAAAAATTTTACTAAATTTCAATCTTTTATCGTCTATTTAGCATTTCTTTTCGTGATTTCTCCAAGATATGATTGAAAAAATCATCGAAAACGGATAATTTTAACGAAATTTATATCTTTTTCCTCTTGTTTGCCTTACATTTCGTGATTTCTCCCAGAAGTGATGGAAAAAAGGATCGAAAACGGTTTAATTCAGCGAAATATCAATCTTTTTTCTCTTTTTTGACTTAGTATTGTGATTCTTCCAAGATATTATCGAAATAAGCATCGAAAACGGATAATTTTAGCGTAAATTCATTCATTTTTCGCATATTTTGCCTTACTTTAGTGATTTTGCCAAGATATGATCGAAGAAAGCATCAAAAACGTCTAATTTTAACGAAATTTAAATTTTTTTCGTCTATTTTGCAGCACATTTCGTGGTTTTTCCAAGATATGATCGAAGAATGCATCGTAAACGGAGAATTTTAACAAAATTTCAATATTTTTCCTCAATTTTTACTTAGATTTCGTGGTTTTTCCAAGATATGATCGAAAAATCCATCAATAACGTCCAATTTCTACGAAATTTCAATCTTTTTACGTCCTTTTTGCCGTAGTTTTAAAGATTTATTCATGATATGATCGAAAAAAGCATCGAAAACGGGTAATTTCACCGAAATATGAATTTTTTTCGTCTATCGAAAACGGGTAATTTCACCGAAATATGAATTTTTTCGTCTATTTTGCCTTAGTTTTCGTGATTTTGCCAAGATGGATCGAAAAAAACATCAAAAACGGGTAATTCAACGAATTTCAATCTTTTTCCTCTATTCAAAATTAGTTTTCGTGATTTTGCCAAAAAATGATCGAAAAAAGCATCGTAAACGATAATTTCAACAAATTTTATAGTTTTCGTCTATTTTGCGTACAGTTTCGTGATTTCTTTAAGATATGATCGAAAAAAGCATCGAAAACGAATAACTTCAACGTAATTTCATTCATTTTTCGTATATTTTGCCTTACCTAAGTGATTTTGCCAAGAAATGATAGAAAAATCCATCGAAAACGGATAATGTCAACGAAGATTCAATGTTTTTTTCAACTTTTTTGGCGTACTTTTCGTTATTTTGCCAAGCATATGAATGAAAAAGGCCTCGTAAACGGATTATTTCAACGAATTTCCCTTCTTTCTCCTCTATTTGCTTAGTATTCGTGATTTTGCCAAGATAATATTGAAAAAACTTCAAAACGGATAATTTCATCGAAATATCAATCTTTTCCCTATTTTGCCTTAGTTTTCTTGATTTTTGAAGACATTATCGAAAAAAGAGCAAAGGAGGATAATTTGAACCGAAATTTCAATCTTTTTGGTCTCTTTTGCCGTACTTTTCGTGGTTTTTCCATGATATGATCTTAAAAGCATCAAAAACGGTTAATTTCAGCCGAAATTTGAATTTCTTTTCTCTATTTTCCTTAGTTTTCGGATATTTTGCCAAGATAAGATCGAAAAAAGCATCGAAAACGGTAATTTATAGGAATTTTAATCTTTTTCCTCTATTTAGCCCTAGTTTTGTGATTTTGACAAAATATGATCGATAAAAGGATCGAAAACGATTATTTGAACTAAATTTAATCTTTTTCCCCTATTTTGCCTTAGTTTTCAGTGAATTTGCATGAAAAGATCGAAGAAAGCATCGAAAACGGTTAATTTTACCGAAATTCAAATCTTTTTCGTCTATTTTGCCTTGTAGTTTTGTGATTTTCCATGATATCATCGAGAAAAGCGTTGAAGACGAAAAATTTCAACGAAATTTCAATATTTTGTCGTCTATTTTACCTCACTTTTTGTGATTTTTGATGGATATGATTGAAAAAAGAATTGAAAATGGATAATTTATGAAATTTCATTCTTTTTTCGTCTATTTAGCCGTTCTTTTCGTGATTTCTCCAAGATATGATTAAAAATAGCATCGAAAACGGATAATTTAACGAAATTTATATCTTTTTCCTCTATTTTGCCTAGTTTTTGTGATTTTTCCAAGATATGATCGAAAACACATAGAAAACGGATAATTTCAACGAATTTCTATTTTTTTCCTCTATTTTGCCATAGATTTCGTGATTTCCAAGAAGTGATCGAAAAAAGAATCGAAAACGGTTAATTCAGCGAAATATCAATCTTTTTCGTCTATTTGACTTAGTATTTGTGATTTTACCTAGATATGATCGAAAAAAGCATCGAAAACGGATAATTTCAGCGAAATATTATCTTCTTCGCTATTTTATCATAGTTTTGTGATTTTCCAAGATATAATCCAAAAAGCATCGAAAACGGATAATTTCAGAGTAAATTCATTCATTTTTCGCATATTAGCCTTACTTTAGTGATTTTGCCAAGATATGATCGAAAAGAGCATCAAAAACGTCTAATTTCAACGATATTTAAATCTTTTTTCGTCTATTTTGCCGTACAATTCGTGGCTTATCCAAGATTGATCGAAGAATGCATCGTAAACGGAGAATTTCAACAAAATTTCAATATTTTTCCTCAATTTTTTACTTAGTATTTGTGATTTTTTCAAGATTGATCGAAAAATCCATCAAAAACGTCAATTTAAACGAAATTTCAGTCTTTTTTCGTCTTTTTTGCCGTAGTTTTTAAAGATTTATTCATGTTATGATCGAAAAAAGCATCGAAAACGGGTAATTTCACCGAAATTTAATTTTTTTTCTCTATTTTACCTTAGTTTTCGTGATTTTGCAAGATAAGATCCTATAAACATCAAAAACGGTAATTACAACGAATTTAATCTTTTTCCTCTATTTAGCCCTAGTTTTTGTGATTCTCCAAGAAATTATCGAAAAAGCATCGAAAACGCATAATTTCAGCGTAAGTTCATTCATTTTTCGCATATTTTGCCTTACATTAGTGATTTTGCCAAGATATAATCGAAAAAATCATCAAAAACGTCCAATTTCTACGAAATTTCAATCTTTTTTTCGTCTATTTTCCGTAGTTTTAAAAATTTATTCATGATATGATCGAAAAAAGCATCGAAAACGGAAAATTTGAACAAAATTTCAATCTTTTTCCCCTATTTTGCCTTATTTTAAAGATTTTGCCAAGATATTAACAAAAAAAACATCGAAAACGGACAATTTGAACGTAATTCCATTCATTTTCTCATACTTAGCCTAACCTAAGTGATTTTGCCTAGATATGATCGAAAAAGCATCGGAAACGGGTAATTTCAAAGAATGTTCAACCTTTTTGATCTATTTGCCTTAGTCTTCGTGATTGTGCCAAGATATGATCGAAGAAAGCATCGTAAACGGATAATTTCAACAAATTCCAATCTTTTTCCTCTATTTTGCCTTAGTTTTCGTGATTTTTCCAAGACAAGATCGAAAAAAGGACCAGAATCGTATTATTTAACCTGAATATCAATATTTTCCCCTCTTTCACCTTGGTTTTCGTGATTTGCCATGATATCATCGAGAAAAGCGTTAAAACACGCAAAATTTCAACGAAATTTCAAAATTTCGTCCTCCATTTTACCTCACTTTCGTGATATTGGATAATAATGATCGAAAAAAGCATTGAAAATGGAAAAATTTACTAATTTCAATCTTTATCGTCTATTTAGCATTTCTTTTCGTGATTTCTCCAAGAAATTATCGAAAAAAGCATCGAAAACGCATAATTTCAGCGTAAGTTCATTCATTTTCACATATTTTGCCTTACATTAGTGATTTTGCCAAGATATGATCGAAAAAATCATCAAAAACGTCCAATTTCTACGAAATTTCAATCTTTTTCGTCTATTTTCCGTAGTTTTAAAAATTTATTCATGATATGATCGAAAAAAGCATCGAAAACGGAAAATTTGAACAAAATTTCAATCTTTTTCCCCTATTTTGCCTTATTTTTAAAGATTTTGCCAAGATATAACAAAAAAAACATCGAAAACGGACAATTTGAACGTAATTCCATTCATTTTTCTCATACTTAGCCTAACTAAGTGATTTTGCCTAGATATGATCGAAAAAGCATCGGAAACGGGTAATTTCAAAGAATGTTCAACCTTTTTGATCTATTTTGCCTTAGTCTTCGTGATTGTGCCAAGATATGATCGAAGAAAGCATCGTAAACGGATAATTTCAACAAATGTTTATCTTTTTCGTCTGTTTTGCCGTACATTTCGTGATTTTTTCTAGATATAATCGAAAAAACCATCAAAAACGTCCAATTTCTACGAAATTTCAATCTTTTTTCGTCTACTTTGCCGTAGTTTCAAAATTTATTGATGATATGATCGAAAAAAGCATCGAAAACGGTTTAATTCAGCGAAATATCAATCTTTTTTCTCTTTTTGACTTATTATTTTTGATTTTACCTAGATATTATCGAGGAAAAGCATCGAAAACGGATAATTTCAGCGTAATTTAATTCATTTCTCGCATATTTGGCCGTACTTTTCGTTATTTTGCCAAGATATGATCGAAAAAGGCATCGAAAACGGATAATTTCAACAAAATTCCAATCTTTTTCCTCTATTTTGCCTTAGTTTTCGTGATTTTTCCAAGACAAGATCGAAAAAAGGACCAGAAATCGTATTATTTAACCTGAATATCAATATTTTTCCCCTCTTTCACCTTGGTTTTCGTGATTTGCCATGATATCATCGAGAAATAGCGTTAAAACACGCAAAATTTCAACGAAATTTCAAAATTTCGTCCTCCATTTTACCTCACTTTTCGTGATATTGGATAATAATGATCGAAAAAAGCATTGAAAATGGAAAAATTTTACTAAATTTCAATCTTTTATCGTCTATTTAGCATTTCTTTTCGTGATTTCTCCAAGATATGATTGAAAAAATCATCGAAAACGGATAATTTTAACGAAATTTATATCTTTTTCCTCTTGTTTGCCTTACATTTCGTGATTTCTCCCAGAAGTGATGGAAAAAAGGATCGAAAACGGTTTAATTCAGCGAAATATCAATCTTTTTTCTCTTTTTTGACTTAGTATTGTGATTCTTCCAAGATATTATCGAAATAAGCATCGAAAACGGATAATTTCAACGTAAATTCATTCATTTTTCGCATATTTTGCCTTACTTTAGTGATTTTGCCAAGATATGATCGAAGAAAGCATCAAAAACGTCTAATTTTAACGAAATTTAAATTTTTTTCGTCTATTTTGCAGCACATTTCGTGGTTTTTCCAAGATATGATCGAAGAATGCATCGTAAACGGAGAATTTTAACAAAATTTCAATATTTTTCCTCAATTTTTACTTAGTATTCGTGATTTTTTCAAGATATGATCGAAAAATCCATCAATAACGTCCAATTTCTACGAAATTTCAATCTTTTTACGTCCTTTTTGCCGTAGTTTTAAAGATTTATTCATGATATGATCGAAAAAAGCATCGAAAACGGGTAATTTCACCGAAATATGAATTTTTTTCGTCTATTTTGCCTTAGTTTTCGTGATTTTGCCAAGATGGGATCGAAAAAACATCAAAAACGGGTAATTTCAACGGAATTTCAATCTTTTTCCTCTATTCAAAATTAGTTTTCGTGATTTTGCCAAAAAATGATCGAAAAAAGCATCGTAAACGGATAATTTCAACAAATTTTTATAGTTTTCGTCTATTTTGCCGTACATTTCGTGATTTCTTTAAGATATGATCGAAAAAAGCATCGAAAACGGAAAATTTGAACAAAATTTCAATCTTTTTCCCCTATTTTGCCTTATTTTTAAAGATTTTGCCAAGATATTAACAAAAAAAACATCGAAAACGGACAATTTGAACGTAATTCCATTCATTTTCTCATACTTAGCCTAACCTAAGTGATTTTGCCTAGATATGATCGAAAAAGCATCGGAAACGGGTAATTTCAAAGAATGTTCAACCTTTTTGATCTATTTTGCCTTAGTCTTCGTGATTGTGCCAAGATATGATCGAAGAAAGCATCGTAAACGGATAATTTCAACAAAATTCCAATCTTTTTCCTCTATTTTGCCTTAGTTTTCGTGATTTTTCCAAGACAAGATCGAAAAAAGGACCAGAAATCGTATTATTTAACCTGAATATCAATATTTTTCCCCTCTTTCACCTTGGTTTTCGTGATTTGCCATGATATCATCGAGAAAAGCGTTAAAACACGCAAAATTTCAACGAAATTTCAAAATTTCGTCCTCCATTTTACCTCACTTTTCGTGATATTGGATAATAATGATCGAAAAAAGCATTGAAAATGGAAAAATTTTACTAAATTTCAATCTTTTATCGTCTATTTAGCATTTCTTTTCGTGATTTCTCCAAGATATGATTGAAAAAATCATCGAAAACGGATAATTTTAACGAAATTTATATCTTTTTCCTCTTGTTTGCCTTACATTTCGTGATTTCTCCCAGAAGTGATGGAAAAAAGGATCGAAAACGGTTTAATTCAGCGAAATATCAATCTTTTTTCTCTTTTTTGACTTAGTATTGTGATTCTTCCAAGATATTATCGAAATAAGCATCGAAAACGGATAATTTCAACGTAAATTCATTCATTTTTCGCATATTTTGCCTTACTTTAGTGATTTTGCCAAGATATGATCGAAGAAAGCATCAAAAACGTCTAATTTTAACGAAATTTAAATTTTTTTCGTCTATTTTGCAGCACATTTCGTGGTTTTTCCAAGATATGATCGAAGAATGCATCGTAAACGGAGAATTTTAACAAAATTTCAATATTTTTCCTCAATTTTTACTTAGTATTCGTGATTTTTTCAAGATATGATCGAAAAATCCATCAATAACGTCCAATTTCTACGAAATTTCAATCTTTTTACGTCCTTTTTGCCGTAGTTTTAAAGATTTATTCATGATATGATCGAAAAAAGCATCGAAAACGGGTAATTTCACCGAAATATGAATTTTTTTCGTCTATTTTGCCTTAGTTTTCGTGATTTTGCCAAGATGGGATCGAAAAAACATCAAAAACGGGTAATTTCAACGGAATTTCAATCTTTTTCCTCTATTCAAAATTAGTTTTCGTGATTTTGCCAAAAAATGATCGAAAAAAGCATCGTAAACGGATAATTTCAACAAATTTTTATAGTTTTCGTCTATTTTGCCGTACATTTCGTGATTTCTTTAAGATATGATCGAAAAAAGCATCGAAAACGGATAACTTCAACGTAATTTCATTCATTTTTCGTATATTTTGCCTTACCTAAGTGATTTTGCCAAGAAATGATAGAAAAATCCATCGAAAACGGATAATGTCAACGAAGATTCAATGTTTTTTCAACTTTTTTGGCGTACTTTTCGTTATTTTGCCAACATATGAATGAAAAAGGCCTCGTAAACGGATTATTTCAACGAATTTCCCTTCTTTCTCCTCTATTTTGCTTTAGTATTCGTGATTTTGCCAAGATAATATTGAAAAAACTTCAAAAACGGATAATTTCATCGAAATATCAATCTTTTTCCCCTATTTTGCCTTAGTTTTCTTGAGTTTTTGAAGACATTATCGAAAAAAGAGCAAAGGAGGATAATTTGAACCAAATTTCAATCTTTTTGGTCTCTTTTGCCGTACTTTTCGTGGTTTTTCCATGATATGATCTTAAAAGCATCAAAAACGGGTAATTTCACCGAAATTTGAATTTCTTTTCTCTATTTTCCTTAGTTTTCGATATTTTGCCAAGATAAGATCGAAAAAACATCAAAAACGGGTAATTTATAGGGAATTTTAATCTTTTTCCTCTATTTAGCCCTAGTTTTTGTGATTTTGACAAAATATGATCGATAAAAGGATCGAAAACGGATTATTTGAACTAAATTTTAATCTTTTTCCCCTATTTTGCCTTAGTTTTCAGTGAATTTGCCATGAAAAGATCGAAGAAAGCATCGAAAACGGTTAATTTTACCGAAATTCAAATCTTTTTTCGTCTATTTTGCCTTGAGTTTTGTGATTTTTCCATGATATCATCGAGAAAAGCGTTGAAGACGAAAAATTTCAACGAAATTTCAATATTTTGTCGTCTATTTTACCTCACTTTTTGTGATTTTGGATGGATATGATTGAAAAAAGAATTGAAAATGGATAATTTTATGAAATTTCATTCTTTTTTCGTCTATTTAGCCGTTCTTTTCGTGATTTCTCCAAGATATGATTAAAAATATCATCGAAAACGGATAATTTTAACGAAATTTATATCTTTTTCCTCTATTTTGCCTTAGTTTTTGTGATTTTTCCAAGATATGATCGAAAAAACATAGAAAACGGATAATTTCAACGAAATTTCTATTTTTTCCTCTATTTTGCCATAGATTTCGTGATTTCCCCAAGAAGTGATCGAAAAAAGAATCGAAAACGGTTTAATTCAGCGAAATATCAATCTTTTTTCTCTATTTTGACTTAGTATTTGTGATTTTACCTAGATATGATCGAAAAAAGCATCGAAAACGGATAATTTCAGCGAAATATTTATCTTCTTCGTCTATTTTATCATAGTTTTGTGATTTTTCCAAGATATAATCCAAAAAAGCATCGAAAACGGATAATTTCAGAGTAAATTCATTCATTTTTCGCATATTATGCCTTACTTTAGTGATTTTGCCAAGATATGATCGAAAAGAGCATCAAAAACGTCTAATTTCAACGATATTTAAATCTTTTTTCGTCTATTTTGCCGTACAATTCGTGGCTTATCCAAGATTTGATCGAAGAATGCATCGTAAACGGAGAATTTCAACAAAATTTCAATATTTTTCCTCAATTTTTTACTTAGTATTTGTGATTTTTTCAAGATTTGATCGAAAAATCCATCAAAAACGTCCAATTTAAACGAAATTTCAGTCTTTTTTCGTCTTTTTTGCCGTAGTTTTAAAGATTTATTCATGTTATGATCGAAAAAAGCATCGAAAACGGGTAATTTCACCGAAATTTTATTTTTTTTTCTCTATTTTACCTTAGTTTTCGTGATTTTGCCAAGATAAGATCCCATAAACATCAAAAACGGGTAATTTCAACGGAATTTTAATCTTTTTCCTCTATTTAGCCCTAGTTTTTGTGATTCTTCCAAGAAATTATCGAAAAAAGCATCGAAAACGCATAATTTCAGCGTAAGTTCATTCATTTTTCGCATATTTTGCCTTACATTAGTGATTTTGCCAAGATATGATCGAAAAAATCATCAAAAACGTCCAATTTCTACGAAATTTCAATCTTTTTTCGTCTATTTTCCGTAGTTTTAAAAATTTATTCATGATATGATCGAAAAAAGCATCGAAAACGGAAAATTTGAACAAAATTTCAATCTTTTTCCCCTATTTTGCCTTATTTTTAAAGATTTTGCCAAGATATTAACAAAAAAAACATCGAAAACGGACAATTTGAACGTAATTCCATTCATTTTTCTCATACTTAGCCTAACCTAAGTGATTTTGCCTAGATATGATCGAAAAAGCATCGGAAACGGGTAATTTCAAAGAATGTTCAACCTTTTTGATCTATTTTGCCTTAGTCTTCGTGATTGTGCCAAGATATGATCGAAGAAAGCATCGTAAACGGATAATTTCAACAAATGTTTATCTTTTTCGTCTGTTTTGCCGTACATTTCGTGATTTTTTCTAGATATAATCGAAAAAACCATCAAAAACGTCCAATTTCTACGAAATTTCAATCTTTTTTCGTCTACTTTGCCGTAGTTTCAAAAATTTATTCATGATATGATCGAAAAAAGCATCGAAAACGGTTTAATTCAGCGAAATATCAATCTTTTTTCTCTTTTTTGACTTATTATTTGTGATTTTACCTAGATATTATCGAGAAAAGCATCGAAAACGGATAATTTCAGCGTAATTTAATTCATTTTTCGCATATTTGGCCGTACTTTTCGTTATTTTGCCAAGATATGATCGAAAAAGGCATCGAAAACGGATAATTTCAACAAAATTCCAATCTTTTTCCTCTATTTTGCCTTAGTTTTCGTGATTTTTCCAAGACAAGATCGAAAAAAGGACCAGAAATCGTATTATTTAACCTGAATATCAATATTTTTCCCCTCTTTCACCTTGGTTTTCGTGATTTGCCATGATATTATCGGAAAAGGCATCGAAAACGGATAACTTCAACGTAATTTCATTCATTTTTCGCATATTTTGCCTTACTTTAGTGATTTTGCCAAGAAATGATAGAAAAATTCATCGAAAACGGATAATGTCAACGAAGTTTCAATGTTTTTTCAATTTTTTTGGCGTACTTTTCGTTATTTTGCCAAGATATGAATGAAAAAGGCCTCGTAAACGGATAATTTCTACGAAATTTCCTTCTTTCTCCTCTATTTTGCTTTAGTATTCGTGATTTTTCCAAGATAATATTGAGAAAACTTCGAAAACGGATAATTTCATCGAAATATCAATCTTTTTCCCCTATTTTGCCTCAGCTTTCTTAATTTTTTGAAGACATTATCGGAAAAAGAACAAAGAAGGATAATTTGAACTAAATTTCAATCTTTTGTCGTTTTTCTTTTAACTAACTTTCGTGATTTTGCCAAGATATGATCGAGGAAAGCATCAAAAACGGATAATTTCAACGAAATTTCAATTTTTTTCGTCTATTTTGCCGTATTTTTCATGGTTTTTGCATGATATGATCTTAAAGGCATCAAAAACGGAAAATTTCATCGAAATTTCAATGTTTTTACTCTATTTTGCCTCAGTTTTCGTGATTTTGCCTAAATATGATAAAAAAACATCGAAAACAGATAATTTCAACGAAATTTCAATCTTTTTTCGTCTATTTCGCCGTAGTTTTAATGATTTATTCATTATATGATCGGAAAAAGCATCGAAAACGGACAATTTGAACGAAATTTCTATTTTTTTCCTCTATTTTGCCTTAGTTTTTGTGATTTTTGATCGAAAAAAGGATAGAAAACGGATAATCTCAACGAAATTTCTATTTTTTTTCTCTATTTTGCCTAAGATTTCGTGATTTCTCCAAGAAGTAATCGAAAAAAGGATCGAAAACGGTTTAATTCAGCGAAATATCAATCTTTTTTCTCATTTTCGACTTAGTATTCGTGATTTTATCCTAGATATTATCGAGAAAATAGAATCATCGAAAACGGATAATTTCAGCGTAATTTCATTCATTTTTCGCATATTTTGCCTTACTTTAGTGATTTTGCCAAGAAATGATCGAAAAAAGCATAAAAAATATCTAATTTTAACGAAATTTATATCTTTATCCTCTATTTTGCCTTAGTTTTTGTGATTTTTGATCGAAAAAAGGATAGAAAACGGATAATCTCAACGAAATTTCTATTTTTTTTCTCTATTTTGCCTAAGATTTCGTGATTTCTCCAAGAAGTGATCGAAAAAAGGATCGATAACGGTTTAATTCAGCGAAATATCAATCTTTTTTCTCTTTTTTGACTTAGTATACGTGATTTTACCTAGATATGGTCGAAAAAAGCATCGAAAACGGATAATTTCAGCGAAATATTTATCTTTTCCCTCTATTTTATCTTAGTTTTGTGATTTTGCCAAGATAATATTGAAAAAACTTCGAAAACGGATAATTTCATCGAAATATCAATCTTTTTCCCATATTTTGCCTTAGTTTTCTTGATTTTTTTAAGACATTATCGAAAAAAGAACAAAGAAGGATAATTTGAACCAAATTTAAATCTTTCGTCGTTTTTCTTTTAACTAACTTTCGTGATTTTGCCAAGATATGATCGAAGAAAGCATCAAAAACGGATATTTTCAACGAAATTTCAAACTTTTTCGTCTATTTTGCCGTATTTTTCGTGGTTTTTCCATGATATGATCTTATAAGCATCAAAATCGAGTAATTTCAACGAAATTTGAATTTCTTTTCTCTATTTTCCTTAGTTTTCGATATTTTGCCAAGATAAGATCGAAAAAACATCAAAAACGGGTAATTTATAGGGAATTTTAATCTTTTTCCTCTATTTAGCCCTAGTTTTTGTGATTTTGCCAAAATATGATCGAAAAAAGGATCGAAAACGGATTATTTGAACTAAATTTTAATCTTTTTCCCCTATTTTGCCTTAGTTTTCTGTGAATTTGCCATGAAAAGATCGAAGAAAGCATCGAAAACGGTTAATTTTACCGAAATTTAAATCTTTTTTCGTCTATTTTGCCTTGAGTTTTGTGATTTTTCCATGATATCATCGAGAAAAGCGTTGAAGACGAAAAATTTCAACGAAATTTCAATATTTTGTCGTCTATTTTACCTCTTTTTTTGTGATTTTGGATGGATATGATTGAAAAAAGAATTGAAAATGGATAATTTTATGAAATTTCATTCTTTTTTCGTCTATTTAGCGGTTCTTTTCGTGATTTCTCCAAGATATGATTAAAAAAATCATCGAAAACGGATAATTTCAGCGAAATATTTATCTTTTTCGTCTATTTTATCTTAGTTTTGTGATTCTTCCAAGATATAATCCAAAAAAGCATCGAAAACGGATAATTTCAGAGTAAATTCATTCATTTTTCGCATATTTGCCTTACTTTAGTGATTTTGCCAAGATATGATCGAAAAGAGCATCAAAAACGTCTAATTTCAACGATATTTAAATCTATTTTCGTCTATTTTGCCGTACAATTCGTGGCTTTTCCAAGATATGATCGAAGAATGCATCGTAAACGGAGAATTTCAACAAAATTTCAATATTTTTCCTCAATTTTTTACTTAGTATTCGTGATTTTTTTAAGATTTGATCGCAAAATCCATCAAAAACGTACAATTTAAACGAAATTACAGTCTTTTTTCTCCTTTTTTGCCGTAGTTTTAAAGATTTATTCATGATATGATCGAAAAAAGCATCGAAAACGGGTAATTTCACCGAAATTTTATTTTTTTTTCTCTATTTTACCTTAGTTTTCGTGATTTTGCCAAGATAAGATCCCATAAACATCAAAAACGGGTAATTTCAACGGAATTTTAATCTTTTTCCTCTATTTTGCTTTAGCTTTCGTGATTTTGCCATGAAAAGATGGAAATAACCATCGAAAACGGATACTTTTACCGAAATCTGAATTTTTTTTTTAATTAAAAAATTAAAAATTCACCGAAATTTTAATTTTTTTTTTCTCTATTTTACCTTAGTTTTCCTGATTTTGCCGAGATAAGGTCCCAAAAACATCAAAAATGGGTAATTTCAACAGAATTTAAATCTTTTTCCTCTATTTAACCCTAGTTTTCGTAATTTTGCCAAAATATGATCGAGAAAATCATCGAAAATGGATTATTTGGACAATATTTCAATCATTTTCCCCTATTTTGCCTTAGTTTTCGTGATTTTGCCATGAAAAGATGGAAAAAAGCATCGAAAACGGATAATTTCACCTAAATTTAAATCTTTTTTCGTCTATTTTGCCTTGAGTTTTGTGATTTTTCCATGATATCATCGTGAAAAGCGTTGAAAACGCAAAATTACAAATAAAATATCAATATTTTGTCGTCTATTTTACCTCACTAATCGTGATTTTTGATGGATATGATTGGAAAAAGCATTGAAAATGGATAATTTTACTAAATTTCAATCTTTTTTCGTCTATTTAGCCTTTCTTTTCGTGATTTCTAGATATGATCGAAAAAAGCATCGAAAACGGATAACTTCAGCGAAATATTTATCTTTTTCGTCTATTTTATCATAGTTTTGTGATTTTTCCAAGATATAATCCAAAAAAGCATCGAAAACGGATAATTTCAGAGTAAATTCATTCATTTTTCGCATATTATGCCTTACTTTAGTGATTTTGCCAAGATATGATCGAAAAGAGCATCAAAAACGTCTAATTTCAACGATATTTAAATCTTTTTTCGTCTATTTTGCCGTACAATTCGTGGCTTATCCAAGATTTGATCGAAGAATGCATCGTAAACGGAGAATTTCAACAAAATTTCAATATTTTTCCTCAATTTTTGACTTAGTAATTGTGATTTTTTCAAGATTTGATCGAAAAATCCATCAAAAACGTCCAATTTAAACGAAATTTCAGTCTTTTTTCGTCTTTTTTTGCCGTAGTTTTAAAGATTTATTCATGTTATGATCGAAAAAAGGATCGAAAACGGGTAATTTCACCGAAATTTTATTTTTTTTTCTCTATTTTACCTTAGTTTTCGTGATTTTGCCAAGATAAGATCCCATAAACATCAAAAACGGGTAATTTCAACGGAATTTTAATCTTTTTCCTCTATTTAGCCCTAGTTTTCGTGATTCTTCCAAGAAATTATCGAAAAAAGCATCGAAAACGCATAATTTCAGCGTAAGTTCATTCATTTTTCGCATATTTTGCCTTACTTTAGTGATTTTGCCAAGATATGATCGAAAAAAGCATCAAAAACGTCCAATTTCTACGAAATTCTAATCTTTTTTCGTCTATTTTCCGTAGTTTTAAAAATTTATTCATGATATGATCGAAAAAAGCATCGAAAACGGAAAATTTGAACAAAATTTCAATCTTTTTCCCCTATTTTGCCTTATTTTTAAAGATTTTGCCAAGATATTAACAAAAAAAACATCGAAAACGGACAATTTGAACGTAATTCCCTTCATTTTTCTCATACTTAGCCTAACCTAAGTGATTTTGCCTAGATATGATCGAAAAAGCATCGGAAACGGGTAATTTCAAAGAATGTTCAACCTTTTTGATCTATTTTGCCTTAGTCTTCGTGATTGTGCCAAGATATGATCGAAGAAAGCATCGTAAACGGATAAATTCAACAAATGTTTATCTTTTTCGTCTGTTTTGCCGTACATTTCGTGATTTTTTCTAGATATAATCGAAAAAACCATCAAAAACGTCCAATTTCTACGAAATTTCAATCTTTTTTCGTCTACTTTGCCGTAGTTTCAAAAATTTATTGATGATATGATCGAAAAAAGCATCGAAAACGGTTTAATTCAGCGAAATATCAGTCTTTTTTCTCTTTTTTGACTTATTATTTGTGATTTTACCTAGATATTATCGAGAAAAGCATCGAAAACGGATAATTTCAGCGTAATTTAATTCATTTTTCGCATATTTGGCCGTACTTTTCGTTATTTTGCCAAGATATGATCGAAAAAGGCATCGAAAACGGATAACTTCAACGTAATTTCATTCATTTTTCGCATATTTTGCCTTACTTTAGTGATTTTGCCAAGAAATGATAGAAAAATTCATCGAAAACGGATAATGTCAACGAAGTTTCAATGTTTTTTCAATTTTTTTGGCGTACTTTTCGTTATTTTGCCAAGATATGAATGAAAAAGGCCTCGTAAACGGATAATTTCTACGAAATTCCCTTCTTTCTCCTCTATTTTGCTTTAGTATTCGTGATTTTTCCAAGATAATATTGAGAAAACTTCGAAAACGGATAATTTCATCGAAATATCAATCTTTTTCCCCTATTTTGCCTCAGCTTTCTTAATTTTTTGAAGACATTATCGGAAAAAGAACAAAGAAGGATAATTTGAACCAAATTTCAATCTTTTGTCGTTTTTCTTTTAACTAACTTTCGTGATTTTGCCAAGATATGATCGAGGAAAGCATCAAAAACGGATAATTTCAACGAAATTTCAATCTTTTTCGTCTATTTTGCCGTATTTTTCATGGTTTTTCCATGATATGATCTTAAAGGCATCAAAAACGGAAAATTTCATCGAAATTTCAATGTTTTTACTCTATTTTGCCTCAGTTTTCGTGATTTTGCCTAAATATGATAAAAAAAACATCGAAAACAGATAATTTCAACGAAATTTCAATCTTTTTTCGTCTATTGCGCCGTAGTTTTAATGATATATTCATTATATGATCGGAAAAAGCATCGAAAACGGACAATTTGAACGAAATTTCTATTTTTTTCCTCTATTTTGCCTTAGATTTCGTGATTTCCCCAAGAAGTGATCGAAAAAAGGATCGAAAACGGTTTAATTCAGCGAAATATCAATCTTTTTTCTCATTTTCGACTTAGTATTCGTGATTTTATCCTAGATATTATCGAGAAAATCATCGAAAACGGATAATTTCAGCGTAATTTCATTCATTTTTCGCATATTTTGCCTTACTTTAGTGATTTTGCCAAGAAATGATCGAAAAAAGCATAAAAAATATCTAATTTTAACGAAATTTATATCTTTTTCCTCTATTTTGCCTTAGTTTTTGTGATTTTTCCTAGATATGATCGATAAAAGCATTGAAAACGGATAATTTCAACGAAATTTCTATTTTCTTCCTCTATTTTTCCTTAGATTTCGTGAATTCTCCAAGAAGTGATCGAAAAAAGGATCGAAATCGGTTTAATTGAGCGAAATATCAATCTTTTTCCTCTTTTTTGACTTAGTATTTCTGATTTTACCTAGATATGGTCGAAAAAAGCATCGAAAACGGATAATTTCAGCGAAATATTTATCTTTTCCCTCTATTTTATCTTAGTTTTGTGATTTTGCCAAGATAATATTGAAAAAACTTCGAAAACGGATAATTTCATCTAAATATCAATCTTTTTCCCATATTTTGCCTTAGTTTTCTTGATTTTTTGAAGACATTATCGAAAAAAGAACAAAGAAGGATAATTTGAACCAAATTTAAATCTTTCGTCGTTTTTCTTTTAACTTACTTTCGTGATTTTGCCAAGATATGATCTAAGAAAGCATCAAAAACGGATATTTTCAACGAAATTTCAAACTTTTTCGTCTATTTTGCAGTATTTTTCGTGGTTTTTCCATGATATGATCTTATAAGCATCAAAATCGAGTAATTTCAACGAAATTTGAATTTCTTTTCTCTATTTTCCAAGTTTTCGTTATTTTGCCAAGATAAGATCGAAAAAACATCAAAAACGGGTAATTTATAGGGAATTTTAATCTTTTTCCTCTATTTAGCCCTAGTTTTTGTGATTTTGCCAAAATATGATCGAAAAAAGGATCGAAAACGGATTATTTGAACTAAATTTTAATCTTTTTCCCCTATTTTGCCTTAGTTTTCTGTGAATTTGCCATGAAAAGATCGAAGAAAGCATCGAAAACGGTTAATTTTACCGAAATTTAAATCTTTTTTCGTCTATTTTGCCTTGAGTTTTGTGATTTTTCCATGATATCATCGAGAAAGGCGTTGAAGACGAAATATTTCAACGAAATTTCAATATTTTGTCGTCTATTTTACCTCACTTTTTGTGATTTTGGATGGATATGATTGAAAAAAGAATTGGAAATGGATAATTTTATGAAATTTCATTCTTTTTTCGTCTATTTAGCGGTTCTTTTCGTGATTTCTCCAAGATATGATTAAAAAAATCATCGAAAACGGATAATTTTAACGAAATTTATATCTTTTTCCTCTATTTTGCCTTAGATTTCGTGATTTCTCCAAGAAGTGATCGAAAAAAGGATCAAAAACGGTTTAATTCAGCGAAATATCAATCTTTTTTCTCTATTTTGACTTAGTATTTGTGATTTTACCTAGATATGATCGAAAAAAGCATCGAAAACGGATAATTTCAGCGAAATATTTATCTTTTTCGTCTATTTTATCTTAGTTTTGTGATTCTCCCAAGATATAATCCAAAAAAGCATCGAAAACGGATAATTTCAGAGTAAATTCATTCATTTTTCGCATATTTGCCTTGCTTTAGTGATTTCGCCAAGATATGATCGAAAAGAGCATCAAAAACGTCTAATTTCAACGATATTTAAATCTATTTTCGTCTATTTTGCCGTACAATTCGTGGCTTTTCCAAGATATGATCGAAGAATGCATCGTAAACGGAGAATTTCAACAAAATTTCAATATTTTTCCTCAATTTTTTACTTAGTATTCGTGATTTTTTTAAGATTTGATCGAAAAATCCATCAAAAACGTACAATTTAAACGAAATTACAGTCTTTTTTCGTCTTTTTTGCCGTAGTTTTAAAGATTTATTCATGATATGATCGAAAAAAGCATCGAAAACGGGTAATTTCACCGAAATTTTATTTTTTTTTCTCTATTTTACCTTAGTTTTCGTGATTTTGCCAAGATAAGATCCCATAAACATCAAAAATGGGTAATTTCAACAGAATTTAAATCTTTTTCCTCTATTTTGCCTTAGTTTTTGTGATTTTTCCAAGATATGATCGAAAAAAGGATAGAAAACGGATAATCTCAACGAAATTTCTATTTTTTTTCTCTATTTTGCCTAAGATTTCGTGATTTCTCCAAGAAGTGATAAAAAAAGGATCGATAACGGTTTAATTCAGCGAAATATCAATCTTTTTTCTCTTTTTTGACTTAGTATACGTGATTTTACCTAGATATGATCGAAAAAAGCATCGAAAACGGATAATTTGGACAAAATTTCAATCTTTTTTCGTCTATCTTGCCTTGAGTTCTGGGATTTTTCAATGATATCATCGAGAAAAGCGTTGAAAACGCAAAATTTCAAATAAAATTTCAATATTTTGTCGTCTATTTTACCTCACTTTTCGTGATTTTCGATGGATATGATTGAAAAAAGCATTGAAAATGGATAATTTTACTAAATTTCAATCTTTTTTCGTCTATTTAGCCTTTCTTTTCGTCATTTCTCCAAGATTTGATTAAAAAAAGCATCGAAAACGGATAATTTTAACTAAATTTATATCTTTTTCCTCTATTTTGCATTAGTTTTTGAGATTTTTCCAAGATATGATCGAAAAAAGCATAGAAAACGGATAATTTCAGCGTATTTTCATTCATTTTTCGCATATTTTGCCTTACTTAAGTGATTTTGCCTAGATATGATCGAAAAAGCATCGGAAACAGATAATTTCACCGAAATTTCAATCTTTTAATATATTATCACTTTCTTTTCGTGATTTTGCCAAGATATACTCGAAAATATCATCGAAAACGGATAATTTCAACAAAATTTCAATATGTTTCCTCTATTTTTGACTTAGTATTCGCGATTTTTTCAAGATATGATCGAAAAATCCATCAAAAACGTCCAATTTCAACGAAAATTAAATCTTTTTTCGTCTCTTTTGCCCTAGTTTTAAAGATTTATTCTTGATATGATCGAAAAAAGCATCGAAAACGGGTAATTTCACCGAAATTTGTATTTTTTTTCTCTATTTTGCCTTAGTTTTCGTGACTTTGCCAAGATAATATTGAAAAAACTTCGAAAACGGATAATTTCATCGAAATATCAATCTTTTTCCCCTATTTTGCCTTAGTTTTCTTGTTTTTTTAAAGAAATTATCGAAAAAAGAACAAAGAGGGATAATTTGAACCAAATTTCAATCTTTTGTCGTTTTTCTTGTAACTTACTTTCGCGATTTAGCCAAGATATGATCGAAGAAAGCATCAAAAACGGATATTTTAAACGAAATTTCAATCTTTTTCGTCTATTTTGCCGTATATTTCGTGGTTTTTCCATGATATGATCTGAAAAGCATCAAAATCGGGTAATTTCAACGAAATTTCAATCTTTTAATATATATTCTTACTTCTCATGATATTGCCGATATATGATAAAAATTAGCAACGAAAACGGTATATTTAAACGAAATTTCAATCTTTTTTCGTCTATTTAGACTTAGATATCAATATTTTGTCATGATATAATCGAAAAAGCATAGAAAACGGATTACTTAACCTAGATTTCAATATTTTTCCTCTATTTTGCCTTTGTTTTCGTGATTTTATCAAGATATTATCGAAAACAGCATCGAAAACGGATAATTTCAACGTAATTTCATTCTTTTTTGTTATATTTTGCCTTACTTAAGTGATTTTGCTAAGATAGGATCGACAAAAGCATCGAAAACGGATAATTTCAAAAACAATTTAAACATTTTCCTCTATTTTGCCTTTTTTTTCGTGATTTTTCCAAGACATGACCGAAAAATACATCGAAAACGGATAATTTCACCGAAATTTCAATCTTTTTCCCCTATTTTGCCTTAATTTTCGTGATTTTTGGAAGGTAAGATAGATTAAAAGAACGAAAATGAATAAATTTTGACCTTATTTCAATCTTTTGTTGTTTATTTTGCTTTACCTTAAGATCTTCCCAATATATGATAAAAAAAGCATCGAAAACGGGTAATTTCAACGAAATTTCAATCTTTTTCCTCTATTTTGCCTCATTTTTCGTTATTTTGCATGGATGTGATCAAAAAAAGTATCAAAAACGGATAATTTCACAAAAAGTTCAATATTTTTCCTCTACTTTGCCTTAATTTTCGTTATTTTGCCAAGATATTATCAAAAAAAGCATCGAAAACGGAAAATTTCATCGAAATTTCAATGTTTTTACTCTATTTTGCCTTAGTTTTCGTGATTTTTCCTAAATATGATAAGAACGCATCGACAACAGATAATTTCAACGAAATTTCAATTTTTTTTTCTATTTTGCCTTAGTCTTCGTGATTTTGCAAGATATTATCGGAGAAAGCATCGTAAACGGATAATTTCAACAAATTTTTATAGTTTTCGTCTATTTTGCCGTACATTTCGTGATTTCTTTAAGATATGATCGAAAAAAGCATCGAAAACGAATAACTTCAACGTAATTTCATTCATTTTTCGTATATTTTGCCTTACCTAAGTGATTTTGCCAAGAAATGATAGAAAAATCCATCGAAAACGGATAATGTCAACGAAGATTCAATGTTTTTTCAACTTTTTTGGCGTACTTTTCGTTATTTTGCCAACATATGAATGAAAAAGGCCTCGTAAACGGATTATTTCAACGAATTTCCCTTCTTTCTCCTCTATTTTGCTTTAGTATTCGTGATTTTGCCAAGATAATATTGAAAAAACTTCAAAAACGGATAATTTCATCGAAATATCAATCTTTTTCCCCTATTTTGCCTTAGTTTTCTTGATTTTTTGAAGACATTATCGAAAAAAGAGCAAAGGAGGATAATTTGAACCAAATTTCAATCTTTTTGGTCTCTTTTGCCGTACTTTTCGTGGTTTTTCCATGATATGATCTTAAAAGCATCAAAAACGGGTAATTTCACCGAAATTTGAATTTCTTTTCTCTATTTTCCTTAGTTTTCGATATTTTGCCAAGATAAGATCGAAAAAACATCAAAAACGGGTAATTTATAGGGAATTTTAATCTTTTTCCTCTATTTAGCCCTAGTTTTTGTGATTTTGACAAAATATGATCGAAAAAAGGATCGAAAACGGATTATTTGAACTAAATTTTAATCTTTTTCCCCTATTTTGCCTTAGTTTTCAGTGAATTTGCCATGAAAAGATCGAAGAAAGCATCGAAAACGGTTAATTTTACCGAAATTTAAATCTTTTTTCGTCTATTTTGCCTTGAGTTTTGTGATTTTTCCATGATATCATCGAGAAAAGCGTTGAAAACGAAAAATTTCAACGAAATTTCAATATTTTGTCGTCTATTTTACCTCACTTTTTGTGATTTTGGATGGATATGATTGAAAAAAGAATTGAAAATGGATAATTTTATGAAATTTCATTCTTTTTTCGTCTATTTAGCCGTTCTTTTCGTGATTTCTCCAAGATATGATTAAAAATATCATCGAAAACGGATAATTTTAACGAAATTTATATCTTTTTCCTCTATTTTGCCTTAGTTTTTGTGATTTTTCCAAGATATGATCGAAAAAACATAGAAAACGGATAATTTCAACGAAATTTAATTCATTTTTCGCATATTTGGCCGTACTTTTCGTTATTTTGCCAAGATATGATCGAAAAAGGCATCGAAAACGGATAATTTCAACAAAATTCCAATCTTTTTCCTCTATTTTGCCTTAGTTTTCGTGATTTTTCCAAGACAAGATCAAAAAAATTACCAGAAATCGTATTATTTAACCTGAATATCAATATTTTTCCCCACTTTCGCCTTGGTTTTCGTGATTTGCCAAGATATTATCGGAAAAGGCATCGAAAACGGATAACTTCAACGTAATTTCATTCATTTTTCGCATATTTTGCCTTACTTTAGTGATTTTGCCAAGAAATGATAGAAAAATTCATCGAAAACGGATAATGTCAACGATGTTTCAAAGTTTTTTCAACTTTTTTGGCGTACTTTTCGTTATTTTGCCAACATATGAATGAAAAAGGCCTCGTAAACGGATTATTTCAACGAATTTCAATCTTTTAATATATTATCACTTTCTTTTCGTGATTTTGCCAAGATATACTCGAAAATATCATCGAAAACGGATAATTTCAACAAAATTTCAATATGTTTCCTCTATTTTTGACTTAGTATTCGCGATTTTTTCAAGATATGATCGAAAAATCCATCAAAAACGTCCAATTTCAACGAAAATTAAATCTTTTTTCGTCTCTTTTGCCCTAGTTTTAAAGATTTATTCTTGATATGATCGAAAAAAGCATCGAAAACGGGTAATTTCACCGAAATTTGTATTTTTTTTCTCTATTTTGCCTTAGTTTTCGTGACTTTGCCAAGATAATATTGAAAAAACTTCGAAAACGGATAATTTCATCGAAATATCAATCTTTTTCCCCTATTTTGCCTTAGTTTTCTTGTTTTTTTAAAGAAATTATCGAAAAAAGAACAAAGAGGGATAATTTGAACCAAATTTCAATCTTTTGTCGTTTTTCTTGTAACTTACTTTCGCGATTTAGCCAAGATATGATCGAAGAAAGCATCAAAAACGGATATTTTAAACGAAATTTCAATCTTTTTCGTCTATTTTGCCGTATATTTCGTGGTTTTTCCATGATATGATCTGAAAAGCATCAAAATCGGGTAATTTCAACGAAATTTCAATCTTTTAATATATATTCTTACTTCTCATGATATTGCCGATATATGATAAAAATTAGCAACGAAAACGGTATATTTAAACGAAATTTCAATCTTTTTTCGTCTATTTAGACTTAGATATCAATATTTTGTCATGATATAATCGAAAAAGCATAGAAAACGGATTACTTAACCTAGATTTCAATATTTTTCCTCTATTTTGCCTTTGTTTTCGTGATTTTATCAAGATATTATCGAAAACAGCATCGAAAACGGATAATTTCAACGTAATTTCATTCTTTTTTGTTATATTTTGCCTTACTTAAGTGATTTTGCTAAGATAGGATCGACAAAAGCATCGAAAACGGATAATTTCAAAAACAATTTAAACATTTTCCTCTATTTTGCCTTTTTTTTCGTGATTTTTCCAAGACATGACCGAAAAATACATCGAAAACGGATAATTTCACCGAAATTTCAATCTTTTTCCCCTATTTTGCCTTAATTTTCGTGATTTTTGGAAGGTAAGATAGATTAAAAGAACGAAAATGAATAAATTTTGACCTTATTTCAATCTTTTGTTGTTTATTTTGCTTTACCTTAAGATCTTCCCAATATATGATAAAAAAAGCATCGAAAACGGGTAATTTCAACGAAATTTCAATCTTTTTCCTCTATTTTGCCTCATTTTTCGTTATTTTGCATGGATGTGATCAAAAAAAGTATCAAAAACGGATAATTTCACAAAAAGTTCAATATTTTTCCTCTACTTTGCCTTAATTTTCGTTATTTTGCCAAGATATTATCAAAAAAAGCATCGAAAACGGAAAATTTCATCGAAATTTCAATGTTTTTACTCTATTTTGCCTTAGTTTTCGTGATTTTTCCTAAATATGATAAGAAAGCATCGACAACAGATAATTTCAACGAAATTTCAATTTTTTTTTCTATTTTGCCTTAGTCTTCGTGATTTTGCAAGATATTATCGGAGAAAGCATCGTAAACGGATAATTTCAACAAATTTTTATAGTTTTCGTCTATTTTGCCGTACATTTCGTGATTTCTTTAAGATATGATCGAAAAAAGCATCGAAAACGAATAACTTCAACGTAATTTCATTCATTTTTCGTATATTTTGCCTTACCTAAGTGATTTTGCCAAGAAATGATAGAAAAATCCATCGAAAACGGATAATGTCAACGAAGATTCAATGTTTTTTCAACTTTTTTGGCGTACTTTTCGTTATTTTGCCAACATATGAATGAAAAAGGCCTCGTAAACGGATTATTTCAACGAATTTCCCTTCTTTCTCCTCTATTTTGCTTTAGTATTCGTGATTTTGCCAAGATAATATTGAAAAAACTTCAAAAACGGATAATTTCATCGAAATATCAATCTTTTTCCCCTATTTTGCCTTAGTTTTCTTGATTTTTTGAAGACATTATCGAAAAAAGAGCAAAGGAGGATAATTTGAACCAAATTTCAATCTTTTTGGTCTCTTTTGCCGTACTTTTCGTGGTTTTTCCATGATATGATCTTAAAAGCATCAAAAACGGGTAATTTCACCGAAATTTGAATTTCTTTTCTCTATTTTCCTTAGTTTTCGATATTTTGCCAAGATAAGATCGAAAAAACATCAAAAACGGGTAATTTATAGGGAATTTTAATCTTTTTCCTCTATTTAGCCCTAGTTTTTGTGATTTTGACAAAATATGATCGAAAAAAGGATCGAAAACGGATTATTTGAACTAAATTTTAATCTTTTTCCCCTATTTTGCCTTAGTTTTCAGTGAATTTGCCATGAAAAGATCGAAGAAAGCATCGAAAACGGTTAATTTTACCGAAATTTAAATCTTTTTTCGTCTATTTTGCCTTGAGTTTTGTGATTTTTCCATGATATCATCGAGAAAAGCGTTGAAAACGAAAAATTTCAACGAAATTTCAATATTTTGTCGTCTATTTTACCTCACTTTTTGTGATTTTGGATGGATATGATTGAAAAAAGAATTGAAAATGGATAATTTTATGAAATTTCATTCTTTTTTCGTCTATTTAGCCGTTCTTTTCGTGATTTCTCCAAGATATGATTAAAAATATCATCGAAAACGGATAATTTTAACGAAATTTATATCTTTTTCCTCTATTTTGCCTTAGTTTTTGTGATTTTTCCAAGATATGATCGAAAAAACATAGAAAACGGATAATTTCAACGAAATTTAATTCATTTTTCGCATATTTGGCCGTACTTTTCGTTATTTTGCCAAGATATGATCGAAAAAGGCATCGAAAACGGATAATTTCAACAAAATTCCAATCTTTTTCCTCTATTTTGCCTTAGTTTTCGTGATTTTTCCAAGACAAGATCAAAAAAATTACCAGAAATCGTATTATTTAACCTGAATATCAATATTTTTCCCCACTTTCGCCTTGGTTTTCGTGATTTGCCAAGATATTATCGGAAAAGGCATCGAAAACGGATAACTTCAACGTAATTTCATTCATTTTTCGCATATTTTGCCTTACTTTAGTGATTTTGCCAAGAAATGATAGAAAAATTCATCGAAAACGGATAATGTCAACGATGTTTCAAAGTTTTTTCAACTTTTTTGGCGTACTTTTCGTTAATTTGCCAACATATGAATGAAAAAGGCCTCGTAAACGGATTATTTCAACGAATTTCAATCTTTTAATATATTATCACTTTCTTTTCGTGATTTTGCCAAGATATACTCGAAAATATCATCGAAAACGGATAATTTCAACAAAATTTCAATATGTTTCCTCTATTTTTGACTTAGTATTCGCGATTTTTTCAAGATATGATCGAAAAATCCATCAAAAACGTCCAATTTCAACGAAAATTAAATCTTTTTTCGTCTCTTTTGCCCTAGTTTTAAAGATTTATTCTTGATATGATCGAAAAAAGCATCGAAAACGGGTAATTTCACCGAAATTTGTATTTTTTTTCTCTATTTTGCCTTAGTTTTCGTGACTTTGCCAAGATAATATTGAAAAAACTTCGAAAACGGATAATTTCATCGAAATATCAATCTTTTTCCCCTATTTTGCCTTAGTTTTCTTGTTTTTTTAAAGAAATTATCGAAAAAAGAACAAAGAGGGATAATTTGAACCAAATTTCAATCTTTTGTCGTTTTTCTTGTAACTTACTTTCGCGATTTAGCCAAGATATGATCGAAGAAAGCATCAAAAACGGATATTTTAAACGAAATTTCAATCTTTTTCGTCTATTTTGCCGTATATTTCGTGGTTTTTCCATGATATGATCTGAAAAGCATCAAAATCGGGTAATTTCAACGAAATTTCAATCTTTTAATATATATTCTTACTTCTCATGATATTGCCGATATATGATAAAAATTAGCAACGAAAACGGTATATTTAAACGAAATTTCAATCTTTTTTCGTCTATTTAGACTTAGATATCAATATTTTGTCATGATATAATCGAAAAAGCATAGAAAACGGATTACTTAACCTAGATTTCAATATTTTTCCTCTATTTTGCCTTTGTTTTCGTGATTTTATCAAGATATTATCGAAAACAGCATCGAAAACGGATAATTTCAACGTAATTTCATTCTTTTTTGTTATATTTTGCCTTACTTAAGTGATTTTGCTAAGATAGGATCGACAAAAGCATCGAAAACGGATAATTTCAAAAACAATTTAAACATTTTCCTCTATTTTGCCTTTTTTTTCGTGATTTTTCCAAGACATGACCGAAAAATACATCGAAAACGGATAATTTCACCGAAATTTCAATCTTTTTCCCCTATTTTGCCTTAATTTTCGTGATTTTTGGAAGGTAAGATAGATTAAAAGAACGAAAATGAATAAATTTTGACCTTATTTCAATCTTTTGTTGTTTATTTTGCTTTACCTTAAGATCTTCCCAATATATGATAAAAAAAGCATCGAAAACGGGTAATTTCAACGAAATTTCAATCTTTTTCCTCTATTTTGCCTCATTTTTCGTTATTTTGCATGGATGTGATCAAAAAAAGTATCAAAAACGGATAATTTCACAAAAAGTTCAATATTTTTCCTCTACTTTGCCTTAATTTTCGTTATTTTGCCAAGATATTATCAAAAAAAGCATCGAAAACGGAAAATTTCATCGAAATTTCAATGTTTTTACTCTATTTTGCCTTAGTTTTCGTGATTTTTCCTAAATATGATAAGAAAGCATCGACAACAGATAATTTCAACGAAATTTCAATTTTTTTTTCTATTTTGCCTTAGTCTTCGTGATTTTGCAAGATATTATCGGAGAAAGCATCGTAAACGGATAATTTCAACAAATTTTTATAGTTTTCGTCTATTTTGCCGTACATTTCGTGATTTCTTTAAGATATGATCGAAAAAAGCATCGAAAACGAATAACTTCAACGTAATTTCATTCATTTTTCGTATATTTTGCCTTACCTAAGTGATTTTGCCAAGAAATGATAGAAAAATCCATCGAAAACGGATAATGTCAACGAAGATTCAATGTTTTTTCAACTTTTTTGGCGTACTTTTCGTTATTTTGCCAACATATGAATGAAAAAGGCCTCGTAAACGGATTATTTCAACGAATTTCCCTTCTTTCTCCTCTATTTTGCTTTAGTATTCGTGATTTTGCCAAGATAATATTGAAAAAACTTCAAAAACGGATAATTTCATCGAAATATCAATCTTTTTCCCCTATTTTGCCTTAGTTTTCTTGATTTTTTGAAGACATTATCGAAAAAAGAGCAAAGGAGGATAATTTGAACCAAATTTCAATCTTTTTGGTCTCTTTTGCCGTACTTTTCGTGGTTTTTCCATGATATGATCTTAAAAGCATCAAAAACGGGTAATTTCACCGAAATTTGAATTTCTTTTCTCTATTTTCCTTAGTTTTCGATATTTTGCCAAGATAAGATCGAAAAAACATCAAAAACGGGTAATTTATAGGGAATTTTAATCTTTTTCCTCTATTTAGCCCTAGTTTTTGTGATTTTGACAAAATATGATCGAAAAAAGGATCGAAAACGGATTATTTGAACTAAATTTTAATCTTTTTCCCCTATTTTGCCTTAGTTTTCAGTGAATTTGCCATGAAAAGATCGAAGAAAGCATCGAAAACGGTTAATTTTACCGAAATTTAAATCTTTTTTCGTCTATTTTGCCTTGAGTTTTGTGATTTTTCCATGATATCATCGAGAAAAGCGTTGAAAACGAAAAATTTCAACGAAATTTCAATATTTTGTCGTCTATTTTACCTCACTTTTTGTGATTTTGGATGGATATGATTGAAAAAAGAATTGAAAATGGATAATTTTATGAAATTTCATTCTTTTTTCGTCTATTTAGCCGTTCTTTTCGTGATTTCTCCAAGATATGATTAAAAATATCATCGAAAACGGATAATTTTAACGAAATTTATATCTTTTTCCTCTATTTTGCCTTAGTTTTTGTGATTTTTCCAAGATATGATCGAAAAAACATAGAAAACGGATAATTTCAACGAAATTTCTATTTTATTCCTCTATTTTGCCATAGATTTCGTGATTTCCCCAAGAAGTGATCGAAAAAAGGATCAAAAACGGTTTAATTCAGCGAAATATCAATCTTTTTTCTCTATTTTGACTTAGTATTTGTGATTTTACCTAGATATGATCGAAAAAAGCATCGAAAACGGATAATTTCAGCGAAATATTTATCTTTTTCGTCTATTTTATCATAGTTTTGCGATTTTTCCAAGATATAATCCAAAAAAGCATCGAAAACGGATAATTTCAGAGTAAATTCATTCATTCTTCGCATATTATGCCTTACTTTAGTGATTTTGCCAAGATATGATCGAAAAGAGCATCAAAAACGTCTAATTTCAACGATATTTAAATCTTTTTTCGTCTATTTTGCCGTACAATTCGTGGCTTATCCAAGATTTGATCGAAGAATGCATCGTAAACGGAGAATTTCAAAAAAATTTCAATATTTTTCCTCAATTTTTGACTTTGTATTTGTGATTTTTTCAAGATTTGATCGAAAAATCCATCAAAAACGTCCATTTTAAACGAAATTTCAGTCTTTTTTCGTCTTTTTTGCCGTAGTTTTAAAGATTTATTCATGTTATGATCGAAAAAAGGATCGAAAACGGGTAATTTCACCGAAATTTTATTTTTTTTCTCTATTTTACCTTAGTTTTCGTGATTTTGCCAAGATAAGATCCCATAAACATCAAAAACGGGTAATTTCAACGGAATTTTAATCTTTTTCCTCTATTTAGCCCTAGTTTTCGTGATTTTGCCAAGATATGATCGATGAAAGCATCGGAAACGGGTAATTTCAAAGAATGTTCAACCTTTTTGATCTATTTTGCCTTAGTCTTCGTGATTGTGCCAAGATATGATCGAAGAAAGCATCGTAAACGGATAATTTCAACAAATGTTTATCTTTTTCGTCTGTTTTGCCGTACATTTCGTGATTTTTTCTAGATATAATCGAAAAAACCATCAAAAACGTCCAATTTCTACGAAATTTCAATCTTTTTTCGTCTACTTTGCCGTAGTTTCAAAAATTTATTCATGATATGATCGAAAAAAGCATCGAAAACGGTTTAATTCAGCGAAATATCAATCTTTTTTCTCTTTTTTGACTTATTATTTGTGATTTTACCTAGATATTATCGAGAAAAGCATCGAAAACGGATAATTTCAGCGTAATTTAATTCATTTTTCGCATATTTGGCCGTACTTTTCGTTATTTTGCCAAGATATGATCGAAAAAGGCATCGAAAACGGATAATTTCAACAAAATTCCAATCTTTTTCCTCTATTTTGCCTTAGTTTTCGTGATTTTTCCAAGACAAGATCAAAAAAAGGACCAGAAATCGTATTATTTAACCTGAATATCAATATTTTTCCCCACTTTCGCCTTGGTTTTCGTGATTTGCCAAGATATTATCGGAAAAGGCATCGAAAACGGATAACTTCAACGTAATTTCATTCATTTTTCGCATATTTTGCCTTACTTTAGTGATTTTGCCAAGAAATGATAGAAAAATTCATCGAAAACGGATAATGTCAACGATGTTTCAATGTTTTTTCAATTTTTTTGGCGTACTTTTCGTTATTTTGCCAAGATATGAATGAAAAAGGCCTCGTAAACGGAAAATTTCTACGAAATTCCCTTCTTTCTCCTCTATTTTGCTTTAGTATTCGTGGTTTTTCCAAGATATTATTGAAAAAACTTCGAAAACGGATAATTTCATCGAAATATCAATCTTTTTCCCCTATTTTGCCTCAGCTTTCTTAATTTTTTGAAGACATTATCCGAAAAAGAACAAAGAAGGATAATTTGAACCAAATTTCAATCTTTTGTCGTTTTTCTTTTAACTAACTTTCGTGATTTTGCCAAGATATGATCGAGGAAAGCATCAAAAACGGATAATTTCAACGAAATTTCAATCTTTTTCGTCTATTTTGCCGTATTTTTCATGGTTTTTCCATGATATGATCTTAAAGGCATCAAAAACGGAAAATTTCATCGAAATTTCAATGTTTTTACTCTATTTTGCCTCAGTTTTCGTGATTTTGCCTAAATATGATAAAAAAACATCGAAAACAGATCATTTCAACGAAATTTCAATCTTTTTTCGTCTATTTCGCCGTAGTTTTAATGATTTATTCATTATATGATCGGAAAAAGCATCGAAAACGGACAATTTGAACGAAATTTCTATTTTTTTCCTCTATTTTGCCTTAGATTTCGTGATTTCTCCAAGAAGTGATCGAAAAAAGGATCGAAAACGGTTTAATTCAGCGAAATATCAATCTTTTTTCTCATTTTCGACTTAGTATTCGTGATTTTATCCTAGATATTATCGAGAAAAGCATCGAAAACGGATAATTTCAGCGTAATTTCATTCATTTTTCGCATATTTTGCCTTACTTTAGTGATTTTGCCAAGAAATGATCGAAAAAAGCATAAAAAATATCTAATTTTAACGAAATTTATATCTTTTTCCTCTATTTTGCCTTAGATTTCGTGAATTCTCCAAGAAGTGATCGAGAAAAGGATCGAAATCGGTTTAATTGAGCGAAATATCAATCTTTTTCCTCTTTTTTGACTTAGTATTTCTGATTTTACCCAGATATGGTCGAAAAAAGCATCGAAAACGGATAATTTCATCGAATTATCAATCTTTTTCCCATATTTTGCCTTAGTTTTCTTGATTTTTTGAAGACATTATCGAAAAAAGAACAAAGAAGGATAATTTGAACCAAATTTAAATCTTTCGTCGTTTTTCTTTTAACTAACTTTCGTGATTTTGCCAAGATATGATCGAAGAAAGCATCAAAAACGGATATTTTCAACGAAATTTCAAACTTTTTCGTCTATTTTGCCGTATTTTTCGTGGTTTTTCCATGATATGATCTTATAAGCATCAAAATCGAGTAATTTCAACGAAATTTGAATTTCTTTTCTCTATTTTCCTTAGTTTTCGTTATTTTGCCAAGATAAGATCGAAAAAACATCAAAAACGGGTAATTTATAGGGAATTTTAATCTTTTTCCTCTATTTAGCCCTAGTTTTTGTGATTTTGCCAAAATATGATCGAAAAAAGGATCGAAAACGGATTATTTGAACTAAATTTTAATCTTTTTCCCCTATTTTGCCTTAGTTTTCTGTGAATTTGCCATGAAAAGATCGAAGAAAGCATCGAAAACGGTTAATTTTACCGAAATTTAAATCTTTTTTCGTCTATTTTTCCTTGAGTTTTGTGATTTTTCCATGATATCATCGAGAAAAGCGTTGTAGACGAAAAATTTCAACGAAATTTCAATATTTTGTCGTCTATTTTACCTCACTTTTTGTGATTTTGGATGGATATGATTGAAAAAAGAATTGAAAATGGATAATTTTATGAAATTTCATTATTTTTCGTCTATTTAGCGGTTCTTTTCGTGATTTCTCCAAGATATGATTAAAAATATCATCGAAAACGGATAATTTTAACGAAATTCATATCTTTTTCCTCTATTTTGCCTTAGTTTTTGTCATTTTTCCAAGATATGATCGAAAAAAGCATAGAAAACGGATAATTTCAAAGAAATTTCTATTTTTTTCCTCTATTTTGCCTTAGATTTCGTGATTTCTCCAAGAAGTGATCGAAAAAAGGATCAAAAACGGTTTAATTCAGCGAAATATCAATCTTTTTTCTCTATTTTGACTTAGTATTTGTGATTTTACCTAGATATGATCGAAAAAAGCATCGAAAACGGATAATTTCAGCGAAATATTTATCTTTTTCGTCTATTTTATCTTAGTTTTGTGATTCTTCCAAGTTATAATCCAAAAAAGTATCGAAAACGGATAATTTCAGAGTAAATTCATTCATTTTTCGCATATTTTGCCTTACTTTAGTGATTTTGCCAAGATATGATCGAAAAGAGCATCAAAAACGTCTAATTTCAACGAAATTTAAATCTATTTTCGTCTATTTTGCCGTACAATTCGTGGCTTTTCCAAGATATGATCGAAGAATGCATCGTAAACGGAGAATTTCAACAAAATTTCAATATTTTTCCTCAATTTTTTACTTAGTATTCGTGATTTTTTTAAGATTTGATCGAAAAATCCATCAAAAACGTACAATTTAAACGAAATTACAGTCTTTTTTCGTCTTTTTTGCCGTAGTTTTAAAGATTTATTCATGATATGATCGAAAAAAGCATCGAAAACGGGTAATTTCACCGAAATTTTATTTTTTTTTCTCTATTTTACCTTAGTTTTCGTGATTTTGCCAAGATAAGATCCCATAAACATCAAAAACGGGTAATTTCAACGGAATTTTAATCTTTTTCCTCTATTTTGCTTTAGCTTTCGTGATTCTTCCAAGAAATTATATCTTTTTCCTCTATTTTGCCTTAGTTTTTGTGATTTTTCCAAGTTATGATCGATAAAAGCATAGAAAACGGATAATTTCAACGAAATTTCTATTTTCTTCCTCTATTTTGCCTTAGATTTCGTGAATTCTCCAAGAAGTGATCGAAAAAAGGATCGAAATCGGTTTAATTCAGCGAAATATCAATCTTTTTCCTCTTTTTTGACTTAGTATTTGTGATTTTACCTAGATATGATCGAAAAAAGCATCGAAAACGGATAATTTCAGCGAAATATCAATCTTTTTTCCATATTCTGCCATAGTTTTCTTGATTTTTTGTAGACATTATCGAAAAAAGATCAAAGAAGGATAATTTGAACCAAATTTCAATCTTTTGTCGTTTTTCTTTTAACTAACTTTCGTGATTTTGCCAAGATATGATCGAAGAAAGCATCGAAAACGGACAATTTTAACGAAATTTCTATTTTTTTCCTCTATTTTGCCTTAGATTTCGTGATTTCTCCAAGAAGTGATCGAAAAAAGGATCGAAAACGGTTTAATTCAGCGAAATATCAATCTTTTTTCTCATTTTCGACTTTGTATTCGTGTTTTTATCCTAGATATTATCGAGAAAAGCATCGAAAACGGATAATTTCAGCGTAAATTCATTCATTTTTCGCATATTTTGCCTTACTTTAGTGATTTTTTCTAGATATGATCGAAAAATCCATCAAAAACTTCCAATTTCAACGAAATTTCAATCTTTTTTCATCTTTTATGCCGTAGTTTAAAAGATTTATTTATGATAATATCGAAAAAGGCATCGAAAAAGGATTAATTTCACTGAAATTTTAATTTTTTTTCTCTATTTTGCCTTAGTTTTCGTGATTTTGCCAAGATAAGATACCATTAACATCAAAAACGGGTGATTTCAACGGAATTTTAACGTTTTTCCTCTATTTAGCCTTAGTTTTCGTGATTCTTCCAAGAAATTATCGAAAAAAGCATCGAAAACGCATAATTTCAGCGTAAGTTCATTCATTTTTCGCATATTTTGCCTTACTTTAGTGATTTTGCCAAGATATGATCGAAAAAAGCATCAAAAACGTCCAATTTCTACGAAATTTCAATCTTTTTTCGTCTACTTTGCCGTAGTTTCAAACATTTATTCATGATATGATCGAAAAAAGCATCGAAAACGGGTAATTTCACCGAAATATGAATTTTTTTCTCTATTTTGCCTTTGATTTCGTGATTTTGCCAAGATAAGATCCCAAAAACATCAAAAACGGGTAATTTCAAAGGAATTTAAATCTTTTTCCTCTATTTAGCCCTAGTTTTCGTGATTTTTCCAAAATATGAATGAAAAAAGCATCGAAAACGGATAATTTGAACAAAATTTCAATCTTTTTCACCTATTTTGCCTCAGTTTTCGTGATTTTGCCTAAATATGATAAAAAAGCATCGAAAACAGATAATTTCAACGAAAGTTCAATCTTTTTTATATTTTCCCTTTCCTTTCGTGATTTTGCCGAGATATGCTCGAAAATAGCATCGAAAACGGATAATTTCAACGAAATTTCAATCTTTTTTCGTCTATATTGCCGTAGTTTTAAAGATTTATTCATTATATGATCGAAAAAAGCATCGAAAACGGACAATTTGAACGAAATCCCTTTTTTTTCCTCTATTTTGCATTAGTTTTCTCATTTCTCCAAGAAGTGATCGAAAAAAGGATCGAAAACGGTTTAATCAGCGAAATATCAATCTTTTTTCCCTTTTTTGCCGTACATTTCGTGGTTCTTCCAAGATATAATCGAAGAATGCATCGTAAACAGAGAATTTCAACGAAATTTCAATATTTTTCCTCAATTTTTGACTTAGTATTTGTGATTTTTTCAAGATTTGATCGAAAAATCCATCAAAAACGTCCAATTTAAACGAAATTTCAGTCTTTTTTCGTCTTTTTTCCGTAGTATTAAAGATTTATTCATGATATGATCGAAAAAAGCATCGAAAACGGGTAATTTCACTGATATTTTAATTTTTTTTTCTCTATTTTGCCTTAGTTTTCGTGATTTTGCCAAGATAAGATCTCATAAACATCAAAAACGGGTGATTTCAACGGAATTTTTACCTTTTTCCTCTATTTAGCCTTAGTTTTCGTGATTCTTCCAAGATATTATCGAAAAAAGCATAGAAAACGGATAATTTCAGCGTAAGTTCATTCATTTTTCGCATATTTTGCCTTACTTTATTGATTTTGCCAATATATGATCGAAAAAAGCATCAAAAACGTCCAATTTCTACGAAATTTCAATCTTTTTTCGTCTACTTTGCCGTAGTTTCAAAGATTTATTCATGATATGATCGAAGAAAGCATCGAAAACGGTTTAATTCAGCGAAATATCAATCTTTTTTCTCATTTTCGACTTAGTATTCGTGATTTTATCCTAGATATTATTGAGAAAAGCATCGAAAACGGATAATTTCAGCGTAATTTCATTCATTTTTCGCATATTTTGCCTTACTTTAGTGATTTTGCCAAGAAATGATCGAAAAAAGCATAAAAAATATCTAATTTTAACGAAATTTATATCTTTTTCCTCTATTTTGCCTTAGTTTTTGTGATTTTTCCAAGATATGATCGATAAAAGCATAGAAAACGGATAATTTCAACGAAATTTCTATTTTCTTCCTCTATTTTGCCTTAGATTTCGTGAATTCTCCAAGAAGTGATCGAAAAAAGGATCGAAATCGGTTTAATTCAGCGAAATATCAATCTTTTTCCTCTTTTTTGACTTAGTATTTGTGAATTTACCTAGATATGATCGAAAAAAGAATCGAAAACGGATAATTTCAGCGAAATATTTATCTTTTCCCTCTATTTTATCTTAGTTTTGTGATTTTGCCAAGATAATATTCAAAAAACTTCGAAAACGGATAATTTCATCGAAATATCAATCTTTTTCCCATATATTGCCTTAGTTTTCTTGATTTTTTGAAGACATTATCGAAAAAAGAACAAAGAAGGATAATTTGAACCAAATTTCAATCTTTTGTCGTTTTTCTTTTAAGTAACTTTCGTGATTTTGCCAAGATATGATCGAAGAAAGCATCAAAAACGGATATTTTCAACGAAATTTCAATCTTTCTCGTCTATTTTGCCGTATTTTTCGTGGTTTTTCCATGATATGATCCTAAAAGCATCAAAATCGAGTAATTTCAACGAAATTTGAATTTCATTTCTCTATTTTCCTTAGTTTTCGTGATTTTGCCAAGATAAGATCGAAAAAACATCAAAAACGGGAAATTTTTACGGAATTTTAATCTTTTCCTCTATTTAGCCCTAGTTTTTGTGATTTTGCCAAAATATGATCGAAAACGGATTATTTGAACAAAATTTCAATCTTTTTCCTCTATTTTGCCTTAGTTTTCGTGATTTTGCCATAAAAAGATCGAAGAAAGCATCGAAAACGGATACTTTCACCTAAATTTAAATCTTTTGTCCTCTATTTTGCCTTGAGTTTTGTGATTTTTCCATGATATCATCGAGAAAAGCGTTGTAAACGAAAAATTTCAACGAAATTTCAATATTTTGTCGTCTATTTTACCTCACTTTTCGTGATTTTGGATGGATATGATTGAAAAAAGCATTGAAAATGGATAATTTTAGGAAATTTCATTCTTTTTCCTCTATTTTGCCTTAGTTTTTGTGATTTTCCAAGATATGATCGAAAAAAGCATAGAAAACGGATAATTTCAACGAAATTTCTATTTTCCTCCTTTATTTTGCTTAGAGTTCGTGATTTCTCCAAGGAGTGATCGAATAAAGGATCGAAAACGGTTTAATTCAGCGAAATATCAATCTTTTTCCTCTTTTTTGACTTAGTATTTGTGATTTTACCTAGATATGATCGAAAAAAGCATCGAAAACGGATAATTTCAGCGAAATATTTATCTTTTTCGTCTATTTTATCTTAGTGTTGTGATTCTTCCAAGATATAATCGAAATAAGCATCGAAAACGGATAATTTCAGCGTAAATTCATTCATTTTTCGCATATTTTGCCTTACTTTAGTGATTTTGCCAAGATATGATCGAAAAGAGCATCAAAAACGTATAATTTTAACGAAGTTTAAATCTTTTTTCGTCTATTTTGCCGTACATTTCGTGGTTCTTCCAAGATATAATCGAAGAATGCATCGTAAACGGAGAATTTCAACGAAATTTCAATATTTTTCCTCAATTTTTGACTAAGTATTCGTGATTTTTTCTAGATATGATCGAAAAATCCGTCAAAAACGTTCAATTTCAACGAAATTTCAATCTTTTTTCGTCTTTTATGCCGTAGTTTTAAAGATTTATTCATGATATGAACGAAAAAAGAATCGAAAACGGGTAATTTCACTGAAATTTTAATTTTTTTTTTCTCTATTTTGCCTTAGTTTTCGTGATTCTTCCATGATATTATCGAAAAAAGCATCGAAAACGGATAATTTCAGCGTAAGTTCATTCATTTTTCGCATATTTTGCCTTACTTTATTGATTTTGCCAAGATATGATCGAAAAAAGCATCAAAAACGTCCAATTTCTACGAAATTTCAATATTTTTTCGTCTACTTTGCCGTAGTTTCAAAAATTTATTCATGATATGATCGAAAAAAGCATCGAAAACGGGTAATTTCACCGAAATATGAATTTTATTCTCTATTTTGCCTTAGTTTTTGTGATTTTGCCAAGATAAGATCCCAAAAACATCAAAAACGGGTAATTTCAAAGGAATTTAAATCTTTTTCCTCTATTTAGCCCTAGTTTTCGTGATTTTTCCAAAATATGAATGAAAAAAGCATCGAAAACGGATAATTTGAACAAAATTTCAATCTTTTTCACCTATTTTGCCTCAGTTTTCGTGATTTTGCCTAAATATGATAAAAAAGCATCGAAAACAGATAATTTCAACGAAAGTTCAATCTTTTTTATATTTTCCCTTTCCTTTCGTGATTTTGCCGAGATATGCTCGAAAATAGCATCGAAAACGGATAATTTCAACGAAATTTCAATCTTTTTTCGTCTATATTGCCGTAGTTTTAAAGATTTATTCATTATATGATCGAAAAAAGCATCGAAAACGGACAATTTGAACGAAATCCCTTTTTTTTCCTCTATTTTGCATTAGTTTTCTCATTTCTCCAAGAAGTGATCGAAAAAAGGATCGAAAACGGTTTAATCAGCGAAATATCAATCTTTTTTCCCTTTTTTGCCGTACATTTCGTGGTTCTTCCAAGATATAATCGAAGAATGCATCGTAAACAGAGAATTTCAACGAAATTTCAATATTTTTCCTCAATTTTTGACTTAGTATTTGTGATTTTTTCAAGATTTGATCGAAAAATCCATCAAAAACGTCCAATTTAAACGAAATTTCAGTCTTTTTTCGTCTTTTTTCCGTAGTATTAAAGATTTATTCATGATATGATCGAAAAAAGCATCGAAAACGGGTAATTTCACTGATATTTTAATTTTTTTTTCTCTATTTTGCCTTAGTTTTCGTGATTTTGCCAAGATAAGATCTCATAAACATCAAAAACGGGTGATTTCAACGGAATTTTTACCTTTTTCCTCTATTTAGCCTTAGTTTTCGTGATTCTTCCAAGATATTATCGAAAAAAGCATAGAAAACGGATAATTTCAGCGTAAGTTCATTCATTTTTCGCATATTTTGCCTTACTTTATTGATTTTGCCAATATATGATCGAAAAAAGCATCAAAAACGTCCAATTTCTACGAAATTTCAATCTTTTTTCGTCTACTTTGCCGTAGTTTCAAAGATTTATTCATGATATGATCGAAGAAAGCATCGAAAACGGTTTAATTCAGCGAAATATCAATCTTTTTTCTCATTTTCGACTTAGTATTCGTGATTTTATCCTAGATATTATTGAGAAAAGCATCGAAAACGGATAATTTCAGCGTAATTTCATTCATTTTTCGCATATTTTGCCTTACTTTAGTGATTTTGCCAAGAAATGATCGAAAAAAGCATAAAAAATATCTAATTTTAACGAAATTTATATCTTTTTCCTCTATTTTGCCTTAGTTTTTGTGATTTTTCCAAGATATGATCGATAAAAGCATAGAAAACGGATAATTTCAACGAAATTTCTATTTTCTTCCTCTATTTTGCCTTAGATTTCGTGAATTCTCCAAGAAGTGATCGAAAAAAGGATCGAAATCGGTTTAATTCAGCGAAATATCAATCTTTTTCCTCTTTTTTGACTTAGTATTTGTGATTTTACCTAGATATGATCGAAAAAAGAATCGAAAACGGATAATTTCAGCGAAATATTTATCTTTTCCCTCTATTTTATCTTAGTTTTGTGATTTTGCCAAGATAATATTCAAAAAACTTCGAAAACGGATAATTTCATCGAAATATCAATCTTTTTCCCATATATTGCCTTAGTTTTCTTGATTTTTTGAAGACATTATCGAAAAAAGAACAAAGAAGGATAATTTGAACCAAATTTCAATCTTTTGTCGTTTTTCTTTTAAGTAACTTTCGTGATTTTGCCAAGATATGATCGAAGAAAGCATCAAAAACGGATATTTTCAACGAAATTTCAATCTTTCTCGTCTATTTTGCCGTATTTTTCGTGGTTTTTCCATGATATGATCCTAAAAGCATCAAAATCGAGTAATTTCAACGAAATTTGAATTTCATTTCTCTATTTTCCTTAGTTTTCGTGATTTTGCCAAGATAAGATCGAAAAAACATCAAAAACGGGAAATTTTTACGGAATTTTAATCTTTTCCTCTATTTAGCCCTAGTTTTTGTGATTTTGCCAAAATATGATCGAAAACGGATTATTTGAACAAAATTTCAATCTTTTTCCTCTATTTTGCCTTAGTTTTCGTGATTTTGCCATAAAAAGATCGAAGAAAGCATCGAAAACGGATACTTTCACCTAAATTTAAATCTTTTGTCCTCTATTTTGCCTTGAGTTTTGTGATTTTTCCATGATATCATCGAGAAAAGCGTTGTAAACGAAAAATTTCAACGAAATTTCAATATTTTGTCGTCTATTTTACCTCACTTTTCGTGATTTTGGATGGATATGATTGAAAAAAGCATTGAAAATGGATAATTTTACGAAATTTCATTCTTTTTCCTCTATTTTGCCTTAGTTTTTGTGATTTTTCCAAGATATGATCGAAAAAAGCATAGAAAACGGATAATTTCAACGAAATTTCTATTTTCCTCCTTTATTTTGCTTAGAGTTCGTGATTTCTCCAAGGAGTGATCGAATAAAGGATCGAAAACGGTTTAATTCAGCGAAATATCAATCTTTTTCCTCTTTTTTGACTTAGTATTTGTGATTTTACCTAGATATGATCGAAAAAAGCATCGAAAACGGATAATTTCAGCGAAATATTTATCTTTTTCGTCTATTTTATCTTAGTGTTGTGATTCTTCCAAGATATAATCGAAATAAGCATCGAAAACGGATAATTTCAGCGTAAATTCATTCATTTTTCGCATATTTTGCCTTACTTTAGTGATTTTGCCAAGATATGATCGAAAAGAGCATCAAAAACGTATAATTTTAACGAAGTTTAAATCTTTTTTCGTCTATTTTGCCGTACATTTCGTGGTTCTTCCAAGATATAATCGAAGAATGCATCGTAAACGGAGAATTTCAACGAAATTTCAATATTTTTCCTCAATTTTTGACTAAGTATTCGTGATTTTTTCTAGATATGATCGAAAAATCCGTCAAAAACGTTCAATTTCAACGAAATTTCAATCTTTTTTCGTCTTTTATGCCGTAGTTTTAAAGATTTATTCATGATATGAACGAAAAAAGAATCGAAAACGGGTAATTTCACTGAAATTTTAATTTTTTTTTCTCTATTTTGCCTTAGTTTTCGTGATTCTTCCATGATATTATCGAAAAAAGCATCGAAAACGGATAATTTCAGCGTAAGTTCATTCATTTTTCGCATATTTTGCCTTACTTTATTGATTTTGCCAAGATATGATCGAAAAAAGCATCAAAAACGTCCAATTTCTACGAAATTTCAATATTTTTTCGTCTACTTTGCCGTAGTTTCAAAAATTTATTCATGATATGATCGAAAAAAGCATCGAAAACGGGTAATTTCACCGAAATATGAATTTTATTCTCTATTTTGCCTTAGTTTTTGTGATTTTGCCAAGATAAGATCCCAAAAACATCAAAAACGGGTAATTTCAAAGGAATTTAAATCTTTTTCCTCTATTTAGCCCTAGTTTTCGTGATTTTTCCAAAATATGAATGAAAAAAGCATCGAAAACGGATAATTCGAACAAAATTTCAATCTTTTTCCCCTATTTTGCCTTAGTTTTCGTGATTTTGCCTAAATATGATAAAAAAGCATCGAAAACAGATAATTTCAACGAAAGTTCAATCTTTTTTATATTTTCCCTTTCTTTTCGTGATTTTGCCGAGATATGCTCGAAAATAGCATCGAAAACGGATAATTTTACGAAATTTCATTCTTTTTCCTCTATTTTGCCTTAGCTTTTGTGAAATTTCCAAGATATGATCGAAAAATGCATAGAAAACGGATAATTTCAACGAAATTTCTATTTTCCTCCTTTATTTTGCTTAGAGTTCGTGATTTCTCCAAGGAGTGATCGAATAAAGGATCGAAAACGGTTTAATTCAGCGAAATATCAATCTTTTTCCTCTTTTTTGACTTAGTATTTGTGATTTTACCTAGATATGATCGAAAAAAGCATCGAAAACGGATAATTTCAGCGAAATATTTATCTTTTTCGTCTATTTTATCTTAGCGTTGTGATTCTTCCAAGATATAATCGAAATAAACATCGAAAACGGATAATTTCAGCGTAAATTCATCCATTTTTCGCATATTTTGCCTTACTTTAGTGATTTTGCCAAGATATGATCGAAAAGAGCATCAAAAACGATTAATTTTAACGAAGTTTAAATCTTTTTTCGTCTATTTTGCCGTACATTTCGTGGTTCTTCCAAGATATAATCGAAGAATGCATCGTAAACGGAGAATTTCAACGAAATTTCAATATTTTTCCTCAATTTTTGACTAAGTATTCGAGATTTTTTCTAGATATGATCGAAAAATCCATCAAAAACGTTCAATTTCAACGAAATTTCAATCTTTTTTCGTCTTTTATGCCGTAGTTTTAAAGATTTATTCATGATATGAACGAAAAAAGAATCGAAAACGGGTAATTTCACTGACATTTTAATTTTTTTTTCTCTATTTTGCCTTTGTTTTCGTGATTCTTCCCAGATATTATCGAAAAAAGCATCGAAAACGGATAATTTCAGCGTAAGTTCATTCATTTTTCGCATATTTTGCCTTACTTTATTGATTTTGCCAAGATATGATCGAAAAAAGCATCAAAAACGTCCAATTTCTACGAAATTTCAATCTTTTTTCGTCTACTTTGCCGTAGTTTCAAAAATTTATTCATGATATGATCGAAAAAAGCATCGAAAACGGGTAATTTCACCGAAATATGAATTTTTTTCTCTATTTTGCCTTATTTTTTGTAATTTTGCCAAGATAAGATCCCAAAAACATCAAAAACGGGTAATTTCAAAGGAATTTAAATCTTTTTCCTCTATTTAGCCCTAGTTTTCGTGATTTTTCAAAATATGAATGAAAAATGCATCGAAAACGGATAATTTGAACAAAATTTCAATCTTTTTCCCCTATTTTGCCTCAGTTTTCGTGATTTTGCCTAAATATGATAAAAAAGCATCGAAAACAGATAATTTTAACGAAAGTTCAATCTTTTTTATATTTTCCCTTTCTTTTCGTGATTTTGCCGAGATATGCTCGAAAATAGCATCGAAAACGGATAATTTTAACGAAATTTCAATCTTTTTTCGTCTATTTCGCCGTAGTTTTAATGATTTATTCATTATATGATCGGAAAAAGCATCGAAAACGGACAATTTGAACGAAATTTCTATTTTTTTCCTCTATTTTGCCTTAGATTTCGTGATTTCTCCAAGAAGTGTTCGAAAAAAGGATCGAAAACGGATAATTTCACCGAAATTTCAATATTTTTCCAATATTTTGCCTTAGTATTCGTGATTTTGCCATAAAAATATCGAAGAAAGCATCGAAAACGGATAATTTCACATAAATTTAAATCTTTTTTCGTCTATTTTGCCTTGAGTTTTGTGATTTTTCCATGATATCATCGAGAAAAGCGTTGAAAACGAAACATTTCAACGAAATTTCAATATTTTGTCGTCTATTTTACCTCACTTTTAGTGATTTTTGATGGATATGATTGAAAAAAGCATTGAAAATGGATAATTTTACGAAATTTCATTCTTTTTTCGTCTATTTAGCCGTTCTTTTCGTGATTTCTCCAAGATATGATTAAAAAAATCAATGAAAACGAATAATTTTAACGAAATTTAGATCTTTTTTCGTATATTTTTGCAGCACATTTCGTGATTTTTTCAAGATATGATCGAAAAATCCATCAAAAACGTTCAATTTCAACGAAATTTCAATCTTTTTTCGTCTATTTTCCCTTAGTTTTCGTTATTTTGCCAAGATAAGATCGAAAAAACATCAAAAACGGGTAATTTCAACGGAATTTCAATCTTTTTCCTCTATTCAAAATTAGTTTTCGTGATTTAGCCAAAAAATGATCGAAAAAAGCATCGAAAACGGAAAATTTCATCGAAATTTCAATGTTTTTACTCTATTTTGCCTCAGTTTTCTTGATTTTGCCTAAATATGATAAAAAAACATCGAAAACAGATAATTCAACGAAATTTCAATCTTTTTTATATTTTCCCTTTCTTTTCGTGATTTCTTTCCTCTATGTGATCTTTTTCCTCTATTTAGCCCTAGTTTTCGTGATTTTTCCAAAATATGAATGAAAAATGCATCGAAAACGGATAATTCGAACAAAATTTCAATCTTATCCCCCTATTTTGCCTTAGTTTTCGTGATTTTGCCTAAATATGATAAAAAAGCATCGAAAACAGATAATTTCAACGAAAGTTCAATCTTTTTTATATTTTCCCTTTCTTTTCGTGATTTTGCCGAGATATGCTCGAAAATAGCATCGAAAACGGATAATTTTAACGAAATTTCAATCTTTTTTCGTCTATTTCGCCGTAGTTTTAATGATTTATTCATTATATGATCGGAAAAAGCATCGAAAACGGACAATTTGAACGAAATTTCTATTTTTTTCCTCTATTTTGCCTTAGATTTCGTGATTTCTCCAAGAAGTGATCGAAAAAAGGATCGAAAACGGATAATTTCACCGAAATTTCAATATTTTTCCAATATTTTGCCTTAGTATTCGTGATTTTGCCATAAAAATATCGAAGAAAGCATCGAAAACGGATAATTTCACATAAATTTAAATCTTTTTTCGTCTATTTTGCCTTGAGTTTTGTGATTTTTCCATGATATCATCGAGAAAAGCGTTGAAAACGAAAAATTTCATCGAAATTTCAATGTTTTTACTCTATTTGCCTCAGTTTTCGTGATTTTGCCTAAATATGATAAAAAAACAACGAAAACAGATAATTTCAACGAAATTTCAATCTTTTTTATATTTTCCCTTTCTTTTCGTGATTTTGCCGAGATATGCTCGAAAATAGCATCGAAAACAGATAATTTCAACGAAATTTCAATCTTTTTTCGTCTATTTCGCCGTAGTTTAAAGGATTTATTCATTATATGATCGGAAAAAGCATCGAAAACGGACAATTTGAACGAAATTTCTATTTTTATCCTCTATTTTGACTTAGATTTCGTGATTTCTCCAAGAGGTGATCGAAAAAAGGATCGAAAACGGTTTAATTCAGCGAAATATCAATCTTTTTTCTCATTTTCGACTTAGTATTCGTGATTTTATCCTAGATATTATCGAGAAAAGCATCGAAAACGGATAATTTCAGCGTAATTTCATTCATTTTTCGCATATTTTGCCTTACTTTAGTGATTTTGCCAAGAAATGATCGAAAAAAGCATAAAAATATCTAATTTTAACGAAATTTATATCTTTTTCCTCTATTTTGCCTTAGTTTTTGTGATTTTTCCAAGATATGATCGATAAAAGCATAGAAAACGGATAATTTCAACGAAATTTCTATTTTCTTCCTCTATTTTGCCTTAGATTTCGTGAATTCTCCAAGAAGTGATCGAAAAAAGGATCGAAATCGGTTTAATTCAGCGAAATATCAATCTTTTTCCTCTTTTTTGACTTAGTATTTGTGATTTTACCTAGATGTGATCGAAAAAAGAATCGAAAACGGATAACTTCAGCGAAATATTTATCTTTTCCCTCTTTTTTATCTTAGTTTTGTGATTTTGCCAAGATAATATTGAAAAAACTTCGAAAACGGGTAATTTCAACGGAATTTCAATCTTTTTCCTCTATTCAAAATTAGTTTTCGTGATTTTTCCAAAATATGAATGAAAAATGCATCGAAAACGGATAATTTGAACAAAATTTCAATCTTTTTCCCCTATTTTGCCTCAGTTTTCGTGATTTTGCCTAAATATGATAAAAAAGCATCGAAAATAGATAATTTCAACGAAAGTTCAATCTTTTTTATAATTTCCCTTTCTTTTCGTGATTTTGCCGAGATATGCTCGAAAATAGCATCGAAAACAGATAATTTCAACGAAATTTCAATCTTTTTTCGTCTATTTCGCCGTAGTTTTAATGATTTATTCATTATATGATCGGAAAAAGCATCGAAAACGGACAATTTGAACGATATTTCTATTTTTTTCCTCTATCTTGCCTTAGATTTCGTGATTTCTCCAAGAAGTGATCGAAAAAAGGATCGAAAACGGATAATTTCACCGAAATTTCAATATTTTTCCAATATTTTGCCTTAGTATTCGTGATTTTGCCATAAAAATATCGAAGAAAGCATCGAAAACGGATAATTTCACATAAATTTAAATCTTTTTTCGTCTATTTTGCCTTGAGTTTTGTGATTTTTCAATGATATCATCGAGAAAAGCGTTGAAAACGAAAAATTTCAACGAAATTTCAATATTTTGTCGTCTATTTTACCTCACTTTTCGTGATTTTGGATGGATATGATTGAAAAAAGCATTGAAGATGGATAATTTTACGAAATTTCATTCTTTTTTCGTCTATTTAGCCGTTCTTTTCGTGATTTCTCCAAGATATGATTAAAAAAATCAATGAAAACGAATAATTTTAACGAAATTTATATCTTTTTCCTCTATTTTAGCTTAGTTATTGTGATTTTTCCAAGATATGATCGAAAAAAGTATAGAAAACGGATCATTTCAACGAAATTTCTATTTTCTTCCTCTATTTTGCCTTAGATTTCGTGAATTCTCCAAGAAGTGATCGAAAAAAGGATCGAAATCGGTTTAATTCAGCGAAATATCAATCTTTTTCCTCTTTTTTGACTTAATATTTGTGATTTTACCTAGATATGATCGAAAAAAGAATCGAAAACGGATAATTTCAGCGAAATATTTATCTTTTCCCTCTATTTTATCTTAGTTTTGTGATTTTGCCAAGATAATATTGAAAAAACTTCGAAAACGGGTAATTTCAACGGAATTTCAATCTTTTTCCTCTATTCAAAATTAGTTTTCGTGATTTAGCCAAAAAATGATCGAAATAGCATCGAAAACGGAAAATTTCATCGAAATTTCAATGTTTTTACTCTATTTTGCTTCAGTTTTCGTGATTTTGCCTAAATATGATAAAAAAGCATCGAAAACAGATAATTTCAACGAAAGTTCAATCTTTTTTATATTTTCCCTTTCTTTTCGTGATTTTGCCGAGATATGCTCGAAAATAGCATTGGAAACGGATAATTTCAACGAAATTTCAATCTTTTTTCGTCTATTTTGCCGTAGTTTTAAAGATTTATTCATTATATGATCGAAAAAAGATCGAAAACGGACAATTTGATCGAAATTTCTTTTTTTTCCTCTATTTTATATATATTCGTGCTTTCTCCAAGAAGTGATCGAAAAAAGGATCGAAAACGGTTTAATTCAGCGAAATATCAATCTTTTTTCTCTTTTTTGACTTAGTATTTGTGATTTTACCTAGATATTATCGAGAAAAGCATCGAAAACGGATAATTTCAGCGTAATTTAATTCATTTTTCGCATATTTGGCCGTACTTTTCATTATTTTGCCAAGATATGATCGAAAAAGGCATCGAAAACGGATAATTTCAACAAAATTCTAATCTTTTCCTCTATTTTGCCTTAGTTTTGGTGATTTTTCCAAGACAAGATCGAAAAAAGGACCAGAAATCCTATTATTTAACCTTAATTTCAATATTTTTCCCCTATTTCGCGTTGGTTTTCTAGATTTGCCAAGATATTATCGGAAAAGGCATCGAAAACGGATAACTTCAACGTAATTTCATTCATTTTTCGCATATTTTGCCTTACTTTAGTGATTTTGCCAAGAAATGTTAGAAAAATCCATCGAAAACGGATAATGTCAACGAAGTTTAATGTTTTTTCAATTTTTTTGGCGTACTTTTCGTTATTTTGCCAAGACATGAATGAAAAAGTCCTCGTAAACGGATAATTTCTACGAAATTCCCTTCTTTCTCCTCTATTTTGCTTTAGTATTCGTGATTTTTCCAAGATAATATTGAAAAAAACTTCGAAATCGGATAATTTCATCGAAATATCAATCTTTTTCCCCTATTTTGCCTTAGTTTTCTTGATTTTTTTAAGACATTATCGAAAAAAGAACAAAGAAGGATAATTTGAACCAAATTTCAATCTTTTGTCGTTTTTCTTTTAACTAACTTTCGTGATTTTTCCAAGATATGATCGAAGAAAGCATCAAAAACGGATAATTTCAACGAAATTTCAATATTTTTCGTCTATTTTGCACTTGTTTTTCCATGATATGATCTTAAATGCATCAAAAACGGTTAATTTCAACGAAATTTGAATTTCTTTTCTCTATTTTCTTTAGTTTTCGTGATTTTGCCAAGATAAGATCGAAAAAACATCAAAAACGTTAATTTATACGGAATTTTAATCTTTTTCCTCTATTTTGCCTTAGTTATCGTGATTTTGCCATGAAAAGATCGAAAAAAGCATCGAAAACGGATAATTTCACCTAAATTTCAATCTTTTTCGTCTATTTTGCCGTACATGTCGTGATTTTTCCACGATATCATCGAGAAAAGCGTTGAAAACGCAAAATTTCAACAAAATTTCAATTCCCAAGGAAAAACGGACTTGAAAAAAGTCTGACAGGGCCGGGAATCGAACCCGGGATCTTCCTCTAACCGGGAGGCTGCCTTAACTATCTAGGCTATCCGACCGGAAAATTTTCCTGGGTGCACGCCCTTTTGTGCAAAGTCACCTAAACCCTTTCCATATAAAATTTCAATATCTAGTCGTCTATTTTACCTCACTTTTCGTGATTTTGGTTGGATAAGATTGAAAAAAGCATTGAAAATGGATAATTTTACGAAATTTTATCTTTTTCCTCTATTTTGCCTTAGATTTCGTGATTTCTTCGAGAAGTGATCGAAAAAAGGATCGAATACGGATAATTTCAACGAAATATCTACCTTTTCCCTCTATTTTATCTTAGTTTTCGTGATTCTTCCTAGATATAATCGAAAAAAGCATCGAAAACGGATAATTTCAACGTAATATCATTCACGTTTCGCATATTTTGCCTTACTTTAGTGATTTTGCAAAGAAATGATAGAAAAATGCATTTTCAAAATTTCAACGTAATTTCATTCTTTTTTGTTATATTTTTCCTTACTTAAGTGATTTTGCCAAGATAGGATCGACAAAAACATCGAAAACGGATAATTTCAAAAACATTTCTAACATTTTCCTCTATTTTGCCTTTGTTTTCGTGATTCTTCCAAGATATGACCGAAAAATACATCGAAAACGGATAATTTCACCGAAATTTCAATATTTTTCCAATATTTTGCCTTAGTTTTCGTGATTTTTAGAAGATAATATCGAAAAAAGTACGAAAATGAATAAATTTTAAACTTATTTCAATCCTTTGTTGTTTATTTTGGTTTACCTTAAGATCTTCCCAATATATGATAAAAAAGCATCGAAAACGGGTAATTTCAACGGAATTTAAATCTTTTTCCTCTATTTAGCCCTAGTTTTCGTGATTTTGCCAAAATATGATCGAAAAAAGCATCGAAAATGGATTATTTGAACAAAATTTAAATCTTTTTCCTCTATTTAGCCCTTGTTTTCGTGATTTCTCAAAAATATGATCGAAAAAAGCATCGAAAACGGGTAATTTCACCGAAGTTTGAATTTTTTTTCTCTATTTTGCCTTAGTTTTCGTAATTTTGCAAGATATTATCAAAACAAGCATCGAAAACGGACAATTTGAACGTAATTCCATTCATTTTTCTCAAACTTAGCCAAACTTAAGTGATTTTGCCTAGATATGATCGAAAAAGCATCGGAAAAGGGTAATTTCAAAGAAATTTAAATCTTTTTGATCTATTTTATATTATCTATCTTCGTGATTTTGCCAAGAAAAGATCGAGAAAACATCAAAAACGGGTAATTTCAACGGTGTTTCATTCTTTTTCCTGTATTCAGCCTTAGTTTTCGTGATTTTGCCAAAAAATGATCGAAAAAAGCATCGAAAACGGAAAATTTCATCGAAATTTCAATGTTTTTACTCTATTTTGCCTTAGTTTTCGTGATTTTGCCTAAATATGATAAAAAAGCATCGAAAACAGATAATTTCAACGAAATTTCAATCTTTTTCCTCCCTTTTGACTTATAATTCGTGAATTTTCCAAAATATGATCGAAAAAACCATCAAAAACGTCTAATTTCCACGAAATTTTAATCTTTTTTCGTCTATTTTGCCTTGATTTTCGATTTTTTTCATGATATGATCGAAGAATGCATCGTAAACGGAGATTTTAACAAAATTTCAATATTTTTCCTCTATTTTTAAATAGTATTCGTGATTTTTTCAAGATATGATCGAAAAAACCATCAAAAACGTCCAATTTCTATGAAATTTCAACCTTTTTTTGTCTATTTTTCCGTAGTTTTAAAGATTTATTCATGATATGATCGAAAAAGGCATCGAAAACGGGTTATTTCACCGAAATTTTAATTTTTTTTCTCTATTTTGCCTTAGTTTTCGTGATTTTGCCAATATAAGATCGAAAAAACATCAAAAACGGGTAATTTCAACGGAATTTTAAACTTTTTCCTCTATTTAGCCCTAGTTTTCGTGATTTTACCAAAATATGATCGAAAAACGCATCGAAAACGGATAATTACAACAAAATTTCAATCTTTTTTCGTCAATTTTGCCGTAGTTTTAAAGATTTATTCATTATATGATCGAAAAAAGCATCGAAAACGGACAATTTGATCAAAATTTCTATTTTTTTCCTCTATTTTAACTTAGATTCCGTGATTTCTCCAAGAAGTGATCGAAAAAAGGATCGAAAACGGTTTAATTCAGCGAAATATCAATCTTTTTTCTCATTTTCGACTTAGTATTCGTGATTTTATCCTAGATATTATCGAGAAAAGCATCGAAAACGGATAATTTCAGCGTAATTTCATTCATTTTTCGCATATTTTGCCTTACTTTAGTGATTTTGCCAAGAAATGATCGAAAAAAGCATAAAAAATATCTAATTTGAACGAAATTTATATCTTTTTCCTCTATTTTGCCATAGTTTTTGTGATTTTTCCAAGATATGATCGATAAAAGCATAGAAAACGGATAATTTCAACGAAATTTCTATTTTCTTCCTCTATTTTGCCTTAGATTTCGTGAATTCTCCAAGAAGTGATCGAAAAAAGGATCGAAATCGGTTTAATTCAGCGAAATATCAATCTTTTTCCTCTTTTTTGACTTAGTATTTGTGATTTTACCTAGATATGATCGAAAAAAGAATCGAAAACGGATAATTTCAGCGAAATATTTATCTTTTCCCTCTATTTTATCTTAGTTTTGTGATTTTGCCAAGATAATATTGAAAAAACTTCGAAAACGGGTAATTTCAACGGAATTTCAATCTTTTTCCTCTATTCAAAATTAGTTTTCGTGATTTTTCCAAAATATGAATGAAAAATGCATCGAAAACGGATAATTTGAACAAAATTTCAATCTTTTTCCCCTATTTTGCCTCAGTTTTCGTGATTTTGCCTAAATATGATAAAAAAGCATCGAAAATAGATAATTTCAACGAAAGTTCAATCTTTTTTATATTTTCCCTTTCTTTTCGTGATTTTGCCGAGATATGCTCGAAAATAGCATCGAAAACAGATAATTTCAACGAAATTTCAATCTTTTTTCGTCTATTTCGCCGTAGTTTTAATGATTTATTCATTATATGATCGGAAAAAGCATCGAAAACGGACAATTTGAACGATATTTCTATTTTTTTCCTCTATTTTGCCTTAGATTTCGTGATTTCTCCAAGAAGTGATCGAAAAAAGGATCGAAAACGGATAATTTCACCGAAATTTCAATATTTTTCCAATATTTTGCCTTAGTATTCGTGATTTTGCCATAAAAATATCGAAGAAAGCATCGAAAACGGATAATTTCACATAAATTTAAATCTTTTTTCGTCTATTTTGCCTTGAGTTTTGTGATTTTTCCATGATATCATCGAGAAAAGCGTTGAAAACGAAAAATTTCATCGAAATTTCAATGTTTTTACTCTATTTGCCTCAGTTTTCGTGATTTTGCCTAAATATGATAAAAAAACAACGAAAACGGATAATTTCACCGAAATTTCAATATTTTTCCAATATTTTGCCTTAGTATTCGTGATTTTGCCATAAAAATATCGAAGAAAGCATCGAAAACGGATAATTTCACATAAATTTAAATCTTTTTTCGTCTATTTTGCCTTGAGTTTTGTGATTTTTCCATGATATCATCGAGAAAAGCGTTGAAAACGAAAAATTTCATCGAAATTTCAATGTTTTTACTCTATTTGCCTCAGTTTTCGTGATTTTGCCTAAATATGATAAAAAAACATCGAAAACGGATAATTTTAACGAAATTTCAATCTTTTTTCGTCTATTTCGCCGTAGTTTTAATGATTTATTCATTATATGATCGGAAAAAGCATCGAAAACGGACAATTTGAACGAAATTTCTATTTTTATCCTCTATTTTGCCTTAGATTTCGTGATTTCTCCAAGAAGTGATCGAAAAAAGGATCGAAAACGGTTTAATTCAGCGAAATATCAATCTTTTTTCTCATTTTCGACTTAGTATTCGTGATTTTATCCTAGATATTATCGAGAAAAGCATCGAAAACGGATAATTTCAGCGTAATTTCATTCATTTTTCGCATATTTTGCCTTACTTTAGTGATTTTGCCAAGAAATGATCGAAAAAAGCATAAAAAATATCTAATTTTAACAAAATTTATATCTTTTTCCTCTATTTTGCCTTAGTTTTTGTGATTTTTCCAAGATATGATCGATAAAAGCATAGAAAACGGATAATTTCAACGAAATTTCTATTTTCTTCCTCTATTTTGCCTTAGATTTCGTGAATTCTCCAAGAAGTGATCGAAAAAAGGATCGAAATCGGTTTAATTCAGCGAAATATCAATCTTTTTCCTCTTTTTGACTTAGTATTTGTGATTTTACCTAGATATGATCGAAAAAAGAATCGAAAACGGATAATTTCAGCGAAATATTTATCTTTTCCCTCTATTTTATCTTAGTTTTGTGATTTTGCCAAGATAATATTGAAAAAACTTCGAAAACGGATAATTTCATCGAAATATCAATCTTTTTCCCATATATTGCCTTAGTTTTCTTGATTTTTTGAAGACATTATCCGAAAAAGAACAAAGAAGGATAATTTGAACCAAATTTCAATCTTTTGTCGTTTTTCTTTTAACTAACTTTCGTGATTTTGCAAGGATATGATCGAAGAAAGCATCAAAAACGGATATTTTCAACGAAATTTCAATCTTTCTCGTCTATTTTGCCGTATTTTTCGTGGTTTTTCCATGATATGATCTTAAAAGCATCAAAATCGAGTAATTTCAACGAAATTTGAATTTCTTTTCTCTATTTTCCTTTGTTTTCGTGATTTTGCCAAGATAAGATCGAAAAAACATCAAAAACGGGAAATTTTTACGGAATTTTAATCTTTTTCCTCTATTTAGCCCTAGTTTTTGTGATTTTGCCAAAATATGATCGAAAACGGATTATTTGAACAAAAGTTCAATCTTTTATATATTCCCTTTCTTTTCGTGATTTTGCCGAGATATGCTCGAAAATAGCATCGAAAACGGATAATTTTACGAAATTTCATTCTTTTTCCTCTATTTTGCCTTAGCTTTTGTGAAATTTCCAAGATATGATCGAAAAATGCATAGAAAACGGATAATTTCAACGAAATTTCTATTTTCCTCCTTTATTTTGCTTAGAGTTCGTGATTTCTCCAAGGAGTGATCGAATAAAGGATCGAAAACGGTTTAATTCAGCGAAATATCAATCTTTTTCCTCTTTTTTGACTTAGTATTTGTGATTTTACCTAGATATGATCGAAAAAAGCATCGAAAACGGATAATTTCAGCGAAATATTTATCTTTTTCGTCTATTTTATCTTAGCGTTGTGATTCTTCCAAGATATAATCGAAATAAGCATCGAAAACGGATAATTTCAGCGTAAATTCATCCATTTTTCGCATATTTTGCCTTACTTTAGTGATTTTGCCAAGATATGATCGAAAAGAGCATCAAAAACGATTAATTTTAACGAAGTTTAAATCTTTTTTCGTCTATTTTGCCGTACATTTCGTGGTTCTTCCAAGATATAATCGAAGAATGCATCGTAAACGGAGAATTTCAACGAAATTTCAATATTTTTCCTCAATTTTTGACTAAGTATTCGTGATTTTTTCTAGATATGATCGAAAAATCCATCAAAAACGTTCAATTTCAACGAAATTTCAATCTTTTTTCGTCTTTTATGCCGTAGTTTTAAAGATTTATTCATGATATGAACGAAAAAAGAATCGAAAACGGGTAATTTCACTGACATTTTAATTTTTTTTTCTCTATTTTGCCTTTGTTTTCGTGATTCTTCCCAGATATTATCGAAAAAAGCATCGAAAACGGATAATTTCAGCGTAAGTTCATTCATTTTTCGCATATTTTGCCTTACTTTATTGATTTTGCCAAGATATGATCGAAAAAAGCATCAAAAACGTCCAATTTCTACGAAATTTCAATCTTTTTTCGTCTACTTTGCCGTAGTTTCAAAAATTTATTCATGATATGATCGAAAAAAGCATCGAAAACGGGTAATTTCACCGAAATATGAATTTTTTTCTCTATTTTGCCTTATTTTTTGTAATTTTGCCAAGATAAGATCCCAAAAACATCAAAAACGGGTAATTTCAAAGGAATTTAAATCTTTTTCCTCTATTTAGCCCTAGTTTTCGTGATTTTTCCAAAATATGAATGAAAAATGCATCGAAAACGGATAATTTGAACAAAATTTCAATCTTTTTCCCCTATTTTGCCTCAGTTTTCGTGATTTTGCCTAAATATGATAAAAAAGCATCGAAAACAGATAATTTTAACGAAAGTTCAATCTTTTTTATATTTTCCCTTTCTTTTCGTGATTTTGCCGAGATATGCTCGAAAATAGCATCGAAAACGGATAATTTTAACGAAATTTCAATCTTTTTTCGTCTATTTCGCCGTAGTTTTAATGATTTATTCATTATATGATCGGAAAAAGCATCGAAAACGGACAATTTGAACGAAATTTCTATTTTTTTCCTCTATTTTGCCTTAGATTTCGTGATTTCTCCAAGAAGTGATCGAAAAAAGGATCGAAAACGGATAATTTCACCGAAATTTCAATATTTTTCCAATATTTTGCCTTAGTATTCGTGATTTTGCCATAAAAATATCGAAGAAAGCATCGAAAACGGATAATTTCACATAAATTTAAATCTTTTTTCGTCTATTTTGCCTTGAGTTTTGTGATTTTTCCATGATATCATCGAGAAAAGCGTTGAAAACGAAAAATTTCAACGAAATTTCAATATTTTGTCGTCTATTTTACCTCACTTTTAGTGATTTTTGATGGATATGATTGAAAAAAGCATTGAAAATGGATAATTTTACGAAATTTCATTCTTTTTTCGTCTATTTAGCCGTTCTTTTCGTGATTTCTCCAAGATATGATTAAAAAAATCAATGAAAACGAATAATTTTAACGAAATTTAGATCTTTTTTCGTATATTTTTGCAGCACATTTCGTGGTTTTTCCAAGATATGATCGAAGAATGCATCGTAAACGGAGAATTTCAACAAAATTTCAATATTTTTCTTCAATTTTTGACTTAGTATTCGTGATTTTTTCAAGATATGATCGAAAAATCCATCAAAAACGTTCAATTTCAACGAAATTTCAATCTTTTTTCGTCTATTTTCCCTTAGTTTTCGTTATTTTGCCAAGATAAGATCGAAAAAACATCAAAAACGGGTAATTTCAACGGAATTTCAATCTTTTTCCTCTATTCAAAATTAGTTTTCGTGATTTAGCCAAAAAATGATCGAAAAAAGCATCGAAAACGGAAAATTTCATCGAAATTTCAATGTTTTTACTCTATTTTGCCTCAGTTTTCTTGATTTTGCCTAAATATGATAAAAAAACATCGAAAACAGATAATTCAACGAAATTTCAATCTTTTTTATATTTTCCCTTTCTTTTCGTGATTTCTTTCCTCTATGTGATCTTTTTCCTCTATTTAGCCCTAGTTTTCGTGATTTTTCCAAAATATGAATGAAAAATGCATCGAAAACGGATAATTCGAACAAAATTTCAATCTTTTCCCCCTATTTTGCCTTAGTTTTCGTGATTTTGCCTAAATATGATAAAAAAGCATCGAAAAAGATAATTTCAACGAAAGTTCAATCTTTTTTATATTTTCCCTTTCTTTTCGTGATTTTGCCGAGATATGCTCGAAAATAGCATCGAAAACGGATAATTTTAACGAAATTTCAATCTTTTTTCGTCTATTTCGCCGTAGTTTTAATGATTTATTCATTATATGATCGGAAAAAGCATCGAAAACGGACAATTTGAACGAAATTTCTATTTTTTTCCTCTATTTTGCCTTAGATTTCGTGATTTCTCCAAGAAGTGATCGAAAAAAGGATCGAAAACGGATAATTTCACCGAAATTTCAATATTTTTCCAATATTTTGCCTTAGTATTCGTGATTTTGCCATAAAAATATCGAAGAAAGCATCGAAAACGGATAATTTCACATAAATTTAAATCTTTTTTCGTCTATTTTGCCTTGAGTTTTGTGATTTTTCCATGATATCATCGAGAAAAGCGTTGAAAACGAAAAATTTCATCGAAATTTCAATGATTTTACTCTATTTGCCTCAGTTTTCGTGATTTTGCCTAAATATGATAAAAAAACAACGAAAACAGATAATTTCAACGAAATTTCAATCTTTTTTATATTTTCCCTTTCTTTTCGTGATTTTGCCGAGATATGCTCGAAAATAGCATCGAAAACAGATAATTTCAACGAAATTTCAATCTTTTTTCGTCTATTTCGCCGTAGTTTAAAGGATTTATTCATTATATGATCGGAAAAAGCATCGAAAACGGACAATTTGAACGAAATTTCTATTTTTATCCTCTATTTTGACTTAGATTTCGTGATTTCTCCAAGAGGTGATCGAAAAAAGGATCGAAAACGGTTTAATTCAGCGAAATATCAATCTTTTTTCTCATTTTCGACTTAGTATTCGTGATTTTATCCTAGATATTATCGATAAAAGCATAGAAAACGGATAATTTCAGCGTAATTTCATTCATTTTTCGCATATTTTGCCTTACTTTAGTGATTTTGCCAAGAAATGATCGAAAAAAGCATAAAAATATCTAATTTTAACGAAATTTATATCTTTTTCCTCTATTTTGCCTTAGTTTTTGTGATTTTTCCAAGATATGATCGATAAAAGCATAGAAAACGGATAATTTCAACGAAATTTCTATTTTCTTCCTCTATTTTGCCTTAGATTTCGTGAATTCTCCAAGAAGTGATCGAAAAAAGGATCGAAATCGGTTTAATTCAGCGAAATATCAATCTTTTTCCTCTTTTTTGACTTAGTATTTGTGATTTTACCTAGATGTGATCGAAAAAAGAATCGAAAACGGATAATTTCAGCGAAATATTTATCTTTTCCCTCTTTTTTATCTTAGTTTTGTGATTTTGCCAAGATAATATTGAAAAAACTTCGAAAACGGGTAATTTCAACGGAATTTCAATCTTTTTCCTCTATTCAAAATTAGTTTTCGTGATTTTTCCAAAATATGAATGAAAAATGCATCGAAAACGGATAATTTGAACAAAAGTTCAATCTTTTTTATATTTTCCCTTTCTTTTCGTGATTTTGCCGAGATATGCTCGAAAATAGCATCGAAAACAGATAATTTCAACGAAATTTCAATCTTTTTTCGTCTATTTCGCCGTAGTTTTAATGATTTATTCATTATATGATCGGAAAAAGCATCGAAAACGGACAATTTGAACGATATTTCTATTTTTTTCCTCTATCTTGCCTTAGATTTCGTGATTTCTCCAAGAAGTGATCGAAAAAAGGATCGAAAACGGATAATTTCACCGAAATTTCAATATTTTTCCAATATTTTGCCTTAGTATTCGTGATTTTGCCATAAAAATATCGAAGAAAGCATCGAAAACGGATAATTTCACATAAATTTAAATCTTTTTTCGTCTATTTTGCCTTGAGTTTTGTGATTTTTCAATGATATCATCGAGAAAAGCGTTGAAAACGAAAAATTTCAACGAAATTTCAATATTTTGTCGTCTATTTTACCTCACTTTTCGTGATTTTGGATGGATATGATTGAAAAAAGCATTGAAGATGGATAATTTTACGAAATTTCATTCTTTTTTCGTCTATTTAGCCGTTCTTTTCGTGATTTCTCCAAGATATGATTAAAAAAATCAATGAAAACGAATAATTTTAACGAAATTTATATCTTTTTCCTCTATTTTAGCTTAGTTTTTGTGATTTTTCCAAGATATGATCGAAAAAAGTATAGAAAACGGATCATTTCAACGAAATTTCTATTTTCTTCCTCTATTTTGCCTTAGATTTCGTGAATTCTCCAAGAAGTGATCGAAAAAAGGATCGAAATCGGTTTAATTCAGCGAAATATCAATCTTTTTCCTCTTTTTTGACTTAGTATTTGTGATTTTACCTAGATATGATCGAAAAAAGAATCGAAAACGGATAATTTCAGCGAAATATTTATCTTTTCCCTCTATTTTATCTTAGTTTTGTGATTTTGCCAAGATAATATTGAAAAAACTTCGAAAACGGGTAATTTCAACGGAATTTCAATCTTTTTCCTCTATTCAAAATTAGTTTTCGTGATTTAGCCAAAACATGATCGAAATAGCATAGAAAACGGAAAATTTCATCGAAATTTCAATGTTTTTACTCTATTTTGCTTCAGTTTTCGTGATTTTGCCTAAATATGATAAAAAAGCATCGAAAACAGATAATTTCAACGAAAGTTCAATCTTTTTTATATTTTCCCTTTCTTTTCGTGATTTTGCCGAGATATGCTCGAAAATAGCATTGGAAACGGATAATTTCAACGAAATTTCAATCTTTTTTCGTCTATTTTGCCGTAGTTTTAAAGATTTATTCATTATATGATCGAAAAAAGATCGAAAACGGACAATTTGATCGAAATTTCTTTTTTTTCCTCTATTTTATATATATTCGTGATTTCTCCAAGAAGTGATCGAAAAAAGGATCGAAAACGGTTTAATTCAGCGAAATATCAATCTTTTTTCTCTTTTTTGACTTAGTATTTGTGATTTTACCTAGATATTATCGAGAAAAGCATCGAAAACGGATAATTTCAGCGTAATTTAATTCATTTTTCGCATATTTGGCCGTACTTTTCGTTATTTTGCCAAGATATGATCGAAAAAGGCATCGAAAACGGATAATTTCAACAAAATTCTAATCTTTTCCTCTATTTTGCCTTAGTTTTGGTGATTTTTCCAAGACAAGATCGAAAAAAGGACCAGAAATCCTATTATTTAACCTTAATTTCAATATTTTTCCCCTATTTCGCGTTGGTTTTCTAGATTTGCCAATATATTATCGGAAAAGGCATCGAAAACGGATAACTTCAACGTAATTTCATTCATTTTTCGCATATTTTGCCTTACTTTAGTGATTTTGCCAAGAAATGTTAGAAAAATCCATCGAAAACGGATAATGTCAACGAAGTTTAATGTTTTTTCAATTTTTTTGGCGTACTTTTCGTTATTTTGCCAAGACATGAATGAAAAAGTCCTCGTAAACGGATAATTTCTACGAAATTCCCTTCTTTCTCCTCTATTTTGCTTTAGTATTCGTGATTTTTCCAAGATAATATTGAAAAAAACTTCGAAATCGGATAATTTCATCGAAATATCAATCTTTTTCCCCTATTTTGCCTTAGTTTTCTTGATTTTTTTAAGACATTATCAAAAAAAGAACAAAGAAGTATAATTTGAACCAAATTTCAATCTTTTGTCGTTTTTCTTTTAACTAACTTTCGTGATTTTTCCAAGATATGATCGAAGAAAGCATCAAAAACGGATAATTTCAACGAAATTTCAATATTTTTCGTCTATTTTGCACTTGTTTTTCCATGATATGATCTTAAATGCATCAAAAACGGTTAATTTCAACGAAATTTGAATTTCTTTTCTCTATTTTCTTTAGTTTTCGTGATTTTGCCAAGATAAGATCGAAAAAACATCAAAAACGTTAATTTATACGGAATTTTAATCTTTTTCCTCTATTTTGCCTTAGTTATCGTGATTTTGCCATGAAAAGATCGAAAAAAGCATCGAAAACGGATAATTTCACCTAAATTTCAATCTTCTTCGTCTATTTTGCCGTACATGTCGTGATTTTTCCACGATATCATCGAGAAAAGCGTTGAAAACGCAAAATTTCAACAAAATTTCAATTCCCAAGGAAAAACGGACTTGAAAAAAGTCTGACAGGGCCGGGAATCGAACCCGGGATCTTCCTCTAACCGGGAGGCTGCCTTAACTATCTAGGCTATCCGACCGGAAAATTTTCCTGGGTGCACGCCCTTTTGTGCAAAGTCACCTAAACCCTTTCCATATAAAATTTCAATATCTAGTCGTCTATTTTACCTCACTTTTCGTGATTTTGGTTGGATAAGATTGAAAAAAGCATTGAAAATGGATAATTTCAACGAAATATCTACCTTTTCCCTCTATTTTATCTTAGTTTTCGTGATTCTTCCTAGATATAATCGAAAAAAGCATCGAAAACGGATAATTTCAACGTAATATCATTCACGTTTCGCATATTTTGCCTTACTTTAGTGATTTTGCAAAGAAATGATAGAAAAATGCATTTTCAAAATTTCAACGTAATTTCATTCTTTTTTGTTATATTTTTCCTTACTTAAGTGATTTTGCCAAGATAGGATCGACAAAAACATCGAAAACGGATAATTTCAAAAACATTTCTAACATTTTCCTCTATTTTGCCTTTGTTTTCGTGATTCTTCCAAGATATGACCGAAAAATACATCGAAAACGGATAATTTCACCGAAATTTCAATATTTTTCCAATATTTTGCCTTAGTTTTCGTGATTTTTAGAAGATAATATCGAAAAAAGTACGAAAATGAATAAATTTTAAACTTATTTCAATCCTTTGTTGTTTATTTTGGTTTACCTTAAGATCTTCCCAATATATGATAAAAAAGCATCGAAAACGGGTAATTTCAACGGAATTTAAATCTTTTTCCTCTATTTAGCCCTAGTTTTCGTGATTTTGCCAAAATATGATCGAAAAAAGCATCGAAAATGGATTATTTGAACAAAATTTAAATCTTTTTCCTCTATTTAGCCCTTGTTTTCGTGATTTCTCAAAAATATGATCGAAAAAAGCATCGAAAACGGGTAATTTCACCGAAGTTTGAATTTTTTTTCTCTATTTTGCCTTAGTTTTCGTAATTTTGCAAGATATTATCAAAACAAGCATCGAAAACGGACAATTTGAACGTAATTCCATTCATTTTTCTCAAACTTAGCCAAACTAAAGTGATTTTGCCTAGATATGATCGAAAAAGCATCGGAAAAGGGTAATTTCAAAGAAATTTAAATCTTTTTGATCTATTTTGCCTTTTTCTTCGTGATTTTGCCAAGAAAAGATCGAGAAAACATCAAAAACGGGTAATTTCAACGGTGTTTCATTCTTTTTCCTGTATTCAGCCTTAGTTTTCGTGATTTTGCCAAAAAATGATCGAAAAAAGCATCGAAAACGGAAAATTTCATCGAAATTTCAATGTTTTTACTCTATTTTGCCTTAGTTTTCGTGATTTTGCCTAAATATGATAAAAAAAGCATCGAAAACAGATAATTTCAACGAAATTTCAATCTTTTTCCTCCCTTTTGACTTATAATTCGTGAATTTTCCAAAATATGATCGAAAAAACCATCAAAAACGTCTAATTACCACGAAATTTTAATCTTTTTTCGTCTATTTTGCCTTGATTTTCGTTTTTTTTTCATGATATGATCAAAGAATGCATCGTAAACGGAGATTTTAACAAAATTTCAATATTTTTCCTCTATTTTTAAATAGTATTCGTGATTTTTTCAAGATATGATCGAAAAAACCATCAAAAACGTCCAATTTCTATGAAATTTCAACCTTTTTTTGTCTATTTTTCCGTAGTTTTAAAGATTTATTCATGATATGATCGAAAAAAGCACCGAAAACGGGTTATTTAACCGAAATTTTAATTTTTTTTCTCTATTTTGCCTTAGTTTTCGTGATTTTGCCAATATAAGATCGAAAAAACATCAAAAACGGGTAATTTCAACGGAATTTTAAACTTTTTCCTCTATTTAGCCCTAGTTTTCGTGATTTTACCAAAATATGATCGAAAAAACCATCAAAAACGTCTAATTACCACGAAATTTTAATCTTTTTTCGTCTATTTTGCCTTGATTTTCGTTTTTTTTTCATGATATGATCAAAGAATGCATCGTAAACGGAGATTTTAACAAAATTTCAATATTTTTCCTCTATTTTTAAATAGTATTCGTGATTTTTTCAAGATATGATCGAAAAAACCATCAAAAACGTCCAATTTCTATGAAATTTCAACCTTTTTTTGTCTATTTTTCCGTAGTTTTAAAGATTTATTCATGATATGATCGAAAAAAGCACCGAAAACGGGTTATTTCACCGAAATTTTAATTTTTTTTCTCTATTTTGCCTTAGTTTTCGTGATTTTGCCAATATAAGATCGAAAAAACATCAAAAACGGGTAATTTCAACGGAATTTTAAACTTTTTCCTCTATTTAGCCCTAGTTTTCGTGATTTTACCAAAATATGATCGAAAAAAGCATCGAAAACGGATAATTACAACAAAATTTCAATCTTTTTTCGTCTATTTTGCCGTAGTTTTAAAGATTTATTCATTATATGATCGAAAAAAGCATCGAAAACGGACAATTTGATCGAAATTTCTATTTTTTTCCTCTATTTTGCCTTAGATTTCGTGATTTCTCCAAGAAGTGATCGAAAAAAGGATCGAAAACGGTTTAATTCAGCGAAATATCAATCTTTTTTCCCTTTTTTGACTTAGTATTTGTGATTTTACCTAGATATTATCTAGAAAAGCATCGAAAACGGTTAATTTCATTGTAATTTAATTCATTTTTCGCATATTTGGCCGTACTTTTCGTTATTTTGCCAAGATATGATCGAAAAAGGCATTGAAAACGGATAATTTCAACAAAATTCCAATCTTTTCCTCTATTTTGCCTTAGTTTTCGTGATTTTTCCAAGACAAGATCGAAAAAAGGACCAGAAATCGTATTATTTAACCTTAATTTCAATATTTTTTCCCTCTTTCGCCTTGGTTTTCGTGATTTGCCAAGATATTATCGGAAAAGGCATCGAAAACGGATAACTTCAACGTAATTTCATTCATTTTTCGCATATTTTGCCTTACTTTAGTGATTTTGCCAAGAAATGTTAGAAAAATCCATCGAAAACGGATAATGTCAACGAAGTTTTAATGTTTTTTCAATTTTTTTGGCGTACTTTTCGTTATTTTGCCAAGACATGAATGAAAAAGGCCTCGTAAACGGATAATTTCTACGAAATTCCCTTCTTTCTCCTCTATTTTGCTTTAGTATTCGTGATTTTTCCAAGATAATATTGAAAAAAACTTCGAAATCGGCCAATTTCATCGAAATATCAATCTTTTTCCCCTATTTTGCCTTAGTTTTCTTGATTTTTTAAGACATTATCGGAAAAAGAACAAAGAAGGATAATTTGAACCAAATTTCAATCTTTTGTCGTTTTTCTTTCGTGATTTTTCCAAGATATGATCGAAGAAAGCATCAAAAACGGATAATTTCAACGAAATTTCAATATTTTTCGTCTATTTTGCACTTGTTTTTCCATGATATGATCTTAAATGCATCAAAAACGGTTAATTTCAACGAAATTTGAATTTCTTTTCTCTATTTTCTTTAGTTTTCGTGATTTTGCCAAGATAAGATCGAAAAAACATCAAAAACGGGTAATTTATACGGAATTTTAATCTTTTTCCTCTATTTTGCCTTAGTTTTCGTGATTTTGCCATGAAAAGATCGAAAAAAGCATCGAAAACGGATAATTTCACCTAAATTTCAATCTTTATCGTCTATTTTGCCGTACATGTCGTGATTTTTCCACGATATCATCGAGAAAAGCGTTGAAAATGCAAAATTTCAACAAAATTTCAATTCCCAAGGAAAAACGGACTTGAAAAAAGTCTGACAGGGCCGGGAATCGATTCCGGGATCTTCCTCTAACCGGGAGGCTGCCTTAACTATCTAGGCTATCCGACCGGAAAATTTTCCTGGGTGCACGCCCTTATGTGCAAAGTCACCTAAACCCTTTCCATATAAAATTTCAATATCTAGTCGTCTATTTTACCTCACTTTTCGTGATTTTGGTTGGATAAGATTGAAAAAAGCATTGAAAATGGATAATTTTACGAAATTTTATCTTTTTTCGTCTATTTAGCCTTTCTTTTCGTGATTTCTGCAAGATATGATTAAAAAAATCATCGAAAACGGATAATTTTAACGAAATTTATATCCTTTTCCTCTATTTTGCCTTAGTTTTTGTGATTTTTCCAAGATATAATCGAAAAAAGCATCGAAAAAGGATAATTTCAACGAAATTTCTATCTTTTTCCTCTATTTTGCCTTAGATTTCGTGATTTCTTCGAGAAGTGATCGAAAAAAGGATCGAATACGGATAATTTGAACGAAATATCTACCTTTTCCCTATATTTTATCTTAGTTTTCGTGATTCTTCCTGGATATAATCGAAAACGAAAAATTTCAACGAAATTTCAATATTTTGTCGTCTATTTTACCTCACTTTTCGTGATTTTGGATGGATATGATTGAAAAAAGCATTGAAAATGGATAATTTTACGAAATTTCATTCTTTTTTCGTCTATTTAGCCGTTCTTTTCGTGATTTCTCCAAGATATGATTAAAAAAATCAATGAAAACGAATAATTTTAACGAAATTTATATCTTTTTCCTCTATTTTGCCTTAGTTATTGTGATTTTTCCAAGATATGATCGAAAAAAGCATAGAAAACGGATAATTTCAACGAAATTTCAATTTTTTCCTCTATTTTGCCTTAGATTTCGTGATTTCTCCAAGAAGTGATCGAAAAAAGCATCGAAAATGGATAATTTACGAAATTTAAATCTTTTTTCGTCTATTTTGCAGCACATTTCGTGGTTTTTCCAAGATATGATCGAAGAATGCATCGTAAACGGAGAATTTCAAAAAATTTCAATATTTGTCTTCGATTTTTGACATAGTATTCGTGATTTTTTCAAGTTATGACTGAAAAATCCATCAAAAACGTTCAATTTTAACGAAATTTCAATCTTTTTTCGTCTATATTGCCTTAGTTTTCGTGATTTTGCCAAGATAAGATCGAAAAAACATCAAAAACGGGTAATTTCAACGGAATTTCATTCTTTTTCCTCTATTCAAAATTAGTTTTCGTGATTTAGCCAAAAAATGATCGAAAAAAGCTTCGAAAACGGAAAATTTCATCGAAATTTCAATGTTTTTACTCTATTTTGCCTCAGTTTTCGTGATTTTGCCTAAATATGATAAAAAAGCATCGAAAACAGATAATTTCAACGAAATTTCAATTTTTTTTATATTTTCCCTTTCTTTTCGTGATTTTGCCGAGATATGCTCGAAAATAGCATCGGAAACGGATAATTTCAACGAAATTTCAATCTTTTTTCGTCTATTTTGCCTTAGATTTCGTGATTTCTCCAAGAAGTGATCGAAAAAAGGATCGAAAACGGTTTAATTCAGCGAAATATCAATCTTTTTTTCTCTTTTTTGACTTAGTATTTGTGATTTTACCTAGCTATTATCGAGAAAAGCATCGAAAACGGATAATTTCATTGTAATTTAATTCATTTTTCGCATATTTGGCCGTACTTTTCGTTATTTTGCCAAGATATGATCGAAAAAGGCATCGAAAACGGATAATTTCAACAAAATTCCAATCTTTTCCTCTATTTTGCCTTAGTTTTCGTGATTTTTCCAAGACAAGATCGAAAAAAGGACCAGAAATCGTATTATTTAACCTTAATTTCAATATTTTCCCCCTCTTTCGCCTTGGTTTTCGTGATTTGCCAAGATATTATCGGAAAAGGCATTTCCAAAATTTCTACGTAATTTCATTCTTTTTTGTTATATTTTTCCTTACTTAAGTGATTTTGCCAAGATAGGATCGACAAAAGCATCGAAAACGGATTAATTCAGCGAAATATCAATCTTTGTTCTCTTTTTTGACTTAGTATTTGTGATTTTACCTAGATATGATCGAAAAAATCATCGGAAACGGATAATTTCAACGTAATTTCATTCTTTTTTGTTATATTTTGCCTTACTTAAGTGCTTTTGCCAAGAAATGATAGAAAAATCCATCGAAAACGGATAATGTCAACGAAGTTTCAATGTTTTTTAACTTTTTTGGCGTACTTTTCGTTATTTTGCCAAGATATGAATGAAAAAGGCCTCGTAAACGGATAATTTCAACGAAATTCCCTTCTTTCTCCTCTATTTTGCTTTAGTATTCGTGATTTTATCAAGATATTATCGAAAAAAGCATCGGAAACGTATAATTTCAACGTAATTTCATTCTTTTTTGTTATATTTTCCCTTACTTAAGTGATTTTGCCAAGATATGATCGAACAAAGCATCGAAACCGGATTATTTCGAAAACATTTCAAACATTTTCATGAAAACGGAAAATTTCAAAGTTATTTTAATCTTTTCTTTGTCTGCTTTGCCTAATGTTTCGTGATTTTGACATGATATGATCGTAAAAGCATCAAAAAAGGTTAATTTCACCGAAATTTCAATCTTTTTCCTCTATTTTGCTTTACTTTTCAAGATATTACCAAGATATTATCGACAAAATCATCGATTCGGAAATCGGAAAATTTCAAAGAAATTTCAATTTCTATTTTGCCTTTGTTTTCGTGATTCTGCCAGGAAATGATCGAAAAAAGCATCGATAACGGATAATTTCAACGTAATTTCAATCTTTTGTCGTTTATTTTGCCTTACCTTCGCGATTTTCCCAAGATATGATCGAACAAAGCATCGAAACCGGATTATTTAACCTAAATTTCAATATTTTTCCTCTATTTTGCCTTAGTTTTGTGATTTTTCCATGATTTGATCGAAAAAAGCATCGAAAACGGATAATTTCATCGAAATATCAATCTTTTTCCTGTATTTCTCCTTAATTTTTGTGATTTTGCCTAGATATGATCGAGATAGGAAACGAAAACGGATAATTCCAACAAAGTTTCAATCTTTTTTCGTCTATTTGCCTTAGATTACGTGATTTGGCCAAGATATGATCGACAAAAGCATCGAAAACGGATAATTTTAAAGAAATTGCAATCTATTTCCTCTATTTTTACTTTGTATTAGTGATTTTTCCAAGATATGATCGAAAAAAGCATCGAAAACGGAATATTTAAACGAAATTTGAATCATTTTTCGTCTATATGGCCTTAGTTATCAAGATTTTGTCACGTTATGATCGAAAAAAGCATAGAAAACGGATTATTTAACCTAAATATCAATATTTTTCCTATATTTTGCATTTGTTTTCGTGATTTAACCAAGATATTATCGAAAAAAGCATCGAAAACGGATAATTTCAACGTAATTTCATTCATTTTTCGCATATTTTGCCTTACTTAAGTGATTTTGCCAAGATAAGATCGAAAAAAGCATCAAAAACGGATAATTTAAGCTAAATTTAAATCTTTTAACGGCTATTTTGCCTTGAGCTTCGTGATTTTGCCAAGATATGATCAAAGAAAGGATCGAAAATTAATAATTTCAACGAAATTTTAATCATTTCTCGTTTATTTTTCCTTAGTTTTCGTGATTTTGCCATGATATGATGCAAAAAAGATGGAAAACGGATAATTTCAACGAAATTTCAATCTTTTTCCTCTATTTTGCCTTACTTTTCGTAAATTTGCAAAGATATGATCAAAAAAAGCATCGAAAACGGAAAATTTCAAAGTTATTTTAATCTTTTCTTTGTCTGCTTTGCCTAATGTTTCGTGATTTTGACATGATATGATCGTAAAAGCATCAAAAAAGGTTAATTTCACCGAAATTTCAATCTTTTTCCTCTATTTTGCTTTACTTTTCAAGATATTACCAAGATATTATCGACAAAAGCATCGATTCGGAAATCGGAAAATTTCAAAGAAATTTCAATTTCTATTTTGCCTTTGTTTTCGTGATTCTGCCAGGAAATGATCGAAAAAAGCATCGATAACGGATAATTTCAACGTAATTTCAATCTTTTGTCGTTTATTTTGCCTTACCTTCGTGATTTTCCCAAGATATGATCGAACAAAGCATCGAAACCGGATTATTTAACCTAAATTTCAATATTTTTCCTCTATTTTGCCTTAGTTTTGTGATTTTTCCATGATTTGATCGAAAAAAGCATCGAAAACGGATAATTTCACCGAAATATCAATCTTTTTCCTGTATTTCTCCTTAATTTTTGTGATTTTGCCTAGATATGATCGAGATAGGAAACGAAAACGGATAATTCCAACAAAGTTTCAATCTTTTTTCGTCTATTTGCCTTAGATTACGTGATTTGGCCAAGATATGATCGACAAAAGCATCGAAAACGGATAATTTCAAAGAAATTGCAATCTATTTCCTCTATTTTTACTTTGTATTAGTGATTTTTCCAAGATATGATCGAAAAAGCATCGAAAACGGAATATTTAAACGAAATTTGAATCATTTTTCGTCTATATGGCCTTAGTTATCAAGATTTTGTCACGTTATGATCGAAAAAAGCATAGAAAACGGATTATTTAACCTAGATATCAATATTTTTCCTATATTTTGCATTGGTTTTCGTGATTTAACACAGATATTATCGAAAAAAGCATCGAAAACGGATAATTTCAACGTAATTTCATTCATTTTTCGCATATTTTGCCTTACTTAAGTGATTTTGCCAAGATAAGATCGAAAAAACCATCAAAAACGGATAATTTAAGCTAAATTTAAATCTTTTAACGGCTATTTTGCCTTGAGCTTCGTGATTTTGCCAAGATATGATCAAAGAAAGGATCGAAAATTAATAATTTCAACGAAATTTTAATCATTTCTCGTTTATTTTGCCTTAGTTTTCGTGATTTTGCCATGATATGATGCAAAAAAGGATGGAAAACGGATAATTTCAACGAAATTTCAATCTTTTTCCTCTATTTTGCCTTACTTTTCGTAAATTTGCAAAGATATGATCAAAAAAAGCATCGAAAACGGAAAATTTCAAAGTTATTTTAATCTTTTCTTTGTCTGCTTTGCCTAATGTTTCGTGATTTTGACATGATATGATCGTAAAAGCATCAAAAAAGGTTAATTTCACCGAAATTTCAATCTTTTTCCTCTATTTTGCTTTACTTTTCAAGATATTACCAAGATATTATCGACAAAAGCATCGATTCGGAAATCGGAAAATTTCGAAGAAATTTCAATTTCTATTTTGCCTTTGTTTTCGTGATTCTGCCAGGAAATGATCGAAAAAAGCATCGATAACGGATAATTTCAACGTAATTTCAATCTTTTGTCGTTTATTTTGCCTTACCTTCGTGATTTTCCCAAGATATGATCGAACAAAGCATCGAAACCGGATTATTTAACCTAAATTTCAATATTTTTCCTCTATTTTGCCTTAGTTTTGTGATTTTGCCATGATTTGATCGAAAAAAGCATCGAAAACGGATAATTTCACCGAAATATCAATCTTTTTCCGGTATTTCTCCTTAATTTTTGTGATTTTGCCAAGATATGATCGAGATAGGAAACGAAAACGGATAATTCCAACAAAGTTTCAATCTTTTTTCGTCTATTTGCCTTAGATTACGTGATTTTGCCAAGATATGATCGACAAAAGCATCGAAAACGGATAATTTCAAAGAAATTGCAATCTATTTCCTCTATTTTTACTTTGTATTAGTGATTTTTCCAAGATATGATCGAAAAAAGCATCGAAAACGGAATATTTAAACGAAATTTGAATCATTTTTCGTCTATATGGCCTTAGTTATCAAGATTTTGTCACGTTATGATCGAAAAAAGCATAGAAAACGGATTATTTAACCTAGATATCAATATTTTTCCTATATTTTGCATTTGTTTTCGTGATTTAACCAAGATATTATCGAAAAAAGCTTCGAAAACGGATAATGTCAACAAAATTTCAATGTTTTTTCGACTTGTTTGCCGTAATTTTCGAGGTTTTTTCAGGATATGATCGAAAAAGCATTGAAAATAAATAATTTCAAGAAATTTATATCTTTTTTCGTCTATTTAGCCTTCTTTTCGTGATTTCTCCAAGATATGATTAAAAAAGCATCGAAAACGGATAATTTGAACGAAATTTCAAACTTCTTCCTCTATTCTGCCTTACTTTTCGTTATTTTGCATGGATATGATCGAAAAAAGCATCGAAACCGGATTATTTAACCTAAATTACAATATTTTTCCTCTATTTTGCCTTAGTTTTGTGATTTTTCCATGATTTGATCGAAAAAAGCATCGAAAACGGATAATTTTATCGGCTATTATTCCTTGAGTTTCGTGATTTTGCCAAGATATTATAAGGAAGAAAGAATCGAAAATGAATAATTTCAACGAAATTTCAATCTTTTTCCTCTATTTTGCATTCATTCCGTGATTTTTCCAAGATATGATCGAACAAAGCATCGAAACCGGATTATTTAACCTAAATTTCAATATTTTTCCTCTATTTTGCCTTAGTTTTGTGATTTTTCCATGATTTGATCGAAAAAAGCATCGAAAACGGATAATTTCATCGAAATATCAATCTTTTTCCTGTATTTCTCCTTAATTTTTGTGATTTTGCCTAGATATGATCGAGATAGGAAACGAAAACGGATAATTCCAACAAAGTTTCAATCTTTTTTCGTCTATTTGCCTTAGATTACGTGATTTGGCCAAGATATGATCGACAAAAGCATCGAAAACGGATAATTTCAAAGAAATTGCAATCTATATCCTCTATTTTTACTTTGTATTAGTGATTTTTCCAAGATATGATCGAAAAAAGCATCGAAAACGGAATATTTAAACGAAATTTGAATCATTTTTCGTCTATATGGCCTTAGTTATCAAGATTTTGTCACGTTATGATCGAGAAAAGCATAGAAAACGGATTATTTAACCTAGATATCAATATTTTTCCTATACTTTGCATTTGTTTTCGTGATTTAACCAAGATATTATCGAAAAAAGCATCGAAAACGGATAACTTCAACGTAATTTAATTCATTTTTCGCATATTTTGCCTTACTTTAGTGATTTTGCCAAGATAAGATCGAAAAAAGCATCAAAAACGGATAATTTAAGCTAAATTTAAATCTTTTAACGACTATTTTGCCTTGAGCTTCGTGATTTTGCCAAGATATGATCAAAGAAAGGATCGAAAATTAATAATTTCAACGAAATTTTAATCATTTCTCGTTTATTTTGCCTTAGTTTTCGTGATTTTGCCATGATATGATGCAATAAAGAATGGAAAACGGATAATTTCAACGAAATTTCAATCTTTCTCCTCTATTTTGCCTTACTTTTCGTAAATTTGCAAAGATATGATCAAAAAAAGCATCGAAAACGGAAAATTTCAAAGTTATTTTAATCTTTTCTTTGTCTGCTTTGCCTAATGTTCCGTGATTCTGACATGATATGATCGTAAAAGCATTAAAAAAGGTTAATTTCACCGAAATTTCAATCTTTTTCCTCTATTTTGCTTTACTTTTCAAGATATTACCAAGATATTATCGACAAAAGCATCGATTCGGAAATCGGAAAATTTCGAAGAAATTTCAATTTCTATTTTGCCTTTGTTTTCGTGATTCTGCCAGGAAATGATCGAAAAAAGCATCGATAACGGATAATTTCAACGTAATTTCAATCTTTTGTCGTTTATTTTGCCTTACCTTCGTGATTTTCCCAAGATATGATCGAACAAAGCATCGAAACCGGATTATTTAACCTAAATTTCAATATTTTTCCTCTATTTTGCCTTAGTTTTGTGATTTTTCCATGATTTGATCGAAAAAAGCATCGAAAACGGATAATTTCACCGAAATATCAATCTTTTTCCTGTATTTCTCCTTAATTTTTGTGATTTTGCCTAGATATGATCGACAAAAGCATCGAAAACGGATAATTTCAAAGAAATTGCAATCTATTTCCTCTATTTTTACTTTGTATTAGTGATTTTTCCAAGATATGATCGAAAAAAGCATCGAAAACGGAATATTTAAACGAAATTTGAATCATTTTTCGTCTATATGGCCTTAGTTATCAAGATTTTGTCACGTTATGATCGAAAAAAGCATAGAAAACGGATTATTTAACCTAGATATCAATATTTTTCCTATATTTTGCATTTGTTTTCGTGATTTAACACAGATATTATCGAAAAAAGCATCGAAAACGGATAATTTCAACGTAATTTCATTCATTTTTCGCATATTTTGCCTTACTTAAGTGATTTTGCCAAGATAAGATCGAAAAAAGCATCAAAAACGGATAATTTAAGCTAAATTTAAATCTTTTAACGGCTATTTTGCCTTGAGCTTCGTGATTTTGCCAAGATATGATCAAAGAAAGGATCGAAAATTAATAATTTCAACGAAATTTTAATCATTTCTCGTTTATTTTGCCTTAGTTTTCGTGATTTTGCCATGATATGATGCAAAAAAGATGGAAAACGGATAATTTCAACGAAATTTCAATCTTTTTCCTCTATTTTGCCTTACTTTTCGTAAATTTGCAAAGATATGATCAAAAAAAGCATCGAAAACGGAAAATTTCAAAGTTATTTTAATCTTTTCTTTGTCTGCTTTGCTTAATGTTTCGTGATTTTGACATGATATGATCGTAAAAGCATCAAAAAAGGTTCATTTCACCGAAATTTCAATCTTTTTCCTCTATTTTGCTTTACTTTTCAAGATATTACCAAGATATTATCGACAAAAGCATCGATTCGGAAATCGGAAAATTTCAAAGAAATTTCAATTTCTATTTTGCCTTTGTTTTCGTGATTCTGCCAGGAAATGATCGAAAAAAGCATCAATAACGGATAATTTCAACGTAATTTCAATCTTTTGTCGTTTATTTTGCCTTACCTTCGTGATTTTCCCAAGATATGATCGAACAAAGCATCGAAACCGGATTATTTAACCTAAATTTCAATATTTTTCCTCTATTTTGCCTTAGTTTTGTGATTTTTCCATGATTTGATCGAAAAAAGCATCGAAAACGGATAATTTCACCGAAATATCAATCTTTTTCCTGTATTTCTCCTTAATTTTGGTGATTTTGCCAAGATATGATCGACAAAAGCATCGAAAACGGATAATTTCAAAGAAATTGCAATCTATTTCCTCTATTTTTACTTTGTATTAGTGATTTTTCCAAGATATGATCGAAAAAAGCATCGAAAACGGAATATTTAAACGAAATTTGAATCATTTTTCGTCTATATGGCCTTAGTTATCAAGATTTTGTCACGTTATGATCGAAAAAAGCATAGAAAACGGATTATTTCACCTAGATATCAATATTTTTCCTATATTTTGCATTTGTTTTCGTGTTTTAACACAGATATTATCGAAAAAAGCATCGAAAACGGATAATTTCAACGTAATTTCATTCATTTTTCGCATATTTTGCCTTACTTAAGTGATTTTGCCAAGATAAGATCGAAAAAAGCATCAAAAACGGATAATTTAAGCTAAATTTAAATCTTTTAACGGCTATTTTGCCTTGAGCTTCGTGATTTTGCCAAGATATGATCAAAGAAAGGATCGAAAATTAATAATTTCAACGAAATTTTAATCATTTCTCGTTTATTTTGCCTTAGTTTTCGTGATTTTGCCATGATATGATGCAAAAAAGGATGGAAAACGGATAATTTCAACGAAATTTCAATCTTTTTCCTCTATTTTGCCTTACTTTTCGTAAATTTGCAAAGATATGATCAAAAAAAGCATCGAAAACGGAAAATTTCAAAGTTATTTTAATCTTTTCTTTGTCTGCTTTGCCTAATGTTTCGTGATTTTGACATGATTTGATCGTAAAAGTATCAAAAAAGGTTAATTTCACCGAAATTTCAATCTTTTTCCTCTATTTTGCTTTACTTTTCAAGATATTACCAAGATATTATCGACAAAAGCATCGATTCGGAAATCGGAAAATTTCAAAGAAATTTCAATTTCTATTTTGCCTTTGTTTTCGTGATTCTGCCAGGAAATGATCGAAAAAAGCATCGATAACGGATAATTTCAACGTAATTTCAATCTTTTGTCGTTTATTTTGCCTTACCTTCGCGATTTTCCCAAGATATGATCGAACAAAGCTCGAAACCGGATTATTTAACCTAAATTTCAATATTTTTCCTCTATTTTGCCTTAGTTTTGTGATTTTTCCATGATTTGATCGAAAAAAGCATCGAAAACGGATAATTTCACCGAAATATCAATCTTTTTCCTGTATTTCTCCTTAATTTTTGTGATTTTGCCTAGATATGATCGAGATAGGAAACGAAAACGGATAATTCCAACAAAGTTTCAATCTTTTTTCGTCTATTTGCCTTAGATTACGTGATTTGGCCAAGATATGATCGACAAAAGCATCGAAAACGGATAATTTCAAAGAAATTGCAATCTATTTCCTCTATTTTTACTTTGTATTAGTGATTTTTCCAAGATATGATCGAAAAAAGCATCGAAAACGGAATATTTAAACGAAATTTGAATCATTTTTCGTCTATATGGCCTTAGTTATCAAGATTTTGTCACGTTATGATCGAAAAAAGCATAGAAAACGGATTATTTAACCTAGATATCAATATTTTTCCTATATTTTGCATTTGTTTTCGTGATTTAACCAAGATATTATCGAAAATAGCATCGAAAACGGATAATTTCAACGTAATTTCATTCATTTTTCGCATATTTTGCCTTACTTAAGTGATTTTGCCAAGTTAAGATCGAAAAAAGCATCAAAAACGGATAATTTAAGCTAAATTTAAATCTTTTAACGCCTATTTTGCCTTGAGCTTCGTGATTTTGCCAAGATATGATCAAAGAAAGGATCGAAAATTAACAATTTCAACGAAATTTTAATCATTTCTCGTTTATTTTGCCTTAGTTTTCGTGATTTTGCCATGATATGATGCAAAAAAGGATGGAAAACGGATAATTTCAACGAAATTTCAATCTTTTTCCTCTATTTTGCCTTACTTTTCGTAAATTTTTAAAGATATGATCAAAAAAAGCATCGAAAACGGAAAATTTCAAAGTTATTTTAATCTTTTCTTTGTCTGCTTTGCCTAATGTTTCGTGATTTTGACATGATATGATCGTAAAAGCATCAAAAAAGGTTAATTTCACCGAAATTTCAATCTTTTTCCTCTATTTTGCTTTACTTTTCAAGATATTACCAAGATATTATCGACAAAAGCATCGATTCGGAAATCGGAAAATTTTAAAGATATTTCAATTTCTATTTTGCCTTTGTTTTCGTGATTCTGCCAGGAAATGATCGAAAAAAGCATCGATAACGGATAATTTCAACGTAATTTCAATCTTTTGTCGTTTATTTTGCCTTACCTTCGTGATTTTCACAATATATGATCGAAAAAAGCATCGAAAACGGAATATTTAAACGAGATTTGAATCTTTTTTCGTCTATATGGCCTTAGTTATCATGATTTTGTCATGATATGATCGAAAAAAGCATAGAATGCGGATTATTTAACCCAAATTTCAATATTTTTCCTCTATTTTGCCCTAGTTTTCTTGATTTTCCAAGATATTATCGAAAAAAGCATCGAAAACAGATAGTAACATTGTAATTTCATTGATTTTTCGCATATGTTGCATTACTTTAGTGATTTTGCCAAGATATGATCGAAAAAAGCATCGAAAACGGATTAATTCAACGAAATTTTAATCTTTTTTGGTCTGCTTTGCCTAAGGTTTCGTGATTTTGCCATGATATGATCGTAAAAGCATCGAAAACGGATAATTTCACCGAAATTTCAATCTTTTTCCTCTATTTTTACTTAGTATTCGTGATTTTTCCAAGATATGATCGAAAAAAGCATCGAAAACGGAATATTTAAACGAAATTTGAATCTTTTTTCGTCTATATGGCCTTAGTTATCAAGATTAGTTCATGATATGATCGAAAAAAGCAAGGAAAACGGATCATTTAACCTAAATTTCAATAAATTTCCTCTATTTTGTCTTAGTTCTCGGGATGTTTTGAAGGCAAGTTCGAAAAAAGAACGAAGAAGGATAATTTGAACGTAATATCAATCTTTTGTCGTTTATTTTCGTGATTTTGCCAAGATATGATAGTTGAAAGCATCAAAAACGGATAATTTCACCGAAATTTCAATCTTTTTCGTCTGTTTATCCGAACATTTCGTGGTTATGCCATGATATGATTGAAAAAGCATCGAAAACGGATAGTTTAACATAAATTTATATCTTTTATCGGCTATTATGCCTTGGGTTTCGTGATTTTGCAAAGATATTATCAAATAAAGGATCGTAAATGAATGATTTCAACGAAATTTCAATCATTTTTCGACTATTTTGCCTTAGTTTTCGTGAATTTGCCATAATATGATGCAAAAAAGGATAGAAAACGGATAATTTCAACGAAATGTCAATAATTTTCCTCTATTTTGCCTTACTTTTCTTGTTAGTTCCATGATATGATCGAAAAAAGCGTAGAAAACGGAATATTTCAACGTAATTTCAATCTTTTTTCGTAAATTTTGCCTTTCTTTAGTGATTAGGCCATGATATTATCCAAAAAAGCATCAAAAAATAATAATTTCAAAGAAATTTCAATGTTTTCCTTTACTTTTTTGGTTTTGACAAGATATGATCGAAAAAGCATTGAAAACGGATAGTTTTTGACGAAATTTAAATAATTTTCCCTTATTTTACCTCAGTTTTCGTGATTCTGCATGGATATGTTTAAAAAAAGCATTGAATATGGATAATTTCACCGAAATTTCAATCTTTTTCCTCTATTTTTACTTAGTATTCCTGATTTTTCCAAGATATGATCGAAAAAAGCAACGAAAACGGAATATTTAAACGAAATTTGAATCTTTTTTCGTCTATATGGCCTTAGTTATCAAGATTAGTTCATGATATGATCGAAAAAAGCAAGGAAAACGGATTATTTAACCTAAATTTCAATAAATTTCCTCTATTTTGTCTTAGTTCTCGGGATGTTTTGAAGGCAAGTTCGAAAAAAGAACGAAGAAGGATAATTTGAACGTAATATCAATCTTTTGTCGTTTATTTTCGTGATTTTGCCAAGATATGATAGTTGAAAGCATCGAAAACGGATAATTTCACCGAAATTTCAATCTTTTTCGTCTGTTTATCCGAACATTTCGTGGTTATGCCATGATATGATTGAAAAAGCATCTGAAACGGGTAATATCAACGAAATTTCAATCTATTTCGTCTATTTAGCCTTTCGTTTCGTGATTTCTCCAAGATATGATCGAAAAAAGCATCGAAAACGGATAATTTCAACAAAACTTTTATCTTGTTCCTCTATTTTGCCTTATTTTTCGTGATTTGGCCAGGATAAGATCGAGAAAAGCATCGAAAACGGATAATTTCACCGAAATTTCAATCTTTTTCCTCTATTTTTACTTAGTATTCGTGATTTTCGAAGATATGGTAGAAAAAAGCATCGAAAACGGAAAATTTAATCAACATTTCAATCTTTTTCCGTCCTTTTGACCTTAGTAATGAAGATATTGTCATGATATGATCGAAAAATGCATAGAAAACGGATTATTTAACCTAAATTTCAATAGTTTTCCTCTATTTTGTCTTAGTTTTCGTGATTTTGCGAAGATATTATCGAAAAAAGCATCTAAAACGGATAATTTAACCGAAATTTCAATCTTTTTCCTGTATTTCTCCTTAATTTTTGTGATTTTGCCAAGATATGATCGAAATAGGAATCGAAAATGGATAATTTAACATAAATTTCAAAATTTTTCTTCTATTTTGCCTTAGTTTTCGTGATTTTGCCAAGATATTATCAAAAAAAGCATCGAAAACGGACAATTTCAATATTTTGTCGTCTTTTTAGCTTTTCTGTTCGTGATTTTCCCAGATATGATTGAAAAAAGCGTCGAAAACTGATAATTTCAACGAAATTTTTATCTTTTTCCTCTATTTTGCCTTAATTTTCGTGATTTTGCCAAGATATGATCGAAAAAAGCATCGAAAACGTAATATTTGAACGAAATTTGAATCATTTTTCGTCTATATGGCCTTAGTTATCAAGATTTTGTCATTATATGATCGATAAAAAGGATAGAAAACGGATTATTTAACCTAGATTTCAATTCTTTTCCTATATATTGCATTTGTTTTCGTAATTTAACCAATATATTATCGAAAAAAGCATCGAAAACGGATAATTTCAACGTAATTTCATTCATTTTTCGCATATTTTGCCTTACTTAAGTGATTTTGCCAAGATATGCTCGAAAAAAACATCGAAAACGGATAATTTCAACGAAATTTTAATCTTTTTTTGGTCTGCTTTGCCTAAGGTTTCGTGATTTTGCCATGATATAATCGTAAAAGCATCGAAAACGGTTAATTTTACCGAAATTACAATCATTTACCTCTATTTTGCCTTACTTTTCGTGATTTAGCCAAGATAGGATCGAAAAATGCATCGAAAACGGATAATTTCAACGTAATTTCAATGTTTTTCCGACTTTTGTGCCATACTTTTCGTGATTTTGCCATGATATGATCGAAAAAGGCATCGAAAACGGATAATTTTTACGAAATTCCAATCTTTTTCCTCTATTTTGCCTTAGTTTTAGTGATTTTGCCAGGATATGATCGTCGAAGCATCGAAAACGGATAATTTCAACGACATTACAATCTTTTACCTCTATTTTGCCTTAGTTTTAGTGATTTTGCCAGGATATGATCGAAAAAATCATCGAAAACGGATAATTTCAAAGTAATTTCCTTTTTTTTCGTATAATTTTCCTTACTTACGTGATTTTGCCATGTTATGACCGAAAAATACATCGAAAACGAATAATTTCACCGAAATTTCAATTTTTTCCCCTACTTTGCCTTAGTTTTCGTGATTTTTTCAAGTTAAGATCGAAAAAAGAACGAAAAAGGATACCTTTAACGTAATTTCAATCTTTTGTCGTTTATTTTGCCTTACTTTCGTGATTTTGCAAGATATGATCGAAAAAAATATCGAAAACGGATAATTTCAACGAAATTACAATTTTTTTTTGGTCTGCTTTGCCTAAGGTTTCGTTATTTTGCCATGATATGATCGAAAAATGCATCGAAAACGGGTAATTTCACCGAAATTTCAATCTTTTTCCTCTATTTTTACTTAGTATTCGTGATTTTTCCATGATTTGATTGTAAAAAGCATCGAAAACGGAATATCTAAACGAAATTTTAATCTTTTTCCGTCTATCTGGCCTTAGTTTTCAAGATTTTGCCTTGGTATGATAGAAAAAACATTGAAAACGGATTATTTAACCAAAAATTCAATATTTTTCATCTATTTTGCCTTTCTTCAGTGATTTTGCCAAGATAATATCGAAAAAGGCATCGAAAACGGATAATTTATGCGAAATTCCAATCTTTTTCCTCTATTTTGCCTTAGTATTCGCGATTTTGTCAAGATAAGATCGAAAAAAGCATCGAAAACGGAAAATTTCAAAGGAATTTTAATCTTTTCTTTGTCTGCTTTGCCTAAGGCTTCGTGATTTTGCCAAGATATGATCGTAAAAGCATCGAAAACAGTTATTTTAAAACGTAATTACAATCTTTTACCTCTATTTTGCCTTAGTGTTCGTGCTTTTGCCAAGATATGATGGAAAAAAGCATCGAAAACGGATTATTTCACCTAAATATCTTTTTTTTCCTATATTTTGTCTTACTTTTCGTGATTTTGCCAAGTTGTGATCGAAAAAAGCATCGTAAACGGAAAATTTAATCAACATTTCAATCTTTTTCCGTCCTTTTGACCTTAGTAATGAAGATATTGTCATGATATGATCGAAAAATGCATAGAAAACGGATTATTTAACCTAAATTTCAATAGTTTTCCTCTATTTTGTCTTAGTTTTCGTGATTTTGCGAAGATATTATCGAAAAAAGCATCTAAAACGGATAATTTAACCGAAATTTCAATCTTTTTCCTGTATTTCTCCTTAATTTTTGTGATTTTGCCAAGATATGATCGAAATAGGAATCGAAAATGGATAATTTAACATAAATTTCAAAATTTTTCTTCTATTTTGCCTTAGTTTTCGTGATTTTGCCAAGATATTATCAAAAAAAGCATCGAAAACGGACAATTTCAATATTTTGTCGTCTTTTTAGCTTTTCTGTTCGTGATTTTCCCAGATATGATTGAAAAAAGCGTCGAAAACTGATAATTTCAACGAAATTTTTATCTTTTTCCTCTATTTTGCCTTAATTTTCGTGATTTTGCCAAGATATGATCGAAAAAAGCATCGAAAACGTAATATTTGAACGAAATTTGAATCATTTTTCGTCTATATGGCCTTAGTTATCAAGATTTTGTCATTATATGATCGATAAAAAGGATAGAAAACGGATTATTTAACCTAGATTTCAATTTTTTTCCTATATATTGCATTTGTTTTCGTAATTTAACCAATATATTATCGAAAAAAGCATCGAAAACGGATAATTTCAACGTAATTTCATTCATTTTTCGCATATTTTGCCTTACTCAAGTGATTTTGCCAAGATATGCTCGAAAAAAACATCGAAAACGGATAATTTCAACGAAATTTTAATCTTTTTTTGGTCTGCTTTGCCTAAGGTTTCGTGATTTTGCCATGATATGATCGTAAAAGCATCGAAAACGGTTAATTTTACCGAAATTACAATCATTTACCTCTATTTTGCCTTACTTTTCGTGATTTAGCCAAGATAGGATCGAAAAATGCATCGAAAACGGATAATTTCAACGTAATTTCAATGTTTTTCCGACTTTTGTGCCATACTTTTCGTGATTTTGCCATGATATGATCGAAAAAGGCATCGAAAACGGATAATTTTTACGAAATTCCAATCTTTTTCCTCTATTTTGCCTTAGTTTTAGTGATTTTGCCAGGATATGATCGTCGAAGCATCGAAAACGGATAATTTCAACGACATTACAATCTTTTACCTCTATTTTGCCTTAGTTTTAGTGATTTTGCCAGGATATGATCGAAAAAATCATCGAAAACGGATAATTTCAAAGTAATTTCCTTTTTTTTCGTATAATTTTCCTTACTTACGTGATTTTGCCATGTTATGACCGAAAAATACATCGAAAACGAATAATTTCACCGAAATTTCAATTTTTTCCCCTACTTTGCCTTAGTTTTCGTGATTTTTTCAAGTTAAGATCGAAAAAAGAACGAAAAAGGATACCTTTAACGTAATTTCAATCTTTTGTCGTTTATTTTGCCTTACTTTCGTGATTTTGCAAGATATGATCGAAAAAAATATCAAAAACGGATAATTTCAACGAAATTACAATTTTTTTTTGGTCTGCTTTGCCTAAGGTTTCGTTATTTTGCCATGATATGATCGAAAAATGCATCGAAAACGGGTAATTTCACCGAAATTTCAATCTTTTTCCTCTATTTTTACTTAGTATTCGTGATTTTTCCATGATTTGATTGTAAAAAGCATCGAAAACGGAATATCTAAACGAAATTTTAATCTTTTTCCGTCTATCTGGCCTTAGTTTTCAAGATTTTGCCTTGGTATGATAGAAAAAACATTGAAAACGGATTATTTAACCAAAAATTCAATATTTTTCATCTATTTTGCCTTTCTTCAGTGATTTTGCCAAGATAATATCGAAAAAGGCATCGAAAACGGATAATTTATGCGAAATTCCAATCTTTTTCCTCTATTATGCCTTAGTATTCGCGATTTTGTCAAGATAAGATCGAAAAAAGCATCGAAAACGGAAAATTTCAAAGGAATTTTAATCTTTTCTTTGTCTGCTTTGCCTAAGGCTTCGTGATTTTGCCAAGATATGATCGTAAAAGCATCGAAAACAGTTATTTTAAAACGTAATTACAATCTTTTACCTCTATTTTGCCTTAGTGTTCGTGCTTTTGCCAAGATATGATGGAAAAAAGCATCGAAAACGGATTATTTCACCTAAATATCTTTTTTTTCCTATATTTTGTCTTACTTTTCGTGATTTTGCCAAGTTGTGATCGAAAAAAGCATCGTAAACGGATAATTTCAACTAAATTTCAATCTTTCTTCGTATATTTTGCCTTAGGTTTCGTGATTTTGCCATGATATGATCGTAAAAAGCATCGAAAACGGATAATTTAACCAAAATCAATCTTTTTCCTCTATCCTGCTTTAGTTTTAGTGATTTTGCAAGATATGATCAAATAAAGCATCGAAAACGGAAATTTTCACCTAAATTTAAATCTTTTCCTTTTATTTTGCTTTTTTTTCGTGATTTTGCCAAGATATGATCGGAAAAAGCATCGAAAACGGATATTTTTAACAATATTTCGACCCTTTCCCTGTATTTTGCCTTAGAGATCGTGATATTGCAAAGACATGATCCAAAAAAGCTTCAAAACGGATAATTTCAACGAAATTACAATCTTTTTCTTCTATTTTGCCTTAGTATTCGTGATTTTGCTAAGATATGATTAAAAAAGCATCGAAAACGGATAATTTTAACGAAATTTCAATCTTTCTTCGACTATTTTGCCTTAGTTTTCAAGATTATCGAAGATATGATCGAAAAAAGCATCGGAAACGGACGATTTCAACGAAATTTCAATCTATTTTCGACTATTTTTCCATCCTTATCGTGATTCGGCACATATATGATCGAAAAAAGCTTGGAGAATGATTAATTTCACTTAAATTTTAATCTTTTTTCGTCTATTATGTCTTTCAATTCGTGATTTTTCCAAGATATGATCGGAGAAACATCGAAATGGATAATTTCAACGAATTACAATCTTTGACCTCTATTTTGCCATAGTTTTCTGATTATGCCGTGATATGATCGAAAAAAGCATCGAAAACGGATAATATCAACGAACTTTCAATCTTTTTTGAATATTTTGCCTAACTTTTCGTGATTTAGCCAAGTTATGATCAAAGAAGCATCGAAAATGGATATTTTAACCAAAATTTCGATCCTTTTCCTCTATTTTGCCTTAGTGATCGTGATTTTGCCAAGATATGATCGAAAAAGGCATCGAAAACGGATTATTTCAACGATATTTCAATCTTTTTCCTCTATTTTGCCTTACTTTTCGTGATTTTGCCGAGATATGATCAAAAAAAGGATCGGAAACGGACAATTTCAAGTAATTTACAATCTTGTCCCTCTTTTTTACCTTACTTATTGTGATTTTGCCAAGATATGATCGAAGAAAGCATCGAAAACGGAAAATTTCACCGAAATTTCAATCTTTTTTGAATATTTTGCCTAACTTTTCGTGATTTAGCCAAGATATGATCGAAAAAAGCATCGAAAACGGATAATTTCAAGTAATTTACAATCTTGTCCCTCTTTTTTACCTTACTTATTGTTATTTTGCCAAGATATGATCGAAGAAAGCATCGAAAACGGAAAATTTCACCGAAATTTCAATCTTTTTTCGTCTATTTTGCCTTTCTATTCGTGATTTTTCCAAGATATGATCGAAAAAAGCATCGAAAACGGATAATTTCAAGTAATTTACAATCTTGTCCCTCTTTTTTACCTTACTTATTGTGATTTTGCCAAGATATGATCGAAGAAAGCATCGAAAACGGAAATTTTCGTCTATTATGCCTTTCTATTCGTGATTTTTCCAAGATATGGTCGAAAAAACATCGAAAAGGATAATTTCAACGAATTATAATCTTTTACCTTTATTTTGCCATAGTTTTCGTGATTTTTCCAAGATATGATCGAAAAAAGCTTCGAAAATGGATACTTTCTACGAAATTTCAATCATTTTCCTCTATTTTGCCTTTGTTTTCTTGATTTTGCCATGATATGATCGACAAAAGTATCGAAAACGGATAATTTCACCGAAATTTCAATCTTTTCTTCTTGAATTGACCTCCCGTAATCGACCTCACCGAGTCGATCATGGGTCATCGATCATGGGTCATCGACCTCGGGATCATTGACCTTGGGACTCGACCTCGGGTCATCGAAACCGGGTAATCTACCTCGAGTTATCGACCCAGGGTCATTGACCTCGGGTCATAGACCGTAAGTCATCCCGGAGTCGACATCCCGGAGTAAACCTCCCGGAGTGGACCACCCGGAGTCTAACTCCCGGAGTCCTTCTCCTGGAGTCGACCTCCTATTTTCAAATTCCTGGTTTCTAACTCCCGGAGTCCTCCCGGAGTCGACCTCCCGGAGTCAGGCAGTCGATCTTCGGTCATTGACCTCTAGTCATCGACTTCGGGTCATCGACCTCGGGTCATCGACCTCGGGTCAAGATAATATCGAAAAAATCTGATGTGGCCAGCACATGACTTTCTCCATATATATAAGATGTAAATATTTATCTACCGCAGTAATTTCGAACTCTATATTCCATCTAAACTTGGAATATGAGTGATTAATATATATATATATATATTATCTTTGACGCCAAAAACATGAATAATAATGTTTTACGGGACATGATCGATAAAAAACAATGAAATTGGCATTTCGCCCATAGAGCCCAGAGCGCCCACAAAGTACATAATCAGCAACTTCCGGTTTATCAGTATTTCATGAATAACTCCTACACAATCAGTGATACAAAAATATGTTTCAACCAAAAGTTATAGTAAATTTTATTTTCTAAAACTTTTATAAATAATAGTATATACCTAAATATCATATTTACGGAGATATTTTGAAAACCGGAAATGAGCTTTGAAGAATACAGCTCGACTTCCGGTAAACCGATTTCCTCCAAAAACTAATCAACTCTTAAGAAACTAAATAAAGTACTATATATGAAATTTGGTGTTAATATAATGCATCGTTTTTAAGTTAGAGCGCCCACAAAGTACATAACGGCTACTTCCGGTTTATCGGTATTTCACGAATAACTCCTAATCAACCGGTGATACAAAAATATGTTAAATACAAAAGTTATAGTAAATTACATTATCTAAAACTTTTATAAGTAATACAATGCACGTATATATCATATTTATGGAGATATTTTGAAAACCGGAAATGAGCTATAATGAATGAAGCTCGACTTCCGGTCAACCGATTTACTCCAAAAACTAATCAACTCTGACAGCACACACCACAGTACTATATACGAAGTTTGGTATTAATACGACCAATAGTTTTCACGATAGAGCGCCCACTAACACACACACACATACAGACACACACACACACACATACACACAGACATCATTCCAAAAATAGTCAAAACGTGTTCTAGGGACCCCAAAACATGTATTTCCGTTGAAATCGCGAAGTCGATTTTTTTCATGAAAACAATACTTTCTCTATACTTCGTATATGGAGAAAGTAAAAAGCGACAAAATGGGATAATTTTAGAGAAATTTTAATATATTTCCTCTGCTTCATGAAGTTTCATGAAGCTTCACAATAATTTGACTCGTTCTGAAGATCTAAGTGAGGTAATTCCATACGTTGAATAAAAAATTTCCTTTTATTGGGAAATTTTGGAAAAATCGGCGAAAAATTGGCTTCTTTTCGAAAATATTCAGTTTTTTATCTGTATTTTTCCTAAAATGATCTAAGCTATATCCTCCGATATTTTGAAGAAAAATTCCAATTTTAACTGCATATTACAAAGAATGGGCCATAAATGCCCATTTTTTCGATAATTTCAGTTTTTTTGCTATATTTTGCCTAATATTCTAGTAAATTTGTTCAAATTAGCACTTGTTTTAAAGATCTAAACGAGATCATTCCACACTGTAACAAGGATTCCACTACCATGCCCAAAATACGCAAAACTCCACATTAACCACATTTTGAAAAACATTCCACTAATATTAACAAATTACGGAATGGTATCATTTTTCATTTGGAAGTCCTGCCTTACCTTTCTGTTGCATCTTCATAATACTATTAAGAGTGGATTGTGAAATTAACAGTGGGGAATCAGCTGGTTTTAGACGAAAATATTACAATAATATCCATTCATTGCGAATCGAAATTATCAGTTTCTTCGTTCCCACTACTGTGAAAATATTACTGGTTATTTAAGATGTAAAAGAGGAGAACCTATGGCCATTCCAGTTTGCTGGGCCTCAAGATTAGTATGTTCCTCAAAAGGTGAAGAGAACAAGTCAAGGAAATGGTTGGTGGTTCATGTTACAAGAAGTTAATGAGTAGTACTTTACTTATTCAAACAGATTGTACAAGGGTACTAAACAGAATAATTTTATAAGCTGCATATTTTAACATACCTACTAGCTGGCCATGGTCCGAAACTGTTCTGAATTTCTGTTAATTAATTTGAATGCTTTCTTGATCAATTCCAACTTCAAATCTTACTTTAATCAAAATTTTGTAATTTTCAAATTAACTTCTATTTGCAAGTTTTAAGTACTTTTATTTAATTTGAAAGTTTTGATTTGGGCTTAAATTTTTTCATATGCAACTCCAAAGTCTTATTTTAATTTTCAATGCGGCTCAAATAACTTGGTTGAGACAACATTTCTCATTTAATTTTTTTCAAGAACTTCACATCTCTGATAGTTAAATTTTTACAAGCATTGAATCCACTTCACTCAATATTTACTACTGTTCACGCACAATAACAAACTATTTTTCAGGGAAGTACTCCTATTTATCAATGTGCAAAACCAAATTTACATGAGTAGATTTTTCTACAAGGAGGACTCTTTGCTGCTCCACTCCAATTTTTCTTCAGCGCCAGACAGACTAGTGGAGAGGAGAAAAGAAGACACACCACTCTGATTCAGCCATTTTATTGAAATTCCTAAATTCTACACATTATCACAGCATTTTATAATCAAGTTTCGAACTTGAACTGTTCAAATTTACATTGAAAATTCTTTCAGCCTTGTCCTTTTCAGCCACTTTTTGGTATGAGAGTATTCACCTGGCCAGAAACTCTCCAGAGTTGCTATTATAGTTAGAAAATTTCTTGATGATGCTCATTGCTTCTCTGTATCCATCAACTTCATCTGTTGTTTCCAAGTGCCAGGTTTAATTTAAGGCTGCATTTAGAAATCAGAACTCCAATTTCTGAATATAGCCAAAATTTAACTCAACTCTCTGAAAGATAAAGAAAATGTTATGCAAAGAACATATAAATAAAAGAATTCAAAAAAAACATGAGAATATGAATACAAATTGCAAGAAGTTAAATAAAAACTTGAAACAAAGAATTTGCAGATGATGATATGAATAAAACTTAGAAAAATTGAGACAAACTTATTGTCACAAATTTCAATGAGAATTTATCATTGGAGTTAAGGTTCTCCTTTTAGTTAAACATAATGAAGAGGCCGAATGGTAGGTCTTGCTGCATTCCATTCATTAATCTCTGACTTGTTGAGTCAAAGTACTACATTCAATACCAGTCACCATGGCAATACTGATGTATGATGTAACATATCACCAGGGTAAAAGTATGTGAGGCCCTTATCAAATCCGACCTCTCCACACTCCCTTGACCCCAAACATTCATACACGCATTCACACAAACAGACAAACACGCAGATGCAATGATACACACAACACACATTAAGTAAAATAGTTCCGCACCACTGTCCCTCGCACAGTGCTCCCTTCCCTTGCTGCATTCATCTCTGCAGGGAAGTTGAAGATGATCTCTTCTTCCTCCAAGTCGATGTTTTGTGGCAAGGGAACCCTGAAGTGCAGTGCCATTTTATGGAGGATGGCGCAGGCATTCATCATGATTCCTGAAAGAACATGATGTTTGATTATAGTTGCAACTGTTGATTCCTACAAGTACTTCTTTCATTAACATTTAAGTTTCAGTGGTGTAGATCAAAGGCCAAAATCACCTATGAGGCCCGGCATACAGTTCTTTCCAAATATCTTAAACAAAATAATAATAATAATACTTATGAAATGGACAGATTTCCTTTGACTAACATAAAAAGGCAGATGGTAACATTCGAAAAGTTTAATGCTTGACATAATAAGGAAACCAATCTAATCAGCTTTAACTTTATACATACCTAACTTTTACCCTCTCAACTTCTTCGGGTGTTCTAGGGAATTTTACCCATCTATTCAGCAGCCGTGCGTTAACTGCATCACACACTTGCGTAATGCAAATGCTCACGGCTCCTTGGGACAGGGCATGATGAAAATCCTGCCCAATGGTACCCTCCACAAGCCAAGAAATTGACTGCTGTCAACACCTTTAGATATCATTAGCATATTAACTAAATTATTTTACAGTATGGAAAACATCATGGAAGTAACATTCTACTATTCCATTCGAAACTGGTAGAACCGTTCACATTATTTATGTCAGAATAAAAAACGAATACAAGTGAGTACATGACAACGTAAACACCACTACAAATCAACTTTAATTTTGCCAACGAGAGACCTATTCCACCGGTATCTTAACATATTGTGCACAGTTAACACATAAAGCACTTCGTTGGAAGTTTCCTACTTACTACAATTACTTGAAGCTAGATCGAAGTTGAAATGACTTGAGTTAATCATACTACAATAAGGTGCAACTCACGAAGGCGTTGGAGAGAATACTTCCCCAACTAACTTTCACCTATTTGTAGTCGAACGTATAGAATTAGTTTTACTTCGTTAAGTTATGCCTTAAACTATTTCAATAAAAATTATGTAAAGACTATACTTACTCTTATGAATGAAGTATTCCCGTGCTTCTTCGGGTTTGCGGGAGCATTGGTCCGATTTATTCGGAAATTGTTTATATGAATCAACCTGAAGGATTTGCTGTTAAGGTACAAGAGAATAAAGTTTGTCTTTTAAAAAGGGCTATTTATGGGTTGAAGCAATCTTCTAGGGCTTGGTATGAGAAACTTCATTGTACTTTTTTAGAATTAGGCTTTGAAAGGTGTGATCATGAGCCTTGTGTATATAGATCTAAAAATGATTGCCTAGCTGTACTTGCTATTTATGTGGATGATCTATTAATATTGTGTGATAATGTTGATGAGAAAGGTAAACTAAAAAGGCAGCTAATGCAAAAATTTGAAATTAAAGATCTGGGTGAGGTGAATTATTTGTTAGGTATGAGAATACAGAGGAAAGGTGAGAATTTGTTTGTAGATCAAAGACAATATGTTGAGCATGTCTTAAAGAAATTTGGGATGGGGGACAGCAAGCCTATTGCAACCCCAATGGAACCTGGGGTGAAATTACTGAAGAGAGAGGTATGTGATCCTAATATTCCCTATCATACATTAATTGGATGTCTTATGTATTTGGCTGTAAAAACAAGGCCTGATATTGCCTTTGCTGTAATCTATTTGAGCCAATTTAATTTATGTCATAATAATGAACATTGGGTAGCTGCAAAAAGAGTCTTGAGGTATCTGAAGGGAACAATTGACTATTCCTTGGTTTATTCAAAAATAGATTCAAATATTTCTGGTTTTGCAGACTCTGATTGGGGGAGTGATATGAATGATAGAAGATCATATTCAGGATATGTTTTCATGTTTGCAAATGGTCCAATTAGTTGGGAATGTAGAAAACAACAGACTGTGGCATTAAGCAGCACTGAGGCTGAATATATTGCTCTCTCCACAGCTGCAAAGGAAGCAGTATTTTTGCAAAATATTTTGAATTGTATAATTTGTAAAAGGGAGTGTATAACCATGTACAATGATAATCAATCTTCTCAGAGAATTGCAGAGAATATTGTATGTAATGGCAGAACAAAGCATATAGATGTGCAGCATCATTTTATTAGGAGTAAGGTAGAAGATAAAACTGTTTCTTTGGAGTATATTCCTTCAGAAGAGATGTTGGCTGATGTACTAACTAAGAGCCTTCCAAAAGTAAAGCATAATAGGTTTGTTGAAGATATGAGACTCGACAGAAAACAACCAGATTAAGGGAGAGTGTTGAAATATAATCAGGTTTGTTTCTCTGTGTTTATTTGTATGTTGTGTCTGATGCCAATGCCATCTATGGTATTGTATGTGATTTAGTGATTTTGTATTTCAACTGTTTTTACTTGTTGTAGCCATGTTGCTTATTAAAGTTTAGTCGCCATGTGCTCATTGAATGGATAAGGTCTCTTTATTTCATTCTATCCTTTGCGTTATCCGTTGCTGTGCGAATGGCGTGTTCGTAAGTCATGTAACAACAGAAATTATAAGCTACTATATATAATACATTATAATGGCTTTCCAGGGTAATTAGAGATTTTCTGTTTGTGCAAATGTTTATTCTAATTCATAATAGGGGCTCAATGCGGTATAAGTTGTCAAAATGACAAATACGAGAACTTTTATACCATGAAAGACCTGCTGTAGGTGCAACCGAGAGTACAATGAAATGATGAGTAAAACACCGTGGCTTAATACCGACGTTCGTTATGATTCTTAGAGTTCAGATAAGGAATGAAATAATAAAATTGAGGAAGATCCATAGATTCTATATAGTTTCGGAACATGTTGTGGAACTGGTCTGACAGCAAAATGCACAGCAATTGACCATTGAAACAGGCACTGCTTATTTACCTATAGAATGTTTAGAAATGCGAAAATAACTAAATTGCTTCGTGTTATACATTGCTCATACTACATTTAGTGTTCCAAAACGTTCGACTTACTCGATAATACCTTGATAAATCTGTATCAAAGGCGCAAAATCAAGAAAAAACCATGTATTGGAATAGGGAGATACTAAATTTCATACGTCTACATCCACTTCTTGTGGATTTGCCAAACTATTAAAGAACTTGGCTATTATCTAGCCTAACGTGTGATTATTCAAAGCTTATTTCAACCAAATTATGATGCTGTGAAATGATTTATCTTGTGACAGAAAATATTATACTTCATGAATCATTTTAACTATGTTTTTACTAAGTCTTTAGCGTCAGTGTAAATTTCTTCATGATGGCCTTTTTACTATATTTCAGAAGAAAGACTGACTTAAGTAAAAAGCTAAATATTTGTTAAATGATTTCAGAAGAACTGGTGTTTATACACTAATATTTGTAATAGTTGCAAATTTTGTCTTAATGATCCACAGCTGTTCAAGAATTTTATGCCTGTGGAGTGCTACAGAGTGAGAACTGAATGGGATCCTTGTAGGTTTTTATAAGCATGGAGTATATAGAATATGAACCCACGCAGCACATAAACGTTTGGGGAACGTTCGCTGGCCGTCCGGTAGACTCAGGTTCGCACCAGAATGTTCCCGGAACGTTACTTGGCAAACGCTTGGCACTTAATATCGAAGTGCTCTTCCACCCGAAGTGGCTGACATCTGGTGGTAATTTTCTAAACCATTCGAGAGGACATAGCGTGGTTCGCGTGGACTCGTTTTCATTAAACAGAATATTTCTCATTTATGTGTTACCGTTTCTTCAGGCCTAAGAATGAGAAAAGGAAACGTTACAATATATATATATATATATATAGCTTCTATTATATATCATTCCCTCTCCAGATTCATTCATATATATAGAAATATAGGTATATAGATAGGATACTAATTCACAGGCTAAACCACAAGCGTCTTTGATTTGTGATTTTTAGGACATATTGGCGATAACGTGAAACCCCCAGGAAAAAGGCGACTTTGAACCTCAGTGTCATGGGTTCAATTCCAGTGGGCTCCAAAGTCCCGATTTTTCCCGTATAAAACCATTGTTTTGATTTTCGGGAATTTTTAAAAATACTTCCCGGATAGGTAGAGAATCAAAACTCAAGGAGCCTATATATATGGTCAGGATCTATCGAAAACATAAATGAATTTCACGGAAAAAATCCTGGGTTCAATGCTAAGATGATGCAAAAATCTGCCATTTAAATTACATTGAGGTAGATTTTCAATATTTTTTTATGCACTTATCAACATGATAGGAAGTTCTACATCAGCTAGAAGATGTATATAAAATATCCGTTTAAGAAAAAATATATAAGACCATGCTGTTTCTTGGGTTCGATGCCAGAGCACATTAACATTTCTCACATAAGGAATATATGTGAAAAGTAGGACGTCGTTTGATGCAGTTGCAGCAAATATTTCTGCTTGAATTTTCAAACATAGTTAGAGATGGTGATCTTCTGTTGTGCTGCATAGGAACTATCACCAGATAGACCCGGGTTCGATGCCAGGCGGTAAATACATCTCCCATATAAAGCACATAGGGATAGTTTTTCAGTATTTTTTTCATGCACTTATCAAAATGATAGGAAGTTCTTGCTTAGATAGAAGATGTACATTAAGACTCGGTTTAAGAAAAACAATTAGATAAGACCTGTTACTGGGTTCAATGCTAGAGCACATTAATATTTCCCACACAAAGAATATAAGGGAAAAGTATGACGGATGACGATGCTGGACGGATAAATTGCAGCAAATTTTAAGATTATTTTCAATACTTATTTTTCTTTTGAGGACCCTATCGATATGACGTCGACTTGAAATTTGTGTTATCAACATGCTTGCAGAATGTAAGCAACATTTATATAGCAACAACATATATATATACAAGTAAAATGTTGCTTGCATTCTGCAAGCATGTTGATAACATAAATTTCAAGTCGACATTATATCGAGAGTCCTCAAATGTAGAAAAAGTATTGAAAATAATTCTTAATATTCGCTGCAAATAATCTGTACGGCATCGAACCAGGGTTTTCCTGGTAATACATACTATGCAGCACAATAGAAGATAACTATCTCTGTGTGAAAATTCTAGCAGGAATATTTGCTGCAACTGCCTCAAACGACGTCCTACTTTTCCCTTATATTCTTTATGTGAGAAATTGTAATGTGCTCTGGCATCGAACCCAGGAACAGCATGATCTTATATAATTTTTTTTCTCAAATGGATTCTTAATATACATCTTCTAGCAGAGCGAGAACTTCCTATCATTTCAATAAGTTCATCAAAAAAAAAATAATGAAAAACTAGCTCAATGTATTTTAAAAGGCAGATTTTTGCATTGTCCTAGCATCGTACCCAGGATGTTTTTCGTGAAAGTCATTTATGTTTTTGATAGATCAAGACCCTATATATAGGATCCTTGAGTTTTGATTCTCTACCAATCTGGGAAGTATTTTTTTTTAATTCCTGAAAATCAAAGCAATGCTTTTAAATGGGAAAAATCAAGACTTTGGGGCCCTATGGAATTGAACCCATGACCCTGAGGTTCAAAGTTGCATTTTTTCTGGGGGTTTCACGTTATGGCCAATACATCGTAAAAATTTCAAATCGATGACGCTTGTGGTTTAGCCAGTGAATTAGTATACTACCAATATATCTATCTTCTATTATATATAGACGCTTCTCCAGATTCATTTATGTATATATATATAGATAGGATACTCATTTTCTAGGAATGAATTTATCCAGATAAGTTTATGAGTCTATCATTGGACTTCTTTCTTTTATTGTGGTAAATGGCCTTGTTTATATACATTCACATCTAAAGGATATTATAAAAATATGAGGATAACATTAATTTACATCCCATTGAGACAAAGATAGCTCCATGGGAACTAAAATTGAACAGCTAATCTGAAAAAGGTCCAGTGCAAGAAAAATTTCAGAATATTTTAGCAGTTTTTAGGGTTTAAATATGAGTTCACTTTTTTGTAATCTGGTGGTCGATTCTGTAATTCTTAATCTATACAAGATACACTTTGTAAAAGAGATTACATTAACTAGAGAAATAGATGTTGGAGTACAGTTTTGAAACATAGATAATTGAGTAATAATAGTAAATTATTGTCTGCAAGTATTCTGAAAAAGATTTGACAGAAATTAAAATTTAGTTCAAATTCCATGCAATAAATTAATTCAAATGTTGAGGGAAATTTCCACTTTATATCAAAGATAAAATTAATTCTTGAAAGTTTCTTCAATTTAAAATTTCAAAGCTAGCGATTTCAATTGGTAATCAAACAAGGAATAATTATTATAACTAATTCATCTTAGCCCTGCATTGAGAATTCAGACCTCATGAAACACATTCAATCAATTAATTGATGGACCTTAAATACCTCTTGAATCACAAAAAGGATTCAAATGTTACATCAAAATAAAATACAAAAAACTGTAAGATATACGTAAACATCTTCATGTGGTTCAACAAAAACTTTGATAACTTCTCCTGAAATGGTAATAAAATTCAAGATCTTACTTAAATTAAGTACGGGGATTATTCTGCAGGGCAGAAACTTCTATCAATTATTTAATACAAGTTTTCACAGAATACATCTGCTAGAGGTTAGATTGCAAAATCTAATTACATTAATTTATAGAAAAGTCCTTGAAAATATGAGAGTTCATGGCAATCTAATATAATTAGAACATTTAAATTATAAGTCCAGTCAAAATATCAATAAGCATTTCTCATCAAAGAGAATCATATTACATTACAATGCATTATACAATATTCCCCTTTTAGGCAACATTTATATAGAGTTACAATACTGAATTAAAGTAGGATTTCACAAAAACATGAATTGAATTTCCATGTAATCACTATCCCCATCAAGTCTTATAAAACTTTTGATAATCACTACATTATGTTCATTATGAGTGATTGGTCATATCTCTGCTTCAAAATCTGCATTGCAGTTAAACTGGACTTTCTCCATTAGAATATATGATACATAATATCCTAATATTTTGTACTCTTTTGTTGATAAATAAACATGACCAATGCTCAGTCAACTATTTCTGAACAATCTTCCAGCCTATTGTGTAACAGTATAACTTTGTAAATGATTGTTTTTTTAAAGATGCTGAGCATTAGCTATAATCATGTTTCTTAGTAATTTTACAAGTAAGAAATATTCCCAGCAATCAACAAATTTGATGGGCCTGAATATGAAGAGCTCATACAAGCAGAGGAAATAGCCAGGAAACTATGCTAGTAATAACTATTCTCTGTTTCAGTATCCGAGGCTAAGACAAATCCTCGAAATTTTTTTCACGCTTTGAAACACCGTGTACCCTAAACCATAATTCGTGTCTCTTCATATTGCCGGGAAAATTGACTGCTCAATTTCCTTTACTGAAGAATCTTGTTGTGGGGACATAATGGGGATTGATACAAACTGAATCAAAGAAAAATTTTGCAATTTTATATAAACTTTTGTGGTAAAGGTTCCATACATATCAGAAATATTATTTACAGTTTGGAATATGGAATCAAGTGTTCATGAAAACACAAAACGTAGTCCACTCTGAGGCTGATTAACACTCCGTTGGACTTCGAGGAATTCTTTTTAAGCTAAATTCATCAACATATTTTGAAAACCAAGAATGAGCTTGTGCTCTGTTCAAAACATGTAAGCTCATAGTTTTGCAGTTTAACATGAAAAATTTTTGTACCATTTATTAATAAAATGTCCAAATCGTGGCAATAAGGTGGATCGAAAAGACGGTCAATGGCTAGTGCTTTAAGTTTGTGGTCCTCATAACATAAGAAAAATGTCAACTCGATCGGATTATGACCTGAGGCTGCGATTTTTAGTCATAGTTATAAAATTTTATGAAAAATGTCAAATTTTAGCAATTTTTCCTGATGGTTTCTCAAAGTTTCTGAAGTGATTTAATTGCAGAGAAATACATATTTTGCTTGCATGTTGCTTAATATTAAAGATTTGGTCCATCTTGATCAGGGAAAATGATTTCTTAGCTTGTCAAAATATGCAAATATACAGAAATGTTACGGATGTTGACTAGACAGTAGGGCGGGTCTTTTTCTGAAAGAAATGCAATACCCAGCAAAAGTGGCCCAGCCACATACATAATTTTCTTCCCAAATCAAACACTATCTTTTGTCTCGAAATTTCAGCAAGAAATGTTAAAATTGCCAAACATTCTAGTTCGGTTAAAGCGAATATTTTTTGTACATAGATACACGATTAGCAGTGACAACTGTAATTCAAGCCTCAATATTCCACTGCATGGAGCAGAGATATGGGACCATAATAGGAGGAAAAGTCAGTAAAATTAAGCTATTTTGTAATGGAGGAAGGACGGAATAGCAAAGGCACTTATTTTATTACTGAATATTGTTTGATATTTATTGTAAGGAATGCTCAGAAGTTCTAGTGTCACTTAAGAAATGCTAGTGTTAAGATACAACTGCAGTTGAACAGTTAAGAATAATGTGCAAGACATAGGGTTATTATCAACCCAAACCATATGGAAATGTAAAACTTCTCGGAGTAAAAGCTGATAATATGATCTTTTTGTTAGATCAACCTAATTGCTGATTGCCACTTTCATGAACACAGCCGATGCTATCAAAGAGATGCTTGTATCTTTCGGGTTCGGTGAAATTTAGAGACTCTTCCATAGAGAACAACTTGAGACAGGATGCAGAAGTCTATTCCAACTTGAAGAACCCCACACCACACAAACTGCTTAGGAGTGTTCCTTTGCACAAAGTAAACTGTCTTGAAGATATCTCCAGCTGTCCACATCAACACCATCTTTACACTGAAAGTAGTAGGGACCAATCTTAAAGTCTCCATGGTGAGTTGGGTCCTCCATCATTGGCTACAGGAAGCTTTGGAAAGCAAATGAAGTTTACCAGGCAAGATGAGAGGACTTGCAACTCAGAAGAGAGGAGATAGTAAAATGACTCTATGAATTTACCATGAGCTAAACTTTGCACGAAACTATTAGAAAATCCATATTTGATTAGTTTAAAAAGTTCATCAGCATTAAAGCTGATAGATAAACAAATAGATCTGTATTTGCAAAGACATACGTCATTATTAGCTTAGTTACAAGGATAGTTTCAAGGTCTTTCTTTCATTTTAGTCTTAAAGCGCTATAAAAAATTCTTTCAGGAGAGTAGGCTTTCTCTTCCTAAAATCAATCATTTGAATATTTTTCCTCACAGTAACCCTTGTTAGGGACAAATTATAGTCTCCTTTAGCTTTTTAAGTACCGTATTTCCCGGCCGATAAGACGCACTTTTTTACTCCAAAATATGCTCTAAAATCAGTCCACGTCTTATGCTCCGATGGTACCTATACCTACCTATGATGATACCTACGATATAACTTCGTCCTATAATAAGCAAGCCGATTTGCCAGGATAAATAAATACTATGAAGTATTTTTTTACCGTATCAGACATTGAAAATAGTTCAATTCATTACAAATTTCGATAATAACACTTTTTTGTGTTAGTAGTATGTAATAAAGTTTTAATATTTCGATGACAGAACTTTCTTTAAAAAGTTTTTTTCGTAAATTCTAACCTGAAAAATCAAGGTGCGTCTTATGCGCCGGTGCGTCTTATAGGCTGGGAAATACGGTAATTTCATTCATTTTTTAATTAAAATTTTGATATTAGACTGCAAGAATAAAAGCAGTGCATCACACAATGTGATAATTTTACATGTGGTCTAATGATTTCATATGCAATAAGGGGCCTCCCCATGAAAAAAAAGGAACCCAAGACCTGTTAAAATAGATGCCCATTGAGGGCAGTTCACATAAATTGACATTTCCTAGCCCTCAACAAATCACAAACATTACTCATTGAGAAATAATTTGTTATTTATTATCATTTAGGGTCCATATAAATGATTTCAAATTTGAAAGTTTCAATTCTGCTGTATTCCAGGAAAACTTACAAAGGCAGTCAATTACACTGTTTCTTATTTATACATCAAATAAATACTTTTGAAATTCTATTTCTTGGATAAATTTTCAAGTTTTTAAAATCGATTATCTATCACAGGCAATAAGTTCCATAAAAATGTAGTAAAGAAAAGCCTTCCAACTAAATTGAAGGATTGAATTAATTGCCGCACAGGAATAATAAATGATTCTTATATAGCAATAATAGATCTGAACTGCAAAACACCCATTAAAATACTTAATAGCAGTTTCCTTTCTACTGCATATAAACGGAACAGAAACAAGACTACATTATAAATAATCAAGATTGTCATGACTAGATAAATTCATTGACACATAAAAGCCATACTTAGCATTCTTTCTTCTAAGCTTTCAAAAATTAAAATATTTAAAACCAAGCTCCGCATTCTTCCATAATTCTGACAAAGCTGATGATACATTTGCTAATAAAAGCCAAAAGCCTAATACTATCATAAAAAGCATTATTTGGTTTAAATTCTTTCCTTGTCCTTACAATATAGACTTTTTAGTTCCATTAGGAATTATTTTTACTATAATTTTGAAACTCAATTTAAAGATAATGAATTGATTCTTGCTATAAATTCTTACAGATACATACATTTGTGAACAGGAGATAATTTAAACTAATTTATCAATAATATTAATACATTGTTTATGTTAATTAAAGATTATTCCTGATAATTATTTACTGTAAGGTAAGTTTTCCATTTCAATATTGCAAAATAAGTATAATTAGAAAGGAAGAGGATGTGTGAAAATTGCACATTAGGATGTGCACCCAGGAAAAACCCAAGGAGAAACGGACATGGAAAAAAGTCCACCAAGGCCGAGAACAATTTAACATGCCGTTTGGGGGACTTTGTATAAATTTGCTATTTGCTTTGCCTACAAAGTCCCCCAAACGGCATGTTAAATTGTTCTGCCTCGGTAGCTTAGCTGGTAAAAGCATTCTCCCGGCAAGAGGAAGATCCCAGGTTCGATTCCTGGCCTTGGTGGACTTTTTTCCATGTCCGTTTCTCCTTGGATAATTAGAAAGAGTAAAGATATAGGGAAAGAAAAAAAATATTCTAGATTCATTTATTTACCTCATCCCTTTAGTTGAATGAGAACTGTAATTCTTATATAATTGTGGAACACCTAACATGGCTTCAGTCAATACTGCAACAAGTCCCAAGCCTTCAACATATAAAGATATGTCAAGCATAAAGTACGTCAGCATACCAATTACAATGGAGAGCACCAAAATGCAGTCGAGGTAAGACTGAAAATCATTCCATGCCCAAAAATACCTCCAGTCCAAGTCTGAAATGTTCCAATAAAGTTGGTTGTCATATTCCATTGTAGAAAGATAAGGTATAGCTAAATATATTTTTTAATAAATTTAACATTATATCCAAGTGGAAATATCTGTGGAGTAAAACAACGTAAATTTACGGGAGAATGCAAGATAACAATTAAAGAAAATGAAATTTTCAGAAAATTGAAAACAAATTATGTTCTTGCTTTTATGATTTATTTACCAGTAAAAGTCCTTTCCTTCCCTTTAATAACAAGGTTCTTTTCCTTCACTTGAACGCAAAGATGCACCATGACGAACATGGCAAAAGTCATTAAAATGCTCTGGAGAAGCAGAGGAATTTCGTAGGTCTTTGCAAACCTGGAAAACAATGTTTCTGTTTCATTCACTTCTTGAGAACTCTTTCATCATTCACGAAATAAACACCAAATATTGGCAACATTTCAATTCTGGGATACATCTAAAAGTAAATGGAATTGCGGTTAAGAGATTTCAATCTCTTTTCTTTCACTACCTCACATATTGAGCCTGATAGCAAAGATGGATATTTTAAATATATTCTGAAAGGAAAGCAAGTTATTTAATTGATTTTGTGAAATGCCAAGGAGCTTCTGGCTAGCCAAATTTGTAGTATTTGCCTTTGGCAAAAATGGTTCCGAGTCAAATTCCTGGCGGGAGTCCATTGTACAGAATGATATCAGCTGCCAAAACATTGATAAATTTACCACTGGTAACATAAAATGAAAAGAAAAAAGAATTTTTCATTGTAAGAGGATGGTAGAGATTAAAATAATTCATGAAAAGAGGTCAGAAGTTAACCATAAACAATTCCCTTATTTATTGAGGCTTATACAGGAGCCTTACCCCAATATTATACGCTAACAGCCTCTCTCTCAAACCTAATCAACCTAGTATTAGCCAACAACAAGTACGATGAGCAGCAATCATTATGTTATGTAGTACTGACAATTTTTATCAAGATATCTGAACAGATTTTTGCATCATCTGGTCAATTTATTTACCAATTAATTCCAAATCAAGTAAATTAAATACTTCCTTCTCTATTTCAGGCTGGAAATATTAACTATTCCTCAAATCTATCAATAAATTCAACAGATTTATTTTGGCACCCATTGCTATTCTGTCTTAATGTCTAATAAGGCATTACAGTAATATTTCTCATTGTATACCACTTTTTGACTTTTCCTGTTACAGCAATATTCAGCACGATTCTCCACCTCCCCATACAATTAACAGATTTCATTTATTTGTTCTTTTCCTTGATTTAAAATCATATAGCACTGCCCTCAACGCCACAATCTTATGGTTCTATTTTCTTGGTTTGAAATTCTATTCTCTGCGAGATATTTCAATGCTGATAGATGGACCATTGGAGGGATGTGACAAAATGTAAAGTAAATAATTTTACCAAAAATTTACTCAGTAGATATGAATAAGCTCTTTGATAATAGGTAAACATATTGAACAAAAAGTATGCATGAGACTGAAAACGATTTAGAGTAAAATTTATCATTGGATGCAAGGTTTCATTTCTTTCCCTCAAACAAACTTAGCATCCTACTACGTAATTATCTAATCAGAACAGAATAAAACTAAATCAATAGCTCAGGTATTAATTTGGTGTGTTCACCTGAAGTCAAGATCAAAATGTAAATTATAAAGAACTAATTTATCATGATGCATGGGGAACCTGTTTTATACCACAGCAATAGTGTCTACACTAATGTATTGCAGCTAGATAAACAACAGAAATAAAACTGATCTTACCATATAAAACCTTACCTACCATTACTAAAATGATCTTTTTGCAGGAAATATCTTATAATATCTATGATATCAGTAACAAGAAGGATTAGCACAATATTACCGCAAGGAAACCACTTACAAGTACTGCAAAAAAATAAAACTCAAAGGAAACTGTCATTATTATACTTGGTATCATGTATGTTATCAAGGAATTACGTTTCATAAAAAATAGAGAGAAAGGCAATCCAGTAAGGCTTATAATCCCAAAGCTTAACTTTACATCATCCTGATTGGCAGAAATCTCCAATACATGTAATAAATTTATGTTAGCAGAAGTATGCATGTAGATATGAATCAATCTGAAAAGTAGAGTAGATTCAGTAACTATTTTTACCTGAGCTAACTCAAGGGTGAATTCTAAAAGGAGAATATAAATACATTGAAATCTAAAAATTTCGTAAATAACTATTCTCCCATTGAATCTCTTTTCCAGTGATTTTAATAGTGTTGGTTACAAATTCATGTTATCATTCTTCAGAAGGCATCTTATTATGTTAAGTACCATCACTCTCAAACTAGACCGTGACCATCTACTTTCAACTTTCATGAGATACCTAGAATTAACTTCCCAGTGTTTAGTGGTTGAGAAAGAAGAGATCAAGAACAGAGTCATATAACCATCTTGGAAAACCACGCTTGACTGTTTATTTACTAACTTTACAACAATTGTTGCCACTCACTAAACACCCAGTAGCTACTCAGCTATGATGCATACAGCAGCATGACACTCTAATAGAAAATAAAAACTACGGTAGATATTAAATACGGCCAAATAGTAAAACAATCCAACACTTGAAAGGAATGGGAAAACGTACTTGAAATGTTGAATAGGATTTTTTCCCCCTATATGTCAAACGAATCTTAACATATGAAATTGCAATTTTTAATTAGGAATACGTCTCAGTAATAAATTATAATACAGAGATTCGAATAGAAAGTTTGCATTGTAAATAAAATTGAAACATTGTGGAAGTGAATACTGTACTCTTAAATTTTCTAAACACAAATCAAATGTAAATTACTTCAAGATTACATAACGTACGAGCAATTCCATTTTCCGCTTCTTAGAGGTGAAATTTCCTTTCGCCATAGGCAATGAATATAAAAATTAATTTTTTAGATATTTAAGATAAGAATTTTTAGCGAAATGTAACTAATTTAAGAAGACCCTCGAGAAACATTTCTTGAATAACCGTGGATAGAAGAGAAACTCTTTCCACGATTATTAAGAATTCAGACCCTGATTCTAAGCCAAGGTTTCTGTGTAAGTAAGTCTCACAATTTCACAGCAATAACGCTTTAATTATTTCTAATTCTTTTCTGGTAATGTACGAGTGATAGGTTTTTACTTCTGAAAATAAAGAAAGAACTCGTACATTACCATTTGACTTGTTATTAAATAACGGGCTCAGTTCAAAATTTATTTTTCCACATAGTAAAAGTCAATATTTATGAATTCCATCAGAGACGAGAAATTTGGGAGGGTATTAAATTATAAGAGAAGACAGGAGGGAACGAATCCATCAAAATGATGAGGCTAATTCACGATATGGAGGAAAGTTAAGATATGTCCTCAACCAAACAGGTAGTATTTTCTTGACGTACATCAATTTGTTGTAGATACTCTTTCAACGGAAGAAGTGCATCAATCTTAATTGACGTGAACTTACCAAAAGATAATTCTTAGGGAGTTGGCCACGATTAACGCAAGACAAACGTACAAAGAAAATCCATCTGCGTTTTGCGACCTTTTTATTTCACGGTATTGAGGAATGTAAGGAACCACTCCTCCGAATATCATGGCTGCACTGCATGCCCATACGAACAAAGCTAACATTAAATTCGGGTTACTCGAATCTATTGCGCTTTCCTCTTCAGCTTCCATCGAGTACAATTTAAAATTAGTATTGCCGTATCTGTTAACTAGCCCAGAGGAAAACGAAATGAAGTTGCTGCGTATCTAACGTGTCTAAACAATCGTAAGGTTATCCCTCGAACGTCAGAAACTCAGCAGCTAGGCAGCGTAGGAAACCGAGGAAATTTACGAAAGCACGCACACCAACCATATAAAGATGACTTAATCAGCAGGATTATCAAGATATTGGAATTTATTTTTTTTAATATCTTATAAAATTTATTTAAGTTTCAACTTATAACTTGACTCAACTATTTTAACAAGGGAATACATATAAAAAGTCCCATTGTCCCAGATCCAACCTAACTCATAATTTCTTGATCAATGGAGATTCTTATTTTGTAATATCGTTTTCGAATCGAAATTACGAGAAATGGGGCTAAATGGACGATCTTTTTGAGAAGGTGGACTCCTCCTCCTCCCATGGTAAAATTTTCAAGTCAATAATACATGTGGAACATGGTTAGAATTTTGATCCCATGTATATAGGTATATCCGGAGAAGCGTCTATATATAATAGATAGACATTGTATTTGGATTATAATTCATACTTGTATTCAATTTAACATGCAATTTTTGAATGATTCAGAACTTCTGTGTAAACGTTTTTTTGCAAAAACTCTTTTTGGAATCGAAATTCTCTTATGGCATGCATTTCCAGTTAAAACTTTGCAATCTATAGCCAGTGTCGTAGCTAGGGTATTCGGCGCCCGGGGACATAGGCAATTTTCGCGCACCATCGTGTGACTCCGTCATACTTTCCCGAAACTTTATAATTTTTGGAAATTTACAGCGTTTTTGTGACTCCCGTTTCGGTGATACTTTTTCTCGTTCCTCTAAGGTCCAATTTTTATTCGGATGAACAGTTCATGCAGTATGGTATCCTCTTAAGTACTTGTGGTCATTTGCAGATAATTAGATGTAATGAAGACATCATCACGTGCCTAATAGTCACAACTTGTAAAGTTGGAATTAGTCTCGCCACATATATTTCCCACTTCCTAGGGAAATTAGTGAGTTTATTTATTCATTATCTATAATTATCGATTTAAATATGTAATGGTATGCAGGACCGTTCTTATAATTTGGGGGCCCTACGCAACATTATTGTATGGGGCCCAGTGGCGGATCCAGGGGGTGGGCTATGGGGGCTGTAGCCCCCCCAGAAGTCACAGTAAAAAAAAAAGCAAAATTTTTATCAAAAAATTGATATAATATATTAGATATTTACAGTAAAAATTATCTCAATTGATATTGGCATATCTATCATAAAAATATTATAGTGCAAATATAAGTGCAACATGAAGAATAATTACTTAAATGTATCATCATTCATACTATTGAGATGTGAAGAAAATATTGTTTATCTACAACGATAGATAATTATAAGCATAATTCAAATATGCATACTGAGTTTAATTTTATAAAATGTCTTACAAAAATCGATAAATAGAAAATGAATCTTTAATCCAAACTCTCAAGCCCCCCCACAGCTCGATCCTAGATCCGCCACTGATGGGGCCCTATAGACCCCAGTCCCCAGCCAGGCTGCCGCGCTATAATAATTCAATAGAATACATATTACATTCATTGTAAAAAGTTGATTTCCAAATCCCATTAAAAAAATTAATTTTATAGCTCAAAAAAGTGATTTTACAATATGGTTTAAAAATGTATCAGTAATTTTAATTATTGATTTGTTTTATGTCCTTTTTGTAGCTTGGCGGCGGGGCTCCTAAGTTGACAGGGCCCTACGCGACCGCGTGTGCCTAAAAATGGCCCTGATGGTATCAATCCACCTTAGTGGATTTATACAATTACAATTTGAATATCATATAATTACAAGCTAAGAGATAAATCTCTTGATGAAAATGTTGTCGGTGCACAGTAGGAGAAAGGGCCCTATCAGGTCCTTAACATTCTGAGTCCACGGACTTGCTGTTAAAGACAATCAAAGATGTAAAATTATGGGATTTAAACTCTGAGAGAGAAACAAATTTGCACTATTTAGATAATTTATTCCTGAATGGCCATGTTTCAATCCCCATTTTTATGATACATATCCATAACAGCAATTTTCGCAAGGCCGTGATTCTGAAATTTTCTGTATCAACGTAACGATACAGGGTCATTCCATGTCAAATTGACATAAAAATGATCATTCTTACAAGACATATATCGAGCCACCTCTAAAGAACTTTGGGAAATACTCTTTAGTAAACAGAAGTGAAAAGAATGGAATGATTTACAGTAGAAGTCCGTTATAACGAGTACGGCATATAGCGAGAGTTGCGTTATAGCGAGTGATTCATTGGACGTTGTCCGTCTCACAGCAAAAAGGATAGGGAGTTACTTCCATTATAACGAGTGATCAAAATCTGAGGTATCGTTATAACGAGTGTCACGGTTCTATATTCGCCTTGCAGGTGGCATATCTCGTAATCGAAGACGGCTCACGATTTTCACTATCCTCTTTGTCCCTCACGTCTCCTGTATCTTATCCCCTTGTATCTTGTTTTTTTCGTCGATAATCCCTCTAGTCAGCAGGTTGAATCGAGTTTCCATTTTATTGGCATCCACCTGTGGGATTTGTTTTCACTCGAAACTTGGCACCAAACCGTCTAATGGAACGGAATATAAGAGATTTAAGCAGCGCTGTTTCGAATTTACAGGGTAACCTCTCCCTCGCACCGATTCATTAGTTATGAAGCGTGTGAATGAAAAATATCTTGAGAATTAAATTTGATATGAATTTCCACATGATGGCCATCGCTCTTCCATCAGTTGATCATTAGACGTGAGTCCGTTCAGAGCTTTCCAATAACTGAGTTTCTAGCGTGACAGTTCTGTGATGGAGAGCAAAAGAAAGGCTTTAGATTTAGCAAAGAAATTTTAAATTGTGCGAAAGAGAAACCGCGAGTAAATCCGAAATCGGCAGACGGTATGGCATGTCATCGTCGACTTTATTTATGATTTTGAAGAACAAAGAAAAAATTAAGTTTGCATTCATAATGCAAAATACTCCAGGAGCGTGCAAAAAACTACGGCCAGCGGATAATACGGAGTTGGAGTGCATTCTATTAGAATGGTTCACTCAGCAGCGATCTCTAGGAATTCCAATCAGCGGAACAATGATAAAAGCGAAAGCTGAAGAGCTTGCCCTTCGCATGAAACTGGACAATTTCCGTAGCACGGATGATTGGCTGAACCGATTTAAAGGAAGAAGAGATCACTCCACATAATTAGCGGTGAATCCAGTTAAGTAAATGAGCAAGCGGTACATAATTGGCTTCCAATTCTCAAGTCGATCCTCGAAGAAAAGGTAAATAATGCAAAAAGCAAATTATCTCAATGGTAGCAGCCGTCACTTTGTAGAATTCCATTACTGGAAAAATTTAACACAATGTATTCAATTCCACAACGTTTTAATTCCACCACACACACGACCAGTTTCATCTAGTTACCGTATTTTCTGGTAGATAACCCGCGTGTTATCTATACAAAAAATATAGAAAAATGATAAAAATAATAGTGCGTGATATACAATCGAAAATCTTGTTTAATTGAATATTGAACTCGGAAACAAATTACTAAACTAGGGCAATTTTATTATAATCAACATATTGTAAATGTTAATGTAATTATATAATCAATTTCGAAATAAGAGTAATTATTGCAAAACATTACAGTGGTGAAAAAACATTGTCTGCACAACACATAGGAGGAAAGCATAAAAAAGGAAACTTAAGTAATTAGTTCAAGAATTGCATTAAAACTAGCTCGAAGTTTTTATTTGAAGGATTTATTCACCGTTAAATCAAGGGGTTGAAGTTTCTTCGTCAGTCCACCAGGTATAATTGCTACCTTGGAGTATTTGTTGACCAATTTCTTTACTTCGGGCACTGAATGGGCTCGACATGCATCCATAATTAAAACAGATTTGGGGCTGAAGAAAGCATGTTTACGTTTTTTCCAAACATTATCTAACCAGGTCTTCAGCATTTCTTTATTTATCCACCCTTTTTCATTTGCGGTAACAATAAGGTCTTTCGAAAAACGCCTCTTTGGAAATGTTTTCCTCTTAAATATCACCATAGGAGATAGCTTGCAACCATCTGACGTTATGCACAATACAATTGTAAAATTTGACTTTTCGTGTCCTGTCGTAGTAATGGACACTTCCTTTGCACCTTCAAGATTCACAGTCATTGCAGTTGGAAGGTCAAAACTTACTGGGACCTCATCCATATTACCCACATGCATTTCTTCCACTTCGAAAATGCACTCTTTCAAAAACTGTCTAAATGCTATCACCTTGGTCCCCCAATCTACAGGTAGTTTCTGACCAATGCTTGTCGAGGCACGAACACTTAAATTATTTCTCATCATGAACCGGAATCCCCAAGAGGGATATGCTTTGAAGTCAATTATGTTTTTCTCTCGTGCAATTTGCTTTGCTTGAAGTAAAATTCTAGTTTTTGATAGTCTTATTCCTCTTGATCGTTCACGAGTAGTTCAGTCGTAAAGTTCTTTTTCGAGTGTTGGCCAGAAACACTTTCTGTAGCGCATGACTCGTTTGCCACGATGCAGTTTCTTAAAAACCTCCTCATTCTTTCGCCACTCTCTCACACTAGCTTCATTTACATTGAATTTTCTCCCTGCTGCACGATTTCCATTAACTTTTTGCAAACTAAATAACTTCCAGCTTAAATTGAGCCGTGTACGATTTGCGTGTTTTTGCTTTTCTTTCTTCCATGGCCTTACAATAATAAATATAATTAGGTACCATTGAAATACCTTCGATACCACTTTCAAAATAGTTTATTTCCTAGTTCATTTGTGCATAGAAAGGTAGTTTAAATGATTTTGCTGCGGCGTAAACAGCATCATAACGATCTTTAAAGCCCTTTATGAAAAATAGTACAAATTTGAAATGCGCGTTATCAATACATTTCTCACAGTGAAGAGATTTTTAATATGCGTGTTATCTAGTAGGTGCGTGTTATTTACCAGAAAATACGGTACTATACCCGATGATGGCTATAACTAGTTGAAACCGGTCGTGTGTGTGGTGGAATTAAAAAGTTGTGGAATTGAATACATTGTGTTTAATTGTTCCAAGCAAATTATCGTTTAAATACTATAAATTGTAAGATAGGCCATGTATTTAGTGTGACAAACTGTTATTAATCTCCACGTAATTAGGACATATACAAAGCGGATGAGACAGCACTGTTTTACAATTTACTGCCGGAAAAAACCTTGGCTGTTAAGGGCGACCGCTGCTAAGGTGGAAAAAGGAGTAAGGAGAGGCTTACAGTTCTCCTCTACACGAATATGACTGGATGCCATAAATAATTATTGGAAAATCCGTGCGTCCCCGAGCTTTTTGTGGCCAGCGAAATATTCCCTGTACTTACGAGTCCAACGCCAAAGCATGGATGATAGGACAAATTTTTACGCTGTGGCTAAATGCTTTTGATGCCAAAATTGGAGGGAGAAATAGAAAAATTGTGCTGTTCATGGATCGCTGTCCGGCCCACCCCGTCATTAAATTGACGAACATAGAGCTTGTGTTCTATCCCCCTAACTGCACAAGTGTGTTGCAGCCATTAGATCAGGGCATTATTCGAGCTACAAAGCGCCATTTTAGATCACACCTCGTTAATACGTTAATGAGGAAGTTAATGTCAAAAGAAACCTGCATCAAATGGAATGTCCTGGAGGCAATCCATGGGTTTGTATTGGCCTGGGGAAAATATCACCCGAAAATGTGAATAAGTGTTTCAAACATTCGGGTTTAAAAAAATACAGAAAATGATTCTGTCGATGGTTCTGCTGAGCTGAATTCGGAGTTAGTTCCCAGATGCTGGAGAAATGTGTCCATTAGAGTATAGGAGAAGGAATTCTGCTCTCACCAGCTGCGAATTGCCGGCACCGGAGAAAAACTCGCGTCTAACGAGCATGACTCCAACTACTTACATTACTGGAAAGCCATGTTTAATTATTAAGCTAAATCACTAAATCCTAACTAATACGATTATCTAATGATATATTATTACTTTCGACGATAATTTAGCAATGATGATCCACATTTTATGTTAGAGGACGCACTTTGGTTATGATTTATGAGTCAATGATATAATATTTTAGGGGCGAACGTACTTTTTATACGCATTCTTAAGCATTTGTGTAGGAATTAAAAACCCTAGATTTCCATTCGGACACATTTACTGACCTCGGATTCAAGAAGACGGACTTAATTAGACTTACTGTTAGAAATCGGCTATAACGAGTATCGCGTTATAACGAGTATCGCGTTATAACGAGTACTTTTCCGATTTTTGTCAGCTCTCGTTATAACGGACTTCTACTGTATTTGAAGGTATTCCTAACCCATTCCCAAGTACAAATAGTACATTTCAACAAAAAATCTAAGGAAAAGCCTAGATAATTTTCAAGTTGTCAACAATATATTCACTCACAATACTTACTACTTTAATTACTAAATGTATAACTAATTGGTTGTTAACATAAGGTACAGCATAGGAATGCTATATGTTTTATAATCTTCTCCCTTTTGTCTTTATATATATGTTGTGTCTTTATATATTTTTCTATTTTGTCTTTATATATATTTGGCGTTGCCACCAGATGACTGTCCACTTCTAACATTTATAATAAATAATAATGATATGCCTAAAATAAATATTAAAACAACTAAATGCCTCCTAGATGCAAAGAAGCAATAAAATATGTATTAAGAAGTCCAGAGGTCAGATGACTATTTCCTGCCCTTCTGGGTAGAGGGAAACACCTGTTCTAGATAGAAGGAAACTCCTGTTCTGGGTAGAGGAAAACTCTTGTCCTTCTACTGTGAAAGGGGGGTGATAAACTCGCTTTTGCCAAGCTCCATGTGTGTTAAGCAGGTTGTAACCTAAGTGGTAACTATTTTTGATGGAACTAGCTGCACTAGATAAGAAAAAGGAAGATGGCTAAGTAGAGAAAACTATTAAGAAGTTTACTGTACATAATCCTCTTTATTAGACATTCAATACTGTGATCAGTTTGACTACACAATGTCTTAAATATTTCAGTCAACACAGTTGGTAAAAATTATATCATGATTCATCACAGAAATGCCAATTTTAATTTGAAGGACAGAATTTAGTATGGTAAGTTTTTATCATAATACACTTAGATAAAAACTAAAGAGATGAATCAAGATAAGAGTATTTTTGTTAATGAAATGTCAATACCATCCTGCTCTTGTTCATTATAGAATTCCCACTGTTTAGCAGAAAAATTTTTTAAAAAATCTATTTTACACAAAAAATTAAGAAAACAAGACCAAGGAAATTGGGCACATTTTTTTATCCATACTTATGTTTTAGTTTGTAAACTTCATAAAACCACAGTTGAGTAGACAAAATATTTTGTAAGCTCCTAGAAGAGAAATAAGAACAAATTAAATAGATATCTAATAAAATATAAAAATCTATCAGCGTACTACCAAATTTTTGTTTGATTAATAAACATGATCAGAATAACTTACATTCAGATTCATCCTTTTGTGAATTCTACCACCAACAAGCCATAATACTTCCAAACTGGTACTACACAGCAAGTTCAAGTTTACTTGGAGATCATTTTCAGCATCAGATTTTGCTCAACATAATCATCACGAAAACCTGTTAAGTTGCTGAAAAGAGTAAGTATATCACTATTAACAAATATAAAGGAAAAACTCAATCTGCAGTAGATAATTATCTTCTAAAACAAATAAAGCATAACAATTTCCATTAAGAACCAGTGCCGCTGAAAACATTTCTTATTTTTAAGGATAGATAAATTTCTCAATTAAAATTCTAGTTAACGCTGATCTTCTGGGGTTTTTTGCCTGACCTGGAAAGGGTTTCTCCTAGGGAGGGCCATAATCTCGAGGTCTGGACCATACCCTCGCCACTAGAGGGGTCCTTTACAAAACTGATCGCGTGTAGTACAATTTGAAATGTTATAAACAATTCAATTTTTTTGTTTGCATCTATGAAAAATCTATTCAATCTATAAATCCTTCTACGTCGTAACAAAAAAACTTCATCTGACAGGTTAATTTCAGACAGAGCAAGCATATGAGCATCAACATATTTTAAAAGAATACTTCATTAAAGGTCAACTTATTTTCGATGGATTCCACCTAACATTTGGAATGGAAACCATTAAATGATTTAGCTGCTTACAAAAAGGGTCAAAAATGTGATAATCAATTGTTTTAAGATTGATATATGAACACTATCCATAGAGGATGTGAGGCTATTCTAAAACTAAGACAGAAGTCCAAAGAAAAGTTATGATGGTGCAAAACAAAACAATTCTCATCTTCCGTAATTCTTATTAACTGGGAATTTTGTCTTATGAAACAATTGCCCTATTTGGCAAAAAGGGTGAAAGTGATTTGTAATGAATTTCTCTTTCTGAAGTAAGACATAGATGAAAGGAGTGAAAGGGGAGGGTTTCCTCTCAGGGGGTTGAGGCACCCGCTAAACACATTATTTAAATGTTAAGTCCATTTACGGTAATTAAGTAGGCGCATGTCAATCTTGTCTCTGAATCAGTTGCTCTTAAATTAATGTGAATGGTTTACCCAGTTCATTACAGTGAAGTACAATTGTGCTGTGAATGCCTTGAGAAGGAAATTACTCTATGCTGTCATTCAGTTTGAATGAATTCATTATTTATCTTCCAAAAAATGTACGTAAACATATTGAAATAAAATGAACATGAAGCATTCTTCATAATTATCATCAATAATGAAAGTTTTCCTAACCATCTTTGGTAAATCAGAAAACAGTTATTAAAAGTTAACTTAAGAAACGTTAGTAGCAAGTAGTTTGCAAAGGCATAGGGCATCAGAAGAACCGAAAAAATAGAAGAACAGCTAACTTGAGCAGGAGCCGTTCAGTTTTGAGCAGTGTTCTTTTTAATTCCACAGGATAAGCTCAAGCACTTTTGGCTAATAATGCCTACAACATGGGTTTCCAGCCTTAGGGTGTCTGATAATTTCAAAATGGAATATCCCTGATATGTGGGAATAATATAACGTTTTTGGAATACTTCAATAACATTATTATTGACCTGTATTCCATTCTTTGAATATTTTACCAAGAATCCACTTTACACCATGGGCAAGCTCCTCATTTACGTGGGCACTCAAGGTAAGCCAACCTTAGAAGGGTTCATTGAAGTGTGTAGATATAATGGGTGTTTAGAATTGGAATCTCTACTAATCAAATTTCAGCTAGTTAAGCCCTCTCATATTCATCTCCACAAATTTCAATCTAAAATAATTCCGAGTGATACTGTCACGCAGCATTGTTAGAAAGATGCAATGATAAATTTTGACAAATTCATATGCAAAATGATGAGAGGTAAATAAAGCTTTTCGTGAAAATGTTTTCATTAGTAAGGAACCAGGATAGGATGAAGCCATAGAATTTAACAAGAGATGGCCATGGGCTGGACGAAGATTGAGTAGCATTAGTTTTTTGTAAGTATTTTTGACACCTTTTGTACATATGAGTTCCATGCTAGAATTGGAAACCCCAAAAAATACAACCCAATTCCAATACTGGAATTGAACCATGGACCAGCATCACCTAAGGCAAACCCAATTAAGTTATGCCCCAGCTATGTTAGATATTTCCTCTTTTGTTCCCTTCTCTAAGATCAAGTTTCCAAACTTATTGTTTACCATCACCAATAGTGAATAAACTAGTATAAAACCAGTTTCATGAGTGTCATCCAAATTTTTAAACTTGATTTGTTCACTAACAGCGAATGTATTACTGTAATTGTTCTTGCCATACATACTTCTTATGTAAAACATTCCAGTAAAGTATTTACTTATTCTATCACACTAAATCTTATAAAACTTCAAAGAAAGATAAACTTAACAGAAAAATCTTTTAACAACTTACATACCTTTAGTAAGTCTTCTCTGTGATGGATGAGATAATCAAGCTTCTGCATAAACTGTTGATGTGATTCCGAGTTTGTTAGTTTCTTGAAAAATTCCAGCTTATGTACACAGGGCTGAGACAAGAGAGATTCCATAACCTTTCGAATTTTCCACACATCGTAGAATGCATGGAGCATGCCTAACCACCAACCGTTCTCACACAGCATTGCAACTAGGAATTCCTCTTTTTTTCCACCAGCCTCGAATTTCAGTTCAATCACCTTCTGACACAAAACGTTATTAGAGTATTTGTAACTGACCACTTTCAAAGGTTTGTGGTCATAACAAAGTTTCAATGGCTCCTCCTTTGCAACTTCAAAATTAACGAATGTATCAATTGAGGCGCAGTTCATTTCCTCCAAGGATTGAGAGGCATCATTTACATTCATTCCTCTTTGTTGAATTAGAGCATCTGTGTTTGAGAGTTGGTCAATGGTCAGCAAAAAGTGAACCCTGCGCTCAGCTAAAGCTCTAAGAAAAGCATAGAATTCGAGGAAGTCAATGCCATGCATGGCTCGAAGAACCAGTTGGCACTGTTCTTCCCAATCCTCCATTCCCTCCTGCAAACAGTCTTCCAATTCCACTTCAACGGCATTAAGAGCAGAGTTCAAGGCGGGCCACATCCAATTTTCTACATTACATGCATTCACCCAATTGTGATTTATAGATATTGTGTCCTCCTGCAATTTCAAGAGTGTTCATTGTAAAATTAGTAAATATTGAATGAATGGATTCAATTGTATTCAAGAAATGTCAATTTAAATCCATTCATATTTGGATTGACAAACTGATCCCATTGCAATTGTACCCAAATCGGAATTAAGGGTTAGATGTTTTGCAAAAAGGTGGCGCTTAAGATAAAGTAAACATCATTATAATTATCATAGAATAAAAGTCACTTTGTTACTTCCTACTTTATACTTTAATTACACGAGCCAGGTTTTGTTGCTGTGCAATTCTATAATCATGAAGAACTTCTACAAGATAACGCCAGAAACTATTAATTTTAAAGTAAACATAATATATTCAGAGTTTTTTAACAAAGAAAAGAAAAAGTTTGTGTGAAGATAATGAAATATGAGAATGATTTCCTGGAATAGTAATGAGAGCTATAAAATAAGGAAAGAAAATTATTATATTTTCAGATTATATTGCAAAGATATATGTACAAAGGTTTGGCCCAAAGCAATGATAAAGCAACAAAAAATTATAATAAAATATTTTCTCCTATTAGCACAATTTAGAAATACTAAAAATAATTTCAGAATAAGAAAATAACAAATCCCACAAACCAGCTGGAATGTATTCCAAAGCCATTAAATCAATCAGAAAAGAAATAGTTCCAGAACTAAGGAGAATATTCAACTTAAATGACAATCATATAGGAGGTAAACAAATGCACAGTTTAAAGACTAAATAAAGAAAATCGCAGAATAAGTGGATGCAGTCATTGATTAAACTGATTCAGCTAAAGTGTTTGATGCTGTAAACAAGGAATGGCAAATCTTATAGATTATTATTGAAACATTGCATGAAAACTATCTACATAGCAAGAAAAGGGTAAAGATAACTTTGCAAATACGGGCGTGCACCCAGGACAATTCCCTAGGAAAAACGGACTTGAAAAAGGTCTGACTGGGCTGGGAATCAAACCCAGGATCTTCCTCTATCCGCTGCTTTCTAAGCTACCTGGCCAGAACATTTTACACCAGAACCAGAATTTTAGGCCAGAACTATTATTATAACCAGATAACCTCAGCCTCCGGATAGAGGAGGTCCAATGCCCAGCCCCGTCAGACAATTTTCAGGACCATTTTTCCTTGGGTATCTAATAATTTCAAAGTACATAGTAATTTCATTAAAACTAATGCAGTAAATAAATATATTTCAGCCCTTGTTATGACTGCAAAACATAAGAGTGGTAGCAAAATTGCTTGCATTAATAATAAAAGGAATGCAATGACATTAGAAAATAAAGTATAAATCATACATTTCATTGCAATTAAATAACAATTACTTGAAAATTGACATTAGAATAAAAAATAATATTTATTTATCTGTAGGAATTGTAAAACCGTAGGCATCTCTGTCCTCAAATAAATCCCACCAATCTCCCCTAGAAGCATAGGGTGACATGTCATTTGTTCGAGTTCTGCCGCGGATGGTCCTCAGCCCTGTTCAAGTGCGAGAGCAATATGAGGTCCTCCATATCTATCTCTCCTGCGGCCAAACAGAAGCAACGCTATTTTGAAAAGTTGTCTTGGCGGCACTTGGAAGGCATAGGTTCAACGTTGCCTGAGGCCATTTTTTGCAAAAATGAAGATTAATTGTAGGAAAGGTTGTTGCATTTCTACATGCAATGAAGTCACATTGTTTGCATTTACTAGGAGAAAGTAATGGAAATCTAATAAACTAATAATGGTTTATTAATTATAAGTAAGTAATAAGTAATAGGAATCTTTATAAAACATTGCTAACTAATGTGACCGTTATATGAGTTCATAAAACCTGGTTGTGTGTAGTTGTGAAAACAGGAAATTCCTGTTTATTACTATATGATTATCAAAACATAAAGACATACTCATCATTTTGAAGTTATCTTAACTGTATACTGCACATTGGCTCCTGGAGAGCTATGTGGGTAATGCTTGTGACTCACGAGGAATCAGTTCTGATTTCAAATCCTGGTGGGAGCGCATGGGCAAAATGACCTAAGCTGTAAGAACTCTAAGCTTTAAAAGAACTACTACTACTATAGTGCACACAGAGAATTGCATGTGATATCTACTGTTTTCTTCCTGAATGAGCTTGTGACTCTTATTTGTAACAGAAATTAGTTCGATTTCATCCTCATAATTATTTGACAAGTTTAGACACCTGTATAGTTTAGCTTTCTGCAAGCAGAGCTTTAGTACGCATAATTTGTTGCAGATCAAGCCTCAGATGTGCAAGATGTGCCTCCATGGACATTGCTCCATGCTGTGCGAGGAATTAAACACTATTTTCAACTGTTGGAGATCAGCTGGTTTTGGTGACACATCAATTATAGAGACAGAGGAGTTAGTGGAGGTTCACACACTACAGGACCTCCTTAGTAAAGAAATGGGACAACTAAATCAGTACATCTCAGATGCATCCTCTCATGCTGAGTCATATGTCAAGTGTGACTCTCATGTGATGAGGTTGAAGTGAACTTAGTGAACTCTTCTACAAGCTATGAAGATGACCCAGAAGCACATTCCCAAGGGATGAATTAAGACACTCCATAAAAGTGCTTCACAATTTTCGAATGTTTACTGATGGTGTACCTGATTTATTCAATTATTACCTTTCAGGTATTGAGAAAATAACCTCATCTTTCATTGAAACTTGCAAAAAAACAAAAAAAAAATGATGATTATTTTGAAAAGTAAGAAGTTTAGAATTTTGTTTCTGTTGTATTAAACATTAAACTGGATGTATAGATCATTTTATTGAAGATTTTATTTACCTTCCTTTAAACCCCATTTAACATTATGCACTGTGTTACTGAACCTGGATTGGTATTGTAGAGATTTCGATTGCTTGAAAGAAAACCTCAAATTTGCAAAGCCCGAATTTTACAAAGCGCAAATTTTTGGGTCCCTCCAACTTCATAAAATTGAGGTTCTACTGTGTAGTATCATTGCATCCAAAAAGAGGAACTACAATTAGCAATGCAAGGAGTTTATGAAGTGGGAAAAAAATTTGGATTGAAAATTAATGCCAATACAACAAAAGTAATGATTGCGGTTAGCAAAAAGAGCAACATACACTGCAATATAAAAATTAATGACAAACCAATAAAACAAGTCCAACAGTTTAGATACCTAGGAAGTTTAATATCAGATGATGTGTACCTCAGTAGTGAAATAAAATCAAGAATTGGAATGGCAAAGGAAAATGTTTGGAAACACAAGGATCTAATGAGAGGAGAGATCAACATAAAATTAAAACTGAAAATGTTGGCGAATTGCCATTTGTGTACGCTCAGTCACACTAAATCAGGCGCTGTGCAGACACCTGAATATTTCCCCCAGTGACTCAAATGCCTCTGAAACGTTGAGCTAACTACAACAACGTCTCCAACGTATCTACAAAGGTCTCCCCAGAGCTATGCAACCCAAACAGCCTAATGTTGAATTGAAACAATATGCAACAAGGATTCATTAAGGCTGTAATTTTTCTGCTTTTCTTTACGAGCTCTACTTGCCTGTACCCTTTCTTTAAGTTTAACGGGATGATGCACTTTCCTACTCCTTTCTCCAATATGTGGGAAATGTAAGAGAGTGGATAAGTATCCTTCTTACTATTGCTATTTACCTTTCGGAAGTTGACAACAAAATGCTTGGAGCCATTCTTCTTAGGCACCAATAGGACTAGCGAGGAACAAGAGCTGTTCAAATACTTTATAATCCCCATCGGCAGCATATCGCTGACTAGTGCATTTACCATCCCTTGAATGATGAGGGATACAGGGTAGTATCTCTGCTTCAACGTGATGCCATTTTCTAACACAATAGCATGCTTCACAATACCGGTGCATCTAGGGACCTGGTCAAACAACACATGAGCAATACAGACCCTACCTGATACGCCCCTTCGCACACACAAATCCAAATCAATTCTTCGGGTTTTGGTGGGGGTTGATACGATTACGTTTTGCACCTCCACGGCTTGCCCAAAAACCATCAAATCTTTAATAGAAGAAAACTCTTTTACCAGGACATGACTAAGGTAGTCTGTGTGCTACCAAAACAAAATATATACTTAAAAGACATTAATGCCCCTTAATTACTCACTAGAAACAATGAGACTTCATAAATCAAAGACAAGTTTAAAAATCTGATGTGGCCAGCACATGACTTTCTCCATCTATATAAGATGTAAATATTTATCTACCGCAGTAATTTCGAACTCTATATTCCATCTGAACTTGGAATATGAGTGATTAATTTATATATTATTATCTTTGACGTCACAAACATGATAAATAATGTTTTACGGGACATGATCGATGTAAAACGATGAAATTGGCCTTTCGCCCATAGAGCCCAGAGCGCCCACAAAGTACATAATCAGCAACTTCCGGTTTATCAGTATTTCATTAATAACTCCTACACAATCAGTGTTACAAAAATATGTTTCGACCAAAAGTTATAGTAAATTTTATTTTCTAAAACTTTTATAAATAATAGTATATACCTAAATATCATATTTATGGAGATATTTTGAAAACCGGAAATGAGCTTTGAAGAATGAAGCTCAACTTTCGGTAAACCGGTTTACTCCAAAAACTAATCAACTCTTAAAAAACTAACCAAAGTACTATATATGAGATTTGTTGTAGATACAATGAATCGTTTTTAAGTTAGAGCGCCCACAAAGTACATAACAGCTACTTCCGGTTTATCGGTATTTCACGAATAACTCCTAATAAACCGGTGATACAAAAATATGTTAAATACAAAAGTTATAGTAAATTACATTATCTAAAACTTTTATGAGTAATACAATTCACGTATATATCATATTTATGGAGATATTTTGAAAACCGGAAATGAGCTTTAATGAATGAAGCTCGACTTCCGGTCAACCGATTTACTCCAAAAACTAATCAACTCTGACAGCACACACCACAGTACTATATACGCAGTTTGGTATTGATACGACCAATAGTTTTTACGTTAGAGGGCCCACAAACACACACACACATACAGACACACACACACACACACACACACACACACACACACACACATACACACAGACATCATTCCGAAAATAGTCAAAACGTGTTCTAGGGACCCCAAAACATGTATTTCCGTTGAAATCTCAAAGTCGAATTTTTCGGAGGTGCTGCGTTAATTTTGGCCAGGAGTGTACCACACGAGTTTCACATAACTTGAATAAAATTTACAAAACAACTCTTTTGAAGCTCATGCCACGCTGGTGCACCCCGTGCCCAGGTTCAACTGAATATTTTACTGCAAAGATGAATAATTTTTTTGTGATTATAGTACCATTTCTGTGTAATAATAAATGAATGCGAACTGTGAAGTTTTTTGCATAACTTTATACATAAGTTATTTCCTTGAAAGTTTCAAGCATTTGAAAATGTTAAAGCGTGGTTTATTCCGTTTATCATTGAAAATCTATTAAAAAATAAATGCCATCAACCGATTTTCAAGGCTTAAACTATTATATAATTGCTATAAATTATAAAATTACAGAAACCATCTGAATTGAAGAAAATATTTAAAAAATAATCACTGGCCCACTGAGTGCGCTGGTGCGACTGTTATGCCATGGGACGCTCGAGGGTTAAGATAAAAAAGAGGAAAATATTACTAGAGGGGAAATAAAGGGTTTAAAGGGAAAATATCTCTTTTGAGAGAAACTATGTTTCAAGGATAGAATTTCTAAGTAATTGCAAAATTTGAATATTAAAAATGTTATAGAAAACACAAATTTTTGACAGAAAAGATATAACCAGATTTGCACAATTCTAAGACATTATTTTCTTCCCTTCTGGATTCTCACAGGAAAATGGGTTTGTCTAAAAACTGGAAGCAAAATTCTCAACTTCAGTTGGACTTAACAATAATCTAAATTTTCAATGGTGCTGATACATTAATATTACTATTCTATTTGAGTTAAAGCTACATCAAAATTATCTCAACTCTCAAAATTTTATCTAAGTTCTCCAGCAGAAATGATAAACAAACTGTAACTTCCACAATAAAACAATAACAATGTTTTATTGTGGAAATTACAAAGTTTGTTTATCATTTCACAACATTTTTGTATTACAAGTTATAAATGATTTAAATTGGATAGTAAAAAATGTACATGCCACTGTAGTATCAACTGCTACAATGTTGGCGCATTGGATTTAGAGCTACGGTACGAACGCTTCTTAGTTTTCTGCCAATTAGAGAAATCAGTTCAATTTCAATCACACCCTTCCAAGTATTGTGATGGAAAAGAGAATAACTCATTACGATGCAGCTTTCATAAGAAAAGTTACATTATTTGCAGAAAAATTCAAATCTGCTGCCAGAAGAGTATTTGGGGTATTTTATTTAATATTTATTTTTGGGGTATATTTATTCAAGGCCGATTAAAAGGTAGCAAATAACACCCAGAGCATGATGACCGTGGTGAGTTTATGAGGGAGTACTATATATGTCTGCTCAGCTTAACAGTCATCTGCAGGGTGTACATACATGATGAATAATGGTTGTGCCAGTGCTCCCAACTGTGACAAAGGGTTGTTACATCTTGCCACAACCATCAGTTATTATTATTCAAATATAAAGTTTTTACCTAACGGAGTTCCAAAGACGGTCTTCTTAGGAACGGGTTTCTCTTAGATTCATTCAAATATGGTATAGAAGAAATAATTTTGAAAAAATAAAAATCATTTATTTACGAGTTACTATTCCAAAATCTGAATTAGAAAATTGAGATAAATAGTAATGTTCTCCATTATATTTCATTGTTTAATTTGAATGTGTAAATAAAACAAATGAAGTTCACTAATTTTACTCACCAAGTTGAATACCTCATGGCGCCAGCCAGAAGGAACAAATATGATTTCCCCACTTTCCTGAATAATTTCAATTACTTTCCTTTCTCCTAAAGCCTCCTGATCAGCAGTGAAGGGAGAATATTCTTTGGGAGGAAAAAATCGCCATTTTTTTTTACCTACAATATTAGCTGACCAACTGTAAGAAGAGAACACATCTATGTGGTCTGGAGTCCTAAACAAATGAAATAAAAAAACAATAGCATTCATAGTGTATTTCATGAAAACAAATTCATATCAAAGACCTCCTTTACTATTAAGCATGTTATCTGAACTATTGTTAATTCTAATATGCCTGAAAACGTGGTATACCAGCTATTCTTATATGTGACCAGCCCTTAAAATTCAGATTTGTACCAAAATTGATTTAAAATGATTTTGAAATGAGGTTACAAACATTTGTAATATAAATTATATTATGAGCTGAAATTAGTCACAGAATCTCATAATAATCACTACTAGGCACATATAGAAAAGCTGGTTGTAATGCAGATGAGAGATTAGACAAATGAGTTCCAGATTAAATAATTTTAGGCTACTCTTGGAGCATAATTTGGGGATTATAATCTGAATCATTTGTTTTCATTATTCCAACTTTAGATCATACTTCCTTGTCTTATTAAAAGCGACATTAATGTTATTCACAAGGGTACAAGAAAAGAAGAACAAAGAATAAAGTAAAAAAGAAAATGTGATACACTGATAAAATAAAAATATGTAAAAATAATCAATTAATGGAGACAAACCATTCCTCAAGAGACTACTTTGATTTCAAAACATCTCCTTTTATCCAAATTGAGTTTTATTTGTAGAGGCACCGGTTGATTTCCAATGACAACAGAATATATATTAAATTCTAATTCAAAGTCATTTGCAATAGAAATCAAAACCAATTTACACATTCTTGAAGTTCACTAGTATTATAAACATTTTTCTAAGGATGGGATTCAATGCCCCATCTCAAAATAAGATATATCAATTATCTGATATGGAGATTAGTTCTTAATGTAAATAATACTTTATTCTACATTCAAATATCTCAACCGTTTTCATTGGATCACTCCTAGAAATTTATCACAAGAAGTGGCATATAACAACTGACTATTTGAATATTTAATCCACTTAAGGATAAAGGTATACATTTTATATTCACTTGGTCCCTTTTTAAAGAAGCCTTTTTAAGTTTAAAAGTTGAATTATGTCTGTAAACATATTTCAGCAAAACTCAAGCTGAAAAGGCCCATGTTTTCCAATGGAAGTATTTCATAAACTATGTATAAGATGATTTAGGAATTGCAAAATAAAAACATACCAAGATCCCTTAGGTCCCATGTACACGAAGCGGAAATCGTCAGAAATGTCATTCCTCTCACTCCAAAATTCATTCAACCAATCAGACCCAAAATATAATGGTACTTCATAATAACAGGAGTCAGGAAATTCTCTTTTCAAGTGCCAGTCCTGCAATTTTCAATTTATTATTTATTCAATATGTATTTATTATATTTGGATAAGTTAATAATGAGAAGAGATATTTGTTGTTGGATGAAACATCCATAAACTGACATCAAAGAAAAGGTATAAAATGTATTCGTAAAATTTAAGATCTGACAGTAATATATGGCAAGATGGAGCAAGGAATACAGAGAAGAATATGTATGTCTTTACATGAGAGTTTTCATGAAATATTTTATCTAAGCTGATATCTAATGAAACCTCCTAAATTTTATTCCGCAATCTAAATTTGTACAAAATTTTATTCAACAGTCTGTTTGTTTGGAATAATTGAAAAGTGAAAGAAGGTAACAAGTTTCTTCAAACAGAAACTCATCAATTTTGCGAGTAAATAATGCAGCATTAGAAAATTGAAGAAACTAATTTTGGTGACTTTATGATTGCCAGCCGAGATCTTACACATTGATTGAGATGGCATGGAGTGAGTGGGAGCCTTTTATCATTATTGAAAATACTACATGTGAATTAATGGCACCTTTACACAATATTTAATATTTGTTTTCTCCCCAAACATTTTAATCCCATAGTAATACTGCATAAACAACAATGTTATTTAATGTTAGGATTTTCATAAAATTATCCTAATAACTCACATAATTCTGAGGCTGGTTGTCCACTTGAAGCGACTACATGCAACTAACAGGTCTAGCGTCCACTGCAGGCAACCATGATCGATTTACGTCAGGCGACTATAGACAACCAGCGAATCATCTCGCAGCGATGGGATTCATTATGTGAGTCAGTGCAATCTATCTAAGCACCACGAGGCCATAAACTGAATTTACGACTTTGCTAGAATATGTACCTGGATATAAAATTAACCGATTTGCTAAAAACAGTAGATTATTCTTTGATTCAACTACACTTCCACTTCCCTTTAAGATTGAGTTCATCCAACGACTCCTCTCAGTTCCCATCCTATCCCTAGTCAGATAGAAAAATCTTCTAAACCATTTCACAATTTCTTAAAAGTATTTCCATTTTGTATCAACACACTTCTATGGAATGCATGTAGTCGCTTCCAGTGGACAACCAGCCTAAGGTTTGTGAATAGAGGGAAAAATTACAAGGCAAGTCAGAAGTAAGCCTAGTTCACTTTTCAGAGAGGGAAAGGGATGCAACAGGGGTTATGAGGCTACTTGCAAAGCAAAGTCTGGACTTTAAGGATGTATGTGTATGTTTTATCGATTTTGAGGCTTTTGATAAAGTTCAATGGCAAAAACTGATGGGGATATTAAAGAAAATTTGGTAGGATTGAAAAGATAGTGAAATTTGTACAGCTATAAAAAAATTAAGTTACCACCTAAGCAGCAACCTGCAAAACAGACGTGGATCTCGCTTCTCAGTTTTGAGCCCATGTTTTGTCTTCCTCCGTATGCCTGGCATATTTTGAAGGCTTTTTTTACCTAATTATTTTTATGAATACTTGCTACAAGTCATTGCTTTTCGTGCTGTAGATGCAGTATACTATGAGGCTTGTCCCTAAAGTAAGGTCTCCATATTTTTAAAAAACTAAAAGAATCATTCAAATAAATCTTTATATAGATAGAGTTTGTATTTATGTATTATTTTTCAACATAGTCATAAGATCCATTTATCATGCCGCACTGTTAGTTATTCATTCCCTCTGCATAACAACTCGCTACTTTTCCAGGTACTCAGCGAGTGATATTTTCCCTTCTTCATCTGTATCCATCCATCTTCTTCAAAAATGTTCCTTCAGACTCTAGAAGAAGTGGGATATATAAGAGGTTGATTAGGAAGTCCCAACAAAACTGATCCAAGGCATCATGGGCAACATGTGGCCAAGTGTTGTCATGCAGAAAGCAAATTCCTTTAGTCAGCTTGTCCTGTTTTCGATCCTACATTGCTCTGCGTATCTTTTTACGTGTCTCACAGTAAAAGCCTGCGAACATTGTTCCCATTGTCATTAACTCAATGAAAAGAACCCCTTTTCAGTCTCAAAACACTGTTGCCATGATTTTCCAAGCAGATTGTGTCACTTAGTTAGTCATGAACTTCTGTCCGAGCTTCAGAAAATTCTCTAAACCACTTCCTCACAATTTTTGCAGATATACCACTCGTTCCATACTTCTCCTTCAATTTTTGTTAATCAACAGGAATGTAAATCCGCATTTCACTCAACAAAAGAGCATCGTAAACAAAATAAATATATCATCTGGCTGGATTTGGTAATCAAAAGTCCTCCAGAGAGTGAAAATTCTTTGCAGAACTATTGTTCTATGAAGTTAATATGTATTATTAATTTACTAAAATAGAGAATGTGAATTTCATTAAATGGAGAAGCTTCTTCCATAAAGAGATATGCTAAAATATAAGACGATCTCACTATCTATGTGACTATGGTTGTTTTATGTAAGTAATAATTTACACTAATATCATAATTATAATTATTATTTTCTTTGTCTTCTGTTTTGCCCATTTCTGTTAGTGAGCAAGCCATTCTTTGAATAGCAGAGGAGTTTCTCTAAAAGATCCAGTCAGTTCTTCCTGATAGAGCCTTTTGGCCTGCAGGTCTCTTTTTTGGTTGTGCTTCAGGAGGTGAAATGGGCCTCTTGAGACAGGAGTTCCTGTCTGTATCTTGTCGGACAATCATGCCAATTTGTACACCCCACTTGTGTCTTTTTCTTCTCTCTTATCTTTAGAGTTTCCCAAGAGCTTGCCAAAGGTAAAAGGTGAGTAAATAATATTAGCGATTCTATGGGAAATTTTACCCAGAAAAAGTAATGGGGTGCTCTTATAAATTTTAAATAGAAATTTTTTAACATGTATTGATTGATAAGTTAAGGCCATTAACGTATGTGTTACATCCCAAATGTGTAATTAACCATTTCATGAATTGGGCAATTACACGTTTGGGGTGAAAGGAACCCTACCTACCCTACTCAACCCATCGGTGCCGCGCATATTTAATTAATCAATTAATCTCTGCTACAAATCATGAAATATGTGCAGTGCCGATGGGTTGAGTAGGGTAGGTAGGGTCCCTTTCACCCCAAACATGTAATTGCCCATTTCATGACATTGACAACTTTTTGCCCAATTCATGAAATGGGCAATTACACATCTGGGGTGTAACATATGCAAAACAGCACTTTATAACTCTCAATAGTCTTGCTGCTATGGAACTTCGAAGTTCGCAAACATTTCTATAATCTTTCGTGCAAAAGGAACGCCTTGTGATTGGTGTGACATCAGAATGCATTGAGCAGGCACGCTTTTTAGTAGTGATACAAACAATAGCAGTCAAACACAAGTTGAAGGGTTTATCAATTTTGACTGAGAGTGAAACATTGTAAAGTGTGAATAATTGGGTAATGGCCGACTCCGACTTTGTGAAGGAGCAATGAGGGAATATTCTGAAGTTGGATTCATTTATGATCGCTGATTTCTTCTACAGCAATGATGATTTTGTCTGCGTAGAAATAAGATGTTGCAAAATTGAAAGGTAAGAAACAGGATTTAAGTAAACTATTTCATTCGCTAGTTATCTAGAGCTTGGTTTATATCTGATTTAATCATTGGTTGAACAGTGTACTCTGTACACTTTTGAAATATGCTAAGTTTATGTTTTGAAATATTACAACGGAGTATATTGAATGCCGATTTACTTTGCATTCCTTAGGTCTGGAAGAGAGACAGCAATTCAGTGGTTGGATATGTTCAACTGAAAAGAAATTTGAATGTTTGCACTTTAAGGGCGAAGGTGACTCCTGAACATAAAGTGAGAAACAAGTCTTATATTGTGGAAATCACTGTCGATGAGGAAGAAGGAACAGTAATAAGTGCAATTTGTCAAGACTGTGCCGCATCTTCCGGTATGCATACATTTTTACAAACCCTCAATCATTTATAAAATATAGGGTACTGATACAACTGTGCAATCACATATAAGTGATGCTCCTATCAGTCATGCCAACACAGAAACTTCATTCCATGCATTCAACAAAGGCTCCACACACACTCAAAGAATTTAATAATTACTCTCTGTAGTCAGTTGCAGCATTAGTTAAGAAAAATTCAAAATCTCTTTTATTCAGAGATTTTATTTTAACTTTGTTTGTTATAAATATTCAAACATGGCTGTTTTGACTCATTTACACCCATAAATGACATTTTCAGAGCCATGTACACGTCAAATTTAACATGACAGAGCCATCAAAATTGGTTTAAAATTTCATACACCATTATTTCAATAGGTATGTAGATATGGCCGATTAAGGACATATTTATTTATAAATTCACTGAAAACCTGCTGTCTGCTATTTTTTTGTTGCAAAAATACTAATTTTTCAATTGCTTATAATAAACTAGGGGTTACCAAATGAATATTTTTATGATATGCTGTACTCTTCTTTTTAAAAAAATTAAAGGTCGAAGTTACACACCTAATTGATAGTGCCTCTATTATACCGTATTTTCTGGTAGATAACACGCACCTATTAGATAACACGCATTTTAAAAATCTCTTCACTGTGAGAAATGTATAGATAACACGCATTTCAAAAATTTCTTCTCTGTGATCTATGTATTGATAACGCGCTTTTCAAATTTGTACTATTTTTCATAAAGCGCTTTAAAGATTGTTATGTTGCTGTTTAAGCCGCAGCGAAATCATTTTAACTACATTTCTATGGACAAATGATCTAGGAAATAAACAATTTTGAAAGTGGTATCGAAGATATTTCAATAGTACCTAATTATATTTATTATTGTAAGGCCATGGAAGAAAGAAAAGCAAAAACACGCAAATCGTACACTGCTCAGTTTAAGCTGGAAGTTATTCAGTTTGCAAAAGTGAATGGAAATCGTGCAGCAGGGAGAAAATTCAATGTAAATGAAGCTAGTGTGAGAAAGTGGCGAAAGAATGAGGAGGTTTTTAAGAAACTGCATCGTGGAAAACGAGTCATGCGCTACAGAAAGTGTTTTTGGCAAACACTCGAAAAAGAACTTTACGACTGGATAATTCGTGAACGATCAAGAGGAATAAGACTATCAACAACTAGAATTTTACTTCAAGCAAAGCAAATTGCACGAGAGAAAAACATAATTGACTTCAAAGCATATCCCTCTTGGGGATTCCGGCTCATGATGAGAAATAATTTAAGTGTTCGTGCCTCGACAAGCATTGGTCAGAATGGGTCAGAAACTACCTGTAGATTGGGGGGCCAAGGTGATAAAATTTAGACAGTTTGTGAAAGAGTGCATTTTCGAAGTAGAAGAAATGCATGTGGGTAATATGGATGAGGTCCCAGTAAGTTTTGACCTTCCAACTTGAAGGACTGTGAATCTTAAAGGTACAAAGGAAGTGTCCATTACTACGACAGGACACGAAAAGTCAAATTTTACTATTGTATTGTGCATAACGTCAGATGGTCGCAAGCTATCTCCTATGGTGATATTTAAGAGGAAAACCATTCCAAAGAGGCGTTTTTCGAAAGACCTTATTGTTACCGCAAATGAAAAAGGATGGATAAATAAAGAAATGCTGAAGAGCTGGTTAGATAATGTTTGGAAAAAACGTAAACATGCTTTCTTCAGCCCCAAATCTGTTTTAATTATGGATGCATGTCGAGCCCATTTAGTGCCCGAAGTAAAGAAATTGGTCAACAAATACTCCAAGGTAGCAATTATACCTGGTGGACTGATGAAGAAACTTCAACCCCTTGATTTAAAGGTGAATAAATCCTTCAAATCAAAACTTCGAGCTAAGTGGGAGAAATGGATGATTGCAGGTGTCCATGAATATACAAACTCTGGGGAGATGAAGCGACCATCTTATGAGGAAATATGCAAATAGATATTGGAAAGCTGGAATTCTGTGACAGTAACTTGCGTCCAAAGAGGTTTTCATAAATCATTTGGGGATTTGCAGATTACAGAAGCAACAGACTCTGAAAACGATGAAGCTACTGAGGAAAGCGAAGTTGCTGATCTTCCGGTGGAAATACTGCGAACTATGGATTCGTTCCAGTGTGACTCGGGAGATGAATTTTATGGTTTCAACTAAGATTTATGTTTGCAAGTTAGATAGAAGATTTATGTTTGCAAGTTTTAATGTAATTCTTGTACTAATTATTTAAGTTTCCTTTTTTATGCTTTCCTGCTTTGTGTTGTGCAGACAATGTTTTTTCACCACTGTAATGTTTTGCAATAATTACTCTTATTTTGAAATTAATTACATTAACATTTACAATATGTTGGTTATAATAAAATTGCCCTAGTAAGTGAGTATTGTTTAGTCATTTGTTTCCGAGTTCAATATTCAATTAAACTTGATTTTCCGTTGTATATCACGCACTATTATTTTTATCATTTTTCTATATTTTTTGTATAGACAAGACGCGGGTTATCTACCAGAAAATACGGTAATTTATTTTAATTTAGAATGTAGAACAGCAGACTAACTCACCAACATTCAAGAGAGGGGGTATTTTTTAAAAAATATACTTAAAACATAGATATTAAGGTATCCCAAAGTAGGGAAAAACAGATATAATATTATGTTTATCATAGTAATAAAAAGACTGAATTTTAGTAAAAACAAGAATGTAAGTTCAAACTGAAAAAACATAAAATTCAAGAACAGGCCAACAATAGTGAACCTAATTTATGTGGAATAGTAGGGACATAAAATAATTATTCATATGCTCTGGTGCACAGTACAAGTTCTTTTTTCAGGAGGATGCAATCGTGCTGTGTGCCTGATAATGTGGGCCTATCAAAGAAGTGAAGATCCTGCCAGTACTTCCACAGAATGTTATTGGAAGAGGTCCGCAGATATTGAAAAGAGTATGTTCCTGCTAAAGACCTTTCTCCAGGCACTAGCATGGTAAAGTTTCTTCAGGTTTTCTTAAAAAAATTATAGAGACTGGGCAGGAGAAGAAAGCTCAAGGGCAAATACTCACTTCATACCTCACTAAATAAGCTCTTCCAACAGGGCATGATAACGACCAATTATCCCTTCATTCATTAGGTCACCTTTTTTATGGAAATGTTGGTGGTACTTTTGAGGACTTCCACATGGTTTGCTCACACAAGATGAGTGAAACTGTGTTGAAGAAAGCATTGGAGTTCTCAGTTCAACAGGCAGAGGTGGCATAAACTTAGGTATGGACAAATCTTCCAAGAAGAATCAATATGTTCAACAGTAGAGGTATCACTGGTGGAACAAATATTGGGTGCTAGTACTCTTGAGACATTGCCCATGAAAAGAGGTACGGACACCAAGTTATTGAAGTGCTTGAGGAACAATTAGGTTACTCTTTTGCAAAATCAGGAATCGCATTATGCAAAGATTTAACTTTTCTTGCTGCATCTCCTGATGCAATCTCAAAAGAATTTGTAGTACAACAAGGAAAATAGGTAAAGGACATTTGCACGAAATGGCTTGCAGCCAGGATAAATCCCAAGGAAGGATAGACTTGAAAAGATCAGAAAGACCCATTACGTATACCGTACTTGCCTCCTGTGCCCAATGTGCGCCACAATTACTATGCTGTAGCATGGACCATACTTCAGAAAATAATTAGTGTAGCATGATCTTGACTAGTGTAAAGTTTCCAAGAGGCCGGCATTCACTTCTCTGCTTTCTCCATAGAGATGAATACATTTTCCGCTTCCAATTCCATCGATCCTCTACGCTTCAATACTTCCCAAGACTACTTTTATCTATATATTAGGTGCCACATGCAACTATTATTCGCTGCTTTTACTAAACTTTCTGTGCACTTTACGGACTGTCCCAGAACACCCTTTCCCTTCATGAAGACCATAGTTTTAGTGTTGACTTACCAAATAGTTTTGAAGTTTAGATTAGAGGTAATACACGGAAACAAAGTTATTCTGCAATTCAGCAGTAGAAGAAGTTACTAACACTCATAGAAATTGGCAAAAGGGTATGTATGAGCTTAGCCCCAAAAAATTGAGAAAATTGCAATGGCCATAATATGTAACCGCCAGAAAAATTGTGATTTTGAACCTCAGAGTCATAGCTTTGATTCCAGAAGGCCCATAAGTCCTGATTTTCCCCTTAAATATACATGGTGGGGATTTTCGAAAATTTTTTTGAGGCACTTCCCGGATAATTAGAGAGTTGAAATTTGAGGGATCAATAGAAGCAGTGCATATACAACGAAAATCAAAAAGACATCTTCGTAGATTATCCTTGGTTGGACGTTAGGTTGGGGCAAATATCTTTCCTTTAAAATGTATTGTGGCGATTTTAAAGAACTGTTTTTGATCTCTTCCCAATGACATAGAAACGTGGATAGAGACCATGAATATATTTTATAATCGAATTTTAGCTATTCGCTGGTGGTCCTTGGTTCGATCCCAGAGGGCCATTTACATTCCTCAATGCATTTCTTATGGAGATAACAGAAACAAATTTTAGGTATTTCCTGGCATTATATTGACTTCAAACTTTGCATAAAATAAGATCAAGTACTAACAAATCATACTGCACAATCTTAGCTACCAATATGTTCTGGGTTCGACACCAGGCGTCTCTACAATCAGTAACTGATCCGATTTTCAAGAATTATTTTGAACCTCTTCCCAATAATATAGAAACTTGTAATTCGGCATATAGATAGAAATTATTGATATATTACAAATAGTTTTTTTTTAGAATTCCTTGATCGTCCTTGGTTATATCCCAGAGCGCCATTTACATTACCCAATGCATTTCAGATGGGGATACTAGTCTTATTTCAGGACCTTTGCAGTATGTTATGGACTTCAAACTTTGAATTAATTAAGATCTGTTCCTAACAAGTTATTTTGTCAATTCGCATCTGCCAATAGTTCCTTGGTTCGACACCAGGCATCTACAAATATAAGAAAATGCTATGACTTTTAAAACTATTTTCAACTCTTACCGATGACATTGAAACTCAAAACTTGGCATGTAAATAAAGATTATGAATACATTTCATATGCTTGCAGTAGCAAAATTTTACTTGTAATTAAATATGTTCCAACTAAAACAGTGAGTAAGAGTATTAGGGCACGGTGGATGAAGACTAAGTTGCGAGCGTCGCATAGAAGGCAAAGAGTCATTCATTGGCGTTTGAGAAAACTTAAAGCATGTGAAGAGAACCAGGAGCTCCGAAAACAAAACAATAGCAAAGTCCAAAAGCTAGTTGAGGAAGAAGCACCAAAAGAATTTCCGAAAGATAGATCTCGAACCCTGTTACAATTACGCGTTATCACAGTTCTCGCTCTGCTAAAAGATGTATATTAAGATTCAGTTTAAGAAAAAATTAGATAAGACCGTACTGTTCCTGGGTTCGATGCCAGAGCACATTACAATTTCTCACATAAGGAATATTAGGGAAAAGTAAGATGTTGTTTGAGGCAATTGGGGCAAATATTTCTGCTTGAATTTTCACACATAGTTAGAGATGGTGAACTGCTGTTCTGCTGCATACTAAGTATCACCAGGGAGACCCAGATTTGACGGATAAAATGCAGCTAAGTTTAAGAATATTTTCAATCCATTTTTTTTGTTGAGGACCCTCTTGATATGATGCCGACTTGTAAATAGTTGTATCAATATCTTGCTGCAGTATGCAAGCAGCATTTTACTCCTGTAATATATATATATATGTTTGTTACACCCCAAACATGCAATTGCCCAATTCATGAAATGGGCAATTACACGTTTGGAGTGAAAGGAACCCTACCTACCACACTCAACCCATCGGCGCCCCGCGTATTTCACGATTTGTAGCGGAGATTAACTAATTAATTAAATACGCGCGGCATCGATGGGTTGAGTAGGGTAGGTAGGGTTCCTGTCACCCCAAACGTGTAATTGCCCAATTCATGAAATGGGCAACTTTTGCCCATTTCATGTAATGGGCAATTACATGTTTGAGACCAAGAAGACGACCTATGGACAGATGGAATAGAGACATCATCAAGTACTTAGGTGTAACATGGCAACGAGAAGCTCAGGACAGAGAAAATTGGAAAGTACTTGGGGAGGCCTACATCGGACGTCGGATTGAAAACGGCTGATGATGATGATGATGATATATATATATTAACTTCACATTTCCCTCAATTTTAAAATGAATAGTTTAATAAGGAAACCAGTTGTTATCTTGAAGAAAAAAGTTTACTTTCTCATTTATTAAATGACATAGAAAACGTGTTACGGTCAAATAATATTTGATTCTTCAAAATAGTTTAGGAGAAATTTAATTCTCATTAATATATATAATTATCAATATTTTCATTAGGTATACATAGAGATGAATTAATTTACCTTCAAATAGAGAATTGGCATATCAACTGGATAACTTTTCAAAATATATTCCTCCCAGTAGGATAAAAATTCACTAATGCGAATTTCACTTTTTTTCTGAGATCCATGATAACTTTCCTTGCAGTTTGCCACAGGAGCCACCAAAGTACCTACAGGAAGATTATATAAATGCAATCAACAGTAACATACCTTATTAAATTATACTATATTGATATATAAGAAGAATAGTAGGGGACCAAGTGCAGAACCTTGTAGGACTCCATTTTTTACAGCTTTAACATGTTCGCTGCAAGGTCCGAAGCATATTCAGACCATAGGGACACAACCCATTAGCTGGGTCTGTAGCATTATCGGACCAATACCTTTGCATTCTACTGCATTTTTTCCCTCCTGGCTTCGGCTAGAAAGATATTTGACTCAAGACACACAGAAGGAGGTATCTAGCCTTAGGGGATACGGACCATGTTAGTTTCTTTATTTTATGTGATGTTTATAAGTGAGGGTCCATTTTTTCTTGTCGGTTAAAATTATATTTTCACTCAATTAAAAAAATTGAAAATAATAACTACATTTATTATCATAAATAGATACACTGAAAAGTTAAATTTTTCTGAGTTTTTTTGGATATATTTCTTCAATCTTTGTGGTTAAACTCTTAATTGCAAAAATGAATTTATTTTTATACTTAGTCTCTATCAAGTTTCCATTTAGACTGGGGCATTGATGGTTTGATAGAAAATTATTTTAATTCCATACTCTGGTTTCCTCCTAATAGGGAAATATGATACTAGATTTAATTCATATTTATCCAACTTTAATATGTCCTTTCTACCCATTTTGGATAAGGATGAGGGTGCACATCTATGCTCTCCAAAAAATCGGGAGCAATTAGTTACACATCTTTTGCACTGAAAATTGTTAAACGTAATCATCTCACTGATAACAGGAAACCTGTTTCATACCCAATCCCTCACGATTCAACCACAGATGATCCAGTAAGATGTCCATGAATGAAAGAAATTCTTTTCTTATATTGCTGAATGAGATACTGTTGTGTTATTTTAACTGGAATGATAAGTAAGCACATGGAGTGTTTTCCCGTTCAAACTTTTCTCCGTTAAGTTTTCTGCCTATTACTGAATACAAATATAAATACATACAAAGTACGGTAGGTTCCATTACTTTTAAAAATTTCTAAGAAATAAGTGCTAAATGAAATCATGTTCTTATAACAGGATTTACATCCTACTACATTGTATGCTCATCTTGTTTAGACTGACAACCCAAACAAAATTTTAATACAGCAGTAGAAAAACATGGACTGCAAATAATGGGTATAGAAAGTTAGGGTCAATCATAATGATATGAAAGTTAAAGTTAGGTTTACAATAATAGTTAGTTTTATAGTGATGAAAGTTAGGGTCAATCATAATATGTTCAAAAGGAGCAACCACCGAAAAGATTGGTCATTCAAAACTGCAAATTTTACAGCAGGAAGTTAAAACGTTTTATTGTTTCTATCCCGCCTTTCATGCTACTGATTTCTAAGAAGGTTCTCTTCATGGACACATGCCTACTCGTCTTTGAAAGGGATTACCCTAGTTGAATTGTCTTTTTTAACAAATGATACAACTTTCTCCCAGCCTGCATTTTCAGCAAATACGATTGTTTCCCCGCATTGCCTTCACAGTCGGAAAAGGGAACCCATCGGTGGATGAGAAGGCAGTCGTAGAACTGTATTTTGCCTAAATATTGAGAAGTGCTATTTGGTATGGAATCAATTATATACTTGAATAAAGCTCCATTTCAGAACTCTAAAATGAGTGTATATGATGCCCTGTAACTTTAAAAACTTTTGAGGAACAAGCGTACGTGTGTGCTTGCACAAAAATCAAATATTTTTTGAGGAATTTGTCAACTTGCCATTTTGCTGCTCTTCGAATTCGGTCAAGGAATATAAATTAAATAAATACATAGTGAATTAATGAACTGATTAACAGTTGCATGTACATTTGGAGTGTTACCAACAAAAAAATTAATGAAGAAATTACTTAGTTATTTTCAATATTTATGCAAAATTCTTGAAAACTGTACAAAGTGGATAATTTTCCCATAAACGGTTGAATTTATGACAAAAATATAGTAAGGCAAAAGTAAGTATGTCAATGTTACCTTGCAGGCCTGTGTTATTTTTGTGAATTTTATCCAGGGAGCCCAGGGTATTGTTTGAATTGTTTCAGGGTATACCATAATTATACTTAGTTGTAACTAAGAGTAAATTTGTATTTGTAGAATTTTGACACAATATATATTCATTTATGTGCTACAAAAACCTTTTGGAGAGTTAATTCCAATAGAAATTTTTATGTATAGCACGCTGTGTATTTTTATTAACTAGCAGTGTAAATTTTAAGAAAATTATTGATTATTTTATGCCTTTTCAACTTTATTATATTTAAACTCAATCTTAAGATGACATTTGAAGGAAAAACCTTGAGTGTATGGCGAGAGAATTGACATGCTGTGCCGGGTCCGACACTGCTTCAGACCACGCGGGTGGGAGCAACCATTCGGAGCCATGCAGCGAACATGTTAATATTGGATGAAAATGTATTTTTAGATCGAACAATACAATCAAAATAAGGTACTTCAACCAATTTTGTCTACCAGAAAGATATGATTTAAAACAGTTATTGAGTTCCTGATATGCCATAGCAGTCAAGCTTTTGAAGTAAATTACATGATCAATTATGTCAAAAGCTTTTGATAAATCAAAATAAATTCCAATAGTTAAATACTTGTCATCAATGGCATTGAGGGTACTTGTAAGAAAATCTTACAGTGCTAAAGTTGTGGATTTCATCTTTTGGAAACCAAATTGACTGCGAGTGATAATGAATTTTTTCCAAGTAGCCTACTAGACGTCTATGACCTACTCTTCCAAGAAAATCCTGATAGCAAACTAATAAGGTCTATAATTTGCAACTTCAGATGAACTTCCCTTTTTATTAGTAGTTTAATCTTACTTAATTTCAATTTATCAAGAAAATAAAGAGTAAATTTATCAAGAAAACTAGAGATAAGGATAAGTTACACAAGTAAACTAAGGGGAAAACTATGTAATTGATTTAAATGAAAATGTACCCTTTATAGGCCTACAAGTTGATAATATATTAAAACCGCATTCCCATATAGATATCTTGGCTTCGAAACTCAGCAAGGCAGAATTCCAACTTCGAATTCTGAGATCCAATACTAGTCTCGACATTCTGAAACGTGTCAACTACAGAATGGCATTATTTTCTGCAGTGGTGCAACAATAGTAACAGTATATTCAAAATTAAAATAACAATCCGTAAGAATCATATAAAACTTACCTCCATGGGATTCCTGTAAAAAGCCATTTGAATTCTTAGGAATATTGCCATTGCCAGTACTATATGTTATTCAATTAATTTTGTATGTTAAAAAATAACTTTTCTTCCTTCAACTCTATATACAAATGTATGACACAAGAGCAAAATATAATATTCATGTATTGCCTAAAAAGTCGACTCTTTGCGCTAATGGGCCTTGTTATCAAGGTCTTAAGCTTCCTTAAAGGCTAAAGAATATTGACAGAGCCAATATATTTGAGTTATATCTGAAGATTTACTTGCTAAAGAGATCTATTTATTCTGTAAGTGAATTTATACATCTTTGCAGTGAAACTTGATGCTTGTCTATGTATTTTGTATATGTTTTGTTATTTATGTTTGGTTCCTTAACAAATTTTAAGAAAATAATATTTCTATACCTACTAGATATCTGATGGGACTTAAAAATTTTACCTTAATTAGTGCTAATATCTATTATTTTTAGACAAATAAAAATTTTATCGTTTACTGTCAACACTTTCATAACATGGATACTTGTGAAATTCTAAATTGTATACAATATTTAAAAGTAAAAATTATTTTTTTGTTTTCTTGGCCTGTCCTGTAAATGTATCAAATGTGTACTGGATTAAATAAAGAGACCATAAAACTGACTATCTCATCAAAAGGAAATTTTCATCTCTGATCCAATAACTGCAAAAATTTGTTAACACAACAGATTTACGGAAAATAACTTTTTCTAGTGGAGTAATACAAAAGTTATCTAAAAGCCAGTATAAAAAGTATAAACAATATGAGAAAGCGACTTTCTTCACAGACTTTTCCACAATTTATACACGCTGTGGTCTACTCAAATAAATTTAAACAGTTCTCCTACAAAGGAAAAAAATTCAGATCAGGTTAAGAACGCTCTTTGAACACTACGCACATAAAATGTTATTTTGTTAACTCCATTAACCATTTCTGTTGTAGTATAAATACTCTTAAAATAGAAACCATAAAATACAGCTTTCTTACAACATTTACTTTAGCCTAAAATATTAATTGGAGGTATTTTTCAGTACCGATAATACATAATCTAATTTATAACTATCTTTGACGGTATTAATAAACACTAACAATAACCTTTTGTGCCTATTTTTTCCCACAAACCCTGTAATCACTTCAATACATTGTTTACATAGACAATGAATATCTATTGTAAATAAATAATATCAGTCATTTTAATGTGATATCTATTACTGATCTAGCCCAGTTTTGCCTGATACTTCCAGTTTGAGGTAGATAAATACCAGAAATACATACAAGACAAAATCTTCCTGCGATAATATCTTTTACGTATCGTCTTCATGCAGCGACTATCAATCGCTTTTGATTTAAGCAAAGTAAAGTAGCAATAATCTTGCGAATGTATGAACATGTAAAATGGTTTTGGGTACATAAATTTCTGGGAGTTCGTTTCTACTCAGCTAGAGTTAAATTTAAAACTTAATACCTTAACTAAAAATAATGTTCGGGTTAACTAACTTAATAATTATAGGGTTACTTAATTAAAAAAGCAGCATGTTAAATATATTCTTAAACTTACCAAATTTTTCTCGTAAATAATGAAAATTAGGTTTATTCCCACAGACCCAGAGTTTGCGAGATATCCAAGATTTGGTGATATCATCTTGAATTATACAAGGAATATTTGGGAAAATGAATTTCTCGAAAAATTCTGCATAAGTAATATCACAACTTATCCTGTCAATTTTCCCAACACAGTTAACTCTTTGACCGATATCAGCTCTACCAGACATCTTTGCTGCAATGGCTGTAATATTCCATGAAAAATTCAATGAGTATGAGACAATACGTCAATAAAATATTAATACCAAAATGTGGTAAAGTTGTCGATGAGGACAGTTTGGAAAGTTTTTTTTTTCCCTAATAGAAATAGCCAGATTTCATTGATAATTCTTGGGATGAGACGTTATGCATTGCGGCTTATCTATTATACATATATATGCTTCTCCAGATTCATTCATGGATATACCTATATAGATAGATAGGATACTAATTCACAGCTATTCACAGATAAACCACAAGCGGCATTGGCTTGAAATTTTTACGACATATTGGCCATAACGTGTAACCGCCAGAAAAATTGCGATTTTGATCCTCAGTGTCATGGTTTCGATTCCAGAGGGCCCCAAAGTCTCGGTTTTTCCCATTTAAAAGCATAGCTTCGATTTTCAGGAATTTTTAAAAAATACTTCCCAGATAGGTAAAGAATCAAAACTCAAGGATCCAATATATATGGTCATGATCAATCCAAAACATAAATGCATTTCACCAAAAAATCCTGAGTTCGATGCTAGGACAATGCAAAAATCTGCCATTTAAAATACATTGAGACATATTTTCATTAATTTTTTTGATGCAGTTATCAAAGTGATACATGCTAGGTCAGGGCAAATATTCTCCCATTTAATTTACATTGCAATTTTTAAGATTTTTTAAAATCACTTCCCAATAAGATGGAAACTTGAAACACGGTATATGTAGATAGAGATCGTAAATATATTTCATGTATGTTGTTGAACATTCCAAACAAGAATTTTTTTGGATCCGATGACATAGAAACATGGATAGAGATCATGAATATATTTTATAATCGAATTTCAGCTGTTTGCTGATGGTCCTTGGTTCGATTCCAGAGAGCCATTTACATTCCTCGATGCATTTCTTATGGAGAAAACGGAAACGAATTTTAGGTACTTCCTGGCATTATATCGACTTCAAACTTTGCACAAAATAAGATCAAGTTTTAGCAGGTAATTCTGTGCATTCACAGCTGCCAATATGTCCAGGGTTCGACACCAGGCATCTCTGCAATCAGAAGTTGATCCGATTTTTAAGAATTATTTTGAACTCTTTCCCAATAATATTAAAACTTGAAATTCGGCATATAGATAAAGATCATAGATACATTTCATAAACATGTTTTAGATTTCCTAGATCATCCTTAGTTCGAATCCAGAGAGCCATTTACATTCGTGAAAAGTAGGATGTCCTTTGAGGCAGTTGCAGCCAATATTTCTGCTTGAATTTTCACACATAGTTATAGATAGTGACCTTCTGTTGTGCTGCATAGTGAGTTTACCAGGAAGACTCAGGTTCGATGCCATACAATTAAACTGTAGCGAATTTCAAGAATGTTTCCAATCCTTTTTTTTTTCTTTTGAGGACCGTCCCGAAATGATGACGATATGAAATTAGTGTTGTCAATCAGCTTGCAGTATGCAAGCTACATTTTACTCATACAGTCAAACCTCGCTTAACGAGCACCACGCATAACGAGTGAATCGCATAACGAGCTAAACAAAATGTAACAAAGTGACTCGCTTAACGAGCGATGTTTCGTAGAACGAGTGACGAGGATACATCGAGGCGCCACATGGAGGTTCCTGCCGGCATCTCGGCTATCAGTCTATATTCAGGGCTCGTTCAGCTAGCATCTTACTGTCGCTTGCAAAAGTTGTATCCGGACAAATTATAGTGTATTTTTAGAGCAAAGTTTAAATATTCTTCCCTAAAGAAAATGCCACAAGAAGACAGGAGTAAGAGAAAAAAAATCACCATAGAAGTCAAATAATGCAATTTAATAGTGTGTGAATAATATAGAACAATTAGTTTGGTTTCACATGCATGTAAAATATTACTAATGATAATTCTAAAGAGAATTAAGAAGCAAATTGAAGATAAAATATCAGATGATCAGTATGGTTTTAGGGAAAAGAAAGGAACACGTGATGCTATAATGGAGTTACGACTAATTTTGGAAAAGATAATAAAAAGAACTTTTTAGGTTTTATAGATATCGAAAGGCATTTGACAAAGTTAACCAGAAAGTTTTAATACAAATGTTACATAAAATTGGAATAGATAACAACTGCCTAAAAATAATTCAAATAATGTATAATAACCAGGAAGCTGCTTTCAGAATAAATTCCGAACTGACAGAGTGGTTCGAAGTAAAATGTGGAGTAAGACAGGGGTACATACATGATGATACATACGACAGATATATTGTATCATTATACACCTGATGAATATTCTAAAGGAAATAAGGTTAAATAACAGACTTTTATTTAACCTGTACAGTGAAGAAGTTGTAGGGCAAGCATTATAAGAGATTAAGGGTATATGTATAGGAGGAAGGAATTTCAACAATATAAGGTAGGCAGATGATATAGCAATCATGACATCTTCAAAAGAGGATTTAGAGTTAGCAATGCAAAGAGTTTATGAGGTGGGAACAAAATTTGGATTGATACCAATAAAACAAAAGTAATGATGGTGGCTAGTAAAAAGAGCAACATTGACTGCAATATAAAAATGAATGACAAACCAATAAAACAAGTCCAACAGTTTAGATATCTAGGAAGTTTAATATCTTACGATGGGTACTGCAGTAATGAAATTAAATCAAGAATTGGGATGGCGAAGGAAAACTTTGGAAATACAAGGATCTAATGAGAGGAGAGATCAACATGAAACTAAAACTGAAAATGTTGAGGTGTTATGTTTAACCGGTTTTCTTGTATGGGTGCGAGACATGGACCATCTTAAAAAGTATGAAAAAAAGTATAAAGGCATTGGACACATGGTTTGCAAGAAGAATTTTAAAAATTAAATGGTCAGACAGAATAACTAATGAAGAGGTTTGGAGAAAGATTGGAAGCAGGTATAGCTTATGGAATGATGTGAAGAGAAGAAAATGGGAACACGCGGGACATGTGCTGAGGGGATCATCAGGGGAGAGAATCGTGAAAGCGCTGGAAGGATGGACAGTAAGGAAGAGAGGGAGACCAAGGATGGAATGGTTGGGCAATTTAAAGAATTAGACCGAAATAGAGAAATATGGGGAATTCAAAAGGAAATCAAGTAGAAGAGAAGAGTGGAGATCCATGAGAGCTAACCACTTGATAGGAGAAGCTACCAATTGATGATGATGATAGAAGTCAAACGTCAATTCATGGAGAAGCGGGATCGAGGTGCGGGGGTGGCTGACCTAGCACGTACATACAATCGGTCCACATCTACTATTTGCATTATCCTCAAAAACAAGGATAAGATTGATGATAAGATTGAGATTGATGCCTCAAAGGGAGTCACAAGAATTTCTACGCTAAGGCCACGTATTCTTGACGATTTTGAAAGATTGCTTCTCATATGGATCAATGGGAAGCAAATGCAGTGCGACACTATTAACAAAAACATAATTTGTGAGAAGGTGAAACTAATTTTTGCCGACCTCATTAAGAAGACGTCAGGATCATCAATGGACGAAGAAGAGGTATTCAAGGCAAGCCGTGGGTGGTTCAAAACGTTTAAGAGAAGAACCAGCATCCGCAACGTTTTGAGGAACGGAGAAGCAGCAAGCTCAGGCATAAATGCGGCCATGAACTTCAACGGCGTATTCAAGAACCTTGTGAATTCTGAGGGTAATCTGCCGCAGCAGGTTTTTAATTGTGATGAAACAGGTCTCTTTTGGAAAAAGATTCCGAAGCTAACTTATATAACAGCAGAAGATAAGGCATTGCCAGGCCACAAGCCAATGAAAGACCGTCTCACGTTGTTGTTTTGTGCAAATGCAAGTGGCGATTTGAAAATTAAACCGCTGCTCGTTTTACCATTTGGACAATCCACGAGCCTTCAAGAAGTATAAAGTCCAGAAGTGCAGGCTGAATGTCATGTGGAGGTCCAACAATAAGGCTTGGGTGATACATTACCTTTTTATAGATTGGATCAATGAAGTGTTTGGTCCGTCTGTAAAAAATATATGTTTGAGATGAATTTGCCACTCCGTGCCTTGCTTGTTATGGGCAACGCTCCTGCACATCCTCCAGGCCAAGAAGATGACCTCCTTGAAGAATTTAAATTCATCAAGATCCAATTCCTGCCTCCTAACACCACTCCTTTACTGCAGCCAATGGATCAGAATGTCATCTCAAATTTTAAAAAGCTCTACACTAAAACTCTCTTTGAGCGTTGTTTTAAGGTAACTGAGGAACCAATCTCACTCTCAGAGAGTTTTGTAAAGACCACTTTCACATCGTTGCCTGCCTCAAGATGATCGACAAGGCATGGGAGGGGGTCACCAAGAGAACCCTTATTTCTGCATGGAAGAACTATGGCCGGACAGCGTTGTCGAACACAACTCCGAGGAGTTTGAGCAAGTGCCTGCGGAGCCGGTAGTTGACGAGATTGTGTCTCTGGCCAAGATTATGGGGCTAGAGTTGGACAGCAACGACATCGATGAGCTAGTGGAAGAGCATAGCCAGGAACTGACCACCGAAGAGCTTACGGAGCTGAATTCTGTGTCACAGCAAGAATTTGTGGAGAATATTTTATCAGGGCAGGAGGAGATTTCAGCCTCAGCAGAGCAACAAGCTTCCAGCGAAATAAGGGAGATGCTAAAAGCACGGGAAGCTGTTACATCGGACGTTGAGAAGCATCACCCTAATAAGGCAGTAGCTATGGGCGCTGCAAATTTATTTAACGATAATGCTATGTCTCATTTTCGCAAAATTTTGAAGCATAGGCAGAAACAAACCTCTCTAGACAACTTTCTAGTAAAAAAGAATATATTAAAAATAATAAATTACATTATTATAAATTTTCTGAGTATTTTTTTGGAATGGAACGCATTATCCTATTTTACATTAATTCCAATGGAAAAAATTGTTTCGCTTAACGAGTGGTTCGCATTACGAGTAAGATTCTGGAACGAATTATACTCGTTAAGCGAGGTTCCACTGTATATCTATTATATATAGACACTTCTCCAGATTCATTCATATATATATATGAGTTAAATGTTGTAAAAGCATATTAGTAACACTAATTTCAAGTCGGCATCATATCGCGAGGGTCTTCATTAGAAAAAAAAGTATTGAAAATATTCTTAAAATCTACAGCAATTTATCAGTCCAGTATCGAACCCGGATCTTCCTGGTGAACTTAATATGCGGCACATTAGAAGATCACCATCTCTAACTATGTGTGAAAATTCAAGCAGAAATATTTGCTACAACTGCTTCAAACGACGTTCTACTTTTCCCTTAGATTCCCTATGTAGGAAATTTTAATGTGCTCTAGCATCAAACCCAGGAACAGCATTGTCTTATCTAAATATTTTTCTTAAGCCAAGTCTTAATATACATCTTCTAGCAAAGCAAGAACTTCCTATTATTTTGATAATTACAATCTCGTTCATTAAAAAGCTATGAGAAAAGAGGCGTAAGAAACAATCCTTCTCTTTGATAGACGTCCAATGAGGATGACCATGCATGAGTTGGTGTTTATAAGCTAGAAAAGCTAAACAATTTTAAGTTACTGCGTGTAATGAATGAGAAAGTAATTAAAGCGAGGATTAAACTTATGCCATGTGCAAATGTGACTGGCAAACATAAGCCTCCTCTGTTTGTTGTCGGAACAGCCAAAAAACCCCGTGCATTCAAGTCAGTCACACTACCTTTGTGCTACAACATATGAAATCCGTCAATTTACCACAACGTGCTTTATTGTTGCTTGATAATTGTCCTGGCCATCCTTCTGCAGAAGAATTGTGCACTGATGACGGTGAAATTTCCGCAATATTTTTACCCCCTAACACGACTGCGCTGATCCAACCCATGGATCAGAATGTTATTCAAAGCATTAAGTTAGGATATCGTGAGTTGCTTCTTACAAATATTCTTAATGATCCTGTGAACAATGAAAATTTGGAAAATGCACTGAAAAGGGTAAATTTAAAAGATGTCGTGTTCAATCTAGCTAACTGTTGGGCATCTGTGTCTAAATTAATGATCAGCAAGTCGTGGAAAAATTTACTCCCAAATTTTATTGGTTCTGAAGTTTTAGAAAATGTGCAGACTGAATAAATTCAGCTTGCGCCACTCATTAATCAGCTACAAAATTCGAACCCAATACCTAACCCTGAAGCTCTCCGGTGGGCTGCTGAGGCTGACGACAGTTTGGCTCGAAACGAAGCTTTAACAAATGACGAAATTATCAGAACAGTAACGACAGAAGATGATGATGATGACGACGACCACCCTGTGGACTCGGTCAAAATTTCTCATTATGAGGCTTTGGTTGCACTCAATATATCATTAAAGTGGGCCTTGGAGCACAATTTTGAAGCACATTAAATTATGCTCTTTAGACGTTTTAGAGACAGTGCACTTGATTTAAAAATAACGGTCGCACAAAAGAAAAAACTGACTTTTTTGCTCGCTGATAATATTCACTCACTTTATATGTTGTAATACCTTATTAAATATATACATGCATTATCTATACAATGTAATTTTTGAGAAAAAATGCTTTTTACGTTATTTTTTTAAAACCCCGCTAATACGGACACCTATGTGCCTGAATTCGTCTGGATTACCGGGGTTCTACTGTATTTACCGCCTGGCTTCGAACCCGGGTCTTTCTGGTAATACTTTCTAAGCAGCACAACAGATGATCACCATTTCTAACTATGTGTGAATATTCAATCAGAAATGCAACTGCCTCCAATGATGTCCTACTTTTCGCTTATATTCCTTATGTGAGAAATTGTAATTTGATCTGGCATTGAACTCAGGAACAGTACGGTCTTATCTAAATTTTTTTCTAAAACCGATTCTAAATATACATCTGGGTTCGATGCTGGGATGATGAAGTTGCAGCAAATTTTAAGAATATTTTCAATCCTTTTTTTTTTCTTTTGAGGACCGTCCCGACATGATGCCAATATGAAATTGGTGTTGTCGATCTGCTTGCAGTATGCAAGCTACATTTTACTCATATATATACATAGATGCTTCTCTGGATTCATTCATATATATATAGATAGATAGGATACAAATTCACAGCCTAAACCACAAGCGTGATTGACTTGAAATTTTTACGACATATTGGCCATAATGTGTAACCAACAGAAAAATTGCGATTTTGAACCTCAGTGTCATGGGTTCGATTCCAGAGGGCCCCAAAGACCCGATTTTTCCTGTTTAAATGCATTGCTTTGATTTTAGGAATTTTAAATAAATACTTCCCTGATAGGTAGAGAATCAAAACTCAAGGAGCTTATATATATGGTCATGATCTATCGAAAACATAAATGACTTTTGTGGAAAATATCCTGGGTTAGATGCTAGGACGATGCAAAAATATGCCATTTAAAATACATGGAGGTAGTTTTTCATTATTTTTTTTGATGCACTTATCCAAATGATAGGAAGTTCTTGCTTGAATGGAAGATGTATATTAAGTATAGGTTTTTGAAAAAAATGTAGATAAGACCGTACTGTTCCTTGGTTCGATGCCAGAGCACATTAAAATTTCTCTCAAAAGGAATATAAGGGAAAAAGTAGGACAAAATTTGAGGCAGTTGCAACCAATAATGCTGCTTGAATTATCACATATAGTTAAGGATGGAGATCTTCTACTGTGTTGCATAGGAAGTATCACCAGAAAGACCCGGGTTTGATGCCGGGCGATAAATATATCTCTCATATAAAACACATAGGTAGTGGTATTTCATTATTTTTTTCATGCATTTATCGAAATGATAGGAATATCTTGCTTAGATAGAAGATGTATATTAAGACTCAGTTTAAGAAAAAATTAGATAAGACCGTGCTTTTCATGGGTTTGATGCAAGAGCACATTACAATTTCTCTCATAAGGAATATATGGGAAAAGTAGGACGTTGTTTGAGGCAGTTGCAACTAATATTTCTGCTTGAGTTTACACTCGTAGTTAGAGACGGTGATCCTTTGTAGTTCTGCATAGTAATTATCACCAGGAAGACGGAGAAATTGCAGCGAACTTTAAGAATATTTTCAATACTTTATCTACTTTTGAGGATCCACTCGATATGATGTCGACTTGAAATTTTTGTTATCAACATGCTTGCAGAATGCAAGCAACATTTTACTAGTTTGTATTTAATGGGAGGATTTTTTAACATATAGTGGAACCTCGGTTCACGAAATTAATGTTCCTGGACCGAATTGGTTATGAACCAAGACAATTTCTCCCATTAAAATTAATTTAAATACAATTAATCCGTTCCAGACTCTGAAACTTCGTATTTTTGTTTAGAATGCACGTAATGCGACCTGTTAATAGCTTGCTTATACGGAAGAAGACCCATATGAGATAAAAGAAAATTCGAATAGGAATTACATAGAAGAATGTTAGAAGGGTATCAGCCTTGAAATGAAAATTGAAGGTTCCTTGTAGGATTAATTTAATCACTTTTATTCATTTATTTACAGAATACTTTCCAACATATTTATAATATCATTATTAAACAACCTTATTAAAAACTGCTATATTTAATGTGTAATAATTGCATAATTATATAAGTGTGTATAGGTTGCAATAAATCAAATCATCTGTGTTATTTTCAGCCGAGATGGTTGCTATTTTGCTATGTCAATTAATATTTTTTACGAAATAAATATATAATACATGAATTTTAATTTAAGATAGCTAAATTTTATTATATTGCTTAGGAATTTGTCCTGTTTCACTGATAGAGTAATCCGCAAATTGCTCACGAACTGTGTTCACTGATCAATCTGTCTGCAACTGTTTCTCAGGAACGATGCTGTGTTATGTCGGGGTTGTCCACTGAACTGGTCATGAACCGAGTTGTTGTACGCCAACCGAGTCAAAATTTGGTTGCCAAAGCTGGTCGTACACCGAGTTGGTCGAGAACCGAGGTTCCATTGTATATATAAGCCGCAGTCCTTGGACTTCAATGTAGCGTAAGAATTATATCAGTACCTCTAGTAGTAAGGGAGTTAAAGATTTTCTCCCTAACTCCTCATCGGCAATTTTACCCAAAATTTCGAAGAACGTTTGGAGTCAAAAGTATAAAATCTCCGACTGCAATACGAAAATATTGTCGGTCGGATATTTTATACTTCAAACGTTTTTCAATGTTTTGGTTTTATTGTAACATCCAAAAGTTAAGGAATAACTGACCTTAGATGATGAAGGTGTTTAATGATGATATTCAATCAGCTCCCGACCATGTTAGTGTCTATAACAATAAACATCACACAGGTTAAAATTTAACCGTTTCTGCAGTTTCGGACACAGTGACTACGACCATAGAGTAAGGATGGGGTAGAGTCAGGCTTGTGCAAGTACTATCCTTGGCCAATAGAGGGGCCTGGAGCATATTAATCCCTTCCCCACCCGCTAAATGGTGCTGGTGGCGCTTTCCCGAACGACGTCGCTGATTCCTTCTTACAGTCGGTTTACGTTGAAATGTTTTTTTTATTTTGAAAGTAAATTAATATTAAACGTAATATTCGCGTATTAGGTAAATTTCTAGAAGAGAAATTTACCGCGTATTATGTACTTTCTATAAAAAAACGAAAACATTACATTTTCAAGTCATTATCACAATTAAATAGGCACGGCAATGAATTAAATCGCACAGAAAATTAATAGTTGCATCGAGTTCGCCTTCATTTGGTAGGTAACTGAAAGAAAAATAAAAGACGAAGAAAACCCCAGGAAATATGCTGTAAATACAAAATTTTATTGATGTAAATTCTTTTAAAACATAGACATACATACATAGATACATTCCTTTACAACTGCAAATGACAATGAAACATGTTTTCTATAGTTAAATACGAATGAAATCTGAACAAGTCTAAGAGAAGTAAAACAATTAGTTAAATTGAAAGTACAACCTATTCCCCATTCACTGATGAAAGAAGAAAAATGTATACTCACCATAAATAACGAATATTTTAGAGAGACTTCTTTTTACTACAAGTTTTTAGTACAACTAGAGGAATAAAGTTCTTTTAATTACACACTGTTACATCACTGTATTCAACAATTTATCTCGACCATGTACAGTTATCACATGCCTATAATCTGCATCAGGTTAGAAAAAACCATCAACCATCACTGGATAGACACAGATATTAAAAAAAATTAGACAGCAAATATTCCCAATTCAAATCAGGGAAATAAACAACTGCAAAAATTATTAGTAAATCCATCAGTCTAAACAAACATTTTCACCTCAAAAGGGAACAGAATACTAAATAAAATCAGTCAGACAACATCCATATATTCAGACTAAAAATTTCTCACCTTATATGCCAACATTCCCATAGATTTTAAGTAAATATTTATTAATTCACTGAATTGATCTGAAGGATGTTAAAGTTAAGGATAATCATGGTGTTTAACTTCAACTATTGACAAATGCAATACCTTAAACTAATAATAGATTCTAATATAGATATAATAGAATAATAGTCAAAATATACATAAAAACAATTGGCGGCTTTAATTAAGTTGTCAATAATGAAGATTAATGAAAAAAAATAGTATTTATGTGGGGGAAATTTATGTCTATTTTTGATAAAGGCTGAAAAAATATTTTAGCCTATGATAAATGATTGAAGCTACATAGTATATGTACGAGTAATATCCTCCGATGTTGTGTGAATAATTTAAGGGAAGTACATCACATTTAAAACCAAATAATGAAAAAAGTAACGTCTGCACAACCACCGGAAATTGTTCTAACAATATGACTCCTAATAATTCATAATATCTTTAGCTGTATATGAGGTGAGAATGAAAAACTGCCTCATATGGTAGAATAGGAAAAGTATGAGAACATAATGAATGTATCTACAGCTAGTACTGCCTTAAAGATAGATTAAAATTCACGAATATGAAAATATAATTCATTTAATTGCCTCGCAATACTTACAATATTAACAAATAGCTCAACATAAAGAAACCATTGCGGAAAATTCCTTATGATATCTGCTTTCGTCACTGTAGTTAAGGTCTTCCTCTTGTGTGATTTCTCAGGTGGAGCACTTTATCACAGGATAATCCTTCTAATAACCAATCTCTTTCTCTTCCTTAGAAGCTTTTTTATTCTAGCAATTTGTCTGCAATGAATCCATCAGATTTCTGACACATCTCCTTGTCTTGCTCTAAGAAATCAACAGAAACCGAATAATTAAAAATTTGTTTCTCACTACAAAACTATCCGTGTTAAGTAAAATGCAAAGAAATAAACGTGAGTGACAAATAAAACTTTCAATGATAGTAGTGGTGAGTTTTAAGAAGACTAAGGTAAAATTCTAGTTTTACCTCCAGTAATAAGGGAGAAATAGAATTTCTCCCTGACTGTGTGAAACTAGAAATTTACCTAAAATTCATTCAGATATAGGAAATTAAGTTGTTTGCGTAAAGTAAATAAACACAACCATAACAAATGTGGGAAAATTTAATCAGATATGCTTCTTGTAAGCAAACTTAAATGTTGGGTTATTAAAGACTAAAAAAATTACTAAAGACGGTAAAAAGCTTCACTTACCTTTCCTTTACCGAGCTTAACAACAGCAGATAATCTCCGGACTTCCAACATTTTCGCGGCATGAATAGGTGTACGTGCAAGATTTAACCTAACCGAGACTTTACGTAGAACATGAAATACAATGTATAATAAAGGTCTCCGGAAGAAGAACCGGTAAAATTTCTATTACCGAAGAGGTAAAATTTCACTTTCAGAACCAATATCTTCGATAAATCATATGGATTCTCCTGTAAAACACAATTAAAAATTATATCAAGGTGGAATTCTGTTTGGAACGTATGATCTAATAAAACAAAGCTAACTACATTTACTTACAATTCTGCTTCTTCCGTGAGTGAAAAGGTGGCATTATCTCACTACTTCTGTGCTGTTACAGTATTTGGCGCAACATATCTCATGCTATATTTCCGAAACCGTTCTCGATAACTTCAAAACATTCCGAAACCCAACAACCCCAACAACCGTTTACTAAATAAAGATACTACCAAAGAAAAATAAGAACAGATTGAAATAATAGCACTAGTGCTGCCATCTCTGCTCCCTGAAAGGGGAATGGACTATTACCAGATTTGACAAATGACTGTGTTGCACAGAGTTGGAGGGGGTAAAGTGCTGAACAGGCTGCGCAGTAGCCGAGCCGATGTTACAGCATTAAACCACGTGACTTTTCCGTTTTCTAGCGGCAATTCAAATACGATGTGGAGTTTCATCTTGAAAAATCGAGTTTTTAAGTAACTCTGAACTACGTAGTTAATGCGTATATTATTTTAAAAGATAGTAGAGTTTCCACTTAAAGTTTTCTTAGTATAATAATCAACGTCGGGTATATATTTATCATTGTTTAAGAATATTTAGATACCTCTCGTCGAGTTCTCGGAACGAGTATCAACTCATCAAGGTTTACTCGAGTAACAAGCAAGATAAATACAAAATAACAAAATTTCAAATAAATTCCCAGTTATCGTTGAGTTTTTCGAACATATCCGGAGAAAATTACGTTTAAGTGGAATATTAAGATACTTCTCGTCGAGTTCTTCAAAAAGAGAATCATTTCGACTAGGTTTACTCGGATGAAAAGCAAGATCAAGCAAGAAAAGGAAGAGAGCAAAAAAACTGAAAGTTTCGAATAAATTCCCAATTTTCGTTGATTTTTTCGAACATTTCTGGAAAAAATGACGTTTAAGTGTTGTTAAGTTTAAATTACACAGATAGCTAGAGTAACGTTTAAAACTAAGACAAACTTTGGTTTAAGTGGTCGAATATCACAGTTAACATTTTCTTTCATATTTAAACAATGTGGAACTTTCATGAATAATTTAATAGAAACGCACTCAATTTATTTCAACGAATGAAAGAACAAGATACTTAACTTCCTCCATTCAAAAGTTACGAGTCTTCAAAACGAGACATGTTCGTCGATTTTTGCGAATATTTGTAAATTGAATAAATTGGAAACTGTACCTTGATATGCCTCCGGTTGAATCGACTACTGGTATAGGTATAGCTCCAAATAAAGGAAATGATATACAATGGAATGAAATTACAGTGGGATTTTTCTGATAATATTTAATAATCACTTCTTTAACAAAGTTTTAGGAAACATCCTCCTGCCACATCACTGACAACTTCTCACATTTAGAATTCATTCATATTTAAGTATCATTATTTAGATATAAATTATAAATTAATACATATTAAATTCTATGGTATTTGGCCGGACTTCGTGGAAAGCCATAATAAGAAATAAATAAGGCACGTAATTTCCACACTGTGTTATTTATTTAAAAACGACCTGTTTCGGCTAACGCCACCCTCAGGTTTCATTTCTTAGTAATGCATATTTTAAAAACAATACAGCTATGTTTACAGAAGGTAAGTGTAAGACAAAGATTCAGAAAGTTTAATTTTACGCAACAGGCCATCTCTCCATCAGAGATCTTTTTCACAGATGCTTCTAAAACAAGACATGTAAAGGACTCCATTTCTCTGCTACGTGATACTTCACATTACTACATGTTGTAATTGAATTTAAATTTATTTCAGTTGAAGTTCATTAGTTTATATTTCCTAGCATTGCATTGTAATTTACTTTTAAGAAGCCATACGTGCAATTTTGTAAGGTTAACTTGTAAGGTTAATGCGGTTTAATCTCCAAGGTTTCTAATTGCTTGACAAATATTACAATTGGCAGCAAATAAAGGGATGTTTGATATAAGAATTTTTGGCAAGTTATTTATGTAAATTAAAATAATTATATGCAAAATAACGTTACATAGGGTTCCAGGAAAGTTTTCCATTTTCCAGATTTTAGAGTGTTTAGAGGGCACAAAATCCTTTCTCCTCAAGCTGAGAATCCATAGTTTTCTCCTTTCATGATCTACTGGGAAGCTATAAAGTCAATATTAATAATTATAAATAACGAGAAAAGCTTGCGACACTTTAATATACTCGAGCGCTCCAATGAACTCGATTCAAGCAATAATATTGAATATGCACCGAAGGGAATAATATTCCTAAACGGAAAAATAAAGTTTATCTTGTTATAATCATCGACAAACAAGATTAAACCGTAAAAACTGCTATATTCAATTTTTGTCACATGGAATACTCTGTAGTAATAGCCGCAATCGCCTATTTGCAAGCTACTTCATTACCTTATTACATAATCTGTAAATGGCAAATGAAAGTTAAATGATAAGAAAACAATTCTAAATAAGTATTAAAATCACCATAAACACAAAACTTACGAGTTAAAAGTGATTTCTTTAATGTACTTTTCCTTGCAGTTCCATGCGCAGCATTTCAAAACCATGATTCCCAAGTCCTTTAATCTTTTACGGTTAATTTTCATCCAGATACCGAAAATAAATATTGAGTTACATTAGCCAGACTATAGAGCATCTAAATAAACTCGAATTCAGAACATCAGCTGTCCGTAAAGGACATAAATACTTAAAAAACCAACTTGAGTACACGAATTTCTCACTTAACTTACCGGCGAGATTTCCGAAAGCGGACCAAAGTCACGTGGTTTCCTACGTTCAATCCTGTAACATGCGCAGAACGCAACACGCGCTCTACCCCATCCTTACTGTATGACTACGACGCACGGGAGCGACTCTCCGTAAGGGGGGGGTGGGACGGATTCTTTTTGCCGAAGTTTAACAGATGGCATGTATATTGTACCAGACGAATATACTTTTACGTATTATATATTGTATTTGGCATATTGTATCTACTCTATTACAGTTTAAACCGTTTAAAGAAACACTTCCTATAGTTTCTTTGTAAAATGAATTTAAAAATCAGCGTCAATTTATAGTTTCAATTAATTACAAAACATCTCCTTAGCCTGATACAGGTACCGTGGTGTAATGGATATCACATATAACTACAAACAGGAAGTATGCTGGTTCGATCCCAGATATCTACAGTTTTTTTCGCATCCCTTTTTCGGTCACAAAATTACTGTTTTTAGTAAATACTTTATCAATTTCAATTCCACAGTCAAGAATAACTATATGTTGGTTTTACTTTTCATTTCATTTTGCTGAATAATACATATAATCTTTTGGGTAGAAAAATTATTCGTCGACGGGATTATTTTCAACGCAGTCTCACAAATGTACGCTGCTATTTGAAATCACTTAACTACATTCTAAGACCGTAGACGAACATCATGCACGGTGGAAATTCAAAATTGGCTTTTTTTCGAGAGGCCTAAACACCTCTTCATTGCTACTATTGGCTCCAGTGGCGCCCTTCCCTCGGTGCGGGAAAAGGCTGCGGAGGACAGAACTATGACAAATGAACGCTTGTCATGGCCCTGCTACGACGATCTCTGGTTAACTTTTTAGCTAGAGTCTAGAGCACAGGGAGAGTCTACCGGGAGAAAAGTGAAGCCAAAAATAACGCAACCCGCAGAGCACTGGGTAGCACTTTTCTCCAGCTCCCCTTTAACTACATGTATTTTTGGGGTTTTATTTTCCTCTCATACGGGACTCAGGAGCTTGTCTATCCTATGAAATGGACTCAGATAGTTTAAATGAACCTTTCACTTAACGATTATCTTCGATTTTTTTCTCTAAGTCCTCTTGATTCCTTTTATTATGGAAAATAAAACATGCCTGCAATGTAAACTTCTCGGATGCCGGTGTCGTCTGCTAGAGAAATACAGAGAACGAATCGTCTGCCAATCTCCCGCAAACTCTATCAAAACCTCGTTGATTATTATAATGTTAATTTAACATATATTATAATGCATTAATTCGTCATAGTTTTTAATTGATCAATACCAAGTACGGCATAAAATTCCTTAATAGTCGTTTACCGCAATGAAATAAAGCTACTCTATAATACATTATAATAGCTTATCAGGGTAATTAGAGATTTTTCCGCTTGTGCAAATGTTTGTTCTAATTCATAATTGGGGCTTAATGAAGCAAAAGTTGTCAAAATGACGAATACGAGAACTTGTATACCATGCAAGACCTACAGGTGCAGCCGAGAGCACAATGAAATGTTCATTGAAACGCCGTGGATTAATACTGACGTTCGTTCTGCTTCATAGATTTCAGATGATGAATGAAATAATAAAATTAAGGAAGATGCATAGATTCTAGTTCGGAACATTTTGTGGGGGCAGCTGTTCTGGGGCCATATTATGTAACTCGTCGGTTTGGAAGCAGTTGGTTCGATTTCAAATCCAACCGACTGGAGAGGAAACCGTGATCTCTCACCGACTCGGCCTCTAAATCCTATTCTGTAGCATCGTCGGGCAGAAAACTACCAAACCGACTGCCCCCACCCACTTTAAGGGGAAACATCCAAGCATTTCCGAAAGTGACGGTCACGTGCTTCATCTCAACCAATGAGAGGGCAAACGAGTAGACAAATGAAGAATGAAACAAGGCGTGCAAAAGCAGATGTAAATATCGATGATATGTATGAAATTTTAGGTAACTAAGATTTGTTGTTGTCATTTGTTGATTTCTTACCAAAGTTTTGAAAGAAATCTTACAGGGAAGATATTTATAATTGCATTAGTTGGTTTGTATGGTCTTAAATGGTTGAATTTAACAGACATTGCTTGCAGAAGATTTTCCATAACCCAAATTCGAGCACACTTATGGTAATAAAATATCGATATCTAATATACTATCAGCCCTACAGTGAATCCCTAAATTTCGTAATTTTATTAACTGGAATTCGGTGCGTGATTTTCAGAACTTAGTATCAGTGAAAGAAGTAGAAAATTAGTAAGTACATAGTACCTTCGATACACTCACTGACTGATTTCTTGGAGGTTAGATTTCCACGAATTCCTTAGGTGCTTCATAAAGTTCTTGTTGGAACTGTTGCTGTCTTCAAATCAGTTTACTATTGGTCAGCTAGTAAGACCTCGATTCGTATAAACGGATAGGTATCTTTTCTTTTTTATATTTGCTACAAAAGCAAAATCCTCTCGTCTCCTTTTGAACCAAAGTACTGCAACTTTCGACTGTAGCACTTCCTTGTACGTAATTAATACTTGTAATTAGTTTCGCCTGGATTAACTATACACTCTACAAATATTATTCAATTATCTTGGTCTTTCATATATTGCTGAAATATATGATTTTAATGGAATCTAATGGTAAAATTGTGGGTAATTTTCTAGTTTCACGGTGTTTGGGAGAAATTCTATATCTCCTTTACTACTGAAGATTAACATACCATTCTTACACCATATTATAGAGGAAGGATTGCATGTTATATATATGATAAGCAATCTCTTCTAAGTGCTGCCATTTCTGAGAAAATTCTATCCAATAACGACAAATTTTCGACGTTTTTCGTCTGCTACTAGAAAATTACCAAATTGTGTTTTAAAATGAACAAAAATTATACCATCCACGTCAACTAAAAGTTAATCATTATACGTTTAAAAATTAGAAAATTCGATCGCATGAAATCCTATGACTAGGTTTAATCTATTTCTCTATTATTCATAGTTTTCTTCAAGCGGGGTCATTATTTATCCATAGTCGAGTCTCGCACGGGGAAACAGTAACATATGTAACGGATGTTAAGCGTTTCCCAACACTTTACCTAATGAATTATTGATGGTTATTTACATTTATTATTAAAAGATTAAAACGTTTATTTTATTCCACGTCCTTGGACAGATGCACGCTCCAAGAAACGTAGTACATACGTGCATCCATATGTGCTATGGCGTACATCATTTTGCATCTAAAAGCGAGAATCGCATTCATTTTATGCGATCGCATGTCTTATTGCGGCTTTATTTTACATTCTGCTAATTACGGGCATTCAATTAACTCATTTGCCTTGATGATATTGTTAAATATGCACACACTTGCCACAGTTCGTCTGCTAACCGACTGACTCCTATCGCTACCGACACCTTTTCATTATCGGTAGAATTCTCCGGATTCTACCGACGATGGCTAGCCGTCGTACCGACGCAGGAGCTTCCAGAATAGCATCGAGACCTCGCGGAGTCGGTTTGCGATCCCAACCGACTGCTTGGCTACCGTACCGACGGGAAATGAGATACAGAATATGGCCCCTGATGCGCAGCAATTGACCATGCTGCAGGCAGAAACAGGCCCCTGCTTATTTACCTATAAAACCTTTATAAACGCGAAAATAACAAAATTGCTTCGTGTTACGCATTGCTCAAACTACATTTTGTATTTCAAAACGTTCGACTTACTCGATCAAACCTTGATAACTCTGTATCAAAGCCGCAAAATCACGAAAAAACAATGTATTGGTATAGGGAGATACGAAAAGTGCTACCCAGCATGGCTAAATGCGCAATCTGCCGCTTTACCCCTGGCTTCACTTTTGGGCGCTAGAGGGAGATAGTAATACTACCCCTGTGGTCTAGAGGCTAGAGTTCTTCCAAATTCTTACTTACCCGTAGTACGATTTCTGGCCATAGAGGTCCGGCCAACCTAGAGGTCTTTATTTTATCTAAGAAATCGCCTATCTCGAAAAATACAAATTTAGCGAAGCACACGGAGCGACTGTAGAAGCCTTAAGATAAGTAAAGTGAAACGTACCGAAGTCTACCGTATGGAATAACAAAAAAGAGAGAGACAATTGGTACAGCTAGCAGCATAAAAAAGTTACCACCTGAGATACAACCAGCATAACTCGAGAAGGGCGAGTCTTTCAGATTCTCTGTTTTGAGCGCGCTTTTCGTCTTCCTCTTTATGCCTGGCACGTTTTGAAGGCTTTTGTGATGATATATATTTTATAAATATTGGCTAATAGTCATTACTTTTGCTGCGGTAGAAGTAGTACTGTATTATGAAATAATTAAATTCGTATTTCGTTAAATCGGCTCGAATCTCAAGCGTAATTCGCTCTTCTTCTTAAAATATTGGACAAGAATTACTTTGGCGGCTCTTAGTTCGTCCTAACATATATAATACATAACATTTTCCATCAATGCAGATTTATAATGAAATTGGTTATTTCAGTTAATGCTCCACATGCCCGCAGGATGATCGTTTTCGCAAAGATGATGCTTAATTATGATACGATAATTAATAGAATATGAACTACTGTAAATCAGGTCAACGAAAGTAGGAAAAATAAGAAAAAAACGTATATTATAAATATAATAATGGTGTTGCAGCTTTGTGAAAAATAGTTAAGTAAGAAATACATTTAAATTGACTATCCGCGAGCCTCCATAAGGCTTATTGCAGAGAATGTGAAACACTCAACTATCTAAATAATTTACATATTTACACACCTTATAATATATGTAAGATGATAACAATATAAACCATCTGTCCTCGCTATTAAATCACGGTAATATTTTCACCATCTGGCTGTGAAAATAACGATCGTTGAGAATAGGGATCATGTCGTCGCGTATTTCGTCATGTAAATCACAGCTAAGGAATATCTCTAATAATTATTGTCTTTACATAGTTATATTCTTAAATACCCAGCGGAGGGCTCCGATCATTTTGGACTCACTGCTATCTAACCTGTAGTCTCTTAACAAACAGCTTTATATTTTACGCGCGAGAATTTATTTTGGGTAATGAAATTAGAAGGACTAGTCGTGCAGAGTTGAGCAAAGCGCAAAAAGAATTACATAATATACTTGTAAATATTGAATTCCTTTATTTAAACCTCCGTCAAAAATTTTAAAATGCTAAAACGATTAAGAGTTTCAACATAGAAAATAGGTATGAGCCAACAACTTTAGGCTGTTACAACTCCACTCTAAATATTCGCACGTAAACGCTCATGCATGAAAAATACATTTAAATCTATTGCTAAGGATCTCTGTGGCAAGCCCACCTTTTGGTGCTACGTCTGCTTTTAATGTTTTTGTCTACATAACGGTTAATCGGTAGCATGCATACCTTCCTTCTCAAGAAAACAAAGGGAGCTTCCCTGTGGGGGTGAGAGAGGAAAGAGAAAGGGTCTTCAATGGAGCGGTCACAGGTTACTTCCGTCTTCAATGCCTCTAATTTTCGAGGCATCGTTTAAGGGTTTTGTATGAGAGAGAGAATTGCCTGAAAATGTCATTCTTCGTCATGGATGGTGATATAAAGAAAAGTTCGTCGAAGAAGGAATATGAATGGGTTACTTCATGGAGACGATGATAGGAAAATAAACAATGGGAATACGGAATATTTTATGCTTACTAAGAAAAGAATGTTTATTCTCTTCAACTCTAAGGCATACATCTAAAAAATATGAAGATAATGTGGTAAACAGGCTCAGAAGTGATGTGCAGAGATCCTGGGATGTTGGCTATTTATAAGATTGAGAAAACGATTCAAGCCATTTTAAGACAAAATAATGCAGGTTAGAGGGTGACCGGAAAAATATGTTTTCAATGGTTCAGCCAGAGGGAATGTAAATTAGATCAAAGATTCGAAAAAGTTTCATTTTCCTAACATACTGAATTAGATTTTATGTGAACTTACTTCTAAAACGTTCATTTGCATCCAAAATTCATAAACCATTAACAATAGACCTATCATAGTCGAAATTATTTATTATCAATGTAAATTTATTTTGCTTCGAAAATTATTGGCATAGGGTAGGATATAATCATGTAGGCATATAAGAATATGCATACAATGTGCATACATTCATGCATACAATTAGAGCTTCCGCCAGTTGATCCCACACAAATGTCGAGCTATTCACACATTTAAATTTCTGCACCTTCAAGATATCGTAAATGTCTTCCTTATCTTTAAACCAAGAAGTTTTAAGGAAGAATAGGTGAGGCTTGGAAAGCAGCATTAAGATTCAGTAGTAATAGATTCTCCTGACATATTTCCCAAGAAAGGAAGCTTTACCCATCTTATTTAAGAGTAATCATAGATAATAAGTACGAGATGTCAGTATTTCTAGAGCTTTATTCAGTAATCGCTGATGGACTAAACTGGCCTCTCATTAAAAAAAGGAAAGGGAAAATACGAAGGCTAAATTTTAATTATTAAACAGCATTTACGGGTGTAAGGGCAACAGATGGATTACGCCTGATTTAGCAGTTTTCCTAAATGTAATTTCCGTAAAAATATAGCCATAGCTCAACGACTATAAGGAATGGTGGAAATAACTAAGGAAAAAGATTCACAATTTCTTACATAACGCAGTTTCACCAAGTAACGGCTTCTTCAATCAATTGGAATTAAAGGAAATTACTCAGAGAACTAGGACCAAAGAAAGCTGCATCCATTGCGAAGGAAATTGATTCCAATCCTTGGGAGGGGGTAATCTGAAGATTATTGACATTCTGGGCAGGCAGACGTTTAGAACTAGTTCCCTTTAATGGATAAAAAAAGTTTACTTAAATATTGTGACCGGGTGTAATCGTCAAAATTACCTAAGCTATAGTAACGAGTATAATGTTATCATTGAGAATCTTCAAGGGATCTGAGAAGAGCCCACAAATGCTGTCGACGGTCTCCCAGACTGCCCATGTCTCGGACCGTCTATGCTTTCAGGAGTAGAATTAAGCATATATTAACCGTAGAAAGATCACTCCCGAAGAAATTAAGCTTCGGAGCATTCTAATTCCAAAATTACGTTCTCAATATTTACATTCATCTTTTCAGGCTTTTTCTTCTAACCAATGATTTTCATAAACCTTCAAGATACCCTTAGAAATCAATCAACAACAAAACGGGAAAATTTAAGAAATAGCTATTTGCGTAAACTAGCGTTCCTTTGGTTCTTTTTCATTACTATCATTGAATGTATAGTGTTTTCAATCCTTTTACCCATTAAATGTTAGATCCAGTTATTAGTTTCGTAGATTTTAAGAACCTTAAAAATTAATATAAAAAAACCACCAAGAGAAAGTGAATACATTTTTTCTCTCAGTGTTGATGATAGCCAAAACGTTAAACTCATCTTGATTCACTGATAAAATTTGCTAGTCAATCTCATTTGGTTTATAAAATACAAAATAAAGATGTCATTTAAATACGCATTTAAACACAATTATAATAGTCATTACTGTAACACACACGCGATAACTTGCCCATCCTGCGTCGAGTACTAATAATTCATACTCTAGCTAAGTCTTTAATTTGGTTAGACGTCGATTAACATTGTCATGCAGAAGTCACAATTCCACGGATAGCGGTCTTAACATTTTTCGTAACTAATAAAATAAAAGATGGTCTTCTTAAAATACTAAGAACTTCGAAATAAACCAATTGTAATACTCTTCGGAGTCGATTGGTGGATCAGTAAATAGCTAAAAAAGTGAGAGAAGTAACTTTTGAGAAACAAAATTTCGAGAATTTTACCAGAAGGACGTCTACCGCTGACCATTTACTACAGTATTTACTGTAAGCCATTACTCTGAAACGATAAGGAATCCATGGATTCAATTTTTAGAACGGTAGTTTCATCAAGCGATTTATGATTATTTTCATTCAATCCACATCAGATAAACAGTGAGATTTCATAAGTTATAGGCTGAAGAACATACAAAATTTCTAATCTGATGCTCTGCAGTCCCACTTTATGAGAGATTTATTTCTTCGAGTCATTCTTCTAATTGCGAGCTAAAAATTATACATATATCAGAGAAGGCTAGCGGACACATTATTTTAGATAAAATCAAAATGAATCGAGCAAATTGCAACCAGTCCTCTTCTCCCAACCAGAAAGTTTTTCCTTTCCATTCCCCTTCGGTAACAAAAGGTTTATCTTGTCCTTTTCCCCCCACCTATTTCGTTTTGTCCTGTTTAACAGTTTTCCAAGAATTCTACCCTTTCACCTGCACACACACTTTTGTTCCCTCTCATTCTTTCTTCTTTTTCAAGGCACACGCCATATGGAGGATCGCATATTTATGTAAATGTTGAAGATGGTGCTAGTAAACGTCAAAGCTAATTGTGAGAATTAGCTACAGTGTTGTTATAAGGATAATTTAATTTTACAAATTCTTGGATTATATAATATATAGGAGGCACGAGAGTAAGGGGAAATGGTAATCTAGAAAAGATTATTCCTTATTTAAATCAATCAAATGAGCTTTAACTTTGGGGAACTCCATACGTAACTAAGCACAAGGAAATAAATAACTTTGTCAAAGTTACACGACTTTTTGTGTGGAAGATGTGGAACTTTTATTTCCTTGTGTTTATTCCTTAGTTATTTCTCTTCATGATAGAACGCTTTTCAATTGGGAAAGTTGAACGAAAGGGTTGTAAAAGCAATCAAATTAAATCATAATAATCCACCGAATTATGCACATATCTTATGTATAAAAATTCAGCCTGCATATGTTTGTGCCCGCAAAACTCAAAAATCACTTGGTCGATTGACTTGAAATTTTTATAGAACATTGTATTCAAATATACGAAATATACGAAAGTGTTTATATTGTAAAAAATGGCGACACTTCGTCCTTGCTTCGATCCCAGACGAGTCAAAGCATTTCCGTAAGAAATGCACGTAAAGTTAATTTTTGTCGCTGCATGCTTCATTTATTTTGCAAAATTAAATTAAAAATAATAGTCATACGAGATTGAGACAAGAACCAATAGCAGAGTAAATGAATAGAAAACCTTATTTTGGTCGTTTATTGTTGTTTCCGAATTGAATTTTCGAGATTTTTTTACGGAATACACGAAATGTTTTGTGAGTATAAACAGCCGGTCCCCCTGACGACAAATGCCATTGTTGAAACCGAGATCCTGCTTTTTGGCCTATTTGAAATTAAGAAGAAGAGAAAAGTTGCTGATTTTGTTCACATTGATGAGCATGATCAATCGTTGAAAGTGATTTAAACGATCGATTTTCGTAAAACGAAATGTGAGTTAATTTGATACCGAATGTTGTATTCAGTTAATTCATTTGTATCGTTTTGGAAACGATTTAATAATCTGTTATCGAAAATTAAAGTGAGAGTGACTTTGAATGCTGCATTCAATTCGATTCATTTCTTTAGTTATCTTCCAGTCGATCGTCGTCAAATTCAATCGTACGCGTTACCACATCAAATGTTGTGGCAGATAATGGATAGTAGTAAATGATTTTTATATATATATATAACGAAAATTCTCCATCCAAACGCGAGAGCCGAGCTAGCGTAACGTACCATGTTCTCCATCTTTCTTTTCTCTCCCTCCCTTTTCGAGAGAAAGGCTCGCCGGCCCGAAATTTGGACTTAGAATATCTTGGTGGGTCAGGGGTGGTAACTTTTTTTTGCTGTTAGCTGTACAATATTAATTATTATTAGAAAATTATTTGAAGCAACAAATATGGTTAAAAAGGATTCATAGCATAAAGGAACTTATTTTTGAATTGATATTTCATGGAAAAATTAAAAAAATGCAAATGCTTTTAACAATTGAAATAATCCTAAGCTCACAATTATTATTTATAGTAGAAATCACAGTCAGCAACATGAGTTTTTCTTACAATGAATAATAAAAATGAAAATCCATCATATGTATCTTTTTTAAAACAAGATGCATTGCAGAAGGTAAGTTTTCATCAGAATTTCCATTACAGGATTTATTTTTTGAGTAGTGAAGGTTACTGAATGAACTTTCACGAATAAATTTGAAATCTTAGATTATCATTTTAATGTAGGCTCAATACTCAGTTTAGTTAAAGCAGATTGATTAAAAATAGCGAGTTTCAATGAGAATATTGAGAACATTTACTGTTAATTTACCAAATAAAAAACCAAAGGTTATATCTGTAGGAGATAATAAATGTTAAACCAGTGGGAAATGATATTAATGCTTTATGATTATATTTGTGACCTTATTACAATATTTTCGCATCCACATTTGGGAAACACTGTTCTACAGTTAAGATAAGAATTATTTTGACAGACATGGCAGGAATTTCTTTTCATTTCAAATGTATAGTAAATACTAAGTAAATATATTTATGATGTAATTCATACAGGTGGAGGAAGAACCTACTAAGCTGATTCAAAAAGGTACTGAAATACATAAGATTGTATTTCATTTAGAAGAAAACAGTGGCACATTAAAAGGAAAGCTTACTTATTGATCTACTAGATTTCAAATATAAATTCAACTTACATAAGAATTAATAGAAAACCAATTGTTTTACTTATGAGTATACTAATAAAGGACCAAAAGCCGCATCACTCTTTTCAATGAAAGAACGTCTACTAGATTAAATTATTTGCTGTTTATAAGCTCCGACTCGGAATCATCCATTTCCCCTCTCCTGAGTCAAAGACAAAGGGATCTAAGGACCAGACATCCTGATCCCAGCAACCCCCTCCCCTTGCCCCTCCATCCACCCTCTCTTGTCGATCTACTCCAACTAACAATTATTCTCCTTCCCCCCAGCAGGGATCCAAGGATTGTTGGCTCCAACAGGGTCCCTCCCGCAGCCAGCGACAACACTCTCCCTATCGCCATACAAAACCTGCCTGCCAACTTAGGCCAAAAATCGTTTTACCACACGTTTAGAGCCACCCACCCAGTCTTGGCCAAGGCCCACTATATTCATTTTAAAGACCAGAGGCAAGCCCGACTGAGAATCCCACCGCAGCTGGCCTTCCTCTTTGAGGGTGAGGGGAAAGGGAAGCTGGAGTACGCCTTTGGATGCCCTCTCAATTTTTCCATTGGCCAACAAACGAGCAGCGGGGTGCCCCCAGCCGGCATCCCTCTGGAGGCTGAAGAGAAGGAAGAGCTGAAGGAAAATACATCTCCTTCACCAGATGCCGGCAAATAATATCCAGAGGTTCTAACCAACCCACTTTCTTCCTTAGGGTATTCTTTACCCATCAACCCTCAATCGCCAGGCTGCTGGTGGAAGGTTTTTGCTTCTGAGGCAAACACTGCCAGGTGGAACCATTCCACTCTCCCCCCATTCTCAACCATTTGCAGCAGATGCCAGTCTTTCAATCACCCAACCCATCAATGCACCTCCGCCATTAAGTGTTCCAGGTGTGGTGAAGGAGGACACCGAGCACAGGACTGCAAGCCCCTTCATGAAAGATGCACCAACTGCTCCAGCCCCGACCACTCTGCGACTGATTGGACCTGCCCTCAGAAGCCCGAAGCCCTGGCTCCCTTGCAACTACCATTCCCTTACAGATCACCATCCCCCCAACCTCCATCCTAGGACCAAAAGGACCAGAGGACAAGCCCATTACCATTAAACAAATGCTGACCCTCCTCTCCATCATCCTAGCAAACACCCTTCCATGGGAAAGAAGCACCAGGGCTGACATCTTGGACAGGGCAGCAAAGACAGTGCTGGGCATCAAGGTCGCACTCCAACAATACTCTTACCTCCATCATTTCTTAAGCCTCCCTCTTTCAGGCATGAATGGAACTCAAGTAGCAGTAGTCGACACCAACAGTGGCTTACGCACCAAGAAGCCCTTAATCCTCTCCCTCCTTATCAACAGATCCATAGGCATCCTTGGCCTGGCCGAAAGTCTCCACACCAAACCCATGTCATTCTCAGGCTACCAATTCTTTGGCACACCCAAAAGAGAGCATAACCAGGACATCGCCATCTTTCCATGTATGGAAAGATTTTCCCGCAGCCATCCACCAACTACCAGCCTACACCACCACAAGGAGAAATTAGGTCATCGCCGTTGACACTGCCTACAGGGGCAGAAAACTCACCATTGTCTCTCTCTACTCTTCACCCAGGTACCCTCACCCAACCATGCTAATCAGATACCTTCTATCCCTCTCCAACCCATTCATAATCATGGTGATTTTAATTTTTAGGCACACCTCTTTCTACGACACCTGCTCCAATAACAAAGGGCAAAAACTACTAGCCCTCCTGGAAAAGCATCCTCTTCTCCAACTTCCCCCACCTTCTTCTCCCACAACGGCTTCTCCAACCCAGACCATACCATAATCAGTGCTTTGCTTGCAGCAGACGCAGGCAACATCACAGTTGAAGAAAGAATCACATCAGAGCACTTACCATTCTCTTTCCCCCTCATTGTCGCAATAACTCTATCCCATCCGCAGCCTCGTCTCAACTGGAAAAAAGCAGACTTGAAGGCCTTCAACCAACATGTAGCCACGGCCCTCCACCACCTCCACAATGCTACTCCCTCCACTATCAATGACATAGATAACTGTATCAATGCCATTAACCTAGTTTTCTTACAGGCCACGGAAGTTCACGTCCCCACCTACACCTACCACTGTTGGTAGCCTTGCCTTCCACAGGAGATCATTGTCCTCATTCAAAAGAAGAAACAGCTCCTTCAGTAGTTCCATTGGACCGAAGACCACAATCTGGAGTGTGAATAGAACCAAATGAATGCCCTGGTGAAACTCCACACCACTAAGAGGAAGGAGGAATCCTGGTTCTGGGCCTGCAGCTGCTTCGACTACTTCGGGACGGAAGTAAGTTCTGGCACCACTTCAAAACCCTATCAGGCATTAACAGCAGACCAACAATCACCGTACGCAATAAGGACCAGGGGGACATGATCCTCACCAAGGAAGAAGAAGCTAACTCCTTTAAAGAAGAATTACAGGTGGTCCTCTCTGACATCGAAGACCTTCAACAGACTGAGTCTGTCAACCTCCCCAACACCTCCCCAACCTTCCTCATGCAACCCCTCTCCCAACCGCTGCCCAGGCACCACAAAAACAAACACCCTACCTCTACCAGGGTAGCAGCAACCACCTTCCTCTTCTACTTCGCCCAAGACCTACCTCAACCTCCCATCCACCACACAATCCCCATCCCCTCCTCCCAATACCAGGCCTAAACCACTGGCCCTGAAGGAGGAGGCATAACCAGCCACACGAATGTTTTCTTTTTTCTCTTTCCAATGTAGGTGACCAAACCAGAATGCCATAGAAATGACTTAATGACCACAAGACCTCCAATAGGAAGCAGCCACCATCACTCCAAGGAACCCCAGCCAACGACTGATGACAACTGAAGATCACTCCACAAGCATAAATAAAATAAAAATTGCCTAGGGGCCTCAATACTTTGCTCAATGTATACATTTTAAAACCTATGTAAAGGCCACTTAAACTGTATCAACTCAAAATTATGTTCAAATCTCTCCATACTATGTTAAGCTGTATACTCTGTTCACTGTATCCTACCCATGTGCCTGCAGCAGGTTTTTGTTGGGTTTCCCTGCTGCCTAGGACAAATGTAAGACACTTCCTCTCAGCACTTCAATTCCCCCCAGACAAAGCCCTAAGAAAAGTGATGCCTAACAGGGCCAGTCACCATGAATATGTAAAAAACATATTCCAAAAGACAATAAAGAAATTTTAAAACTGAACGGGATAGAATCACTTCCAACCTGAAGAAGCCAGCAGCATTGCTAGCAAAATGTCGTAGCCAGATCGACCACCAACGCTGTGTTCCCGAAAGAAGCCGTCATAAAATATTATTATTATTATCTAAAATATCTATCTAAATATCTAAAATTTATTATTAAATAAAATATAAAAATCATGCTATAGTAATTGTTTTATAAAGTATGATTTGCGCATCACAGTTGCTGTTATCAATCTCACATTGGGTATGTGTGGATGTGATTTCATAAGAGTGCAAGAATGCTATACTTTATGCTGTATGACAAACAGTTGAAGCATCAGTGTCATTTACTCAAAGTTTACTCTCCTCATTCAGTTTTAATGGCTTTCCAAGTCCAGCCTTCTCACATTAATTATTATTACACAAATTGTACGTCCTATTATTTATAGCCTAAATGAGCTGAAAATTGTTGCTTACCACTCCCACCATTTAAAAGCTGCCAAGAGTGATGGCAATTCCTGTCAAAAATTTAATACCTGAAAAGTACTCAGAAAAGTAAAACTTCCTGAACACACAAAAGAATATTTGTAATACTTAATGTAATGGAAACCTGCACTGCTGAGAAAATAAAAAAGGTAACAGTAGGACACATCCTAGTGGTTTCTGTATTTGCTTTTTATATGATGAATACTCTTTGGGAGAGTTCTATTATTTAGACATTAAATTTACAAGATAATACCTCAAAATGATTATTTTAATGTTTGATATTCTTCTATCAGACAATCTTGTTTGTCACTATGTACCTCAATATTATAATGGCATTCCCACTACTATTTTGATCACAACTAACTTTTATTGACAAAAAATAAAGGCAAAGTCGCTCTTAGGAAATTTTGCAAATGTGCATCTTAAATGTTTGCATATACTTACGATACTTAAAGTCTATCCCTCATTTGTAAGGAGTTTGAATATTGCCAGTTTTTACTGGTTTTATTCAGAGTTGCTGAATTGCTGGAGGTTGAGTGATTTCAGTTAGTTCCTACATAATCCGCATTCAGACGCCAACTGTTGTTGTGATAATTCTCTCCCCCACTGTACACCAAGGGGCAAAGAAAAAGTAACCACCTCTGCCCCAACAAGAAAAACTAAGTCCAAATTTCAGCCGGCGAACCTTTCTCTCGAGAAGAGAGGGAGAGAAAATAAAGATGGAGGACATGGTCTATTACGCTAACTCGGCTCTCGCGTTCGGATAGAGAAATTTATATAAAAATCATTTACTAATTGATGCGTTAATCAAAAATCAATTGCTTTTTGCAAATTTCATTCCATGCAGTTGAAATTTGCATGAAATAATAAATTAAACAATTTCCTCTGAATAATTTTAAAATTTATTTTTAATTTTAAAGAAGGGTAGATATGAAGGGGTCACTGATGTCGCAATTACTCCTTCATTAACCATGGAATTACAATCAGCTTCTTCGGCTTCAATGATGTTCTATTAGAATATATGTGCATAATTTGGTGGATTACTATAATTTGATTGATTTTACAAACCTTTCATTTAACTTTCCCAATTGAAAAGCATTCTATTATCAGGAAGAATAAATAAGGAATAAACACAAGGAAATAAAATAAATTTTTCAGAGTTTCACATCTTCCACACAAAAAGTCGTGTAACTTTGACAAAGTAATTTTATTTCCTTTTTTTTTAGTTACCTATAGAGTTCCTCAAAGTTAAAGCTCATTCGATTAATTTAAATAAGGAGTATTTTTTATAGATTACTATATCCCCTAACTCTCATGACTCATATGGATTGTATATTCCATGACTTTGTAAAATTAAATTACTATCATAAGAACAGTGTAGAAAGATTCACATAATTAGTTTCGACGCATACAAGCATCATCTTCAACATTATAACATACAAGGTGTGTGGTGTGTGCCTGGAAAAAAGAAGAAAGAATAAGAGGTAACTAAAGGGTTACCTGCTGGTAAAAGGGTAGAATTCCTGAAAAACTATTACACAGGACTACACAAAATAGGTAGAGGAGAAGGATAAACCTTCCATTAACAAAAGGGAATGGAAAGGAAAAACTTTCTCATTGGAAGAAGAGAATTGGGGTTGCAATATGCTTGATTCATTTTGATGTTTTCTAAAATTATTTATTTATTTATTAATCTAAACACTGCAAGTTGGTATTAATACCAGGTGGCAACAGTTGAGGGGGATGTAACAATTCAATGTAACTAATTTATAAGAGGGGGATATAACAATAATGTGTCTGCTAGCCCTCTCTGATATAGGTGATTAAGTTTTAGCTCACAATTAGAAGAATGGCAATAAAAAATAAATTTTTCATAAAGTGGGACTGCAGAGCATCGGATTAGAAATTTTTATGTTTTTCAGCCTATAACTTACGAGATCTCACTATTATCTTGTGTGTATTGAATTAAAACCATCATCAGTCCCTTGATAAAACCACTGTCCTAAAAATTGGATCAATGGATTCCTTATCGTTTCAAAGTAATAGCTTCCAGTAAATACTTCTGTAAAAGGCCGGCAGTAGACAACCTTTTGGTAAAATTCTCAAAATTTTATTTCTCGTAAGTTACTCCTCTCGTATTTTTAGCTATTTATTGATCCACCAATTGACTCTGGAGAGTATTATAATTTGTTTATTTCAAAGTTCTCAGTATTTTAGGAAGACTATCTTTTATTTTAACAGTTATGAAAAATTATATGACCGCTATCGGTAGAAGTGTCACTTTAGTGTGACAATAGGTTAATCAATGTCTAACCAAACTTAAGACTTAGCTAGAGGTATGACTTATTAGTACTCGACACAGGATGGGCAAGATATTGCTGTGTGTTACAGTAATGGCGATTATAATTGTGTATAAAATACGTATTTAAATGACATCCTTATTTTGTATTTTATAAACCAGGTGAGATCAACTAGCAAATTTTATCAGTGAATCAAGATGAGTTTTGGCTATCATCAACACTGAGAGATATAATGCATTCACTTGCTTTTGGTGGTAGTTTTATATTAATCTGAAAGGTTCTTAAAATCTATGAAACTAATAATTGTTCCTATCACTTAATGGAATAAAAGAATTGAAAACACTATATATCCAATGATAGTAATAAAAATGAGCTAAAGAAATACTAGTTTACGCAAATAGCTATTTCTTAAAATTTCCCATTTTGTTGATGATTGATTTCTACGGATATCCCGAGGGTTTTTGAAAATCATTGGTTAGAAGAAATAGTGAAAAAAGCCTGAAAAGATGAATGTATATATTGAGAACGAAGAGACGAAAAATTTTAATATTGGAATTCGAATTTTCCAAATCTTAAGGGGGGAAACTCGTGTAGATCGAAATTTTTTTGCATTTTTTTTTCTTTGCTTAAATTTATAGCTAATCTTATGAAGAATACGGGAAAAATAGTAGACATCGATATGAAAGGTACTTATATTTTATTTTTGTGGAAAACCCAAACACTGCATGGAGCGCAGGGGCACAGCATGACGCACGCATGACCGTTTCCGACCCTTTAGTCTGTCTATAACGGTCCCTTTTGTCTTCTGACCTGGCCGTGTGTATTTACAATATCTTAAAGAAGGATTAAGCGAAGAGAAAGTGGTAGTTCGTCTATTTTGCGAGTTTAACGGTGGATTTTTGAAAAAGATGCATCAGTTGAGCGGTGTCTCTAGAGTAAAGCGGTGGTTTCGTTGTGTGTTGAGCAGTGTGCAAACGTTAGAAGAAGTTCGAAAATGAGTCGTAAAGTTCCACGGTATTGTCCGAACCTTCGGCCAAGCAAATCCCGAAAACGCAAGTACCAAGGCGATCAATTTATTGGAATGGATTCTGCGTCAAACATCGAGGAGGTGAGAGAGAGGACGGAGCGCGTCGAAGAGGCAGGAACAAGCAGAGGAGCCAGTGCTTCTGCCAGAAAAATTAAAACTGCAGCAGATGATAAAGTCGTCAATCTTGCGCACTCATACAGGATAATTGAGTTTATCAGTGTTTTTGCTGCGATAGCGAACATTTCTGTTTGCAGAATATGCAAACAGAAGCAAACCTTCGGCGAGGTGAATAATCGAGGCTTGGGCTTCAAAATATCGGTGATGTGTTTCTGTGGCACTGCTTCAATAAAATCAGGTCCATTCATAAACAACGGCTATGAAATAAATCGTCGTGTTGTGTTCGCGATGCGTCTCCTCGGTGTTTCTCGTGAAGGGATCAATTTGTTCTGCGGAATGATGGAGCTGGGTTTTGGCTTGAGCCAGAAGGCATATGAAGGTGTAGTGAAACACATGCATGCTTCTGTTGAAAAACTTTTCCGGAAATCATGTGAGCAGGTCATCGACGAAGAGAAAAAGCACAACGAGGAAAATAATAAATCTTCAATGAATCTGAAAGTTTCGGGAGACGGGAGTTGGAAGAAGAGAGGATATTCCTCTCTTTATGGTGTTACGACCCTTCTGGGATACTATACTGGTAAAGTTGTGGATTTAATCGTAAAAGGAAGCTATTGTCAAACTTGTACGTATTATAAAAATGACTAGGACAATCTAAATAGCTTATTACATTTAGAAGAAGGGAACTGCGCAGTGAACCATAGAGGATCATCGGGGAAGATGGAGGTGGATTCCGTGACATAAATGTTTCTTCGCTCTGAAGAGCTGCATGGTATTCGCCACGGAACATATGTAGGTGACGGCGATACGAAAACATTCAAAGCTCTATTAAAAATGGAGCCTTATGGACCGGAATTCAAGCTGCAGAAGAGCGAATGCATCGGTCATGTGGAGAAGCGAATGGGCACCCGGTTACGTAATATAAAGAAGACGGCAAAGATCGGTGGCAAAGGTAAATTGACCGATGTCTTAATTAAAAAATTAACAAAATATTACGGTCTTGCGATTCGCCGAAACTGCGAGTCCGTCGAAGAGATGAAAAAAGCCATTATGGCAACATTTCAACATTTAGCATCAACCAATGAGGATTCTCGTCATCAGGACTGCCCTTTTGGTGCTGACTCGTGGTGCAAGTGGCAAGTGGCTAAAGCTTTAGGAGAGAATTTTGAGCATCCTCCACCACTCAATTTAGAAGTGCAGAAGTTTATTCTTCCGATTTACCAAGATTTATCTCGAGAGGATCTTCTTGAGCGGTGCTTAGGCGGCCATTCACAAAATGCCAACGAGAGTTACAACTCTACTATTTGGCGTTTGGTCCCAAAACATTTGAATTGTGGCATTAAAATCATAGGAATGTCCGCTTATTTAGCTGCTGGTATGTTCAACGAAGGCTATAGGTTTGTACTTAGATGTATGAATGATATGGGGCTGATAATTGGCCAAAAAAGCCATCAACTTGCGAACAAGTATAATACTCGGCGAGTCAGCCGCCAAGAACGACGCAGTTACGAAGGCACCCAAGAGGCAAGAAGTTCACTTAGGATGGAGAGAGTCGAGTTGCTAGACAAATTTCAGGAAGAGGAAGGTATACTTTACGGTCCAGGAATCGCAGACTAGCATAAAATAACTGTAAGTCTTGGTGAAATAAGTTTTTTTTCATTATTTATTTGTAACGAAACTTTAAAGCTGTTTTTCTCGAAATACTAAATTTTGCACGCCGGGACGGATTACTCAAAAAGTATTTGACCGAATTGAATGAAACTTTCAGGGAACATTAATCAACTTATTAGCCTTTGCATGAACCTCTAAAACACTAATTTTTTCGAAGGAAAATAAAATTATACGTAATTGTTTATAAAAAAATTTCTTATCATCTAAGTAAAACACTGTAATATTTGCAAATTTAAAAATATTTATATTTTTCGAGGTTTGTGCAAAGCGTATTTATGTTTTATGGGTAATTTATTTTGAATTTTTGATTTCAGATTTGTTTTGCGACCTGCAGACGTCCCGGCGCATATTTAGGCGCCATATTTGAGCCGCCATTACTGGCAATAAAATTTTTAAATTAACAAATTTTAAAATTATCTTTATGTTCTGCGTATCTCCAATAAAACGTATTTTAAATTTCATGTAATTCCTGTTTGTTGTTTATTTATAATAAATTCCAGAAAATAGGGTCATTTACACGAGTTTCCCCCCTTAAATTTCTAGTGTGGTGCGGTCTTTCTATGGTTAATATATGTTTTATTCTACTCCTGAAAGCAGAGACAGTCCGAGACATGGGAAGACCATCCACAGCATTTGTGGGGTCTTCCTAGATCCCTTGAAGATTCTTAATAATAAAATTATATGAATAGCTAAGGTGATTTTAACAATTACACCCGGTCACCATATTTAGTAAAACTGTTTTACTTAAAACTTTCTTTTATCCATAAAGGGAAACTAACTCAAAATTAGAATATAATACAGAAATAAATGCATGCATGCCCAGAATATCAATATTCTTCAGATTACCCCTTCCCAATGATTGGAATCAATTTCCTTCACAAAGGATGCAGCTGTCTTTGGTCCTAGTTCTCCAAGTAATTTCCTTATAGTCAAATTGATTGAAGAAGCCGTTACTTAGTTAAACTGCATTATAAAAGATATTGTGAATTTTTTTCCTTAGTTATTTCCACCATACCTTATAGTCGTTGAGCTATGGCTATATTTTTACGGAAATTACATTTAATAAAACTGGTGAATCAGATGTAATCTATCTGAGTTGCCCTTACATCGAGGAAAGCCATTTAATAATTAAAATTTAGGCTACATATTTTCCCTTACCTTTTTCAATAAGAGGCCAGTTTAGTCCATCAGCCATTATCAGATACAGCACTAGAAATACTAACATCTCATACTTATTATTCTTAAATAAGATGGGTAAAGCTTCCCTTCTTGGGAAATATTTCCTATTGTCAGGAAAATCTATTACTGCTGAATCTTAATGCTTGTTTCCAAGCCTCGCCTATTCTTCCTTAAAACTTCTTGGTTTAAAGATAAGGAAGACATTTACGATATCTTGAAGGTGCAGAAATTTAAATGTGTGAATTGCTCGACTTTTATGGGGAATTAACTGGCGGAAGCTCTAATTTAATGCGTGAATGTATGAACATTGTATGCATATTCTTAAATACATACATACAATACATGATAAAAGGTGCCTCGAATAGTAGACGGACTGAAGACAGAAGTAACCTGTGACCGCTCATGGAAGACCCTTTCTCTTACCTCTCTCACCCCCACAGAGAAGCTCCTTTGTTTCCTTGAGAAGGACTGTATGAATGGCAGGGGAGAGAGGGGCTATATTGGACATGGGGATACATTGGACACCTTTAAAATTACCGCCATTGTGCCTCTGGTGTTTCAACTGTTCGTTTCATTTGTGTATATTTAGGCAACAAACTAACAGACTGAGTACTGACATCTTGCTTTCACATGTGTCAAGGTGAGTCAAATTTTTTAGTTTTCTTGATTTATGATCTAATATTTTCCACTATTTCTTATTATTATTTTTCTGCTTTGACAAGAAGAAATATGATTTAATTTAACTGTATTGCTCCTGAAAGTATTTAGAATGAAGTGTTTTTATTTAAAAATCAAATTGTCTATTTTCAGTTAAGGCATACATCATTTCATTTTGCTTTGATTTGAGGGGATGCATTGGACACGATGGGGATTCATTGAGTAGTTGTCCAATGTGTCCCCTTTCTTGTCTACATATATTTAAAAAAATAGTTGTTGAGTAATCTTTATAAGTGGATATTTTTCTTGGTATAATTTATTTTTTTGTCTTGTTTATTACTATTTCAAGCATTGCCATTACTGTGCATGATATAATCCTGTTTTATTTTTGCAAAAATTGATGAAGAGAGGTGATTTAGCTTTAGAAACACCTGTCAAGTGTAATTAATTTTATAATAAATTAATAGCTAACTCTAGAGTTTATTTTCATGCTAATTATTTAATCTGGCTTCTCAACAGATGGTTCTAAATTATAAAAAGCACACGGAAAGGCATACAGAAGAACGGGACCTAAAATCAGCAGTTGAGGTTGTGATGGAAAGGGGAACATCGTTGCGTGCTGCAGCAACCCAACATGGAGTGAAGAATTTCAAGCTATGCTATCTAGTAAAAAAGGCCAAAATATGTGGCCTAGACAACATGGTATACAGTGCTAACTTTAAAAACAGACAAGTACTTATGGACGAAATGGAGAAGTTGCTTGGTGAGTACCTCCTAAAATGTTCAAGAATATTTTATGGACTAACTCCTACAATGACAAGAAAATTGGCAGACCAATATGCCAAAAAGAATGGCTTACTAATGCCAACTTCTTGGAATGAGAGGGAAGAAGCTGGAAAAGACTGGTTCTCAGCTTTTATGAAAAGGCAGCCTAGCCTTTCCTTGCGCAAACCAGAGGCTACAAGTTTGGCAAGGATGACTGCCACACACAGTGGGTGTGTTCTTTGAAAAATCGGAATGTGTAATGAAGAGGCATAACTTCCATCCGAATCGAATATACAATTTAGATGAAATAGGTATGACCACAGTTCCTCCCACTGAAAAAATTGTTGGGCAGAGGGGGTGCAAACAGGTGGGACAAGTGACATCTCGGGAGCGTGGGGAGTTGGTAACACATGTGGGCATGATTTGTGCCAATGGTAATGCACTGCCTCCAGTATGAGTATTTCCTTGAGTGCGTTTTGATGAAACACGCATGATGTCAGGAGCTCCAGCTGGTTCCCTTGGACTTCAGGCTGGATGACATCAGAGAACTTTATAAAAGTCCTCAAGTTCTTTAAAGACTGTGTGAGATGCTCTAAGAACCTTCTGCTCCTGATAATAGACAATCAAGAGTCACACTCAAGTGTTGATGGGTTAGATTGTAAGTCAAATGGGATTATTGTGTTGACACTTCCCCCACACACATCAAACAAGCTGCAGCCATTGGACCGCAGTGTATTTGGTCCAGTTAAAACATTCTTTAGCTCGGCTGTAAATTCTTGGATGAACTCCAACCCAAATGCAACCCTTAACATCTATGCACTCCCAAAATTGTGCAATACTGCCTGGGATGGAGGAGCAACCCCAGAAAACATAAGATCTGGTTTTAGAGCTGCAGGTATAGTACCCTTTGACAGGGACATCTTCTCTGATGTAGACTTCTTGTCTTCTGCAGTATCAGATCATCACCTCCCTACAAGCGATGATGGAGTCAGCACTCAAGAACTAAACAAAATTGTTTCACTTGGTGAAACTAATACCCCTGCAAATTCTGGAAAATGTTCTGCAGTTATTGCTAGAACAAGCTCTGTAGGTACTTCTGGGACAAATTGTGTTTTGATGGGCTCAATCTCACCGGAAGAAGTAAGGCCTCTTCCCTAAGGAGCTCTTAGGCAACAACCTTTCCGTGGCCGCAAACGGGGCTGATGCATGATTGCTTCAGACACTCCAGAGAAGACAGAGCTGGAGAAGAAAAAAGGTTGCCCTGCAAGAGAAAGCAAGAAAGCAAGAGAAAATTGCTTATGACATCATCTTCTAGTGAAGAAGACAATGACAATTTGTGTGAAGAGTCAGGCGAGTCCCCTATCACCTCTTCACAGTCTTCTCAAGAGAGTGATGATGAGAGTGATGGAAGTGATGAAGAAGTGAGGGTGGGAGATTTTGTTGTTGTCAAGTTTCATACCACAAAAACAACAGTGCACTACATTGGTCATGTTGTTGCCATAATCAAGCCACAATTTCAGTATCAAATTACATTTCTTCACAGAAAAGGAATGACCTTCACATACCCAATGATTGAGGACAACTCCGTTGTGGCATTTAGTGATATATGTCAGAAAATTCTACTGAAATTTGTCAGAAGAGGGAAGTATCACTTTAATTCCAAAAGTGTAATGAAATTCAAAAACCTTTGTTAGAAAATTAATACATTTTTTATGACTTCTAGCTTTATTTTTATGACTTCTCGTCATACATATTCTGTGACATTTTTCATATATTTTATACTTGTGTACTAAAGAACTCAGTTAATACATATTATTCTCTTTGAAATTTTCTTTATCATTCATCTCCATCCATCCATCTGACCTATTCCCGTAGTATGTCCAATGTAACCTCACCTACGGGGTTAGTTAGGGAATTGCTCACCTCTCAGCTTTTTCTACTCCCTACTAATACGAGAGAGAGTAAAGTAAAATTTTCATGCTAAAAAATATTCTTGAAAATTTGAAGAATTAAGTGATTCATTGCAATAAACATTGAGTCTGCTAAAAATTCTTAATTAAAAATAGTCCAATCTATCCCCGCTCTCCCCTACCGATTAACCGTTATGTAAAGAAAATCATTGAAAGCAGACATAGCACCAAAAAGAGAACTTGCCGTAGAAACCCTTAGTAAGAGATTTAAATGTATTATTCATGCATGAGCATTTACGTGCGAATATTAAGAGTGGAGTTGTAACAGCCTAAAATTGTTCGCTCATACATTTTTCCAATGTTGAAACACTTAATCATTTTAGCATTTTAAAATTTTTGACAGAGAAGGTTTAAATAAAAGGAATTAAATATTTGCAAGTATATTATTCAATTTTTTTGCGCTTGACTCGACTCTGCACGACTAGTCCGATTTCATTTTTCAAAAGAAAATTTTGCACGTTCAATATATAGCGGTTTGTTAAGAGACTACAGGTTCAATAGCAGTGAGCCCAAATGATCGGGTATCTTTTAAGAATATAACTCTGTAAAGACAATAATTATTAGAGATATTCCTTAACTGTGATTTACATGACAAAATACACGACAACATGATCCCTATTCTCATCAATCGTGATTTTCGCAGCCAGATGGGAAATAGATTATCCTGAGATTATAGTGAGGACAGATGGCCTATATTGCTATAATGTTACGTATAGTATAAGGTGCGTAACTATATAAATTATTTAGGTAGTTGAGTGTTTCACACACTCTGCAATAAGCCTTATGGAGCCTTCATAATTTTATATTCATTAATTTACAACACCATTACTATATTTATGATATTAGTGCTAAGAATAAGAGCTAAAATAAATTCAGATACTGCTGATGAAAGAAGTGAGAGGCTCCCCCCTCCACCACAATTATGTTGAGAGCTGTGGAGGGGGAAGCTGACTTCGCTTCAGCACGAACCACGAGCGTTCGGAAGATGTGCCTTGGGAAGCAGAGTGACGTCACAAATCTCAGATCAACTCCGCTTCGTATCTGGTGGCCGCAGTTGCATTCAAAAGTATAGGTTCTATTGTGAAAGCGTAGTCCGCTCAACTTACCTTCACTTCGCATTTGGTGGCCACCCAGCCTTAAGGTCTCAACTCCAAAACTCATCAATTAAATGTGAAAAGCTTTCAAAATATTTATTCTGTTATTATATTATTTGATGAATCTCGATCTCACATTTCAAAATTATGTATGCGATAGACAGTGGTATGATTAAAAAGAAATGTAAATATAACAAATAGACCGATAACTCAAGGTAGTATCCCTTGAAAATTTTCTTTGCTTGCCATTTGCAAGCACCCATTTACTAGTCCATATATATAGGTATATATACAGATAGGATACTAACTCTCAGGCTAAGCCACTTGCGTCATTGACTTGAAATTTTTACGACGTATTGGCCATTACGTGTAACCGCCGGAAAAATTGCGATTTTGATCCTCAGTGTCATGGGTTTGATTCCAGAAAGCCCCGATTTTTCCCATTTAAAAGCATTGCATTAGTTTTCGGGAATTAAAAATAAATACTTCCTGGATAGTTAGAGAATTAAAACTCAAGGAGCCGACAGATATGGTCAGGATCTATTGACAACATTAATGACTTTTACAGAAAATATCCTGGGTTCGATGCTAGAATGATGCAAAAATCTGCCCTTTAAAATACATTGAGGTAGGTTTTCATTATTTATTTTGATGCACTTATCGAAATGATAGGAAGTTCGTGCTTGGCTCGAAGATGTATGGTAAGAATTAGTTTAGGAAAAAAATTTAGATAAGACCATACTATTCCTGGGTTCGATGCCAGAGCACATTAACATTTTCTCTCATAAGGAATATATGGGAAAAGTAGGACGTCGTTTGAGGCAGTTGCAGCCAATATTTCTGCTTGAGTTTTCACACATAGTTAGAGACGGTAATCCTTTGTTGATATATATATATATATATATATATATATATATATATATATATATATATATATATATATATATATATATAAAATAGATATAGTCAGATCATCTTATCTTTAAATGGAGGCAGATTCTCTTTTTAAGTAGATTAATAATGTATATTTACTTCATACAACAATGGTTCTGCAAAGAACCTTCACAGCATTGAGGTCTCTCGATTATTTTGATAGATAGTTAACACCATAAAAAGTTACATCTTGGATGATCATTTAAGTAAAGAACACACTAATCAGACAAATCAAATTTCCCTGCTAATATCAATGGTGCCCAAACAACTTCTCCACTTTCACAAATTCGTTTTCAATGAAAACAAGCACCTTATTTTCCCTTTGAGGTCCACAATCATATAATTTTATTATTACTCCATTACTCATATTACGTTTTTATCTAATTTTTCCTTCTTCTGTTGATCTTATTTACAGCAGTTCATAATCTCTTAATTTTCATATTATAATTAAGCATAATCTTTACGAAAACGTTCATCCTGCGGGCATGAGGAGCATTTACTGAAATAACCAATTTCATTCTAAATTTGCATTGATGAAAAATTTAATGTTAGGAGGAAATATGAGCAGCCAAAGTAATTCATGTCCAATATTTTCGAAGAAGAGCGAATTGCGCATGAGATTCGAGCCGATTTAATGAAATACGAATGTAAATCTTTCATAATACAATACTGCTTCTACAGTAGCAAAAGCAATGACATTTAGCGAGTATCTATAAAAATTAAAACATCACAAAAGCCTTAAAAATGTGCCAAGCATAAAGAGGAAGACGAGAAGCGCTCTCAAAACAGAGAATCTCAAAGACTCGCTCTTGTCAAGTTATGCTGGTTGCATCGAAGGTGGTAACTTTTTTTGTCCTTTGGTGTACTTTTGTGCGTATTAAAAAAGAATTGTATGAAAATATGAGTATATACAATATATAGACACATGGTTAATGACACAATCAATAGCATCAGGCAAAACTCCATAAGGTGTAGTATGAAGATATAAAAACTTTTACCTATATCACAATAGGTTTATTGTTACTATTAGGCCTAATGATGATGAAAAAGACTTAGCATCATTACATTCTTCAAGTTGTGGAATGAAGATTTGAAGAGCTTGATTATACCTTGCCTTTGAAACTGATTAATTTGATTCAATCTGCTTTACACACCTTTAAATAACATAGCTCTTCCACGATAGTTATATTTTATTAACTTTCGTATTATCATTGTTATTTTTAGATTTTAGAAATAACATTTGGAATATGTGAATGAATAAATATTATAGTTTAAAGTTAGAATAAATACAACTTTAAACAGCAATCGTATTTAAATATTAAATTACAAATTTTACGATAAATATTACATGTATTATTTTATTCTTTCCTTTACAAAGAATATGAAAAATCAGAAGACTTGAAATTTAGGAGAAGCAAATGGAAACAAATAGGTCTAGTTCAAGATAATAATAAATTTTATTTCCATAGTATCATTCCTGTACAGTTCAAAACAAATATTTATCTCAGCATTGACAAAAAGAAAGTGTCATTTTCTCCATAATATACAACTGCCCCACTGGCTGAGGTCCAAAACAACCCCAAACATGGCATCACATTTCACCACTCCAGCTCTGCGCGAATAGATGAAAATGATTAAAACTGTACAGCCACCAACAATACTTCTATATTTGTACACCTAAATGAACATAATATGAATGTAATGTATCTATAACATTATTTTTCCTACAGTTTTGGTAATGTACATAATTTTATTCAATAAAAATAATTCATACAACGTGAGTAAATTATAAGTAAGAATTTTTGAAATATATTGCCAAATATTCAAGTCAATAATGTTGCATACAATAAGATTAACAACATTATTCGCTGCCCAAAACTTTTCTTGGCAAAGAATTAACATTAGTTTAGTGTTAGACACCAAGTAATAAAGCTCAATAATTGAATGTGGTTGGGTTTACCTTTTCCTTCATATGGGAGTGTATCCATAAGCATACAAACACACAGTCTCTAAATGCTCACATATCACCCCTATGCAAGTATACCAGGGTATTTTTGAAAAGACACTTCTTGATTTGGCATTAATTATTCAGCTCAAGTAGACCTGACAAAATAAGAACATCAGAGGTGTCAACACCCCCACTGTACAAAATTTCCTTGCCCATACATCGTTTCTAGCAAAAGCAATGGAAATTCTGGAAGTATTACGAAACAAAAATGAATGCATGCATTTAAAATAATAATACATGCATACACCATCAAAAAATGGAGAGACCATGTGAGCAGGAAATCAAAATCTGTTTTTTGTTTTTTTTTTCAAATTAAGACTGACAGAATCTTAGAGCAATCACACACAAATGCGTGACAGACAGACATACTCAAACATGCACACATACAAAACTCATACATTCAGGAACTGAATCCTGAAGCTCTCTAACTACCTGTCTTTCTCAAAAACTCAGATAAGGAAATTCCTCCAACAGAACATTGGGGTTATTGAAGAGCAAGTAGCTTCGCTTGTGTGTATTCAACTTCATTCACCCAAATCACCCGAGCCACAGAGGTATACATTGCATAAATACACACGTTCGTGCATTTACATACGCACATATGCTCTTAACCGTATGTATGTATGCAAGTAAATAAGCACATACACACCTGCAAACAAACAAGCATACACACATGCATATATACACGCTCATTCACACAATTAGGTATGAATAATTTTTATTCTATCAATATTATAACACACAGCTCTACAGGCTTAACTAATCACTTTGAAAACTATTTGGGTTTGAATTTATTATGCCATGCTCCCACTTAACCAACTTTTACACATTTTGCATCTCCACATACATACACAGGCATTCCTTTGCTAACTTCTGCTTTGGAAAGAAGAGAGATGCAGGGAGAAATGAGGACAGGGTGATATAGACTGGTTTCATTGAAGGAGTGCACATTGGGTTAGAAGGACCTTCTCTCTATCTTTCCATTGTCCCTTTTTGACGATGACAAATGAATGATAGTCCTGAATCACATTTGCCCTCAGGGACACACTTCTATCCAACGTTTTCTCTCCTTTATTATCATCATCACATTACTCTCATAATTGAAAAGGGGGCATTAAAGGCTAGGAAGGAAGAAACTGCCTGGGAATGTTTTTTTGTTTGCCCACAGAGGCACCTCTGGCCACCTCAACATCTGCACCCTGGCCCCCTTCCAACAGTTGCCAGAAATGAGAGACACCTGTGAGAAAAAGCATCATATTGTGAGAAAAGAGGATCAAAAATAAATGATTAAATTGCATGGGCTGGTAACAGATACTGAAAGACAAGATGAGGTGTGCTAAATCAGTACATGCACAATGACTTTAATGATTTGGTCAAAGATGTGAATAACTGAGAATCAAGAGAATAAACATGACATTGACAAATGTACACAGTTTAATTTTAAAGCTATCATTCATCAAAACGACAATCTTCATTAATATCAATGAACAACAACAACAGAATGTGCTTGGTTTCCAAGAATAAGAAAAAAGAATGCATTTATATAAAAGTTGAGCCTAAAGAACAAAATGTTAAGTATGTGAAGCAGATCTATGCCAAGAGAGGATTAAAAATACAATTTGCAAAAACTTAACACATTGTAATTCAACTTTATGAGCAAATGTACTGTCAGGATGAAATATAACAATTATGAAAGTGCAAGAAATATAGACTCTATATTATAGTACTGGGTAGTAAATATTCTCAAGGTACTCTAAATGTAGACTTTTATCTGATTGATGCAGAATTATTCAACTCTAAGCTGCAAGTTAAAAATTAACTGATCTTTCTCACTAATTATTACTAAAGAACACTTAAAAATCATACATGCTATGATTAAAATTGATATTAAGTTAGTAGAATTCAGCATAATATGGAAAAACCTAGCATTGACTTATATAAGAGATAAAGAGAAAAACAAATTTACCCAAAAATCTCAGATGGTTAACCTTAGTGTACATAGAAATTAACTTCATTAAAAATTAAATTTCAGATTAATTGTCTTTCTCTAATTCAAATTGAACAATACATACATAACTCTTTGCCCTAATTATTCAATAAAGTTAGTGTATTGGAGAGGAAAAATGTCTATAACTCCGAAGCTCACAACTGAGTTTAATGATTTAAATTATCTAAAGAAAAAAGTTAACATATTCACTGAAGACTCAAGTATACTCCTGAAGAAACGAGACAAGTACTCTGAGAAAACAAAGTAATATGACAAAACCAAATCCGTGGCTCAAATAGATTTTAAACTCTCTGAATGTTACAAATATCCATAGTCTCTTCCTGAAGTCTGACAGGAGTGGGACTTGAACCCATCTCTCTCAATTGTTGGCCTATTAAGCTATCTGGCCAGAGGACTGCCCAACAGTTCAATGAAACCACATGCACTTGCCTACAAAGATTTTAAAAAAAACATGCTGGTCAGATATTTTCCCTGGGTGCATTTATGTGCAGTCTCTTTCATGCATCCCCTTTGGCTGTAATAGCTTTTGAATAATATTGATTTGTACTTCAATATTTTTCCTCAATTCGCTCCCAATTGGTTGCCACTGAGTTGTTTCTTTGGCAGTAAAAATCTTTTCTTCCTGTTCAAGCACGTTCTTTTACAGGGGTTAGATAATAAGTAGTATCAACACTGTTATGATTTCAGCCTAGCTCTTATTGAGAGTAAATTATCATATTAAATTACTATTATTACTATTGAGGATAGTAGGATAGAATTTGAAAAATGAAGGAGATAATTGGTACTTTTTCCACAAAATGTTTTACTTAAAAATTCGTACTACCGGTTTCAACAGAGGACTGTCATCTTCAGGTACAAGTTATGCAAATCAAACAAATATATATACTAACAAGGGGAGGGGAAAGGGGAGTGGAGGAGAGGGTGAAGTAAGAGCGTTTGGGGAAGATCGGGAAGGAGTGTGCAGGAGTAAAGGGTAAAGGGACGTTATCAGTGGGGGGGGGGGAACAAGCAGTGAATGGAAAGGGTAAAGGAACTCGTTAACCACGGAAAAACCACGGGAATTTGTACAGGAAAGGATTTCTAATTGTTCCAAGAAGTTTAGACGATGGCCTTTATTACAAATGTGCAAGATATCGGGAGTGAAATCAGCAGCATGGTTGGATTCTAGAAGATGTTTTGCGAAATGGGACTTCTTTGAATTATTAGCAAAGGATCTTTCATGCTCTTTAGTTCTGATGGAGAAAGAGGTCTGCCCGATGTATACAACATCACACCCCTGGCACTTAAGTCTGTAGACCCCAGATTTTGAATGATGGTCGTGCATGTCTTTACCATTACAAAATATTTTTCCCAAATTCAAGGATGATTTACAAGAAGGTCTGATAGTGTTTTTGGGGAAACGATTAGCAATACTTTGGGAAATATTATTGATAAAGGTTGTTTTACACCATTTGGGGGAATCACCATCGCCATTGGGAGAATTAAATATTTTATTAATGGCTGGACTTCTAAGTTTAAAAGGGTCAAAAGTTTGTCGACAAGAGAAATGGGATAACTGTTGTTAGAAGCAATCAATTTAATTGTTTGGAGTTCCTTGTTGAAATTTTCTTTAGAAAGTGGGATGGTGACTAAACGATTGATGAGGGAATGGAACGAGGATAATTTCTGTGATAGATGATAATTTGAATTGAACGGGATGACGTGGTCTGTGTAGGAAGGTTTGCGAAAGATAGAGAAATCTAACTTCTGATTTTGGATATGATGGTAAGATCCAGAAAGTTTAAAGTATGGTTTTTTTCCAATTCAAGGGTGAAATTGATTGAGGGATGGAGAGGTTAATGAGAGATAAAAATTGGTAAAGTTGTTGAACAGTTCCACACCAGTAACACAAAATGTCATCCACATATCTACACCAACTTTTTACAAATTTGAGAATATGCCAGGAAGAACTAAAAAATTTACATTTAATGTGATTCATAAAAATATCCCCTAAAATAGGCGACAGTGGAGAACCCATAAAAAGATCGTTTTGTTGGTAATATTCACCGTTCAACAAGAAATAATTCTGGTCAGTACACAATTTTGTAAGGGAAGAAATGTCACTTTTAAGTAGGGGATCTAGTCCGGCACTGTTTAATAAATTGTCTAAAATGTTTAAAGTTTCTTTCACGGGTACATTCGTGAATAGGTTTGATAAATCAAAAGAAACTAATTTAGCATTCGGCGGAACCTGAATATCACTAAGTTTACGGCAAAGATCGAGGATAGAATTTCTCTGAATATTAAGAGAGGGCTGGGTCTGTCCCAAATAAAATGATTAGGGAGCGCAAGGATCCGCGTCGGATGAAACGTAAGTTGCGAGCATTGCATAGGAAGCAAAGGATTTTACACACACAGATGAAGAAGTTAGAGAAAATCGGAGTAGACTTTGATCTTGAGCGGCAAAAATATGTGGAGGTGCGAAGATTGGTTAAGGATGAATCGCAGACTGAGTTTCAGGAATATAGATCTAAAACCCTTTTAGAGTCTTTAGGAGGTGACCAGAGGGAATTTTGGTCATATGTCCGAGAATCTCGAGGAGGTCAGTCTTCAGTACCCAGCCTTGTTAATGACGTGGGTTTAAAGGTTACTGAATCGGTAGGAAAAGTAAATCTAATTAATTGACACTACCAGGAAAGCTTTACTTTAGACGATGGATGCACGAAAGAATTTTATATGTGGATTGATTCAGAGATGAAACCAATCGAGTTGTCAGTGGAAGGAATAGGAAAGTTGTTCAAGTAGACAAGAAAGCACCAGGACCAGAAGGTATACCATTATTTGTCACTCAAACACTGGCGAATGAGCTTGCTCCCCTTCTTTTCGTATTCTATAGGAACACCTTGGACGAAGGCATTTTTCTGTCATGGAGAAGAGAGCATATCACTCCGATTCCTTAGAAAGGACGTTCCTCTAAACCTGAACTGACTATCTATTTTAGACGACTATTTTATCAAATATCTTTAACGTCATTTTTTGTAAGACTATGGAACATATCATAGCGAGTTCAATAATGCGTTTCCCATATGATAAGAGGGCAATTAGTCAATGTCAACATGGTTGCCATAAAGGTAGGTCATGTGATACCCAGTTAGCCCTTTTTCTCAACGATGTAATTAGAGCAGCTGATAAGGGTATAAGAACAGACGCCATATTTCTGAATTTCAGAAAAGATTTCGATTGAGTATGGTATGTAAAATTAATTCATAAGTTGATGGCTTACGGGATTATTGTAAAAGTTGTTGAATGGATAAAGTCATTTCGAGACAGATCTCAGCAAGTTGAATTGGACGGAATTTTATCTGATGAGTTTAGTGTCACATCCAGTGCTCTGCAGGGAAGTGAAGTGTATTAGGATCAATTTTGTTCCTGATATATATTAACGACGTTGTGGATAACCGTAAATGCAAGGTTAGGTTGTTTGCTGATGAAACTGTTATGTATAGAGAGATTGTAACTCAAGATGACAGTGGTTGTTTGCAGAACGATCTGAATATTATTTCGGGTTGGTGTAGTGGATTGTCAGCTCGAGCTGAATGTAAAAAAGTGCATTGCCCTGACTTTCACACGGTCCACTATTGTTACCTGCGTACCTTATAGAATTTCAGGAAATCCCTTGGAGCTCGTGATGCATCATAAATACCTAGGAATTATGCTCAGTAGTAATTTTTCCATCAAAGAGCATATTCGAAGCGTAATAGGAAAGGCGAATAGAATATAAAGGTTAGCCAGTAGAATTCTGAGGGGATGTTTATCTAAAGTAAAAGATATTGCGTATGTTTCCCTGATTCGACCGCTACTTGAATATTGCTGTACGATTTGTGATCCTCATGAAGTAGGATTAATTTCCGATCTCGAGATGGTTCAATGTAGAGCAGCAAGGTTCGTCAAGGGATATTCCAGCAGTTTTGACAGCAGTGTTTCGGCTATGATAGAATCCCTCGGATGGAACTCTTTTAGTGATAGAAGACTTGAGTAAGACAGAGGCTTTCTGATAAATATATCACCATTGATTTTGGGGAGGAGATAGCTGATATTTTTATCCTAGTTATAAACTTATGTGATCTTCGGGAGAAAACAAAAAAAGCGATGCAGGGAAGTAGTTGCCAGGACAGATAGTTACTTTAGGTCATTTTTCGCGCAAGGTATTAGGGAAGCTAATAGCTCTTCAGGTTTGCTAGGGAATTCTGTGTTTTACACCCCCTGCCATGCACTTCTGGCGGATTGCAGGGTTTAAATGTAAATGCTTTCGATATGATTGACCCCCACCACCTTCTGTCATACATGAGGAAGGCTTCATACATGGTAGTCTTGCAAGGACTGCTCTATGGCACGGATAATGGCTTTCCTTGTTTCGTAGCATTTCCTTTGGAGTCATTCCTTTATTTATGTGAAAAGTTCAAAATCACACGGACTCACATCAAATGAATATAGTGGCTATTCAAGTATCTCACACTGTCAATTACACTCTTTCACTGGTTTGTGTGTATGACTGGGACTCAAACCTAGGTCTACCACAACTCTGGGAGGTGTTCTACCACTAATACCGCATCAATACCACTTCTGTTAAAAGGATACTTGGTGAGCACTAGAGGCACCAACCAGCGTCAGAGGTCCTAGTATCACTAAGTGATGTTTTCAGGAAAAGGAAAGGATGAGGAAAGAATAACACTGCACTTATAAGAGTGTGCCTGAATAAACCCAAGGATAAATAAAATAGTGATAGGGATTCAAACCCAGGTCTGCCACAGAATAAAACACACGCCCAGGAAAGTTTTTTTCAGGTTCATACCTTTACATGCAATGTTATTACCTTTCCTCATCCTTCATAATAATAAGCATCTTTGGACAATATTGAGACTATTCCCTAACCCACGTATTTTATAGGATTTTGAAGAGAAAATGATAGAAAGGAGTACAATTTCTAGCCATTTGACACTCTGGATTTTCAAACCTGCATCAACATGTAGGAAATAGGGAAAGGCAGTGTGCTTAGAGAACAAAGGAGCCAAATAAATACATAAATAAGAAAGCTAAAAATTATACAGCAAGTCCCTAAGTTACCCGGGTTTGAGATACACGATTCCGCAGATACACAGTTTGTCATACACGTGGCATAATTTTATAAATACTTGGAAAACTAGAAACACTGCGGTCATGCATATACAGTTAGTTATATACCTGCCCAATAGATGGCACAATGTTTGCAGAATATGTAGAAGACGGACATTGCAAATGTAGTTTGTTAAATGCATTTCTCTTTAGTAAGACAATGCTCAAAATTACATCAAAATCTATGTTCATTAGAGTGTCCCAAGACGTAATGGAAATTTTTTTTGTGACTTCAAATACGCATACCCTATATTTTTTCGGTTTGGCCTTTAACTCACATAATAAATTGATTGAGTTAAGGTAACCTCTGTCAACTCGATGCCAAAGATGAGAAATGAAAATTTGTATTAATTTAGTACAGAAGGATTCCAGAACTCAATGTTTACTTAGTAAATAAAACAGCAATATTCCCAAATCATGTAAATTTACTAACTAACATGTAAAAAAAATTATTCTTGAAATTTTCTTTTTAAAGTTCGCATTTTGCAGTCAGAATAAATCTTCCGGTGTTCTTGTATGCAACCTAATAAAAATTGCTTTTGTTCCTCCTCAACCGTGATTAAGCCATGAAAGTCCTGCATCAACTAGACCGCTCTTACAGCTGTATCGCTCACTGCCCTCAGTGTTGAAACCTTCTTTCTGGCTTCTTTAAACGAAGCATTATTTGATCACATAGTAGGACATTCGAGGGGAAAACTGTCATCAATTTTAAGACGATCGAATAATGACTTGCTTTGGACTGAAATGAAGTTGTAAATGTTTTTCTCTTAAATAAAACAGAAGAATGACAGTTAATAAAATTATAATCTAAACAGAAAACTAAGGAAACAGCTACTATGTTTATTTAACTTACCATACAATGAACTGCGTGTTAAGGAAGAACACAGTTGAACTTTGAAAATTTAAAAGAAAGCTATGTTAATATCTGTGAGCAGATTCTTATGCAAGGTTGAACCAGTGATATTAGGCTCGATATTTAGGATTTGATAGCTGACGCCCTTACAAAATAGGCTACCTATTTGTAAATGGTGCTTGCGGTTTTGACTAAGAATTTTGCAAAACATCTATGACCGGCATTTTTCAGAAAATTAGGTCGACTTCATCCCCCTGTATAAATTTAATGTGCAGGAATCGAAGTAATTTACTTAATAATATTAATGGCTCTATATGGAATTTATTCAGTGTCCACTATCATTAAACAAAGAACGTGCCCTGAATGAATTGTGAGAATCCGGTAGTTAATTACCCATTAACCTGGTGTTCCCCCTTTCCTTCCTTCCCCAACAAATTTTCATTTCTTGAAATTGTTTGGCATCAAGTGGGCATGGGTTACCATAATCCAATGGCAATAATATTTATTTGGTAAGTTTATAAGGCCAAATAGAAAAAAATTAGAGGGTATGCGTTCGAAAAAAATGACTGATTTTTTTGGGACATGTAATTCCATTTAAAATTAATCAAATTAATGTACATAGTAATTCCATTTAAACTAATGTCTAAATCTAAATAAAAATCTTTAAGCCCTCGTTACGGCTACAAAACATAAGAGTGGTGACTATCATTTGCATTAATAAGAAAAAGAATGCAATAACATTAGAAAATAAAGTATAAATTACAAGGTCATTAAATAAAAATTACTTAAATATTAATTATTGGATTAAAAAAGAACATTTATTTAGATAATTCACCGATAAGAATTGCTAAACTAAGAATCTCTATCCTCTTACAAATCCCCGCAGATCTCCCGTGGTAGTACACAAGATTCTGAGCAATGGCACAGAGAATTTTAGCAAAAACATTTCCAAATCAGAGCCCGAGTGTATGCTGAAAATGTTTTCTGATGATTTTAGAACTCATAAATTTTTACGTACACAATGACGATTGTTACAGACCTTTATAATGTAATGTTATTATCAATATGCTCTCACAAAAATAGGTTTAACTATACAGCTAATCGCAAAAGATCATAATAGCTGATGGAATTAATGATAATGCTCTATTAGTAGACTTAGAAAACAAGAGTACTTTCGTTTTCGTTGTTCTTTGTTTTAGTGAGATGCTTAAATTTGCATGAAAGCTATCTAGTAATTGCATTAATTGTAGTAAATATCTTTAAACCCTTAATATGCCTGAGAAACGGAAGTGTTGTGACGAATAATACTAAGAAGAGGCACACTATTTCTACATGTTGTTTTTCATTCATTCATTTACTGCATTTGTTAACAAATAAGTTTGCATTTATAAAATGCAAAGTAACTTTGTAAGCTTTATTACAACCATCACAAATGAGGCTAGCTAATGATGATGAACTCTGTTTTGGAATTAATTTTTAATTCTGCTATGCCTTTCTGGCTACCAACTATTATCAGAAACATTTGGCTCCCACCATGATTGAACTAAGTACCATTTTCACCAAAGCAAGAGTGTTCATGCGTGGCATGAATTTACTTAAAGGCACCAGACTATTTTTCCAAGAATATCTTTGATAGCATTTGATGACACAACAAGAAGATGACACTGTTAGGAGCATCTATGAACAAACTAAACAACTAATTTCAAGATTATCAAATATAATGCACAGTAGGTCACCATGGAGAAAACCTTCCAATGGAATGAGGAGATTGGTAAGCTTCAGATCAACTTGAAATATTATTAGAACACCAACTTAAGATTTTCAAAAATAGCTTTAGTGAACGGGAAACATATTTAAGCTTAGGTGAAATGAAATACATTCCTTAGCAAGTAAATGACTTCAAGGATTGCCTCATTTCTTTCAGATTATTTCATTTGGTTGTGGGATTAAATTTCTTCAAGACAATGTCATAGGTTTGTGGTTCATATGATCAAAAGGGAGATAAATCTATAATCTATCGATTCGGCCAAGATGTTGTGGAAAGAAATAACTGAAAACAGATAAAAAGTATAAATCTGTTTTCAGCAGAGATAAATCTACTTCGTCCAATACAACCTATTTACATATTGCATCTGCCATGAATTAAATCCGTCCACAATATCTGAGCTCAAGTCTCTCTGTGCTTTTTACCCCGAATTCTCAACTGATGCAAAGCAATGGTACCATAGGCCGATGATTTTCTTAAAGACAATTCACATTCTTTTTCCTTTGAATTATTACATACAAAAGTTAAAATCTGTTCTTCCCTCAGAAATGGTTTGTCATAGAAACAGTACAGTCAATTATCAATTTACAACCAAATTTTGGTTCTGACAGACCAGTCATACGACGCTTTGGGCAAGTTGGATATTGACACTTCTTGTGAGAATTTGGTTGGAATACTATCTATGCAGGTCATCTTATTCCAAAATGGAGCCAATTTTAAAAAATATTTTTTCAACTAGGGTTCCTTTGACATATTTTTCTTGTACAATTCGGAAATCCTTAATTGAGCTTATGTGTAGTTAATTGACACAGATTGGAAATTGCAAGATTATTGATAAAACAATTCTCTCCCTCAAAAACCTCATTCCTTTGATGACCAATGTTTAGTTCAAGCTCATCCCATTAGAGAGAGGATTACAGTAATGGCAGGAACTAATGTCCAACTACATGAAGAGATGGCAATTTTGATATTTCAACATGCGCAAACGTATAAATAGCATTGACAAGCATGCAGTCACATAAGAGTGTTACTTAACCTGATTTAGCAAGTTACATTTATATGTTGGTTTTTTCCATAGATACTATGATGAAGATATATTATGGTGAAAGAGATGAACAAAATTTTAATGGAAACAAGGTCTCAAAGCTGTGGGTTTTTGTGACTCGCACTATATTCAAGGAAATTGTATTCTTAACTTTTTTTGATTCTGATGATAATTTTTGATTGAAATTCTATCCTCATTGGGAAATTAGATTATGAATAAGTTGCACTTTCAGTCATGATAGATTTAAAATTCAATTTTCATCCATCATGCTACAAATTTGCAATGCCTAGCTCAAGCAGTTTCTCTACAAGAATATAGTTGGAATTTAAAGGGAGAATTGGTGTTTAGAAGACTGCTATATCAAATTATGGCTAAGGGTAGAAAAATATAAAAGTTTATTAAAAGTTCATACTTAAAATTGACTAAATATTTTGACATTCATCTATTATTATCAATTATTTCAAAATAAATACTGCATCGATAAAACTGATTCACCTATCAGAAATATGTTTAAAGTATTTTAGACTTACAATTGACATCATCACGATCTTAGTGAATACCAGAGGTGAAAATAAGGACAAGTTTTAAAATAAGTTCATTCATGCTTTACAGGGAAGTTTTGTAGTAAATGAATATATTCCTAACTAACTAGCTCAAGCACCCCTCAAAGGGGGTACACTTAAATATATTAGCCCTTTTTGTAGGGATCTCTCATGTGAAGTTAGTTCAACAGGATAGGTTATCGGGAAAGAAAAATTCCAGTGAAAATTTCAATATCTAATTAGGACTCATTAGGCATAATTTGGCTCTGACATTAAATATTTGAAAATCAGTAAATGAATTTTAACAGAATTAATCATTCCAAACAATAGAATAGTTGGATGCCATTGATTCCCAACAGAAAATAAAAATTGACGGGAACCATACTACTCATAATTGCGACTCATTTGACTATCAGAAAAATAATTGATTACCAATGTAAAAAAATGTGGCAGATTAGGGAAGTAATTGTACATACTCCTCATACCACAAGCAGAAAAACAACTTGAAGGATACATATATATAGATGTAGATTCAATCAATCAAAAGCACAATCTTAAAATAGTTTCATTCTTTAGATCAGGATTGGGAATCGAATGGAAACCAACTGGATTTGAAGTCAAATACAATTTAAGCGTGAAAGCCTAACTTGAATAGGAACTATCGTCAGATATTTATTGTGCTCTTATTTTTGGTTAATATACGTAATGAATAATTCTCCTCACTATGAAAATTCACATTACATAATTGTAAGCGGTGTTCCCATTCCACACCAGTTTCACTACACTGTGTATCATTTTGGTCCTTTTCCCCATCAAGAGATGTAACTTATAAAAAGAAGCCCTAATTCTCAATTCCACAAGTACATTATCCTGTTGTCAAATTTCATCGAAATCCGTGGGACAGTTTTTGTGATAACAGATATACAACATTTTTTTAAACGACTGTTTTGGACTTAGGGGCACTTATAACGTTGAATACAATTTTTTGAAAATTCCTTCAGCTCAGTTACAGATTTATTATAAGCATACAAGATAGCGTTCTTCTAATTCTTTCTTCATTATTCACCCAAGCTCTGATTAATATTGAAATTGTCTCAGTTTTTATTAGAAACATCAACGTAACCTTCTCCAATCTTGTTGAAATTTGTTTCTAAAAACTGTACTAGAAATAAATTTCTGTATTTTCTTGGTTTTAATTTTGTTTGATTTAAAAATTTCAATGAAAAAGTCTACGCATAGGTATTCATAGAAAGTTATATGAAATAAGCTACCTGAAGTGTTGAGTACAGCTAATTTACAAAATATTTATACATTACACTGGTAATAATTTAACCTAAATTGTGTTCATCATATGAATACTATCATATATACGCAACTACCATAATTTGCCAAAGGTCAGAACAGAAGGATGGGAAGAAATAAAAATTTAAGGATAATTAGTCAACCTAAAATGATAAAGCAGTCTGATTTCTCCTAATTTATTCCAGAAAAGACCTCTACTGACGTACATTGACCCCCTATGATTGCAAATTAGCTTAATAAACTTGATAGCTATATACACAAGGTAGACAGGTCCTTTTCAAACTCTAAAACATAATTATAATTATAATTTTGAGTTACTTTTTTGATAGTTCAAGTGATTTATTCAAGCAGTTTAACAAAAATTTAATGATTTTTCAACTTAAAAAAAGTTAATGAAAACTTTGAATCGTGTACCTCTTCCCTTTATTCCACTATATTTGATAAGAAGCGTCTATGTGTAACAGATAGAGGAGGTGCAGTGCAAATGACTGTCAGTATTTTCTGCAGTTTTACCATAATTCCAAAAGAACCTTTTATATTGGGAAATCTGTTTCAATAAAATATATTACTTACTTATGCATCGCCTGTTATTAACTACCAATTTTTAATAATTTTTATATTTCTCAGACTAGTTGCAATTTTGCAATCATAATCTTTTAATTAAGAAGTTATACTTGGAAGAATATTCCATCGATGCATTAAATAAGAAATATGAAAAAAATACAAATTACTGTAAATGTGAATGCCATCCTAGAGCTGATATTTTCTCCCCAAAATAATAAGTATTGCCAACATGGATGAAGAGAGATAATCAAGCATGGCTGCAGAATGCAATTGAAAGTGCCCCAGCAGTTATGACTATGACGATTCCATGGATATACGCCAAAACTTGAGGAATTACAACAGATTTTAGAGTAAGAAACCTCAATTCTTGGAGATTTAACTACTTCCAATGGGCCTTTTTGTTTTCCACATTCTACTTAAAGAAAGAACTTTAGTAAGCAGGAAATTTCCTTAGAAAAATTATTTGTTTTCCAAATGGGTGATATTCTGTGATTGATCCACATTCAGAGACGGCACTTCTAATATTTATGATTAGCTATGTTAAGACATTGACTCAATAGCACATAGATGAATTTGGTGACAAAAATACCTTCCTAAGGATTTTATGAGAAACTCTAAATTGAAATTCAGCGATTTCAATCCCAATTACAACTCCATAGAAAATAATGATAGCAAAATGGGGGGCTTCGCCAACTTTATGAATAAAGAAAAGGATTTAGAAATGTCTGATCAGTGATCATCTTCACCGACATAACTTTGACACCAGTAAATTCATCAATAGATCATCGCTAATCAAAAGAACAGATATGAGGCTTTTAATTTTCAAGTAACTTTTAATTGAAAGTCATAAATACAGAAATTTTACTTACCCACAAAATTATATTACAAACAATTTTTGGGTATACAAATGCAGATATTTTCAATTAATTCCAATACTTAAAACAGTGGATATTCTATCAGAGAATGTAATAAACTTAAACAAATATAAGCAGAACAATTAATATATTGGTTGTTTTGATTCCTGAAGTCTGGAAATGAATCATCGCTTAACATTCAATCATGAATGCAGCGATACACTGATCAAGCGAATAATTCTACAAATGACAGCCTTTCGCTTTTTCTAATGGGAAACAGTAGCTTTTGATTTTGCTATGCAAATTATCAAGTGATAGTCAAAATAAAAATTTTGCAAACAGAGAACTACTAGCATAAACCAATTTCTGCTTTAAACAAAACAACTTTGGCTTCAACTCTCTCAATTAATTATGAATTCACAATAATCAGACACTTTCAATATAAAATCTGTATGGATAACGAAACCTTTAGATGAACATGGTAAAATTTGATTTGAGTAGGATCAAAGAAAAATACATCAACAGAATAAAAATCACATACAAGTGTAGAGGCATAATTACATACATGCATGAGTATGTATTTATAAGTGTGTGTCTTTGTATTATGTGTATATGCATTCATACAATTTATTAATAACTTATTCAGCTTTAATTGAATATCTCCAAACATGACTGTGTGAAGAGAGATATTGCAGCTACAAGTCTAATAAAATAATGAAATGTGGAAACAATATCAAAAGATTACCGAGAAACCAATTTTTGAAGACAAACTTTCTAATCTGCTTTCACAGATAATAAATTTATATAATCTGTCAAAGAACTCTCATAGAAATTATCACTGAATAATTTGTGCAATGAAAACTCACTCGAACAGAGGAACGAGTGGGGCACAGAAGCATCCAGAGGGGTTGGGGATAGGATCACTTGCAGCAGCTGCTTCCTGGACCCTTTTGGGCACCTCCCTCAGACTCCACCAATCTCCTGCCTTGTCCGCTAGTCCCAGCACCACCTGTGGCCTGCTCGCTCTTTGGAAGCTTCTTTGCTGTGCAACAAATTGGATATAGCAGTTAAGTTGGATGCTTATCATAATTGGATTAAACACAAGATCTCTGAATCGGATCTGCTGATAAATTCAGCTTTGCCTTTGAATCAGGTTCATCGACTAGCAAGTGAAAGCTAACATTCCTAAAAGCTAAATACATATTCCGATAAATTTATAAATTACAACAAAACAAACAAAATAAAAAACTTCTTATGCAGCATGTACACATCAAAGAAGTTTGTAGCAGGTTAACATTTTCATGTTCGATTTCTTAATATTTTTGGTGTGGGTTGATTAAAAATAAAATTGCTAACTATTGGAAAGGTTATAAAGTATGTGTTCGGTACTGTTACTGAGAAGGACAATGAAAGTAAGACAAGTAAAACAATTATTCAATTCTCTCAGAGTCTAAATATGATGTGATATAAGAATTCATTTCTCGATCAGCAGGTAAAAGCCAAAGGCCGAGCCAAAATCCTCGGAGGCCGAACTTGGAGCTGACGTCTGTCCTGCTCGTTAGTGGGGAATCCCTAAGCCAAATCTAGGGAAAGGTTTATGGCTGGAGGTGACCGTCATAAACAACCGCAACTAAATTTAGGATCAAGGGTTTGTTTTATGACACACAGATGCGCTTTTTCCAGTCCAACAGCATGCCTTCCTATTGTAATTTCTGAAATTTCTTATTCAAAAGCCGTTATTGCAAGCTAACTTGTTTCGATGATATTTTTCTCTTTACTTATATCGTTCTATGCATTGAAAATTCTTCAAAAAGTTGTGAAGCATTCCCTGTTTGCGCTATCTACAAGGTCAAATTTGAATTTGCGAGAAAATCAGAGCTTCGATTTTTCACAATAATAATTTTTAGAGTTGAAATTTGAGGGATCGCTGAAAACCGTGCATATCCGACAAAAACTAAAAAGACACTTTCGTAGACTGTCATTGGTTCGACTCTAGTGCAAGGCAAATATTCTCCCATTTAAAATGCCTTGCAGCAATTTTTAAGATTTTTTTAACCCCTTTCCCAATAAGATGGAAACTTGAAACTGGGCAAGTAGATAGAGATTATGAATATATTTTATGTATGCTGTTGAGAGTTCCACTGATGGTCCTTGGTTCAATCCCAGAGGGTTATTAACATTCCTTAATGCATTTCTATTGGGAAGAACAGAATTCTATCTTAGGTCCTTCCCGGTATGATGTAGACTTGAGACTTAGCATTAAAAATGATCAGGTCCTAACAAGTATTTATGTCTACTCACATCTGCCAATAGGTCCTGGCTTTGACACCAGCCATCTCTAAAATAAGAATTTGTTACGATTTTTAAGATTTATTTGAACCCCTTCCCGATAACATTGAAACTCAAAACTTGGCATGTGAATTAAGACTTAATAAAAATCCATGTACAATTACCATGTATTACTTCTGTTTACATGTCTGGCTGTAGAATTTACACCTTCTTGGTACACAAATCATTAATAATGATAACCTGAATATTCTACATAAAAGGTCGGGCACAACTACTAAGAACATGAAGAAATGCTACATTAGTCTTACCAATGGCAAGAAATATGTCATTAACATTAACAGCGGTTTTGGCTGATGTTTCCATGAAAAGAAGACCATTCTCCTCAGCATAAGTCTGGGCCTCTTCCTTTTCTACAACCCGTTTATTGGCAAGGTCAGCTTTGTTGCCAGCCAGGGCCATCACTATTGTTGGAGATGCCTGACGCTGAAGTTCCTTCACCCACGTCTTAGCACGTCCAAATGTGTCCTGAAACACAAATATACTTCTGGAGTGAAGTCATAACAGCAGAAAACAACCAATACTGACAGCAACAGTGGTTGTAATAGTACCGCATAGTAGACAACAAGTACAGAATATTTTTAAATTTTAATATGCCATGCATACGCCATCGATTAAAGGAAATCGAGAGAATTTGACAACACAGATGTGTTAAACTTCATCATTATAAGAATAGAAGAAACTCGCTGCATGAGAATGGGAGAAAGGTGACCAAGGGTGGATGTGATCAGAATTGGGGTAGGTTAAACGAAACCATCTCAGGATTCACATTGTGGTATTTCTTAATTTGTAAAAAATTCATGGTAACAACTTTTACTAGACCACTATTTTTAATATCTGAAAGATATTTTTAGGTCGTTTTTTTCAGATATTAAAAATAGTGGTCTAGTAAAAGTTGTTACCATGAATTTTTTTGGGGTAGGTTCTTGATGCTCCATACATTGGAACCTGGAATCTTTATTATGTGGTACTACTATACCAACATATATTAACAAACGCATTGTGTAAACAGTAACCAATAAAAATATTAGTAAGACAACAGCTTCAACCTTCATCAATTAAGTTTAAAGTATATTTTCAGTATTGCGCATAGGAAAAAGTTATTTTTATATTATACTATACAGATGCTCTCCAATATACAAACGTCTGACTTACGACCAAAATTTTTTAAAGGTGTAATTTCAAACTACGATAAAAATTAAACAAAATTTTCATTTGGAATGGCTCTCATTATTGCGCACTAAGTTTTGAGCTGCTATATAATACATTGTGATGGGATGCAGTAATTTTATATACCTGCAGTCTTATATTTAGTATTTTATACAAACTATTTCAGTTCAAGACGCGCAGGTTTTCATGGCACCCTGTCACTATAATTGTATTTTAATCTAGTGCTTCACTGTACTTCAGGGCATCATAGAGTATGCCCAAGGGCACTGCGATGCATACTTTGGGAAACCCTGCCATAACCTTTGATTATAAATTTATTTTAATAGCATTTTGTTGAAATAATTTGGATGAATCCATATTAATAAAATTTATATTTTTTCTAAAGGTAATTTCTTCCCAGCGTCAAACTATGTGCTGGATACCCTTGGCAGATTCCTAAAACCCTGTCGATCTTCGAGGATGAATTTTAAAATCTGCTCAGCTAAATAAAAACTAACTCTAAGAGATAATTTTTAACTTAGTTTGAATTAATCAAGTAGATTAGATAAGCCTTAGGTATGCATCCAGAACGTTCATTTCGTGTGTCAGAGAAGCAAGTCTGAGGAAGCCTATATTGTGTGCTGTTTACCGTAAAAATATATCATATAAATGTTCGACGTTAATATTTTTTAGGCTATTATTTACTTCATATTTCATTCACTAGTACACGTTTTAGTTTTTTCCAATGGGCAATTTTTATAATATAAATAACTGTTACACATTGATATGCTAACTTAGACATCAACATTCAACAATTTCATACTGGGACTGGGATTTAGGGGCAAGCTTTCATTGATAGAAGGTAGCAATATGAATAAAACAGTGTTTGTTTCCGCATTCCTAATCATCCCTTTCATTTCCTAAATTATGTTCAGCAGTAAATTTATAAGGAAAGATGTACAGATATATTGATAAAATAATTTAAATCACCAATATGAGGTGTTACAATCCAAACTTTAAACATAATGAAAACAAAGGTCAGTTCTTCTTTGGCGTAACGAAGGAAATCTACCTTCACGGTGGGTGAGTTATGCTATACAGTGGTACCTCGAGATAGCAGTGCCCTAACATATGAGATACGAGCAGTCGAGTGAGCAGACGAGCGAGCAAAGTTTTGCTTTGAAATACGAACAGAATTTGAGACACCAGGAACCGCCGGATGCACAATGTCCACCAGTTTACTGTGCCCTCCCTCCCATTCCCCCAGTGTGCTTCTTTACCTCACTGTCGAAGCATCTTTGATAAGTGCGTATGACTCACATCAACTATACACTTACTCATCAAGGGAAGATTGGCCAATATACAACATTTTCTAGCACTTCAAAAGAATTCTAACAATTTTGATTGACAACTATATTGTACAACAAAAATAAGAATTTTCATTCAGTTTCTCTACTTTTTGCCACAATTTTCTTTTAAGATATTACAAAAAAATAAACCCCTCGAGTAACGAATTTGATTAAATTCTATAAAAATTCATAGCTTGTAGACACAATCTGGAACGCATTCAAAACCCATCATCAAATGAAACCAGAGTGGCATTTTCCTCTGGGTGGCAGGTATCAAATAACATTTTTTAAAGAATTTCCCACGTATTTGGATAAACAAAAACTCAACACACCAACATTTTGAAATCTACATCCAGAATAATCTTCTTTAGCATAAAACACACTCTAAAATTCGGAATTTGAGGAAAAGAGCAAAATGTTCAAAGCTTACTCTTACTTACTTAGAAAGTAATTGCCATAGTTCCAAAAATATAAATTATTACCCCTAGGCCTCTAGGTGTACGTTTGGAATCCAACTATATGGTATGAAATTAAATATCATGCCTGCATGATTTCAAAATTCATATACATTCGCTAATAAAATTAAAAATTATATCTTTTTATCCAGAATAAATTATTGAATTTAATTATCTCAGCCAATTGACTAAATTCTTTAATAAGTATATATTAAATATAGATGCTTCCCCGGATTCATTCATATCTATCTATTATATGAATAATATGTAGCTTGCATACTGCAAGCAGATCGACAATACTAATTTCATATCAGCATCATATGGGACGGTCATCAAAAGAAAAAATCAAAGGATTAAAAATCTTCTTAAAATTCGCTACAACTTAATCGTCTGGCATCGAACCCGTGTCTTTCAGGTCATACTAACTATGCTGCACAACAGAGTATCACCATCTCTCACTATGTGTGTAAATTCAAGAAGAAATATTGGCTGCAACTGCCTCAAACGACATCCTACTGTTCACATATATTCCTTATGTAAAAATTGTAGTGTGCTCTGGCATTGAACCCAGGAACAATACGTTCTTATGTAAATTTTTTCAAAAACCTATGCATAATGTACATCTTCCATATAAGCAAGAATTTCCCATCATTTCGATAAGTGCATGAAAAAAAGTAATGAAAAACTACCTCAATGTACTTTTAACGGCCGATTTATGCATCGTCCTAGCATCGAACCCAGGATATTCTTCGTAAAAGTCATTTATGTTTTCGATGTATCATGATCATAAATATAGGCTCCTTGAGTTTTGATTCTCTACCTATCCCGAAAGTATTTTTTTTAATTCCCGAAAATCAGGACAGTCCTCGAAGAAAAAAAACTGAACACAATCTTAAATTTCGCTGCAATTTAATCCTCAGGCGTAGAACCCGGGTCATCCTGGTGAACTTATTATGCAGCACAACAGAAAATCGCCATTTATATGTGTGAAAATTCAAGCAGAAATATTGGCTGTAGCTGCCTCAAACAACGTCCTACTTTACCCTTATATTCCTTATTGAGAAATTTTAATGTGATCTGGCAACCCAGGAAATGGACGGTCTTACTTAAATTTTTTTTCTTAAACCGATTCTTAATATACATCTTGTAGCGGAGCAAGATAGACTTTCTATCATTTCGATAAGTGCATCAAAAAAAATTAATGAAAAACTACCTCAATGTATTTTAAATGGCAGATATTTGCATTGTCCTAGCATCGAACCCAGGATATTCTCCGTAAAAGTCATTACTATTTTTGATAGATCCTAACCATATATATAGGCTCCTAGAGTTTTGATTCTCTGCCTATCTGGAAAGTATTTTATAAAAATTCCAGAAAATCAAAGCAATGCATTTTAATGGAAAAATCGGGTCTTTGGGGCCCTTTGGAATCGAACCCATGACACCTCAATACGTCATAATAATTTCAACTCAATCACGTTTGTGGTTTAGCCTGTGAATTTGTATCCTCTCTATATATATGGATACATGAATGAATCTGCAGAAGCATCTGTATATAATAGATAGATAGGATACTAATTTACAGATTAAACCACAAGTGTCATAGATTTGAAATTTTTATGACATATTGGCCATAACGTGAAACCGGAAGAAAAATTGTGATTTTGAACCTCAGTGTCATGGGTTCGATTCCTGAGGGCCCCAAAGTTCGAAGTCAGGAGGGTAATATATCCTACATTTAAAATACATTGAGGTAGTATTCATTATTTACTTTGATGCACTTATCGAAATAATAGGAAGTTCTTGCTTATATGGAAGATGTATAATAAGACTCGGTTTAAGAAAATAAATTAGATAAGGCCGTGCTGTTCCTGGGTTTGATGCCAGAGCACATTACAATTTCTCACATAAGGAATATATGTGATAAGTAGGACGTAGTTTGAGGCAGTTGAAGCCGATATTTCTGCTTGAATTTTCACACAGAGATGGTGATCATCTGTTGTGCTACATAGTAAGTATAATCAGGAAGACCCAGGTTCGATGCCGGACGAATAAATTAATTCGAATTTTAAGAATATTTCAATTTTTTTTTTTTTTAAGGTCCTTCTCGATATGAAGCTGACTTGAAATTAGTGTTATCAACATGCTTGCAAAATGCAAGCAACATTTAACTCGTACATATATGTATATACGACCAAAATGTAGCTTGCATACTGCAAGCAGATCGACAACACTAATTTCATATTGGCATCATATCAGGATGGTCCTCGAAAGGAAAAAAAAATTGATTGAAAATATTTTTAAAATTCGCTGTAACTTAATTTTTTTGATCCACTTATTGTAATGATAGGGAGTTCTTGCTTTGCTAGAAGATGTATATTAAGAATAACTTTAAGAAAACAATTTAGATAAGACCCTATTGTTCCTGTGTTGGATGCCAAAGCACATTTAAATTTCTTGCATAAGAAATATAAGGGAAAAGTAGGACGTCATTTGAGGCAGTTGCATTTCTGATTGAATATTCACACATGGTTAGAAATGGTGATCTTTTATTGTGTCACATAGTAAGTTCACCCCTGAAGACCTGGGTTCAATGCCAGATGATTAAATTGCAGCAAATTTTAAGAATATTTTCAATCCTTTTTTTTTCTTTTGAGGACCGTCCCGATATGATGCCGACATGAAATTAGTGTTTTTGATCTGCTTGCAGCATGCAAGCTAAATTTTACTCGTATTAGATAAATTTCAATTGGATTAACATAATTATTATTAGAATGATAAAAATATTTACAATTATAACTATCCAGAGGTAAAAGTGTCAGCTGCAGATTAAATAAAGCTAGTAAAGTAAAGTTATCTTATTTCTGCTCTTTTTGGCAGATAATTCTATCAATTCCATAATGCCTTTCATCTTCTTAGTGGAAGGATTTCACTCATCTTTTCTGTATACCATTTCTTTTGAACTTTCCACCTTTACAAAATATCAAGGACAAAATCCAGACTCAAACAAAACTATCACTGATATAATCTTGATCAGCACCAAAATGAACATTCAGTACCATAAGTGTTTTAGTATTTAATGGATCATTAAGATAAAACGAAACTATAAAAAGATCAAAATCTCTCTAACCCTCCACTATTTTCAAAATCAGCAGAAATATTGAATTGTCTTTTAGTATTTGGCTTCTAAAAATCTTACCTTAGAAGTTTAAATTCGCACCTCCATCATGCTGAATGATACATTTTTAACTCATTCTTCTTTAGAGATTTAAGCTCAAACCGTGATCAACCTTATCTCACAGAATAATCGCAAAGGTAAGAAATAACTATGCGAAAACAAAATATAAGATTGGTAAAAATACGGAAATTTTATGCGAAACGTTTAAGTTTCAACAATCCACAAATAAAATTTCTTCTTTGACTTCCATATTATAAAATAAGTGTTTAACAGAAATATGTATGTCATCCTGTATTCAGAGCAAAAACTAGTTTATAATGACTGAGTGAACCATAAAGAACAGCTCCTCAATAGATTCTTAAACAGATGACATCTCAGTCAGTTTGTTCTTCATCGAGTGATTCTTCATTTCCTGTTCCACATTCAAATTCATGGTTTTGCTATTATGTCTTCTGATGGACAATTCAATACATCATTGAGATACAGCTGAAGGAAATTTCAAACATTCCTGAATCTAGGAGATAAACGTAATTACCCAACACATTTTTCATCGAAAATGAAATTTTGCAATAAGGAGATTGCTTCTAGCTCTAGTTTTACTTCCATAATGCAATTTAGCAAAAATATTATTAAGAGAATAACAAAATACACATACTTTTCATCCTCAGAATTATTATTATTATGACAAATGGGAAAAATGTCACAGATTGAATATGGATTTCAAATAAATTCTATGGATTTCAAAATTATCTGAGCAATATCTTATTACTTTCACTCAACCAATAGACCTCCCTGTAGATAATTGGGAAGGAATACCAGTGTGTCCTTGAAGGCTATCAAACCTATTTTATTTCTTCCACAACATACTATTCTACATTCCAAATATTCTCTAATTGTATATTTTTTTTCTGCGCATGCTAATATATTTTGAGGTAACCCCACAGTTGGTTTTTCCTCTGGTATATCTATACTCTACCTTCTTTTATGTTCTTTCCAATTCTGTTCCTTTCTTATATATATTATTCTGCTTAAAAATTTGTTGTATTTAATACGTAAACAGCTTGAAATAGACTGATATTACTTAAAAAGTACAAGTTACTTACAATTAATCTACGTGATTTTCTCTGCAATTCAATTGTTTCCCTAGTATTTAAGTCGGATGATACCAAATGCTATCTCTACTTTGAAATTAATATATTTCTCCAACAAAAATGCATCATTTCAAAATTACTGCCATCTTAATTTAAAATTCTAATAAGTTAAACCAAAAATGTTGGAACAAGAGGGGATAACCAAGTCTCAAATAAAAAAACCCAAGGAATAACAAACTTTAACGAAGTCCGTTGGTGCCCAGATCCCAAGGAACCGGAGATCTTCCTCTCTGCCAAAATCATCTAGGCTAACCAGCAAGAACATTTTCGCAAGCCGTTTTTGTTTTGGCCAAGATGGTTCACGCAGCCCCTCGGATCTTGGCTTCAATTCCCGGCCCCTTTTTTCAAGTCCCCTGGGTTTTTTCCCTTCTGTGCTAAGTACCTCCAACCCTTTCTGTTAGTCCCAAATACTTATTCATTAATTGAAACAAAGTTTTAATAATGATAAATCCTAAAGAACTTTTAAGTGGGCATTCATTACCTTTTCCAACTCTCACTTTAAATAAGTAATATTGCTGAGAAACACAGAAAAATAAGATGTCTGACACATTCAGCATGGTGGCAATTTATATCACGAGAAAGAGATGCATATAAATACGAGAGGTCATATATGATTCTCTAGGATGGGGTAATTTTTGTATACAATACATTGTATGGATGTATAATTAAATTAATACACTGGCAAATGGGACGGAATTTTATTTTAGACAAAAATAAAAAATCCTAACTAAAAAATTAATGAAAAGCAACAAGATTGGTTTTTCACAAAAATAAGTCTTCCCCTTTGAAGTCATATTTCATCAAATTCATAAGAATAAGTTAGAGCACATAAACTAGAAATGTATAAACTGAACAAATTGAAGAAATAATCTATTGAGAAAGCAAAGCCATCAAAGAAGCAAGAGTGAGATGCTATGTGAAATATCAAAAGCGTAAATAACCTTCCTCAAACAAAAAACAATTAAAGATAGAGGTATACAGAGATATTTATTTCAAGATGGTTATATCACCTTTCCACGACGTGAAGAATGAGCATATTAATTCTATATAGATAAAGGTATGGCTGAATTACTAAACAGAACCAATCATTGACCAATTACTACATAGTTTCCATTAAGAATTAAGAGGTAATATGTTCAACAGCTAAATCCTTAGATTGCATTTAAAATAATTTTAATACGATCAAAAACAAAGAATTTACTTGTTTCGAAAACAAAATTACAATATATAAGCAATAAATGGTTAACACAGCATTAGTTGGCAGGTTCGCCTTACATTACGCTTCCAACAATAACTACTATAACATTGACGTACCTGGTTTGTGATGTCGTACACAACAATTGCAGCCTGGGCACCACGATAGTACATGGGAGCCAAACTGTGGTAACGTTCTTGACCTGCTGTGTCCCATATCTCAAACTTTACCGTAGTGTCATCCAAACACACCGTTTGTGTAAGGAATGCAGCTGTAGAAAGAAGGTATAATGATTATTAACAATTATTTTACGAACGATAATTTTCAGAATTTCCATACAATCACTGTGCAAGCAGTATTGATAAGTCAAATACTAAGATACAATTATCTTGTGGAAGTTAACAATTTTTTTATTCTGTTCTACAAAGATACAACATTAAGTAGAATGAAACTGAGAATTGATTGAAATGAAATCCGAGTCTCAAAAACTAATGAAGTGAAAGATAAAATAACAATGTATCTGGAATTCCATCTCAAACATTCCTTGAAAGTACGACAGTAAGCATTCATACATTTAACCAATCATAATCCCTTTCAGCTAGAGACTAAGAAAAGTAAATATAACCAAATAAAACGATTTCACTAGAGCAAATCTTGGTCACCGAAATTACAATATCAAAAGAGTGTACAAGCACTACTTCCCTTATCAATACAGACATTCAGTATTTAAATACGTTTAACCACTTGCATTTGGCTTGCGGGTATGTATCAAGAGGACGGAATTCATATAAAGATACGGGTTAAATCGTAAGAAGTAAGGATATGAAACCGACTATAAGTCTTAAGTTCGAAGGATAGCATAGTAAGTTATCTTACGTCAACAAATCAACTAAAGCTAATCGATAATTATAACGGTATTCCTTACCTCCGATAGTACTCTCCTGATACTCGTGAAACTGCCCCTTCACAAACCTTAATACTAAACTAGATTTACCGACTGCCGATTCCCCTAAAAGGACAAGCTTAAACTGGCATATTTTCCCCTGTGCTGCTCCATTTGGTCTCTGAACTCCGGGACGAGTTGCCATCCTCTATCTGTAAAAAAGACGAAACTCAGATAAAAATATCTTAAAGGTAACGCGTACAGTTCTTCGGTTAAAAACTCCGATCGACTAACCTACTAAATTATGTGTATGACCAATAGGGTGAAATTTTAGACGTAAGTATAAAATTTTCTACTTGATTTAACGGAATACGGTATAACAGTAAAATATAACCTAAACGAAGATCCTTTCATAAAATGCTACCAAAAATTTAAGCCATAAATTTTCTTACTCGGTAAATGCCAAGGGTATACGAAACGTCATAACAGTTTACATTAACATCAACATAATTGAAATTAAGCACGTGACAACGTTGCTACAAATCAATTTAGTTGGAGAATTTTCGAGGACCGAGCAAATGCACACGCAAAGAAGACGAACTACAGTATTTTTACGATTAAGCTGCCAATAAATTAGTTAATCGTGACTTGACATATTGGCTATACTTGATCCGTAAGAAAAATGACAGATCCATTCTTAGAATTAGGAAAACACAATCTTCAGTACTATGTCTTTTTCTAGTAGTATATTTCAACTCACAATATTACAAATTATTACAAAAAATATACCTAAAAATGATCACGGACCACCGTTAATACCTGAATCTTCCTTCGCCCATCAACTTCACACGCACCACCCTTTAACAGGCCACATAACTTAACTCTTCACAATATATTCTTGCGCTCAATATAATACAGGTTATAAAGTAAAGCGTAAATGGCTATAAAATTAGACCAAATAACTGAAAAATCAACTCAATAATTATTTAAGCTCGTTTGGTGGTAGTAAAAGTGATTTAAAATACGACTTGATGTGAGGACTATTTCACACTATCGAACGGGAATTCGTAACCTGAAATACATGAAATCTAGTGTCCATGTTTTCATTGGTGAAACCCCCGTGAATTACGTCACATTGTTAAGATGGATATTCCTGATTAATTGAATTAGGAAGCTGTTAATGTTTTCCGATTTCTTATAAGTTTATGTAAATATTATGTGGCATTCAATAATCATAAAACTAAGTCCATACATCATATAGTTTTTTGGAATCGGTTTGCTCACAGTATCCACTTGCCACGAGCTTCGAGAAGATAAAACTTAAAGAGACTAGAAAGGTTTTATTGTTTTATTTGAAGGTTTTGAAATCTTAGCCTGAGTACTTCTGTTAAATTAATGACGGTATGTATGCAGGATCATATTGTCTATATTGTTTCAACTTTGGAATACAATTATACATCTTATTAAATTTTGAGCGGGAAGCTTTGAGTAGAAACATGAATCCCCGAGAAATACATTATAAATGAGTAGTTAGCCATAAAATTGCCCGAATGAGCCTGTTTATTCGAGGAGTATCCAACTGATCAACTACTGTGGCTTTTTAAGTCAGCGTATGATTATTTCTTAACTTCTTCTATTTGAACACAGTCTAACAAAAACTCATCATGAATTAAACTAACTTTAATTTACACAAATTATACTGCTTTACATTGCATTTGTTTTCCGTGCTTTTCTTCACTTTTACTGTCCACATCTTGAATGCTGTAAATCATAAATATTAATTCCAAATGTTCAGATCCTTAACTTTCTATTTCTTTAATTTTACTTTCAGCTACAAAATAAGCTTTTGGAGTTACGATTATACATGCACACTGAACACAAGGAAATATGTTTTGAGGGCTTACGCTTAAAATGCTTAATTTTAGGTCTCTAGTTTCTTAATTAATGGAAAATGATGTTTCTCTAGGTCAGGTTTCCCAAAATTGTTTTCTGATGGAGCAATTAGATGGGTCTTTGAATTTTGATGGAGCACCTTGTGTGACTTGAAGGGTAGTTGGTTGAAGCTTTGCTATTCATATTTTTCTGTGGAGTATTTACTACCTTCTTGCGGATTTATAGTGCTCTATGGTAGCTACTCGAACGTAGCAATTTTGAAATCCAGCTCTACTTTACAGAAAGCAAATTAAGAAGTATGAAAGCATTATTTCGAAGATTTTTGCGATAAAGAGACCTCAATTTAATGCAGGTATAGCATTCAAGGCCATGGTTTGATGTATAAATGAAATTGCAATTTTTAATAAATAATTTTAGAAGCCATTTTGTAATTATTAAGTTTTTTGGAATCAGAAATGGATTAATTTATCCTCTAGGTATGGTGGAATTTTATGTAAGTATCTAATAATTTGTTATAATTTTTATTTTTGGTTATATTAATCATACGTGGTGCATTCAAGTTATAACACCTCCGATTTTTTTTTCTCATAAACTAATCACAGACAAACTGTGAAACTTGTGTCACTTCTTGATTAATCTTCCTGCAGTGGTAAATATATTTCACAACAACGATGCCATGATTCCATGACCGCTGCGAACACTTCTTTAGGGGGTCTGCTTTGACATTGGAAAATCGTGATGCAGTTGCAGCACGGCTAGTGAATGTGCGACCACGAAGAGTGTCTTTCATTTTTGGAAAAAGCCAAAAGTCACATCCATGGCTCCATCACCACATGTCTCACTCAGCTGGCGATGCGTTTAAACGGTGGTACAACATGCAAATAGAGAAAAAGAATGATTACACACTGTTCCTGTTTTGAGAAAGTAGCCATTTTAAATATCAACAACAGTCCTAACTATATCTGCTGCCACAGGAATTCTATGTGCCGTACAGTGCTGAAATCTCTATCACGCATTTACAATGAGTGTGTGCGAATTTTAAAGCAAACCGCATGTTTCTATCAGTAGCCAGTCCTGAGAAAAAATATCGGAGGTGTTATAACTTGAATGCACCACATACAATCGAGATTAAGCTTAATCCATTTGTTTAGAAATGATGGATGATTTGATTGATAATTCCTTTTGTGATCTCGGTCAGAACAAGAAATTTAGAAATCTCGTCTTGCAATGGAAAGAAATGAGATTTCTTAAAAAGATTTATTTCCTTCCAGAACATTTTTCTGTGTTGCCACTGAAGATAAAGAATCAACAAGAAAGAGGGCAAGGATATCAGACATTTTAAAAGTGATCTAAACAAATTCTTAAACAGAATAGTGTTGATAGCCACTATAAAAATATGGTTTACAACTACTTAAATCATATTTCAATATCATTGGGTTGGGGTAAAACTCCATCAGTATGAATCACAAATGAAAAATTATAGCTTATATTGAAAAGACAAAGATCACTAAGCACCCCTGTATTCTATTTAGTGTACATGTTTAACGATCATATGTAGATTTGAAATTCGAAAACAAATGTATGTGCACACACTTGAAAAACATCAAGCACAAGTAAACTCTAAATCGCAGCTGTATTGAATAGAGAATATGTCTTTTGGAATAGAGAATATGTCTGTAGGAATAGAGAATTTGAGTGTATGTCAATACATTCCAGCATTCCCCCTTGGTCTTAACTCAAATAAATAAAGAAAAACAGTCATTGAAGTAATTTCAAGTTAAATACAAAAAGGATTATTCACAAAAAAAAACAAAATTAACTGAAAAACAATCCAAGCGTTACAGCGTACAAGCAGATCAGTCCTTTGTTTCAAGACCTAAGGAAACATTGGAATATTTAATCTTGGGGCCAGGCAATGCTTTAACGGAAGCATCGCTAACATTATCCCCACTGGATGCAACCACACATGATTGTGCCATTTTGGAGCACACCCACAGGAAAAATCAAAAATTCCCCAGCTGATTTTCTATTAGGCTAATTATTCCATGTTCCATCATAATAATTGCCAATGAGTTGGCCCTCTCTCTCGTAACTCAAGCATAACCCATCACTTCCTCATAAATATATGTTTGATTGACCTCCCATGGTAGGCATGCCTGACTCACCTTCTGAACAGCATATGTGATGTCACATCTGTAATAGCAAGAAAAAGGATGCTACCAACTACCCTCCTGAAAAAGGTTACATATTCTCAAAAAATTTATCATTGACATCTTCTACTAAGGGTAGTGGAGCCTTTCATGGTTTAGACTCAGCCATACAATATTCTGCAGGTAATTTTTAAATGTACATTTGCTGATCCATTTGAATTTTCATCATACACCACATGCATCTCTAGCCTTTGTTTATGACTCTCAAATCCGTCACAGTAAGCTGTTCAGAAATACATTTCTGAAAGTCCAAAACTCATCTTTCGTCTCCTCCCACAATCATATCATCAACATAAATGCCCAAAATAATGTTTCCCCCAAAATACATACAGGAATCACTCCTACATCTCTGCAAAATCATTCAATGTTTTATCAATATAATCATTCCAGTATTTGCTAGCTCAAGACAAACCATAAATGCTTCTTCTGAGTTAATGAACGAAGCCATCTTTACCCTTAATTCTGTCCTCATACAGAACAGTCTGCTCCATACAAATATCATGTGACACAGAACTGTTCAGGTAAGCTGTGGTTACATCTAAATGATGAGCTGATCTCTCATTTTCTACAGCTAAAGCAAGTGAAACTCTAAAACTTTTCTTACGAATTCTGGGGCTAAAGGTTAGTTCCCAGGAAAAACCCATCTGTATTTTGAGCCCTTGAACTACCAGTCTGGCTTTAAACCTTCCCACATTTTAACCATCATCATTTTCACTTCACCTTGAAAACCTACTTACATCCAATAACCCTCTGCTATGTAAGTCTAACACATGTAAATCCATCATATAGAGAAATTGTTGCATCTCTTTGTTACAGTATTCTCCCCCTCCATCAGTCTGAATACACTTAATCCTGCTCTCACTTCCATTTCTTCACAAGAAAGGAAGCAAAGAAAATTTGAAGAACTATCGCCCCATTAGCCTCCTTCCAGTTGTCTATAAAAATTCATGAGGATAATTGCTGAACGTCTTAAGATGACCCTGTCTTCAGCCCAGCCTAGAGGACAAGCAGGATTCCGGAAAGGCCTCAGCACTATGGACCACATCCACAAACAACAGGAAATTATTAACAGAATGAAGGAGCACAAGATGCCACTCGTCCTTTGCTTTGTGGATTACGAACAGGCCTTCGACTCAGTAAGTACCTCCTCCACTCTGAAAGATCTGAAGAATCAAGGGATAGATTCTGAGTACATCCATCTCTTGCGCAGTGTCTATGAGAATGCCACAGCTTCTGTAATGCTGCATGAGGAGACTGATGAATTCAGGATTGAGAAGGGAGTTCGACAAGGTGACGGTCTATCTCCCATCTTGTTCACAGCCATTTTAGAAGAAGTTTTTTTAAACCCTTGATTGGTAAGAGAAGGGCTTAAGAGTAAATGGGGAATACACCTCCGTTTTGCAGATGATATAGTTCACTTTGCAGCTAACGCAGAAGGTTTAACTTCAAGACTTGAAGAGTTAAACACAGCGAGACAGAAGATAGGACTCAGGATAAACCTAACAACAACAAAGGTGATGTATAATTCTTTTGCAGTGAAAGAACCAGTCAAACTTCAAGAAAAACCTCTGGATGTTTGCTCGGAATACACATACCTGGGACAAGTTGTAACAACAGGAGAGAAAAACAGGATTAATGAAGTAAACAGGAATGAAACCTGGCTGGAGCGCATTTGGTAGGAACTCACACATTCGGAAGTCAAGAATGCCAATGGTTTTGAAGAGGAAGGTCTTCAACCAATGCATTTTACCTTTCCTGACCTATGGTAGTGAAACTTGGGTATTAAATGCTGCAATAACCCAGAGACTTCAGACAACGCAAAGGAACATGGAGCGCTGTATGCTGGGAATCACAAGAAGAGACAGGAAAAGCAACACTTGGGTGAGAATGATGACTGGAGTTAAATACATCATAGATAAGGTAAGATCATTAAAATGGAGGTGGGCCGGCCATGAAGCGAGAAGAAACGACAACCGTTGGACATCTGTAGTTCTCAACTGGATACCAAGAGATGTGAAGAGACCAAGAAGAAGACCTATAGACAGGTGGAATAGAGACATCATCATTGGGTGTAGCGTGGCAAAGAGAAGCTTAGGACAGAGAAAATTGGAAAGTACTTGGGGAGGCCTACATCCAACGTCGGATTGAAAATGGCTGATGATGATGATATATATGAGTAAAAGTTGCTTTTGCAGGACAGTCGTTGCAGGTTAGTTTGTATACCCCACTTCGGGAGTCTGGGTCTCTACTGTCCTTTGCGGTGCAGAGATACTTTAGGTTCCTGGGGGTGTAAAACGGACAGGACAGTAGAAATCCAGACTCCCGCAGCGGGGTATACAAACTAACCTGCGACGACTGTCCTGCTCATTATATCGGCCAAACTCGGAGGTCGTTAAAAATTAGGACTCCATAAACGCTGCTTTCGCACTGGGGGTCCTGGGTTCTGCCTGCGCGGATCACCTTATCGCGCAGAACCACAGCAGCGACTTCAATCCCCGTCTGCTGCACAAAGAAGAAAAAGGACAAAGCCTGGATGCCCTCGAAGTAATAGAGATTGCTAAAAGTGACAAGAATATCCTTACCAATGAATATATTTTTCCTAACGTCTCCCCCCTCCTCTCCCTACCTGCTACTTTGTTTCCTTTTTCCCAACTGACTCCTTAATGTCTCCTTCCCCTCTCCGTTCCGTATATAAGTCCTTTTGTTAAGTATTTCTTCACCAGAAGATTTCATCACGGTAACGAAACCGGTCGGTCGTGTTTGAATAAATCTCTGTGGAAGATACCTAGATTTTTAATATTTTCAAATGTCTTTTGGAAGATGTGAATACATTCAACGCCCTGGTATATATAAAAATTGTTTGATTGAAATTTTGAAGTATATACCATACGGGAAAGTTTCAAAATAAAGACTCCGTTATCCCCCATCTGAAATGCATGGGGAAATATAAATGGCTCTCTGGGGTCGAACCAAGTACGATCAGGGAAATCTAAAACACCGCATATGAAATATATCCTTGATCTTTATTCACCTGCCAAGTTTTAAGTTTCTATGTTATCGGGAAGGGGCTCAAAAAAACCTAAAAAATGATATCAGTTACTAATTTTGGAGCCGAACCAAGGACAATCAGCGGAACGTTCAACAACGTACATAAAATATATGTACGATCTCTATCTACATGCCGAGTTTCAAGTTTCTATATTATTGGAAAGGGGTTCAAAATAATTCTTAAAAATTGGATCAATTACTGATTGTAGAGACGCCTGGTGTCGACTCAGGACATATTGACAGCTTTGAATGTACAGTATGACTTGTTCGAACTTGATCTTATTTAATGCAAAGTTTGAATTAGATATCATGCTGGTAAGTACCTAGTATTGATTTCCGTTATCTCCAAAAGAATCTGCATTGAGGGACGCCCATAACTCACTGGGATCGAACCAAGGACCATCAGCGAAACGTTAAACAGCGTACATAATATAAATTCATGAGCTTTATCTACATGGTGAGTTTCATGTTTCCATCTTTTAGGGAAAGAGTTCAAAAACAATCTTAAAATCGCCGCAATGCTTTTTAAATAAGGGATTATTTTCCCTAACGTAGCGTCGAACCAAGAATAATCCTTGAAGATGTCTTTATGGTTTTCGTTGGATATCCACGGATTCTAGCGATACCTTGAATTTCAACTTTCTTTATTGACAGGAAGTGCCTCAAAAAATGTTTCGAAAATCCACGCACTGTATCTTTATGGAGAAAATTGTCACTTTGGAGCCTTCTGGCATCGAACCCATGACACTGAGGTCAAAATTTGCATTTTTTTTCTGGCGTTTACACGTTAAGGCCAGTACGTCGTAAAAATTTCAAGTCAGTGACACTTGTGGAATATGGTTAGAATTTTATTCCCCAGTGTATCTATTATATGTATAGGTACGAGTAAAATGTTGCTTGCACACTGAAAGCAGATCGATAACACTAATATCATTTCGGCATCATATCAAGAGGGTCCGCAAATGAAAAATAAGGATTGAAAATATTCTTAAAATTCGCTGCAATCTATTCGTCCGGCATCGAACCCTGGTTTTCCTGGTCATAATTACTATGAAGCACAACAGAAAATAACTGTCTCTTATGTGTGAAAATTCAAGCAGAAATATTGGGTGCAACTGCCTCAAACAACGTCCTACTTTTCCCTTATTTGAGAATTTGCAATGTGCTCTGGCATCGAACCCAGGAACCGCATGGTCTTATCTAATTTTTTTTTCTTAAACGGATTCTTAATATACATCTTCTACTAAAGGGAGAACTTCATATTATTTCGATAAATGTATCAAAAAAATAATAAAGAACTACCTCAATGTATTTTAAATGGCAGATTTTTGCATCGTCCCAGCATCGAATCCAGGAATTTTTCCGTGAAAGTCATTTATGTTTTCGATACATCATAACTATATATATAGACTCCTTTAGTTTCAATTCTCCACCTATCCGGGAAGTATTTTTTAAAAATTCTCGAAAATCAAAGCACTTCTTTTATATGGGAAAAATTGGGACATAGGGGCCCTTTGGAATCAAACCCATGACACTGAGGTTCAAAACGCATTTTTTTCAGCCGGTTACACGTTATGGCCATCACGTCGTAAAATTTTCAAGTCAATCACGTCTGTGGTTTAGCTAGTGAATTAGTATCCTATCTATCTGGCTATCTATTATATATAGATGCTTCTCCGGATTCATTCATATATATAGGGATATATATAGATAGATAGGATACTAATTCACAGCCTGAACCACAAGCGTGATTGAGTTGAACTTTTTACGGGGTATTGGCCATAACGTGTAACCACCAGAAAAAATGCGATTTTGGACCTCAGTGTAATGGGTTCGATTCCAGAGGGCCCCAAAGTCCCGATTTTTCCCGTTTAAATGCATTGCTTTGATTTTCGGTAATTAAAAAAAATACTTTCCGGATAGGTAGAGAATCAAAACTCAAGGAGCCTATATTTATGATCATGATACATCGAAAACATAAATGACTTTTACGGAGAATATCCTGGGACGATGCATAAATCGGCCGTTTAAAATACATTGAGGAAGTTTTTCATTATTTTTTTTTCATGCACTTATCGAAATGATGGGAAATTCTTGCTTATATGGAATATGTACATTATGCATAGGTTTTTGAAAAAAATGTACATAAGAACGTAATATTCCTGGGTTCGATGCCAGAGCACATTACAATTTTTACATAAGGAATATATGTGAAAAGTAGGATGCCGTTTAGGCAGTTGCAGCCAATATTTCTGCTTGAATTTACACACATAGTTAGAGATGGTGATACTCTGTTGTGCTGCATAGTAAGTATGACCTGAAAGACATGGGTTCGATGCCAGACGATTAAGTTGCAGCGAATTTTAAGAATATTTTTAATCCTTTTTTTTCTTTTGAGGACCGTCCCATATGATGCTGATATGAAATTAGTGTTGTCGATCTGCTTGCAGTATGCAAGCTACATTTTACTCGTATACATATATGAATCCGGAGAAGCCTCTATATATAACGATTAAAATGTAGCTTGCATACTGCAATCAGATCGACAACACTAATGTCGGCATCCTAACGGGACGGTCCTCAAAAGAAAAAAATGAGGATTGAAAATATTCTTAAAATTCGCTGCAATTTAAACCTCTAGCATCGAACCCGGGTCTTCCTGGTGAACTTACTATGCAGCACATCAGAAGATCTCTAACTATGTGTGAAAATTCAAGCAGAAATATTGGCTGCAACTGCCTCAAACGACGTCCTACTTGGCACATATATAGGTGAAAATAAAGAATTATAGAGAGACTAAGGCTATGGACAGAGGGGAATGGAGATGGTAGAGGTGTGCGGGACCTGCTTCTGGGCAGAACACCACATGATGATGAATGTAATCCTAGGAAAGGAGATGAAATATTTTTTTTATAGTCACGTGTATCTTATAAGAAATACAAGATCTTTAAATTTCGCATCGCATGAATATTTTTGCAAAAACTTTCGCAAAGAAAAAGAAAAATTGTTGCGTAGTTTACTAACGAGGATATTAACCGCAAGTAATACCGTGTCAGTTTCATTTATTTTCGAGCTGCGCAAAATTAAGATAAACCTCAAAACACTACTAGGTCATTGAGGTATTCCGAAAGAGTATTTTCTTTTTATGAATTTAATGAGAGATATATATTTCTGTGAGTATTGAGAATTGTGAAGTTACTATACAGAGAATTTAGTCATATTTATCAATTTCAAAAAAAATGAGCAAACTTAGTATCTTCCACAGAAAAGTTATTTAATCACGACCGGTTTAGTCACCGCGATGACATCTTCTGGTGAAGAAACACTTAACAAAAAGCCTTATATAGGGAGGGGAAGGGGACATTAAGGAGTAGGGTATTAGCAGGTAGGGAGAGGGGAGCCCTCGAAATAATAGACATTGCTAAAAGTGAAAAGAACTTTCTTGCAAATGAATATGTTTTTCCTAATGTCTCCCCCCTCCTCTCCCTACCTGCTACTTTGTTTCGTTTTTCCCAACGGACTCCTTAATGCCTCCTTCCCCTCTCCGCTCGCTATTTTGTTAAGTGTTTCTCTGCCTTACTGAGTATTACCACCTATAGAGCCACAAATGACATTTAGGCAAACATAAGAGAGTCCGACCAAACCACCCGTTTCTTCACCAGAAGATGTCATCACGGTGACGAAACTGGTCGTGATTAAATAAGTTTTCTGTGGAAGATAATAAGTTTTCTCATTTTTTGAAATGGCTATTCCATTCCATAAAGTCACGCTTCAGCATATCAATTTTATTATATTTATCAATATCTGGAAGTAATCTGTTAACTGTTTAGAAAGTGTTAAATAGAACTTTAGAGAAAATAGAAACTTTAATAGAAGTTAAATCTTCAGATTGATAATTTTGATCGATACAGAAGAGCTCTGATTGCCCTAAAACAGTGTAAAATACGGCCATTGCTAAGTTTCTTTCAGAAGAAAGAGAGAAAGTGTTAGGTAAGGAACTAAAGGGAGAGAGAGTAAATTGGATTGCCTTGCAGCAAATACTAGGAACAAGGATTTAAAAGAAAACATGATAAGTTGAGAGGATTATGTTTGACGTGGGGTATTAATGAAATTCCGTTTGTGAACGATTCTAATTCATGACGAAGCAATCGCAAGAAGGAAATTAGCCGTTTTATGAGAATAATGTCGCTTGGAAAACAAATTACAATTATGTGCTATAAGTAGCCGAGTGCCGCTAATCAGAGCTTTAGATAAGAATCATTCATCGTTCCGTTCATTGCATTGTAGATATTAATTAAATTATACCCTTATCATTACTTAATTACGATATATTCTGTGGTCATTAAATTTCGCCAAAAATTAAAAACTGAAATCATATAGGAAATGGATTTGATTAGAGAGGCATGGATATATTTTTAGGAAAATATAATTACAAATTCTACCCAAATCATTTGATGTTTATAGTCCATGATTGGTAATGTGCAGATCATATGAGGGTATTTAGATAATACCAAGAAAATGAAGAATTTACATGTTGACAAAGCAGACCGACCGGAAAGCAATGTAATAAGGAAATTTGGCATAGAGTAAATAAAAATTGAGCAATAAAATTAAAAAGTGAGTAATATTTGCATATTTAATTATATTTTCTCCTTGGTTACGACGAATGAAAGTGCTCTGCTGCGTGTACCGACTCGATAAAGGATACAACTTTAAATGCTATATTATTGCAGTTATTCTATTATTCGTTCCTTTATTTAAGATACTGTAGAAATGCGTTCAGCGATCGCTTAGTTATTCTAAAATGCGCTTTTGAGAGTAGTCTCGGGAACAACGTTGGGCTTCCCATTATCCACTTGGTCACAAACAGAGCAGAACCGACGGCTGAACTCAACTGACACTAAACAGAGGAATGGGCCAAGAATGAGGCTTATCTCTTCCACACACCCACTTCAGAGGTGCAGAGGCTCGCGGAATTCCGACGGCCTGAATTATGAAGCAGATTAACAACAGAAATTATCTCATCTATGATGGTCATTATTTTCGAAAGTTTTTAATTTCTTTCGGGACGTCCCCTAAAATTGTTTCTTTTGGTTAGAAGTGCACCTCAAATCTATGAATTTTTCCACCATATCGTCTTTAACTGCACTACTAGCTTAAAAAATTAATAATTTACTTTGATTTTAAGAGTATTATTGCAGATGCATCTAGCTAAGCAAGTGCTAAACCTTCCAAGCTTCAAATAAATAAATGCGAATCATGGGATCAGCCCAATTTTTTGTGTCACATGTATGTTGTGCGATCATCAATACCCCAGGGATTTCCATCTGAACGGCCTATATCTACTACACTATCTATTATCAAGTAATAGGTATTCGAGAAATTCGTGGATTACAGATTTACTTTCCGATAGTGTAAGAATGCACTAATACCTACAAGAAAACTTCAACGCAGTATTGAGAGGCTACAGTCAGTTTATTAAGAGTGGAAAATATTGCAGAAACAATAATAACTTCTCCAATGGAAACAGGAAGAATCCCAATAACATCCATTTCAATAATTATTACTATTTAAAAGACACACAACCATTCCCTAGCCAGAAAAATCCGACTAGCCGGGGTTCAAACCTAACGCTAACCGCTCCGCCACCGCAGCCGGTTTCAAGTGTTCTTTTCTCGAGTGTTTTTCCAAGTGTTTCTTTCAAGCGTTCTTTTTCCAATTTCAATCTTTCGAGTAGATGGAATGAATCGCAAAAGAAGACTAAGTTACATGAAGTATTTGACGATTATTTTGACATCGCGCATCCAGACACTTTGGAAATGACCTTCCTCGAATTCCTTCTCGGTCAACGAAAAAAAGGACGCCGAGGACTTCGACTGAAGGCAAAGAGAAAAGAATTCGAAGGAGCGAGACGAAATACGGCAGTAGAGATAAAAAGAAGATCATAATATGACTGGTAAGCTTAGTTTGAATTTAAATAATATCAGTTGATAATTTATCCACCATTTGTATCATCTAGTTGATGGAAACTTACCGATATAAAAAAAATCTACGAAATAAATATGAAATTATATGGTAGTTTCCGGAAGAAATTTCATATTTATTTCACTATGACGTCCCACCAAAATAAGCTAGATCGCATTGATAAAAGAAAGTCCACGTATTATATTTTATTTAAAAATATTAATTCGTTCATGCATTTAAATATTTGATAAATATTCGTTTTTATAATAATCAAACTATCGAAATAAAACGGAAAAGTATTAAATACATGTATAATATTCACTACATTACTAGAGGCAATTGTTCCTAATTGAAACTGTAGTTGAGATGGTTCCATTGACAAGATCTGACAATTAGGGCAAACAAATTGAAGAATCCACTGCGATAGAGGAAAATGTTTCCAGAGTCCGAAAAAGAAGAGAGCCATCCAAACTATTCCATCGACGAAAATCGTCGAAGCCATTGGCAAATAAAAAGTAAAAGTAAAAAAAACAGGGACGCAGTTCATATAACGACAGCAGCACCCGAAGCATTGAATGTCGATGAAGTAGTTATTATTGGTCCTATTTGTCGCTGCCGTGAGCGATATGTGGCTGACCTCCCCATAGTGTTTGCAGAAACAAAACTTATAATTACTGGCGGCCAGTAATGGCTAGAACCCGCTACTACTGTTCTATGTGAAGGGTGCTCTCTCCTACTAGTGGCCGCAACAGAGTCACGTAATGTACAGAGTAGTAAAAAAAATCCATGATAAGAAACTTTTACCACTATTTATAGTTAACTACCACAAAATTAACCCTGAATCTGTATCGTTGAGTCTTCGTAGTGTTTGTCTACATCGATTTCTAATTTGATTGCACTTTTAAGATTCATCCCATATAATTTCTTTTTATCGATGATATGTTCATATTTTTTTAGTGTCCTCTTAAAATCACACCTCTTTTCGAGGTAAGATAAACAGCTTAATAGTTTGCGTTTTTGTTAAACTGCAACATATTCTCACCATTTACCTAAACTGTTTAAAAGGTTAAATGTTTGCTGCTCATAAAAGGCATCACTTTTCCTATGGTTAACCTTTTCTCGAATATTAAAAAAATATTACTTCGTATATAAAGCTACACTCCTGACTCATTCATACAAATTCCTGGGCATTTTTAATCGAGCTAGAAGGCTGAAATTTTCAGGGGAGATTTATAATTCACAGTAGAGTCGGGAAAATTTCGAAAATACTGAGATTTTGTACTTTAACGTTTACGTTTAAGCCCACAGAGGGTTATATTATTCAATAGGATTAAACGGGAAAAACGAAAAATGGCCATGTAGTAATGTAAGTAATTTCTTTCGTACATTAAAATATGAAAAAGTGCGCAACAAAATTATGTTTCAAAGATCAAACTTTTCTTTAATTGCGTCGGATTTTAACATTCCGGCATGAAATTTGTAAAATTTTAATTTTAACGCCAATTTATTGCGTTTTTTTCTCATCCTTTCGAAGATTAAATCTAAGGCAGCGACCATTATTTACGTCGAATACAAATTTGTTTACAATCCTGATTTCATACGCCGTGAAAGTTTGATGTATTCAGAATATTTCTTTTGATATATGTTATACAGTGAAACCTGTGTTTAGCGGAATCTCTCGGGCCATTATTTTTTTCCGGATAAGACAGTTTTCCGCTTAACCCAGGCTCTGACATTTCAAAAAACTTTGAAAGTTATATCGCGCTCATAACATATGCGTCGCCTTAAAGGCTGGTTTTACTAAAATTCTACATAGACGAATTTTCTATGAATATTCTGTGTAGACAAAATTATTATGAAATAATAAAAGAACAGTTTCACATTTCGGTTAAATTTGTTTATTTGAAGTAATTAACGTAAAAATTGATCTATAAAATACGCATATGATCGGTTATTTTGTCTGTTTTTCCTTTTTTTCCTATATAATGCAATTTTCTACGCTGCCGATACCCCAATTTAAGATATAAAATAAATCAATAAATCGGTGTTAACTTGATTAAGACTACATTCTGCTAATTTCTTTACAGAAACCAACATTTCTCTTTAGGACTTTTTGTTTCCACACATATTACAGTTATATTTACTTCTTCGTCGGATTCACAGGCTTTGTCTTCCATTATAGTGTCTGTCATGAAGCCATCTTCATCGCTAGTCAGAATATCGTTGTCAAAGTCCACAAATCTCTCAGCATCCATGTTATTTCCTATTACCTGCTGTAATACGCTTAGATCGTCCATTGGTTCCGAAATAAGAATGGGCCCGTCTATATCTATATTCCTTTAAGTGCGTAAATATGCATTTACCTTGGTTATATGATTGAATAGAATTTGTTTTTTTACCTGTCTCGGGGACCAGCGCTGGCAGAAATCCAACGTTAGCGAAACATTGTTTAACAGTCGATGTTTAAATATATTTCACTGCCAAATTAAACCAATTAATGGCATCCAGTGCTGATATTTTTTGATCGCCCCAAAATCTGTATTCGCAGTATCCAATAACGATCGCATCATGTACTTTCTATATTGTGCCTTCAGCGATCTAATTACCTCATGAACCATTGGCTGAGTGATGCTAGTTGTGTTTACCGGTAACCAGGCTAGCACTACATTCGAAAGGCGAATTTTAGGGTGACAGGTTGCGTTATAGAGGAAAAGTATGACTTTCGTATCTTTCCTCTTCGTTTCGGTATTGAAACGTTTCAGCCACTCTTCCATGATTGAAGCCGTGTTCCATGCTTTTTTATTATGATTTCCGGATGACAGGATGCTTTAGGAGCTCCCCAGCCATATTACCACAAATGAAAATTGTGAAACGCTCCTTTGAGTGCTTCCATCCTAAAGAATAAGCTACATGTAAGATAATTTTTACAGAACTTGGAAAAGGAAAAACCCTAGCTATATGCTCCTTTAACTAAAAATGTTTTAGACAGCAATGCCCTATAAAACATTCCGGTTTCGTCCCCGTTGTAGATATCACATGGTTAATAGTCTTAATTTATTCTTGAACCTTGCCTTTCCAGTCCTCCACGGTTACGACATCCACGTCGTTCAAATTGCCGACACATATGTTTCATACAACATTGTGTCTTGCTCTAAAGCCCTCCAGCCAACAGAGTTTCGAATTCCAGAATCGAGTTTTACAAAAGAAACAGCACACTCCTTTGCCTTTTGTTGCACCATTGGACCTGATAAAGGAATATTCCTCGATCTTGCTAGCACAAACCAGTCCCAAACTAATTTTTTCCATTCTTCATATTCGCAGAGAGGAGTTTTCCTCTTTGAATGTAAATTTAGGCCTAAAATAATAGAAATAAACGACAATTATTTTATGGTGCGTTGGTTTGCAAACTATTGTTGTTTGGGATATGAAGAAATACGTTTCAACCTCTTCTTTCAAACTCTTTCTTAATTTCGTCTTCGTTCTTGGACCGGCCGCGATTAGCATGCCTACATGATAACGCTCCAACGACAAGGTCCCGGGTGCCGATCCCGGGTACCCAGATTTGTCTGGGAAGGGAATGGTCATATGTGTTCGTCTATTGTTACTATTATTACCTTTGGGGTCGTACATAAATTACGTAACGCAAAATTCTCCAATTTTCGACCCCGCCCCCCTTCCCGCAAGTAACGCATGGCCGGATACCCATCCCCCCCAAGTTGCGTTATAGTGGAGGCAGAATAGGTTCAACTCATCTTTTTTGGTTTATCGAGCTGAAAATTGGTGGAGATGTTCTTTGAACAGCCAAAACCAAAATCCCAAAAAATATGAGTTAATATAAAGCTACACACGAAAAACAACTCGTCTTTAGGGTAGCTTTAACGGGAAAATCAGCGTTAACACTAGAAGGTCTGGGGTATGTTGCCTACCTAAAAGGTCCGCGAGGGGTCAATTGACCCCAATGCGTTATTAGAAGGACCTTGCTGTATTCGCGCTTTAAGATTTTTATTGTTTTTCTTCGTCGTGAGCTTCTCTGTTACTACATTTTGGCACTTGAACCCTGTTAAAGGTGGATTTTAGGATTAGAGTGGTTTTACAGTTCATAAAATGGAATTGGTCGGAAATAATTTCATTTTCTTTCGATTTTTTTTTCATTCATTAAAAAAAATGTACAGATATCTTCTTTTATAACACAATTACATGAAAATGTTTTAAAACACTGGTTTTTAAGAAGTGAAAATCATTATACACAGCAAAGTAAGAATAACATCTCAACAGAAGATTTTCTTGTGAAAAAGTGACTGTCACAGAGAACATGGCAAATTTGCAGGTTAGTACAAAAGTTGCTTTAAACGGTAAGTATGATTTGTTTAACATATTTCTACTTTGTTTTCATCTACTAGAAGACATTTCACATAAAGCTATCCTCTACATTACATTTTTTCAACAAAACAACAAAATAACAAAAAAACTTAAAAGTGTACGAAAGAACATGGTTTTTGTTCTTGAGGTAAGTAACAAAGGTTTTTGTTTAGTGTCGTATTCTATACGTAAAAAAACGTACAAGATTTAAAAAAATTGAGAATCTTAACTTGTAAATATTATATTAGCTCTATTAGGAGACACATAAAAATGAAAAATTTTAGTAACAAAAGGTCGTAACCTCTAAGAGGCAGGTCTATTGTATTTATAGGCTTCCTCGCATTTCTTGCAAACCCTAATATCACTTTCACACTTACCACACATACGTTTCTTGCATCTGTTACATGACTTCTTTGTTTTGTTTTGTTTACCTAGCTCAATTTGGCACTGTCTGCGACTACCTTAGTCAGGAGGAACGACGTCTGCTACCCGCTGCATTTTTCTACTTTCTACCGAAGTCTTTGACATTTCTTTTGCAACTCCCAAAATGAACGATTTACGTGAAACTAATGTTTTAAAGACTAACTTGTACAATGAATGAGCATTAATCATGGCTAGATTCAGAATGTTATAGAAAACATGCACGGGCCATCGCCGTGTGCCAGACCGAACGCTGTATTTACGAGTCATTTGGTCAACCGTATCGACTCCACATTTGTTCTTGTACCGTCTCTGGCTATTTTTTCTCCGTCTCACCGTCAATTTGTACACAGGGGTGCATACTACTATGAACTAGGACGTTTTTGTTAGATTTAGATTGATAACCAGTCAAGGTGATTTCTTCGTGCTTATAGATAACAGTGCTAAAACGAGAATCACCGTATTTCTTCAAAGTAGGCGGTACTTCTCTTCTATTTCGATTTAGCGTCCGTACAAGGCTAGTATTTTTCTTCTTGAGTTCTTTCGCAAGATTCAAGGAGGTAAAGTAATTGTCCATTGTGACGTTTCTGCCCTTGTTTAAGTAAGGCTCAACAAGTTGTTTGACAATGTTTTCGCCGACACGTTCTGTACTGGGCATTGCCTCATATTTGCCTACATAGGGAATAATATTGAGCACGTACCTTGAACTGATTCCTACACATTGTCGCCGAAAAAAATGGTTGGCCCCATTGCGTGTGCCGCAGATCATTAACATGGGTTGATTGAGCTACACAAGCCCCACGTGCATACAAAATAGAGAGAAACGCGTCGATCTCTTCTAAAGACAGTGACCACGATTCATCGCCTAGAACTCGCCGAGCTTCTTTTTCAGTACAATCTTTTATAAGCCTAAGCATAGGTTCCGTCAGAAAAGGCTTCAACGCGCTCCAGTAAGAGTTTTCCTCCAAGTACTGCTTGGCGTAGCCAGTGGCACAACCTGATTCTCTTAGAACATTCTTTTTACCACGTCTGCCAGCATGATCGCCAGGCGAAATGAGAGTCCAAACTGTGCTATCATTAGCTGTTTCTGTATCCCCCTGGAACAAAGCGTGTGAATATGCACTGCACACTGCCGTGGTAGCGAGCGGTGGAGTGGGGGGATTTTATTCGGGAACTTGAAACAAAGCTTCAACAGTTATGGCCCTCAATCAGCAACAAATGAAAGAAAAACGATTTTTTAGTATAAAACCCATGATTATGATCGTTTATTATGATAGAACTAGATATTAGGACCCATATTAGGCAGGAAACGTGCCCGATGTCAACGGAAACGCTTAAAATGCAATAGGGGTCAATTGACCCCTCGCGGACCTTGTAGTTAGATCCGCTTGTTGCGCCAAAAGTACTTGTCAATTTTACAAAATGTTTCACACAGTTGCTTATGCCCCTAAAATATTAAAAGTTAAAAAAAATCAGATCCGCAAAAAAATCACTTTTTAAGTGAGGACGATAAGAAAGTTGCTAAGGGTCAATTGACGCCTATCGGACCTTTTAGTGTTAAATGTCGATTTTCGACCTTTTATTAACACTAAATCAAAATATATATTGAAATAGAAGTTGTAGACCACAACAAAAGCCTTCAGAATATTTTCTGTATTATAATCTCCGTAGTCCAAAAATTGTAGCTTCTACGAAGCGCAAAACACCACAGGGGTAGTATTACTATCTCCCTCTATTGCCCAAAAGTGAAGCCAGGGGTAAAGCGGCAGATTGCGCATTTAGCCATGCTGGGTAGCACTTTTCGTATCTCCCTATACCAATACATTGTTTTTTCGTGATTTTGCGGTTCTGATACAGAGTTATCAAGGTTTGATCAAGTAAGTCGAACGTTTTGAAACACAAAATGTAGTTTGAACAATGCGTAACACGAAACAATTTTGTTATTTTCGAGTTTTTAAAGGTTTTATAGGTAAATAAGCAGGGGCCTGTTTCTGCCTGCAGCATGGTCAATTGCTGCGCATCAGAACAGCTGCCCCCACAAAATGTTCCGAACTAGAATCTATGCATCTTCCTTAATTTTATTATTTCATTCATTATCTGAAATCTATGAAGCAGAACGAACGTCAGTATTAATCCACGGCATTTTAATGAACATTACATTGTGCTCTCGGCTGCACCTGCAGGTCTTGCATGGTATACAAGTTCTCGTATTCGTCATTTTGACAACTTTTACTGCATTGAGCCCCAATTATGAATAAGAACAAACATTTGCACAAGCGGAAAATCTCTAATCACCCTGATAAGCTATTATAATGTATTATAGAGTAGCTTTATTTCACTGCGGTAAACGACTATTAAGTAATTTTATGCCATACTTGGTATTGATAATTTAAAAACTATGACGAATTAATGCATTATAATATATATAAAATTAACATTATAATAATCAACGATGTTTTAATAGAGTTTGCGGGAGGTTGGCAGATGATTCGTTTTCTATATCGCTCTAGCAGACGACACCGGCATCCGAGAAGTTTACTTTGCAGGCATGTTTAATTTTTCATAATAAAAGGAATCAAGAGGACTTAGAGAAAAGAATCGAACATGGTCGTTAAGTTAAAGGTTCATTTAAACTATATGAGTCCATTTCATAGGATAGACAAGCTCCTGAGTCCCGTATGAGAGTAAAATAAAACCCCAAAAATACATGTAGTTAAAGGAGAGCTGGAGAAAAGTGCAACCCAGTGCTCTGCGGGTTGCGTTATTTTTGGCTTCACTTTTCTCCCGGTAAACTCTCCCTGTGGCCAAACCATAGAGTAAGGATGGGGTAGAGCGCGTGTTGCGTTCTGCGCATGTTACAGGATTGAACGTAGGAGACCACGTGACTTTGGTCCGCTTTCGGAAATCTCGCCGGTAAGTTAAGTGAGAAATTCGTGTACTCAAGTTGGTTTTTTAAGTATTTATGTCTTTTACGGACAGCTGATGTTCTGAATTCGAAATTATTTAGATGCTCTATAGTCTGGCTAATGTAACTCAATAATTATTTTCGGTATCTGGATGAAAATTAACCGTAAAAGATTAAAGGACTTGGGAATCATGGTTTTGAAATGCTGCGCATGAAACTGCAAGGAAAAGTACGTTAAAGAAATCACTTTTAACTCGTAAGTTTTGTGTTTATGGTGATTTTAATACTTATTTAGAATTGTTTTCTTATCATTTAACTTTCATTTGCCATTTACAGATTATGTAATAAGGTAATGAAGTAGCTTGCAAATAGGCGATTGCGGCTATTACTACAGTATTCCATGTGACAAAAATGGAATATAGCAGTTTTTACGGTTTATTCTTGTTTGTCGATGATTTAACAAGATAAATTTTGTTTTTCCGTTTAGGAATATTATTCTCTTCGGTGCATATTCAATATTATTGCTTTAATCGAGTTCATTGGAGCGCTCGAGTATATTAAGGTGTCGCAGGCTTTTCTCGTTATTTATAATTATTAATATTGACTTTATAGCTTCCCAGTAGATCATGAAAGGAGAAAACTATTGATTCTCAGTTTGAGGAGAAAGGATTTTGTGCCCTCTAAACACTCTAAAATCTGGAAAATGGAAAAGTTTCCTGGAACCCTACAAAACGTTATTTTGCATATAATTATTTTAATTTACATAAATAACCTGCCAAAAATTTTTATATCAAACATCCCTTTATTTGCTGCCAATTGTAATATTTGTCAAGCAATTAGAAACCTTGGAGATTACACCGCATTAACCTTACAAGTCAACCTTACAAAATTGCACATATGGCTTCTTAAAAGTAAATTACAATGCAATGCTAGGAAATATAAACTAATGAACTTCAACTGAAATAAATTTAAATTCAATTACAACATGTAGTAATGTGAAGTATCACGTAGCAGAGAAATGGACTCCTTTACATGTGAAGGGTCTTGTTTTAGAAGCATCTGTGAAAAAGATCTCGGATGGAGAGATGGCCTGTTGCGTAAAATTAAACTTTCTGAATCTTTGCCTTACACTTACCTTCTGTAAACATAGCTGTATTGTTTTTAAAATATGTATTACTAAGAAATGAAACCTGAGGATGGCGTTAGCCGAAACCGGTCGTTTTTAAATAAATAACACAGTGTGGAAATTACGAAGTGCCTTATTTTTTTCTTATTATGGCTTTCCACGAAGTCCGGCCTAATACCATAGAATTTAATATGTATTAATTTATAATTTATATCTAAATAATGATGCTTAAATAAGAATGAATTCTAAATGTGAGAAGTTGTCAGTGATGTGGCAGGAGGATGTTTCCTAAAACTTTGTTAAAGAAGTGATTATTAAATATTATCAGAAAAATCCCACTGTAATTTCATTCCATTCTAAATCATTTCCTTTATTTGGAGCTATACCTATACCAGTAGTTGATTCAACCGGAGGCATATCAAGGCACAGTTTTTAATTTATTCAATTTACAAATATTCGCAAAAATCGACGAACCTGTCTCGTTTTGAAGACTCGTAACTTTTGAATGGAGGAAGTTAAGTATCTTGTTCTTTCATTCGTTGAAATAAATTGAATGCGTTTCTATTAAATTATTCATGAATGTTCCACGCTGTTTAAATATGAAAGAAAATGTTAACTGTGATATTCGACCACTTAAACCCAAGTTTGCCTTAGTTTTAAACGTTACTCTAGCTATATGTGTAATTTAAACTTAACAACACTTAAACGTCATTTTTTCCAGAAATGTTCGAAAAAATCAACGAAAACTGGGAATTTATTCGAAACTTTCAGTTTTTTTGCTCTCTTCCTTTTCTTGCTTGATCTTGCTTTTCATCCGAGTAAACCTAGTCGAAATGATACTCTTTTTGAAGAACTCGACGAGAAGTATCTTAATATTCCACTTAAACGTAATTTTCTCCGGATATGTTCGAAAAACTCAACGATAACTGGGAATTTATTTGAGATTTTGTTTTTTTTGTATTTATCTTGCTTTTTACTCGAGTAAACCTTGATGAGTCGATACTCGTTTCGAAGAACTCGAAGAGAGGTATCTAAATATTCTTAAACAATGATAAATATATACCCGACGTTGATTATTATAATAAGAAAACTTTAAGTGGAAACTCTACTATCTATTAAAATAATATACGCATTAACTACGTAGTTCAGAGTTACTTAAAAAATCGATTTTTCAAGGTGAAATTCCACTGCGCATTTGAATTGCCGCTAGAAAACGGAAAAGTCACGTGGTTTAATGCTGTAACATCGGCTCGGCTACTGCGCAGCCTGTCCAGCACTCTACCCCATCCTTACTCTATGGGCCAAACACGCTCGCACCAAAAGGCCCTCTATATAGAAGGTTCGGACACTCTTTATAATCGCTCTTGCCGACAAACCTGCAACGGTATTGGTCGAAAGTAGTCACGTGATCACTTTCCGCCATATTGGGGCCTAGTCTGGGCTGCGAGTGTGTAATTTTAGTGAGAAGTGAGAACGTAACGTTTGTCACTGGATGAAAAGCGATGTCGGAACGATTTAACCTAATATCGCGCCGTTCCATTTCGGTGACATCTGTTAGGAACAGCGTTGCAAAATCATGCACAAAAGTGGGCGGAAGTCGTCATAGAAATGTAATTTTCGGCTGCTGCAAGTAGTAAATAAGGCATGGAAGTCAATTAAATTTCTACGATTTACCTGTATTATGCAAATGATATGCGTGATATGTGTAATACGGTAATTATATAGGCATTAAACCTTAAGAAAATAAGTCAATGTGTTCTGTAACTTATGTAATTACCTTATAACGAGTCTATTTATTTCTCTCCGTGTAACAGTTTGAGTAGACAATTGGATTTGAACGCAAAAGATCGGTTTTTTACGCATATATATTAGTCTACCAATTATTTTCATGTACACCAACAGTAGTATAGGTTAAGCTTTTATCTATAATGTAGTAACAAATGTGAAGTAGTAAGTTTTGAATTATACAATATTTATACGAAATTCTAAATTAGTTAGAATGTTTGAAAGCGAGGAAATGAGCTGGATTCATTGTGTTTATTTGATCCCATGTAGATTTTGGTCCATGTGTCGCAAATATTTGTGGAGGAAGGTACTAATTGTAAAAACACAGAACTAGATAGATTCACAAGAATTAAGATATCTAATTCTCACGACAAGCTTTCTTTCAGTTTGGCAGGATAACCTATCAATGTAGCTTACCAAATAAGTGATTAATGCTGATAGAATCATTAGCTTTCTTTATTTTTCTATATATAGCATCCACCTGAACACAATCTTAAAATGTTTTTAAGATTTACTATGATATGTAACCAGATTTTTGGTGATTGAATCATGTTGAATGTCCCAGGTGAAAACAATCCTTTTTATTGACATTTAAGTGTTTGGATGTGTTTAATAATCAAAGGCAATAATTAAGCTAGACAGGATTAAAGTTGAAATTGGTCTATCATTCAAAACATATGCTACAAGACTTCAAAATAGGCTCAACATGGTTGATCCCAAGGGTATTAGGAGTTCAGGCATTGTTAAATACATTAAAAGTGGTATTCATTACATATACTTATGAATTGATGTCTTGATTTAGAAATTTATTTTACCAAAGTTAGTACTATTAATGTTTCTCATGTATATAAAGATGTATATTTGTATTATAGTTTCGTTTTAGCTCTTAAGTGGGCATATTCTTTTTATAAATGTAAGCGAATTATCAGCTTCTTTAGATGTATATCTTCTTTGTGCATAAATCGTTGAACTGCTCATGCTTTGTGCAATAAAAATACATAGATAAATAAACTAATTGTATTAAAGAAAGTATCATATCAGCGGTGGAATACACTATACTTTCCCAATCAAAGGATAGGAGATTGTCATTCATCTTAGAATGCAATGTATTTATGATAAAAGTATCTCTTTTACATCTTTCAGTTATTTCTATCAGTAGATTCGCAATAGTTTTTCACATCTATTTTATTTGTGACAGGGTTAATGCTGTGAATAATACATATTTCCTAAGATTCACTTACGTTTTTTGTATCCACGACAATTTTTTTTCCTTTTCAATATCAAATAAAACATTATTTATGATTATTATTTACTAATAAGATTAAACTGGTGATGGATTGAATTAAAAAAATATTCATAGCTTAAATGTGAAGAAAAACGCCTACGAGAAGAAGAGTGCACAAATTTCTGGTAAAACTATTGTTTAGGACTGTTTGGGAATTTTTTTCTTATACTAGAAATAGCCCGATTTCCGATAATTTTACCCAAACTTTTCACCAAAGTACATACCTATAATATTAAATTCACTCTAGTACGACACACTTAAGGCAAACACACCGATTCCAACGTGAATTACAATCGTCTATTAATAAATTACTTGGCTTATTACTCGAAGTGTTTTGATTTCACAATGTATAAGCAGTTAGTTCAAAAATCTAAAGATGTAACACTGAAAAATACCCGAAGATATTGATTTTAAGCTTACATTTATGTCAAGAATGAACGATCTTAAAAACGTTTTCACTAATAAGATTCTAAATGAAAATTCTTAATTGTAAGGTGACTATTTTATTCACAATTAATGGCTATTTATTGATTCTATAAAAGTAAAGCACCGTGTGTATTAACTAGAATATGTGGAGGTATTGACGTGCATCTTCGAGCGGGCGGCAAAGAATCCGATAATTCCTCAATAACTTTAGGGATGCGATATAATTTGATAAAATCGCTGTCCGCCACATCGAAGGGATTGTTACTGTCTATCAATGCTATCAATCTCCTTCTAGTTACTCTTAAATTATTTACTTTTCCTACGTCTCTCCTCCAAAACCGCAGCCAAAATAAGATGCCCGTCCATGTTGTCACTGCCGGTAACGACGTAACTACACCTTTTTTGAGATCGTTACGTTCTCACACTCGTTTCGATACTTAGTGAGATCTAAAAATGCTTTTTTGAGATCTCGCGCGTTACTGCAAAAACATGGCCGACTTCTCACTGTTTTGGGACTTCTCACTCGAAGTGATAGTTACACACTCGAGGCCCTGGTGTTAGCGAGTACTTGTTTACTGAGCGTTTGCCGAACTTACCTCTTCATTTATTCAATTTAAGAATCAATTCTTTTCAGAACATTCATTTCATTCATTCACGGAATAATTTTTCTATTAAGTGTTCTTTTCAGAACAATCATTCTTCATCATTATCAGTTCTTTTTAGAACTTCTTTCTGTGTGTTCCCACGCTGCGTTGTGCGTAAGTTTATTGGCGAATAGGCATAATGCCGTGCTGCTGTGCAGTAGGATGCAAGAATCGAGCAGAACAAGGATTAAGAATGTTTCGCTTTCCAGCAGATTCCAACAGGAAGAAGATTTGGTTAGCAAAATTACGTCGTGATGCGTGGATGCCCACTGCTCACAGCAAACTGTGTGAGGTATGTAAACTGATTATTTATATACTTGAACAAATAATTGAATTTTATTCTTTTCCGTTGGAAAAAGTATAAAAAATGTGTGTAATTCAGTATAAATGTACGTTTTTTAGGTGCATTTGGACTCAACGCAATTTGAGAGTAATAGAATGGATGGTCGGAGATTACTTAAACCGTTTGCTATTCCGGAAGTTTTTCCACATCGTGCAGTAAAATCGCCTAGAAAACTACCAGCTAGACGAGAGATTGCTGCAGTGAATACAGGTTGGTGTTTCACAAAGTCGGTTTTTAAAATTTTATATTTGAATCTCTCGTTATTTCACTCTTAAAGAACATTGTTCTTGATTGTTTAGGATTGACACTTACTATTCTGCTTTTATTACTCAAGAATTTTTTCTAATAGTGCTCCATAAATGACAAAACTATATGTATTGTTTATATCTCTACAATATAGATCAGACTGCTTGCTATACCAAAAGTACTTATTTTAGATTTATATATTTCAGGTAAACAAACTGTCTTTAACACTGAGGGAATTTACTCAAACAATCTAATGGATTGTACTGCTGAGAATGAGGATGTTGCAGAAGATTGTATGGAGACAAGTAGGAGTGAAGAGGACAAAGATGAAACTATTAGGAAGCTTAGGTCTCAGGTCTCTGCATTGTATAAGAGGATACAGAAATTAGAAGAATCTTTGGAAGTGACCACAGAGGCATTGAAAACCTTCCTTATCCAAGATCAGCTTGAGTCTTTGGGGAAGAAATCTAATAAAGGACAAAGATGGTCAAACATAATAGTAAGAAAAGCTCTCTAAATTCATTTCACTTGTGGAATTAAAGGTTACAATAACTTGTTAAGCTTAGGCTATCCTTTACCTAGTGATAGAACTCTGAGTAGAAGATTGGAAGAGTTTAAATTCTCTCCAGGTATTCTTGGGGAAGTGTTTTATTTTCTCAAATTGAAAGGGCAAGCCATGCATGAAGAAGAAAGGTATTGTGTGTTGCTATTGGACGAAATGGCAATTGAGGAGAAGATTGAGTTGGATAGGGGATCTAAAATCCTTTTTGGCTACACCACATTGCCTAAGACTGATTGCATAGCAACACATGCTTTAGTGTTTATGCTAGCTGGTGTGTCAACAAGATGAAAAAAGGTAGTTGGGTACCATTTCACAGGTAATTCATTTCCGAGCCTGGATGTAAAAAATATTATCCTAGAAATAGTAAAGATGTCTGATGAAATTGGCCTTACAGTTATTTGTATAACTTGTGATATGGGGAGTTGCAATCGAGCTGTATGGAAGCAGTTTGGCATAAACTGTGGTAAATTCTCCAGGACTGTTAATTCTATTCCCCATCCATGCAGACCAGATATTAAATTGTTTTTATGGCAGATGTTAGCCATGTTTTGAAAAATATTCGAAACCACCTCCTAGATGAAAAGTACATCTATTTATCCGATAATTTTGTGAAGGAAAATTCCTTGAGTTCAGCTAAAGTTTCTTTTGAGCCAGTGAAGAAACTTCTGTTAATTCAAGCAGACCAAGATTTGAAAATTGTCCCTAAATTGACAAATGACCATGTTTTTGTAAAGCAATTCCAAAGAATGAGGGTTCATCTTGCTAGGGATGTCATGAGCAGTGATGTAGCTGCTGGTATAAGATACTGTGTAAAAAGTCTAGGGTGGGATTCTGGCTATCTTGCTACTGCTTTATTTTTTGAGAAGGTTGATAAGTGGTTCTCCTTGATGTGTTCCAGGCATCCAGTTATGGCCATCAGTAAACTAAATACTGATGTATACGAGAAAACAATTTGTTTCTTAAAAGAATTTATAGAGTTTTTTGAACCATTAAAAATTAGAGATGGCAGATGGAAACCAGTCCAAACTGCAGTGACATTGAATACCAAAACAATCCTGGATTTATAGGATCTTTCATTGATAAATGTTCATTTGGATATTTACTAACTTCTAGGTTCTGTCAGGACTCTCTCGAAAATTTATTTTCTACTGTTAGGGTTAAGAATCCCATTCCATCTCCTGTTCAATTTAAGAATGAAATAAAAATAATTAGTATTGCACAATTCATGCTGATTCCCTCTAAAGGCAACTGTGATCCTGACAAAGGACATTTACTGGCAGAATTTCTTGACATTACAAGGCTGAATGTAGGAGAAGATGTAGATGATGTGGAGGAATCTGTTACTACAGGTGTCGACCTGGATGATACAGATGAGATAGACAGAAGTTCTCTGTATTATTTTTGTGGCTATATTGTTAGACAAGTGTTGAAGAGACTGAGGTGTGATGATTGTGAAAATTTGTTAAGAGGAGATGGAAGTGATATAGGTGATGCAGATAAAGAATTGCTGCATTTAAAGGAACAAAGAGAGCTAACAAAGTGCACTAAGTATTGTTGGGAACTTGCCTTGGAGGCTGAGACTTTATTTCAGTCCTACAAAACTTCTCTTCCAGATATAAAAAGTGACATCTTAGAATTGCTTTGTGGGAAAATGTGCAAAGATAATTTAATGATTAGGTGCCATAATGTGGAACAATTTTTTTTTTTTAAATTATTTTTGTTGCGCATAGAGTTTTATGCCAAGACTCTATCGCAGAATGGAAAAAACACCAGTGTGTCTTCTGGATATGCAAGTCGCAGTGTATACATGAGAAAAATTGTAAAATAAAACTGACATTATTTGTGATATCTCTTGTGTTACTTCATTATTTTCTTCCAGTACATCCATCTTACTTATAAAACAATAACATGACTTCTCAGTCATCATACTGGGTATGTATCTTATCATATAATAATATTAATAATAAATTGTCTTTATTTGGGCGAGATTGAGACTTAAAAGTCTCTTCTTCCATCTAACCCATGTATAGTGGTGTTGCTTTCTTTTATACTAAACCATCAGTTTATTAATAATGTTTATAATCTTCAATTCTATGTATTTTAAGAGGGGTCTGATAACTAAGGAAAAATAATGCGAGTGGAATTAAGTGTTAAAAAATTCATCAAATAATCTGTTGAATAATTTATTTTCATTCCAGCAATAGAACTATCCCTTTTTTGTTTAATGTAAAATAAAGACAATAATTTTTGCAATCGTTTGCATGATTATCAAGAAATTTAGTAATTTTATAACTTCTCAAAAAAATTGCTATGTTACTGAAGCAGAATACAGATAATCTACTGCAGGCCCCAATATGGCCGCCCTCCGCAAGTTGTCTGAACCTTCTCTGTAGAGGGCCTTGGGGTCCTGTTATCCCTAGCGGACCCTTAGGAAACTACCACCCCAGGGCCGTCTGCTACTTGTACAATACATTTATCATTAGCCCATGAAATTACATTACTATCAAGTTCCATACTCTTGCAATGTTTGTTAGAATATCTTAGGATTATTCTCCTATATGGCGGAAGTTATACAAGTGCATAGCACCTCTACGCAGTGAATTGAAACAACACCAATATAGACTTTTCAGATCCAGTAGGTCCCAATAAGAATAATCAAGCTTCCTTATACCAACACACGCCATTAAAAACACCATAGGAAACCAATACAATCTAATAAGATTCTGCGAAACGTCCCAATAGGAAATACTGAGCTTCCTAAAACCAATACACACCAACAAAGACACCATAGGAAACCAATACAAACCAATATAAGCAAAGAAAACCAACAGAAATACCAATAGGAACCTAGGAAAATTTTCATACAGGCAATGCCCATTCAAAATTTCAATTCGTGGAAATTTTTTTTTTCTTTTGAACACTCAGTGCGTAAGACTGGGTTTTGTATCATCTCTCTGCTGGTTAAACCACCTATCACTTATAGTATAAATAATTGTAAGTTGACGTCTTCATTTTTGATTGATTTCTGTAAATTCAATTATAATATCAACTATAATCAAGAGTCTACAGAATATTTTAATGCAGCCGAATTTGTACTCTCCGGTATGTGACGCATTCAATTGAATACTTGAATTGAATACTTGGCTAATACATAAATAACGAAATCAGGCATAATTGTAAGCCTACCAGAAAATTTCATCTGATATAAATGATTTTTTGTTTCTCAGAAGAGGAGGTAATTTTAAAAGCAACGGATAAAGTCATTCCTAAGAAAGCTGCTGATGATATAGTCTAATAACGAAAGATGTTCAAATAAGAATGGGTGCACCAATGTGGTGATTTATTAAAAAATAAAAAGTTCCAATATTCCTCAAGAGATGGCATTAGTGGCGAAGTTTATAAACAAAAGTTCCAATTTTACTCAAGAGATGGCATTAGTGGCGAAGTTTATAAACAAAAGTTCCAATTTCCCTCAAGAGATGGCATTATTGTCAAAGTTTATAAACAAACCCTAGTAGCACAATTAGTGATCACAACATGCTTGAAGCATTTCAGTGAAACATTTTAGAAATTTTTAAAATGTGCCTAGCACATTTTGGGTATGAAATTTTTGCTGGGTAAAAATGCGCCAGAAATGTGCCGTGAACATTTCGGTTAAAATAGGTCGAAAATGTGCTATACACATTTTAATGTAAATCTTTCGAGCGTTCGTTATATTCCAGGTAATACTGAGTTTTTCACAAAATAATCAACGAAAACACAGGATGTTATACAAGGTTTCATATAAAATAAGGTTCTCATTAGTAAAAGAAATCAATGGCTACGTAATAATTGCATGTTAATGAAGTAAAATTTCAAAAGTGAAATTTTACCCTCTTTTCAGCTGAATTATGCATTATTAACAATAATACTTTTCGATCACACATCAAATTTCCCTACGGACAAACAAACAAACGTTTTCATAATCCCTTACTTTTAATTAAACAGTTACCCACATAGCAGAATCACATCTCAGAGATATCTCGAATGACTAACAAGATGTCTTAGAGATGCCTCAGTGACCTTTCGTGACATCTCCAAGGTATTTGAAAACACGATGAATATTAATAAAAGGAAACATTCTAAATCACTTATCAGCTGAATGACTATATTATTAATAATACTCGATCAAACATTTCACACACATCACATTCCATCACTCTCTTCAGCAGGAAAACAAAGTAAAAACAGGAGATTAAGCTATGGTATTTTTTGTTTATTAAAACAAAAATATATTCAACAAAAATTGTCACAAATCACGCGAGTCAAACGTCACGAAAACAACTACATTCAGAAAATTTTAAAATTATATACATGCTATTTTTAGTTTAACACGAATACACACATGGATTTGCCAAACGTTCCCACTATTCACACAAACCGCCAAACTTAAAGCACTTAAATTGTTAAACCACACGATTTTTACACAAATTCAATTTTCAAACATTGACATCTATATCTTAATCCTTATTGATACGAAAATTCTCACTTCCACTAAGGAAATTACAGGTAAACACTAAAATAAGTGAAGCCAAGCTTGGCTAACGAAACTAACGACATCAACTGCCAAGGAAACACGCCACCACAATTCGTTCTTCAACTGTTATAGCTAGCTGCATGCGTTAGGCACAGTTTTAAATTCACCCATCTGATGATTTATGGTCTGCATCGATGATCTTTGTCTGATTACTTCGATAGATTATCAATTCTTGATGAGTTTAAGAACAGTCCGCTGGTTTTTCTGCTGTTTGACAAGACGGCTACTGTTGCATTTAAAACTTGTTCCATCTCCATAATTCTTTAACCTCGAGTTGAATTCAGCAGATCTGTCGAAACGTAAATCATTGCATCGTTTTTGTTCATTGATTGTTGCATTATAAATACGTTATATTTCCCATTGTAAGTTAATATTTACTGGCTTTTATGGGGTTATTGATATTAACATTTGAATGATCCGCTACTGTCATCAGAGCCATATATTATATATTGACTCTTCATCGCGAATTAATTATCTCCATGAAAGCGATGGACATCGGTGGAAAGCATCGTAAATCCATCGGTGAATAAAGAAACGGTTGATGGATCCATCGATGACTTTAAAAACGGATTGATGGATTTACGATTCCATCGATGAATTTTAAAAAGTGCCTATTGCTGAATAAGAATTTTTATTTAATTTCCTTTCTTTAAGCCCTTATCTCTATTACAAACGACCACTTTCTAATTTTAGTTGTCAAAAGGAAAGAAAAGCTGCATTCAATCAAAAATTTTTATAATTATTAGTTATAGAAGGAAGTGGAATGAAATTTTGCACAAACCTGCTTGTAACATGTTCAGAAAAACGTGCGCTCTAAAATCACCTTAAAACATTTTTAGCACATGCTCACGTTGTGATTATGAAACATTTTAGCTAAAATTACTAAAATTCCCTGAGCACATGCTCAGCATCTTCTGTGCTACTAGGGAAAGTTCCAATTTTCCTCAAGAGATGGCATTAGTGGCGAAATTTATAAACAAAAGTTCCAATTTTCCTGGTAAGTTTTACAATATAGCGTTAATGTAAAAGTTTAATTTAAAGAGTTCGATCAGTAAATAGACCTTTGCCATTTTCGATGTATTCATGGGAATCGAATCTTTTTCGAGACGTTTACTTCTAAAATATATCAATAATAAATACAATATCAATAAACAATACAACAATTAATTGATAAAAGTAAATAATTTAATATAAATAACTTTTTTTATTTAAAAAAAGGAAATATATGAATTATGTCGATGTTATCAAATGCGTACTTCAGCGATGGAGAACTATATTAATTTTTTTCTTCGTAACTTTGCTACGTAGAAACATGGTTTTTAACACAGTTTGTAGTCAATTTTATGCACTAACTTCCTATTCATTTATTTTTTTCCAAGTCTTTTCAATTGCACTTGCAGCGATGCAAAACGAAAATTGAGTACGCAACCAGCAGAATGGTGACGTCACATTGTATTTAATCATCTAATTTCTCCAATACATTGCAACTTGTGGCAATGATATTTACATCAAATTGTATCATAATCTACCCTTTATACATGAGTCATTTTTTCCAGCAATGCGCAATTTTTTTGATGATAATTTTTACATTTAATGTATCGGCTTTATAATCCGGAAGTGGTGTGTAAAACAGAACCCACTGACATCCCTCATTCCTGTTATTGTCTCTGATGCTCCCACTAAGTCATACGCCATTGCCAGACAAGAAGCGATTATTAATGTATTATAATTATTAAATCTCCTCTTTCTATCGAAGGAATCTTTATATCTTTTTTCTCTATTGTCAAATCTCAAATAAAGTCAAATTGTCACGATCTCTTTGTATTGTCCATACCGAGATCGATAGCCATAATTAAATTGACATTCGATACATTAAATGTACTATATAATAAACTTCGACACTAATGCCATCTCTTGAGGAAAATTGGAACTTTTGTTTATAAACTTCGACACTAATGCCATCTCTTGAGGAAAATTGGAACTTTTGTTTATAAACTTTGACACTAATGCCATCTCTTGAGGGGAATTGGAACTTTTGTTTATAAACTTCGCCACTAATGCCATCTCTTGAGGAAAATTGGAACTTTTGTTTATAACAATTCGCCACTTATGCCATCTCTGAGGAAAATTGGAAATTTTGTTTTACAATCTTCGCCGCTAATGCCATCTCTCGAGGAAAATTGGTACTTTCGTTATTAAACATTGACATTAATGCTGCATCTCCAGAAAAATGTGAACTTTTTTTAACTGAAAAATAAAATATCCTTAATTAAACTGTAACATTACCATAAGTTGAGATATAATTCAGTATCACACTTATACTATATTTAGCAAAAGTCTACTTTACCTAGGAAGGCGGGTTAAAAAAATAAATGTTAACTTTTTCAACCAAATATCTTTTTCTATTCATAATAATTAAAGAAATGTTTAAACATTCATGTTCCAATATTGCATTAAATTTGATATTTTTCCTATTTATAAGTAACGTAACAGTTTCAGACTTTTGGAGTATGTAAAAAGGGTTTATAATATTGATTTTTAATAACGAAGTCACTCTATGTTTCAAATGCCGTAGGAAAATAATGAAAATTAATTTCATTCCTTTCGAAAAACTCAAAATCTAGCGCATAAATAATTTTTCGATTTTTTTATGAAACTTCCATTTTAGCAGTTTTCGACTATCACATACGATTAGTAATATTTGCATTATTATAAAATTAATTCTTATCACTGTCACCAACCTGTAAAAGTATAATTAAAAATTATGTTTTTGAATCGTGTTAAACTTGGGTCCTACAAATGATATTATAACGTTTTGTTATTAATAAACCATTTTTAACCTACATCCAGCCTAACAACTTCACAAAGCAGGGTTACTAAATTCAAAAAGAAAATCATTCAAATATATTTATTGAGCTTTTCTTTGTTACGATATTAAAATTTGCGAACACAGATTTGATTTACAACAGATTAGCAGACGAGCATGTGTCTTAGAAAGACTACAAACATGCAAAAAATGGGTGGGAATCTTTTGTAGAAATTTCCCTTCTCCGGAAGTGATGTTTCCTCAAGTTTCTCGATTGAGTTTGTGTAATCATATGGGTAGACCCCCTTACGTGTGACTAGGTCACTAGATCTCTAACGGCATCTGACTTCAACTCTTTACCACAAATATGACAAGACAACGCATTCTTAAAATTTTCCTCTTCTTCCGGGCTAAGCGATGCAATTGGTACAACGTTTTTATATAACTTGAATACTCTCTCTGCTTCCTCTTTCATTTTCTGCATAAAGACCTGTGCGGTATTGGGACCTCGGTAAAGCTGTGGTGTCTCACATCCATTGGGCGTTATGAGAACATAGCAAAAGCTGAATGGTTCGTGTTTCTGAATAGCGTGCGTGTAGGATGCGTTAGGTAAAGATTCACAAGTGCTGATACCTTGGAGAATACATTCAAAGTCTGCATATATTACACAATGAACTGGAAATGAATGCCCGAGTTTGGTAAATTTTAATATCTTATCCCCCTCGATAGGAAGCTCAATTCTCGTGGGGTTTTTTACTATTACAGTTCGCTGTATGCGTCTCTAATTTTTTTCGTCATGATAATGCATGAAGCATCGTTTGCAAATGTAAATTCTACGACATTTTTGTTATCTGAAGATGGATTAGACTCTCAAAGTTTTTAATCCAGCAATAATGAGCCATGTTGTCATTTGTAATATATAATAGGTCACGATGATCTGCGAGCTCGGTATTTACAATTTTTATTGGATAGACATTGTTTGTTTCGTCTAGCCCGAAAACGTTAATAGAAATTTTATTTGTTCGCTCGAATTTAGGAATATCGGAGAGTTTGACTGGGTATTCAATACAATCTCAATCGTACCCATTGTCGAATTCATCCATATTATATTTGTAGACTCGTTGAGGGTCTTTATGTATGTTCTTTACCCAAACTGCGTATTTAAAACAAAACTGATCGTCATTCCTAACATTTACAACAGATTTTCTGCTTGCGATCTTGGGTGGTAACTCAATAAAGGTTGATCCGCGTAACGGAGTGTAACGATTAATTCGGAGTTCTAAACCCAAGATTTTATTCAACGCCCACCCTGATCCCTTCACCTGCATCCCGGATTTTTCCTTAAGTAATTTTCCAAATAAACTTTCTAAAATTTCCCCAACGTCATCGGCTAGCAAAACCCTAACGTTTCTCGTTTTGAATGCTCGTTCTATCGTCTCCTCACCCCTCTCAAAGTTTGCCTTAACCACAATATTAATTTTAAGGGCAGAATTACTTAGCTCATCCCTTATCCTCGGAATTAAAAGATCGGAAGTATAATTTAGAAATGATATAAGGTCTTTATGCGCTTCACTCACCACCCAGTAGGTTTTCAGTCGACCCTTTATAGCCCTGTCAATCTCAACAATCGAATGGTCACCGCCTACTTGAGGGTTCAACTGACTGTACTCCATCCTAAAAGTTTTGAAAAAATTGTTAAAAATAATACTAGGGAATAACTCAAAAGTATATATACTGATACTTACTCAGATTTCTGTTTAAACTGTTAATACTTTACTGTATTTCTTCTTAGATGAAATAATTCCAAACAGGAAGAATAACTCCAAAACTTGAATGAAACAAAGTCACACCAAGTCCTCAATGACGAAGCGTAGGAGTAAATGAGAAAGTTCCCCTCATTTAGTTCTATTTAAATTATTTACCCTCACTACCGCTTCATTACAAACGTTTCTTCCTATTCAAGCATAATTTCAACGCGTTAGGGGGAGTATAAACGCTACCCCTAGTTTCCTTACTCTAACTCATCTCCTAGGTAAATTTTCTTACCAACTCATTATAAGGTATTCTTTTACATCATTTTCATGAGATTCTGTTTCGAGGAGAGCATTTGATATCATCTTTGGTCAGCAGAAGTTACAAGTACTGCATAATCAGCGGATTCTAGGAGTGAATGCGTGTTGAAAGATTATTTCAAAAGGGATTCCCTTATTCCACTTAATCATTTCTATCGGTGAATAAGTTTATCAATAAGAGCCCGAGATCCATTATCTTTGCACTTGCGTGAATTTTTAAAAATGAGTTAAATAATTCAGAAGAACTGTTCACAAATTATCAACATAAAATGAGAGTACTATCTCTAGTAATTCAAATTTTTTCTCGTTTTTCATAACCTTGCTGATTGATAAAATGCAAAATTACTTTCAAGTATTCTAAAATTCATACCAATAAGTCCGCGTACTCTTGTGAAAAAGCAAAAAATATTTTAAACAGAGTAGATAAATTGACAATTTTTGTGAATCTCAAAGTGGTGAGTTGGAGGATGCAAAAACTAGTATTGAAAATATTTTCAACTAAATAAAAAGTGTCCGTTAAAACCTATGTAAGCATTGCTTGCCCTAGTAAATAATATTTTCAAGCTGATAGGAATAAAATTAAGGAAAACTTTTGATGAAATTTTATAAGAAGGAAAATTAAAGATTACGACAAGGAAATAAAAAGAGTGTTTTGGAAACATGCAATTCTTAAATAAGCAATTCTAGCATTCAGTTAATCAATTGATAATTAATTCTTAAAGAAGTGTGAACATTTTTATAATTCTCTCTAAAAATGCGGCGGGGAAAGTACCTGCGGGCGGGGGTAAGCGGCGGGGCAAGCGGTGACGCGCGAGGGAGCACGGGAATTGCTTTTAAACATTGTTTTTAGTAGAATGACCTTGAAACGCGCAAGGATAGACTTTTTGTATCTACTCATAGGGATCTAAAATATTCTCCAGCAGTAAGAATAAGGATCGATTCGTAAGCATAGTGAAACATTAACGGTTTGATCACAGAGAAACTCGGAGTCAAGCTCTGAGAGAAGAAAAATTTGCTTTAGGTTCTGAGCCTTGGAATACGTTTATAACTAACTCCCGAGCCTGCTACAACCATGACGAGAGTGTTACGGCCGATGTACAATTATATCCTACGAAGTGCTGATGCCCATTCATCCAATACATGCCGAATAAGCCAGATAAGTTTGGGATCAAGTATTGTGTATTAGCAGACGTAAAAGTCTAAATATTGCCTAAATGCATTTCCTTATTGTGGAAAAGATGATGCTAGGGGATCAAGGCAGTCTCTTGGAGAATATGTTGTGCTATGTTTGGCAGAGCCGTTCAAAAACTCCGGTATCAACATAACTTGCAACAATTACTTCTCTTCAATCAGCCTCGCTGAAAAACTAAAAAAAACAAAATCTCACTGGTTTGAACGATAAGAAAAAATAGAAGAGAATTACCTCCTTCTGTTCATCACAGCGATGAAATGTACTCAACTAGAGTTTATAAAAATAGACTAGGCCATAGCTTGACAAATTACCAAGCAAAAATATAAAAACTTGCTTTTAATCAGTAGAATGCATCAGGACGTGATGATTTCTGACTCAGAAAAAGAAACCGGATACAGTTTTGTTTTACAACTGCAGCAAAGTAGGAGTAGATATAATGAATAGCATGTGCCGGAAATATTCAACTCATTCGGCTGCAAGGAGATGGCCAGTGCATGTATTTTTTAACATATTGGGCCTGGCCTCAATAAATAGCTGTGCTCTATTCAAAGAAACCACTGGGCGTAAACTCAGCCGGAAGGAGTAAATTCAAAGACTTGTATTAGAAATTATTGGAATCTTATTATAGATAGAGCTTTACTTTACAGGTTAGATGGAAGAGTTGAATTTTTAGTCTCAATCCTCAATCTCGCCTTATAAAGACCTCTAATAATAATAATAATAATAGAGCCACCTCCCCCATGTTCCTTTGCAATGTCGGGAATTTCATCAGGGGAAGCAAGTGCGCCAATAAGACCGCAGAAAAGAAGAAAGTGTGAGATCTCACCTGGATGTTATAACAAATCCAGTAATTTGTGCCTAAAATGTAGGAAAATATACAGTGGAATTATGTATTAAAATATACAGTGATATTATGCTCTGTAAAAGTGGCAATGTGCAGAATCTGCGGTAAAAAATTATGTACTCTTAGATACATAGAGTGATATTCTCTCTTATCATATATCTTAAAAATGTTAATCCATTACTTAATAAGGAATAAATATTAATTTGTAAGTTCAATAGCTAAGATTTATTATGATTTCAATGTGAAGATGATGAAGTGTTACTATAATGACTTGGATTTATTGTAAACTAGCGAATGATGGAAGGAAATAACATTTTAAGAATGATGTAAGTATTAAGGTAAGTATAAAATAGAAATCAACGTAATAAAACTAGCACCAGAGTGGATAAGCACAGAATGAGATATGAGTAAGAAAAGGCCATTCTCGATAAATGCATGATTAATTGCTAGGTTTCCCATGAAGGTCTGATCGCTGCCTTCACTTTACAGCCGAAAATGTTTGTAACCCTGCTTATTTATAGTTTATAAACTTATTCGGGATCCCCAAGAGTTTCGACAAATCACATGAAACAAATCTGTGCTCAAAATATCCCTTTAGTTATTTATTCTGCGAACGCATAACTCTCTGTTTAGAGATCCGTTCTTACGATTGGTAGCCCTGATTTATAAAGTTAGTACTCTTGACATTAATTCCAATTGTTCAAGAAAGGTGATCGAATGTAAACTTGAGATTTACCTGAGAAAAACATTGAAAGAACATTTTATAATGATTAAATTAATATGTTGGCAACCCTGCTAAAATTTTATTTATAAATTTTAAATGTTATAGAACGATTTGGCATTGACGAAAACCACAGATTGGAAATTTTCACGACGAAATTCGAAAAATTCTTCCGCCATCGTATTTGATGGAGGTTTTTTCCGAGGCAAGAACGTATGGTTTTATATGGTTTCCGTCAGATGGCTTAACAATCTTGGCGTGAGGTGACTGACTTTTATCAACAATTCGGACTTTTTTCCACTTATTCCGAAAATATGAGTTTCATTGGTCCAGTATGAATGGATAAAATATTCTAGAATATGAAATTCTGCAGATTTAGGACATCGGTCAACATTTTGTTTAATTAATTAAAATTTAAACAAAATACGAAGTAAAACACTTGTGTAATGGTCAAACTTAGAAGTTATGCAATATTCAGGTCCTTGAAAATCATAAAAGTATTTAAATACGAATTTTAAAAGTAGGTGGTCAAATGACCACCTCCCGTCTTTCTAGGTAGGCCGAAACTGCCGTCCTCCTAGTGTTAATGAGTTTGCCATAGAAGCGTTCAACTCCTGTAGTTTTCAATACATTTAGTTTTTAAAAGATTTGACATATTTGTAGTAAGAAGCGGGCATGAATGAACTAGCCCCTGTAAGTTAGGCATTTTTCATTTTAATAGGCCGCTTGCCCCCCCCTAGCCCAGTGGCTGGCGACACCCTCGGTTGCAAGTTTTGTGACACCTATTTGTACCTTGAACATTACATTGTCATTTGTGACACTTGTGCAAAAAATAAACAATAGTAAAACTGATTCAAAACCAGAAGTGTATTTTTTATGTATGTTTTTGTTATTAGTCATTTCTCGCGATTTTTCAATGTCATTTAATATAATTTTTACTTTGATTTTCAGTCAACTTAAATGTTGTATACAAAAAATTATAATGTTAAAGGTAAAATATAATATATGTGAATTTTTTAATTGTATAGTAATGTTTCTTACTTCCTTAATCATTCCTAGTGATTTACAAGTGGTTTTAACGAATCTTTTAAATTTCATTTTCATTTCTATGAAAAACACTCAAGATGATGTGCTTAACTTTTTCAATAATTACACAGTTTTGAATAATAAGGTAACATTTACCACTTCTATATTTTATGGTTACTGAAATTTCTGATTCCTTATGCATTAAAATGTAGTTATTACTGAAAAGTGATTACACATAAGTGAAAGATCTATCAGGTCCATAGTGCGTTCCGGTTAACTAACAATAAAATATGGCCAATTATAACCTAATATTCATATGATTTAAACCAAATGCTACCAGACTTAAGCATTGCTGTCATGGTCATTACCAGAATAACCAGGCCTGGTGCACAGTTTTCACGTTAACTCCTTAAAAAAAATATGCTAAAGATATCTTTGTACCCTATTTTCTCTCAAACCCAGGTTTATGTGGAAGGAACTCATGACACTTATCTCACTGTCTACTTTCAGGTGTAAAAGGTCTCATCACTGCTCTTGGCATCGATCTGATGTCTCCTTGTTAGTCTGGTCCTTTCAGACTATGCCATTCGTGAGCACCTCACCTACCACCTCTTGGTAGGTTTATGTACAATCAAAAATCCCTGAAGCGCCATCTCCTGCTTTTCCTTATAGTTAACCCACCCCTTATGTCATCAGACTATGCCACATTAAATATCACTATCATGAAACCATTTACAAGTGTGAAAATATGATCTATCAAGCAATATAATGATATGTTTAATGAAATAATTTCAAAAAAGTAGTTTTTGATGCTCATCATGACACAAAAATCCAGTCCTTTAGTTTTTATCTTTAAAATTTCCTCCTAGCCATTAAAAATACCTAATTCATTTGAAAATTCTTGGTAACTAAAGCTTATGATGCTTATTATTTGTGGGAGGAGAACTACTCTTCAATATAAAAATCAATAATTTAATCCTAAACCTGTGGAAATCAGATCAATTTTTATAAGAGGATTATTTTGAAATATCCATTATGGAAGAAAAATAATGAATGAATATCTTTATTAAGAAATTAATCACAAACTTAAAATTTATGATTATAAAAATACATCATAATAATGGAAAGTTAAAAAGGAAAAGTAAGGACTATATATTTACAATAATAATTCAGGTCAACACAAAGGCAATTTTCTCAAAAATAAATTGTTTTACTGGCATAACAACCTTGAGGAGTAAAAATAAACTTGACATAATGGATAAAAATATATGAACTCTTGAAATATAGACACTTTTTAATTCATTAAAATTCTTCATTGAAATTAATACTAAATATATCTAAAAGAGATAATTTGATCCAAAGAGTAACATTATGGTTTTCAAGACACAATGGAAATAAAATTTAACAACACAGGAAAGTGAGCAAATTAACCTAAGGTTATACAACAAAATGAATTACACTTCCATCATTTGTGTAATTTTCCAGGAGGAAATTCCTAATTAATATTGCTTGGTGAGTCGGTGAGGATCTCTGGTGCCACTAGGTGGGGCAACACTTATTTCCCCAAAAGAGCTTATCAAAAACTGAGGAGGACGTTGCACAGTAGTTCAGTTTACACACCTGCCCGGAAAGTGAGACATCTGGGTTTGAGTCCAAGTTGTGTCATCATTTTTCACTTCTAAGCTTACAAGAAAGCTCAGTGTGTAACATGTTTAACTCTAGTGAAAGCGATTTCTATGAAGCAACATGTATTAAATGTATATATATATATATATATGTATAACATATACACCAAAACCTCTACTTAACGAACTCCTATATAACGAACACCTCCAAATAACAAACAAATATCCCAGTCCCACAAATTTCCCATGTAATTATGTCCCCCCATGTACGTATGAAAACCTCACTACAACGAACTCGCGAATTACGAAGACCTCCAAATAACGAACACCTCCGCCGGTCCCTATAAACGTATTTTCCATTTACATGGAAAAATTTCAATAATCTCGGTGCCAAAGAAAAGGCATGCGAGGAACACGCCAATCAGAGAGTATTTTACTTGTTTGGTGAAGCAGCCAATCAGAAATCGTTCAGTGAAACTCGCATACTCTCGGCCCTCTCGGCATAATAACGCAACCCGCAGAGCACTGGTGGGAACTTTTTCTCCGGCTCCCCTTTAACTACATGTATTTTTGGAGTTTTATTTTCCTCTCATACGGGACTCAGGAGCTTGTCTCACCTATGACATGGACTCAGATAGTTTAAATGAACCTTTTACTTAGCAATCATGTTCGATTTTTTTCTCTAAATCCTCTTGATTCTTTTCATCATGGAAAATAAAACATGCCTGCAATGTAAACTTCTCGGATGCCGGTGTCGTCTGCTAGAGCGATACAGAGAATGAATCTTCTGCCAACCTTCCGCAAACTGCTTTAAAACCTCATTGATTATTATAATGTTTATTTTATGTATATTATAATGCATTAATCCTTCTCAGTGTTTAATTGATTAATACCAAGTATGACATAAAAATTCCTTAATAATCGTTTACCGCAATGAGATAAAGTTACTCTATCATACATTAAAATACGTAGCTTTCTAGGGTAATTAGAGATTTTCCGCTTGCGCAAATATTTTTTTCTAATTCATAATTGGGGCTCAATGCAGTAGAAGTTTTTAAAATGACGAATACGAGAACTTTTTTACCATGCAATACCTGCAGATGCAGCAGAGAGTACAATGAAATGTTCATTTAAGGTAGGCGTCCACAGGCTCGCATCGGACGGATCGCATCAAACGGATTTTAGAATTCTTCGTATAGAAAGCAGTTGGAGTGCGTCCACTGATCCGCAGCGGACGGACCGCACGCATCGGCCCTTCGGCAATACCGATGCGATTGCTCGGAGAGGCAACTTTCCGATGCGTGCCGATGCGTGCCGATGACGTTTTCCGTAGTAGACTTGCTCTCACCCCTGTATGTTGTATTCTGTCTCAATAAATGACGTCTCAGGATGTAAAGAAGTGTAGTAAACCTGGCATGATACATAAGAATGTACTGAAGAATTTTACGTCGTCATTTAGCAAATCTGGAAATAGCGTATGATATTCTCCATGTTGCGATCTTTTCTTGAATATGTCATGTATCCACATGATGTTTTTTTTTCTTTCCTCTTCTTCTTCTTCCAATAAACAAGCAATTACGACAAGTTCTTCATTGTCACTTTCCATTTTGTCTCGCTCGCACCGTTTCCGCTCACTGCGAAAATCCAACTGCCAGTAGCCGTCGCGTCTGCAAATCCGATAGCTGCGTTTACAGTGGACGCTCTACCGTAAAGCGATCCGTTTGATGCGATCTGTCCGATGCGAGCCTGTGGACGCCTACCTTTAAACGCCGGGGCTTAAATCCTGACGTTCTTTCTGATTCATGGAGGAGTTCAGGTAATGAATGAAATAATAAAAAGGTAAATAAATTTACCAATAAAATTAAGGAAGATGCATACATTCTAGTTTCGGAACATTTTGTGGGGGCAGATGTTCTAATGCACAGCAATTGACCATGATGTAGGCAGAAACAAGTCCCTGCTTATTTACCTATAAAATCTTTAGAAACGCGAAAATAACAAAATTGCTTCGTGTTACACATTGCTCAAACAACATTTTGCGTTCCAAAACGTTCGGCTCACTCAAAACTTGATAACTCTGAATCAACGCCGCAAAATCACGAAAAAACAATGTATTAGTATTGGGAGATCGCCATTGTACGCCGAGTGTTCGCATTTAAGCACGAAGCACAAGCCGAGTGGATTTCAAAAGTGATGCAGAAATCGATGTTTGTTTTTTAAGCCTTCCACCGCATTAACACGACGCGATTTTGGCTGTAACAGAATATTCAATGTTGCAGTTATTAATTGGGTTGATCGTTATTGAAATATTTTCAAGTTCACCATTTTAATTATCATAAATTCTGGCAAATAGGCCAGTGTATCTTTGGCTTAAGAAATACGTGACCTTTGGCGTTTAAGATCCATTGTAATTTGATATACTAATTTCGGGTAAAATGCTTTGCCCTCGGAAACGGGAAATAAGGTATGTTATGGCCCCTTTGAGGTATGCAATTGTAAATACACCTCTGAATAACGAACCTCCGATTAACGAATAGTAAAAAATTCGGTCCCGTCGCTATTGTTAAATAGAGGTTCTGGTGTATTTCTATGAGCGATTATGTATGAAATGACCTCACTAGTCTAATTACTTTTAAAGATATTACTAATGTAAATAATAGAAAAATGGGAAGTATTGAATAAACTAAATGAGTTTTGGGTAACACATTATACTTAAGTGTTATTTATAGAGATATTTCCTATCAATCATCTTTAAATTGAGAAAATTGTTGCCATGAACTTCTTAAAATAAAAATTACTCTTTACACATTTGTATCCCTTGGTACTGATTATTTTACTTAAATAATGAACACAATTCTAAATCTAGGAATGTATACATTCAATTAAGAGAAAGAAGGCAAGCCACACATTTTATTTCTTAGAAACAGTCATCAAGAAAGACTTCTAATAAGTTGTTTGACTTAGTCATTTAAACTATTACATTTGTCAGACAATGACTTTAATTTGATAAAGATTTGATCAAATATATTATTCACAACCATCAGTTACTTATGTTTTTTTAAATGAATTACATTGGCAACCCCCTTCAAGAATGACTCTGTTAACCTCAGTAAACTTTTAAAAAATGATATGTTGTTAAGATGTAAATTAAAAAGACAAGATTAGTGCAACTAAATTGTACAATTAGATAAAATTTCAAATATTTCAGTTGAATATCAATGAGTGACAAACACCTTAAACAGTCAAAGAATATATATTATAGTTATTCGTTGATAGTATAAGGTGTTTGTGACTCATTGCTATAATATTTGCTGTCAAGCGATAAGCCTCTATTGATTTCAGTAGAAGAATCTTTATTATATTAATGTTGCAGTTGTTTTTTTAAGCTCAAACCTCACTATAATTTTTTTTAAACCACTATTCACTTAAAAAAACAATCTTTTCTATGAAGGATAGTTTTTAATACAAGATCAAATTTAGATGAGGTTTCAAGAACAGAAATTGAGCAAGAGATTACCACTGCATGTATGTCTCAAATGTATTTTGAATTTCATAAGGAGGAACAGACTTGTAATAAGTCCAATGGGACCAGGGTCTCGTGATTGCTGGTCAGACGCTCTGTCCGTTGAGCTATTCCGCCAGAACATTCTCTCAAACTATTTGGGAGACTTTGTGGGCGTTGGAAAATATTGTCCATGAAGGATGAACAAAATCTTCCATACTAACTTCATCTATTGCGTGTTTCTAAACATTAGCACCTTAGATTTTATCTTAATTGTTTACATTTTTACTTACTTTCAAATTTGGCCAACATGAATTACTTTAATCCTAACTGACAATGGCCCAGACATTTAAGCTAAATAAATTATCACAGATTAATGTAATACTTGCTTCTTAGTTAACTTGTTATATTAATTAGTTGAAATGGAAATTATACAAAATCATTGAATGAAAATTTAACAAAAGCAAAAAGAATCTATTTAATGAGCAGCCTTCAATATGAGGAGTAATCCCAACACTGGATTCTATTTAAAAAAGCACAATGTTATGATGAAGCAATAAGTTAAATCAATGAATCGATAAAATATTTAACATATGGAAATGGCAAGAAAAAGCATTATAAAATATTATTTTATAAAAGTGTTTACTTAACAAGAATAAAAATGGTTGTACTATTTTCTATGGATTTAATAAAGTCCATCAGAAATAAAATAAATACTGTATATGCCGGCGTATAAGCTGACCCCTAAATTTTTTAGGTGAATTACAGGTTTTAGCCTATGTTCGGTGTATAAGTTGACCCAAAAATAAGGCAACACCACTTACCCAGCTCTATTTTTCGGGAAAAACAACTAAAGTATCCATAAATGTATGATATCTTAAGGAATATTTACTGCATAAGATTAAGACCCTAGATGGTGTTTCCTTCAGCTGCCATATCAACCTCTGCTTAACTAATACACAAGATTCTTTCGTTGGCATCACTCAGGCTTTACAAATAAAAATGCATTATGAAACAGAAACACAATGGTATTAAAAATTTATTATAGAAATAATAGTAATATAGCATGGTAATATCAAATCACAACACTGGTAAAACAACTTTGATTAACTCCTAAACGCTAGTCGAATCATTATGATTATATAAACAAAAAGAAACCTTTCATTTGTAAAAAGAAAACATCGAAATAAATAATAAATTTTTGTAAAATAAAAATACATGTAAAGAAATGAATATAATTTGTGATGAATAAATATGTGTAAAATTTGTTTTCTAAATATATTTGACTTACCTATGATTAGTTTGTAGGGCTTTACATTTTTACTTTCAGCCAAAATTGTATTTCAAGATGACATTTGTTTTATATGACATCTACGTTAATTAGACTTTCCAAAAATTAATTTCAGTAAGAAATAATTGTGGAGAGTTTGTGTACAACAAGTGTAAAGCAGGCAGTATTTGCCCCTCAGTGGTAAAGGGCTACATTTTATGTTCGGCGAATAATTCAACCACTGGTTTAGAGAGACTTTTTTAGGCTTCAATGGCCCACTTATATGCCGGCATATACAGTAATATTTTCATTTATTTTGTTGTTAAGAAAAAAAATTAGGACCCAATTCTAAAAACTCATTAAAAAGATTTCAGATTATATGAAATGTAAGATTTTTCAATCAATCAGTAATATAAAAAAATACTTTAACTAATAGTAATATAGTACTTATGAAATATTCAGTTAAAAAATTAAGTATATATATAAGTACAGAAAATGCAAAAGCAAATATTTTGGCACTAATTAAATTGATTCAATCAGATCTAATCATAAACACAGAAACATAATAAAACTTGGAGACTAATAATTCAACAGATATATCTTAAAATGCGATAAATCATTACAAATCTACCCTTACCTCACCAGGAAAACCTCTCTTATATTCAAATACAATTACAGATCATATTTAACAAAGAGAGATTCACTTTTGATTCCTGTGAAGTTTTACTATTGAATAGAAAATAATTAACTCCAGCAGACTAAGCAATCGTCCAACAAAACTGCATCACGAAGACTTGTTGCAACATGAAACTTGCAACAATAGAAGCAAACACTGATATATGAAAATCACTGCTTGCTTTGCTTTTGACTGAATCACTCTTATTGCTCTCACTTTCTCCTTCCTGGGGTTGGTTGCTTATCCCGCAGGAAAGCAAGCAACTAGATTCATTTCTATCTTCATTGCAAAGATCACAAGGATTGCTTTTGACTGGCTTATAAAACACCCGAGCCTTACGACCTGCACAAAAGACATAAAAACTAATGTATGATAAAAAGCATTTTTGAGCAATCAATATTAATAGGTCTTAGAATTAGAACAGACTGCAAGGTTCATCTGATACTCACACAATTATAACAATTTGTAAATATGGAATACATTACAATTATCATTCCTATGATACTAGTTGTTAACACATGAGAATAAGTTGATCTCAATGAAAAAAACAAAAGGATTTAATGAAAAAATCCAGTGTCAACCTGTACAGGATAATTTTAAAATACGATCACCAATACAGTTGATAGCTATCATTCCATGTAATTCTGACTCGAGCAAATAGTCTGGAACAAGTACATACATTGATTATTTATCTAAGTACGTACATGCATACATATAAGAGATTGAATTTGGCCAACTATTTGCATCTATAAGTAGGAAATATGTTCTCATAAATTTCACATTTTTTAGTTAAACAAACTATGGTTGACTTTTAAAAGAAAATAAATGAAATAAATTGAAGTATCTCTTAAAGCCTCTATTACCTGAGAACTTAGGGTAAGATATTAAAATATAATAATGTTACGTAAAACTTCAGACAGTTTACAACTACATACAGTCTTTCACAAAAGTGTACATGGTATATTCAAGAATCAAGAGGGTGATGAGGAGTTTAAATAGTTTAACAACTGAAATGCAGCATGTGATCCACTTGGACTAATTTTATTCAAAGTTAGCATTATTTTCAAACAAATGTTTGATTACCTGGCAGAGTATAGAATAAACATTAAATATTTAAGAAAATAAGAAGTCTTTCGTAATGAAGGTTGGATGAAGTTAGAGAAGGTAAGGATATTATAAATACAGGGGACTCTCTCCACTTTACTCCTTCTTTCATTTCTTTACACCACCCCATTCACTTTCTATATGTAAATTAGTATCATATTTGCTCTTCCTCCTCAGTTATCCCTCCCTCTGGATATGCTGCATGTGTATTTCTATCCTACAGTTAAGGTGATCTATGTATCTAGATATGCATAATTCAGATTGAATGTATTTTTTGCAAAAATTCAATAATCAAATATTGAAAAACCTTTAAAAACAGGCACATTACAAAAATTCAGTGCCCTATGATAACCAGTTACTTTCTCAATAAAATGGAAGATAGGCAAGAATGTCCCTTTTCCACAGATTTATTTGCACATTACCAGATTCAATGAATAATTGCCATCATCAGGCAAAGAACAAATATATAGAACAATAAGCATATTTCCTAAGAAAGGACGTTCCTCGAAACTAGAAGATTACCGTTCGATATCTTTAACGTCAATATTTTGTAAGACTATCGAGCACATCATTGCGAGTTCAATAATGCATTTCCTATGTGACAAGGGGGTAATTAGTCTGTGTCAACACGGTTTCTGTAAAGGTATGTCATGTGATACCCAGTTAGCCCTTTTTTTCTACAATGTAGTTAGAACAGCTGATAAGGGTATAAGAACAAACGCCATATTTCTGAATTTCAGAAAAGCTTTCGATCGAGTAGCGCATGTAAAATTAATTCATAAGTTGACAGCTTACGGGATTAAGGGAAAAGCGATACAGGGAAGTAGTTGCCAGGACAGATAGTTGCTTTTGGTCATTTTTCCCGCAAAGTATTAGAGAAGCTAATGAGCTCTCAGGGTTAGATAAGGATTTCAGTGTTTTACACCCCCTGCCACTCGCCACTGGCAGATTGCAGGGTTTAAATGTAAATGTATATCAAGCAAGGGGTATAGAAATTTTGTTTTCAATCAGTTTGACATTTACCAAACAAAAGTTTCTTTTACCGAGATGAAATTCATTTATCCACAACATCTAAATGAAAGCAGGAATATACTTCAAATCTCATATTAATATTATGTTCATAAAACTCATGTAAGAACAGACTTAATAGACTCAATCTCACCCTAATAAAAGACACTTAATTATTAAAATATTGACTTTGTTGAGTTTATCAGCGGTGAAACCCTGGTTTTTTATCAATATTATGTCTGGGAAGGTGTTAAATAATTGTGATGTTGTTCAGGTTACTGGCAGTGGCCGATTTCCTGAAATTTAGAACTTATCTGGTAGTCCTCCTGCTTAACAGCTGATCATTGTTCATTGTTTATCGAGAAAATAAAATAAATATTTCTGAAAAATTTTAATTGTGAAGTTTGAAAAAGATCTTTGGATTAAACCAAAATTTCTATATTGGTTTAATTAACATCAACTATTGGACTAAAAGCACGAGAAACAAGTAATTCTACATTATTGGTGGTCCCTTTCGCAAAAAAAAGATGTACACAGGTTTTCACCGATCCCTTAAATTAGTAGGGTAGTGAATGAACTCTGTAACTATGTGGACTTCTTTACGATGCCTTGCGTACTGTAAGAAGAAAGGCAAATTTGATTTTTAACCCTAATTTAATAGATAATCTATTTACTTTGTTTTTTTGTATTTTGCTCTCTTTTGTATTTTAATTACTCTTGTTGCTCCATGTTATGTGTAATTCAATTTATTAAAACTCATGTAATTGGGGTCTCCTAAAGGAGCTAAATAAATTATTATTATCATTAACTTTACAAATATATGAAAAGATGAATTATAGATGTTTATATGGACTCAGAAAAAATATGGGAAATTTAGAACTGTAGCAATGCACTCCAAGCACATATTCAGTATTTAGACAAGTGATGGAGCTCAAAGAAAAACCTAATCTTGAATAGGTAAGGAACAGGAAACTATTAACTAAGATATCGCTATCATAAAGGATGAACTTCCACTGTTTATCCATCAACTATTACACTTCTTCCTAATCCAAGCCACTTCTATGGTTAAATATATTAGGTGCTCTTGGAAGGTTGTCCTGGAATAAGTGATATCCCCTTGGGTTTTTCTTTGCTTACTATTGCCATGCACATACGAGGGTATTAAAGAATGTTTACACCTAGAAATGGAAGCCCATTGATTTATCCAATGTAGACTTTGTCACAATCTTGGCAATGGTTCTAACAGTGGTGCTCAGTCATCAAAACCAGTAAACCTCTTTTTGGGTTCTAATTGTGGAATTTGTTAGCCCATGGGTGGCCATGTGGGTAATGAATTGAATGGAAGCAGTCCCAGGTTCAAAGAAAGTATTTTTTATCCTTGGATGTTGGAGTGGATTTAGGTAGTTGCTTCTGTTTGAGGTTAGAGAGATTTATTTGGAGTTTGTTGATTTTTTGCGATGTTTTTGTGAAGTGTGATTTCATGTAAGTCTCAATGTGTTGATTCTAATGAGGTCAAACTTTTAGTTTTCAGTGTAATTCCAAGTGCATTTAGTGAATGATTTGTTCAAAATAAATCTGATAATTCTCTTCCCTTGATGTTCCCTGTTTTTAAAAGTGACGAGGTCATGGCGACCGAATGACCCCCAGTATAACGAGTCCCCCCCATTACCAAGAGCCTAAGGTCTTTTTCAGAGCGGATGAGCGGGTTCAGGGCACTCCATTGTCCTAGGGGTAGGAAACTGCCCCTAAGAGCGGATGATCTTCTTCTAAAGACAACAGTATTCGAATACAGAAGGCAACAGAAAACCTCTGTATTAAGGATCCAAAGGATATTTCCTAGAACTATGCCATGATGCCGGCTTCTTCTGTTAAATATTCCGGAATTAAAATAGCTTCCCAGTCGGATCTCCGGGGGAAGCAACAAAAGGAGAGACATCAAAAGACATTGAGAGTGGGAATATGGAATGTAAGGACAATGTTACAATGTGGAAAGATGGAAAACAATAAAAGAGAGATAAAAATACATAAATAAGATGGATGCGATAGGACTGAGCGAAGTGAAGTGGGATGGACAAGGGGAAATAAAGAGTGATGGAGTTATCATATTCTATTCTAGAGCTCAGAGGGGAAAAATGAAGTGGGAATAATCATGAAAAATGAAGTAGCAAAAAGGGTACAAAAGGTAACATGAGTTGATGATAGGTAAGAATTGGAATGTTACCAAGGATCTAGTCATTATAAAAGTGTATATGCCTACATCAGATTATGAAGAAGAAGATACAGATAGGATGTATGAGAAGATTGATGATGTATTAGAAGAGGAGAAGGGTTGCTGTAGAGTGATTATGGGAGATTGGAATGCTGTGGTTGGAGAAGGGGAAGAGTGGTAGTGGGAAAATGTGGTTTAAGAGTAAGAAATGAAAGAGGTGAAAGATAAGTGGAATTCCAAAGAGAGAGTAAATTGTTTATAGCTAATACATGGTTCAAAAATCATAAAAGGAGGAGATATACATGAAGTGTTGAAGAGGGAAGTAGAAAAAGCAATTGAAGAAATGAAGAAAGGGACAACAGGAATGGATGAGATTCCCATTGAATTTTTCAAATGCTTGAATGAAATTGGTACGAGGGAAATTGTTAAATTGTGTAACAAAATATACCATACTGGTGAATGTCCTGAAGATTTTGTTAGAACAATGATGGTACCATTTCCTAAGAAGGCAGGTACAAGGAAATGCATCGAAGATAGAACGATAAGTCTTATTTCACATACAGCCAAAATAATGTTGCGAGTATTCAACAATAATAAGCATAATGGAAAATGATGCAGGGGAGGAACAGTATGGCTTCAGAAAAGGGAGAGGAGCAAGGGATGCCAATGGTTTGCTAAGAATGGTAGAAGAAATGCATGTGGAAAGAGGAAAAGGAATAGCTCTGTGTTTTATTGATCTGGAAAAGGCTTTTGATCAGGTTAAATAGGATAAAATGTTGGAGATTCTAAAGGAAAAGGGGTTAGTATGGAAGGAAAGAAAACTTATTACAGAATTGTATATGAAACAAAAAGCCACTTTACAAATAAATGAGGATATGACAAAATGGGTGGATCTAGGAAGTGGAGTAAGGCTTACCTCTACCAAGATGGGTAGATCTGGTGAGAAATGAGGATATAAAGTGAAGGAAGGATGATGAAGGAAATAAGAAAAGGAAAGCTATTTGGTTAGGCCACATAATTAGAGGGAATAGCGCACTGCAAGTGGCATTAGAAGGCCCAGTGGAAGGAAGAAGAAGAATAAAGATGGTGGATGAGGTGAAAATAAAGAATTCTAGAGAGACTAAGGAGAAGGACAGAGGGGAATGGAGACGGCAGTGGCGTGCGGGACCTGCTTCCAGGCAGAATACCACATGATGATGAATTCTTGCGATAATAGATTTTTGGGCTAATGGACAATCTGTTTTTGGGAATATGTTGTTGAAGTTAGGAAATATTTTGAGTTTTTTGCAATCTATGAGAAATTTGATGTCAGTGTCAAATTGTGTGTAACTTGGAAAAAGTTTAAATCCTTTGGCCAGAAGGCCATGTTGATAACTAATAAGGAGAAAAGGAACATCGCTATGCTACTATACTACAGTAATTAAGCTCCAAAATGCCTTTGTTTGCAAGTAATCCGTAGTGCCAAAGAATCCAGACAGCTATTTTAAGCGGCCTTCAATTATACATTACAGAGGTTGACAACCACTTCAATCAAACCCTACTGAACTTTAAGAATAATGTGAGACCCCAATTACAGCTAATCTGAAATTTTCTGTACCTTGGTATTTTGAAACCACGAGTGAAAATTCCTGTAGCAATGAATATGCTTCTGAGTAATTTAAAATGGTCAGCAAATATTTCAAATTTGAAAATAAAACTGAAAGAATATTTCAAATTTAACCAATTGTATTGAGCATTGAATCTGATGTTTGGGTTATAATCACTTAAAGAAATGAAAAAATAAATAAATAAGAAATAGAAAACTATCTGTGGCAGCAGTAGTTTTCAATTTAGACACCTGTACTGTACGCTTTGGCAGGACCTTTTTGATGTAGATCTTTATTCTCTCTTTACCTCTTACTTGTTTTTTGAAAAAACTTCTGCTTGTAAATAATTCATAATTTCATTATTAAAATCATTTCACACTGCTTACCAGTATACCTTTTTTACGCCAATTCCTGGCAAGTTCATAAAACAAAATAAATAGATAGTATTATTAAAATATTAGAATCTATTAAGCTATATGGCTGATTTTACTATTTGTATAGCTCATCAGCAGTTAAAGAAAGGGGTTAAAAGTATTTTCTGTAATCACCAACCAACCAAATTCATCAAAAGAAATATTAGAAGTTAAAGATCAAAATTATCTCTCTAAAATAAGTAATTCATTTCAGAAACCCAGATAGTTGTCAGTAAGTAGTTTAATTTACAGCCTCTTTCTTCAAACAAAATTTCATCCTCACTTTCATGTAGGCTTTTCTGGATCCATATCAAGTAAAGCATTGTATAAAATTCTTATTTTATAAAAACTATTAAAATTATAACTTACAACTAGGATTCTTTCATTTACTCAAAAACACTAAAATTTAATGTTGCTTCACTTTTAAATATTGAAAGTGAACTTTTCTCCTCTTTCTTGGTTCCTTTAAGCTGAACATTTAAAATGTAATACTCAGATTTCTGGTCTAATTCTTATACCCAGATTGACAGTTTGATTTAACATCACACATGTTTGAAATGTTACCACATCTGCCAGGAAAAATAATACTTTACTTTGCATGAATAAATCCACCAGTTTTTTAATTTATAATCATCCTGTTACACCATAAAATATACTTACTCATGTCATAGAAGTCATACACAATCACAGGTACTGGTCTATTCCACGCTACGCCGTGAGTCCGATAAGCCGATATGGTTGGACAGTATTCCTTCACCATCATCTAATGACCATAAACAAACATGAACAATACACTTTTCTACATAAAACTAAATTATATAGCATTCATTTCTTGTGGAAATATATCTATTATGATATAGAAGAGAGTTGTTGAACTTTTTCCATAGAATAGTGTTTATTAAAAGAAATAATAAAAAACACACACAACTAGTTTCAGTAATTAATCAGCATCATCATCAATCATCAGCGAATCAAACTTGTTGTTCTAATATAATAATCTTGAATGTGTGAATATTTATAAATCCGTTGCCAGTAACTCCCGTGAGAAATGCATAAACAACATGATCGGATTATAAATTTTTGGTAGTCCTTATAGGTCCATTAGAGTATTCTATATTGATATTTGTCAGTCCAAAGTATCTTTAGTTTGATTCTGGACGACTCAAATCGTCTCTCAGAAGAAATGCATTTCATTTTGATTGATTGCATTGCAGACATTTTTTCTTTTGCAGAATTAGTTAGAAATATTGGTTGAATGAAATCGAGATAAATACCAAAAGAAGGCAAATTGAATAAAGATTCTTATTTTGGTCGTAGAATATCATATTTGAATTGAAATTGAGAGAATTCGGACAAAAATTACTACACCTTTGTGTAATTTTGTGTGTACGGAAAAAATTACCTAACGGCAAAGGTGATTCTTGAACTCAATTCTCTTACTAATTTATGGGAAAGATAGCCTCATAAGAAATGTATAGGGAAGAAAAGCCGACATTTTATGGCAATAAAATCATTATAATCCAATCAAAGTAGACACATAAAAATGCCTTGCGAAAGTTTGGATTTCTGCAGAATATTATTTTATGTTGTTGGACAAGAAGTATGTGACCAATGTTGTAGCTTTGGTAGACCTGTGCGGCATTTTCGAAAAATTATTTTAGGCACTTCCTGGCAAAGTAGACAGTTAAAATTCGAGGGATGTGGTAGGTATCCGACGAAAACCAGAAGGATAATTTAACTTTGATAATTATCCTTGGTTCGACACTAGGTCAGGGCAAATATCTCACATTTGAAATGCATTATGGCGAATTTTATGATTTTTTTTTTAACCCCTTCCCGATGACATGGAAACTTGGTGTGTAGATAGAGATAATGAATATATTTATAGTACATTATTAAGGTTTCTCTGATTTTCCTTGGTTCGATCCCAGAGCGCCATTTACATTCCTTAATGTATTTCTTATGGAAATTTTCTTGTATTGAAAATACCAAATATTTGCATGTATAAAGTTTGAATTTTAAACTCGTGAGCAATTTACCAGGGAAAGATGGCAGCTCTGATCCAAACAAGCACCAGTGTCGAACGTAAGTATTCAGAATGCAAGTGGAGTGTGGTAGGCTGCACGGGTATTCTCCTGTCTGTGTTTTATGCTAATTATCAACAGGTGATGGCATCGAATCTAGGTGAAATGTATGAAATACCTTTAAAATTGAAATTGTTTATTAAAAAGTGATTTACTATTGGGAACTAAAAATCTTTCTTTCCTATATATGCCCAAAACTTTTCACAAAGCACTCGATATGTAATGGAGTGGAGGGGTCCTGGCTGGCGTTACGGTCCAGCTGGATGGGGGGGTTCGATAATTAGAGAATTTTTGCATTACGTAATTACCTACATTACCCTTACTTTGGACATGGGCCCCCACTTATTCAACATTGCTGAGGTTAACTCAGAAGTTTAAGGTTAACTCCTGACCTATCGTTTGCTCTTGCAATGTTTCCAAAGATTGAGATCATGTATCCAAAACGAAGAACAAATATATATTTGCTTAATTGCTGGAGATAGTAAGTTGAGCATACTACACATTGTGGTTTCACTTCCTTCAGATATTTTCGCATACAATCATTTTAACTTCTGCTTCTTTTTCATATAATTAATGCTGAAATATATTCTTTCACAGTCTGTTAATCATGTTAAAATACATCTACTAAAAGAATCAACTTACAATGAGTGCAATGATTCATAACTATAAAATATTGCATCTCTGCATCAATGAAAGAGGTCTTTCTCTCTAAATTCAAAAATCAATCATAGTATGCAAGGGAATATGCTCAAAGCTTTTGCTCCTTTTTACCTGTAACGGAGGGATACCCAGCCTCCTTCTGTTTTCTCTGCAGCCAGACCAAAGAAAACAGGAGGAGAAGAGAAGAGGATGAAATGAAGTTCTACAAGGTTGACACAAACGATCCTTTAAGATAGCATCCTAGTGATTGGATAACTGCTCCAAACATGATCATTTTTTTCAACCCAGTAGACATAATCAGGAAAATGCAATGTTTTGTATTTGAAGATTACTACACACATGAGTGTTAATCAGCTGATTTTGAAATTTTTTTTAGTTTAAGTTTGAAAAGTTATTAGTTTCTTTACTTTAAAAAAAGGAAAAATTTGTATTCAGGAGATGCGACATTTTGAAAATATCATAACTAAAAAGATATCTTAAACTGAGTTTAATTGAATATGATTCTATTTATTTAATTATGTTTGAATAAGTATAAATTTTTGGATTGAAAGTGCATTTTATACACCAATAAATGTAGTACTTAAAAAGCTATGAACTTTGTTTTGCAGTGAGATATTATAAGTACCTGATCAAAGTATAAAGCAACAGAAGTCCCATCATTATATGTTTCAACTCTTTTGACACTGGATGTTACTCTGAGACTTGGCAAGGAGTCCTGATCCACGTAAAATCCACTCGGAAGGAATACCTCCATCAAAGCCATATTGCTTACATTCCCACCAACATAACTGCAAGAGAAAAACTTCATTCTTAGGTTTAAAATCAAGGAGTTGATTCTCATGTAATGTTTGAGAAATCTTCATGTTGCTTATTATCACTACAAACACATCATCAATAGACTACAGAGGCAATTTCAAATATACTACCGAAAACTTTTCCTCCATGTATATAGATATAATATAATTTCTCCTATTCTATCTATATTAGTCAATGCATATATTCTAAAATATATGTACACAAATATGATAATACATAGAAAACAATCCACTCTTGTTAACATGAAAAAGCTGACAGTGTTATACCAAAATGAGTCCTATCGAAAAGGGGGAGAACCATCCATTTTTTATCAATAAATTGCAAATAGTAATAATTAAAGCCAGAGCTCAAGAATCATATCTTATTTAAAGAAAGAAAATATGCATTATAAATTTGAAGGGTAGCTATTATCATAACTTCTAATGTAAGTTTTTAATACCACTTCAGTATTTAATTTAATTTAGGAAAAAACAGATTGCTAAACCAATTCAATGCGGATGAGATTATTACCCCCTCTGTGCTCTTACGAAGGAGGTAATACCTCCTTGCTGTTCTAAAATCTGTTCTGCTCATAAAATGTCATAGATCTTTAGTATGCGCCCACATTTTTGAGCACATCTTCTGTATAATATGAAGCTTCCCATCGCACAGTCCGTTTTGTTGCAGCTTGTTTATACCGACCAGCACCTCATCTTCTTCTATTGAGTATATGTAAGAACATTTATTAAATGGGTATTTATAATATAAGTATTAGCATCCTAAAATTGTATATATTTGACAAGAATATTAATATTATAATATGCTCCTGTTTCTCCTACTGAACATTCATTAGTTGCATTTACACATTTCAGGATGAATTAAGATGGACTAACCAGGATTATCGAAAGACAGTGAATTCACTTCTGTTGGAAGTGACGTTTGAAACATGTTCAGATGTTGGCGCTAGACAAGTTCTATGGATATCCGTGCTGAGGCGAGACCGTCGACTCAGTTGTTGGAGACTCACCCATGACCCTGTCTATTCCTTCTCTAAGTATCCTCGGAGGAGGAAGTGTAAATTCAGAACATTTCTCAATCAATTTATTGTAAACCTTATTTGACAATACACAGTTTAACTGCAATGGTGTTCTGTTGTCATTGAATCTAGTTTTCATCAACTTCAAATTTATGGAAGTTGCGCAATATTAAAACTATATTTTTATTTAATTATAGAAAAATAAAATCTTAATATTTCTCAAACAGTGCCCTCAGCAAATATTTCTAAGAGAGACAAGGAAGAGTACCTTCTATTAGATTAACAAGGCTGTTGTGCACCAATAGTGATGGAACTCATAAATTGGAGCCTACAGTCATAGGAAAATCAATAAAGCCTCGCTGTCTTAAAAACACCAAAACATCACCAGTGAAATATGGTGCAAATAAAAAGTCATGGATAACAGCTACAATTTTTACTGAGTTTTTGCGGACTCTGGATTCGGTGATTGGAGCTCAGCAGCAGAAAAAGTTATTGTTTGTCGACAATTGTGCTGCTCATCCTAAAGACACGCAATCATATCTTAAGAACATTAAAGTTTATTTTATCCTCCAAATTGTACCAGCGTTCTACAACCTCTAGATATTATTCGATGCTTTAAAATGTATTATCGAAAGCAACTAGTGCAAAGAGTTGTCTCCCTAATAGATTCGGGCACAAGCATTGAACCATCAATGTTTAAGATTAATGTTCTGCAAGCAATGCATTTCGTTCTTTCAGGATGGCATCAGGTCTCTCAAACTTTGATAACGAATTACTTTAGAAAATGCGATTATGGAGATGAAAGCAATCAAAAAGATTCGGAATCCATGACATCAGAAGAAAATGAAACTTTGGAAAATACCTAGAATAGGCTTACACTGTGGCTTGCTAAATTAAAGATGACGTAATTTGTGACAGTGAACTCCCTATATGTGGTGTTGACAGTATTGATGCTTTATGTGAGGATAAGGAGGAAGAAAGAGGTGGGGAAGGTGTCGGTGTCTATCAAGATCCTGTTCCGACATTTTCTGAAGTGAAGATGCTTTAAAAAAATTAAAATCCATTTTCTATGCCCATGACATCGAAGAAGGTGACAAGCACAAATTGCTGATGATAGAAACATTCCTCGGTTTCCGATAAATATAAATCTGCAAGAAAGCAGCTAACTATCACAAGTTTCTTCAAGAATGAGTAAATCATATTTAAGGTGTATGTTTCATTTATATTATGTTATTTTTTGAAATCCTTGCATAAACTTTCATTTTATACTCATTTTAATATTGTGAGCTGAGTCTACATTTCCCATTTAGAATGTTTTACCACATTCATCGGTTTTTTTCCTCGGCCCCTTCATGTATTTTAAAGGGCAGATCTTCGCATTGTCCTAGCATCTAACCAAGGGTATTTTCCATTAAAGTCAATAATGGTTTCGATATATATATATATGCTCCTTGAGTTTTGATTCTCTAACAATCTGGGAAGTATTTTTTAAAAATTCCCGAAATTCAAAGCAATGCATTCAAATGGGAAAAATCGTGACTTTGGGGCCTTTTGGAATCCAACCCAGGACACTGAGGATCAAAACTGCAATTTTTCTGGCAGTAACATGTTATGGCCAATATGTCGTAAAAATTTCAAGTCAATGAGGCTTGTGGTTTAGCCTGTGAATTTTTATTCTATCTATCTATATCCTTATATATATGAATGAAACTGGAGAAGCATCTATATATAATAGATAATAGATGTATGCAAAAATATTTTCTAATTTCCTTATCATCTTTATCCATCTAGCGCTCTCTGCACCATCCCGAATCTCCTAATTCGCAAACCTAACTGAGAAATGTATTTTGTTGTATTTAGGGTGAAATTGCTCTAAAAAAAATGAAAGAGAGAATCAAATTTAGAGCATGCAATGCAAGTTGCCAATGTCAAGCAATCTGCACCTACGTAAGAGGTTATAAATATTACCTAAAAATTAAAATTTATTTTTTTGTTAAAAATCAAGTTATAACATAAGAGATAATATAAGATAAGATGTTATATCAAACCACGATGAAACAATATTTCCAGTTCAATTCCTTTGATTTTCCATCACCCAAAACTTAGGGTACTGTATGATTTCCATCCGCATTGAAAGGGTCAACTTATGTTTGCTTGTAGGAGTGAATCTAAATCACTTAAATCATTAAATGAATCCATACGATACAAACCCTGAACACACAGACAGCTGTAGATGATTGACATTAGAATTCTTGTCTACTTGAGGATCAAGAGAGAAAAGTGGCCATGCACCCGTGACATTCAGATTGTACTGATAAGACATCTGAACAAGTGCAATCCCTCTCCCGTGAGCCTCCACTGATATTTCCTTCACACCATTAGGAACCTGAAAGGAGCAATTAGATTATTATCACAATGTTTATCGTATAAAATTCCTTCCCAAAACTAACATCGAACATAATGAAAATCATTACTACAGAAGGTAATTTGTTCATTACCTTATTTAACCATGCATAAGATGCACTTCTTTTCCAAAAATTAAAGAATGAAATTTACCCTGTGAGTCATATGCTTTTATTATATTTTTTATATTTATTCAATTACATGGGACTGCACATTTTCAATTTTATTACAGTTTAAAATGTCTTTTTTAGGTAATTATGGTACTTCATTTGGAAAATGCCTTCTCTCCTTATGCCCCAATGAGGCTCTACGAATCCCCTCCCGAGATTCTCAATGAGGCTCTAATACTCCTGCTACAAAGTAGGAGTACGCAGCATGTAAGCAGCTTTAGTGTAAAAAACACATAACTCTTTTAAATATTGTTGGACTAGCAGTTGCCTACTGCCTGCTCCGCAGGCAGGTTAGTTCCCTTACGTTTAATGGGGCAGCATCGAAAGGTAATCGAGGCCTTCGTCAAAGATTCCGAAAAAGTAGATAATGTCAGAGACCGCAAAGTCGGGACCTCACCCTCAGCAGTGAGATCAACTGATAAAGACTTAACTATGTTAAATGACGCGCAAGTGATAGGTAAGCGGCATTCGTCATCCCAAAAGAAAACGTCTCCCACTGCCCTCATTTTCCCGATTTTTTTCAGTTTTTCGCCCGTTTTGCACCTCTAAACTCAACCAGAAAATTTAAATTTTTGCACGCCTGTGCTTGCAGGCAGTCCGCCTCCAGCGCAATAAAAATCGTTGCAGGAGATTGAATTTAGACTCAGATTTTGCTAAAAGTGTTACATCCCTTTTTTGAGGACAGATGGACGGACACGATTCTATCTTAATATATATAGGATTTTTCTGGTTGTTACAGGGAATGAACTTTTGACTTTAAAGTCTGTTTAATGTTTATGACAATTTTTTTTCTTATAATTTTTTTAGAAACATTTCGAAGAGAATTATATCCTGTAATTTACATCTATTTCTACTTAGCTCTTTCCCGTTTCAAAAATGTTTCCACAAGGATGGTCTGTTTCTATGATTCATATGAATCTCTTTTCTCACTCATTCTCATCACCATTGGTGTGAACAAAGCTCTCAAATGAATGTGATAATACAGAAAAGATAAACCCCCCGAAGACACTATCTCATCCTCAAGATTAGGAAGTGGTATCATATTTTGGTCTACATTTATTCTTACTCTTTAGTTCATATGATTTGTATTATAGAGAAAACAAAATCTGCAGATCCACGATGAAATTTTACATTCTATTTCATGACTAATTTTCTACAGCATAACTCATTTTCAAAATTCCTGGCAGTAGTGTCTAGCAACACAATCTCAAAATCGACAAAGAATTTCACATTCTAACAGATAAAACCAGTATCCATGGTAGACATTGGTCGATTTCAACTTTGTTTTGTGAGTGACATTACCAACATCTTAGCAAATAGTCTAAGAATGCTAAAAACAAAGACCCTAATTTTCCCATAAATTCTTAATAATAATAATAATAATTTTAGAAAATCAAAAAGAAGTTCAAGCAAGGAACAATTTTGCAAATTAAATAAGAAATAATGGTCATTCAGAATTGAGAAAATTTCACTAAGAAAAGGGTTAGAGATTCTTATTTTTGGCATGGCATATTTCTTCAGATCAATATTGTAAGAATTTTAGTAATAAGCAAACAAATTCTGTTATGCAAATCATTACTAGCTAACCCTCAAGGGCAAACAAAATTGTTGAATCAAAGCTTTTTCTTTGCCACGCATACTCCTTAATACACCTTTTAATTCCTCACTAGGGGTTTACTAGATTAGATAATATATATATATATATATATATATATATATATATATATATATATATATATATATACGAGTAAAATGTAGCTTGCATACTGCAAGCAGATCGAAAAAAATAATTTAAAATCGGCATTATATCGGGACGGCCATCCAAAGAAAAAGAATAGGATTGAAAATATTCTTCAAATTCGCTGCAATTTCATCGTCTGGCATCGAACCCGGGCCTTCCTGGTGAACTTACTATGCACTACAATAGAAGATCTCCATGTCTAACTATGTGTGAAAATTCAAGCAGAAATATTGGCTGCAACTGCCTGAAACAACGTCCTACCTTTCACGAAAGTAAATGGCTCTCTGGATTCGAACCAAGGATATCTAGGAATTCTAAAATATGTTCTTGAAATGTATCTATGATTTCCATCAATATGCGGAATTTCAAGTTTCTATTTTATTGGCAAAGGTTTCAAAATAATTCCTAAAAATCGGATCAACTTCTGATTGCAGAGACACCTGGTGTCGAACCCAGGACATATTGTAAGCGGTGAATGCACAGATGGATTTGTAAAGACTTGCTCTTATATCATGCAAAGTTTGAAGTCGATAGCATGCCGGGAAGTACCTAAATTTTGTTTCCGTTATCTCCGTAAGAAATGCATTGAGAAGTGCGAATGGTCGTCTGGGATCGAACCAAGGACCATCTGCGAACATGTAAAATTTGATAATAAAATATATTTATAATATCTATCGACGTGCCGAGTTTCAAGAATCCATGTTATCGGGAAAGGATCCAAAAAAAATCTTCAATATCGCCGCAATGCATTTTAAACGGCCGACATTTGCCCCGACCTAGCATCAAACCAAGGACCATATTCGAAGATGTCTTTCTGATTTACGTTGGAGCTGCTCAGCTTCTAGCTATCCCTATAATTTCAACGCTCTAGTTTTCCGGGAAGTGCACCAAAAAAAATTTTGAAAATCCCCGCCATGTATCCTTATGGAGAAAATCGCGACTTTGGGGACCTCTGGAATCCAACCCATGACACTGAGGATCAAAGTCGCTTTTTTCCTGGGGGTTTCACGTTATGGCCAATACGTGGTAAAAATTTCGAGTCAATGACGCCAGTAGTTTAGCCTGTGAATTAGTATCCTATCTGGGTATCTGGGTATATCATGAGTGAATCCGGAGAAGCATCTATATCTATTATAAAATTCGCTTTAATTTCATCGTCTGGCATCGAACCCGGGTCTTACTGGTGAACTAACTATGCAGCACAATAGAAGATCATCATCTCTAACCATGTGTGAAAATTCAAGCAGAAATATTGGCTACAACTGCCTCAAAAGACGTTCTAATTATCACGAATGTAAATGGCTCTCTGGATTCGAACCAAGGACGATCTTGGAAATCTAAAAGATATTTCGGAAAGATATTTATGATTTCTATCTATATGCAGAATTTCAAATTTCTATATTATTGGGAAAGGTTTCCAAATAATTCCTAAAAATCGGATCAACTTCAGATTGCAGAGACACCTGGTGTCCAACCCAGGACATATTGTAAGCTGTGCATGCAAAGTTTGATTTGTAAAGACTTTTTCTTGTATCTTGCAAAGTTTGAAGTCGATAGCATGCCGGGAAGTACCTTAATTTTGTTTCCGTTATCTCCGTAAGGAATGCATTGAGAAGTGCAAATGGTCCTCTGGGATCGAACCAAGGACCATCAGCGAACATGAAAAATTTGATTACGAAATATATTTATGATATCTATCGACGTGCCGAGTTTCAAGTATCCATGTTATCGGGAAAGGACCCAAAAAAATTTTTCAAAATCGCCGCAATGCATTTTAAACGGCCGATTTTTGCCCCGACCTAGCATCGAACCATGGACCATATTCGGCGATGTCTTTCTGATTTACGTTGGATATGCTCGGCATCTAGCGATCCCTTGAATTTCAACTCTCTCCTTTCCCGGGAAGTGCCTCAAAAAAATTTTCGAAAATCCCTGCCATGTATTCTTATGGAGAAAATCGCGACTTTGGGGCCTTCTGGAATCGAACCCATGACCCCGAGGTTCAATGTCCGCTTTTTCCTGGAGGTTACACGTTATGGCCAATATGTCGTAAAAATTTCAAGTCAATGACGCTTGTGGTTTAGCCTGTGAATTTGTATCCTATCTATATACCTATATAGCTATATATATGAATGAATCCGGAGAAGCATCTATATATATAATATATATATATATATATATATATATATATATAATAGATAATCAAATTATCACAATTAATATCATAAATGGTACCTTAGCTTTTTGCAGAACCAAAGCATTCTCACTGGTGATGTGAATTTCTTCTTTCCCAGTATGAGAAAAATTTATCCTCACATCAACATCACTGGTTTGCAGAACCTCCGCAAGGCTTGCAAGTGCATAAATTCCAATGACAGTGTCCTAAAAAAATAAACCACAGTGGATGAAACCTTTTTCTACTTTGTGGAACTCCATAATCAAATAAGGCGACAATTTGAAAATTCCACTAGACTCACTTTAACAAATGACAGTTTAGTTGACAAGAAAATGAGCTGACGAATTTGAAACAGCTTGTGTGATAGAATATTATAAATGGAATTTTCATACAGTGAACTTTGTTATACTTGATAGAGCTAAACTATGAGAAACATATTAGGTAATAATATGTAAGAATATTTTTAAACAATAGAGTGATTTACTATTAGCATTGTAAAACTTGAGATGTTCGAAACAAATATAAAATGTATTTAATATGAAAGCTATTGAGAATTAGTTACTATTTTAAAGCTCCACAGCATTAAGTAGATAGACATGATTTTATCATAGTTCAGCTTTAACTGAGGGTATTGTGCAGAAACACAAATGAAGCCTAAGGTAAATTATACAGGTTTGGATAAGATAATCCACAATTCAACTTCAAATAACTTTGATCACTAATAATTTTGAATAAATGCAAATAAAACATCACTCTGATTATTACTAATAACTTATGATTCACACTCGTGAGTCTTCAGAGGTTTTTGAAGATTAGCTTAAAAGATATTCTCAAGACAATAAAAATGAATTTTTATATAAACCTGATCTGGAATCTATAGATTCTCCTTGCAATTTCTTCAACAATTGTTGTAAAAGAGAAGGGTGGTAGATAAGGTGTAAGATGTGTTAAAAATTTCATTTTATATACCTGAGAATAATTTTTACAATATCAACATCTTGATAATAGTAAATCTTAAAATATAAAATTAAGCGAGGTAGAATTAAAATTACTGTAAAGATCGTGATTATCATACCGGGAAAAAATATAAACTTAGGTAGTCTATTTTCATTTTTGATATAATTTTAAAATTTTTGAAAAAAGTGTTACCATAGTTACAATAATACCTAAAACTGAATTCTTTTTACTTAATGCTTTTTACTTAATTTGTGTAAAATAAATGAAACCTTAGGGAGAGTCTGCAGGGTGAAGTCAAGGGAACTAATTATATTCAAAATAAGCCTCTAAAAGCATGGGAGAAATACTTCTAAGGCAATAGTTTAAAAAATGCAAACAGGAATCAATTTCAACATAAGCATATGCATAAGAATACTATTAGATTAAAACATACATCACTAAAAAAAAAGAGTGGAGTGTTTTGTGGAAAAAATACCACCTCTCTTTTCTTTATTTCACTCCAGAAGATTAATCTGAAATTCAAGCCTTGAGTTTAATCAAATAGGCAAAAAAGTATCAGGATGAAATAGTAGCTGCCATGAGTGATAGAATATTGGAAATTCCCAAGGAAAAACGGACTTGAAAAAAGTCTGACAGGGCCGGGAATCGAACCCAGGATCTTCCTCTAACCGGGAGGCTGCTTTAACCATCTAGGCTACCCCACCAGAACATTTTAACAGGCTGTTTTGGGGACTTTGTGTGCAAGGGCAAGTGTAGTTTCGTCCGACTGAGCGTCATTGTCTACGGCCATGGCCTCATCGAGGCACCGGAAGCACAAGGAGGTGTAAGGAGAAACCCCCCCTTAGGATATACAAATAAGGAAAGGGTTGAGGTGACTTTGCTCATAAGGGTGTGCACCCAGGAAAATTCCCAAGGAATATCCCGGGTTCGATTCCTGGCCCCATCTGACTTTTTTCAAGTCCGTCTCAAGTCACGCCCTTATGTGCAAAGTCACCTCAACCCTTTCCTTATTGGAAATTTCCATGGCTAAAATTTCAAATAAATGGTCAGTAAACTTTATTCATCATAAATGTATCACCTGAAGACACTTAACTAGATAAATTATTCTTTTATTTACAAAAAAATATTCCTTGTACTAAAAAACACTCATGAATGGGCATGACTGATTTTATAACTCATTCTCTGCTTAAAAGTAATGGACACGTTTCCAACCATTCAACTCAATGGGCCTTTGTTTAGGAAAAATTAGCAACTAAAAATCAGAGTTAGCCAACCCACACATATACACGCATTACCATACAGATCTCGAGATTTTCCACGTAGAAAATTATGTTCTTCCATTAATTTAACTATTAACATAACTGACCTTATTGAAATTAAATTTCATCTTCTTTACCTTCCTAGCATTCTTTACCATTTAGTTAGGGGAAAGCGTTGTACCTTGATCACAGTGTACCTTGCACAACTGTTAATAACTGGGTAGTGCTACTTCATAGCACATTCAATTACTTCGGCCATTACATCATCTTCCTTCGCTGTGGTGAGTTTAACCCTTCCTTGACGATACTTGAGGACCCCAAAATAGCTACATTCAATCAAAAAGTTTAATTTTTTACCACAAATGTTTCTTACTCCATGTATTTGTGCATCAATGTTTCTTTTATATTAACAAATTGAAAGAAATTTGTTTCACAGACCCATTTCCAAAATATCTTTAGTTTAGTTTGAATGGGGTGCCTAAGTACCCTGCACAGCCACTTTTGCTTGGATTGCTATACACAATGTCATGTCAAGTGTTTGCTGCAATTCAGTCACCCTTTGTTACAGATTTTTAAATTGATTCATTATTTACTGTATTAACAGTAATTATATCACATTATCATCCCAAATCTCATGTGCAGGGATGTTTTAGGGTATGCCTGGGTTGACATCGTATAATAGCCAAAACTCTAATGCTACCTCCTAAAAGATAATCTCAACAAATAATCAATACTGTACTTCTAAACCTAATTAAAGGTTAAGTAAAAGGAATACAAAAAACAACGTAATATTTGCGAAAAAAGCGTTGGGGTGCTCAAGTAGCCCACATGGCTGTTTTTGGAAGTTTTCAGGGCACATTCAAGGAAGGGAGGTGGACTCGTGTGACAGATGGTTTTTCATTTTTAGCAAGTCTGAGTAATTTTTTGCGTGTTTCTTAGAGCGAAATATTTAATTTTGATACATAATATGTGGTTGAACCCTGCACCAGTTTATATAGAGCAAATTTCAGGAAGTAAATTAATATAATTGTTTCTCTGTTTAAAGCAAAGGTGATGATACGATAGCCATGTTTGTTTAAATTTGCTACTTTATGTACCTTGAAGCAAAGTCGCATCTTGTACCTCGAACCAGTAGTTAAAGGTACAACATATTTCAATATTTTTTCTTTGTTTTAGGACTAGTGCACCACAAAGCAAAAAGGGGCAAAAACGTGAAAATCGCTGGGTAAGAGTGGAGGAAGGGATTGTTTTAAAAAAACACTCAGATGAAATTTGATAAACACATTATTTGAGAAGTTGAAGCGAGTGCTTGGAAAACATGCATTTGTGACTTTTGCAGAAGACTTTGAAATGAGTTTGAAACATGAGAAATTTATTATCCTTAAAACTTGATTTTTTTAAGATGTCTCAAGGTACATGAGCCTAATGTACCTAGATCCACTTTGTACCCAATGAAAAAAATGTCTTCTTACTATGTTTCACAGGAAGTTTTATTTCAACCAAGCACATTAATATGTGGAGAAAAAGAGATTTAAGTGGTGCATGTTCGAATTATTTTCTTAACTGCTTGCCTGATTCACCTACCATATATGCATATAAGTCAGTCTTTGAAGCCTAAAAAAAATCTCTCAAAAACCAGGGGTCAACTTATATGCCGAACGAAAAATTAAACCCTTTACCACGGAGGGGTAAATAGGTGATACTGCCTGCTTAACACTTGTTGTACACAAACTCTCGCAACTCACCACAATTATTTCTTCATGAAACTAATATTTGGCAACTCTAATTAGCGTAGATATCATATGAAACAAATTTCATCACGAAATACAATTGGTGCCGAAAGAACGTTCTGTTATGACATATTTTCATATTAAAAGAGTTAAATGAATAAACCATTTTCATATCTTAAATATAACTTTGACGCATATTAATTCTTCGCAAATTATATTAATTTCTTCATATGTATTTTTATTTTACAAATACTCAATATATATTTCAATGTTTTCTTTTTACAAATGAAGATCAATAAGCACATCATGGTTTCTTTTTGTTTATATAATCATTATGATTCAACTAGCATTAGGAGTTAATGGAAGTTGTTTTAGCAGTGTTGTGATTTGATATTACCACACTATATTACCATTTATTTGGTAATCAATTTTTAATACCCAGGCGTTTCTGTTTCGTAATGCATTTTTATTTGTGTAGCCTGAGTGATACCAATAAAAGAAACTTGAGTAATAGTTAAGCAGAGACAAGAAGTTGACATGGCAGCAGAAAGAAACTATTCTAGCGTCTTTATTTTATGTGGTAATTATTCCTTAACCATCGTACATTTATGGATACTGTAGTTTTTCTTCCCATAAACAGAGCTGGTTAAGTGGTGCTGCCTTATTTTTTTGGTCGACTTATACGCTGAACATAGGCTAAAACCTGAAATTCACCACAAAATTATAGGGGTTGACTTATACCGCATTGACTTGTTCACCAGCATATATGGTGTATATATATATCCAAAGGTTTCAATCCTGACCCCAAATCCAATTGTTTGTTTCCTTAACAACACAACCAGATTTTTCTGTTCCGTTTTAGTTTAGTTCTGCCTTAATAAGTAGAGAATATTTGGATTACTTAGCGTGACTTGTCGAAATTTTATGATTGGAAATTTGTAAGCTCATTTTTGATGCAAAAACCTGAAACTCAAGTGGTTTGAATATACATGCAAACAAATTTCCTTTTGCCTGCAAGTGAATCCATTATTCCTTGAACATTCACCTCCTAAGGTTTTTTTCTAAACGTCCTCGATTGTCCTTTCTTGGAAATCCCTACCCTTTGCTCCTTGAGAACCATTTGTACCGTTTCGTGCTTGGGCTTCCAAAATCTCTTTTCCATCAGTTTTTCATTGAGCTTGCAAGTTAACATGGTGATTTCCTTTAAGTAGTGCTTCTTGGCAGTTAAGTATAGGCGCCTTATTTTCTACGCTAATCATATTACCGTATTTTTTATATGGTTACCACAATACTGGTGTAGCTGAGAGAGGATGCCTGACTTATTGAACCAAATGATTGCACAGGACAAAGTGGAGGAAGAGATATCTGTCGAAGAATCTAGCTGCAAAACAAGTATATCTAGGGAATATATTTATTTTGATGATGAATTCACTGTCCGAAGAAACCCAGCGGTGTGAAGTGAACACTGCATGTCCTCACGCTTATTAACCTGAATGATTTTCTTTTCAGGAAGAATTGCAAGTGAATTTTGAGATTGACCCAGATGATGGCATAAACCATTTTTTCCAATAATTTTTCAAATCTCATTATTCTTATTGTCAATGAAACAAATCACTTGGCAGCCCAGTCTTTGAATGCACGACCCTCAGTTTCCAGAACCACTGCATCTCACCGATGGAGCTGAAATTGGTGGAAATGGCTGAAACCCGATCAAGAGCATTGCTGGCAGACCAACACATTATTCTCCTTTCTTTGGTCAAAACATGGTCCTATAGAAGATTTTTGAAACATTGTCAGTTCCTTCACTTCATGAACAATGAAAGCCAGAAAGTCATCCTAACCCCAAGTTAAATAAAATATGGTCTATTTTTTGCAGATGCTAAATGAAAGAGAGGGAAAATTGTGAAGAAACCAAAGGCAGTGTTGGGCAACAATCAGACGATGAGAGGTGTCGATAGAGTAGGCAATAAGTAGTACTTACAATATTCCACGGAAACATGGTAAAAATATTATAAGAAAATTTGTATCCATCTTTTTGATATGGCTGAATGGAATATCTTTGTTCTGCACATAAAGACGAGAGGGGGACATGAAAACATGAGTACAGAATGAGGCTAATTGAAAAAGTGATACATGTGACCTCCCCTAGAGCACCTTCTTCAACACCTTTCACCTCTTGGGAAGGCACTTTCCAGACCATCCACAGAGAAGAAGAAAGCTCATAGCAAAATGTGTGCTTTGTGCTGCCAAAAGCAAGATACTAGAAGGCAGCCAATTGAGAGGGAGACTTCCATGGAATGTGTAACATACCACTGTTCATTGTTCCTTGTTCACAAACATTTCACACCAGTGCTAATATTTAAATAAATTTTTATTATTAATAATAATTATTGAACTCTTAAAATTCATTTTTGTCTTTCTACAGTATTCATTTATTGTTTACTTTTAAATTAATTTTCTAAATGCAACAACATGAAATATATTTGTCCAAAAAATAGTTAGAGGCATCAATCTTTTTGCATTTAATGATGCTTCCAAAACTGCAATAAAAATATGACTTTTTTGGTCATAAAAATAAAAAAACCCATCAGGGAAGGGGCTAAAATCATGGTGAATGTTATAAGACAATGTAAGTTAAATGCCATTTAATGATGACTTGGAAGAATTTCCATTATGATATAAAGATAAAATCTTTCATTTCCATATTAGATGTATTGGAAGCCGATTTAAGATGAAAAACTATTGTGTACAAGAATATGGCACACATTGTTATAGGTTGTTGTTATTTTAAGATTCTGATGGTGGTTGCCATGTGGCGGACATTTGTTTATAGCTTGTTTATAGTTTTAAGTCAGTGTACTTATGTTTGTACTGTTGAGGCATGATCTGAATGAGAATTAAAAAAGAAATTAACAGATTATGTTTTGATTATATCAGCAATACCGAAAATGAATTTCCTCCTTTTTTGCTGTAATGAAAACAAAGGAAATAATTCAGCAAGATGTTCAACTGTTGATGGGAGCAAACAAAATTTGGACCTAAAGCTCACTGATAAACGTTTTCTTGAGCTAGAGATTGAATTTTAAAGAACAAGACTTCCTATCTTAGATGTTTACCAAATTAAATACATGGAGACCTTACAGTGGCTATCCGTAATGCAAAAAGAATGTTACGGCTATATATTTGCTTAAGATATTTTTTTTTGAATAAAGTTAATTCTTCTGTCTACCTTAGAACGCAAAAAAGTTAAAGAGGAAAACAAAGTATATTTCATCGTTTTTCCTTGGCAAAATCATTTCCATCCTGCAATCAAATTGTCCAATTGGTCATGGATTTAAATCATATACCTTCATTTCCCCACAAAAGCAACATATTAATGGTCGCTAAGGGAACCGTTGAATTAAACAAGCATTTTTTTTAAGAAGAGAGGTTGTACACAATTGTACATTTGGTGTACTAAAAGTAATAAACTCAGACAATTTTTTGATAGACCTTGGATGAGCATACAATGCAGAGGATAGTGAAAAACTATTTCTAACTCTAATGACCATTGAGATTTCTAAATTTCTCAAGAAACACATTGTAAAATAACAAGATGAAATGTATAAACACCATACTGTTGGCGCAAGGGCTGACTGAAAAGTAATGTAACTTTTGTTTGGATGAGTAACAAACCTAAAGGCAAAAAGCTATCATAAAAAGGTTTAAATATAAAGTACAGTACACATATGAAGTGAATAAGAAAACTGATTAGTTTTTTCCATAAAGTTAGCCCTCTAGTATAATTAGTCTATGGCTAAAAGTATCAACAAAAATTAGGAGAAAATAAAATAATGCTTAATTACCTGTGTAGAAGCAAATCCTCCTAGGCTATTTTGGTGGTTCAATAACCAGTTTGCTATAGGTAGTGCATCCTGAACCAAACCTCGCTCTAAGTACACAAGCATGGCATAAGCGCTCATCTCAACATTAGCAGATCTACTGGTTGTATTTATCCATGTGTTTTTACTTTCACTCAAAGTAATTTCTTTCTGCCACCATTTCATTTCACCTAATATTGAAATAAGAGAATGCTGAAATCCTATTCCAAATTAACTTGAAGAATCTAACCAAAATATTTCATGTAAAAAAATACATGATGTTTGTACATTATTCCTTGGGAAAATGTTCTTACAAGGGGAACCCACGATCTGGGAAATGAAGTTCGGGATGAGGATTTGCGTGGTAATAGCAGGGCCCGAAACTAATACTATGCTAAAGCCATAGGACCCCATAGGGCCCCAGTCCCAAGACAAAGGGGCTCAAAGTTTTTAGTAAATAGTTCAACTGGCATGGTAGTCTAGGTGGTAGCAATCCTAACTAGTAATGTGTAGTTTCTGTGTTCAAACCTCTGTTAGACCAAATCTTTTTTTTTTCATAAAATTTATATTTTATTTTATTTTCATTTTATTTTATATTCGTTTTGTTTTATATTCGTTTTGTTTTATATTCGTTTTATTTTATATTCATTTTATTTTTATTATTAAACTTTTAAGTATATATATTGATGCAAAAACTTTGAGGCCCTTTTTCTCGGGACTGGGGCCCTATGGGATTTTTACGACGTTATGGCCATGACGTGTAACCTCCAGAAAAAAGGCCCCAAAGTCGCGATTTTCTCATACAATACATTATACATACATACATACATCATTTTCAATACATGGTGGGGATTTTCTGAAAATTTTTTTGTGGCACTTATCCAACGAAAATCAAAAAGTCATCTTTGAATATTGTCCACGGTTCGATGCTAGGTCGGGGCAAAAATGTATTTTGGGGATTTTTAAGATTATTTTTTGGATCCCTTCCCTATGGCATGGAAACATGAAATTCGGCATGTGGTTAGAGATCATAAATATATTTCATAATCAAATTTACATATTCGCTGATGGTCCTTGGTTCGATCCCAGAGGGCCATTTACATTTCTCAATGCATTTCTTATGGAGATAACGGAAACAAATTTTAGGTACTTCCCGGCATGATATCGACTTCAAACTTTGTACAAAATAAGATCAAGTTCTAGCAGGTCATTCTGTCTATTCACAGCTATCAATGTGTCTTGGGTTCGACACCAGGCGTCTCTACAATCAGTAACTGATCCGATTATTAAGAATTATTTTGAACCCCTTCCCAATAATATTAAAACTTGAAATTCGGCGTATAGATAGAGATCATAGATACATTTCAAAAACATGTTTTAGATTTCCTAGATCTTCCTTGGTTTGAATCCAGAGAGCCATTTACATTCGTGAAAAGTATGATGTTGTTTGAGGCAGTTGCAGCCAATATTTCTGCTTGAATTTTCACACCTAGTTAGATATGGCGATTTTCTGTTATGCTGCATAGAAAGTTCAACAGTAAGACCCAGGTTCGATGCCAGACGATTAAATTGCAGCAAATTTTAAGAGTATTTTCAATCCTTTTTTTTTCTTTTGAGAACAGTCCCGATGTGCCGACATGAAATTAGTGTTGTCGATCTGCTTGCATTATGCAAGCTACATTTAACTCGTACATATATATCTCTATTATATATAATTCCTTCTTCGGATTCATATATATATATATACAGTAGAAGTCCGTTATAACGAGAGCTGACAAAAATCGGAAAAGTACTCGTTATAACGCAATACTCGTTATAGCCGATTTCTAACATTATGTCTAATTAAGTCCGTTTTCTTGAATCCAAGGTCAGTAAATGTGTCCGAATGGAACTGTAGGGTTTTTAATTCCTACGCAAATGCTTCAGAATGCGTAAAAGAGTACGTTCGCGTCAAAAATATTATTTCATTGACTCATAAACCATAACCAAAGTGCGTCCTCTAACAGAAAATGTGGATCATTATTGCTAAGTAATCGTCGAAAGTAATAATATATCATTAGATAATCGTTTTAGTTAGGATTTAGTGATTTAGCTTAATAATTAAACATGGCTTTCCAGTAATGTAAGTAGTTGGAGTCATGCTCGTTAGACGCGAGTTTTTCTCCGGTGCCGGCAATTCGCAGCTGGTGAGAGCAGAATTCCTTCTCCTATACTCTAATGGACACATTTCTCCAGCATCTGGGAACTAACTCCGAATTCAGCTCAGCAGAACCATCGACAGAATCATTTTCTGTATTTTTTTAAACCCGAATATTTGAAACACTTATTCACACTTTCGGGTGATATTTTCCCCAGGCCAATGCAAACCCATGGATTGCCTCCAGGACATTCCATTTGATGCGGGTTTCTTTTGACATTAACTTCCTCATTAACGTATTAACGAGGTGTGATCTAAAATGGCGCTCTGTAGCTCGAATAATGCCCTGATCTAATGGCTGCAACATACTTGTGCAGTTAGGGGGAAAGAACACAAGCTCTATGTTCGTCAATTTAATGACGGGGTGGGCCGGACAGCGATCCATGAACAGCACAATTATTCTATTTCTCCCTCCAATTTTGGCATCAAAAGCATTTAGCCACAGCGTAAAAATTTGTCCTGTCATCCATGCTTTGGCGTTGGACTCGTAAGTACAGGGAATATTTCGCTGGCCACAAAAAGCTCGGGGACGCACGGATTTTCCAATAATTATTTATCACATCCAGTCATGTTCGTGTAGAGGAGAACTGTAAGCCTCTCCTTACTCCTCTTTCCACCTTAGCAGCGGTCGCCCTTAACAGCCAAGGTTTTTTCTGGCAGTAAATTGTAAAACAGTGCTGTCTCATCCGCTTTGTATATGTCCTAATTACGTGGAGATTAATAACAGTTTGTCACACTAAATACATGGCCTATCTTACAATTTATAGTATTTAAACGATAATTCGCTTGGAACAATTAAACACAATGTATTCAATTGCACAACTTTTTAATTCCACCACACACACGACCGGTTTCAACTAGTTATAGCCAGCATCGGGTATAGTAACTAGTTGAAACTGGTCGTGTGTGTGGTGGAATTAAAAAGTTGTGGAATTGAATACATTGTGTTTAATTGTTCCAGTAATGGAATTCTACAAAGTGACGGCATTGAGATAATTTTCTTTTTGCATTACTTACCTTTTCTTCGTATTTTTCGAGGATCGACTTGAGAATTGGAAGCCAATTATGTACCGCTTGCTCATTTACTTAACTGGACTCACTGCTAATTATGTGGAGTGATCTCTTCTTCCTTTAAATCGGTTTAGCCAATCATCCGTGCTACGGAAATTGTCCTGTTTCATGCGAAGGGCAAGCTCTTCAGCTTTCACTTTTATCATTGTTCCGCTGATTGGAATTCCTAGAGATCGCTGCTGAGTAAACCATTCTAATAGAATGCACTCCAACTCCGTATTATCCGCTGGCCGTAGTTTTTTGCACACTCCTGGAGTATTTTGCAACATGAATGCAAACTTAATTTTTTCTTTGTTCTTCAAAATCATAAATAAAGTCGACGATGACATGCCATACCGTCTGCCGATTTCGGATTTACTCGCGGTTTCTCTTTCGCACAATTTCAAATTTCTTTGCTAAATCTAAAGCCTTTCTTTTGCTCTCCATCACAGAACTGTCACACTAGAAACTCAGTTATTGGAAAGCTCTGAACGGACTCACGTCTAATGATCGACTGATGGAAGAGCGATGGCCATCATGTGGAAATTCATATCAAATTTCATTCTCAAGATATTTTTCATTCACACGCTTCATAACTAATGAATCGGCGCGAGGGAGAGGTTACCCTGTAAATTCGAAAAAAGCGCTGCTTATATCTCTTATATTCCCTTCAATTAGACGGTTTGGTGCCAAGTTTCGAGTGAAAACAAATCCCACAAGTGGATGCCAATAAAATGGAAACTCGATTCAACCTGCTGACTAGAGGGATCATCGCCGAGAAGAAACGAGATAAGAGGGGATAAGATATAGGAGACGTGAGGGACAAAGGGGATAGTGAAAATCATGAGCCGTCTTCGATTACGAGATATGCCACCTGCAAGGCGAATATAGAACCGTGACACTCGTTATAACGATACCCCAGAATTTGATCACTCGTTATAATGGAAGTAACTCCCTATCCTCTTTGCTGTGAGACGGACAACGTCCAATGAACCACTCGCTATAACGCAACTCTCGCTATATGCCGTACTCGTTATAACGGACTTCTACTGTATATATATACACACACACACACACACACAACAAGATTTTTGATTACCAGTAGCTCTATACTTACAATTGATATTAATGATATCAAAATTTAATTAATTAATCATTATATCATACAAGCATAAAGACTAACCTTTAGTTTTTGACATTGATTCCAGAAGATGAAATGCTGTCTCTTTTGCTGGATGTTTTGCCACATGGAGAGCATAAGTGCATAATGACATTGCATAAGGATCATCAATTTCTTCCAGATTTCTTGCAATATAATCAAGAGCTTTATTTATAGCATTTTGATGAATAGGCTTACGTTGATGTTTCTGAAGAAATAATAGATGGAAAATCATTACACATACATCAAAAGATCCACATTAACTACACTAGCCTTTAAACTATAATAGGTAATACAACCGCATGATGTACACACAGTTTATTTTGGCTAGGACTGATATTTTTTATGTACTTAGCAATTGTTGCTAAGTAGCTGTATCCCAGTTGCTCCAGAAGTGTAGCTATGTGTAAGTTCAAAGAACAAACACTGCTTTATCATATGCTCTGGCCTAGAGTATTTCCGAGCTGTTCTGTTGTTTCTCAGAAAATGATTGTGGAACATAAAGGCAAGATCAAGTTTAGGGGGAAGTGAGGCAAAACAGCTGGCATTGAATGAAATTTTGAATAATGAATGAAAAAACTAAAACTGCTGATAAAAGAAGAACTCAACAAAACCAATGAGGACATCCAAAGTGAATTTACAGCAGTTCTGAACTCAATTCTTCAGAGGGACTACAGTGACTGTTCCAAAAGATTTCACAAAGTACTGATTCAGACTACTTGAAATGATAAGAGTGAAATTATGAACATAATTTAGGCCTTCTATTTATAAAGCTATAACTGGAGAACTCTACGTATTTAAATGAATCAATGGATGAGATTAATTCATCAGATAGCATTTAAATCAGAGCTTCTCCCAGGACACACCTGTGTATACTAAGAACACTGTATGAAACGTCAAATAGTTTTATTCTAAAATAAAATTGAAAATTAACAACTAACAAGTAAGGAAAAGGATGTTATAATGGTTTCTTCGTACTAATAAATGGAACAAGTAGCTTGCAAAATAAAGCTCATATGCAATACAAAAATTGAAGGTAGTGTTATCATCTGATAATACTTAGCAAACTGAGAACTTATTTGCAACGCAGCAGTTGGGAAGCTGGCCTTAGAAGACTCCAAACTAAAGCAGTTTTAAAAACCAAAAAGTCAATATCATTTCTTTAGTAACTGATGCTATAACAACAGTGCCAGATAAAGGAGGATTCTCTCAAACAATATTTAACCTAAATTACACATTTTAAGGAATAAACTGACTTGAAAAAAGTAACAGGCTGGGAATCGAACCCAGGATCTTTCTCTATCTACTACTACTTTAATCTAAGGCTACTTTAACAAACTAAGCCACCCAGCCAGAACATTCCAACAAGCCATTTTGGGAACTTTGTGTGCAAGGTAAAGTGTGGTTTCATCTGACTAATTATAAGTTGCATTTTCCATGGCCTCACAGAGGCACCTGCAACACAAAATCAGACTCTTTTCTAGACTGTTTTTCCTTGGGATAAATCCTGGGTATATGCCCTTCTGCGCAAAGTAACCCAAACCATTTTCCATTTTTTATAAACGATTTTGACATAAGACATTTTTTGAAAATACATGTCAAAATTTGGACAGCATTCTTTGTTGAGAGAGTTAAAAAGAAGACAAGGGAATGTTTATTTACTGGAATGGAGAAAACTGGATTTCAGCTTTTGATATATGTCTTAGATGGGAAATAATCATGGACATGGAAAAAGTTGTTAAGGAATATTATTGGGACTCTGGTCCGCCGTATGGTATGGTTCATAAACGATTCTGTGAATTTTGAAGTGGTTACAAGCACTAGTAATGATGACCATTCAGGATAACGCAAACAAAATCCATGATATAACTTGGTATTGTGCAACCACCAAGTAATGATCTGCAGGATTGATAAGACTGTAAAAAGCTCAATTGAAAAAATATTCAATATGATCATTTGTGTTTGAGGAACCTGTGACGGGTGGTGTGATTTCACACAATTGAGCTAAAGAAGAATCGGGTGACAATTTCCCAGTAGTGTTTGGTCTAATTCAAGTGATAATGGAGTAAAAGATGAAGGAGAAATAGAAACCTCTATCTATTCAAGGAATTTAGGTATGAAATTACATTATTAGACTGACATGTAAAAACTTTGTAAATTCCATTTATGATTAGAGCAACAATGAGATATAAAAGGATCAAATCTCTGCAATACTACTGATACTACCACATTATCTAACTTTTCATTTACATTCAAACCATACAATCCGCAAGTGGCACATGGCAGGGGGTGCAAAACACCAAGATCGAGTTCTAACACGGAGAGCTATTAGCTTCTCCAATACTTAGCGCGAAAAATGACCAAAAGTAACTATGTATCCTGAAAACTACTTCCCTGTATCACTTATTTGTTTTCTCCTGATGATCACAAAAGTTTTTAACTGGGATAACAATATTATCCATCTCTTTCCTGAAATCAGAAGTGATATATTTATCAAAAAGCCTCTGTAAAACAGTCTCCTGCCCCACATACGAAAAATCTATTTTAGTATAAATACATTTTCACTAACTCACAGTTAATGGGTTAATCTCAATTTTTTCAAGTTAATAGAAGTTTCAACAGATTGATTTCTCTGAATTAAATTTCTGGAATTTCAAATTTACAGAATGCAATCCATGATTCTATAACGTCTGGAAATGGTCAACAAATTTTGGGCATAGCCAACCCCCAATGCACCCAAAAAATCTGGTGACATCACTTCACATTTTGACTTTTTATATTTTCTTCCATCAAAAATGTCAGTAATCACTTGGAATAAAGTAATCCATTGAAACAATCTACAAAATTATAAATTTTGAAATTAACCTTATTTGATGAATAAACTGCGCATTTTATGATTTATTATGATTCAAAAATATTTAGTTCATTAAGGTGGTATGAGAGTACAGTTTGTTCCTCAACTGCTTATGTTAGTAGCTCTTTGCCAGTTTGGTAGCAAAAAATAGCAAGAAATCACCACAGTAGCCGCAATGAGATATGGCTTCTATTTGAGTTCCACCCTCCCAACAACCATTCCATAAGGCATGTGCATAATGCGATTCAGCATACATTATTACGGTACCTTATATTGTGCCTTATGTTCAAATTTTGTGGTCTCTAATGCATGATAATACCCAGACCATACCTAGATTTGTCTCCAAAATAGTTAGTTGTACTGCTAACTGTTAAAGGTGGTTCATTTACCTCACCTCTTACACAGTCAATTACGTTGACTTCATCTTTTGCATCAAAATTCTAAGTAGGGAGTTTGAATTTCATCAAATCATTCTTTTCATTTCCCCTTGATTTTAAGTATTGTTTCAACAACCATCCAACTAATTGGCCTTTGCTCATCGGCCAGATCATTGCTAGTAGAGTTGAGAAAAAGAAGCTTTTCTTGGAATGATTGAGTAAGGACACAGTTTGATGTCAAGATCAGGATATTTTATGAAATGTATCATATTCATGATATGCTTTAGGCCTACCGTGCATAGTTTCTCAATTTCATAGTGAAATGCGTGGGAACATATTCTTTAACCCATCTGAAACAACATGTACCATACAATAAAGGTATTTTCAGTCGCTTCTCAAGTCATTTATATTGATAGTGGGAATCAAGGTACTAATTTAACTACTGAAATTCCGTCACAATTGCTCAAGAATCAGCCAATTTGGCCAGAGTAAGCTTCAAGGAATAAATCTATGGTGGATATGTACTAAAATGTCGGAATTTACAATACCTCAGTCTCCATTTGCATATTGCACCCGAATTTTTACCAGCCGCTGATGATGTCATGGCTAGAAGACATTCATGGTGACAGATGTCAAAGGCCAAAAATACTTAATAGAGCACCTACTAAACATTTCGGAAAAAAAATTCTCCCAACTCACATTTTTTACAAGACTATAAGCTATTTTCCAGAACTATGATATTTCAAGAATATACATAATATTGCTCAAGTAAACTAATTTTTAGGGAAATTTGCTTCTAGCTATAAACTCCAAAACAAATCCTAACAAGCCAACACATCAGATAAAATATTGGATGGTGAAATTAATTATACATATAACTCAGCAAGTATTTCTACAAGTTTATTGAATGTCTGCATTATGACTTAGCACACAATGTAGTCTTACCTGTTTTCATGTAATCACATGCCTTCAAAGAGAAATTTTTGGAGGCTGAATCTCTTAACTCCTTGCATCGTTCCGAGATATATTTTTTAAAATTATGGGATGATTTATCTTACTTTTACTACAAACCTGATTATCAATGAAAGACAGAAGAGTGTATGCTGTCAAAGGAAGTGCACTTGAACGAGTTCCCTGCATATCTTCATACGTAATTGTTCCTAATTCAGGGAAACTTCCATTTGGTGCCTGAACTGATTTTAGCCATTGAAAAGCTTCTTCCACAATCTTCTGGCTTCCTCTTAAGAGCAACGGTTGGCCTCTACTTTTATCTAATACAATAAAAGCTTGATTGATATATTTTGCCACAAAAGCAGTGAGCCTGAAAAATGTTAAAATACATACATAAAGCTAAATTTATAAAGAGAAGTAAAGAAAAAGGAGAATTATTTCATAATTAGATTTATATTTTAGAAATTATATTCCTTATGCTCCTCGGTAAAGATTTATTATATGCCTTAGGTATAAAACTCTGTAAGCATAAAAACTTAAGACTAGCAATTAGTAGCTGATAACAAGTTAATATGCAGCCACAGAATTATATAACCCGAGCAGCTAATGGATGATACAGATTGATATGAATTCTTTACACAAAAAACATAATCAATGAAAATATTTTTTAAGTATACACTTTAGGTTGAAAAATAACAAAATGAACAGTTTAACTAACACTAATATCGTCAGCTTGGATCACAATAGTCAAGCCATCCACAAAATAATGTTTTCAAGAAAAGCTGATGAGAGGTTTAGAAATTCTTATAACTTGATTGAATATTTGACTCCCAGAAGTATTCTACTCTTCACAAGCATTCAATGAATTATGAATTGAACTATGTTTGTTGATTTTCCCTTTTATCTCTTTCTATGATTGGATATAAGCTTGTAAAATGTTAAGTATAACTAGAAATTAAAATTATTTGTGATCAAATAAAATGAATGTTTGAGGACCTCTGTATATGAAATTTGTTTTCTATGGTATCTATGTTAATTAGACTTGCCAAAAATTAGTTTCAGTAAGAACTAATTGTGGTGAGTTGTGAGAGATTGTGTACAACAAGTGTTAAGCTGGCAGTTTCACCCCTCGGTGGTAAAGGGTCAAATTTTATGTTCGGCATATAAGTCGATCCCTGGTTTTTGAGAGATTTTTTTCGGCTTAAAAGGTTGACTTTTATGCCGGTATGTACAGTTTTTCATTAATGCATAAAAATCCAGAAAATCTTATCACAACATGCATGATGAAATGTCAAAATAATGCATACCATACACTCCCTTTCAAATCTTGAGGGCCAAAAGCGCTGAAAGAGCCATCGCTTCTTAGATAGCTCAACTGCTGTTGATATCCAATCTCAATATGCTCAATGGCCTTATTCTCGATAGCTTTGGTTAGCTGTTTGGTATTCTAAGTAAAGATAATGCATTATATTATCCTCATATACAAATATATGTAAACTGAAAAAAATCTTCCACCATAAAATTTTGCAAATTAATTTTTACAGCCAGAGATTTACATGTCTACTGATTGACTATCTGATAATTCATTTGAAAATCCTTCATAATCCAACAATGCTAAATAAAAGCAATTGAAAAGTACAAGCTTAATAAGAACTAACCTTTAGATATTCAAGGATAGCAATATTAGGAACCAATTTAGCCATATTTTGCTCTCCACAACCCATTGGTAAGCGAATAAGTTTTCCTAAATTTGAAATAGTATTCCCTAATAGGTCCCCTGTAAATAAAGAGAAAGTGCGACAAATTTCAAGTTAACTGAGTATGGAAAGAGAATCATTTCGGAATATTCTAATAACTCTAGAGATTGAGAAATGGTGCATGATTATAAATTTTCACATGAAATTATCACATTTTCTCAGATCCTTCTGAGTTCAATTCACAGCACATCAAAAATGACTTCCCTTCCATTTCTGTTTGATATTCTGGTTTCCAAAAGTGGAAATTGGAATATTAATATTAATAAGTATTATAAGAATCGGAAAGAAAGTTTAAGAATTCAGTAACTCACCCACAGCTGACACAGTGATGAGTTCAGAGTCTTCTACAAAATATTTTGGTAAATTCACTGAGAAATTGGTAGAAAAGCTTTTTGAATTGCGGAGGTCTATTAAAACTGCTTTATTTTCATAAATAGTTTCCCCTTCAGCCTGTAAAAGGATTCAACACAATGGAATAAAAATAGATTATGAACTAGATTTAATAATAAATTATAGATGTATTAAATCTGTAAATTGTGCCTTTTCTTTAACGAAAACCATCTTATTCAAAATTTTATGATTTCAAATACAGACATTGTTTGTAAGCTGTTATGGTTTCATTAGGAGCAATTCCTTTTACAACATAATATTTATACATTTAAAATATTTTATATAAATTGAGGGATCCAGACAATCAATCGATATCTTCCAGACAAGTAATAATACCTGTTCGGGTAGTCTGAAAAGTTTTTGCATGTTTTGGTTTTTTCACAAAGCAAAGTTTTTTTTCAAAGCATTTCACACATCTTTTGTAAATAAAAAAAGTAACTACCTATCGCTTGCCAATAATTCGTTATTATCCTATAAAAATAATACTTTGAAGTAATTCACATGGTATTTAGAGCTTTGATCTTGACCAAACTTTAAAAATTGTGCATACATCCCTTATTTTTCGAAAACCTAACTCTAGGAGCTTTTTAATTAGCTTATTCATAACACTCATGATTATAAATTCAAATTCGGCACGGTGCTCAGGAGGTGGGGCAATGGCATAATCGCTGTCGCCCAGCCACCGTAGGTTTGGCAACAGCGTTGACCATTTGAGCAATACTGTCAACAAACTAACTGGAGGGTCTGAGAAATGTCAGTAAGGTTTCAGCACTCAATGAAGGGAAACACCCTACCCTCACCTCCTCGTGGTAGAGAGTGGGCAACGCACTACTATATGCGGCTAACGAGGGAGGGGACCGAATGAATGCCGGGATTCACTCCCATGGAAAGATGGGTATGGGGCACACTCTTGTCCCGGAGGGAAGAAATCCCCTCCAAAGGCGGATGAGCCAGGTAAATGGCCAACGGCATAGGATGCGAAAGGCAACGGAAAACCATCGCATTAGAGATCCATATGGATATTCCTGGTTCCACAGAACTACGCACAAACAGACATGGCTCCTGTAATGAAAGATTTTTCCGGAGGTAACACTTACCCACATTTGGATCTTCGGGTCATTCCAGGAAACACATGGCAACAGAAAGGAAAGGACAAGGAAAACAACAAATAACGAAATAAGAATTGGTACATGGAATGTAAGAACATTGAACAGAAAGGGAAAATTAGAGAACATAAAGAGAGAAATGGAGAAAAGCAAAATAGACATTCTTGGATTGGGAGAGGTAAGAAAGGAGGGAGAAGGGGAAGCAATATTAGTTGGATAAAAGATTGTGTACAAAGGGGAGAGTAGAAGAACTGGAGGAGTGGCTATAATTATGAAGAAAGACATAGAAAATTGTGTCACTAAAGTGATCGCAATTAGTGAAAGGGTGATAGCGGTCAAAATAAGGAGTGAGCCAGTGGATACTCTAGTCATCCAAGTGTACATGCCCACTTCAGATGCAAAAGATGAAGATGTGGAGGTAGTATACGAACAATTATTCCAGGTGTATGAAGAAAATGGAAAGGGACAGGTGAGAGTTGTGATAGTGGGAGACTGGAATAGTGTCATAGGTAAAGGTAGAAGAGATAATGTGGTGGGGGAATACAGGCTGGGAAAGAGGAATGACAGAGGAGAGAAAATGCTGGAGTGCTGTATAGAGAACAACCTATGGGTGGCAAACACATGGTTTAGGAATCATGATCGGAGGTTGTACACCTGGAAAAGTCCGGGGGATATAAATAGATACCAAATAGACTTTATTTTCATCAACCAAAGATTTAAGAACAGCGTTAAGAATGCCAAAACCCTTCCAGGTGCTGACATAGACTCGGACCACAACCTGTTAATTGCAGACCTGAAGAAAATACTGAAACACGTGAAAAGGAAAAGAAAGGAAGAAAAGAAATGGGACATAAAGAAGTTGAAATCAGATGGAACAGCATTCACTACAGCTCTAGAAGAAAAATTTCAAATGCAAGGAAAGAAAGAATGTGTTAAAGAAGAGTGTAATGATATTAAGCCTGGTATTATAGAGGTTCTAGAACAGGAAGTGGGGATGGAGAGAAGTCAAAGAAATAAGAAAGAGTGGATCACTCAGGAAATGATAGACAAGATGGAAGAAAGAAGAAAGTGGAAGTGTGATAATATAGAACATGGGAGAAGAAAATACAGGAAGCTAAATAACAAGCTGAGAAGGGAGACAGATATAACTTTCAAATCGCCCCAAAATCCAGTCATGATCTGCTTATTTTACTTTGTTGAGAGTTAGTAAAAGATTTTCATAGCGTTCTTTTAGATGCACAGAGTGTCCAATTGGCACAGAGGCATATTGACTTCAGTGATGAATAAGGACAGCTTTAAGACTCCTTTTAGAAGAGTCTAGGAATAGCCTCCAATCTTTTTTATAACACATTATTTTAAATTGGCCCATCAGTCTTGGAATCTCAGCACAATGAACTAGGTCATCTTCTTCCTCAAAGTATTTCACGAATTCTTTTTCGCGGTTCCTGTAACAGTAGAAAGAGACACCTTTGGATAATATATTTTTTCAGTTCAACCTGGAACCGAACAATTCAGCTGCTTCCTTCGACAGATCTAAATCTCGAGTCAGATCATTGAGTTCCGACTGAGTGAATGGTTGAGGTGCATCGCTGCTAGACGGCTGGTGCTCGGAATCTGATTCCTGGGTTTCTGAATCCGAGGACCAAAGTGTCAGTTCTTTTGGAGGAATAGGCACTGGAATATCAGCTCCATGAAGCACCGGGCGTATGGCCGATGGAATGTTTTCCGGATACAAAATGTTTTTTATATTTTTCTATTATAACCACGGACTTTGCAGGAACAAAAACAACAATCATCACTGTGGATCGATGGCTCCATCAATACCATTGGAATTCCAAATTTTAAGGCTTCTTTCTTTTCTTCAAACCAAAGTCCTAAATCATGAAGACATAGTAAACACACTTTATGGGATGCCCATGATTTGTCTTGATCTCCTAGTTTGACACCAAAATATGCAAAATATAGTTTTTTGATGTGATTCGTAATATTCGGAAGTGAAACTCTTTTTAACCTCATTATTACACTAGGATAAAATTGAAAATTACAAGAAAACGTGATGTGATAGAATTGTTTTGCTATTTTTTCTGAAATCAGCACATCAAAATACATAAGAATCAGTTTTTACTTTGCTTCTTTTTTTTCATCGCAGACCTGTGTTATTATTCTGTTATTTAATTTCTTATATTTCATTATAACTAATACTCATAGTTCTGGTTTATTGAGTTACTTGAAAATGCTAAAATATAATTAACTAATGAATTCATACACCAAAATTTCCTTCTTAAAATCATAAACAATATTATTTTCCGATGAGTGGTATAGCCAATAATTATGGCATTATTTAAGATATCTAACGATTCCTGTTGCAAGGGACTGACCTAAGGATCATAGGAAATTTATATCTGAAGCTATGAAAGATATGCAGGTGAGGCTAGCTTTCAAATAGTACTATCAGAATTCTTGAAATATCGCTGCCATTAGCACTTCCAATGCTTAACAGTGTAAGTGCTTTTCCTCGAGTCAGCCAATCATAAAAACTGCCAAGTGTTGCATTAATTTTGAACACCACAGTAAATTGTCAAATGTTCTCATTCTAACATATTCCACTTCAAGATAAATTTAAATGAGACCTACCTTAACAATCAACTTGTGGGATTTTGTTTCTCTCAGAGAAGAAAAACTAGCTTTAACGTTCACATCAATCAATCCAATCTGTTTCGGGATGATCATAAAAACAGTGATGACAGTAGAGGAGGGTTTTACAAATACAGCTCTTTTCTTCTGAGGTATACCTAAAAAAGAATCAACAGATATCAAATAAAGTTTTTCTGATGAGAGAATAAAATAAATACCTATCTGCAACGACTAATTTGAATAGGTAATTCGTAATTTAGTTCTACAAGTTAAGAAAATAATCTGTGAAAAATAAAACAATTTAAATTGAATTACAGACATAAATTGAACCATACATAGTTATATCATTACAAGACAAAAATACAAAGATATCAGGCAAACTGAAATAAAGCAGAAATACTAAATTAAAAATTTTTTGGTATAATTATTATAGTATATAGATATAATATTTTAAAAGCTATTAATCATGATATACTTTCCTTTAGGGAATAAAGGTACTTTTTGAGAATTTTTTAAATTCTCTGATGCATAACTATGGACTTCTTAGATAAGGTGACAATATATTGTAATTTATAAGTACAGTTGAAGTCCGTAATAACGAGAGCTAACAAAAATCGGAAAAGTACTTGTTATAAGGTGTACTCGTTATATCCAATCTCTAACACTAAAGGTCTTCTTGAATCTAAGAGCAGAGAGTGTGGCAGAATAGAACTGTAGGGTTTTTAGTCCTTATGCTAATGCTTCATTATGCGTGAAATAAGTAAGTTTGCATCAAAAATACCGTATTACCTCGGAAATAAAGCACACCCTTTTGGGACGTTTTTTCGGCTCAAAAATCGGGGTGATCTTTAGAATCAACGGCACACTAGATTCGGGTACAATACTACTTCGTTGGCATGTCCAGTATCGCAGGGCCGGCCACATCCTCGGCTTACCCTGGTTCCATATAACTCCTCAAACGTTCCACCAACCCTCTATCGATGTTTGCAATATGTACAAAACTGTAGGCCAATAGTTTTTAATTGAAAATAAATTGGCTAGCCCATCAAACTTTTTAAATGAATGATTTCGAGTTGGCACTTACATACACTTATGTAGGTCTTTCAGCATAGACGACTACAGGTATTTCGTATACAGTGTATACACGTAAAAATATACAATGTAGAATCATATATGGATATGGTAAACACCTATATGGTGCTGTTAATGGCCTGACAGCATGTCTTAAGGTGCGCATCATGACCGTATATAGCACTGGGGGCCTCGCAAAAATCATGGGGAGGCACAGTTTTTACTGTTCAAAATTAAATAGACGGGGCTTCATTCTAGAGGGACCTCAGAGGTCATAACCTGGTAAACATTACATAGATGGGCAATTTTGAATCTCCAATTGGAATCTAGAAGGCTCGAATTTTGGGGTGGGCAGTAAAATAGGTAGCACATTATTTTTGAGCAAATATGATATAAAAAAAAATAGAAATCACTTATTCTAGTCTCTATTTAGGAAATATGAACTGAGATATTATATTTAATATCAAATGACTGGTTGACAAAATTGCATCTTCATCTTCAGCAATTTCTTGATGATTTATTATTTATAAATCAATCCTATATAATGATAAGTTAGTATTATATGCCATAGTAATTACTTTATTTCTCATCCCAAATTGTTCAATATCTGGCATATTAAAGTGGACATTTTAGATGCTTAGAAAATATACATTGGGGATATGAACTTCCAATTTTATGTTCTTGATTGTGCCATTAGATAATTTCAATTCATATTAAATTTCTTTCTTGAGATATTTTTCATTCACACCCTTCATAAGCAATGACTGGATCAAGAGGGAGGGGAAGAGGTTACCCTGGGGATTCGAATCAGCACTGCTTTTATCTCTTATATTCCCACAGATCTTGGATCAGGCGATTTTGTGCCAAGCTTAGTATGAAAACAAATCCTATGTGTGAATGCCAATGTGCTTGGAACTCATTTCAGCGCTGACTAGAGGGGTCGTCACCGAAAAGAAACAAGAGTCGAGGTGATAAGATATACGGAGGGATAAAGGGGAGAGTGAAAAGTTTCTAATCAAAGCTCCCTGAAGCATCTTTGCCATAGCAGGGTGAGGCGACTTGTGGAAAACAAATGCATGAAATAGGTGAGGATAATTTTTGCATTAAATATTTTGCTGCCGTTTGAAGAGATAACACGCCTCAGATTACCGTTGGATTGTCAGACTTCGTCTCTCACGTCAATTGACAATTCCAAGATATACCTCCTGCAAAACATATATAGAAACATGGTACTTGTTATACTGATACTTCAGAAGTAACCTCTTGTTATAATGGACGTAACTCCCTATCCTTTCAGACAGACAGCGACCAAAAAATCACTCGCTATAACGCAAGTCTCGTTATATACTCGTTATAACGGATTTCTACTGTACATCATTTTTGAGCCTCACAAACATGGTCTGAATAATTTAATTATCTTAAATTATATTAAAACTGATATCCAATGACTTAAATTATGAATTTAAGTGAAGTTATCTTTAATTTTTATGACCTACCTAATGTTACTCACCACAAGATAGTGAACACTTTTATAATTATAGTAGAAGTCTGTTATAACAAGTATGGCATATAATGAGAGTTGCGTTATGGCAACTTATTTTTTGGCCGTTGTCCATATAACAGCAAGAAGGACATCCATTACACTGAGCGGTTATTTCTGAAGTATCAGTTTAAAGAGTGTCACATTTCTATGTTGGTCTTGCAGGAGGCATATCTAGGTATCATCAATTGACGTGAGAGACAGTCTGAAAAGGCAAAAGTAATCTGAGGTGCGTTATCTCTTCAAAGAGCGGAAAAAATTTAATGCAAAAATTATCATCACCTAATCATGCATTTGTTTCCCAAAACTGGGCCCCTCTATTGTCAGTGCCGGAATGTTTTATCGAGTTTCCCTCATATTGGTCTCCACCCGTGTGATATTTTTTCATACAAATCTTGTTTTCATACAGCACCAAATCATCTCCTCCTGGATGGGTGTGAATATAGAAGTGTTTGAATCTCCCCATCCCTCGAGACAGTCATTGCTTATGAAGCGAAGGAATGAAAAATATCTTGAGAGAGCAATTTGATAAGAATTAGGGGTACCTTTTCCATGTAATGGATATAGATCTTTCATCAGTCAATCATTAGACATGAGTCCATGCAGCACTTTGGTTATGGTTTATGAATCCTTGAAATTATATTTTGAAGCAAACATACTTTTTTATGAATTCTGAAACATTTCCGTAAGGATAAAAAACCCTTCAGTTCCATTCTGCCCTTGGATTCAAGAGGATGGTAATGGAAATCGGCTAAAACGAGTGATTTTCCAATTTTTGTCAGCTCTCATTAAAACGGACTTCTAATGTATAATTAAATCATCAATATACACCTGGTGGCTGTCTCATACATTTATGCTGTTAATATGAGAAATAGATTATACATACATTTAATATAGCCCTGTACAGCATGATAATAATTTTGAGCCATCAGCAACTGATTGATTTCAATTAAACCTAAAGTCCAGCAGACTGGAACCTATGCAAAATTGTGATGCAATTTCAGCAAACATTTTTAAATTGCCATCTCCTAAAAGTTTTAACTATTCTTCTATATCCATTAGATGAATGAAAAATTGAATTCTATCTCTTCGTATTATTATTCATCCCATAAGCTAACAACATAATATATCACTTTAATTTTAAGCTAATAAACATTTAAATATCAAGGACTAATAATTTTACAGATTCAAATTCATTCTTTTGAAACTAGAAACTAATAAATCACCATTTCTTAAATACTCCTGTTTTGTTGTTGATTGATTTATAAGGATATCAAATATTAGAATCAATACATTAATAAAATGGTTCACAAATAACATTGTACTTATTTTGGTTGAATGGAATTTCCCAACTTAGCTCTAGGTTAAGGAACAAGGATAACTTTGTATAGAGAGGCATGCTCCTATAATAATTCACAAGGAAAAATATTGGACAAAAGGTATTTGAATCTAGATAACTAACTTGCCAGGCAGCAGTTCTAACCAAGTTTGCTATCTTTCCAGAACTTTCAGATCAATGTTAATTTTTATCAAGAAATTCAACCAAAATAGCAAGTCTTAATTTTATCAAAGATAGCTCAATGAGTTAGAGCAACAGACCAACTTGGAAGAAAGGACTGTTGGTCTTTGTCCTTTCAGATTCCTGTGACAATTTTACACTGAAAATCCTATTAAAATAAATCGGAAATAAAGTTGCTGTATTACATCTCACCTCATGCAGCAAAAATTATCAACATATAGTTTAATTGATGATTCATTAAAATAAAAGCAATTACTAAATAGCTCAAAACAGCTAATTCTTCTTTAGGGATGAAATTATGGTGATGATGAGCAGAATGATAAAAACACAAAAATGAGTTGACTTACCTCATTCTGAGTAGTTAATACACAGAAACAAATCTCCAAAACAGAACTACAGCAAACGTAAATTATGAGTAAGTTATTAAACAACTTCTCTCAGAGAGAAAATATTACCTGCAATTAGTAGAAATTAGTTCTACTAATTGTAGGTAACTACAATATTTTTTCTACTAATTGTAGGTAGTCTACAACCAAATATACTACAAATGGCTAATAAAATCGAAGAGAAATATAATTTTGATGCTCTCTTTTTATTTTCATTACAGTAAAACTTAAAAATGTACTCACTTCTTAATTCCTTGCCTCCATTTTCAACAAAGTGAAAAGCTCTTTCACCATTTTCAAGCACCACATCTGCAGATAGTTCTTGATTCATAAAATTTGAAACAGCAACAGAAATAGAAACGATTTCTCCAAGAATTACAGGTGAGGGAAAGTCAACATCAATGTAGAATGACTTCTTTCCTATTATCTTGAGAAAAAATAAACAATCTATAAAAAGATATAAAATAATTTCCACAATTCACAATTTCAAAAAATAAACAAACTTTGCTGTCTGTCAAAGTAATGTAACAAATCATTCTGACACCAGAATGGCTTTCAAAAGACCCGATCACGCAAAACACAAACTCCTTTATCCATTCACAACATTGATCAGTCCGTCAAGAGTAAACAGCATGTGGATGCTATTTTCCTTCATTTCAAGAAATAAACTAACAGAAGCCTCCACTACAAACTGATTTATAAATTAAAATTACACTGTATTAATAAGTAAGTAATCAATCATGTCTGGGATTTTTCACTAAGAGTAGAAACAATAAACTTGTAATAAGATGTGACATTCAATCCAAGACCAAAAGAGGAATCTTCATTCAATATCTGTTCTTTTAGTGCATCTTAATTTCATACGACCATTACTACTAATTTGATTTTGTAAAAGAAATATGAGCTGTAACAAAAAAATTTAACTTTACTTATTAAAATATAACTTTACTTACTAAAATATTACTTTAAATACTTGAAAATAAACTAAAGGGGAATTCTTTGACAAATCTGCATTCATTTTTAAATAAAATACAGTAGAACCTCACTTATGAAACTTTCAGAGGACCACCAAATAAAGTTTCCTAAGTGAGGAGTTTCAAAACTGAGGTTTCTATGGCAAGGGAGCGTTCCATTTCCCAATTTGGTCTGTTTGCTTCTTGGCTGCAATTACTCATTTGGAGGTACAAAAAGGATACCTAATACTCTAATTTACTCAGAGGCAACACCACAGATGTTCAAGTTATCAAAAAATAAATATAAATTTGCATTCCTGAACAATTTTTCCAGGTTAAATTATTTGCGTTGGTTTCCCCGCATTACAATTCTACAGGGTTCAAAGTTGACCAAATTTCATGAAAAATTTACGCCGGTCTTCCATTTTTTGCAAAATTCTTCAACTTCAAGCCAATCCTGAACCAAAATGAGCACACTCATCAGATAAAAAACGATGCAGTATTACAAAACCTAATCTTTGCGCCTCACAATACTGCGTTTGAATGATCACAGTTGAATATTTGCAATATTTATACAACAAAATGGCGAACCCTTCTTTAAGGCAAATTTTCACCTTAAGTGAGGAAAAAAGCAGTGATGTATGTACCACAATGTACACGGTCTAACTTATACTGCAATGTTCTTTGAAGCTTACTTAAGAGGAACCTGAAATAAAATCCTGCGACAAATTGCGACGCCAACAAATAAAGTGACTTTTCAATGGCGATGCAAGAGCAGTCCACACGGCAGAGCACCACTTTCTGAGACCATCTCGGTTTTGAGAGGATATGCGGAGAAAAACGCTTCTGAATGGTAGTGTTTTGGAAATATCATGTTGAGGCAAGGTTACATTTTATCTTGAGATGAAGATATAATAAGATTTTTAAAATATTCTCATTTAATCCTTAAAGAAAAAGTGAATTTAGGAGTGAGTTACCTTTTCCCTCAAATCTCTTGATAGAGTCATAATTTCTGAAATTTTAATAAAAAAAAATAAATCCTTGAAGCTATAGATTCAGACTCTTTTCTCCTCTTTCGACCTTCAATTGCAAGATTGTTTATAATTTAATTCTTTATTTTTAATTTAAAAATGGCTGAATGAAGAATGATTTTCTAATACCACATGCTTTCTCATTGAATAGAATCTCAAAATTAAAATCAGAGCTCTGCACCAATGTGGTGATATTCTATTTTCAAAGAAATCTAGTTGGCACAAGAAAAAATTATATTTTTATCAAAGCAGATTTTTTTAAAGAAATACAGCTGTTGATTTTAGAAAATGAACTGACAGTAAACATGATGGTCAATGCGCAGATATGAAATCCAAAACCATGCCTTTGCTGGAACTTATGAAAAGTGCGACTAAAGACATCTAATTTTTTTAAGATTTTCATGTTCTTTTATTTCACTATTAATATGCATGACTTTCATCAAGGTTCTCTCTTCTTCAGTCTCCAATCTCAATCTGAATCCTGTTCACAAAATGAATTGCCTGAAAACAGCTGTTCTTGAACAAAATGATTTAAAAAATTAGCTCCTCTGCACTCATTTAGCGTCATTATCAAAAAATTTCCCAAGTGTGAATTCAAACTTTAGCCCTGAGAATAAGTGCCAGGAATGCTAACAATTAGACCAAGAAATTTAACCTTGGAAACATTGTTCAGGAATACAAATTTATATTTATTTTTTGATAACTTGAACATCTGTGGTGTTGCCTGTGAGTAACTTAGAGCATTAGGTATCCTTTTCCTGAGTAATTGCAGCCAAGAAGCAAACAGACCAAATTGGGAAACGGAACGCTCCCTTGCCATAGAAACCTCAGTTGTGATACTCCTCACTTATGAAACTTTATTTGGTGGTCCCCTGAAAGTTTCATAAGTGAGGTTCTACTGTATTAGGAGAAGTAGGAGCTCCATACAAACATGAATATGCAATATTAATTTGAAAGTCTTGCCAAAGCAAATCCCATCTATGGAGAGGAAGTCATAACAGGTATTAGGAGAAATAGGAGTTCTACACACACACACACTAACAAACTAACTGAGAGGAGAGTTATTAAAGTAAAAGATATACATGGAGGACATAATGGGAGGGTACACGAGATGGAGGCATTTGCATTTAACAAGAGACTGTGTCTTGAGCAGGAATATGCAAAAGGCAGCGAGTCCTTTCTTTACCTATGGAGCCATCAAAATTATTTCATGGTGCTCAAAATGGGCAAAATTATTAGAGTGGCCATTTTTAGGAGCAGAGGACGTTGTTGCTAGGTGAAGGGAACATTTGACCAGATGAAGGGTGGTGTGGAAAGTACCCCACCCTCCTAAGCTACTTTGAGAACCTATAAGGGATAGGATACCCTAATGGTACAACAACTTGCAACATACCAAAAATATGGAGGAAAGTAGTAAATGATTTCAGTATTTCAGAAGAGACCAAGAAGAGTACCTATGGACAGGTGGAATAGAGAAATCATCAAGTACTTAGGTGTAACATGGCAACGAGAAACTCAGGACAAAGAAAATTGAAGAGTACTTGGGGAAGCCTACATCCGACATTGGATTGAAAATGGCTGATGATGATTAAATATATAAGTGGCATAGCCATGGAGGCGTCTGTGACCCCATATGCCAGAACAAGGAATAAGTAATGTGAAATTAATAATGAAGAGGGAAGGGTATGAAAGGGAAATGATTCTACAGTTGTAAAAACAGCAATCATAGAAACAAAACAAACGTTTAATGGAAGTTTTGTGGTGCTTTGTAGCATTAATGTACACAGTTCCTTCCCTCTCACTTTTATCGGATACTTCCAGTTCATTTAAATATAAATAAATACCAAAGTTTACCAATCAAATTTATAGATGTGTGGTACTTTCACAACATACAATTATTATTTACTTACACCATTTTCTATTGCCCTCTAAGACAAGCTTCCCTTATGCACCCATTGTAACTTGTTGCTCTTGCTAGTTCAGAAAAATTACCATATACAAAAATAATTTACCCCATTGTAAAAATTTTACGTGATAAACATTTTTTTACCTTGACCTTTTGGCTGAGAACACCAATTCCATGAACAGGGTCAAGAGAAAATGCAGAAACTAACCAAGTAGTCATATTTTCTGGAAGAGTTCGTTTGAGGGTGACCTTTCCATCTGGCCTAAAAATATAAGTAAACACTCCATATTAATAATGATGCCACTGAGGCATATAACAGAATATTAGAGCATATTTTCTACCCAAAATTTATTAATAAAATCTATGAAATCCATGCAATCAGCCATAAACATTTTCATTCCTTCCAATATGAGGCAAATTCACAAAAATATCAAAAAGGAGTGCTGCATATTGGTTTAGCCTGCTTGCATATCGTTTTATAATTAAAATAAGTCATATATTAAAATTGATGGAGGAGGCCAAGGTGTGCCATGAACTTGCCACCATTTTGAACCAATTAATCATTAGTGTATCAGTGTAGGTTTTACATTTGTGTAAAAAACTCTATGGACTTAAAGTAAGATTTGAAATTCTCTAGTAATGTCTAACTTGTTTCCTTTGATGTCAAAAGTGTATTTACCTGTGTTCTGTGCTAAGATTCTGTTGGTGTGTTAGAAAAACTACTAAAAAGAAACAGTCTGGATGAACTTGTGACAATTGATTTGGCGTCGTTGGTAAAAGTGTGCTTTCAACAAAATTATTTCCTGTTTGATGGAAGCTCCTTTGAACAAAAAGACGGCCTTGCCATGGGGTGCCCTCTATCTCCTGTTCTAGCCAAGTTGCTCATGGACTCTTTGGGAGTAAAACTTTTTAATTTAAATTCTGCGCTTATTAAAAAATATTATGTGTCGGTTTTGGTTATTGGATGACATATTTTGTGTTTGTAGTGGTACCAATTGACAACTAAGATCCTTCATCTCTGAGTTGCATCCATCCCAGTATTTCCTATTCCCATGAAATTGAAACTAATCATTCTTCGAATTTCCTCGGCCTTGATCTACGCCTATAAAACTAGAAATTTGATTAAAAGAAAAAGGATCCCAAATAACAGTACCATCCCTTCCACTTCCAATCAACATTTTTCACATTCGTTTATCCCCCCCTAAACTTTCTACATTAAATCAATATCATAAAAGAAATAGCAGTTCCAAATGGTTACTTTTAATAGTGATAAATTCCCCCCAAACACAGTTGGATTTCCCCCGTTGTGTCACCCTTCCGTTTAAAGGTGCTAATCTAGCCAAAAAATCGAACCTCCCATCCCATTTTTAATAATAAAAATAACTTTTAAAATTCATAGGTTTCCAGAAAGATAAAATTGACTGATGTAAAGATCAGATATTTATGAACTTAATTGAGACATGTGCAATTCAATTTACATCGGCCAGACCTCAACAAACTTCCACATCCGGACGTAAGAGCACTTAAAAGCCTTCATGAAAGAATCACCCTCCTTACACTTTGCAAGGTACCTTTTCTGGATAATATGAATAACGGAGACAGGTTGATTGGTCCATTGTATACTGTAATTACTGCAATTCAATGAACATACCCAGAAGAAATATTAGTAAAAATCCAAGTATCAGCTAAGTCTTCAATCAAGTGAACTCTGGGTCTATAATCCCAAGAAGGAGCAGGAATGCGGGAAAAAGCAAATGGCCCAGCCAAAGGTGGTCTTGTAGCTCCAAATTGAGGTAACTCTCCGCTCTGCATAGCTGCAACAGTTGACATTATTTTTAAGGATTATCTAATCGAATAAATTATAGTATCTGCTCTTAAGATAATGGGAGATTTATATATATAATTTCAATGAGATGGAGTGTTAAAATATTTCCATATCCCAATCATATTACAATGATGTTTATATACATAAACATCATTACTAATACTTACCAGTAAATTGATTGCTGTTAACTTCTCCACTGGTAAGAATTACTGTATCAAATCTCTGTAAGGTCATAATAGATAAATAAATACATACATCATTAATGCATCAATTAGATTAATGTATATTAAGCAGTAGTCACATAGGTAGCCATAAAGTTTTACTCATAACTTGGACTTACACTAAACACATCCTGGGTAGGAATTGATGGATCTTTATAGAATTTATTCGAAGTCAAAACAGCATTCTGGATGCTTTCATGGATTCCAAAGTAGGCATTCATATCCTCCAAGATCTCATCCTTTATGAATTCAAGAATACAGTAAACACACTAATTAAAATTCACCACAGACTTCCAAGCGAATTCATCAAATCAATAACTCCGAGATGATAAATTTGGGTGGAAAAACAATCTAAATAGAAACTATAGGCAAATATGCCAAAATAAAAACTGAAGCACTTGGATACTTAAATGATCACTTAAATATTGCACATTCTTTGAGCCTTAACAGAATTTTCTAGGACAATGGAACCAGACAATAAAATATGGGAAGTTCCAGCTACTCTAGTATAAATAATATAATAAGCAGCATATAGACTATTATTTCTAACAAGATATTAAAAATCAATACTTACGTCTAATGAACAAAGAATGAACTTATCTTGATAAATATATTGGGTCACTGACAGAAAGCAGTCCGAGATCATTTTTCAGCTTAATGTAGTAGCAAATTGAACTTACGGAAGATATATCAAAATCCTTTCCTAGCGCTAGGGCCCTCTGATCTACCGCCATGACAGCCATGTGTGAATATGCCTTCGCTGACAGAGTGAATGTTATTTCAGATCCAGGTTTTGACTCAATCACAGGACTTGTATTGATTTTCACCTGAAATGAAGTATTTTAATGAGAAAAAGAAACATATCATTGTATAAGATGAAAATTTCTAGGGAAAAATATTGCAGATAAACTATAGTACAGGTATCCTAGCAACTGCCAGCTGTAACTCATTTAATTAAAGTTAGTGTAACTTAATTTTCTATGTAATAATAAATATGTGCTTGGATTTGTTTATTATTACAATATCCTGATAGAGCTGATAGCAGTTTCGATAAAGATAAGCAGGGTGAACAGTTCTCTCTGCATTCAATTATTTCCCTATTGGAGTTGTGCCCATCTGCACCATAAATGTCACTGACTGAGAAAGCAAAGTAGAGAAGACCGGGGCTGGTTGGCCGAAGGGGCAGGTTGGCCGAGTGTCTTTTTACTTTCTCCATATACGAAGTATAGAGAAAGTATTGTTTTCATGAAAAAAATCGACTTCGATATTTCAACGGAAATACATGTTTTGGGGTCCCTAGAACACGTTTTGACCATTTTCGGAATGATGTCTGTGTGTATGTGTGTGTGTGTGTGCTAGTGGGCGCTCTAAAGTGAAAACTAGTGATTGTATCAATACCAAACTTCATGTATAGGTTTGTGATGTGTGCTGTCAAAGTTGATTAGTTTTTGGAGTAATTAGGTTAACCGGAAGTCGAGCTTCATTCATTAAAGCTCATTTCCGGTTTTCAGAATATCTCCATAAATATTATATATACGTATTTTGTATTACTTATAAAAGTTTTAGATAATGTAATTTACTATAACTTTTGTATTTAACATATTTTTGTATCACCGGTTGATTAGGAGTTATTCGTGTAATACCGATAAACCGGAAGTAGCTGATGTGTACTTTGTGGGCGCGCTAACATGAGAATCATTCATTGTATCAACACCAAATTTCATATATAGTACTTTGGTTGCTGTCGTTAGAGTTGATTAGTTTATGGAGTAAATTGGTTCACCGGAAGTCGAGCTTCATTCTTTAAAGCTCATTTCCGGTTTTCAAAATATCTCCATAAATATAATATTTAGGTATATACTAATTTTTATAAACGTTTTAGAAAATGTGATTTACTATAAATTTTATTTGAAACATATTTTTGTATCACTGATTGTTTAGGAGTTAATCATGAAATACTGATAAACCGGAAGTTGCTGATTATGTACTTAGTGGGCGCTCTGGGCTCCATGGGCGAAAGGCCAATTTCATTGTTTTTCATCAATCATGTTCCAAAAAACATTAATTATTATGTTTGTGACGTAAAAGATAATATGATATAAATTAATCACTCATCTTCCAAGTTTAGATGGAATATAGAGTTCGAAATTACTGTCGTAGATAAATATTTATATCTTATATATGGAGAAAGTCATGTGCTGGCCACATCAGATTTTTTAAAAAGACTTTTGGGCAAAGTGGCGACATCTATAGTGATTTTGGTGGGGTATTAGTTTGTCCATGTACCGACGTAACTTCAGGTGTTTTCGTGTTGCCATTTGCACAGGAGCACATTTGTTCTTTTTTTGACACTGATGAGTTCTTGTAAAGTAATCTTCGTAACACGAGTCAATTTACATCCGATTTCCAAAAGCATGGTACTGCTGGAAAGGGTATTCAAAACTCTACAAAATGGTATATCGGTTTCCAGGGTAACCTCACTTTTGTTTTTGTAAACCGTGATTGTTCTCGAAAACATTCATTGGGATAGGTTGACCAAGTTGTAATTTAGCGTAGAGCAATGTGCACTTCGAAATTCGAGAAATGCTAACCTTTTTTTTTTGAAAGAAATTGGATATTATGCGAATATTGATGATTATAAGGACCAGGACCATCTACGACATTCCTGGAATAGTAGCCAGTGCATTTCAACTCGCCTGCACACCGAACAATATTTGAGCTGGTTTCAGAGTCTCTGGCGTGTGCCCTTTCAATCCTGAAATTTTTCCTCCTGAGGAGTTTCTGGCAGGATTTGTCACAGATCGACCGAACCCTGAACAAAACTCGTCCATCAGCGTAGAATCTACTGCGGATGTAAGCCTCCCTGAAGACGTCAGACCTCTCCCCAAGGCGAGTGCACGAACTGATTCGAAGAAGCGTCAAGGTCGTAAACGCCAATCGACCGAAATTTTGACCGATTCCCCAATAAAAGCAGCATTGGAGAAGGAGAAAAATGAAAGCAAACGTAAGAGTGCGCTGGCAGTGGAAAAGAAAGCAGCGAGAGCTATGGAGGAACAAAATACGATAAACTGGAAATGATAGACAGATGGGTACATGATCGGTTTGTTGAAGCAAGGTAAAGAAATGAACCAGTGTTTAAGAACCTTGCAGGTGTCTATTGCGGTGTTGTTTCAGCAGTTTTCGACGGATTTTGAATTCTCTGCAAGTGCGACTTGGATAAAATCCTTCAAGAAGAGGCACCGAATAGTGCAACGGAAAGTTACCCAATATGTCTCAACCAGCGAGCGAACGTCATTAGAGGAGATAGTGAAATCCGCCGAGCTTTTTCAAAATCAGGCAAGAATGCTAATTCCTGAGTATAATCCTGATTTTGTAATTAATACAGACCAAACTGGGTGTGCATATAGGGGGGGGGGGAATAAAGATAACACAAAAGGGGGAGAAGACAGTGAAAGCGGCTCTTGGGAGTTTTAAAAATATACACATTCTTATACAGCGCAGTATACTTTCGCTGCTTCAGGAAAGCTACTTCGAAAAGTTTTTTGCGTATGTAGGAATCTGGAGGTGAATTTGGTCCATGAGTTAGTGAAAATGTAAATAAACTAGAGAGAGAATTTTTGAACGTTTCTGTTGTTTCATCTAAATCAAGTAAACTCACAACTAATGTATTTATTTAATTCCTAAACACTCTGTGATGAGGCCCTATTCGGGTAATAGGAAGTTCTTGTTAATAATAGATTCTTCGGGAGGGCAAACAAATAATACAATTTATGATGAACTATTCACTGACGATGATGGTGCACCAACTTCTTGTGTGAAAATTATTCCACCGAAGTGCACATCCGTATGCCAACCTTGTGATGTTTACTTCTACAGACAGGTCAAGCAAATTATTGCACGCCTCCAGAATTGTACATTTTTGCTTCAGGAGAAGAGGGAAATTTCCTCCCGTGAGGATAACATTAGAATCCACTCTTAATCCACAATCAGTTATCCTCTCCAGCATTCAAAGACATGTTACAAGATTCATGGTATGCGTCAAAACTGGTAGATAACAGAAGTGTTTTTTGGAATTTACGAGAGGTTTGTTTTCCTAAAGATGTCCAAATACATAAGCGCAAGTGCTCAAAAAATAGCTTTATAAGATGTTCATGGTGCTTTTCCTTTCTGTGCTTCCCTTGTTTTTTTGGTTCTTATCATCCTAATACATGTTCAGAATAAATCTAATGAATAAAATGTTCGAAATAATATTTTTATTCACTTTGCAGTCAATTACTGCTATATTTACAACTGTATGAAAAACCATCTTATTTACCATTAGAATTCATTATCTCAATTATTTCAGAATGAACATTCTGACAAATTACTTTTTGATCATAGGAATTGATTAAGAATATATCAAATCAGTGATTCATTGCACCAATCAAAAGGTCATGCATGAAATTAGCTTTAATGAAAAACCATAGCAACAAGATATTTCATTCTATTAGAATTAATTGAAGACAGACTATATCCAGGAACCTGTATTCCATTCATAGCTAATACAGGCAAGCTGAATTGCCAAAAAGTTCTGAATCATTCTGACATTTGACAGGTATACTATACTAGCTTTCATTGCTTTAGAAACAACTTCAGCCCTAGTGTACTTACAAAATTCTGGAAGGTCTTGGAGAATTTAATAACCAAGCCATTGGCTACGATTTCCTTGGAGCCTGGAGACACAAAATAGGCAATGAATCTGGCAGCTGGTGCCATCGCTCTCGTAGCAAAGAATGCTATTTTGATGTTTGTTTGTGAGGGGTCGCTAGGAACCAACGTACGTGAATATAAAATCTCTCCACGACCCAAGACCAAATATGTGATGTGAGGTAAGGGAACTGTAGATAGTATTTCTATCTGCACTTCTTCATTAATCTGTAAATAAAAACAACATGATAACTCACATCTTAGAATCATGTCCCCCCAAAAAATGTTATAATTATATATAAAATAATAATATAAAATAATAATAATATTATATATATAATATAAAATATAACACCTTACATTGGCCTTATGCCAGTAAAAATTGCAAATATTGAGGGAACAGCAATGCAAATTCCACAGTTTCTATTTTTGTACGAAAATGTGTTTAAAAATCAGTTTAATGATCTATGGACAAATAAATATATTAGTAAAAGTGATCATGAAAATATCTGAGTAAATCAGGATAAGAATTTATGACTTGCTTGTTTTTTTCCTTGCGAAAGCACCAATGTGAAATGCTGTTTCATATAAACAAATCCCAGAGAATATCGTATATAGAATGTTAATTTAATTTGTAATATATTGTTTTATTCTCATTTAAGAGAATAGGGTTTGTAAATGCTAAGAAACTGGTGCATATGACCTTAGTTGTAGAGGCCGTTTTTATTCAACTCCACTTCTAATAGAATGTTAACTATTATTACTTGTATAAATGTCAGTGTTGTTTTTAGACTTCTTCTATCAACTTTGTTATTTTCCTGCCTGAGTTGATGAAATTCGCTTCAAGAATCTGTGAATGTGTCTATGAAATTTCATTCTTCTCAGCATTGAATTGTCTGTTTGTTGATTTCTTATGCTGGTCTCTTCAACCCTTATCTATTTCTTTAATTTCTGTTAGTCAATCAACATGTGTTGTATCTACTACATAAAGTGCTTCTAGAATTACAACTGAAACTTCATTGTGCAGAAAGGACAAGCTTTCTGATTGGATTTAACGACCTAAATCGAAGTTAGCGCCAGGACTATCTCTTTCCTCTTTCTCAAGTCAACAGATGGCATTAGTGTGGTCTTTTCAAAAAACAACTGGCGGTCAGAGGCTCTCTCGTGCAGACCATTGGAAGGAAAGTGCTTTTGCGTTATGCAATTTTTCCTGAAAAGGTGGACATTCTAAGACAGATATTTTGATCGCATTCTGGGTATTCAGATGTATTGATCAGTTTCTCACATATTGTGTTTTGCTCTAATATATCAAATGAATCAGTGCTTTGGCAAATACCTTTATATTCTATCTTATTGCTGTAATTAATGCCTTGTATTTCAATTGTGGTATTTAAGGATCTAAAAATGCTGATTCCCAAGTTTTTTATGTTAATTTTGCTATTTATTATCATAAATTGATTACCTTATTTAACTTATGGTAAGAAAGTAGCATACTAGAGCAATTTCTTGGATGATTTACTTAGTATTTTCATACTATGTAACTATAAACTGTTGTATTTTGCATTATTCATTGTTCACTATCAATCATTGCAACCAATTCAAAACTACTACATGTTCTGGCATTCTTGGCACTTTCATATGATCAGCTTATGTAAGAGGTAAAATATTCTTTTGGTAATGAATTTAAAAGGTAAGAGTGTACACATAGGTTATGATATAATGATACATCAGGTGTATACCTTTTCAAGTTTTCACTGTTCAAGGAAAACAAAATTTAATAGGCAAATGGATCTATATTTGTGATCACTGTGATATTTATTACATAAGAGAGATTATGCATCAGTACATGAACAAAAATGTTTGTCTTTAAACAATGCATTAAATTACATTCACGAAACACTGAAAGAAAACACAATAGGATTTTTAATACATTTAACATGATTTAACACTCACCTTGGGATCCTCAGACTTCAAAATTACTTGCATATAAGACTTGCTTGGTGACTGCGATGGGTAAATTACTGCTTGCAGTTTATTGGCATCTGGGTATTCTGCCTTTAGAATTAAAGAACGAGAGGAAATTTATCAATTGTATGGCACTTCAATTGCTTTTTAATTTCATTTGCTGTCTTTTGATATATATATATATATACGAGTAAAATGTTGCTTGCATACTGCAAGCACATCGATAAAAAAAGTTTTTTGTCGGCATCACATAGAGTGAGTCCTCAAAAGAAAAAAAAAATGGATGGAAAATATTCTTCATTTCCGCTGCAATTTATTCGTCTGGCATCGAACCCAGGTCTTCCAGGTCATATTTACTATGCAGCACCATAGAAGATCACGATTTATAACTATGTGTGAAAATTCAAGTAGAAATATTAATTGCAACTGCCTCAAACGACGTCCTACGTTTCCCTTACAACCCTTATGAGAGAAATGCTAATGTGCTCTGGCATCGAACCCAGGAATAGTACGGTGTTATCTAAATTTCTTCTAAATTCAATTCTTTTCATACATCTTCCAGCCGAGTATGATGTTCCTATCATTTCGATAAGTGCATCAAAAAAATAATGAAATACTAACCCAATGTATTTTAAACGGGAGACATATTTGCCACCCGGCATCGAACCCGGATCTTTCTGGTAATACTTCCTATGCAACATAATAGAATCTCTAACTATGTGTGAAAATTCGAGCAGAAATATAGGCTGCAACTGCCCCAAACGACGACTTACTTTTCCCTTATATTCCTTATGAGAGAAATGTTAATGTGCTCTGGCATCGAACCCAGGAATAGTACGGGCTTAAGAAATTTTTTTCTTAAACCAATTCTTAATATATATCTTCTAGCTGGTCGAAAAGTTCCTTACATTACGGTAAGTGCATCAAAAAAAATTAATGAAAAACTAACCCCATGCATTTTAAATGCGGGATTTTTGCATCGTCCTAGCATCGAACCCAGGAGGTTCTCATTAGTAGTCATTAATGTTTTTAATAGTTCTTGACCATATCTGTAAGCTCCGTGAATTTCAATTCTCTACCTGTCCGGGAAGTATTATTTAAAAAATTTTGAAAATCGCCACCATGTATCCTTATGGAGAAAATCTCGACTTTGGGGCCTTCTGGAATCGAACCCATGACGACGAGGTTCAATGTCGGACTTATTCTGGAGGTTACACGTTATGGCCAATACGTCGTAAAAATTTCAAGTCGGTGGCACTTGTGGAACATGGTTAGAATTTTGATCCCCTATATATAACTTATATATATATAGGTATATCCGGAGAAGCGTCTATATATTTAACTTATATATATATAGGTATATCCAGAGAAGCGTCTATATATAATAGATATATATATATATATACGAGTAAAATGTAGCTTGCATACTGCAAGCAGATCGGCAATACTAATTTCATATCGGCATCACATCGGGACGGTCCTCATAAGAAAAAAAAAAGGATTTAATTTTTTCTTAAAATTCGCTGAAATTTCATCGTCTGGAATCGAACCCGGGTCTAACTGGAAAACCTACTATGAAACACAATAGAAGATCACCATCTCTAACTATGTGTGAAAATTCAAGCAGAAATATTGGCTACAACTGCCTCAAAAGACGCTCTAATGTTCACGAATGTAAATGGCTCTCGGGACTCGAACCAAGGACGATCTTGGAAATTTAAAAAATGTTTCTGAAAGCTATTATTGATCTCAATCTATATGCCAAATTTCAAGTTTCTATATTATTAGGAAAGGTTTCAAAATAATTCCTAAAAATCGGATCAACTTCTGATTGCAGAGACACCTGGTGTCGAACCCAGGACACATTGATAGCTATGAATGCATAGTTTGATTTGTTAAGACTGGTTCTTCTATCATGCTAAATTTTAAGTCGATAGCATGCCAGGAAGTACCTAAAAATTGTTTCCGTTATCCCCATAAGAAATGCATTGTGGAATGCAAATGGCCCTCTGGGATCGAACCAAGGACCATAAGCGAATACAAAAAATTGATTATGAAATATTTTTATGATTTCTAACCCCATGCCAAATTTTAAGTTTCCATGCATTCGGAAAGAGGTCCAAAAAAAATCTTTAAAATCGCCACAATGCATTTTAAACGGCCGATTTTTGCCCCGACCTAGCATCGAACCCAGGATATTTTCCGTAAAACTCATTTATGTTTTCGATAGATCATGTTCATATATATAGGCTCCTTGAGTTTTGATTCTCTACCTACCCGGAAAGTATTTTTTTTTAATTCCCGAAAACCATAGCAATGCATTTGAATGGGAAAAATCGGGACTTTGGGGCCCTCTGGAATCGAACCCATGACACTGAGGTTCAAAATCGCAATTTTTCTGGAGGTTATACGTTATGGCCAATATGTCGTAAAAATTTCAAGCCATTGACGCTAGTGGTTTAGCCTGTGACTTTGTATCCTCTCTATATATATATATATATATATGAATATATGAATATATATATGATATATGAATGAATCCGGAGAAGCATCTATATATAATAGATATATATATATATATCTATTATATATAGATGCTTCTCCAGATTCATTCATGTATCCATATATATATATATATATATATACGAGTAAAATGTAGCTTGCATACTGCAAGCAGATCGACAACACTAATTTCATATCGGCATTATATCGGGACGGTCCTCAAAAGAAAAAAAAAGGATTTAATTTTTTCTTAAAATTCGCTGAAATGTCATCGTCTGGCATCGAACCCGGGTCTTACTGAAAACCTACTATGAAAAACAATAGAAGACCACCATCTCTAACTATGTGTGAAAATTCAAGCAGAAATATTGGCTACAACTGCCTCAAAAGACGCTCAAATGTTCACGATTGTAAATGGCTCTCGGGACTCGAACCAAGGACAATCTTGAAAATTTAAAAAATGTTTCTGAAAGTTATTATTGATCTCAATCTATATGCCGAATTTCAAGTCTCTATATTATTGGGAAAGGTTTCAAAATAATTCCTAAAATTCGGATCAACTTCTGATTGCAGAGACAGCTGGTGTCGAACCCAGGACACATTGATAGCTATGAATGCATAGTTTGATTTGTTTAGACTGGTTCTTCCATCATGCTAAGTTTTAAGTCGATAGCATGCAGGGAAGTACCTTAAACTTGTTTCCGTTATCTCCATAAGAAATGCATTGAGGAATGTAAATGGCCCTCTGGGATCGAACCAAGGAACATCAGGGAAAACATAAAAATCGATTATGAAATATATTTATGATATATAACCCCATACCGAATTTCAAGTTTCCATGCCATCGGGAAAGGGTCCAAAAAAAATCTTAAAAATCGCCACAATACATTTTAAACGGCAGATTTTTGCATCGACCTAGCATCGAACCCAGGTTATTTTCCGTAAAACTCATTTATGTTTTCGATAGATCATGACCATATATAAAGGCTCCTAGAGTTTCGATTCTCTACCTATCCGGGAAGTATTTTTTTTTAATTCCCGAAAATCAAAGCAATGCATTTAAACGGGAAAAATCGGGACTTTGGAGCCCCCTGGAATCGAACCCATGACACTGAGGATCAAAATCGCAATTTTTCTGGAGGTTATACGTTATGGCCAATATGTCGTAAAAATTTCAGCTCAATCACTCTTGTGGTTTAGGCTGTGAGTTTGTATCCTCTCTATATATATATCTATTATATATAGATGCTTCTCCGGATTCATTCATGTATATACCTAGATAGATAGATAGATAGGATACTAATTCACAGCCTAAACCACAAGCGTGATTTACTTGCAATTTTTACGGCGTATTGGCCATAACATGTAACCACCAGAAAAATGTGATTTTGAACCTCAGTGTCATAGGTTCGATTCCAGAGGGCCCCAAAGTCCCGATTTTCCCCATAAGGATACATGGTGGGGAATTTCAAAAAATATTTTGAGGCACTTCCAGGAAAGGAAGAGAGTTGAAATTCAAGGATTCGCTAGAAGTTGTGCATATCCAACGGAAATCGAAAAGACATCTACGAATATTGTCCATGGTTCGATGCTAGGTCGGGGCAAAAATCGGCCGTTTAAAATGCATTGAGGCAATTTTTAAGATTTTTTTTGGACCTCTTCCTGATGGTATGGAAAATTGAAATTCGGCATGGGGTTAGATATCATAAATATATTTCATAATCAAATTTTACATATTGCCTGATGGTCCTTGGTTCGATCCCAGAGGTCCATTTACATTCCTCAATGCATTTCTTACGGAGAAAACGGAAACAAATTTTAGGTACTTCCCGGCACGATATCGACTTCAATCTTTGCATAAAGAAAGATCAAGTCCATACAAATCAAATTGTGCATTCACAGCTATCAATGTGTCCTGGGTTCGACACCAGGCGTCTCTACAATCGGTAACTGACCCGATTTTCAATGATTATTTTGAACCTTTTCCCTACAACATAGAAACATGAAATTCGGTATGTAGATAGAAATCATAGATACATTTCAAAATCATGTTTTAGATTTCCAAGATCGTCCTTGGTTCGAATCCAGAGAGCCATTTTCATTCGTGAAAATTAGAACGTCTTTTGAGGCAGTTGTAGCCAATATTTCTGCTTGAATTTTTACACATAGTTAGAGATGGTGATCTTCTATTGTGCTGCATAGTATGTTCACCAGTAAGACCCGGGTTCAATGCCAGGCGATGAAATTATCGCCACAATGCATTTTAAACGGCCGATTTTTGCCGTGACCTAGCATCGAACCAAGGATAATATTCGTAGATGTCTTTATAGTTTCCTTTAGATATGCTCGGCATCTAGCGATCCCTTGAATTTCAACTATCTCCTTTCCCGGGAAGTGCCTCAAAAAAATTTTCGAAAATCCCTGCCATGTATTCTTATGGAGAAAATCGCGACTTTAGGGCCTTCTGGAATCGAACCCATGACCCCGAGGTTCAATGTCCGCTTTTTCCTGGAGGTTACACGTTATGGCCAATATGTCGTAAAAATTTCAAGTCAATGACGCTTGTGGTTTAGCCTGTGAATTTGTATCCTATCTATATACCTATATAGCTATATAGCTATATATATGAATGAATCCGGAGAAGCATCTATATATAATAGATATATGGATACATGAATGAATCCGGAGAAGTATCTATATATAATAGATAGAGAGGATACAAACTCACAGCCTAAACCACAAGAGTGATTGAGCTGAAATTTTTACGGCGTATTGGCCATAACGTGTAACCACCAGAAAAATGTGATTTTGAACCTCAGTGTCATAGGTTCGATTCCAGAGGGCCCCAAAGTCCCGATTTTCCCCATAAGGATACATGGTGGGGAATTTCAAAAAATATTTTGAGGCACTTCCAGGAAAGGAAGAGAGTTGAAATTCAAGGATTCGCTAGAAGTTGTGCATATCCAACGGAAATCGAAAAGACATCTACGAATATTGTCCATGGTTCGATGCTAGGTCGGGGCAAAAATCGGCCGTTTAAAATGCATTGAGGCAATTTTTAAGATTTTTTTTGGACCTCTTCCTGATGGTATGGAAAATTGAAATTCGGCATGGGGTTAGATATCATAAATATATTTCATAATCAAATTTTACATATTGCCTGATGGTCCTTGGTTCGATCCCAGAGGTCCATTTACATTCCTCAATGCATTTCTTACGGAGAAAACGGAAACAAATTTTAGGTACTTCCCGGCACGATATCGACTTCAATCTTTGCATAAAGAAAGATCAAGTCCATACAAATCAAATTGTGCATTCACAGCTATCAATGTGTCCTGGGTTCGACACCAGGCGTCTCTACAATCGGTAACTGACCCGATTTTCAATGATTATTTTGAACCTTTTCCCTACAACATAGAAACATGAAATTCGGTATGTAGATAGAAATCATAGATACATTTCAAAATCATGTTTTAGATTTCCAAGATCGTCCTTGGTTCGAATCCAGAGAGCCATTTTCATTCGTGAAAATTAGAACGTCTTTTGAGGCAGTTGTAGCCAATATTTCTGCTTGAATTTTTACACATAGTTAGAGATGGTGATCTTCTATTGTGCTGCATAGTATGTTCACCAGTAAGACCCGGGTTCAATGCCAGGCGATGAAATTATCGCCACAATGCATTTTAAACGGCCGATTTTTGCCGTGACCTAGCATCGAACCAAGGATAATATTCGTAGATGTCTTTATAGTTTCCTTTAGATATGCTCGGCATCTAGCGATCCCTTGAATTTCAACTATCTCCTTTCCCGGGAAGTGCCTCAAAAAAATTTTCGAAAATCCCTGCCATGTATTCTTATGGAGAAAATCGCGACTTTAGGGCCTTCTGGAATCGAACCCATGACCCCGAGGTTCAATGTCCGCTTTTTCCTGGAGGTTACACGTTATGGCCAATATGTCGTAAAAATTTCAAGTCAATGACGCTTGTGGTTTAGCCTGTGAATTTGTATCCTATCTATATACCTATATAGCTATATAGCTATATATATGAATGAATCCGGAGAAGCATCTATATATAATAGATATATGGATACATGAATGAATCCGGAGAAGTATCTATATATAATAGATAGAGAGGACACAAACTCACAGCCTAAACCACAAGAGTGATTGAGCTGAAATTTTTACGGCGTATTGGCCATAACGTGTAACCACCAGAAAAATTGCGATTTTGATCCTCAGTGCCATGGGTTCGATTCCAGAGGGCCCCAAATTCCCGATTTTTCCCGTTTAAATGCATTGCTTTGATTTTCGGGAATAAAAAAAAAATACTTGCCGGATAGATAGGGACTTAAGACTCAAGGAGCCTTTATATATGGTCATGGTCTATCGAAAACATAAATGAGTTTTACGGAAATTAACCTGGGTTCGATGCTAGGTCGATGCAAAAATCTGCCGTTTAAAATGCATGGTGGCGATTTTTAAAATTTTTTTTGGACCCTTTCCCGATGGCATGGAACATTGAAATTCGGTATGGGGTTAGATATCATAAATATATTTCATAATCGATTTTTATGTTTTCCCTGATGTTACTTGGTTCGATCCCAGAGGGCCATTTACATTCCTCAATGCATTTCTTATGGAGATATATATATATATATACGAGTAAAATGTTGCTTGCATACTGCAAACAGATCGACAACACTAATTTCATATCGGCATTATATCGGGACGGTCCTCAAAAGAAAAAAAAGGATTTAATTGTTTCTTAAAATTCGCTGAAATTTCATCGTCTGGCATCGAACCCGGGTCTTACTGGTAAACCTACTATGAAACACAATAGAAGATCACCATCTGTAACTATGTGTGAAAATTCAAGCAGAAATAATGGCTACAACTGCCTCAAAAGACGTTCTAATTTTCACGAAAGTAAATGGCTCTCGGGACTCGAACCAAGGACGATCTTGGAAATCTAAAAAATGTTTTTGAAAGATATTTATGATCTCTATCTATATGCCGAATTTAAAGTTTCTATATTATTGGGAAAGGTTTCAAAATAATTCCTAAAAACGGATCAACTTCTGATTGCAGAGACACCTGGTGTCGAACCCAGGACATATTGTAAGCTGTGAATGCACAGTTTGATTTTTATAAATTTGCTCTTGTGTCATGCCAAGTTTGAAGTCGATAGCATGTCGGGAAGTACCAAAATTTTGTTTCCGTTATCTCCGTAAGAAATGCATTGAGAAGTGCAAATGGCCCTCTGGGATCGAACCAAGGACCATCAGCGAATATAAAAAAATTAATTATGAAATATATTCATGATATCTAACCTCATGTCGAATTTCAAGTTTCCATGCCATCGGAAAATGGTCCAAATAAAATCTTAAAAATCGCCGCAATGTATTTTAAACGGCCGATTTTTGCCCCGACCTAGCATCGAACCATGGACAATATTCGAAGATGTCTTTTTGATTTTCGTTAGATATCCACGGCATCTAGCGATCCCTCGAATTTCAACTCTCTACCTTTCCGGGAAGTGCTTCAAAAAAATTTTCGAAAATCCCCGCCATGTATCCTTATGGAGAATATCGCGACTTTGAGGCCTTCTGGAATCGAACCCATGACACTGAGGTTCAAAATCGCATTTTTTCTGGTGGTTGTACGTTATGGCCAATTCGCCGTAAAAATTTCAAGTCAATCACGCTTGTGGTTTAGGCTGTGAATTAGTATCCTATCTATCTATCTATCTATATAGGTATATACATGAATGAATCCGGAGAAGCATCTATATATAATAGATACATATATACATATACGAGTAAAATGTTGCTTGTCATTTATGTTTTCGATATATCATGACCATATATATCGGCTCCTTAAGTTTAGATTATCTACCTATCCGGGAAGTATTTTTTTTTTAATTCCCGAAAAATAAAGCAATGTAATTAAACGGGAAAAATCAGGAATTTGGGGCCCTCTGGAATCGAACCCATGACACTGAGGTACAAAATCGCAATTTTTCTGGCAGTTACATGTTATGGCCAGTACATCGTGAAAATTTCAAGTCAATGACGCTGGTGGTTTAGCATGTGAATTAGTATCCTTTCTATATAGCTATCTATTTGAATGAATCCGAAGAAGGAATTATATATAATAGAGATATATATGTATGAGTTAAATGTAGCTTGCATACTGCAAGCAGATCGACAACACTAATTTCATATCAGCATCATATTGGGTTGGTCCTCAAAAGAAAAAAAAGGATTGAAAATATTCTTAAAATTTGCTGCAACTTAATTGTCTGGCATCGAACCCGGTATTACAGATCATACTTACTATGCAGCACAACAGAAGATCACCATCTATAACTATGTGTGAAAATTCAAGCAGAAATATTGGCTGCAACTACCTCAAATGACGTCCCACTTTTCACATTTATTCCTTATGTAAGAAATTGTAATGTGCTCTGGCATCGAACCCAGGAACAATACAGTCTTATCTAAATTTTTTCTGATACCAAGTCTTAATATAAATGTTCTAGCAGAGCTAGAACTTCCTTACATTTCGATAAGTGCATCAAAAAAAAATAATGATAAACTACCTCAATGTATTTTAAAGGGCAGATTTTTGCATTAGAGATGGTGATCTTCTATTGTGCCGTATGGGAAGTATCACTAGATGGACCCGGGTTTGATACTGGGCGGTAAATATATCTCCCATATGAAACACATTGGGGTACATTTTCATTATTTTTTCATGCACTTATTGAAATGATAAGAAGATTAAAAAAAAATTAGATAAGACCATGCTGTTCCTGGGTTCAATGCCAGAGCACATTACAATCTATATATATAAAGCAGAAATTCTGTGGGTTTGTTTGTGTGTTTGTTTGTGGGTTTGTTTGTGGGTTTGTGTGTTTGTTTGTTTGTCTTGGATTGGAGTCCACACCGTTTGCCCGATTTGTCTCAAACTTTGCATACGTGTCCTCTGACATCAGGAAGGAAGTACTGTCGCCCTTTTATTCAAGAATTTTGCTGGGTTCGAACCAAGATTGCTCAGATAGATTATCACTAGGAATACATGTAAGCTTCACTTTTATCGGTTGCAGGCTTTATTTCTCCTGAAGAATTAAATTAGAAGGAATAGTCGTACAGAGTCGAGACAAACACCAAAAGAAAGAAAATCGAATAAAAATTCTTATTTTGGTCATGGAATCTTACTTTCGATTAGAATTTGCGAGGATATTGGTAAAATATACAAAACTTTTGTAAAAATTCGAGGCTATAAACAACTCATCCCCCTGACGACCGATCCCATTGTTGAATCTGAGCTCATGTTTTATCTTTACTTTAAGCTCATAAAGCTGATGATTGAAGAGGACGATATATTACATGGATAACGAGATATTTTCTGTAAGAAGGTAACCAGCAATTGCAGGTACGTAATTGCAGTCAGGAGATTACCAGCTCATGAATGAGGGAAGATAGATGTCTTGTATGATATAAAGCAAACATTCTGTGGGTTTTTACGTTTGCTTGTATGTTGTGTACCTTCAATTTTAGTACAAATAGTCGTGCGGAGTCGAAACAAGAAGCAAAAGAACGGAAATTAAATGGATGTTCTAATTTTGATCGTGGAATATTGTTTCCGAATCGAAATTTCGGAATTTCGACAAAATACGCGTAAATTTTCCAAATTTGTAGAAGTTGTAAACAGACAATCCTCCTGATGATCAATGCCATTGTTGAGCCGAGCTCATGCATTTTCCTGTATAGTAAGAATAGCTTGGAATTTAAGACTATTCTAAAGGTAATTTACGCATTGCATGACCGGCAACTTGAATTTAATCTACTTCTATATTCCCCGTTGAGAATCAACGGGCGCTTCAGCTAGTTTCTCATATAAGGAATATATGTGAAAAGTAGGACGTCGTTTGAGGCAGTTCACCCAATATTGCTGCTTGAATTTTCACACATAGTTAGAAATGGTGATCTTCTGTTTTGCTGCATAGTAAGTATCACCAGGAAGACCTGGGTTGGATGCCGGACGGATAAATTCCAGTGAATTTTAAGCTTATATTCAATACTTTTCCTACTTTTGAGGACCCTCTCGATATGATGTCGACTTGAAATTTTATGTTATCAACATGCTTGCAGAATGCAAGCAAAGTTTTATAATAGATATAGGTATATCCGGAGAAATGTCTATAAATAATAGATGTACGAGTAAAAGTTACTTGCAATCTGCAAGCATATTAATGATATATATTTCAAGTCCCTATCTTATTGAGAAGGATCTAAAAAAAAGGGGATTGAAAGTATTTTTTTAAAAATCGCTGCAATTTATTTTAAATACCTAGTGTCAAACTCACGCACAAATGGTGACAGTTTTTGAAATATAAATAAAAAAGAGCATGTTTTCTGGGACCTCTATGATTTCGAATTCCCTATCCTACAGGGATGTAGCCAAATATATTTTTGAAATTGCATCATAATTGATTTGAAATTCCCACCGTATGTTTTAAATTTTAGAGATGCCTAGTGTTGAACCCAGGATGTTTTGGAAGATGCGAATACATATAATGCCCTGGTAGAATTAATACTCATTTAATTAAAATTTTGATCGGGAAGGTACTCAAATGAGAGTCCCATTTGAAATGCATAGGGTAATGTAAATGGCTCTCTGGGATCGAACCAAGGACCATCAGGGAACCAATAAAATACATATATAAAGATATTCATCATCTCTGTTCACATTCTGAGTCTTAAGTTTCAATGATATTGGGAAGGGTTTCAAGGTAATTTCTAATTTTAGAGATGCCTGGGGTCGAATCCAGGGCTTTTTGGCAGATATGAATAGATACTATAAATTGGTAGGACTTGAACTAACTTAATGCACCGTTTGAAGGCGATATCATACCATGAAAGACTTTAAATAGGGCTCCATTATCCCCATTAGAAATGCATTGAGGAATGTAAATGACTCTCTGGAATCGAACTAAGGACCATAAGCCAAACGTAAATCAGCAAATATAAAATATGTTCATATTATCTATTCACATGCCGAGTTTAACCTTTCCATCTTATCGGTAAGGGATTAAAAAGAAATGTTAAAAGTTGTCGCAGTGCATTTGAAATGAGAGAATATTTGCCCTGTCCTAGGGTTGAACCAAGGATAATCTTCAACGATATCTTTGTGGGTTTTGTCGGATTTGCACAGCTGACGGCGATCCCTCAAATTTCATTTGTATCAGTTAAGTAGATTTGGTCATTAAAAGGATATTCCTAGTTTTTTGGCACTACTTTCTATGCATGCCATTTGGTGCCAAAATGGATGCTGCTCAATTTTTAAAAAAATATCTTCAACTCCTTTAATTTAACATAAATGGAAAAATATTAGCTATTTATAATATTTGGGTATTTTTATTCTTGCAGTTTCCCTTAAATTGTTTTTATACTCTTTTATCATCTTTTAGCATATTGTTTAAACATTAAACTATTTCCTTAGTTAACTATTTCTTCTTTTTATTTAAGCATGCACTACCCAGCTGAAGAGCACCATTCACACCCTTTCCAGAGACCAGAGAGAATATTATTTATTAAAAATCATTAAAATATTTTCATATTATAGAAAAAATGATACACTAAGAAGTATGAATAGCTTTTTTGCTTATTTCCTTACCTCAATTTCCAAAGAAGAGTCAAAGTTAATGGAAGGATCAAAATTTAGCTTCACCAGGTCATCTTGATTTAATTGATGAAAACTGTCTGTAAGGTTCTTTCCTTCCCCACTAAAGCCAGCCTTTACTCTAATAGGTTGCTTTAATTTTCCCAAGGGAGATCCATCAAACTGTGTTACTCTAATCTATGACAAAAGAGATTAATTTTATTATATTACATTTCCCATATTTTATAGTGTCCTTATAACATAATAAGAGTTCTCACAGCCTCATTAACTTTCTTCCATAAAATGTAGTTTAAAATCATCAACAACCTTCTAAGTTAGAATTAATTAATTAATCTGGAATCGAGGTTGCAAGTCCATGCCTTGAATGAAATGAATGAGGATGATTTCAATGACAGAATTGTTGAATTTCAGCAATTTTACACAGGACAATCATCAATGTGATTAAAATGTTCAGAATTTAAGAATATATTTTTATTCTGTGTGTGTTGATTATTTTCACCAAAAAATTATTGAGAATCAGTTATGGGTACATGGTATGCATGGTTCAGCTTCATACTTAAAAACTTACTTATGTTAGGAATAGTTAAGGATAAAAAAATAATGAAAGAAAATCACAAAAAGATTCTCACCGATGGATTATATTGAAGTCCTGGCTGGTACAAATCTGATTTAATTAAATCAATTTTATAACTGTATTTGTGTAGAAGAATGGAAGCTGAAGCATTTTGGCGGCTACTTGATATAGCTTCTTCTACACCTACCTCAAATTTTACCAATCTTTGAAAATCATCTAACACTCTGTTTGGAAGAAATTTATGAAAACATCATGTAGATTTTAAAGAGATGGTTCTTTAAAAAGGTGACTATATATACAGGTACATGAATCTTACAACAAATGCCCACAATATCTGCTTCTATTTCAAACATTTAAGCAAACAGCAAAAACATTGTTTCATGCATAGCATTTCAGTGTTGATTTTGATAAACACATGTGGCATCATTTATGTTCAATCAAGCCAAGATGGATACATAAACTACATTTGATTGTTTTATACACCATTAAATTAAGATGACTTATCATAATCAAACCTTTCATTAGTTAGAAGATCAGTATTTTTATAATTAACTTTGAGGAATGTTACTGACACGATAACCAGCACATATATTTTGTTCAAGCAATGGATAAATAAAATTTTTTGAGAGGATGAAATTCTATATGAAGCAATTTTAATGTAAACTCATTTAAGAAACTTTTATACAGACTATGCCAAATGTTGACAAAAAAGTCTACTAACATGTTTGTGGTGAAATCTTGTTAATTTTTAACTGAAATCTTACCCAAATTCCTTCACTAAATTGAAGTTGACGCTAGTTTCTCCATCTATAGGTAAGACTCTTCTAATAGGGATGTGGAACACAGGCTGTAGAATTTCAGTGTGATAAATTGGATAAGCCGATATGGTGAGCTCTCCTTTGACATGTCTGCCATTTGCATACCTGTAAAAGGGAAATGATTGCTTAAAATAGAATTATGATGAAGAGCATGTATCACAGACTTTTTTTACATGTAAATCAGGATAGTTTTACATAGGAGACTAGCATAGAGATAAACAACATAGTTATCACATCAGAGAGCCTACCATTCCAACTATAATTCAAACCATCAACAAAAGATGCATAGCTAGCCAAGAGGACCTAAATAATCAAATTGGGGTTTATAATTTTTCCTGATCTAAAATTGAATTAAACTTTTTGACGCTTTAATGTTTCCTCACAGCACATAAATTTGTCTCAGAACACCGATACAACTTTGAGGAAACAGTATAAAACCACCTTTTCACCAGCTGAGTCTAGGATTGCCTCTTAGTGAAAGAATCCTTATTTCTATCAATGTACAGCTGCCCACAATAAAACAGACATGCAGGGGTGCATAAGATCGAGGGGCTTTGAAATTCTGTACTCTCCTGCATCCTCCATTAGAACTTGGCAACACTGGGAGGCCGAGCTCTAGGACGGCTCTTATCGTGAGATCACAGGGCATGCAATACCAGCGATTGCTGACAATTTTTCGGTAGATAGTAAGGCATATTTTGAAAGGGTTAGCTTTAAGTTAGAAACAGATTCCTCGTAATGAGAAGATCCAATGTTCTCCACCTTCATATAGTTTTCGGCTCCCTTGAATACTGACGACTACGATACCTTGATAGAATAATATTCATTGTTAAATCGAAGGAAAGGAATTAAGATTCTGATTTGGTCAAGTAGCCCTGAGATGTCATTGCTCAGGCAGTGTTTCCAAATAGCAGGAAGTGAATCCTGCAATATCATATTTAAATTAAGGTAAATTTGTCAGAATTCAAAAGTTATAAAGGTTCATTTTGTAGGAACCCATCATTTTTAAAACATCGTTCATCACGATATAAATTATTTTGAAATGCATGAGTGTTACGAATTTGCAGAAACCATATTTACATAAATAATCTAGCATAGTAAAATATTTATGCTGCGATTAATTAAGAAAATCACAATCACGCAAGGCATATCGATGACTCAAGTTCATTTTATTCACGCTTTCATGAGTAGTAGTATTGTTAAAAGTGATCCGACAGCAGAGGTTATTGTGCATGTGGTCTCTCACCGGGATTCAAACCCATAACCACTTTCATCTAAGTACAACACACTCAAACCAGGAGTGTCAATTCGATTGAAATGTATTCTCCAAATAAAGTCTGATAGGTATGTTATAATTATGCATTAGAAGAGATACACTATAATGGATTAAGTCAAACATACATCTAATACCAAATGGATTATGATTTAAATGAGTTAAATGAAATAAGCATCGAAAAAAGGAGAGAGTGTCAGAAGGGAGTTAAAGTGTTTAAGGAGATTCATCTACATAACTGGGGTTCAGAGAAAAAAGGAAAAATACGAGCTAAGGAAATAGGATTGGCTCTAATGGTTTAAATTAACTTAAATCATGAGAAATTACTGTGGAAGGCATGTTACCATCTTGGATATATATTGTAATGATAGGGTGGATAGACATAATCTCTGGCATTATGACTTTTTTCTAAAACTTATAGAAGCATTATTTTAGCATAATGTTTTATAATATACATATACAGATGCTCCCTGACTAATGAAGGTCCGACTTACGACCGTCCGAAGTTACGACCAAAATATTTTCAAAATTATCGTCACCTAATTCATGCATTTGTTTTCCACGAGTTGCCTCACCCTTCTTTGGCAAAGATGCTTCAGGGAGCTTTGATTAGAAACTTCTCACTCTCCCCTTTATCCCTCTGTACATTTTATCACCTTGTCTCGTTTCTTTTTGACAACGACCCCTCCAGTCTGCACCAAAATTTTTAATAGAGTTCCCATCATATTGGCATACACCCATGGGATTTGTTTTCATACAAAACTTGGCACCAAATCACCTGCTCCAGGATCGGTGGGAATATAGGAGATAAAAACAGCGCTGATTTGGATTCCCAGGGTAACCTCTTCCCCCTCCCTCGCGACTCAGTCATTGCTTGTGAAGGGTTTGAATGAAAAATATCTCGAGAATGCAATTTGATATGAATTAAGATTATCAAATGACACACCATTATTTTTTGATGATTATTGAGCAATAATTTTTCACAATTGATGTTAGAGGACGCATTTTTTAAATGATGAATGAATCAATAATATTATGCGTTAACTCGAAAATATCGCACCATCTTAGGTAATGGGCACCCCAAAATTCGAGCGTCAGACATTGAAAAGTCTTTTACCTACGAATGTAATGTGCCCATTAAGATATGCGGTCACGCCAGTCGGTGCATCTTATACGTCTACACTATACAGGCAAGCGCTAACTTATATGTATATTTATACACGCATACACTGTATACAAAATTTCAGTCGTCGTCTATGCCGAAAGTCCTACGTAAGCGCCAATTCAAATTGTTCATTAAAATAATTGTATGGTAACCAATACCGTTTCAATTAAAAATACTGTCGGCCAACAGTTTCATATATAGTTCAAACATCGATAGCGGACTGGTGGAATGTCTGACAAGTTATATGGAACCAGGGTGAGCCTAGGATGTGGCAGGCCTCACGCTATGCTAGTAGTATTGTACCTGAAATTAGTGTGCCGTCGATTTTAATGCACACCCCGATTTTTGTGATGAAAAAAAAACCAAAAGGTGTTCGTTATTTTAAAGTAGATATGGTATTTTTTTGCCAATGTACGCATTATGAAGCATTAGCGTAAGGATTAAAAACCCTATAGTTCCATTTTGCCATACTCGCTGCTCTTAGATTCAAGAGGACCGACTAAGTTGAAATGTTAGAAATCGTCTATACTGAATAAGCGTTACAACGAGTACTTTTGTGATTTTTGTCAGCTCTCGTTATCACAGACTTCAACTGTATATTCATAACTGTTCCATATCCAAGGGGTTCCCAAACTTTTTCTGTTCAAGACGCCATGTCACATTAATTGTATTCTAAATTGGGTGTCTTCTCCAGGGCATTGTAAAGCACTACCAAGAGTGCCATGGCAAAAGTTTGGGAAACCCTGCCGTAACCTTTTTTGATTATAAATTTATGCCACACACTGAAAGGCGGCTTGCAGGGTTCTTACATAGACATAGAAATATTTCCCAAGAAGGGAAGCTGTACATATCTTTATAATTATGGGTAATCAGTATGGGATGTCAGTATTTCTAGTGCTCTATCTAATAATGAATCATGGTCTAAACTGGCATCTCATTAAAAGAAGGAAGGGGAAAATACGGGGCCTAAATTTTAATTATTAAATGGCTTTCCTTGATGTAAGGGAAACTCAGATTGATTACAGCTGATTGATTCACCAGTTTTATTAAATGTAATTTCCATGACAATATGAGAAATGGTGGAAATAACTAAGGAAAAAGATTCACAATTTCTTTTATAAAGCAGTTTCACCATGTAATGCTTCTTCAATCACTTTGCCTATAAGGAAATTACTCAGAGAACTAGGACCAAAGAAAGCTGCATCCATTGCGAAGGAAATTGATTCCAATTATTAGGAAGGGGTAATCTGAATAATATTAAATTTCTGGGCAGGCAGACATTTAAATAGTTTAAATTAGTTCCCCCTTATGAATAAAAGAAAGTTAAACTGTTTTACTAAACATTGTGACCAGGTGTAATCACCTAAGCTATTCATATAATTTTATTATTGAGAATCTCCAAGGGATCTAAGAAGAGCCCACAAATGCTGTGGATGGTCTCCCAGACTGCCCATGTCTTGGGCCACCTCTGCTTTCAGGAGTAACTTTAAACCTTATAATAATCATTGAAAGATCACTACTGTAGAAATTTAAGCTTCGGATAATTCTAATTCCAATATTACCTTCTCAATGTTTAAATTCATCTCTTCGGGCTTTTTTGCTCTATATCCTAAACAGATGAATTTTATAAACCCTCTAGATATTCTTTGAAATCAATCAATAACAAAACGGGAAATATGTAAGAAATCACTATTTGTATTAACTAGCATTTCTTTAGTTCTTCTTCATTACTATCATTGGATGTATAGTGTTTTCCATTCTTTCATTCCAATAATGATAGGCACAGTTATTAGTTTCGTAGATTTTAAGAACCTTTAAAAACCACCGAAAGCAAGTGAATTTTTTTCTCTCAGTGTTGAATAGTAGCCACAACACTTAACTTCTCTTGATTCACTGATAAATATGCCACTCAATCTCACCTGGTTTATAAAATACAAAATTAGGATATCATTTAAATACATATTTTATACACAATTATAATCGTCATTACTGTAACACACCTGCAATAACTTGTCCATCTTAATTCAACAAAATTAAAAAGGTTGAGTGTCAAAGTTGTTTATTTTTGTTGAATTGTTGGAATATTGCATTGCTGAGTTGTTTATTGGTTCTGTACTAGAGTAGATATCTTGAAATAAAAAGTTGGTTCGGTTTGTGTTCTCAACACTTAAGTATCCACCCAAATTCTTCCATCTCATAAGAGGAGTAATTTAAGGCGTTTTAAATAGACGACCTTAATATGACAAAGGTATTTTATTTCCTTGCGTCAATTCCTTATTTACTTCTCTTGATAATAGAACGCTTTTCAATTGGGAGTGTTAAACGATTTCTAAACATAAGGGTTTGTAAAGCAATCAAATTGCAGTAATCCACCAAATGATGCACATACATTCTAATATAATATTGATGAAGCCGAAGAAGGTGATTGTAATTCTATGGTAAAGGTGAAGGAGTAATTATGCATAATAAATGAACTCTTTGTATCTCTGCTCCTTTTAACAATAGAAAAATTACTCATAGGGAAAATTGTTTAATTTATTATTTAGTGATAATTTCTACCTTATGGAATGAAATGTGCAAAGTGCGATCAATGTTTGATTAACACATTAATCAAATGTTATGGTATTGGTCCTGTCATAAAGACAACTTTTTTAGATATACTCTGTGACCCGCCAGAGACTCGTGCAGTAAATCTTTTATTATTTTGTTCATTACTGGCATATTTAAGGAATTCCAACCTTATTTTTCGAAACAGAAAATAATTATATAGCATTAACATTTCAAACCATTTTCAGCAGAATCATCATATTTATTACTGTAGAGTATGTTTACATATATATTTTAATTTTCTTTTAATTTTGAGATGAAAACACTCATAAATGTTAATCTCAATAAGTGTTAACTTTTGTAGATCCAGAAAATAGCCCTCTCACTTTTTATGGCCAATATTTCAACAAAAAAGGGGATTTGTATTTGAACGAATAAGGTAGCCATAGTAAAATGCTGTGAAGTGTTGTGATAATTTTGGCTTTCACTGTACATATCCCTTCCCTTACTTGCTCCCTTATATCATTGCAGCTTCCCTTTCTGCTCCCATTAGCTTCATTGTAGCAACTCACGAAGATCATTAGGTGCTGAATTAATTATGAACACCATTAGACATAAAAATTATTACACATTATTTATGAAATCATGGAATATCTCAGCTACAAAAATGATTATCTGACAAAACCTATTTTATTATATTATTATATACGATTATCTATAAAAACCATATACAGATATATATATATATATATATATATATATCTGTATATGGTTTTTTATTATTAGTATCTGCAAAACGAGTCATTGTCAGATAATCATTTTTGTAGCTGAGATATTCCATGATTTCATAAATAATGTGTAATAATTTATATATATATATATACATGGATTTACTTTGCTTTATAGCACTGTAAAATTACTTGCTAGACACTTTTTCAAATTGCTTTCTCTAAATATTCTACAAGTAATGAAAATCACTTACCTTGCAGTAATCTTGACTGACAATGACTCAGCTTCCTGTAATGTTATGTGCTCTGGTAAATCCATTAAGACTTGAAATTTTGGGAGTATGTACTCTGCAACCACGAATGACTTGAAGTACGACTCTTCAGACAATGTGGCCGTGATTCTCCACTCACCAAAAATAGGATTGATAGACAGTGGAATTTCTCCTACAAAACAGCCAAAATGGGTCATTACTTTACTCCATCTCCGTACTTCATTCCCTTTTGCATCCTAGAATGGAGTGAGAGGAATGAATGAATACAGGGAATGAGAGACATTATGATCAATATCATACATCATGAAGCAAATGAAAAAACTCACTGTCACAATTACGTCTATAGGTTGTTGTAACATTGGTCTGAGTTGAGAGTCAAGGGCGATAACTCTGAAATTCACGGTGATTCCAGGCTTATACACTGACCTATCCAACTGAATAAAAACAGAGGAACTCTTGGGAATATAGCTGAGTTTGGTTGATTTCCTGAAGCTGATGAGAGATCCTGCACCATACACTGTCAAGTTGTAATCACCAGGCATAAGTTCATTAATCTGAAGAAAGTAAAATCTTATTATCAGCAGATATCCACACACACATAAATAGTTACTTATAATTTTTGGTCAAATTAAAACATCGATAAATAATTGTGATAACATAAAATACGTAAAACACATGTCAAGTTTGAATACTATCCAGCTATAAATTTAAGATTTTTTGTCATGAAAAGTAAATGAATAACTGAGCATTAATCCAATTCAGATCGTTTTGCTTACTTTTAATAAACTAAAGCCATTGCTAGAATAAATACGAGCAACAAATATTTACATATTTGAAATGTAAAGAAAGTCATATTTTAATCACTAACACAACTTATCTAAGCAAGACAATTTGCATCATGGTCTTCTAATCAAATTAGAACTGAGATTAATCATAAGTATTTATAAAATACATCTGATCCTTTGCGACACCTTAGATTTCCAGACTTTTCCAGTTAAAGGAAAAAATCTATTTCCATAGATGAATCAAACTTGATACATACTGGGATCTTTGCAAGCATGCTGGATCCTTCACGAATAGACACTGATTTTGTTTTCTGATAAAGATTGCCATCATTCTGTCTGCCTTTCACCTCCACTGTGATCAATTCATCGCCTCTGGATCCAGTTCCATGCACACTCACTGCAGCAGCATACTCGGAATGAGGTCTGAGGACACGAGGTGCTACTACAGAGATGATACTGCCAAAAAATTACAACCATTAAAACACAGTATGTGATATACTTTACCTCAAGAAGTATCCTAAATGAGCTTCAAAGATCAAGTAAATCCCATTAACTTTCTAAAATAAATAAAAACTAGATAATACCCCATCCATCAACTCTAGCTTTCAGCAATTTTCACTTCTTCAAAAATGAAACAAGTATCGATATGATTAGAACTAAGCAAAAATGATCAATTTATTGTCTCAAATCCATATTTTCATCAACTCAATAGAGTTAAGACCCTTCAAGGGGGATTGTCATAGTGTGTATATTAATACTTTCAATGTGGATTTATCTTTGGACATTGTAAAGGAACAATGCTTCAACTAATGGCTAAAGAGACATCTGAGGATCCAAGTGGACTCCCAATAATAAAACAAGGGACAACAGTTGAGGCCCATAAGGCTCGCGCAAGTGGTACTCAACTTATCAATTTGTTGATAAAAGACAGTGGATTCCTAGGATTTTTTCACAATTAAGCAAAATAATTGAAACATTACTAGATAATACAAAAACACAACATCTTGCTCGAGTCTTACATGCCCACTGGTGGTATATAAGTTGCACTAAAGGACCAGAACATGTACACCTAATTCTCCAAAGACATATTGGTTTGATTTTTGGGTATCTAGGATTATGTATCCATCCAATATTGAAAGCAGAATAAGTAAAAATATAACTCTTTAGAAAATTACTAGAAATATTTTTGAGAACGCTTGTAATTTTGTTAGAAGAACGAGTATTCCTGTTTTCTATGATAAAATTAAATCTTTTCGCTGAAATAAAAAGGGAATAGTGCTGACAAAGTTTCTAAAACATTACTTCTCATAATATATCAAAGCTGATTGGGAAATAGCCGATTATCAGAAATAAAAATTAATTCTGAAAATACTTTACCTTTTTTGTGCTTCCAGAAGTTTTATGGATCCACCAAACATGAGAAGATAAAACAACCCCAAAGGGGTATTCAATGCACACATTTTCCACACTCTGTAGAGAAAAACAATCACAATAAATGAAATACAGATTTCTGTACATTATTGATCAATACGCATGATGATTCATCGATTACAAAAGAGATTTTGACAGATAACATACTTGGAAAATAATATGTAATTGCTCTAAATACACTACTGTAGTTCAAGAAAAATAATGAAAATGAAAGAAATATAAGACAAAATACTGCTGACCCAACCCAGCAAAATTTCGAGATGATATTATTAGTGAGTCACCCTTTCCTGACATAAATACTTATTTAAACAAAGGTGACCTTCAGTTCGGAACCCATTCCTGTTCATATAAATAATAGTCTTACTAAACAAATGATTCGTCTGGTAGGGAAGGCTAATAGTTAGAGTAAGGTTAATACCAATATGTACTTTGATAAATATCAACAGAAGCATAAAGATAATGTCATGGAGTACATGCTGGCATATCCCTAGTACCTAAACTTGTGGTTTTTGAGGGGAATATCTCTCAAAAACCTCCCTTTTCAAGGCTACTAGAGTAATATCATCAGAGTAAAATATCATATGAATCACTACATAACTACTACTACTAACACTGCATTTTTCACCAATTGGAGTACTTACGTACATCCATTCATTTACTTTCAGAAGAGATATTTATAGACATATTAATACTACATAGAAAAATTAATAGGATTAGTTTGAAGGACAAGAAATTTTAGATTATAAGCGAAACTGAAGGATTTTTAATGTTACAATCGCTTCATCTTCTCTATTTACTGTATTCAGTTAGTAGAGGTCGAAAAAATTGAAATTTACTATTATTACTATAACATTTAAACCTGCTACAACAAAATAAAGTAATGTATAAATACTGCACAAGAAACCGATGTGGGATTGTTTCGATAGTCACAGAGGTGTTAATCCATGTAAAATTTAAGTTTCAAAGAAATGATAAGTCTACACCTCAATATTAATAAAATAAAATGTAAATTGATTTTACAAGTAGTAAGTAGAATGATCGAAAGGAACATTATAAAAAAATTACATTGAAGGAAATCCAGGTTGCAAATGATAGATTTTTCTCACTATAAATTAATTTTACATCTTAGCATTAAATCAAATAAATTATACTTACTTTAGCCGATGATATCAAGAACAAGAATATCCGATATCACCAGCAAAACCATAAGATTTTTAAAAATGTTTTATCGCTTCCTTCTCTCGAGTATCAGAGCTGATGCAGAAATAATTTCGTTCAGCGTAAATTGAATTATTCCCCCAATGCAAAGAATGGAAGATGTCGACTGACGAACGGTCAACATGTGGGCGTAACGGGACAGGTGGGCGTGGGATATCTTTGAAGTCCAAGTATGGTAACATCTACAGAAAATTGACTGTACATATATACATAAGTTAGGTGGTGCTATGACGTCATTATTATAACATAAGAACAAGTCATAAAAAGCGTTCAGTTGATATGCCTTTCCATAAAAATTTAATTCTCATTTTTGATGAAAGAGATATCTACTAGTCATTTATTCAGCTACAGAAAGTTGTTGACAATGTGCTTCAAGATAATTGATCATTACTGAAGTAAGACAATCACAGTGATAAACTGCACAGAAAACCAATACAAAATAAACTGTTCCTCTTCCAGGTAGATAGAAAAGTTATCTTGTTTAAGTTTGTCCTTGTAAGTAATTGCTATTCGCCTACGACCAAAACAATATTAACATCAAGGTCTTTCTTAAATTTTAAATAAAATTTATAAATAAAGGACAACTCGACTAAAGACAGACAAATTACATCGGAGACTTCAATAGCCGGAAACATAAGACGTTCTACAAAGACATTTTACGAAGGACGAGGTTCACGACTTTAATTAAAGATGGCATCATAAGAATTCCACTGTTATTACCAAGCATGACTAAGCATAAATGGAAAACCATACAATCACAGCTGGATTCTCAGCTAAACGGTAACGATAAGCGCATTTAAGTTTGAACTAGTTTGTTACTTTGGAAAAAAATATAGCGGACAGGGAAGCGTCATGCGCTCATTCATTCGAGTTTAGCTCACCGATCCCTTTTTCCACCGAAGAGAGGAGGCCGCTAGTGTAAAAGTAAGGAGAGGGGGGTGAGGCCTCTCGATAAACAGCCGTTTTTAAATTTCCACTATGCCCGTTGATCTTCTCGCGTGGTCCTGTGGCATTCTATCTTTCTCTGTTTTTGTATATCTCGAAGATGAAGCTTCATAGGCTATACCTGCTTCCAATCATACTCCAAACCTCTTCATTGGTCATTCTGTCTGACCATTTGATATTCAAAATTCTTCTGTCAAACCATGTGTTCAATGCTTTTATTCTTTTTTCCATACTTTTTCCTTATTTAAACCTACGAAGTTATTTATCGAGAATATAATTACTTTGGGAACATATGTTTGATAACGAAAAAGTCGATAATTTTGGAGATAAAAATAAGATAAGCATTTATTTTAAAAATCCACTAAGCAGAAATATAGATTACGAGCAAAATGTTGCTTGCATACTGCAAGCAGATCGACAACACCAATTTAATGTCGGCAACCTTTCGGGACGGTCTTAAAAAGAAAAAAAAATTGAAAATAATCTTAAAATTCGCTGCAATTTTAATCGTCTGGCATCGAACCCAGGTCTTCCTGCCTAACCTATTAAGCAGCACAACAGAAGATCACCATCACTAACTATGTGTGAAAATTCAAGCAGAAATATTGGCTGAAACTGCCTCAAACGACGTTCTACTTTTCACGAAAGTAAATGCCTCTCGGGACTCGAACCAAGGACGATCGTGGAAATCAAAAACATGTTTCTGAAAGTTATTTATAAACTATATCTATATGCCAAATTTCAAGTTTCTATTTTATTGGAAAATGTTTCAAAATAATTCCTAAAAATCGGATCAACTTCTGATTGTAGAGACGCCTGGTGGCGAAACCAGGAAACATTGGTAGCTGTGAATTCACAGTTTGATTAGTAATGACTTGATCTTATCGTATGCAAAGTTTCAAGTAGATAAAATATCGGGAAGCACCTCAAATGTGTTACCGTAATCTCCATAAGAAATGCATTGAGGAATGTAAATGGCCTTCTGGGATCGAACCAAGGACCATAAGGGAATATCTAAAATTTGATTATGAAATATCATTATATCTAACGCCATGCCAAATTACAAGTTTCTATGCCATCGGAAAAGGGTTCAAAAAAAATCTTAAAAATCGCCACAATGCATTTTAAACAGCCGATTTTTGCCCCGACCTAGCATCGAACCAAGGATAATATTCGTAGATGTCTTTATGGTTTCCTTTTGATATGCACGGCATCTAGCGATCCCTCGAGTTTCAACTCTCTCCTTTTCCGGGAAGTGCCTCATATAAATTTTCGAAAATCCCCGCCATGTATCCTTATGGAGAAAATCGCGACTTTGGGGCCTTCTGGAATCGAACCCATCACCCTGATTACGTAAATGTGAGAGATATGACGACGGCTGACAGCTAACACCGCTTGCTATGACGGTCGGGGACAGCGAGCGATCACGTAACTCACCGTCATAGCACTTAGGACGGCCGTAGTTTAGATTTTTATGTTTTTGTGTTGGTAGTATTAGAAAATCTGAAGAACCAATGAAAAACCTTGACACATAATCAAACAATTGAGCACCACAGCGCCGGCGGTGTTTTGAGCCAAATTTGAACAGCGCAAGCAATTGCTTATTAATCATAATAATAATAATTATCCATTAATAGAAGCCGTACGAGTGAGAGTAATTAACATAAATAAATTATGTTACACTTTGGAAGTAAATATTACGTTTAAAATGTAATTTCGTATCTTCAATATCATATTAATTATCGTGGATACAGTAAATAGATTCAGGCGATACTTTGCTTTACTTTTCCATTCCAAAAGATTGAAGTAAAACTTTCTGTAGACCACGTGTTTCAATAATAATAATAAGTAATTAACTTTTAAAAATTTACTTAGATATCTTGGAATGGTAGCGGAGGTAAAAATTATGTTTTAAAATTCTGCTGTTAAGCGTATTATCCCGTTTCTCGTTATTAACAATCGTGATCCCTAAAAATATAATTGCTTTAATAATTTCATTGTAATTCAATTTACGTATGCACATTGATCAACACAACAAAGTTTCCTTTAAAGTAGTATTTTAATTGAAGATGATGAATTGTTTTGAAAATATCAAGACGAATTATGTTTGTAATGTTTCAATTAATGCTCTTGGACTATTATCAAATTCAAAACTTTGACAGAAAGGAAAATATACTCACTCTGAAAGTGTGTGGCTAGGATCAACTGAATTTTCTGCAATATAAAGTCATTAGACTTATTATGACCCATAAGTTCACTAAATTACTAATTCGTATTAAAAGTTATTAGGTTGAGATATAAAATAGTAATAGCATTATATATTTTTATTAAGTGACTTCCAAAGCATGAAGCGACAACTGAAAGTTTTTTTCTTATTCATACGTTGAAGTTGAAGCAAGATTTTTCATTTGCATATCGAATAATATTCTGCTGTTAAAGAAAGAATTAATATCTCTACGAGTTTTCTACAAATCATTTCAGAAAGAAAGCTAATCGAGGAGGGAGGGCTAACGAAAGACAACTCAAGTATTTAGTAGACTACATGAGTCTAAACAGTAGTATTGCAGCAACAGAAACTACAGAAATTAGCAATATTTTATGTCTCCGTCGCGTCCGTTGTTTCCAAAACAAAGACAGTTGACTGACGTTACCCCGTACTTATGGTGTCAACACAACAATTTTTATGCTCAGTATACTGATTATTTGGTAAATAAATGATTTTTAACGTAAACTTAACGCATAATAAATCATAAAAACAATATTATTAGGCTAATAATCAAATTATTGTACATAATCGATTTCTTATGACGTTTCTCACTGCTTCTCACGGCCTTTCCCAGCCGTCATCGCGTACGACGGTGGGAAGGTGAGAAAAAGCGCTCTCACGGATAGATAATCGCTGATATCACCCTTCGTCGTTTGTATGGCGTTGCCCCTGGCAACGACGTCGCTCTCACCGTTCTCACAGTTACATAATCAGGGTGCATGACACCGAGGTTACACGTTATGGCCAATACGTCGTAATAAATTTCAAGGTAGTGGCACTTGTGGAACATGGTTAGAATTTTGATCCCCTATATCTATTATATATAGATGCTTCTCCGGATTCATTCATATATATAGATAGGTATATAGATAGATAGGATACAAATTCACAGCCTAAACCACAAGCGTGATTGAGTTCAAATTTTTACTGCGTATTGGCCATAACAATTAACCGCCAGAAAAATTGTGATTTTGATCCTCAGTGTCATGGGTTCCATTCCAGAGGGCCCCAAAGTCCCGATTTTTCCCGTTTAAATGCATTGCTTAGATTTTCGGGAATTTTTAAAAAATACTTCTCGGATAGTTAGAGAATCGAAACTCTAGGAGCCTTTATATATGGTCATGATCTATCGAAAACATAAATGAGTTTTACAGAAAATAACCTGGGTTCGATGCTAGGTCAAGGCAAAAATCGGCCGTTTAAAATGCATTGTGTTGATTTTTAAGATTTTTTTTCGACCCTTTCCCGATAGCATAGAAAATTGAAATTCAGTATGAGGTTAGATACCATAAAAATATATCATAATCAAATTTTACATATTCGCTGATGGTCCTTGGTTCGATCCCAGGGGGACATTTAAATTCCTCAATGCATTGCTTACGGAGATAACGGAAACAAATTTTAGGTACTACCCGGCATGCTATCGACTTCAAACTTTGCATGATAAAAGAGCAAGACTTGACAAATCAAACTATTCATTCACAGCTATCAATGTGTCCTGGGTTCGACACCAGGTGTCTCTGCAATCAGAAGTTGATCCGATACTTAGGAATTTTTTTGAAACCTTTCCCAATGATTTAGAAACTTGAAATTTGGCATATAGATTGAGATGATTAATAACTTCAGAAACATATTTGAGATTTCCATGATCGTCCTTGGTTCGAGTCCCGAGAGCCATTTACATTCGTGAACATTAGAGCGACTTTTGAGGCAGTTGTAGCCAATAATTCTGCTTGAATTTTCACACATAGTTAGAGATGGTGATCTTCTATTGTGTTTCATAGTAGTTTTACCAGTATGACCCGGGTTCGATGCCAGACGATGAAATTTCAGCGAATTTTAAGAAAAAATTAAATCTTTTTTTTTTCTTATGAGGACCGTCCCGATGTAATGCCGATATGAAATTAGTGTTGTCGATCTGCTTGCAGTATGCAAGCAACATTTTACTCGTATCTATTATATATAGATGCTTCTCCGGATTCATTCATGTATCCATATATATATACGAGTAAAATGTAGCTTGCATACTGCAAGCAGATCGGCATATTAATTTCATATCGGCATCATTTTGGGAGGGTCCTCAAAAGAAAATAAAAGGATTGTAAATATTCTTAAAATTCGCTGCAATTTCATCGTCTGGTAACAAACCCGGGTCATACTGGTAAAATTACTATGCAGCACTATAGAAGATCACCAATTCTGACTGTGTGTGAAAATTCAAGCAGAAATGTTGGCTACAACTGCCTCAAAAGACGTTCTACTTTTCACGAATTTAAATGGCTCTCTGGATTCGAACCAAGGACGATCTTGGAAATCTAAAATATGTTTCAGAAACCTATTTATGATATCTAAGAATATGCTGAATTTCAAGTTTCTATATTATTGGGAAAGATTTCAAAATAATTCCTAGAAATCGGATCAACTTCTGATTGCAGAGACACCTGGTGTCGAACCCAGGACATATTGTAAACTGTGAATGAACAGTTTGATTTGTAAGTACCTGCTCTTGTATCATGGAAAGTTTGAAGTCGATAGCATGCCAGGAAAGACCTAAATTTTGTTTCCGTCATCTCCGTAAGAAATGCATTGAGAAGTGCAAATGGCCCTCTGGGATCGAACCAAGAACCATCAGCGAACATGTAAAATTTTATTATGAAATATATTCATTATATCTATCCACGTGCCGAGTTTCAAGTATCCACGTTATCGGGAAAGGATCCAAAAAAAATCTTCAAAATCGCCGCAATGCATTTTAAACGGCCGATATTTGCCCCAACCTAGGATCGAACCATGGACCATATTCGTCGATGTCTTTCTGATTTACGTTGGAGTTGCACGGCTTCTAGCGATCCCTTGCATTTCAATTCTCTACGTTTCCGGGAAGTGCACCAAAAAAATTTTCGAAAATCCCCGCCATGTATCCTTATGGAGAAAATCGCGACTTTGAGGCTTTCTGGAATCGAACCCATGACACTGAGGTTCAAAATCGCATTTTTTCTGGTGGTTGTACGTTATGGCCAATTCGCCGTAAAAATTTCAAGTCAATCACGCTTGTGGTTTAGGCTGTGAATTAGTATCCTATCTATCTATCTATCTATATAGGTATACGAGTAAAATGTAGCTTGCATACTGCAAGCAGATCGGCAATACTAATTTCATATCGGCATTATATCGGGAATGTCCTCAAAAGAAAAAAAAAGGATTGAAATTTTTCTTAAAATTCGCTGAAATTTCATCGTCTGGCATCGAACCCGGATCTTACTGATGAAATTACTATGTAGCACAATAGAAGATCACCATCTCTAACTATTTGTGAAAATTCAAGCAGAAATATTGGCTACAACTGCCTCAAAAGACGCTCTAATGTTCACGAATGTAAATGGCTCTCGGGACTCGAACCAAGGACGATCTTGGAAATTTAAAAAATGTTTCTGAAATTTATTAATGATCTCAATCCATATGCCAAATTCACGTTTCTATATTATAGGGAAAGGTTTCAAAATAATTCCTAAAAATCGGATCAACTTCTGATTGCAGAGACACCTGGTGTCGAACCCAGGACACATTGATAGCTATGAATGCATAGTTTGATTTTTTAGGACTGGTTCTTCTATCACGCAAAGATTTAAGTCGATAGCATGCTGGGAAGTACCTAAAATTTGTTTCCGTTATCTCCATAAGAAATGCATTGAGAAATGTAAATGGCGCCCTGGGATCGAACCACGGACCATCAGCGAATATGTAAAATTTGATTATGAAATACATTTATAATCTCCAACTCCATGCCGAATTTCAAGTTTCCATGCCATCGGGAAAGGGTTGAAAAAAAATCTTAAAAATCTCCACAATGCATTTTAAACGGCGAATTTTTGCCTTGACCTAGCATCGAACTCCGGTTATTCTCCGTAAAACTCATTTATGTTTTCGAAAGATCATAATCATATATAAAAGCTCCTAGATTTTGGATTCTCTACCTATCCCGGAAGTATTTTTTAAAAATTCCCGAAAATCAAAGCAATGCATTTAAACGGGAAAAATTGAGACTTTGGGGCCCTCTGGAATCGAACCCATGACACTGAGGTGCAAAATCGCAATTTTTCTGGCGGTTACACGCTATGGCCAATATGTCGTAAAAATTTCAAGTCAATGACGCTTGTGGTTTAGGCTGTGAATTTGTATCCTCTCTATATATATATATGATATATGAATGAATCCGGAGAAGCATCTATATATATAGGTATATACATGAATGAATCCGGAGAAGCATCTATATATAATAGATAGCGAGGATACAAATTCACAGGCTAAACCACAATCGTCAATGACCTGAAATTTTTACGACATATTGGCCATAACGTGTAACCTCCAGAAAAATTGCGATTTTGAACCTAAGTGTCATTGGTTCGATTCCAGAGGGCCCCAAAGTCCCGATTTTTCCCGTTTAAATGCAATGCCGTGATTTTCGGGAGTTTTTAAAAAATACTTCCCGGATAGGTAGAGAATCAAAACTCATGGAGCCTATATATATGGTCATGATCTATCGAAAACATAAATGAGTTTCACGGAAAATATCCTGGGTTCGATGCTAGGTCGGGGCAAAAATCGGCCGTTTAAAATGCATTGTGGCGATTTTTAAGATTTTTTTTGGACCCCTTCCCGAATGCATGGAAACTTGAAATTTAGCATGGGGTTAGAAATCATAAATATATTTCATAATCAAATTTTACATATTCGCTGATGGTCCTTGGTTCGATCCCAGAGGGCCATTCGCACTCCACAATGCATTTCTTATGGGGATAGCGGAAACACATATTAGGTACTTTCCGGTATGATATCCACTTCCAACTACGTATGAAATTAGATCAAGTCCTAGCAAGTCATTTTGTGCATTCACAGCTTCCAATGCGTCCAGGTTTCGACACCAGGCGTCTCTACAATCAGTAAACGATCCGATTTTTAAGAATTATTTTGAACCCCTTCCCAATAATATTAAAACTTGAAATTCGGCATATATATAGAACTTATAGATACATTTCGAAAACATATTTTATTTTTCCTAGATCGTCCTTGGTTCAAATCCAGAGAGCTATTAACATTCGTGAAAAGTAGGTCTTCGTTTGAGGCAGTTGCAGCCAATATTTTTGCTTGAATTTTCACACGTATTAAGAGAAGATGATCTTCTTATGTGCTGCATAGAAATTTCACCAAAAAGACCCGGGTTCGATGCCTTATTATATATCTATTATAACTTATGTATATATCTATTATACGAGTAAAATGTTGCTTGCATACTGCAAGCAGATCGACAACACTATTTTCATGTCGACATCATATCGGGACGGCCATCAAAAGAAAAAAGTGGATTGAAATTTTTCTTAAAATTCGCTATAATTCCATCGTCTGGCATTGAACCCCGGTCTTACTGGTGAACCTACTATGAAACACAATAGAACATCACTATCTCTAACTATGTGAGAAAATTCAAGCAGAAATATGGGCTACAACTGCCTCAAAAGACGTTCTTATTTTCACAAATGTAAATGGCTCTCGGGACTCGAACCAAGGACGATCTTGGAAATCTAAAAGATGTTTCTGAAAGTTCCTTATGATCTCTATCTATATGCCGAATTTGAAGTTTTTATATTATTGGGAAAGGTTTCAAAATAATTCCTAAAAATCGGATCAACTTCTGATTGCAGAGACACCTGGTGTCGAACCCAGGACATATTGTTAGCTGTGAATGCATAGTTTGATTTGTATAAATTTGCTCTTGTTTCATGCCAAGTTTGAAGTCGAAAGCATGTCGGGAAGTACCTAAATTTTGTTTCCGTTATCTCCGTAAGAAATGCATTGAGAAGTGCAAATGCACCTCTGGGATCGAACCAAGGACCATCAGCGAACATGTCAAATTTGATTATGAAATATATTCATGATATCTAACCTCATGCCGAATTTCAAGTTTCCATGCCATCGGCAAATGGTCCAAATAAATTCTTAAAAATCGCCGCAATGTATTTTAAACAGCCGATTTTTGCCCAAACTAGCATCAAACCATAGACAATAAGCGAAGATGTCTTTTTGATTTTCGTTAGATATCCACGGCATCTAGTGATACATTGAATTTCAACTCTCCACCTTTCCGGGAAGTGCTTCAAAAAAATTTTCGAAAATCTTCACCATGTATCCTTATGGAGAAAATCGGGACTTTGGGGCCTTCTGGAATCGAACCCATGACACCGAGGTTCAATGTCGGCTTTTTCTTGGAGGTTACACGTTATGGCCAATATGTCGTAAAAATTTCAAGTCAGTGGCACTTCTGGAACATGGCTAGAATTTTGATCCCCTATGAATGTGTATATATATGAATATACGAGTAAAATGTTGCTTGCATACTGCAAGCAGATCGACAACACTATTTACATGTCGGCATCATATCGGGACGGCCATCAAAAGAAAAAAACGGATTGAAATTTTTCTTAAAATTCGCTGAAATTCCATCGTCTGGCATCGTACCCGGGTCTTTACTGTGAACTTACTATGCAGCACAATAGAACATAACCATCTCTAACTAAGTGTGAAAATTAAAGCAGAAATATGGGCTAAAATTGCCTCAAAAGACGTTCTAATTTTCACGAATTTAAATGGCTCTCTGAATTCGAACCAAGGACGATCATGGAAATCTAAAAATTGTTTCAGAAAGTTATTTATGATTTCTATCTATATGCCGAATTTGAAGTTTCTATATTATTGGCAAAGGTTTAAAATAATTCCTAAAAATCGGATCAACTGCTGATTGCGGAGACACCTGGTGTCGAACCCAGGATACATTGATAGCTGTTAATGCACTGTTTGATTTGTATGGACTTGATCTTTCTATATGCAAAGTTTGAAGTCGATATCGTGCCGGGAAGTACCTAAAATTTGTGTCCGTTATCTCCGTAAGAAATGCATTGAGGAATTTAAATGTCCCTCTGGGATCGAACCAAGGACCATCAGCGAATATATTAAAATTTGATTATGAAATATAATTGTGATATCTAACGCCATGCCGAATTTCAAGTTTCTATGCCATCGGAAAAGGGTCCAAAAAAAATCTTAAAAATCGCCACAACGCATTTTAAACGGCCGATTTTTGCACCGACCTAGCATCGAACCAAGGATAATATTCGTAGATGTCTTTATGGTTTTCTTTAGATATGCACCGCATCTAGCGATCCCTCGAGTTTCAACTCTCTCCTTTTCCGGGAAGTGCCTTAAATAAATTTTGGAAAATCCCCGCCATGTAATCTTATGGGGAAAATCGCGACTTTGGGGCCTTCTGGAATCGAACCCATGACACCGAGGTTCAAAGTCGGCTTTTTCCTGGATGTTACACGTCATGGCCATAACGTGGTAAAAATTTCAAGACAGTGGCACTTCTGGAACATGGTTAGAATTTTGATCCCCTATATATATATAGGTATATCCGGAGAAACGTCTATATATAATAGACGAGTAAAATGTTGCTTGCATACTGAAAGCAGATCAACAACACTAATTTTATGTTGGAATCATATAGGGACGGTCCTGAAAAGAAAAAAAAATGAATAAAAATTCCTAAAATTCGCTGAAATTTCATCGTCCGGCATCGAACCCTGGTCTTTAATGTGACCTTACTATGCAGCACAATAGAAGATATCTAACCATGTGCGAAAATTCAAGCAGAAATATTGGCTGCAACTTCCTCAAAAGACGTTCTAATTTTCACGAATGTAAATGGCTCTCTGGATTCGAACCAAGGACAATCTTGGAAATCTTAAACATGCTTCTGAAAGTTATTTATGAACTCTATCTATATGCCGAATTTCAAGTTTCTATATTATTGGGAAAGCTTTCAAAATAATTACTAAAAATCGGATCAACTTCTGATTTCAGAGACACCTGGTGTCGAACCCAGGACCTATTGTAAGCTTTGAATGCATAGTTTGATTTGTAAAGGCTTCCTTTTGTATCATGCAAAGTTTGAAGTCGATAGCATCACGGGAAGTACCTAAATTTTGTTTCCGTTATCTCCGTAAGAAAGGCATTGAGGAATTTAAATGTCCCTCTGGGATCGAACCAAGGACCATCAGCAAATATGTAAAATTTGATTATGAGATATATTTATGTTATCTAACCTCATGTTGAATTTCAAGTTTCTATGCCATCGGGAAGGGGTCCAAAAAAAATCTTCAAAATTTCCGCAATGCATTTTAAACGGCCGATTTTTGCCCCGACCTAGCATCGAACCAAGGATAATATTCGTAGATGTCTTTATGGTTTTCTTTAGATATCTTTGGCATCTAGCAATCCCTCGAGTTTCAACTCTCTCCTTTTCCGGGAAGTGCCTCAAATAAATTTTCGAAAATCCGCGCCATGTAATCTTATGGGGAAAATCGCGACTTTGGGGCCCTCTGGAATCGAACCCATGACACCGAGGTTCAATGTCGGCTTTTTCCTGGAGGTTACACGTCATGGCCATAACGTCGTAAAAATTTCAAGTCGTTGGCACTTGTGGAACATGGTTAGAAATTCTATTCACAGCTATCAATGTGTCCTGGGTTCGACACCAGGTGTCTCTGCAATCAGTAAATGATCCGATTTTTAAGAATTTTTTGGAACCATTTCCCAATTATATAGAAACTTGAAATTCGGCATATAGATAGAGATCGTAAATAACTTTCAGAAACATTTTTTAGATTTCCAAGATCGTCCTTGGTTCGAATTCAGAGAGCCATTTAAATTCGTGAAAATTAGAACGTCTTTTGAGGCAATTGTAGCCCATATTTCTGCTTAAATTTTCACACTTAGTTAGAGATGGTTATGTTCTATTGTGCTGCATAGTAAGTTCACAGTAAAGACCCGGGTTCGATGCCAGACGATGGAATTTCAGCGAATTTTAAGAAAAATTTCAATCCATTTTTTTCTTTTGATGGCCGTCCCGATATGATGCCGACATGAAAATAGTGTTGTCGATCTGCTTGCAGTATGCAAGCAACATTTTACTCGTATATATCTATTATATATAGACGCTTCTCCGGATATACCTATATATATATACACTCATTCATAGGGGATCAAAAGTTTTACCATGTTCAACATGAGCCATCGCTTTGAAATTTTTACGACGTGATGGCCATGACGGGTAACCTCCAGAAAAAATCCGACTTTGAATCTCAGTATCATGGGTTCGATTCCAGAAGCCCCCAAAGTCACGATTTTCTCCATAAGAATACATGGTGAGGATTTTCGAAAATTTTTTTGAGGCACTTCCCGGACAAGTAGAGAGTTGAAATTCGAGGGATCGCTAGATGCCGTGGATATCAAACGAAAATCAAAAAGTCATTTTCTAATATTGTCCATGGTTCGATTCTAGGTCAGGGCAAAAATCGGCCGTTTAAAATGTATTGCGGTGATTTTTAAGATTTATTTCTGACCAATTGCCGATGGCATGGAACCTTGAAATTCAGCATGAAGTTAGATATCACAAATATATTTCATAATCAAATTTTATATGTTCGCTGATGGTCCTCGGTTCGATCCCAGAGGGCCATTTACATTCCTCAATGCATTTCTTATGGAGATAACGGAATCAAATTTTAGGTACTTCCCGGCATGCTATCGACTTCAAACTTTGCAAGATACAAAAACAAGTCTTAACAAATAACTTTGCGATCACAGCTTACAATATTTCCTGGGTTCGACACCAGGTGTCTCTGCAATCAGAAGTTGATCCGGGAATTTTTGGGAATTATTTTGAAACCTTTCCCAATAATATAGAAATTTGAAATTAGGCTTATAGATAGAGATCATAAATAACTTTCAGAAGCATATTTTAGATTTCAAAGATCGTCCTTGGTTCGAATCCAGAGAGCCATTTACATTCGTGAAAAGTAGAACGTCGTATGAGGCAGCTGCAGTCAATATTTCGCCTTGAATTTTCACACATAATTAATGATGGTGATTTTCTGTTGTGCTGCATAGTAAGTTTACCATTAAGATCCAGGTTCGATGCCAGACGATTAAATTGCAGCGAATTTTAAGAATATTTTCAATCATTTTTTTTTTCTTTTAAGGATCGTCCCGATATAATGCCTATACAAAATTAGTGTTGTCGATCTGCTTGCAGTATGCAAGCTACTTTTTACTCGTATATATATACGAGTAAAATGTTGCTTGCATACTGCAAGCAGAACGACAACACTATTTTCATGTCGGCATCATATCGGGACGGCCATCAAAAGAAAAAAAGGGATTGAAATTTTTCTTAAAATTCGCTGAAATTCCATCGCCTGGCATCGAACCCGGGTCTTTACTGTGAACTTACTATGCAGCACAATAGAACATCATCATCTCTAACTATGTGTGAAAATTCAAGCAGAAATATGGGCTACAACTGCCTCAAAAGACGTTCTAATTTTCACGAATTTAAATGGCTCTCTGGACTCGAACCAAGGACAATTTTGGAAATCTAAAAAATGTTTCTGAAAGTTATTTATGATCTCTATTTATATGCCGAATTTGAAGTTTCTATATGATTGACAAAGGTTTCGAAATAATTCCTAAAAATCGGATCAACTTCTGATTGCAGAGACACCTGGTGTCGAACCCAGGACACATTGATATCTGTGAATACACGGCTTGATTTGCACGGACTTGATCATTCTTTGTACAAAGTTTGAAGTCGATATCGTGCCTGGAAGTACCTAAAATGTGTTTCCGTAATCTCCATAAGAAATGCATTGAGGAATGTAAATGGCCCTCTGGGATCGAACCAAGGACCATAAGGGAATATGAAAAATTTGATTATGAAATATAATTATGATATCTAACGCCATGCCGAATTTCAAGTTCCTATGCCATCGGAAAAGGATTCAAAACAAATCTTAAAAATCGCCACAATGCATTTTAAACGGCCGATATTTGCCTCGACCTAGCATCGAACCCAGGATATTTTCAGTAAAACTCATTTATGTTTTCGGTAGATCATGACCATATATATAGGCTCCTTGAGTTTTAAGTCCCTACCTATCCGGCAAGTATTTTTTAAAAATTCCCGAAAATCAAAGCAATGCATTTAAACGGGAAAAATCGGGACTTTGGGGCCATCTGGAATCGAACCCATGACACTGAGGTTCAAAATCGCAATTTTTCTGGCGGTTACACGTTATGGCCAATATGTCGTAAAAATTTCAAGTCAATGACGCTTTTGGTTTAGCCTGTGAATTTGTATCCTATCTGGGTATATATATGAATGAATCCGGAGAAGCATCTATATATAATAGATACTATATATAATAGATAGGTATATCCGGAGAAATATAATAGATAGGTATATCCGGAGAAACGTCTATATATAATAGATACACTGGGGATCAAAAGTCTAACCATGTTCCACAAGTGCCACCGACTTGAAATTTTTACGACGTTATGGCCATGACGTGTAACCTCCAGGAAAAAGCCGATATTGGACCTCGGTGTCATGGGTTCGATTCCAGAAGGCCCCAAAGTCCCGATTTTCTCCATAAGGATACATGGCAGGGAATTTCGAAAATTTTTTTGAGGCACTTCCCGGAAAAGGAGAGATTTGAAATACAATGGACCGCTAGATGCCGTGCATATCTAAAGGAAACCATAAAGACATCTACGAATATTGTCCTTGGTTCGAAGCTAGGTCGGGGCAAAAATCGGCCGTTTAAAATGCATTTTGCGATTTTTAAGATTTTTTTTGGACCCTTTTCCGATGGCATAGAAACTTGAAATTCGGAATGAGGTTAGATACCATAAAAATATATCATAATCAAACTTTACATATTCGCTGATGGTCCTTGGTTCGATCCCAGAGGGACATTTACATTCCTCAATGCATTTCTTACGGAGATAACGGAAACAAATTTTAGGTACTTCCCGGCACGATATCGACTTCAAACTTTGCATATAGAAAGATCAAGTCCATACAAATCAAACAGTGCATTCACAGCTATCAATGTGTCCTGGGTTCGACACCAGGTGTCTCTGTAATCAGAAGTTGATCCGATTTTTAGGAATTATTTTGAAACCTTTGCCTATAATATAGAAACTTCAAATTCGGCATATAGATAGAGATCATAAATAACTTTCAGAAACATTTTTTAGATTTCGAAGATCGTCCTTGGTTCGAATCAAGAGAGCCATTTAAATTCGTGAAAATTAGAACGTCTTTTGAGGCAGTTGTAGCATATATTTCTGCTTGAATTTTCACACATAGTTAGAGATGGTGATGTTCTATTGTGCTGCATAGTAAGTTCACAGTAAAGACCCGGGTTCGATGCCAGACGATGGAATTTCAGCGAATTTTAAGAAAAATTTCAATCCATTTTTTTCTTTTGATGGCCGTCCCGATATGATGCCGACATGAAAATAGTGTTGTCGATCTGCTTGCAGTATGCAAGCTACATTTTACTCGTATATATATATATATATAACTTATATATAGGTATATTCGGAGAAGCGTCTATATATCCTCCTCAGTCCCAACAATTAATTGAACAATTTTATTTATTTTTTTTTTGGTTATTGAGTAGTTATAGGTTTAAATTATGCAAAATATTGCAAAAATAAATTATGAATAAGCCCATTTACATTTTACAGCATGTAGCATATATGCTACATCAGGACTCAAGCAGGACATTTATTTGCGTAGGTACGATCTTACTGCCGTCGATAATAGGTAGGTTTTTAAGAGGAAAATAACAAAGAGGTACAAAATACTTTACATGAAACATTTATTAAACCTTTTCTATAATATAAAGAATTTTAAAAAGTTATAACGCCTTTTTTGTTGTTATTTTTTGTGAAATGTTAAAAAACAGTTTCTTTTTTCCATGAAACACAGGAAAACTTTGCATTTTATACAACGGACAAAAGTAAACCCTTTGCATCCTTGCAGTCTACACCTAGATCTACTCTTTTGATGTTGACTCATCATCTCTGGCAGATGCATGGCCTCAGTCTTCCTGACCTGAATTGGTGGAACAACAGCTGGAATCCTAGGATGATGTAACTTTAGAATTCCATCATCAACCTCCATTTCTTTATCTTCCCCGTCATCATCTTCATCTTCCTGATTCTCCCCCTCCTCAAAATAAATTAAATTTTCTGCAATATCCAACCTAAATTGGTAATAAGTCAGGATGTCTTTCTTTGCCCAACATTCTTCTCGAGCACTTTGGCGATACTCAAGCCAAGCTCCTGCAATTGCGAAGTCAAAAAAATGGTGAATAACCCTAATTGTCCACTTCTTTGTCCTACCCCTCATGGCATATTTGCCAAGAACTCGATCGAGTAGATCCACACCTCCCATATTAATATTGTAGTTTTTTACTACGTTTGGGCGTGGAACCTGAACATATTGTCGGTCCTTCTTAGACCAACGTCTACATTCCTCAACTGGTGTGGCACCGTATTCAGTGGACGCCAAGTAAATAGGTTTGTTATCAAACCATTTTAGCACAGCCAACTTATCATCATGCCTTACAACTTGGTCATAGCTCCCCCTACCTTCTCTTCTCATAGTAGCATCGCTTTTAAACTGCACTGATTTTGGCAACCGACTGATCATTATTGTGCCACTAGCCAGCGTACTCCTGTCCTCCAAAAGTTGTTCAAGAACAGCCACAGAAGTAAAATAACGGTCTATGTACACGGATGACCCAGCTGGTAATGAATCTGTGAGTTTTAACACAACTCTACCTCCGACATCCAGTTTTTCAGGAATTAGAGTATTTTCTGCCACAATTTCTCTTCCCTTTCCCTCGTAAAGATAGAAGTCAAGAGGTAGACCAGAGGGTGAGGCCATGACAAAATTTTTCAGCCCTACTGCATGAGGCTTCCCTTTTACATACTGCCGCATCCTCACATGTCCATGGAAAGGGACCATTTGTTCGTCAATCGATACATTTTTCGTTCGAGTGTTTTCTAGGCAAGCATCTCTGATAGCCTTCAGAAGTGGGCGTACCTTCCAATAGCTGTCTTGTTTTTCTGCTGGAGTGGCAGCATTATCGTCTACTAACTTTAAATTATTGCGAATTAGATAAAACCTATCTCGTTTTACATGGTCTGCAATCAATGGATACCTCGTTCTTTTTTCCCAGCACATCCTGAGTCTGGGGAACCCTAGGAGGGCTGCAACTATACTTACTCCCCAGAATGTTCTAATTTCCACTCCAGTTACGCCCATTGACTTCTCAGTTTCTTTTACATACCTAATATTGGTGTAATGGGCCATATCTTCAAAAATACAGGGCTTAATATACTTAGAAAAATATTCAAATGGCTTTTTCACGCCAGATAATCCAGGTGCAGAAGATGAAGCTTGTCCGAAACTAACATTAGGTTGGAAACTAGAAATTAGAGAGATACTAATCAATATTTTTAATCTTATCTAACAAATTCCATCAATAACTCTCACAGACAATAGTAGCAACTAACTCGTTTTTATGTCTCCAAACCATTCTCCTCCGCTGAATCTCAGCAAGAGGGATGGAATCGTCTTCAGATTCTGAAGAACTTTCGTCGAACACTGGAGTTATTGGGCGAACTGTAAGGTCCTCTTCATCATCTTCCCCAACATCTATCTCGAGATCGGATGAATTAGGGTCGATAGTGTCGATCATTTCAACAATATCCGTTTCCGTCAAGACTGAAATATTTTATGCATAAAATTTAACCTAATTTAAATTTTACTAAATAATTAATACGTAAGTAAATATTGCAATCGAAATACAAAATATTATAAGGAATATTGATGTTAAACTTCATTATCAAGAGTAAAAACAGCATTAAAAATTACAAATTCGGTTAATAAAATATCTAATAATATGAAATATGTTATGAAAATATCATGACCAAAATGTAAAAAGTATAGGTGGTTGCCGAATGTAGAGTATATGCTACCTCATTAACAACATGATATAGTACTAATTAGTTATTGTTTTGAACATTTCATTGAGATGCACATCGTTCATTAATGTTTTATAAGCAATCATATGCACATTACAATTAATAAAACAAGATAATCACAATAATTACCATCCATTCTTGTTGCCATGGCGAAATGTAAAAACACGTGTCTCTTCTAATTAGTGCTGACACCTGTCAATTGCAGCGTGAAAAAAAAAAACGAAGCAAAATCACGAAGCGCGCACTGTAGAGCAGATAATACACCCGGCTACCTCGCGCTACAAACGATGCTAGCGCCAGAAATAAATAAAGACCGCATGTAGCATATATGCTACATCAGGACTGAGGAGGATATAATAGATAGCTATAAATATAGCTATATAGATAGGATACAATTTCACAGGCTAAACCACAAGCGTCAGTGACTTGAAATTTTTATGACATATTGGCCATAACGTGAAACCCCCAGGAAAAAAGCGACTTTGATCCTCAGTGTCATAGGTTCGATTCCAGAGGACCCTTAAATCCCGATTTTTCCCGTTTAAATGCATTGCCGTGATTTTCGGGAATTTTTAAAAAATACTTTTCGGATAGGTAGAGAAATAAAACTCAAGGAGCCTATATTTATGGTCTTGGACTTTTGAAAACATCAATGACTTTCACAGAAAAAATCCTGGGTTCGATGCTAGGACGATGCAAAGATCTGCCATTTAAAATACACGGGAGCTGTTCTTCATTATTTTTTTGATGCATTTCTCGAAATAATAGGGAGTTCGTGCTTAGCCGGAAAGTGTAAGGTAAGAATTGGTTCAAGAAAAAATTTTTCATAAGACCGTACTATTCCTGGGTTCGATGCCAGAGCACATTAACATTTCTCTCATAAGGAATATAAGGGAAAAGTAAGTCTTCGATTGAGGCAGTTGCAGCCAATATATCTGCTTGAATTTTCGCACATAGTTAAAGATTAATATCTTCTATTATGTTGCATAGGAAGTTTTAACAGAAAGACCCGGGTTCGATGCCGGGCGGTAAATATGTCTTCCGTTTAAAATACATAGGGTTAGTATTTCATTATTTTCTTGATGCACTTATCGAAATGATAGGAAGTTCGTGCTTGGCTGGAAGATGTATGGTTATAACTGGTTTAAGAAAACAGTTTTCAGAAGACCGAACTATTCCTGGGTTCGATGCCAGAGCACATTAACATTTCTCTCATAAGAAATAAAAGGGAAAAGTAGGACGTCGTTTGAGGCAGTTGCAGATAATATTTCTGCTTGAATTTTCACAGATAGTTAGAGACGGTGATCTTCTGTTGTGCTGCATAGTAAGTAACACCAGGATGACCCGGGTTCGATGCCGGACGAATAAATTGCTGCGAATAATCAGAATATTTTCAATCCATTTTTTTTTCTTTTTACGGCCTTCCCGATATGATGCCGACATGAAATGAGTGTTGTCGATCTGCTTGCAATATGCAAGCTACATTTTACTCGTATATAGATAAGTATATCCGGAGAAGCGTCTATATATAATAGATAGATATCCGGAGAAGCGTCTATATATCTATTATATATAGATGCTTCTCCGGATTCATTCATATATATAGCCATATAGCTATATAGCTATATAGCTTTATAGCTATATAGATAGGATACAAATTCGCAGGCTAAACTACAAACGTCATTACCTTGAAATTTTTATGACGTATTGGCCATAACGTGAAACCCTCAGGAAAAAAGCGACTTTGATCCTCAGTGTCATAGGTTCGATTCCAGATTGCCCAAAAGTCCCGATTTTTTCCGTTTAAATGCATTGCCGTGATTTTCGGGAATTTAAAAAAATACTTTTCGGATAGTTAGAGAAATAAAACTCAAGGTGCCTATACTTATGGTCTTGGACTTTCGAAAACATCAATGACTTTCACAAAAAATATCCTAGGTTCGATGCTAGGACGATGCAAATATCTGCCCTTTAAAATACATGGGAGCTGTTTTTCATTATTTTTTTGGCGCTTTTCTCGAAATAATAGGATGTTCTTGCCTAGCCGGAATGTGTTAGGTAAGAATTGGTTTAAGAAAAACATTTTCATAAGACCGTACTATTCCTGGGTTCGATGCCAGAGCACATTAACATTTCTCTCATAAGGAATATAAGGGAAAAGTAAGACTTCGATTGAGGCAGTTGCAGCCAATATTTCTACTTGAATTTTCGCACATAGTTAAAGATTAATATCTTCTATTATGTTGCATAGGAAGTTTTACCAGAAAGACCCGGGTTCGATGCCGGGCTGTAAATATGTCTCCCGTTTAAAAGACATAGGGTTAGTACTTCATTATTTTTTTGATGCACTTATCGAAATGATAGGAAGTTCGTGCTTGGCTGGAAGATGTGTGGTTAAAACTGCTTTAAGAAAACAGTTTTCAGAAGACCGAACTATTCCTGGGTTCAATGCCAGAGCACATTAACATTTCTCTCATAAGAAATATAAGGGAAAAGTAGGACGTCTTTTGAGGCAGTTGGAGCCAATATATCTGCTTGAATTTTCACACATAGTAAGAGATGGTGATTTTCTGTTGTATTGCACAGTAAGTTCACCATTAAGACCCAGGTTCGATGCCAGACGATTAAATTGCTGCGAATTTTAAGAAAATTTTCAATCCTTTTTTTTCTCTTTTGTCGGCCTTCCCGATATGATGCCGACATGAAATTAGTGTTTTCGATCTGCTTGCAGTATGCAAGCTACATTTTACTCGTACCTATATATATGTATACGAGTATAATGTTGCTTGCATACTGCAAGCAGATCGGCAACACTATTTTCATGTCAGCATCATATCGGGACGGCCATCAAAAGAAAAAAATGGATTGAAATTTTTCTTAAAATTCGCTGAAATTCCATCGTCTGGCAATGAACCCGGATCTATACTGTGAACTTACTATGCAGCACAATATAACATCACCTTCTCTAACTATGTGTGAAAATTCAAGCAGAAATATGGCCTACAACTGCTTCAAAAGATGTTTTAATTTTCACGAATTTAAATGGCTCTCTGGATTCGAACCAAGGACGATCTTGGAAATCTAAAACATGTTTCTGGAAGTTATTTATGATCTCTATCTAAATGCCAAATTTCAAGTTTCTATATTATTGGTAAAGGTTTCAAAATAATTCCTAAAAAACGGATTGCATTGCATTGAGAAGTGCAAATCGCCCTCTGGGATCGAACCAAGGACCATCAGCGAACATGTAAAATTTTATTATGAAATATATTCATAATATCTAATCTCATGCCGAATTTCAAGTTTCCATGCCATCGGCAAATGGTCCTAATAAAATCTTAAAAATCGACGCAATGCATTTTCAACGGCCGATATTTGCCCCAACCTAGCATCGAGCCATGGACCATATTAGTCGATGTCTTTTTGATTTTTGTTGGATATGCAGGGCTTCTAGCGTTCCCGCGAATTTCAACTCTCTAGTATTCCGGGAAGTGAACCAAAAAATTTTCGAAAATCCCCGCCATGTATCCTTATGGAGAAAATCGCGACTTTGGGGCCTTCTGGAATCGAACCCATGACACCGAGGTTCAAAGTCGGCTTTTTCCTGGAGGTTTCACGTTATGGCCATAAGGTCGTAAAAGTTTCAAGTCGGTGGCACTTGTGGAACATGGTTAGAATTTTGATCCCCTATATATAACTTATATATATATAGGTACGAGTAAAATGTAGCTTGCATCCTGCAAGCAGATCGTCAACACTAATTTCATGTCGGCATCATATAGTGACGGCCATCAAAAAAAATTCGCTGCAAGTTAATCATCTGGCATCGAACCAAGGCCTTCCTGGTGAACCTACTATGCAGCACAACAGAAAAGCACCATCTCTTAGCATGTCTGAAAATTCAAGCAGAAATATTGGCTCCAACTGCCTCAAACGACGTCCTTCTTTTCAATAATGTAAATGGCTCTCTGGATTCGAACCAAGGACGATCTAGGAAATCTAAAACTTTTTTTTTTTAATGTTTCTATGTTCTCTATCTATATGCCTAATTACATGTTTTAATATTATTGGGAAGGGGTTTAAAGTAATTCTTAAATATCGGATATTTTACTGATTGTAGAGACGCCTGGTGTCGAACCCAGGACATATTGGTAGCTGTGAATGCACTGTATGATTTATTAGGACTTCAGATTATTTCATACAAAGTTAGATGTCGATATCATGCTGGGAAGTACCTAAAACTTTTTTCTTTTATCTCCATAAGAAATGCATTGAGGAATGTAAATGGCACTCTGGGATCGAACCTAGGACAATCAGAGAATTTGTAAAATTTGATTATTAAATATATTTATGATATCTAAACCCATGCCGAATTTCAAGTTTCCATGCCATCGGGAAAGGGTCCAAAAAAAATCTTAAAAATCGCCACAATGCAATTTAAACGGCCGATTTTTGCTACGACCTAGCATCGAACCCAGGATATTTTCCGTAAAACTCATTTATGTTTTCGATAGATCATGTTCATATATAGAGGCTCCTTGAGTTTTGATTCGCTACCTATCCGGAAAGTATTTTTTTTTAATTCCCGAAAATCAAAGCAATGCATTTAAACGGGAAAAATCGGGACCTTGAGGCCCTCTGGAATCGAACCCATGACATCGAGGTTCAAAATCGCATTTTTTCTGGAGGTTATACGTTATGGCCAATGTGTCGTAAAAATTTCAAGCCATTGACGCTAGTGGTTTAGCCTGTGACTTTGTATCCTCTCTCTATATATATATATATGAATATATATGATATATGAATGCATCCGGAGAAGCATCTATATATAATAGATATACGAGTAAAATGTAGCTTGCATACTGCAAGCAGATCGACAACACTAATTTCATAACGGCATTATATCGGGACTGTCCCGGAAAGGAAAAAAAGGATTGAAAATATTCTGAAAATTCGCTGCAATTTAATCGTCTGGTATCGAACCCGGGTCTTTTTGGTGAATTTTCTATGCAGCACATCAGAAGATCATCTTCTCTAAATACGTGTGAAAATTCAAGCAAAAATATTGGCTGCAACTGCCTCAAACGAAGACCTACTTTCACGAATGTTAATAGCTCTCTGGATACGAACCAAGGACGATCTAGGAAATATAAAATATGTTTCCGCATTGTATCTATAAGTTCTATATATATGCCGAATTTCAAGTTTTAATATTATTGGGAAGGGGTTCAAAATAATTCTTAAAAATCGGATCAGTGACTGATTGTAGAGACGCCTGGTGTCGAACCCTGGACGTGTTGGAAGCTGTAAATGCACAAAATGACTTGCTAGGACTTGATCTAATTTCATACAAAGTTTGAAGTTGATAGCATGCCGGGAAATACCTAAATTTTGTTTCCGTTATCTCCGTAAGAAATGCATTGAGAAGTGCAAATGACCCTATGGAATCGAATCAAGGACCATCAGCGAACATGTAAAATTTGATTATGAAATATATTCGCGATATCTATCCACGTGCCGAGTTTTATGTTTCCATGTTATCGGGAAAGGATCCAAAAAATCTTCAAAATCGCCGCAATGCATTTTAAACGGCCTATTTTTGCCCCGACCTAGCATCGAACCAAGGATAATATTCGTAAATGTCTTTATGCTTTTCTTTAGATATCTTTGGCATCTTGCGATCCCTCCAATTTCAACTCTCTACTTTCCCGGGAAGTGCACCAAAAAAATTTTCGAAAATCCCACCCATGTATCCTTACGGAGAAAATCGTGACTTTGGGGCCTTCTGGAATCGAACCCATGACACCGAGGTTCAATGTCGGCTTTTTCCTGGAGGTTACTCGTTATGGCCATTACGTCGTAAAAATTTCAGGTCAATGACGCTTTTGGTTTAGCCTGTGAATTTGTATCCTATCTGGGTATATCTGTTATATATAGATGCTTCTCCGGATTCATTCATGTATCCATATATATATACGAGTAAAATGTAGCTTGCATACTGCAAGCAGATCGACAACACTAATTTCATATCGGCATTATATCGGGACGTTACTGAAAAGGAAAAAAAGGACTGAAATAATTCTTGAAATTTGCTTCAATTTAATCGTCTGGCATCGAACCCAGGTGTTCCTAATGAACCTACTATGCAGCACAACAGAAGATCACCATCTATAACTATGTGTGAAATTTCAAGCAGAAATATTGGCTGCAACTGCCTGAAATGACGTCCTACTTTTCACGAATGTAAATGGCTCTCTGGATTCAAACCAAGGACGATCTTGGAAATCTGAAACATGCATTCGAAATATATCCATGATTTCTATTTATATGCAGAATCTCACGTTTCTATATCATTGGGAAAGGGTTCAAAATAATTCATAAAATTCGGATCAACTACTGATTGTAGAGACGCCTGGTGTCGAACCCAGGACACATTCGTAACTGTGAATGCACAGGTTGATTTGTTAGGACCTAATCTTATTTAATGCAAAGTTTGAAGTTGATATCATGCCGGGGAGTGCCTAAAACTTGTTTCCCTTATCTCCATAAGAAATGCATTGTGGAATGTAAATGGCCCTCTGGGATCGAACCAAGGAGCATCAGGGAAAACATAAAAATCGATTATGAAATATATTCTTGATATCTATCCACGTGCCGAGTTTCAAGTATCCATGCCATCGGTAAGGGGTCCAAAAAAATCTTAAAAATCGCCACAGTGCATTTTAAACGGCCGATTTTTGCCTCGACCTAGCATCGAACCCAGGATATTTTCCGTAAAACTTATTTATGTTTTCGATAGATCATGACCATATATATAGGCTCCTTGAGTTTTGATTCTCTACCTATCCGGAAAGTATTTTTTTTTAATTCCCGAAAATCGAAGCAATGCATTTAAACGGGAAAAATCGGGACTTTGGGGCCCTCTGGAATCGAACCTATGACACTGAGGATCAAAGTCGCTTTTTTCCTGGGGGTTTCACGTTATGGCCAATACGTCATAAAAATTTCAAGGCAAAGCCCCTTGTAGTTTAGCCTGTGAATTTGTATCCTCTCTATATATATATGATATATATATAGATGCTTCTCCGGATTCATTCATGTATCCATATATATATACGAGTAAAATGTAGCTTGCATACTGCAAGCAGATCGACAACACTAATTTCATATCGGCATCATATCGGGACGGACATCAAAAGAAAAAAAAAATTCAAAATATTCGTAGAATTCGCTGCAATTTAATCACCTGGCAGCGAACCCCGGTCTTCCTGGTGTACTTACTATGCAGCAAAATAGAAAATTACCATATCAAACTATGTGTGAAAATTCAAGCAAAACTATTAGGTGCAACTACCTCAAACGACGTCCTACTATTCACATACACTCCTTATTTGAGAAATTATAATGTGCTCTGGCATCGAACCCAGGAACAGCATGGTCTTATCTATTTTTTTTCTTAAACTAAGTGTTAATATACATCATCCATCTAAGCAAGATCTCCCTTACATATCGATAAATGCATAAAAAAATTATGAAAAGATACCCCATAGTATTATATATGGGTGATATTTTTACCGCCCGGCATCGAACCCGGGTCTTTCAGGCAATACTTTCTATGCAGCACAAAAGAAAAACACCATCTCTAACCGCGTATGCAAATTCAAGCAGAAATATTGGTTACAACTGCTTCAAATGACGTCCTACTTTTCCTTTATATTCCTTATGAGAGAAACGTTATTGTGCTCTGGCTTCGAACCCAGGAACAGTACGGTCTTATGAAAATTTTTTTCTAAAACTTATTCGTACCATACATCTTCCAGCCAAGCACGAACATCCTATCATTTCGATAAGTGCATCTAAAAAAATAATGAAAAACGGCTCCCATGTATTTTAAAGGGCAGATCTTTGCATCGTCCTAGCATCGAACCCAGGATAACTTTTGTAAAAGTCATTGATGTTTTCGAAAGTCCAAGACCATAAATATTGGCACCTTGAGTTTTACTTCTCTACCTATCCGGAAAGTATTTTTTTTTAATTCCCGAAAATCACGGCAATGCATTCAAACGGGAAAAATCGGGACTTTGGGGCCCTCTGGAATCGAACCTATGACACTGAGGATCAAAGTCTCTTTTTTCCTGGGGGTTTCACGTTATGGCCAATATGTCATAAAAATTTCAGATCAATGACGCTTGTAGTTTAGGCTGTGAATTTGTATCCTATCTATCTATCTATTATATATAGATGCTTCTCCGGATTCATTCATATATCATATATTCATATATATATACGAGTAAAATGTAGCTTGCATACTGCAAGCAGATCGGCAATACTAATTTCATATCGGCATCATATCGGGAATGTCCTCAAAAGAAAAAAAAAGGATTGAAATTTTTCTTAAAATTCGCTGAAATTTCATCGTCTGGCATCGAACCCGGATCTTAATGATGAAATTACTATGTAGCACAATAGAAGATCACCATCTCTAACTATTTGTGAAAATTCAAGCAGAAATATTGGCTACAACTGCCTCAAAAGACGCTCTAATGTTCACGAATGTAAATGGCTCTCGGGACTCGAACCAAGGACGATCTTGGAAATTTAAAAAATGTTTCTGAAATTTATTAATGATCTCAATCCATATGCCAAATTTCACGTTTCTATATTATTGGGAAAGGTTTTAAAATAATTCCTAAAAATCGGATCAACTTCTGATTGCAGAGACACCTGGTGTCGAACCCAGGACACATTGATAGCTATGAATGCATAGTTTGATTTTTTAGGACTGGTTCTTCTATCACGCTAAGATTTTTAGTCGATAGCATGCTGGGAAGTACCTAAAATTTGTTTCCGTTATCTCCATAAGAAATGCATTGAGAAATGTAAATGGCGTCCTGGGATCGAACCACGGACCATCAGCGAATATGTAAAATTTGATTATGAAATACATTTATAATCTCCAACTCCATGCCGAATTTCAAGTTTCCATGCCATCGGGAAAGGGTCGAAAAAAAATCTTAAAAATCTCCACAATGCATTTTAAACGGCGAATTTTTGCCTTGACCTAGCATCGAACTCAGGTTATTCTCCGTAAAACTCATTTATGTTTTCGAAAGATCATAATCATATATAAAAGCTCCTAGATTTTGGATTCACTACCTATCCCGGAAGTATTTTTTAAAAATTCCCGAAAATCAAAGCAATGCATTTAAACGGGAAAAATCGAGACTTTGGGGCCCTCTGGAATCGAACCCATGACACTGAGGTGCAAAATCGCAATTTTTCTGGCGGTTACACTCTATGGCCAATATGTCGTAAAAATTTCAAGTCAATGACGCTTGTGGTTTAGGCTGTGAATTTGTATCCTCTCTCTATATATATATATCTATTATATATAGATGCTTCTCCGGATTCATTCATATATCATACGAGTAAAATGTTGCTTGCATACTGCAAGCAGATCGACAACACTATTTTCATGTCGGCATCATATCGGGACGGCCATCAAAAGAAAAAAGTGGATTGAAATTTTTCTTAGAATTCGCTGAAATTCCATCGTCTGACATTGAACCCCGGTCTTACTGGTGAACCTACTATGAAACACAATAGAACATCACCATCTCTAACTATGTGTGAAAATTCAAGTAGAAATATGGGCTACAACTGCCTCAAAAGACGTTCTAATTTTCACGAATTTAAATGGCTCTCTGGATTCGAACCAAGGACGATCTTGGAAATCTAAAACATATTTCTGATAGTTATTTATGATCTCTATCTATATGCCGAATTTGAAGTTTCTATATTATTGGGAAAGGGTTCAAAATAGTTCCTAAAAAATGAATCAATTACTGATTGTAGAGACGCCTGGTGTCGAACCCAGGACCTACTGGCAGCTGTAAAAACACATTATGACTTGATTTGACCTGATCTTATTAAATGCAAAGTTTGAAGTCAACATCTTGCCAGGAAGTACCTAAAATTTGCTTCCGTTATCTCCATAAGAAATGCATTGTAGGATGTAAATGGCCCTCTGGGATCGAACCAAGGACCATCAGCGAGTTCTAAAATTTTATTATAAAATATATTTATGATATATATCCACGTGCCAAGTTTCAAGTTTCCAAGTCATCTGTAAGTAATTAAAAAAAATCTTAAAAATCGCAATGTAAATTAAACGGGAGAATATTTGCCCTGGCCTAGCATCGAACCAAGGATAATATTTGAAGATGTCTTTAAGGTTTCCTTGAGATATACATGGCATCTAACGACCTCTTGAATTTCAACTCTCAACTCTTCCGGGAAGTGCCTCAAAAAAATTTTCGAAAATCCCCGCCATGTAATCTTATGGGGAAAATCGCGACTTTGGGGCCTTCTGGAATCGAACCCATGACACCGAAGTTCAAAGTCGGCTTTTTCCTGGAGGTTGCACGTTATGGCCAATATGTCGTAAAAATTTCAAGTCAATGACGCTTTTGGTTTAGCCTGTGAATTTGTATCCTATCTGGGTATCTGGGTATCTGGGTATCTGGGTATATATATGAATGAATCCGGAGAAGCATCTATATATAATAGATATTCATATATATATCTATTATATATAGATGCTTCTCCGGATTCATTCATGATATACCCAGATACCCAGATACCCAGATACCCAGATAGGATACTAATTCACAGGCTAAACTACTGGCGTCATTGACTCGAAATTTTTACCACGTATTGGCCATAACGTGTAACCTCCAGGAAAAAGCCGACTTTGAACCTCGGTGTCATTAGTTCGATTCCAGAAGCCCCCAAAGTCGCGATTTTCCCCATAAGATTATATGGCGGGGATTTTCGAAAATTTTTTTGAGGCACTTCCCGGAAAAGGAGAGAGTTGAAATTCAAGGGATCGTTAGATGCCGTGCATATCTAAAGTAAACCATAAAGACATCTACGAATATTATCCTTGGTTCGATGCTAGGTCGGGGCAAAAATCGGCCGTTTAAAATGCATTGTGGCGATTTTTAAGATTTTGTTTGGACCCTTTTCCGATGGCATAGAAACTTGAAATTCGGTATGAGATTTGATACCATAAAAATATATCATAATCGATTTTTTCATATTCGCTGCTGGTCCTTGGTTTGATCCCAGAGGGACATTTAAATTCCTCAATGCATTTCTTACGGAGATAACGGATACAAATTTTAGGTACTTCCCGGCATGCTATCGACTTCAAACTTTGCATGGTAGAGGGGCAAGACATAACAAATAAAACTATGCATTCACAGCTATCAATGTGTCCTGGGATCGACACCAGGTGTCTCTGCAATCAGAAGTTGATCCGATTTTTAGGAATTATTTTGAAACCTTTCCCAATCATATAGAAACTTGAAATTTGACATATAGATTGAGATGATTAATACCTTTCAGAAACATTTTTTAGATTTCCAAGATCGTCCTTGGTTCGAGTCCCGAGAGCCATTTATCTTCGTGAACATTAGTGCGTCTTTTGAGGCAGTTGTAGCCAATATTTCTGCTTGAATTTTCACACATAGTTAGAGATGGTGATCTTTTATTGTGTTTCATTGTAGTTTTACCAGTAAGACCCAGGTTCGATGCCAGACGATGAAATTTCAGCAAATTTAAGAAAAAATTAAATCCTTCTTTTTTTCTTACGAGGACCGTCCCGATGTGATGCCGATATAAAATTAGTATTGCCGATCTGCTTGCAGTATGCAAGCAACATTTTACTCGTATATATATATATATAGAGAGGATACAAAGTCACAGGCTAAACCACTAGCGTCAATGGCTTGAAATTTTTACGACATATTGGCCATAACGTATAACCTCCAGAAAAATTGCGATTTTGAACCTCAGTGTCATGGGTTCGATTCCAGAGGGCCCCAAAATCGCGATTTTCCCCATAAGATTACATGGCGGGGATTTTCGAAAAATTTTTTGAGGCACTTCCCGGAAAAGCAGAGAGTTGAAACTCGAGGGACCGCTAAATGCCGTGCATAGCCAACGAAAATCGGAAAGATATCTTCGAATATTGTCCTTGGTTCGATGCTAGGCCGGGGCAAAAATCGGCCGTTTAAAATGCATTGCGGCGATTTTTAAGATTTATTTTGGATCCTTTCCCGATAACATGGATTATTGAAACTCGGCACGTCGATAGATATCATGAATTTATTTCATAATCGAATTTTACATATTAGCTTATGGTCCTTGGTTCGATCCCAGAGGACCATTTGCACTTCCCAATGCTTTTCTTACGGAGATAACGGAAACAAATTTTAGGTACTTCCCGGCACGATATCAACTTCAAAATTTGCACGTACAAAGATCAAGTCCATACAAATCAAACAGTACATTCACAGCTATCAAAGAGTCCTGGGTTCGACACCAGGTGTCTCTGCAATCAGAAGTTAATCCGATTTTTAGGAATTATTTTGAAACCTTTGCCAATAATATAGAAACTTCAAATTCGGCATATAGATAGAGATCATAAATAACTTTCAGAAACATTTTTTATATTTCCAAGATCGTCCTTGGTTCGAATCCAGATAGCCATTTAAATTCGTAAAAATTAGAACGTCTTTTGAGGCAGTTGTAGCCCATGTTTCTGCTTGAATTTTCACACATCGCTAGAGATGGTGATGTTCTATTGTGCTGCATAGTAAGTTCACAGTAAAGACCCGGGTTCGATGCCGGACGATGGAATTTAGGCAAATTTTAAGAAAAATTTCAATCTTTTCTTTTTTTCTTTTGATGGCCGTCCGGATATGATGCCGGCATGAAAATAGTGTTGTCGATCTGCTTGCAGTATGCAAGCAACATTTTACTCGTATGATATATGAATGAATCCGGAGAAGCATCTATATATAATAGATATATAGAGAGGATACAAAGTCACAGGCTAAACCACTAGCGTCAATGGCTTGAAATTTTTACGACATATTGGCCATAACGTATAACCTCCAGAAAAATTGCGATTTTGAACCTCAGTGTCATGGGTTCGATTCCAGAGGGCCCCAAAGTCGCGATTTTCCCCATTAGATTACATGGCGGGGATTTTCGAAAATTTTTTTGAGGCACTTCCCGGAAAAGCAGAGAGTTGAAACTCGAGGGACCGCTAAATGCCGTGCATAGCCAACGAAAATCGGAAAGACATCTTCGAATATTGTCCTTGGTTCGATGCTAGGCTGGGGCAAAAATCGGCCGTTTAAAATGCATTGCGGCGATTTTTAAGATTTTTTTTGGATCCTTTCCCGATAACATAGATTATTGAAACTCGGCACGTCGATAGATATCATGAATTTATTTCATAATCAAATTTTACATATTAGCTTATGGTCCTTGGTTCGATCCCAGAGGACCATTTGCACTTCTCAATGCTTTTCTTACGGAGATAACGGAAACAAATTTTAGGTACTTCCCGGCACGATATCAACTTCAAACTTTGCATGTACAAAGATCAAGTCCATACAAATCAAACAGTGCATTCACAGCTATCAAAGAGTCCTGGGTTCGACACCAGGTGTCTCTGCAATCAGAAGTTAATCCGATTTTTAGGAATTATTTTGAAACCTTTGCCAATAAAATAGAAACTTCAAATTTGGCATATAGATAGATATCATAAATAACTTTCAGAAACATTTTTTAGATTTCCAAGATCGTCCTTTGTTCGAATCCAGAGAGCCATTTAAATTCGTAAAAATTAGAACGTCTTTTGAGGCAGTTGTAGCCCATATTTCTGCTTGAATTTTCACACATCGTTAGAGATGGTGATGTTCTATTGTGCTGCATAGTAAGTTCACAGTAAAGAACCGGGTTCGATGCCGGACGATGGAATTTAGGCAAATTTTAAGAAAAATTTCAATCTTTTTTTTTCTTTTGATGGCCGTCCGGATATGATGCCGACATGAAAATAGTGTTGTCGATCTGCTTGCAGTATGCAAGCTACATTTTACTCGTATAGGTATCTATTATATATAGATGCTTCTCCGGATTCATTCATATATATACCTATATAGATAGATAGATAGATAGGATACAAATTCACAGCCTAAACTACAAGCGTCATTGATCTGAAATTTTTATGACATATTGGCCATAACGTGAAACCCCCTGGAAAAAAGCGAATTTGATCCTCAGTGTCATGGGTTCGATTCCAGAGGGTCCCAAAGTCCCGATTTTTCCCGTTTAAATGCATTGCTTTGATTTTCGGGAATTTTTAAAAAATACTTCCCGTATAGTCACACATAGTTTGATATGGTAATCTTCTATTTTGCTGCATAGTAAGTACACCAGGAAGACCGGGGTTCGCTGCCAGGCGATTAAATTGCAGCGAATTCTACGAATATTTTGAATTTTTTTTTTCTTTTGATGTCCGTCCCGATATGATGCCGATATGAAATTAGTGTTGTCGATCTGCTTGCAGTATGCAAGCAACATTTTACTCGTATATATATAGGTATATCCGGAGAAGCGTGTATATATAATAGATAGAGAGGATACAAAGTCACAGGCTAAACCACTAGCGTCAATGGTTTGAAATTTTTACGACATATTGGCCATAACGTATAACCTCCAGAAAAATTGCGATTTTGAACCTCGATGTCATGGGTTCGATTCCAGAGGGCCTCAAAGTCACGATTTTTCCCGTTTAAATGCATTGCTTTGATTTTCGGGAATTAAAAAAAAATACTTTCCGGATAGGTAGCGAATCGAAACTCAAGGAGCCTTTATATATGGTTATGATCTATCGAAAACATAAATGAGTTTTACGAAAAATATCCATGGTTCAATGCTAGGTCGGGGCAAAAATCGGCCGTTTAAAATGCATTGTGGCGATTTTTAAGATTTTTTTTGGACCCCTTCCCGATGGCATGGAAACTTGAAATTCGGTATGGGGTTAGATATCATAAATATATTTCATAATCGATTTTTATGTTTTTCCTGATGTTCCTTGGTTCGATCCCAGAGGGCCATTTACATTCCTCAATGCATTTCTTATGGAGATAACGGAAACAAGTTTAAGGTACTTCCCGGCATGCTATCGACTTAAAACTTAGCAGGATAGAAGAACCAGTCATAACAAATCGAACTGTGCATTCATAGCTATCAATGTGTCCTGGGTTCGACACCTGGTGTCTCTACAATCAGAAGTTGATCCGATTTTTAGGAATTATTTTGAAACCTTTCCCAATAATATAGAAACTTGAAATTTGGCATATAGATTGAGATCAATAATAAATGTCAGAAACATTTTTTAAATTTCCATGATCGTCCTTGGTTCGAGTCCCGAGAGCCATTTACATTCGTGAACATTAGAGCGTCTTTTGAGGCAGTTGTAGCCAATATTTCTGCTTGAATTTTCACACATAGTTAGAGATGGTGATCGTATATTGTGTTTCATAGTAGGTTTTCAGTAAGACCCGGGTTCGATTCCAGACGATGAAATTTCAGCGAATTTTAAGAAAAAATTAAATCCTTTTTTTTTTCTTAAGAGGACGGTCCCAATGTGATGCCGATATGAAATTAGTATTGCCGATCTGCTTGCAGTATGCAAGCTACATTTTACTCGTATATATGAATGAATCCGGAGAAGCATCTATATATAATAGATATATATATAGGGAGGATACAAACTCACAGCCTAAACCACAAGAGTGATTGAGCTGAAATTTTTACGGCGTATTGGCCATAACGTGTAACCACCAGAAAAATTGCGATTTTGATCCTCAGTGTCATGGGTTCGATTCCAGAGGGCCCCAAATTCCCGATTTTTCCCGTTTAAATGCATTGCTTTGATTTTCGGGAATTAAAAAAAAATACTTGCCGGATAGGTAGGGACTTTAAACTCAAGGAGCCTTTATATATGGTCATGGTCTATCGAAAACATTAATGAGTTTAACGGAAAATAACCTGGGTTCGATGCTAGGTCGATGCAAAAATCGGCCGTTTAAAATGCGTTGTGGCGATTTTTAAGATTTTTTTTGGACCCTTTCCCGATGGCATGGAACATTGAAATTCGGTATGGGGTTAGATATCATAAATATATTTCATAATCGATTTTTATGTTTTCCCTGATGTTCCTTGGTTCGATCCCAGAGGGCCATTTACATTCCTCAATGCATTTCTTATGGAGATAACGGAAACAAGTTTAAGGTACTTCCCGGCATGCTATCGACTTAAAACTTAGCATGATAGAAGAACCAGTCTAAACAAATCAAACTATGCCTTCATAGCTATCAATGTGTCCTGGGTTCGACACCAGGTGTCTCTGCAATCAGAAGTTGATCCGATTTTTAGGAATTATTTTGAAACCTTTCCCAATAATATAGAAACTTGAAATTTAGCATATAGATTGAGATCAATAATAACTTTCAGAAACATTTTTTAAATTTCCAAGATCGTCCTTGGTTCGAGTCCCGAGAGCCATTTACATTCGTGAACATTAGCGCGTCTTTTGAGGCAGTTGTAGCCAATATTTCTGCTTGAATTTTCACACATAGTTAGAGATTGTGATCTTCTATTGTGTTTCATAGTAGGTTTTCCAGTAATACCCGGGTTCGATTCCAGACGATGTAATTTCAGCGAATTTTAAGAAAAAATTAAATCCTTTTTTTTCTTATGAGGACCGTCCCGATGTGATGCCGATATGAAATTAGTATTGCCGATCTGCTTGCAGTAAGCAAGCTACATTTTACTCGTATGATATATATAATAGATAGATATGAATGAATCCGGAGAAGCATCTATATATAATAGATAGCGAGGATACAAATTCACAGGCTAAACCACAATCGTCATTGTCCTGAGATTTTTACGACATATTGGCCATAACGTGCAACCTCCAGAAAAATTGCGATTTTGAACCTCAGTGTCATTGGTTCGATTCCAAGGACCCCAAAGTCCCGATTTTTCCCGTTTAAATGCATTGCCGTGATTTTCGGGAATTTTTAAAAAATACTTCCTGGATAGGTAGAGAATCAAACCTCATAGAGCCCATATATATGGTCAAGATCTATCGAAAACATAAATGATTTTCACGGAAAATATCCTGGGTTCGATGCTAGGTCGAGGCAAAAATCGGCCGTTTAAAATGCATTGTGGCGATATTTAAGATTTTTTTTGGACCCTTTCCCGATGGCAAGGAAAATTGAAATTTGGCAAGAGGTTGGAGATCATACATATATTTCATAAGCAAATTTTACATATTCGCTGATGGTCCTTGGTTCGATCCCAGAGGGCCATTTACAAGCCTCAATGCATATCTTATGGAGATAACAGTAAACGTATTTGGTACTTCCCGGCATGATATCGACTTCAAAATTTGTATGAAATAAGATGAAGTCCTAATAAGTCATACTGTTCATTCACAGCTACCAATATTTCCTGGGTTTGACACCAGGTGTCTCTACAATCAGTAAATTATCCGATTTTTAAGAATTAATTTAAACCCCTTCACAATAATATTAAAACATAAAATTAGGCATGTATATAGAGAACATAGAAAAATTTCTAAAACGTGTTTTAAATTTCCTAGATCGTCCTTGGTTCGAATCCAGAGATCCATTTACATTATTGAAAAGTAGGACGTCGTTTGAGGCGATTGGAGCCAATATATCTGCTTGAATTTTCACACATTGTAAGAGATGGTGATTTTCTGTTGTGCTGCATAGTAAGTTCACCATTAAGACCCAGGTTCGATGCCAGACGATAAAATTGCAGCGAATTTTAAGAATATTTTCAGTCCTTTTTTTTCTCTTTTTACGGCTTTCCCGATATGATGCCGACATGAAATTAGTGATTTCGATCTGCTTGCAGTATGCAAGCTACATTTTACTTGTATATGAATGAATCCGGAGAAGCATCTATATATAATAGATATAGAGGATACAAACTCACAGGCCAAACCACAAGCGTCATTGACTTGAAATTTTTACGACATATTGGCCATAGAGTGTAACCGCCAGAAAAATTGCGATTTTGAACCTCGATGTCATGGGTTCGATTCCAGAGGGCCTCAAAGTCCCGATTTTTCCCGTTTAAATGCATTGCTTTGATTTTCGGGAATTAAAAAAAAATACTTTCCGGAAAGGTAGCGAATCAAAACTCTAGGAGCCTATACTTATGGTCTTGAACTTTCGAACACATCAATGACTTTTACATAATTAAATTAAATATGGTCATGATCTATCGAAAACATAAATGAGTTTTACGGAAAATATCCTGGGTTCGATGCTAGGTCGGGGCAAAAATCGGCCGTTTAAATTGCATTGTGGCGATTTTTAAGATTTTTTTGGACCCTTTCCCGATGGCATGGAAACTTGAAATTCGGCATGGAGTTGGAGATCAATAATAAATTTCAGGATCAAATTTTACATATTCGCTGATGGTCCTTGGTTCGATCCCAGAGGGCCATTTAAATTCCTCAATGCATTTCTTACGGAGATAACGGAAACAAATTATAGGTACTTCCCGGCACGATAAAGACTTCAAACTTTGCACTAAGAAAGATTAAGTGTATACTAATAAACTGTGCATTCCCAGCTGTCAATGTGTCCTGGGTTCGACACCAGGCGTCTCTACAATCAGTAGCTGATCCGAATTTCAATGATTATTTTTAACCCTTTCCCAACAATATAGAAACTTGAAATTCGGCATGTAGATAAAGATCATAAATAACTTTCAGAAACATTTTTTAGATTTCCAAGATCGTCCTGGGTTCGATTCAAGAGAGCCATTTAAATTCGTGAAAATTAGAACGTCTTTTGAGGCAGTTGTAGCCCATATTTCTGCTTGAATTTTCACACATAGTTAGAGATGGCAATGTTCTATTGTGCTGCATAGTAAATTCAACAGTAAAGACACGGGTTCGATGCCAGACGATGGAATTTCAGCGAATTTTAAGAAAAATTTCAATCCATTATTTTCTTTTCATGGCCAACCGGATATGATGCCGACATGAAAATAGTGTTGTCGATCTGCTTGTAGTATGCAAGCAACATTTTACTCGAATATCTATTATATATAGATGCTTCTCCGGATTCATTCATGGATATACCTAGATAGATAGATAGATAGGATACTAATTCACAGCCTAAACCACAAGCGTCATTGACTTGAAATTTTTACGACGTATTGGCCATAACGTGTAACCTCCAGAAAAATTGCGATTTTGATCCTCAGTGTCATAGGTTCGATTCCAGAGGGCCCCAAAGTCGCGATTTTCTCCATAAGAATACATGGCGGGGATTTTCGAAAATTTTTTTGAGGCACTTCCCGGAAAAGTAGAGAGTTGAAATTCAAGGGATCGCTAGAAGCCGTGAAAATCCAACGTAAATCAGAAAGACATCGCCGAATATGGTCCATGGTTCGATGCTAGGTCGGGGCAAAAATCGGCCGTTTAAAATGCATTGCGGCGATTTTGAAAAATTTTTTTGGGTCCTTTCCCGATAACATGGATACTTGAAACTCGGCACGTCGATAGATATCATAAATATATTTCGTAATCAAATTTTTCATGTTCGCTGATGGTCCTTGGTTCGATCCCAGAGGACCATTTGCACTTCTCAATGCATTCCTTACGGAGATAACGGAAACAAAATTAAGGTACTTCCCGGCATGCTATCGACATCAAACTTTGCAAGATACAAGAAAAAGTCTTTACAAATCAAACTTTGCATGCACAGCTTACAATATGTCCTGGGTTCGACACCAGGTGTCTCTGCAATCAGAAGTTGATCTGATTTTTAGGAATTATTTTGAAACCTTTCCCAATAATATAGAAATTTGAAATTCTGCATATAGATAGAAATCATAAATAACTTTCAGAAATATCTTTTAGATTTCCAAGATCGTCCTTGGTTCGAATCCAGAGAGCCATTTACATTCGTGATAATTAGAACGTCTTTTGAGGCAGTTGTAGCCAATATTTCTGCTTGAATTTTCATACATGGTTATAGATGATGATCTTCTATTGTGCTGCATAGTTAGTTCACCAGTAAGACCTGGGTTCGATGCAAAACGATGAAATTTAAGCGAATTTTAAGAAAAATTTCAATCCTTTTTTTTTTCTTTTGAGGAGCGTTCCGATATGATGCCGATATGAAATTAGTATTGCCGATCTGCTTGCAGTATGCAAGCTACATTTTACTCGTATATATATAAGTATATCCGGAGAAGCGTCTATTTATATAGGTATACGAGTAAAATGTTGCTTGCAGACTGCAAGCAGATCGACAACACTAATTTCATCTCGGCATTATATCGGGACGGCCCTCAAAAGAAAAAAATGCATTGAAAATATTCTTAAAATTCGCTGCAATTTAATCGTCTGGCATCGAACCTAGGCCTTCCTGGTGATCCTACTATGCAGCACAACAGAAAATCACCATCTCTTACTTTGTGTGAAAATTCAAGCAGAAATATTGGCTACAACTTCCTCAAACGACGTCCTACTTATCAATAATGTAAATGGCTCTCTAGATTCGAACCAAGCACGATCTAAGAAATCTAAAACTTGTTTTTGAAATGTATCCATGTTCTCTATCTATATGCCTAATTTCATGTTTTAATATTATTGAGAAGGGGTTTAAATTAATTCTTAAATATAGGATATTTTACTGATTGTAGAGACGCCTGGTGTTAAACCCAGGAAATATTGGTAGCTATGAATGCACGTTATGATTTATTAGGACTTCATCTTGTTTCGTACAAAGTTTAAAGTCGATATCATGCCGGGAAGTACCTAAAACAATTTCTGTTATCTTCATAAGAAATGCATTGAGGAATGAAAATGGCTCTCTGGGATCGAACCAAGGACCATCAGCGAATATGTTAAATTTGATTACGAAATATATTTATGATCTCCAACTTCATGACGAATTTCAAGATTCCATGCCATCGGGAAAGGGCCCAAAAAAAATCTTAAAAATCACCACAATGCATTTTAAACGGCCGATTTTTGCCTTGACCTAGCATCGAACCCAGATTATTTTCCGTAAAACTCATTTATGTTTTCGATAGATGATGACCATATATAGAGGGTCATAGAGTTTCGATTCTCTACTTATCCGGGAAGTATTTTTTAAAAATTCCCGAAAATCTAAGCAATGCATTTAAACGGGAAAAATCGGGACTTTGGGGCCCTCTGGAATCGAACCCGTGACACTGAGGATCAAAATCACAATTTTTCTGGCGGTTAATGGTTATGGCCAATACGCAGTAAAAATTTGTACTCAATCACGCTTGTGGTTTAGGCTGTGAATTTGTATCCTATCTATCTATATACCTATCTATATATATGAATGAATCCGGAGAAGCATCTATATATAATAGATACATGAATGAATCCGGAGAAGCATCTATATATAATAGATATATATAGAGAGGATACAAACTCACAGCCTAAACCACAAGAGTGATTGACCTGAAATTTTTACTTCGTATTGGCCATAACGTGTAACCTCCAGAAAAATTGCGATTTTGATCCTCAGTGTCATGGGTTCGATGCCAGGGGGCTCCAAAGTCCCGATTTTTCCCGTTTAAATGCATTGATTTGATTTTCGGGAATTTATAAAAAATACTTCCCGGATAGGTAGAGAATCAAAACTCGAGGAGCCTTTATATATGGTCATGATCTATCGAAAGCGTAAATGAGTTTTACGGAAAATAACCTGGGTTCGATGCTAGGTCGATGCAAATATCTGCCGTTTAAAATGCATTGTGGCGTATTTAAGATTTTTTTTGGACCCCTTTCCGAATGCATGGAAACTTGAAATTTGGCATGGGGTTAGAAATCATAAAAATATTTCATAACGATATTTTACATATTCGCTGATGGTCCTTGGTTCGATCCCAGAGGGCCATTTGCACTCCACAATACATTTCTTATGGGGATAACGGAAACACATTTTAGGTACTTCCCGGTATGATATCGACTTCAAACTTAGTATGAAATAAGATGAAATCCTAATAAGTCATACTGTCTATTCACAGCTACCAATATTTCCTGATATCGACACCAGGTGTCTCTGCAATCAGTAAATTAACCGATTTTTAAGAATGAATTTAAACCCCTTCCCAAGAATATTAAAACATGAAATTAGCCATATAGATAGAAAACATAGATACATTTAAAAAACATGTTTTAGATTTCCTAGATCGTCCTTGGTTCGAATCCAGAGAGCCATTTACATTCGTGAAAATTAGAACGTCTTTTGAGGCAGTTGTAGCCAATATTTCTGCTTGAATTTTCACACATAGTTAGAGATGGTGATTTTCTAATGTGCTGCTTAGTAAGTTCACCAGTAAGACCCGGGTTCGATGCCAGACGATGAAATTTCATCGAACTTTAGGAATATTTTCAATCTTTTTTTTTTTCTATCGTGGACCTTCCCGATATAATGCCGTTATGAAATTAGTGTTGTCGATCTGCTTGCAGTATGCAAGCAACATTTTACTCGTATCTATTATATATAGACGCTTCTCCGGATATACTTATATATATATACACTGGGGATCAAAAGTCTAACCATGTTCCACAAGTGCCACCGACTTGAAATTTTTACGACGTTATGGCCATGTCGTGTAACCTCCAGGAAAAAGCCGACATTGAACCTCGGTGTCATGGGTTCGATTCCAGAAGGCCCCAAAGTCCCGATTATCCCCATAAGGATACATGGCGGGGATTTTCGAAAATTTTTTTGGTGCATTTCCCGGGAAAGTAGAGAGTTGAAATTCGAGGGATCGCTAGATGCCAAAGATATCTAAAGAAAACCTTAAAGACATCTACGAATATTATCCTTGGTTCGATGCTAGGTCGGGGCAAAAATCGGCCGTTTAAAATGCATTGCGGCGATTTTGAAGATTTTTTTTGGATCCTTTCCCGATAACATGGATACTCGAAACTCAGCACGTGGATAGATGTCACGAATCTATTACATAATCAAATTTTACATGTTCGCTGATGGTCCTTGGTTCGATCCCAGAGGGACATTTTCACTTCTCAATGCATTTCTTACGGAGATAACGGAAACAAAATTAAGGTACTTTCCGGCATGCTATCGACTTCAAACTTTGCATGATAGAAGAGCCAATCCTTACAAATCAAACTTTGCATTCACAGCATACAATATTTCCTGGGTTCGACACCAGGTGTCTCTGCAATCAGAAGTTGATCCGATTTTAAGGAATTATTTTGAAACCTTTCCCAATAATATAGAAACTTGAAATTCGGCATATAAATAGAGATCATAAATAACTTTCAGAAACATGTTTTAAATTTCAAAGAATGTCCTTGGTTCGAATCCAGAGAGCCATTTACATTCGTGAAAATCAGAACGTCTTTTGAGGCTGTTGCAGCCAATATTTCTGCTTGAATTTTCATACATAGTTAGAGATGGTGATCTACTATTGTGCTGCATAGTAAGTTCACGTTAAAGTGGGTTCGATGCCAGACGATGAAATGTCAGCGAATTTAAGAAAAACTTCAATCCTTTTTTTTTCTTTTGAGGATCGTCCCAATATGAAGCCGATATAAAATTAGTGTTGTCGAACTGCTTGCAGTATGCAAGCTACATTTTACTCGTATACCTATATAGATAGATAGATAGATAGGTTACAAATTCACAGCCTAAACTACAAGCGTCATTGATCTGAAATTTTTATGACATATTGGCCATAACGTGAAACCACCAGGAAAAAAGAGACTTTGATCCTCAGTGTCATAGGTTCGATTCCAGAGGGCCCCAAAGTCCCGATTTTTCCCGTGTGAATGCATTGCCGTGATTTTCGGGAATTAAAAAAAAAATACTTTCCGGATAGGTAGAGAAGTAAAACTCAAGGTGCCAATATTTATGGTCTTGGACTTTCGAAAACATCAATGACTTTTACAAAAGTTATCCTGGGTTCGATGCTAGGACGATGCAAAGATCTGCCCTTTAAAATACATGGGAGCCGTTTTTCATTATTTTTTTAGATGCACTTATCGAAATGATAGGATGTTCGTGCTTGGCTGGAAGATGTATGGTACGAATAAGTTTTAGAAAAAAATTTTCATAAGACCGTACTGTTCCTGGGTTCGAAGCCAGAGCACAATAACGTTTCTCTCATAAGAAATATAAAGGAAAAGGAGGTCGTCAATTTAGGCAGTTGCAACCAATATTTCTGCTTGAATTTGCATACGCGGTTAGAGATGGTGTTTTTCTGTTGTGCTGCATAGAAAGTATTGCCTTAAAGACCCGGGTTCGATGCCGGGCGGTAAAATATCCCCCATATATAATACTATGGGGTATCTTTTCATAATTTTTTTATGCATTTATCGATATGTAAGGGAGCTCTTGCTTAGATGGAAGATGTATATTAACACTTTGTTTAAGAAAAAAAATAGATAAGACCATGCTGTTTCTGGGTTCGATGCCAGAGCACATTATAATTTCTCAAATAAGGAGTGTATGTGAATAGTAGGACGTCGTTTGAGGTAGTTGCACCTAATAGTTTTGCTTGAATTTTCACACATAGTTTGATATGGTAATCTTCTATTTTGCTGCATAGTAAGTACACCAGGAAGACCGGGGTTCGCTGCCAGGCGATTAAATTGCAGCGAATTCTACGAATATTTTGAATTTTTTTTTTCTTTTGATGTCCGTCCCGATATGATGCCGATATGAAATTAGTGTTGTCGATCTGCTTGCAGTATGCAAGCAACATTTTACTCGTATATATATATATATACGAGTAAAATGTAGCTTGCATACTGCAAGCAGATCGACAACACTAATTTCATATCGGCATTATATCGGGACGGACATCAAAAGAAAAAAAAAAGGATTGAAATTATTCATAAAATTCGCTAAAATTTCATCGTCTGGCATCGAACCCGGGTCTTACTGGTGAACTAACTATGCAGCAGAGTAGAAGACCACCTTCTGTAACTACGTGTGAAAACCTCAGATTAGCGTTGGCTTGTCGGACTTCGTTCTTCACGTCAATTGAAGATCCCGAGATATGCCTTAAATATCTCATAGGGGGGGATACAGAATTGCGTTTGAGGACCTTACCGATGTAATATCGACTTGAAATTTATATCACCATTACGTTGCAGATTTCAAGCAGATTTTACTAGTGTAGAGTCCACGAGCATCGCTTACACTAGACCCGCGTGAGAACGACCAATAATCTGAAAACGTAGGTTCAGTGATTAGTAGTGGCGGAGCGCTGCTAAAAAACCGCGAAGCGCTCCGCGTGACCCCTGCCTATTAGCTACAGTTAGTAGGTGTCTTTTTCAATCGTAACTTATCTATTAAAGGTGATTAAATGCGTATACAAGAAGTAGCGGGATCAGCTGATAAGACTCGCGAGTTTTACCTGAGGCTGATGATAATCGTCACCACTGAATACTGAAGGATTACCGAAAGCTGTGTTCAATATCAACATCATACTTTTAGCGAAATTCACCGTCATAGAGGTTTATTTGGTGATCGGATATTGGATCTCAAAATGGATATATTGTCCTATAGTTAATTTCCGTAAATATAGGGAGTGAACGAAAACAGTTTTAAAATATTTCAGTATTGAGTAGCAGTAATTAAGAAAAAAAAGAGTTGTTTCGAAGAAGTGCGGGTTCTGTTCAATATTTTTGGAACGGGTGCCATTAATTCGCTAATTCAAGAAACGTGGGTTTTTATAAATCAAACTCTGATTCAACCCTTTCTATTTCCGTATGTCCTATTACAATGGTGGGTGAAAATTTAAGGGAAATCCTCTCAGGAAAGAATGGAGAATTTTTTGCGATAGGCTTTGTATAAATTAGTCGCTTGCTATTTTTCGTCCAATTTACGCAGGAAAAATCATCCAGCGGGAATGTTTGAGAAAATGTGACTTTATTTTCAACTCATATCTGAACCCTTTATGTTTACAAATAACTTAAGAAATACTATTTTTCCTTCGGGGGAAACTCATAACGCACACCGGTGTAGGATTAGAGGAGCACTTGGCGGACGTAGTCCACTGCACGGTTGGCATAGCCTAAGGCGGCCTCCACTCTACAGTGAGCGTCTCCTAGGTTGCGGCCACTGTACATTGCTTCCTGCCTGCCGGGCGAGGCACACTTAACCTGGGCGGGAGAAACTTAACATTTATATTCAAAAGTAATCAAGAAATAATAACCGAATACCATTTTTATACATACATACCACGTTTAGACATTATAAAATATGGAAATAAACGAGAAAATTGTAGTAAATACTCAGATTTCAACAAGAGAAGAAAAAGCTGTAACAAACTCAACAAGTAAAACCAAACTAGCCAGATAAACACATATGAAATCCGGCAGATGAAACGTGTACCCACGAACTGGGGAAAGTGCAGCGTAAAGCGATCCGTTTTGTTAAGAAATTCTACCGTAAAAAAGCAAGCGTTACGAAAATACTCTCAGAAGTAGGTTGGGAATCTTTGAAAGAAGGGAGATTGGAAGCTAGGCTGCGATTGCTTAATTAATTCAGGTAAACTACATTTTCAGAAGATACAATCGGTATCATGCAACCTCCCTGCTACCTTGGTAGATCCGATAATGAACGTAAGTTAAGAGACATAGATGCTAGGACGAATCCTTTTAAAAATTCTTTCTTTGCACGAACGATACGCCACATTAACCGATGTGACGAATTTCTAGGAAAATTTCCCTCAGTCCCACGCCGACGTCCGTCGCCGTCGTCCATCGCCGACGTCCGTCGCCGACGTCCAACGCCGACGTCCCACGCCGACGTCCAACGCCGACGTCCATCGCCGACGTCCCTCGCCGACGTCCCACGCCGACGTCCATCGCCCACGTCCCTCGCCGGCGTCCATCGCCGGCGTCCCTCGCCGGCGTCCATCGCCGACGTCCCTCGCCGACGTCCAACGCCGACGTCCATCGCCGACGTCCCTCGCCGACGTCCAACGCCGACGTCCAACGCCGACGTCCATCGCCGACGTGCCTCACCGACGTCCCTCGCCGACGTCCCACGCCGACGTCCATCGCCGACGTCCCTCGCCGGCGTCCATCGCCGACGTCCCTCGCCGACGTCCAACGCCGACGTCCATCGCCGAAGTCCCTCGCCGACGTCCATCGCCGACGTCCCACGCCGACGTCCATCGCCGACGTCCCTCGCCGAAGTCCATCGCCGACGTCCCTCGCCGACGTCCAACGCCGACGTCCAACGCCGACGTCCAACGCCGACGTCCATCGCCGAAGTCCCTCGCCGACGTCCATCGCCGACGTCCCTCGCCGACGTCCAACGCCGACGTCCCTCGCCGGCGTCCATCGCCGACGTCCCTCGCCGACGTCCAACGCCGACGTCCATCGCCGAAGTCCCTCGCCGACGTCCATCGCCGACGTCCCACGCCGACGTCCATCGCCGACGTCCCTCGCCGAAGTCCATCGCCGACGTCCCTCGCCGACGTCCAACGCCGACGTCCAACGCCGACGTCCAACGCCGACGTCCATCGCCGAAGTCCCTCGCCGACGACCATCGCCGACGTCCCTCGCCGACGTCCAACGCCGACGTCCCTCGCCGGCGTCCATCGCCGACGTCCCTCGCCGACGTCCAACGCCGACGTCCATCGCCGACGTCCCTCGCCGACGTCCAACGCCGACGTCCAACGCCGACGTCCATCGCCGACGTCCATCGCCGAAGTCCATCGCCGACGTCCCTCGCCGACGTCCCTCGCCGACATCCCTCGCCGGCGTCCCTCGCCGACGTCCAACGCCGAAGTCCATCGCCGACGTCCCTCGCCGACGTCCCACGCCGACGTGCCTCACCGACGTCCCTCGCCGAAGTCCCTCGCCGACGTCCAACGCCGACGTCCAACGCCGACGTCCCACGCCGTCGTCCATCGCCGACGTCCCTCGCCGACGTCCCTCGCCGACGTCCCTCGCCGACGTGCCTCGCCGACGTCCCTCGCCGACGTCCCTCGCCGAAGTCCCTCGCCGACGTCCAACGCCGACGTCCCACGCCGAAGTCCCAAGCCGACGTCCCTCGCCGGCGTCCCTCGCCGACGTCCCTCGCAGTCGTCGTCGTACAGGACGTCGACCCCCGCCGCTGCCTCCATCGTAATCGCCATCTCCCGACTACCTCTGCCGTCTCCCTGGACGCCCTCTACCCCGACGCTTTCCTCTTTCCCGGCCAACCCCCAAAAACACATGGTCCCCTCGATCCCTTCTACCCTGGCGCCCTCCATACCGAGACCACCTCCCTGGACGCCCTCCCCTCTACGTCATCTTCCCAAAAGACTTTCCTTATTCAATCCTACAAATTTACTTTTATTTATCTTTGCCGGGGGCAGGTGAGGCCTACTGGCCCCATTCCCTTAAAATATTCAACGACTTTACATTTAATTATCTTTGCCGGGGGTAGGTTAGGCCTACTGGCACTGTACTCCTTGCCTCAGAAATCCCTCTTTTGTTTACAGAAATTTTACAAGTACAACATAAAAACGTAATACCGGAAACCCTCTCTGGGCGAACTCTCCGGAACCTCCCCAGAGGCCCCCTTGAATCCGTCTCTCCATATGCCACTCTACGCTATCACCGTAGACGCTCTAGGCGTCATCACCCCAAACGACCTCCCCTACAAAGTCCCACAGCTTGGCCTTTATTTATTTATGCTAGAGGCAGTTGAGGCCTACTGGCACCCTATGCCTTGCCCCAAAGATCCCACTTTGTTTTACATATATTTTATAAGTACAAGATAAATACTTAAATAATTACATACATAAATAATTGCATTACATAACTGTTATATAAATAGATAAAACACATATATTGAAATCGTTAATAATCAGATAGATAGGTGATACTGAAAAATATATATACACTATAAAAATATGCAAAGGTAAATCAATAAACATCTTTATCTTAATAATCTTTAAATATGGAATTAACACTTAATAGATACATTCAAACGTCAAAATGCAATAAAAAGTTGCTAAACGTGTATCACCACAAGTCAGGAGGAAGATTAATAGTTAAAAAGATTAAAATTGAACAAAAAGATAAATATTCACTGAATTGTTCAATAGATGATTCAATAAATAGTTAAGAATGAAGTTCCATTTTTGGGATGTGCACTTCTCGAATTAACATCACTTCATTACAAGTCACGGAGTTTATTTCCTATGGAGTTGTTTATTCAATTCTTTTCCGGCTAAAATTCATCCCGACGTCATCCCCTACGTAGTCGCTAGATGTAGCCACCCGACGCCGACCTTCAAGAAAAGTAATATGCATATTAATTACCGAAATAGTAACCAATTACAAACATTCGCGTATAATCCAGTACTTAAATCCTTTATCGCATAAGCGGAGTCTCCCTACAGCACAACAGTATGTTATAACGCAATATTATTTATAAGCTCGAAGAGTAAAAACTGGGTGCCTCTTAAATTATAGAATCACGATATTTCGCTATTATATTTCCACTACACTTTCAGTTTTATAAACTCGAATCTTTACTGAATGCTCTCAATAATGTTACAAGCATTGAACCAATTTTAAGAAGATCATTATATAAAATTTCATACAATAAATATGAGTGTTTTAGCGAAATAAATTAAAGCTACAGATATTTGTGGTGGATTACAATGATGTAATTAAACTTGCATAAAAAACCATCCCAGATTTTCTTAATGTATGAATTTTTAGAATTAATTTTTTTCCTAACACTTCACGAAAAAAACTTAACAGCCTTTGTTACATTTTGTCCGTTTAGTACTCCACAATGTAAACATTTATAATGCAATCAACTGCATATCTAAGTACTCTCTAATAAGGCGACAAGGCTACGCGAGAATCTTAGAGAGGGAACCTTTGCAATAAAATCAATAATACTGAGAGTAGACATTAATTGATGACAAATTTTTTAAACTGCATTTTATTGTTGGATTTCATTCATCTGGACTTGAGTATTTACCAAGTAAAGTCTGATTCCAAATAAAAAAACTGATCAAAAATGTACAATTGTTACTGCAGATGAAATCCGATCTCAATGGTTAAAGAATTATTGATCGTCCATTGCAGTAATCTTTGCCTTCCATGCAATCATTATCTAACTAACGAATCAGGTATCTTTAACTTAGATGGGAGTTACACATAAGGTAGACTTTTCCATTGTCGCAGATCGTTTTTTTCTCTCTTTAACTTTATTTAAGAATATTATACAACGAAATCGGAATATATTAGGAAGGCTTACATGGAATCCTAATTATATCATCGAAACTAGTACTCTTATAGAAATAACGAGAATTTCACCCTATAAAACGTGAAATAGTGATTTATAATCAACCTGAAATTAATAACCAACCCAAACGCTAATGACCCAGCGAATTTTTCCATTTTACCTGTAATTTTTGCTTACTATCATTTAAATCTTATCAACGGTTTTAAAAGGAACATTTAACTAACTATTGCCAATGCCGGAATGATTACTAAGCAGTGACACCAGATCTTAAGCTTGTGCCAGCGATTTCTTTATGATGACTGAAAATGGTAAATTACTACTCTTCGTACGCTATCTCGTAAAAGCGAAGTAAATTTGTTAAAATGGCCTAAATTAGCTTTAAAAAAACGTGAAATCGCTGAATAATCAAAAGCGTTGTTTTGCAAGGTTAAGCAATTCTTTCAAATCATGAAATCTTAAAATGTATTTCCGATAGTTAGAGCAATGTTCCAGAAGCACCAAAAGGAAAGTAAAACTGAACAACGAAAAAAAAGTCATAATTCATTCTCTCATCATTCTATGCACTCTCAATTTTGTATGACCTAGTGAACTAAGTAAATTGTAAAAAAATGAAGCCTTTGAAATGACTAACTGTTCATGAATAGCATATGGGAAAGTGTCGCCATAACAGCAATAGAAAGGCTAACCATTGTGCAAATAAAAGGTATTTTATATGCTTCAATGGAGAGACATTCAATAATCTTAACAAGGATGGAAAAGTTGCAAAAATAATTTGACTCATGCATTTTGCTCTAATTTTTCCGTTAATTGTATGATATTAATTTCAACTGACTTTTCTAAAACAATTTAAATAGTCCTTTACGATACTCTAAATTGAATTTTGGACTCTACTAAATTTGTTGCAACCCCAATTTTACAGAATATATTTACATCGATTAAATCCACATTTTTGGAAAAGTCTCAGAAGTATTTGAAACTTTTATGATGAATTTAAAATTAACATATACTCCATGCGTTACAGAATGTAAAATAAAAGTTCCATTTCAGACTGAAACCAATACGTAATTTCGAAATCCAAATAATATAAATTAAAAGTGAATCAAATGCAATGCACATCTTCTAACATGGAGACATTGGACGAATGAAGGATATCGAAAAAAGGGGGAATTTGCTAACTAGAACAAAATTTATTAATAAAAAAAATAATAAGTACTTATGGTATTCTATGTTCCATCAATGGACCAAATAACTCTCCTTGACATACTGCGCTCCTACTCTTGATCTTCAATGATGGAGAGAGGTTTTCAGTGTGTCACTGAAGAATAAATAATAAAATATAAAATATCTTTTTGAAGGGATGAAACCCTATACTAATGCCAAAATACGCAATATCTATAAAACTTAAATAGGTATAGCAAAAGAACCAGTTCTATATTATACTCACTGAATTATGTGCTCCAGCATTCGGCAAATAACTCTCCTCAGCATAATTGTACTTATTATCTTGCTCTTCCGTGTTGGGTATATTTTTCGTGGAGAAACTGAAAAATTAAAAACAAAACAGTAAGTAAAATATCATTCCGAAGACATGAAATTTATGCTAATATCAAAATTCCCCATATATATCTCACATCATTAGGTATAGGAAAAGCAGAAGTTCCATATTATACTAACTTGTTTTATTTGTGTTCCAGCAAATGGCCAAATAGTTCATTCTCGTCAGCATAATTGTACTCATTCTCTTGCTCTTCCGTGTTGGAAAAATGTTTTGGGGGTGAAACTGAAAAATTAAAAAAAACAGTAAGTATAATATATATTGGAAGACATAAGATCTAATTAAGTATAGCAAAAGCACCGGTTTCATATTATACTAACTGTATTATGTGTTCCAGCAATCAACCAAATATCTCTGCTCACCATAATTATGCTCCTTTCTTTTCACTTCCATGATGGATGTATTTTTCGTGGCTGAAACTGAAAAATTAAAAAAACAGTAAAGTATCTTTTGGAAGACAAAATTTATACTAATATAAAAATTGACCATATCTATCACACAACATTAGGTATAGCAAAAGCACTAGTTCCGTATTATACTAACTTGTTTAATTTTTGTTCCAGCAATCGGCGAATTAGTTAACTCTCCTCAGAATAATTGTACTCATTCTCTTGCTCTTCCGTGTTGTAAAAATGTTTTGGGATGACTCTGAAAAATTAAAAAAAAACCTGTAAGTAAAATATCTTTTGATAGGCATTTAGCACTATCTAATAAGAAAATACGCAGTAACTATCAAACATGAGTAGGTATAGCATCAGCATCAAATTTTAATAATTTTTTTGTGTGTTCCATTAATCTGCAAATTCACTTACTTCAGCATCTTCGTGATTCTTCTCTTGCTTTTCTGTGATGGAGTAATGATTAGTGCGTGAAACTAAAGAACAAAAAAAGTAAATAAATATCTTTTCGAAGATATAAAACACTATACTTATACAAAATTACGCCATTTCTATTAAACATGAAATAGTATAGCAAAAGCATCACAATCAAATTATACTCATTTTATTATGTTCCAAATCAGCAAATGACTATCCTCAGCATCATTGTGCTCATTTTCTTGCTCTTCCGTGATGGAGAAATGTTTGGAGTTTGAATCTAAAGAAAAAATAAAAAGCAGAAAATAATATTGTACTTCGAAAACAGATAAACATGATGTTAATAAAAAAATACAAACTATCGTCATACGGAAATAAGAATAGTTTAGTAATCTTACTCATTGTATTCACAGTCCTATGAGTAGACCAAATATTTCTCTACAGCAATGCTGTTCACCTTCTCAGCTCTTTTATGATTGAGAATTGATTTCTTTACCTCAACCTTTCACAAGTAGTTTAGGAATCCCGGAAAAATAATACTACTGATCATCGCAAGTAACATCACCCTTCATAGAATTACCAGGTCTCATGGAAGAGTTGTCTTGAAAATCTCTCTTATTTCCTTTATATTCTGAAAATTTCATTTCAGGAGAAGTGAACAGTATGGGGTATTCTGGAGACTTTGCTTGATAATCGCGTGTTGAGCACCCTTTCAGTATCACACAGGAGACACCAAGAAGAATCATGCTAAAGCAGGGGAATTCACTTCCTCCTAACTTGAGAATAGAAAGAAGCACAAATAGATTAAGTATTTACATAACCTATTGTACGATGTACATTTAAGAACGGCAGATCATTCACCTTTTTTCAAACTAGGATTTCCTTTTCGACGTCGTAGGACAAGGTCTGATGCCAAATCGAAGATGTTTGGGAGCGATTCCTTCGTGATTAAATAGAATCAGTTCATAGTAACTCAGAAACAGAGATATGTTGTGTGAAATATACCTTATATATCCTATACAAATACAACAGACGACTCAAAGAGTTCGATTTTTGAATCTCAATTTATATACACTAATTATTATCATAGGTGACGGAAATTTAATAGTAAATGAATATACAAGATCTTAAAAGCGATAACTATTCGTCAATTAAAATTCGAATATTTTTCAGGACCTCCGTTACAAGAATAGTAGAAAATATTTACTGAAGTAATTAAAAGATTTTAATTAAGATAATTTCCGAAAATGACTCCAGTATTTAATTCTAAGACTAAAAAAACTGTGACTGCAAATAGGATGACGTTATAGTTAAGGCATTAATATTAAGTATTCGTAACTGATAGTATTCGTGATACGAGGGTAAAATAAAAATATACTTATTCAGAAATAATCCGTCTGTACCTATTATTCAAGAATTAATTGCAAGGTTAATTTGAATCTGATATTTTCAGGAGAGTTTGCAAAGAAAACATTTCAAAGATAACTGATCGAAAAAAAAACAAGTTATGTTTCAAATATGAGCCGGGATGATATGTCATCTGTTGAAGATATATGTTACTAATCCCAAAATATTTCCCAAAATATTACTTTACATATTATATATATACATATTATACATTTACTCCCATCATTATTATTATTATTTAAAAATTATTGTAATATATCTAATTCTTTATATGATTTCCCAATGAAATTGAAAAAAACAAACACTGCTCTTAACATAAAATTCAAACGGTTATCCAGACTCTTCCACTAAATGATCATTGAAATCGTCGACTAAAATTATCTGGTAATATTACCATGATTATTCCCGAAGTTAATCTAGGGTTGCATCAAGAAGAGGAACGTCACAAATCTTAGACTTTCATTGAATTTTAAAATTAAGACCACTAAATTGAATTCTTAATAATTAAGAATTGAAAACAAGAATATGAATTCACTAATTTGGTACAAATGAATATCTACCCATTATTCAAGTATAACATGTATGGCGATTTTGAATCCAATTATGAAAGAAGAAAAGCGCAATGGAAATCCTCCTATTAAGAGATGGATGATAAAATAATGATGGACGGTGAAATCAAATTTTAAATTTAAATAAAAATACAGTCGATTTGACTTCAGTAGATATTGTCCATTACTGACTTATAAATATTGGGAAATAAATGCTTGAGGAGTACAGTCCCGCTGCAACGTATTTGATTACTCAAGATCGATTCTAAAAATTACTACTGTCAATACGATTTCTGGTGAGAAAAACCACGACCCGAAAGAAAAAGATAAAGGACTAATGGAATTCGAATTATAGAGGTTAGCTTAACTGTAATTATAGGTCAAAGACAAGGAAAGCTAACATCCACACTAGAAATAGCGGACTTAACTTTCAATGTCACAGCTACAAACACTCCATCTGTTAACTCACAATATTCGTTTACCATAAGAATCTAAATAATAAACTATGGTCTCAAAACCAAATAATACCCTTAGAACTTAATTCAGATTAATTCATGATGATGCACATGGCACATACTTACCAAAAATATCACTGACGAAGTCCACAACATGTTGATGCAAGGGAATATCCTCTTATTTAATGTATATATACTTCTTAAATGAAGATAATCAAACAATAATTAAGTGAAACTTGGAAATTGGTTAGCTTGTGCTCGGCTTCGAACTTATTGCTCTTCTACAATTCAAAAGTTAACGTTTCCTTCCAAACAAGAGACCGGCAGCAGCTCATCACTAGATGACGTCTCCGAAGTAACTGAAGTTTAAATCTTTAGAATGAACGTTGAACCGAATCCAGCGCTGTGATTGGTCGATGATTCAACTGACAGTCAACTCACCTGTTTCCCTCTAATTTTAATAGTTTTCATCAATTACAATCACCACTGAGATAAAATTTATTTTTGCGCAAATTAATTTAATTCAAAATTAAAAGTTATTGGAAAATGAATTTTACTTTTAAACTACTCGATTACAATCCGCGTAGATTTCCCGTCTCCACTGGGATACATCATGGTTCAAATTAAGAACTATCAAAGATATATTTACTTATAATTATTTTGTAGAATGAACCGATTGATAATAATATGTACTGAATATCGTATTACATGATGCTAAGGTTTGGCGATAATGTGACGGGAGAAAGCGAATATCGATGTGCGAATTTAAATTGGAAAATAAACTTTTAAAACATATATAAAGCAGTTATGTCCCTAAAGACGTAAAAATTCATCGAATTTGCGAGTAATATTTCTTTTAGACCAATAATATATAATATTCTTCTTCGCTGCAGGATTTCTCTTTTAGGTATATACGATGACATAATTACATGAGTAAAGATTTATGTGCTGTTATGAAGTTAGCAATAATCACAGAATAATTGAAATGAAATTAAAATATCAAAAAAGGCAATAATATATAAAGTAATTTAATTCATATTGAGGAAAAACAATCTATACTCAAAAATAAAAGCTTAATGTTTATGCGTCCATGGGAATGGTGGCTTTCCTTTGACTTCATGCTCTCTCCTCTTCCATCTGAGTCCTCGGATATTTAGAGAACATTGAATTTTACCTTGCAGAAAAAGAAAAATGTATTTATGAAAGAGAAATTGAAAGAAAACTAAATTCCAGGAAAAGGCAATATTATTACAGATAATTTACCTCATATGGAGGAAAAACAATCTTTACTCAACAATGAAAGCTTAATATTTACGTGTCCAGGGGAATGTTGGCTCTCCTCCTACTTCAAGCTCTCTCCTCTTCAATCAGATTCCTCGGATGTGTATAAAACGTTGTATTTTACCTTGTAGAAAAAGAAAAATTCATTTATGACAAAATTATTGAAATAAAATTAAAATTCCAAGAAAAGGCAAAATAATTAAAGATAATTTACCTTATATGGAGGGAAAACAAAGTATCCTCAACAATAAAGTTTAGAGCAAAATTCTGAATAATAAGAATGAAAACAGTTAATCAAATATAGTTATAATAATATAGAGAAATATTAAATACTTCTACTCTATCGTACTCGAAAAATGGAAAGTAATAGTATTATAACTCATTTGTACTCAGTTTTTTTGGCATTCCGTTCTTCGACCGTGCATCATCTCGCAGCACCACAGCACAACTTCGCTCGCGTATTCATAAAGCATAAGTTTCGATCAAAATTCTGAATAATAAGAATGATAATAGTTAATAACATATAGTTATAATAATATAGAGGAAGGTTAAATACTTCTACTCTATCGCACTCAAAAAATAAGAAGTAATAGCATTATACCAATTTATACTCAGTCTTTTTGGCATTCTGTTCTTCGACCGAGCAATCATCGCGAAGCACAACATCACACCTTCGCTCGCGCATTCATAAAGCATAAGTTTAGCAAAAAAAATTCTGAAAAATAAAAATGAAAACAGTTAATCAAATATAGTTATAATAATATAGAGAAATATTAAATACTTCTACTCTATCGTACTAAAAAAATGGGAAGTAATAGCATTATATCTCATATGTGCTCAGTCTTTTCGGCATTCCATTCTTCAACAGTGCATCATCTCGCAGCACCATAGCACTTCGCTCGCGTATTCATAAAGCATAAGTTTCAAACTGAATTCCGAATAATAATAATGAAAACAGTTACTCAAATATAGTTATAATAATATAGAGAAATATTTAATACTTCAACTCTATCGCAGTCATAAAAAGGGAAAGAAATAGCATTATACCAATTTATACTTAGTCTTTATGGCATTCCGTTCCTCAAATGTGCATCATCTCGCAGCACCACAGCACACCTTGACTCGCCCATTCATGAAGCATAATTTTCTATCAAAATTCTGAGTAATAAGAATGAAAACATTCAATCAAATATAGTTATAATAATTTAGAGATATATTAAATACTTTAACTCTATCGTACTCAAAAAATTGGAAAGTAATAGCATTATATCAATTTATAATCAGTGTTTTTGGCATTCCGTTCTTCGACCGTGCATCATCTCATAGTATCTCATCATCAGAGTATGCCACCTCAAGTAGTTTTAGAGTCCAATTCTTCCAGTTTAATTTAGAGCGATATAACGCAGAAAGAGTTGCGAGGGAAAAATTTAAATCTAAAGGGAAATAAAAATATTCAGAAAGTACATTCAGCGGTAGGAATTATAGATAACACCCACGTAAATAGGCAAGTAGAAACGCATGATCTTAGTTCCCGAAATAGAAACAGTAGCATTGGCAATAAAGAGATATTCAATTAAAAAATCGTTACGGTTATTTCAAATAGAAATCCAACTTTAAAGCGCGAACTGAGAGATCCAAAAATAATAGTCGTGAATTACAGAAGCATACGTAATAAGCAGGTGGAATTTCTTAACCTTACAAGGAGCACTTGCGCGGATATCATACTAGGATCTGAGAGTTGGTTAAGCGAGAACATTAATTCAAGCGAGATATTTCCTCCAGATTATGTGATATATCGCAAAGATAGACAGGGTAGAGTAGGCGGTTGAGTTTTTATTGCTGTGAAGAACCATTTGATTAGTCAGCGAGATGAGTTTGTAGAAAATAGCAGGAGCGAAATGATTTGATGGTCGATTTTAAGACCTAACGGTAGTAAGATTTATGTTTGTTCATTGTATCGTCCTCCCGATGGGGAAATTGATTGTATTGACGATTTATCCGGGACGTTACAGATAATCGGTGAAAAAGTAAAAGATCCCATCATAGTTGTAGGAGGAGATTTTAACCTACCACATATTAATTGGCGGAATTTAACATGCTCCAACTCTAGTAGAGAGAGAAAAGTTTCTCAAAAATTAATTGATATTTTTTCGTTGCATGCGATAGTACAGGTAAACATGACGAAGACTCGAACGACTTGTGCGGGTGAAGGTAACATCCTAGACTTACTAGCCACCACCCACCCACAATTGATAGCTAATCTCGATATAGTTGACGGTATTTCAAACCATGATGTCATAATGGCGGAGATGAAAGCAGTTGCGGTTAAATCTCTTAAGCCACCGAGGCAAGTATATGTAATTCGCAAAGCTAATTTTTCGGAGTTTAAGGTTTATATTAATGAGTGCAAGGATGATTTTTTCCGCTTCTTGGGTGCAAATACAGTAAATGATAGTTGGATAGAGTTTCTCCAGATAATCAAAGAAGGTTTAATTAAATTTGTTTCTACTAAGAGCGTGCGTGAGCGTAAAGAGCCACGGTGGACGAAACCTAAATTACGAGCATTACATAGGAAGCAAAGAGTCATTTACTCGCGATGGAGGAAACGCAAAGCATGCGGAACGAACCATGAGCTCGAAGAACAAAACTATAGAGAAGTGTGAAAGTTAGTTAAGGAAGAAGCGCGAAAGGAATACTAGGAATATAGATCTCGAACCCTATTAGAATCATTAGGTGGTGATCAGAAAGAATTTTGGTCATACGTGCGTGAGACCCGTGGAGGTCAGTTTTCTGTGCCTAGCCTCATAAGCGCAGAGGGAATTACCGTAAATAAATCAGAAGATAAAGCTAACTTACTTAACGGGCACTACCAGAAATGCTTCACTGTAGACAATGGTCAAGTTAAGGATTTTACCTCACGCATTGATTCAGAGATGTGTCCCATCGAGATATCGGTTGATGGAATTGGAAAATTATTGCGAGATATTGATAGGAAAAAGGCGCCAGGACCCGAAGGTATTCCTGCTGTTGTAATAAATACTTTAGCCGATGAAATTGCTCCGCTTCTACAGATTTTCTATCAGAAATCATTGGATGAGGGAACCATCCCAATGTCGTGGAAAAAAGCTAATGTCACTCCGGTGCCTAAGAAAGGGCGCGCGTCAAAACCAGATGATTATAGGCATATTTCATTAACTTTGATTTTTTGCAAAATAATGGAGCGTATTATAGCGAGCTCTATCATGCGCTTTCTTTCCGAAAAGGGAGCAATCAGTCAGAGCCAGCACGGATTCCGTAAAGGTAGGTCTTGTGATACCCAGTTAGCGCTTTTTATGAATGACGTATCTAAAGCAGCAGACAGCGGTGTTAGATCAGACGCAGTTTTCCTAGATTTCAGGAAAGCTTTCGACACAGTTTCTCACGAAAAGCTTAACCAAAAGCTGAGTGCCTACGCGATCGACGAAAAAGTTATCAGATGGACCAAATCTTTTCTAGAAAACAGATCTCAGCGAGTTGCGTTAGATGGAGTTTTATCCGACGAAATAAGTATCTCATCAGGAGTTCCACAGGGAAGTGTTCTTGGTCCAATTTTATTTCTAATTTACATTAACGACCTCATAGATAACATAAAGAGTAAGGTTAGATTATTTGCCGATGATATCCTGATATACAGACAGATTTTGAGAGAAAACGATTGTAATGTGCTTCAAGACGACCTGGACGTAATATCAGGATGGTGTAAAGATTGGCAGCTGGATTTAAATATAAATAAATGCGTTGCCATGAGTTTTACGCGCTCCACAAACATAATTCCCGCACAATACTAAATCTCAGGTCATCCATTAGAGTTATTGCACGACAACAAATACCTAGGAGTCACGTTTAGCAGTAACTTATCTTTTAAAGAACATATTCGAGATACGATAGGAAAAGCGAATAGAATGCAAAGATTAACTGGTAGAACGTTGAGAGGATGCTCATCGAGAGTCAAAGAAATAGCTTACTTTTCTCTTATTCGCCCGAGTCTTGAATACTGATGAGCGGTTTGGGACCCACACGAAGTAGGTTTAGTCTCAGATTTAGAGATGGTCCAGCGTAGAGCAGCCCGATTCGTGTGCGGAGATTTCAGGTTTGATAGCAGCGTTACGGCAATGATAGAGTCCCTCGGTTGGAATTCACTATAGATGAGAAGATCTGAATATCGTCGGAAACGTTTAGAAAAGTTCAATCGTTCAGAATTTATAGACGAAGTAAGTGAAATGTTGGTTCCAGTAAGGAGCGAACGCGATCTCCGAGAGGCATCGACGAAGCGTTATAGGGAAGTAATCGCAAGGACGGATTATTACTTTTGGTCGTTTTTTCCCCAAGCTATTAGAGATGCTAATAGGTAGGAATGAATAATGGTGGTGTATCACACCCCCTGCCATACGCCTCTGGCGGCGGCAGGAGGTATATATCTAAATCTAAAATCTAAAATTTCACAGCACCACAGCACACCTTCGCTCGAGCATTCATGAAGGATAAGTTTCGAACTAAATTCTGAATAATAAGTATGAAAACAGTTACTCAAATATAGTTATAATAATATAGAGAAATATTTAATACTTCAACTCTATCGCAGTCATAAAAAGGGAAAGAAATAGCATTATACCAATTTATACTTAGTCTTTATGGCATTCCGTTCTTCGACCGTGCATCATCTCGCAGAACCACAGCACACCTTCATTTGCGCATTCTTGAAGCTTAAGTTTTGATCAAAATTCTGAATAATAAGGTTGAAACCAGTTAATCAAACATATTTATAATAATATGGGGAAATATTAAATGCTTCTACTCTATCGTACTAAAAAAATGGAAAGTAATAGCATTATATCAATTTATACTCAGTCTTAATGGCATACCATTCTTCGACCGTGCATCATCTCGCAGCACCACAGCACACCTTCGTTCGTGCATTCACGAAGGATAAGTTTCAATCAAAATTCTGAATAATAAGAATGAAAGTAGTTAATCAAACATGGTTATAATAATATATAGATATAATAAATACTTCTACTCTATCGTACTCAAAAAATGGAAAGTTACAATATTATACCACATTTGCACTCAGTCTTTTTGTCATTCCATTCTTCGACCGTGCATCATCTCGCATCACCACAGCACACCTTCGCTCGCGCATTCATGAAGGATAAGTTTCGATCAAAATTTTGAAAAATAAGAATGAAATAGTTAATCAAATATAGTTTTAATAATATAGAGAAATATGCTTATATTATCCTCTTATGGAGGAAAACAGTCTATACTCAACACTTAAAGCTTGATATTTACGTGTCCATGGGTAGGGTAGCTCTGCTTCGACTTCATGCTCTGTCCTCTTCCATCTGAGTCCTAGGATGTGTGGAGAACATTGAATTTTACCATGCAGAAAAATAAAAATGTATTTATGGCAGAATAATTAAAATAAAATTAAAATTCCAAGAAAAGGCAATAATATTAAAGAAAATTTACCTCATATTGAGCAAAAACAATCTATACTCAACAATAAAGGTTAATTTTTATGAGTCCATGGAAATGGTGGCTCTCCTTCGACTTATTGCTCTCTTCACTGCCATCTGCACCCTCGGATGTGTGGAGTCCATTGAATTTAAACTCGCAGTAAAAGAAGAATATTTTTATGACAGAATAATTGAAAGAAAATTGAAATTCAAAGAAAAGGCAATAATATTAAAGATAATTTACCTCATATGGAGGAAAAACAATCTATACTCAACGATTAAAGATTAATATTTACGTGTCCATAGGAATGGTGGTTCTCCTTCGACTTGATGCTCAAACAAATATTATTCTCATTGGAGGGATGTTGCAACTTAATTTCCTTATAACATTATAATAGACGCGAGAAGTCCGGAAATACTACTGCGCATGATAAAGAAACACAAACAGTATTTCGTTGTTATAAATTCGATATAAATCTATTCTACTGTATTAATCTTCCACTATATTAAGGTAATACATTCTATAAATAAATGACAAATGAACAGCTACGATGCGACCACAATTTCCGTTAAAATTCAAACCAGATCTTCCCTTGTTTATGTGATGACGTCATGCATTCACCGAATTATCAGAATTAACGACAGAACTAATTTAAAAATATATTCAGATAAAACATGTCGTATAAACTGCATATATGTATTCTAGGCAATTGAAAATATATGTGGCATAGCCGAGTTCAAGGCTTTATCGGAATTTCTCTCTCGTCTTTTATATGCAAATTCAGAGTGTAACTCGTACGGTTTCGGACGCTAATGAAGAGGCAGTTTAAATTTTTACAAACGCCTAAGACGATGAATTACAATCTTGAAGCGAAAATAAACTTATTCTCGTAATCATGGAAGCATGACCATTCCCACGCGAAGATATTTGCACTTATCGAAGCACCAAAATCAAAAGAAAAGGCTTTTATATTCGGGAATTGAGTCGACGAAGGCAAATTTTAGGATTCGATTTCTCAAGAAGAATAGGCCGGAACCGGTTTGTAGTCCCGGCGACATTCCTTTCTACTCTCAAACAGTCATAAAATGTCAGGAGATCTCTCTTATATTCCCATTTACACGCAAACATGATTCCTTAATCCGCTAATGACCATGCTTGACGAGCTTTTAAACCTGAGAACATACTTAAGAAATCGTATTAAACAGTTCCGATGCTAAATGATAAGATTTATACAATCTCATTAATTCACCGAAATTAAAATCAATCGCAATATGAAACAAATGAGACGTAATACACTGATATTACACAAGGAATAAACTTAAATTCTTTAATTTACCAATAGACTTTAGCAATATTTTCTCAGACAATACCGAATAAAGTATTTAATGAGACTTACCATTAGCTGGAAATCCTGGGTGACAACGATGGACGCTGAACATGCAACGAATTTCAACTGTTTCTCAAGCACCGGTTGCAGCACGACCTCTCTCGCAGAAATTCAGGCAGCAAATGACCAAAAAACCGTCTGCGCAACCGATGAACAATAGTGCTGTCACCTGATTGGTCCAAATTTAAGCGTCTTTCTACTTGGCTCCGCCCACCAACCGTCATGAAAATTTTCCACTGCCAACGTTAGCAATTGTAATCCAACGAATTTATTAAAGTATGATTTTAAATATATAATTAATATTTTTCGTAGATTTTAATAATTTTGTTTAAATTTCGTGATATCGTCGAAGTGCTGCATCGAAAAATATCATAGTTTGCATAATAATTAATTTGCACCCAGCTACTTGCAAGATTTCATTGCAAGAATACGTTTTGATCAAAAGAAGTGCAGGATTTCAAGAAATGACGTGCATGTTTACGAATAAAGCGGAAAAATCTTATATTTTACTCTTAGAAATTCCTCTGTAAGATATCATTTCTCTCGCTAATCAAACACGTTTTCTACGATGTCAACGAAAGATACCTTTTATGAAGCAGAATTATTAAAACGAGATATATAAGTTGATTAAATGATACATTAAACGTTGATGTTGACGAATTATAATATAATATAATAGTTTACGAACCAGAAATGGACTATTGACCACTCAATGCAACACGAAATATTCTAGAATAGGAAGAAATTTGCTCTATGAGAGGTAAATCAGCCTGTATGACTATCTCATTGCTAATTTATGAAGTTAATTCACAGCCATTCAAATGAATGCAAACACCACTCTCATCGTACTTACATGACCTCCATCTTGCGTCGATGGTAAATGTAGTTTGATGGAAGGATTCCGAGCTCTTAGTTCTGAAATATGAAATCCATTAAAATTTAGTGCTAGTCTCGTTGATGATTGTTTTATCGCTGATTTAAAATAGAACACGTTCCCACTATTATTCAAGGAAGTCACTGATCGACAGTTAGATCGTCATTATTTGACTGGTGTTTGTTAATTGTTAACAATACTAGATAAACCAGCCAAGAAGTTGTCCTAGTATGCAACTTGCTAACCAAGAGTTAAATAAGGTAATCAGTTAACGATAGGAAATGGCGAAATTAACATCAAACACTTTTGGAAATCAATAACTTTTTGTCTTTAAACACCACGATCGAAATTCAAAGCAATATGTACAGCATTAAGATAAAATATAACAAAAAGTTTGTCGGAGCACTGGTTTCAAGTACTTTCACAGTATTTTCGTAGTGTTTTCGTATCGACAAAAATAGCGGGTTTTCCACAAAATGTCTGTTACAATTTGCTGATTCCACAGCTACGTTTTTACGTAGGACTCAATTATGCACTCACAGTGAATAAATTCAGAAAGTACACTATATGAAGCACAGTTATCAAACTTTACCACGAATATGAACACTTATTAGCACTTAAAATAGTATTCCAACTCTAGAACGCCATTTCAGAGTTGCTTCTCTAAATTACGAGGTGATTACGCACCAGACCTTAAGAGAATTTCGATTGTCTTCGAAAATATGAAGTTCGCAATCCGCGTTTCAAAGGCAGTGAGTAATGGAGGGAAATAGTTTTGTTTCCTGTTATCAGAGTGCTTACTGCTGAAGTTAAAGGGCTGCGTATTAACCTATCGGTTTAAGCGAGGACCTGTGTGAAATCCAAAGTCAGAAGGATTTTTAAGAGGTTATTGATGTTCATCTATGCACAGTTCATTTGTTGAAAGTTGACAATGTTGCTTTTCCTTCTGGATTTCTTGAATTTGAGTGTGCCATGGAAGAGAATGAATTTGGGAAACGAGAATAAAGAGTTGAAGCTCTTGAAGAAAGAACACCTCATGATAGATTTCATTTCACGCTGTAGCTGTACGAATTGGGTATCTTCCGTTCACCTTACGATCACAAAATGCAAGATTTGAAAGTAAGTACGATGATGATGATATGTGCTTTGAATTTTATCTTAACCTACATGTATTCGAGACTTACGAATCCACTTCGAGGGTTGGCACGAGCACAATCACCTAGGCAATGACAATGATATCGAATTGTTAATGCAAATTCATTCGTGTTCACGAATACGTAGTAATGTTATTCATGATGCGATTGACAGTACTTTCAAGGAAGGATATTTGATTGGATGATTAATCTAGTATATATTATATAATATAATCTAACTTATTGACTCTTGATTAAGGCGGTCAAGTATAGAAATGTTTATCGGTAGTGAAATATGAATGTCAAGAAGAAATCTATCGAAACCACTTCTTCGTTGTCACTTGTTTCATCTCGGTACTTTAGTGAATTTGTGAACTATTAATACTGCGAGCGAAGATACCAGATATGGTCGAAGGTTTTTTGACCTCCACATAACTGATTAATGTATCACTCAATTAACTTATACATCTCGTTTTAATGATTCTGCTTCATAAAAAGTATCTTTGGAAGACATCGTAGCGTTTTTGATTAGCGAGAGAATACGTATCTTTAAGAGGAATTTATATACGGTTTTTCCGCTTTATTCGTAAACATGGACTTCATTTCTTAAAATTCTGCACTTCCTTTGATCAAAACGTATCCTTGCAATTGGATTTTGCTTGTAATTCCCCTGTGCAGCGATTAATTAGTATGATTGCTACATTCTACTCTTTCTAGATGAATAGTTATGATATTAATTTGTGAATCGTTTTTTCATTTTCGAGAATAAATATACCTAATAATCTTAATGATCCAGACCCTAATATAGATGTTTTTAAGAATATAAAATATTTATATTATGCAAAATACGATAATTTTTGATCCAGCACTTCGACGATATCGCGAAATTTAAACAAAATTATTAAAATCTACGAAAAATATTAATTATATATTTGAAATCATACTTTAATAAATTCGTTGGATTACAATTGCTAACGTTGGCAGTGGAAAATTTTCATGACGGTTGGTGGGCGGAGCCAAGTAGAAAGACGCTTAAATTTGGACCAATCAGGTGACAGCACTATTGTTCATCAGTTGCGCAGACGGTTTTTTGGTCATTTGCTGCCTGAATTTCTGCGAGAGAGGTCGTGCTGACAACCGGTGCTTGAGAAACAGTTGAAATTCGTTGCCATGTTCAGCGTCCATCGTTGTCACCCAGGATTTCCAGCTAATGGTAAGTCTCATTAAATACTTTATTCGGTATTGTCTGAGAAAATATTGCTAAAGTCTATTGGTAAATTAAAGAATTTAAGTTTATTCCTTGTGTAATATCAGTGTATTACGTCTCATTTGTTTCATATTGCGATTGATTTTAATTTTGGTGAATTAATGAGATGGTATTAATCTTATCATTTAGCATCGGAACTGTTTAATACGATTTCTTAAGTATGTTCTCAGGTTTAAAAGCTCGTTAAGCATGGTCATTAGCGGATTAAGGAATCATGTTTGCGTGTAAATGGGAATATAAGACAGATCTCCTGACATTTTACGACTGTTTGAGAGTAGATAGGAATGTCGCCGGGACTACAAACCGGTTCCGGCCTATTCTTCTTGAGAAATCGAATCCTAAAATTTGCCTTCGTCGACTCAATTCCCGAATGTAAAAGCCTTTTCTTTTGATTTTGGTGCTTCGATAAGTGCAAATATATCTTCGCGTGGGAATGGTCTTGCTTCCATGATTACGAGAATAAGTTTATTTTCGGTTCAGGATTGTAATTCATCGTCTTAGGCGTTTGTAAAAATTTAAACTGCCTCTTCATTAGCGTCCGAAACCGTACGAGTTACACTCTGAATTTGCATATAAAAGACGAGAGAGAAATTCCGATAAAGCCTTGAACTCGGCTATGCCACATATATTTTCAATCTGCCTAGAATACATATCTGCAGTTAATACCACATGTTTTATCTGAATATATTTTTAAAATAGTTCTGTCGTTAATGCTGATAATTCGGTAAATGCATGACGTCATCACATAAACAAGGGAAGATCTTGTTTGAATTTTAACGGAAATTGTGGACGCATCGTAGCGGTTCATTTTTCATATACTTATAGAATGTATTACCTTAATATGGTAGAAGATTAATATAGTTCAATAGATTTATATCGTCTTTATATCTATGTAATCCTGTTTGCATTTCTTTTTCATTAGCAGTAGTGTTTCCGGTCTTTCTCGCGTCTATTATAAAGTTATAAGGAAATTAAGTTGCAACATCCCTCCAATGAGAATTATATTTATTTCTCACCAAATTAGTTTCTGATTTAATAATGAGTGATCCTTTTTTTGGAATTTTGATTAGTTTGGAAGTTGGATACTTGTTTCGTTAAACATTTATTCACGCTATTTGAATTAAACTTCTGAATTGATTATTTAGTGAATATTTCTTACGAATTCTACTTGCTATTTTAAGTCCTCTTCGGAGGTTTGTTTTGAAAATTAAAAGTAATGCGAATTTCAACTGCGTTTTGCAATTAAGAAACGGGAGAAGCAATTCCGATATAGCCAGGAATCGAATTCAGAGTAGTTTTAAATTTTCAAGGAAAGCATATTTCCAGTTTGAATTCCCTCCTTCCGTATTCTATCAACAGTTCAAAAAGTAGTTTTACTTGAATAAATTTTCCAAATAGTCCTGTTAATTTTTAGACTTAGTTTAAATCATACGTGCCACTCATAAACATTACGGAAATAATAGTTTGAATTTAAAAGGAAATCGGCAGTTGAAGGAAACTTTAATAAATGCATTCTTATCAACGGCATCGATTAAATTAATCAAATATCCTAATTTTGATTTATAATTTTTTTGTGGCTTTAATTTCAAAAGTTCTTATTTTTCCACGATTAAAGTGCCTTTGTCATCTTAAACATTAAATTAATTATCTCATAATCAGAACAGAATCTTTTCCTAACGATTGTAATTTAGATTTAAATTTAGCCTAATCATTCCAGGAATTCGATTCCATTTTGTACGAATTTGCAATATTAATTCTCCTCAGCGATCGTTATTTTATAAACTTATTCTCAATATTGTTCGTTGATGTAACCGTATTTATTATTTATTTATATTTAAATTTCATGTTTTACATTAATTTGTCACGGGTTTAGAATACTCTTCTGATTTTTATCAATCTTAAAGAATTTTTAGAAGTTTTGGTTTACTATAGTTCCACAGTTCCTTGTTGTCTTTAACTACTTAATTCTAAATTTAAACGGCATTATTTCATAATCTGAATCATATTTATTTCATACAATTTAATTGCAATTTATATTTAGCTTGATCACTTACGAATATTGTTCGATTTGGTATGAATTAGTACTCATATTAAAGTTTTTGTTTCGTGTCATTAATTCAATATCTTCAGCCAATGTCTAAGAGTTTAATTAAGGCTTCTTTAAAAAACAATTATTCTTAGTTAGTATCATCTTAATAATGATGTGACAAGATATTTCAAACTGTTTGGTCAACGGAACATCGCTTGCATTTGATAAGAAATACGAATTCTTCAAATTACTCGTTTCGCTTTACATTTGCTTGGCTTTGGAATATAATTCTGATTTTAATCCTAATATATTTTATTAATTTTGAATTTATCATTTTTAATTGTTTAGGAGGCAATACCTTACACACTGATATTGTCTTGGCGTATTGCTCATTGGCGTCTTCTGAAAGTGAAAGTCGTACAGGAGATCCTTCGATGGTAGAGGTCAGTGGATTGGAGCTTCAGCTTAGGTAAATAGAATATATACAATTTTATATCGATCTCTTAAATCACGTACCTTAAAAATATCCTCACGTTATGGACTTTTTTCACTTCGTGTATTATATTATAAAATCTTGTGGAATTATTTCATATTGTTGAAATACCAATTAAGAACGGACTATTAATTGAGTGATTCAATAGTTTTGGGGATGAAATAAAACTACTTCATAAGAGTATTACAACAAAATCTACACGATTGTGCAGTAAGTTGCTATATTTAATAATCGTCATTATATGTAATTTAATGGAGAATAATAGGTACAGTACAGTAATGCAATGGTCAGACATACCCTTTCCCTATTTTCTGTATTTTTCTGTGATCAGACGCAGAAATGCAGTTTCGCTTTCTTCGATGAGCTCTTTCCACCAGCTATTGATATTTTGCTTCCCTTCACCGTTGCTTTCACTTTCGAGGCACTGTAAGAAGAAGCTAAACACGTAAACTATCATTCTTAGACCAGTAATGGGTTTCCGACGTCCTTCAATTCATTTCGAATTTTCCAAGCATCGTTTTCATTCCCGTTGCTTTCACTTTCGAGGTATCAGTAAAAGAAGTAGGCTCCTGCTAACAATGCCAAAAGACCAGTAATAGCTTCCCAATGGCCTTCAATTGTTCGCTTTTCTTCAAGCTCAAGGCGAACTCATCGTGTGTTTCTGTTAGAACTATGTATTTGTTTTCAATCGTTCATTTACCGCCTTGTCTGAGAAAAAGATACAATCAAAGAACACATTGGTTGCATAAATAGAATATATTGTTAAGATGAACACTAATTTGAAATAATATTATAATTTTTGCACATTCTTGACAACCGATTTATATCCAATTAAATAAAATACACATCGAGTGATACTAAATCGCGTATTTTTTAGCTGCAATCACGAGAGGCGTAATTTTCACGATAAGACATTGGATAAAATCCAGAGATGACTTCCTACATAAATATCTTCATCCTTTTGTTGTCCTTTAAACGATATTTGTTACACAATTACCTTTTTGTATGTCAAAAGATATTCTCATGCAGTGATTAACTGAATTTGAATAACAATTGAGCTATTTAGATGATTTTCAGGGAGTTATCAAACTGAAATCAAAAAAACCCACAAAAAACCATAATTCCCACGCAGTGCCGATTTTCAGGGCGTCCATTAGAGTTAGTGCACGACAGCTAATACCTAGGAGTCACGTTGCATCATGAAGGCTCCTCTGTTATATTATTGCAAACATTATTGAGAAACACGTGGCAATTAAAATATAAATGCCATTCTCTATCATTTAAATCGCTGAATCAGCAGTCAGTAAATATATTTGAGCTCAATCGTTCTAAAGATCAATAGAGATTTGTGACATAAGTATAATAAATACATTTAATTTCATTTTGTTAATTGTTAATAATTCTCCTTATATACCTACGTCACGTGTTCAAATTTTATTTCTAATTTATTAGCGTTTTCGGGCAAAAGCATTAAATGCGATTTCTACCTACTCTTACCTTGATTAATGGCAACTTAGTGATCCCGGCTCTGAATAACACTTTGCCATAAATTAATGATCCTTAAGTTTTAACGCAAATAATTTAAACATAATGCCACTAAACCGACACAATTTTAGGATATGCAAATGAATCCTTAGTCACTCGTGAGTCATCTCAATGTTTTAGATTCCCAGTAATATATCCCTCGTACCGATTCCCCCCGGACCATTCACCATTGCATTCTAATGACATTTTTACGCATTCTATCACTTACAAATGTGAACCACAACTTTTTCAGTGTTTGATCGAGTCTGCAATTCGTTCCATTGCAATATCTCACATGTTAAATGGGAAGTGACATCTCTTTTATGAACAGAAAAGAAGAAGAACATACTATAATACTTAATGAATATTAGAAAGAAGTTGTTAGGACAACAATAAATCTATTATATTTGCATATCCTCAAGCCAGGAGAAGCCGTTTGATTAAAATTGCTCACAACTTTTTCTTTCGGCTTAAGACATGCAATTTCCTTCTCTCAGCAGTAATTAACTATGATTAATTGATCAACACAATCGGCTTCTCAGTCGTGGATTCCAATATCAACATTCCCGATTTGATCTTTTTTTGTTTTCGTAGAGAAAATTGTGCATTTCATTAACAATATTCTTCGTAAAGTTTAGACTGTTTTGAAGGAATAAGACGATGTTGGATGACAAAAGGTGTTGAATAGCACTTTCAATGTCACAGTAGAAGAAAAGATTATCATTAACACTAGGTATTCAGATCTGTGTACATTGTTTATTTCTATGTTAGCTTCCAGAACCAAAAACTTACGAAAGAAAAATCTGTGTGTGAAGGATTTATTCTTTTAGCAAATTTTGAATAACAATCACTTAAAATATAACATTCCTCAAAATACGATCGTTTCCTATTCATTTTGGCAAATATTTGGAAGAAAATTTGAGTTAATTTATATACACAATTACATCTTTTTTTGATCAATCTATAAATCTTAATAAAGCAATAAGAAAATAGGAAATTCATGTTCGAGCAAATTCCAGTACTTGTCACGTGTTTTAATTCATCAATCTGACTGAATTACATCGATGTTAGTCTGATTACTTTCATGGATTATCAATTCTTGATGAATTTAAGAACAGTCTGTTCGTTTCTCTGCTGTTTGACAGCTTCTATTGCATTTGCAATCTGCTCCATCTCCATAATTCCTTAAACTCTGTTGAAACGTAAATCATCGAATTGTTTGTTTGCATTATAAATACTTTATATTTGTAAGTTGCCATTTACTTGCTTTTTACAATGACCCGCTACTGTCATCAGAACCATCGGCTATTCACCGGGAATTAATCTCGATGGAAGCGATGGACATCGGTGGAAAGCATCGTAAATCCATTGGTGAATAAAATGAACGGTTTGATGGATCCATCGATGAATCTAAAAAAGTGCCCGCTCGAATCCTAGATAACTTTTGTTTAAGCTTCTTCGGCGAGAGTTTTTGTTTATAGCAAGCATTTCAAAGAGTAGTACAATCAATTCCACATTTTCCAACAGCATTTCAGAATACGTTACTTAATTCGCTTCCTGTTGAGTGAATGTAAGCCTATATATGTATATGCCCTGTGATATTTCTTTCGGTATATAAGACTCCCAACATCTGTTACCTTGGAGTGGTGTGATATACAAGAATGACAAGTTACAAAATATCTGATCTAATTCCTTTCGTTTGAATTCCACTCTTTTATACAAAGTTCCCAATCAGTAAGCTATATAATCCATATTGAACCAATCAAAATCATTATAAATCCTTGTACATAAAAGTAGCTTTGGCGGTATTTCTGAGAGTTTATTAAATACTGCCTTTAAAATTTAATTGCAATTAGACAATATTCAGATGATGGCTGTGTTCTTGATACAGAGTTTATGCAGTTATCGGCACTTTAATACCAGACAAGAAAAATAATTTCGATTGCGAATTAAAACTATAATCAGTTTTGTTTTTATTCTCTACTTCTCACGAATTATTGGATTAGTGATTTTTATTCAGATAACCACAATTAAATAGAAATGGTTGAACGTTTCTTACATTTCACTGAACGATTTTAAGGACGTTTCTATTTGCAGATGTGTAATTCGAAAATATTAAAAGGAGATGAAGTTCAGTTTGATAAGAATAAACGTAAACTTTTAGCCAATTATGTTGAAAAGTGAGAATATAATTTACACTTTTAAAGAATACCTGATTTTAATTCTTGTATTTTTTCTACAGGTGAATGTAGTATCTAAAATTCCTGACTGTGACTTTATTTGTGAGTAATCCAGTTAATCTTCCTGCTTCTCTTGCAACTTAATTTTCAAATGCCATTATTTCACCATTGACAGCGAGGCAATCTGACAAACTCAAGTAGTTATTTAGAGCTCAGGATTCTTGGTGACAAATACTTGATATATCTGGAATCAGTTAATTTTAATCTGTTCTTAAGTTTTCCTTTAGAATAAGTAATTAACCTTGCAATAAATGATAGTACAGTAAACTCCCGTTTATCCGAAATGATCGGGACGGCGGCCGGTTCGGATAACGAAAATTTCGGATAAACCAAAGTCCAGCGTGAAACACCCCGAATTGCGTCAATACCGCGAAATATGATCGTAAAACGTGCGTACGTAGATTGCTATTGATATGGTTGTGAATAAGCCTGCATGGTTTTGACTGAAAAATTTGTTTTGGCGTGTTAAAAAGGCGCCTAAGTATGATTGAAAACTCAAATATGTTAAATGCTGAATAACAAAGCTCGTTTATTTTGGGTTCTTACAGAAAAAATCCACCTTATTTGGCAGCAGTAAATAATAAGAGTTTTAATGAGGTGTCACGAGCAAATAAGTAATGGGTCGCGATATTATTCTGTGGGTGGGGTAGGTGCATTCGGAAGAGTTTGTTCGGATAAAGCGGATTTCGGATAAACGGGAGTTTACTGTATACTTCTATTCAATCTTTTCTAAATTCCTCAGAACAATTAGTAGTAATCAATCGCTGCCTACTTGAATTTCTATTTAGTGGAGGCAGTGCTTGTTTGTGGTAGTTTACTAAGAAGTGCATATATATGTATTAAACACTTGCTCCGTAGTGGCATAGGGAATATGCCCAATTCTTCTCAACCCTAGCCGAGGGGTCTACGGATTAAGGCATCTCGAACTGTATCTCCTAGTTGTTAGGACCGGCATGAGCACCCGTTTAATCTGAGAGTTCGACCGCCCATCTTGTCAATTTTACTAGGAAAAATATCAGGGATATCTGGGGGTAGCTATTTTGAAAAAACTCGTTCCAAATTAATTTAAATATGTAGCTAAATGCCACCAGTAAAATAGCTTGATCTCCTAAGATCTATGCAAGTAAAGCTGAACCTTTTCCGGTATTTCTATTATTATTTGCTATCAATTATTCGGTTGTTTAAGCTGCCATCGCACAGTGGGCTAGAATCGAAAAAAGCTGGCCAAAAATAAAAAAGTGCTTTTTTTGAGTGCGGACATTGAAACTTCCCATAGTTGTTTTTGAATAAATTCTGCATATAACTGCGAAATCATTTGCGTTGGTTCCCACGCGTTACAATTCTACAGGGGGTCAAAGTTGACCAAATTTTACGAAAAATGCCGGTCCTCGATTTTTCGCAAAATTCTTCCATTTCAAGCCAATCCTGAACCAAAATGAGATTAATCATCGGAAAAAAACCAATGCGGTATTATAAACCTAATCTTTATTCTTCATAATACTGGATTTAAATTATCACAGTTGAATATTTGAATTATTTATACAACAAAATGGCGAACCCTCATTTAACGGCAAATTTCCACCTAAAGTGAGGAAAATAGTAGTGAATAAGCGTGGTGTACGCGGAGTTATTTATACCAAAATGTTCTTTGAAGCTTTCTGAAGAAGAATCTGAAATAAAATTCTGCGAAAATTTGCGACGCCGATAAATAAAGCGATGCATCGTTGCGTAGTATATTCTCGTCTCCATACGGTCTTCACTAAGTTCTTTTTCCTCTTATGTCAGAACCATTCTTATTTCTATTCCTAGTGCCCTCGTTTACAATTTTTCCACTCAAATCTATTGTTTAGAAGTGTTGAAGAGTAAGGTGTTTTAACATCGAATTGGATCGCCGTTATATAACTTCATAGATGCGATATTTTTCTTTTTCACCGGGAATTTAATTTTTAAATTATCCTCTTCTTGTTATCACTATATTCACTAATAATTGATTTATTATTTTGGTGTTTCTATTCTTTCCAGTTTTAAAAAGTGAACATGCCCAAATTTGATAAGGCTTTACCATATGACCTCACAAATGCGAGTGACAACCGTCAACGGAAGAGGCTCGTGGGACAACGGTAGGCTGGATCTCCAAGTTAAGTAAACAGACTATACTTTCATAATTTGCAGATCAATTTTAATTATAATTTCATCATATTATGGTATTTCGAAGTATAAAAAATTGTTATAATTCAAATTAAGGAAGGCATATCTGACTGTGATTTCATCATTTTAATACATTGTTTTTGCTTATTAAAGTATTTATAATTTTTAGCTTTTGCTTCTAAAATTCCAAACAAGAAAGAGACATATTATTATATAGAGATAATATTAAAATAACTAATTACCTTCTTAGCGTATTGCCAACTATTCAAATTTAATAATCACATTCATATATTCCTTCTGAGTCCATGCACTCTTTAAACTATTGCATTATATAATTATATTATATTTTGATTTGCTTTATATGTATATATATATATATATATATATATATATATATATATATATATATATATATATATATATATATATATATATATATATATATATATATATATATATATATATTCCTATTATATGAATATGGAGTTTCTATGTAAATGACGATTTGAATGTGACTTTACCACAACGTTTAGATGACTGTTGCATTAAGAACAATTGTTGGCTTATAATCTATTCAAATTAAACCATACAGACTCCGTACAATCCTTTTCTCATAAAATTCGATATTTAACCAGCAAAACGCCTTCGACGGCCAAACAAAAGATGAGGGAAGAGTGGGTGCGGGAAGGAGCTGCTGAGTTCCTTGCATTCGGCATCAGCGACACGGTCTAAAGAGCTCTCCTCCTCTAGCGGCTCCACAATCCCGCCCGAAAAATCCGTGCGCTCCAAAGTAGAATTATTCAGCACTTACATTGAGAACATCACCATGGTACTGAAGTACCAGACAACGACCCAGGTTGCGAAGAGGGTGTAGCACCCGAGGGCGAACCCCTAAAGCATCACCCTACCCCGGAAGATGAATTAGAAGTGAAATGCATTAATTTTCTTCCGAGCCAAAATATATTTTCAATTATGTATAGGATAAAAATTTGTAAGGCCCGAACATGTATAGCGCACCATGACTTGAAATGTATATAATATGGATATAAAATAACTCTGCGCCCTCAGCCGAAATAAATATTGCAGAATGTATAGATTTGTTATGATGTGTAAAGCAGGGCTATGGATAATTTATATATTCTGTACCTTTTAATAGAATTTCCCTAATGTATAATTGGGAAGACAGTCTGAAGGTATCGGGAGTTGGTTATGGGAGAGGAAGAGAAGGAAGTGATTGATTTAATATATTTTCCATTATGTATAGTATAAACCTTTGTGAGGCTGGAACTAATATAATGTACCATATCATGAAATGAACATAATGTGGATGTATTTTGCGCCCTTAGCCTAAGTAACTTTTGCAGAATGTATACATTTACAATGATTTGTAAGGCGGGGCAATGTATAATTTTATATATTCTGTACCTATTCATTGAATTTCTCCCGTATTTTTGCTATTGTCTAATTGTTAATAAAGAGTTAAGGTAGGAGATGGTAATGGGAGAATAAGAGGAGGAAGCGATTGATTGGGAGAGGGGCGGAATGGAGTAAGAGCTGGGCGTTACAGAGGAAGGGAAGGTTAATGGTAGGTTGGTAATGGTAGGGGTTGAGGGTGGTACGTTAGTTGGTGGGGCAGAGGGTGGTAGGGGAGTGCTTGGGGTAGAGGGTGGTAGGGGAGAGGGTGGAGTAGAGGGTGGGACGGGAGAGGGTGGGGTAGAGGGTGGTAGGGGAGAGGGTGGAGTAGAGGGTGGGACGGGAGAGGGTGGGGTAGAGGGTGGGACGGGAGAGGGTGGGGTAGAGGGTGGTAGGGGAGAGGGTGGAGTAGAGGGTGGGACGGGAGAGGGTGGGGTAGAGGGTGGTAGGGGAGAGGGTTGGGCAGAGGATGGTAGGTGAGAGGGTGGGGTATAGGGTGGTACGTTAGTTGGTGGGGCAGATGGTGGTAGGGGAGTGCTTGGGGTAGAAGGTGGTAGGGGAGAGGGTGGAGTAGAGGGTGGGACGGGAGAGGGTGGGGTAGAGGGTGGTAGGGGAGAGGGTGGAGTAGAGGGTGGGACGGGAGAGGGTGGAGTAGAGGGTGGGACGGGAGAGGGTGGGGTAGAGGGTGGTAGGGGAGAGGGTGGAGTAGAGGGTGGGACGGGAGAGGGTGGGGTAGAGGGTGGTAGGGGAGAGGGTTGGGCAGAGGATGGTAGGTGAGAGGGTGGGGTATAGGGTGGTACGTTAGTTGGTGGGGCAGATGGTGGTAGGGGAGTGCTTGGGGTAGAAGGTGGTAGGGGAGAGTGTGGGGCAGAGGGTGGGGCAGAGGGTGGTAGGGGAGAGGATGGGGCAGAGGGTTGGACGGGAGTGCGTGGGGTAGAGGGTGGTAGGGGTGAGGGTGGGGTATAGGGTGGGACGGTAAAGGGTGGGGTATAGGGTGGGTAAGAGTGAGGGATAATAAAGAATCATAAAACACATTCATGTATCGGGAGATTTTTTTAACATCAGAAAATCCTAGGGAACAATGGAAAGGCGCTGTGCACGCTGAGTTTTCTAATATTTACAAAGAGATGAAGAGAAGAATAATCTTATAGAAAGATGGATGAAAATGAGGCAATTATTATGTAGTTCGGTTTAATATGGCTTAATGATTTTTCAAATCTTCGGTCTGTAATGGCAGATAATAGTACTTGTATTTATCTTCAGATGGCGCGGCAATTGCAAGGTGAATCCTGATTGGTTGTCCGTATACGTGAAACGTGTTAAGATAGAATTTGTCCATCTCTTTAAGTGCATGTACGTACGTACACGGGGACTGTGTCCGGTGCCATTCATTTATACACGGCCAACTTTTGCAGGTTTCACGTTAACAATACACGTCTTAAGTACACATTGATTGTGTCCCAGCCTTTGGGCTTTAAGCCTGTTCCGGCTTCATTTCACCATTTTAAACGTGGTCTTCCTACACACCTTTTACCTAATGGCTTATATTCCAAAGCTTGCTTTGGAAATTTCTCTCTAGACATTCGCTCATACGTGCTCTTTCCATCTGTTTCTGTGTTCTGTTTATCGCTCTAACATCGCCTGAAGTCCTAGTTCCTCTTTTATAGATGTACTCCTTATTTAATCACATGACATGACTTCTTCTCTCCCCACACCAGGGATACTACATTGGTGGTGCCTAGTTTTCAATAAAACTTTATCCACTGGGAATCTCGACTATATAAAATAAATTAAAATCACATTCTATCAAAACTCGCCCTCTAATTATATTAAAATCTGACTGGTAAAAACAAAAAATTAAAATAATAAATAATTAAATCCAGAAAAGGCTGTAAAATTAGGCTATATTTTAAGATTAAATTTTTTTTAACAAACTTTTTAGTTCACGGGATTTGGCCCTTATAATGTTGGTAGCCCGCATAACATATTTACGTAAAATTTGAGAATTATTTTTTTAAACGTTCCATTGGTATTTCGGGAATTTTTTTAAAGTGCCAAGTTGTTTAAATTAATTATTAGTATGCATCAAAATTTTCTTGTAGCACATTAACTAAAAATTAGAATTTTTATGAATAGTTTTTAAAAATATTTACGTGGCATGCCCCTGTAAAGCCCGCAGCCCGTTCACCTATCGGCGAAAATTTCGCGATGTTTTCGTTAAATAATTTTAAGGGTTATGCGGACAAAATAAATAAGTTGTTTAAAAGTGTAGTAACAGTTAAAACATATTCCCGCTAAAACACTTATTCATACATCTCTCTAAAAAGGTTCGAGGGGGCTGAGGGCAGTTTATCGTTTCAATCATTAGTCAATTTAGTCAGAAAATCCTCCAGTGGAATAAGGTTATGCTCCCTGTAGATATTTACATTTACATTTACATTTAAACCCTGCAATCCGCCAGTGGCGCGTGGCAGGGGGTGTAAGACACCAAAATACCTATCTAATCTGGAGAGCTATTTGCTTCTCTAATACTACGCGGAAAAAATGACCAAAAGTAGCTATCCGTCCTGGCAACTACTTCCCTGTATCGCTTTTTTGTTTTCTCTCGAAGGTCGCGTAGGTATATAACTGGGATGACAATATCTGTTATCTCCTCCCCGAAATCGGTAGAGATAAATTTATCAAAAAGCTTCCGTCGATATTCACGTCTTCTATCACTAAGAGAGTTCCAACCGAGGGATCCTAACATAGCCGAAACACTGCTGTCGAACCTGAAATCTCCCTTGACGAACCTTGCTGCTCTACGTTGAACCATCTCGAGATCGGAAATCAATCCTACTTCATGAGGATCCCAAACCGCACAGCAATACTCAAGTAGAGGTCGAATTAGGGAAAAGTACGCTATTTCTTTTACTCTCAGTGAACATCCCTTAAGGATTCTGCTGGCTAACCTTTGCATTCTATTCGCCTTTCCTACTACGCCTCGAATATGCTCTTTGAAGGAAATATCACTGCTGAGCGTAATTCCTAGATATTTATGCCCGCCTTCCACTGCGAAAGGGAAATGAGCGAGAAATAGCTTAGCGGAACGGAGTAAAATAGTCCTGTACTTCCACTAAGAAAGAGTTTCAAAGAAAAATGGTATTTGCCTTCCACTGCCAGCGGGGTTTGCGGAGTGAGCTAGGCGAGAAATGAGATGGGTCAGATCACAAGCGGACTGAGCGGAGTGGCACTCAAAGTTGCCATTTACAAAAATTTACAAATCGGTAGATAATAAAATCTTATATGGGGTAAAATTTAAAGGCGGAATACATGGTGTAAATATTTTTTTCATATTAGTTAAAATAACATTTATAAAAAATATTTTCTTACATTTCCGCCTGGAAACGCTATTTTCCGACATTATCTTAATAACGCTGTATTAAACATGGCGTTGCTTTAATTGGCACCAAATTTACACAGAAAGTATCTCAGAGTTAACTTTCCGTAATGGTTAGCATTAAATTACGATATTCATAATTTGAAAACTTTTATAACAAAAAAAGTACAGTTTGATCCTAAAATTTCGAATTATGCATTCCAAAAAGCGATCAGCGGCGAAGTCTCGTACCGTAAGAGATACCCCAATACATGATGCGTATGAAATTTAAAGAAATGTATAAGGCAGTTTTTGGTGAAAGACGGAATACTTTATCTTATTTCTAAAGGAAGTTATGAATTTTTAAATATGATGGTCTTTTCCGCGCGCCAAATTTCCACTGTCTTACCCATGCTGGCTACGACGAGCATATTGCAGAAGCGAATCGCTCCGCAAAGTACCGAAAGCATTTCATAATCTTTTAAAAGTTTGGTAAAAATTGCACTTACATGCATCACGAATACCTTTTTGTCCACAAACTATTCTTTTTACTGGATCATTATTTTTCCAACTTAAATTTTCGTGGGATTCAGCGAACGTAGGTCTTACAAGGGAACCTTTACCTCTGCGGGAAACGGATCTTAATGATACTTTAAGGATAGGTTCACCAGCATATGCTTATCACAAATCTGAAGCCGTTTTGACCAACTCTCTATAGTTATTTAATTATAACCTTTTAAAAATTAGCGTCTGATCACATGCAAGCCTTTATTTGTATAAGTCATCCCCTTACCAATGGAAGCCGTGGCGTAGCGACAGCGTTTCCGCCGTAAGTTTTTCTTTTGCTGGTTCGAATCCGACATGTGATAGATTTTTTTGTTTCCTTTTTCTGCCTTTAAATTTTTACGTATTTCTAAAAATATCATACCAATTTTTATCCTTCATTCAGGAGCAACTCTTTGCTTTCTAATGCTCCTTTTACTAATTATAATACGTAGATTCTTTTCAGGAAAATGAGAATTCACCGAATTTTCTTTACATACTAAAATCGCTTTCTCTAATCACCATTAATAACGATATATAGCGAGGAGAACGAAGAGAGGGAAGCGGGGAAAACCCGTGCCCAGAGGAAATTGTGAAAGATCCTTGCAAACTTAGACTGACATAACCGGCATCGAATATTATATTCTCTTCTTCAAACAGCAATTAAAAAAATACAATGACTTTATTTTCCTTTTTTAAAGTTAAATATCTAGTAATCAATCGCGAACTAATTCAATTCGAAAGTTTTGATAATTTTCTTTTTAGGACGACGATTAAATATATTAAACTTAAGCTGGGAATTACCCTGTTTGCACAACTACATCGACCTTTATCGGATACGTAATCATTATTTGTAGAATAAAAGGAAATTTATGCGTATTTATGTACAGAACATATTTTATTTAAATTTTTATTTTCCATATGTTTTTGGGTGATATTTGAAGTATAAACATTCAAAACAAATATATTTACGTCACCATGAACGACGTATAAAACTCATAAAATTTTACTCACATTTAAATTTTATATTATCAAGGAAGCAAACTTGGTTGACATTGTTAGTGAAGGGTTATTATTTCTGAAGTGAGTAAATTAAACATCTGATAAATTAAGATTTTTAAATAGATTGAGGATATTTTAAGTTTTCACATTTACACTGCAAGTATTATTTCAATTGTTTTAAAGATTAATTCTTTCTGTTAATCATTAGAGACTGTTACGTTCTCCTTCACGCTTAATTTGAACGTCGGAAACAAATGCAGTTCTCGTCGAACAACAACTATTTTGAAGTAACATGTTGTTATATCCTATTGTTCCTCAATTTTCCCTTCGTAGAGACAATTCCAGAAGACTATCGTTCATGTCAGAGAATTAGCCTCTGTTCAAGTTATCTCCATTGAAGTGTTTTTTTCCCTCAGGAAATCTTTGGGTTTCGCTAGGGTCTATGGGTTGAGAAGGATATTAGTAAATATGAACGTGTTTTTTGGATTCAGTTTGGAAATGTTTTCCCTAAGGTTTGAGAAATATCTATTTTTGTTGCGTCTGAATAAACGACGTTGTTCTTACCATAGCATTTCGAGCTGCACCGAATGAACAGAGACACTGCGACGGTAAAATATTACTTTATATTGAAATTAACAAACTTAAAAATTCTATGCGTAGTTTTAGTTTTGCCCCGATTTCAGGCAAAAATCCCGCAAATTGGGGGAATGCCATGAACCTCATTTAAAACGTTAAATAAACCAGCTGCATACAGGGCATTCACAACCCCCATGTCGCGTAGGTCAAGTCATAAAACATCTGGGGAAATTTTGACGCTAAAGGAAACATAAAGTAAAGTTCTGAACGGATAACGTTTGGAATTTACTTTTTCCCCTCATCTCTACGAATACAGCTACGAATACATCTTACGAATACTAAAAAACGTTTTTTACGATAATCCACATTATTACTAATTGAAATGCTGTTTATGTTTATTACTTGTAACATCTTTTATGTAAATTGTATTACTTATAATGATGGTAGTGATATTTATGCTTAAAATCCAATAATTTGTGATATTAATTTCCATATTTGTGATATTTTATACATATAAAATCCTATTGTTTATTGTATTTTATACTTTTAAATTCTGCTATGTGATATTGGTGCTCTGACATTGTTTGTAACAAAAGGGTACATCCCGTTGAATAAATAAATAAATAATGATCATGATTATATATAATTCATCCTCTCCAATCTCAACAGCAGGACCGTATGGAGGGGCGGGTGTGCCAGCGGAGTCCGTTCAAAACTAGCGTTCGGCACCATGACGCAGCGGACTCCTTTTAACTCGCTCGGTCCGCTCCGCTCACTCGTTTTCAGTGGAAGCACTTGCATGAAATTTGGTGTTGCTAGTCGAGCGGAGTCCGTACGGAATCCGTTGGAAATCCGCTCAACTCCGCGACCACTTTTGTGACTCTTTATACTCTTTTAGTCCGCTCCGCTCATTTTCTTACAGTGGAAGCGCTTCCATTACGTTTACCGTTGCGAGTTGAACGGAGTCCGTACGGAGCCCGCTCCGCTCGCAGTGGAAGGCGGGCATTATGATGCATTACGAGCTCCAAGGGATTTCCTGAAATTCTGTACGGTACGCAGGTAAAGTTAGTGGATCGCGTGAAAGTCATGGTAACGCACTTATTTACATTCAGCTCGAGCTGCCAATCACTACACCAACCCGAAATCATATTCAGATCGTTCTGCAAACTACCAATGTCATCTTCAGTTACGATCTCCCTATACACAACAGTATCATCAGCGAATAACCTAACCTTGCATTTAATATTATCCATAACATCTTTAATATATATTAGGAACAAAATTGGTCCTAATACACTTCCCTGTGGAACACCGGATGTGACGCGAACCTCATCAGATAAAATTCCGTCCAACGCAACTCGCTGCGATCTTTCCCCGAGAAACGACTTTATCCACTCAACAACTATTTCGTTAATCCCGTAAGCCGTCAACTTGTGAATTAATTTTACATGCGATACTCGATCGAAAGCTTTTCTGAAATCTAGAAATATGGCGTCTGTTCTCATACCCTTATCAGCTGCTCTAACTACATCGTGGAGAAAAAGGGCTAACTGGGTATCACATGACCTACCTTTACGGAAACCGTGTTGACATTGACTAATTGCCCCCTTGTCACTTAGGAAACGCATTATTGAACTCGCTATAATGTGCTCGATAGTCTTACAAAATATTGACGTTAAAGATATCGGACGGTAATCTTCAGGTTTCGAGGAACGTCCTTTCTTAGGTGATATCCCTGGTGGTGGTAATCATTGGTAAATTTAGCATTCTTTTTAAGCATTTTCTTTCCGTTCCTTAAACGTTTTCAAGGTAAGTTTTGGCACAGTAATGCCATGCTGGGCTGGCGTAGACCAGGATCTGACTATCGCATTTTAAATTAATATTTTCAATTTGTTTTTAATTTTAGAATTAAAAAATATTTTAGCAAGAGCATGAAAAGATTTATTTGCTTTGGTCGTTGCATAATCTACGTGGGCCTTCCACGACAACCGGTCGTCAAGGAAGACGCCGAGAAATTTTGCTGACATTTGGAATTGGACTGTTGCCCCAAGAAAGGTTAGATCTGTCTCGCGATTTGTTGACCCTCGCAAACGCCACTCTTGAACACTTGGACGGGTTCACTTTCAATATCCATTGGAGGGACAATTCGTAAACCAAGTGCCCTTGAAGAATGGCGTTCGCGAGGTTTGGATTTCTTGCGAACGCAGTGATTGTACTGTCATCAGCATACATTTCAGTATTAGGACAGATTGGAATATCCGCCGTAAATAGATTAAATGGCGTGGGCGATAAAATTGCTCCCTGCGGTACGCCCGCATTCTGGACCTCCAGCCTGGATTCGGCATGATTAATTTTAACCAAAAACATTCTAACAGATAAAAATTATTTAAGTATTTTAACTTACTTGGAATACCATTCATTATCAATTTATAAATTAAACCATCGTGCCAGACTTTGTCGAATGCAGACTGGAAGTGCAGAAAGCAGGCTATGGGTGGAGTGTTGTGAGTTAAATTTTTTCGTAATTTCCTCGGCGATCCTGACGACCTGGTGCGTCGTGCCCGCCTCTAAAACCGGCTTGGAAATTAGGAATTAGGTTGAGCTCTTTGATGGTCTTCCTGTTTAATATTAATCTTTCTAGGACCGGGCACAGGAAGCAAACTAATCGGTCTATAGTTTTTAATGTCAGTACTATCCTTCCCCGGCTTAGGGATCACTACGATTTTTGCTATTCGCACGTAGATTGGAAAGTAATTTAAATAGAGGCAATCGTTGTAGATTTTAATTAGCAAATGTAGCTCTTTTTCTGGAAAATTTTTAAGCATGTTAGACGTGATATTGTCACGCCCGGGTGCTTTGTTTACTTTCATTTTCTTAATGATTTCCCAAAGCTCGGGGAGGGAGGCTCGGCAAGGTCGCGAGTTCGGAGCGAAGGAGAAACTTTCGATTTCCTCCTCAACCATGTCGACCAACGGCCTTGAGGTGACGGCGAAAGGCTTATACTGTTCAAATAAATAGTCTTTAAAAATTTCGCATTTCTTAAAATCGTCCGATATTTCTGTTCCTTCATGTATAATATTATTTGTTAAGGCCCTTTTTTTCCGTTATTTCGCTGACTTTTTTCTATGATTCTTTATTCCTATTTTTATTTGGCATTGCCGTATCACGACTTTCGATTTCATTATTAAAAACATTTTCTAGTTTTGTGTTTTTAAAATTTTTGATGATTTCTTTTTGAATTTGTATTTTTTACTTTTTATAGTTTGCCATCGCCGCCACACAGCCCGTTTTTTGCGCTCTTTTCCGTTCGCGATTTCCTTGATTGATTAAAAGTAAAATTTATTTTCGTAATCTGACATGGTTGGGAGGCAATCTTTTGCCCTCCTTCGCACACCTGTCATACGCCAGCCCGACCAAATCGCTGAAATTTATAACCTTTTTTTCGATGGATTTGACGTCATTCGTCGTTTCGTAATTAAAATTATTTAATAAATTATCTAACATTAGCTTAAAATTAACCCAATTGGGTATTTTAAAATTAAAAGCTTCGTCCAGATCAGCGTCCGTTGGTAAGTATAAAATAAGCGGAAGGTGATCAGAAGTTAACTCGTTTTTTACGTCGATTTTAAAGTTGCAACATTTAAAACTCGTAATAAATATATCTAGGACATCGTCGCTCTCGGGATGACCGGTGACTAGATGTGTATATTCGTATCCTGGATGAACCATATAGTTACAATTATTAATAAATGTTTGAAGCTTAGTTCCTGCTGGATTATTCTTTATACTCCCCCAATTGACATTTTTCGCATTTAAATCCCCCCCAATTATCGTGAAAGTATTCTTGAATTGTTTAAAAATTTTTCTTGGATCATTAACATAAAGGTTCTCACCAGGCGGGTTGTAGGCTGAAATGAAATTTATATTTCCCCTTCCTCCCATTATTTGTACTCCTGTGGCTCGTAAATTATGATATTTTGGTAATTTAATTTTATTGGCATTTAGCCTTTTTTCCACAACAATTTCGGTAACCCTATGTCTCCGATTTTTTATTTCATCGTCTCTAAAAATTGTATACCCAGGGATATCTATTACAATTTGTGGAGACAAATGAGTCTCGTTTATTAGGGCGATGCTGATTCTATGTTTAAATAGAAAATTGATTAACTCGTCCAATCTTTGGAAGAAACCATTTGCGTTCCATTCCATCACTTTAAGCGTCTTGGCCATCTAAAATCAAATTTGTAGAATTTATGAAATATGAAATAAAATCACTTTTCGTTAGGTTAGGTCTAAGAATTAATGACGTCATCGTAGAAATCCATTTTCGCATACTTTCCTTCGTCGGGATCGTCTATAGATTCATTATCATTAATTATATCATCATCATTAATTAGAGCATGATCCGCGGCGCAGGAGGAATTATTTCCTTTAAATGATCGGTCGGGAGTAAACTTTATTTGTTTATTATTCGGCGCGGCCTTTGGCATAACAATACTTTCGATTCGAGGGCCATGCGGCGGCGGATGGAGAAAAATTCCTTGATCGTTACACTTGTCAAGTTTTGCCTATATGCATTTGCATGCTTTATAGGCGGTACATCTGGTGCAGGGGTAGGGTAAGGGGATTCATAACAACACAGCTGTCAGTTTGCGCAGGTAGGTTATTTTATTAGGTAAGGTTGTAGGGTTTATAGGAGTTGCAGGGACATAGAGCATTGATGCAGTTTTTGGGTGTAGGTAAGAGGGGTAGGGGGTGAATCAGTGGCAGAAAGTAATGAGCATCTGAAGGGATTGAATAGAAAGAATGCAATAAGTAATGCTGGCGCGGGAACTATAGGAAATATGCTAACTAATGTAGACGCCTATCTCTTGCTTGTTCTTTTCAATTTTTTGTATGGAGTAAAGCGAAGCTTTGTGGTAATCAGCTTTGGCATTTTAATACGCTTCTTCTTCCTATGTTCTTTAGGGACGTAGTTCCATATATTCCGGAGCAGGGGATTGTTGATATTGGGAAGATTTGTTTCGAATTTAAGTAGGGTTTTGGCGACATGGTTGCTGACGGATGTGAGTTGGTGAAATTGCTTTATTTCCTTGAGTGGTACTAGTCTGTTGGTGGAAGTTACCGACCTGATACATCTGTTATAAAATCGCTCCATTTTTTGGATGTTAAATTTAGTAGTATTGAAGGAAAGAATTGAGGCATAAGTTAAGTGGGGGAGGACGAAAGAGTTAATAAGTCGGAGTTTGCATCTGGAAGAGAGGGGGCTTTTCGGGTTTAATAGGGGGGTTAATTTATGTTTTGCAAATTGTGCCTTAGATAGGCTATAATCTATGTGTGCCGTCCATGAGAGTTTATTGTTGAGGAGTACTCCAAGGAATTTTGTAGAGGGGGAAGTGGTGATGGGGGAGTCGAAAAGCAGGACTGGGGAAGTCGTGGACCTGTTTTTATTGATGGAAAATGTTAAGTGAGTACATTTGTCTGGGTTGATATGGAGGTGCCATTTATGGAGCCAGGATTCCAGTTGAATATTGTAGCGGTTGATTCTGTCAATAGCCAGATTAGGAGACGAAGATTGGGAGGCTATAGTCAAGTCGTCGGCATAGAGAAATCTGTGGATGTGTGGGTCGTCGGGCAAGTCGTTGATGAAGAGGTTGAATAGGATGGGGCTGATGATACTACCCTGTGGGACACCAGCAGATATTTGGAGAGGGGTGGAGATGTAGTCGCCAAATCGTACTTGGATGAGTCTGTTGAACAGGAAGCTTTGAAGAATTTTGCATAGAGAGGGGGGGAAAGAGAGACAAAGTAGTTTGAAGATTAGTCCTTGATGCCAAACTCTATCGAACGCCTTGTGAATGTCGTAGAAGACCACTTGGGTGGTTTGTCTCCGGAAGATGTGGCCATGAGTGATGAACTCGACCAGTCGAAGGACTTGGTGCGTTGTGGAAAGATGGTTGATGAAGCCCATTTGTTCCGGGATGAGAATGTTATTGGCATCGACGTGTTGTTTTATTCTGCTGTGAAGAATCTTTTCGAATACTTTGGAAAGCGAAGAGAGGAGGGTGATGGGGCGATGATTAGTGATAAGAGTAGGATCTTTCCTTGGTTTGGGGATGAGGAGGACAGTGCCAAGTTTCCAGCAATCTGGGAAGTAATGCAATTTCAGACAGGAATTGAAAAGGTCAAGAAGAAAAGAAATGAATTGGGGGATGGTGGAGAGGAGTTTTAAGATTTTATTAGAAAATGGATCTGGTCCAGGTGCCTTGCGAATATTGAGATCATTGAGGATAGTAAAGATTTCGGAACAGGTGCTGAGAAGGGGGGGGTCGTTAGGTACGAAATGAGAAAGGAAATCATAAGAAATGTTGACTGGGGGGTCGGTGTCCAGAACCTCCAGGTTATTTTGCATGAGAGATGCAAGGTAGTCAACGGCAAATTTGGCTTTAGTGGCAGGGTCAAAATCAAGTTTGTTATTGATGAGGAGAGGCTGATTGTAGGAATTAGATTTGGTAAGAGTTTTGGAGATTCGCCAGAGGGAGTTGTCAGCAAAGTTAAGGGAACTGGCGAAGGCAAACCACTTGGAAGAGAGATGAAGATGTAATTTCTGGCGAATAGTTATCCTAAGATGGTTCAAGGCAAACTTGTCCTCGGGTAGTTTGTAGCGATGAAATTGGCGCCGGAGTCGATTTCTACAGGCCATTAAGCGGCGAAGTGGTGGTGGAAGCGGAGAGTGGCAGGATGGATTTGGCTGGTGAGTAGAAGTAGAGGAGGTTTGTGCGGCTGAAATAAGATCGTTGAGTAGCGAGATTTGGAAGTCAATGGAGTCCTTGGTGGGAGAGTCACCAATAAGGGGGTAGAAGGATATTTTTTCTTTGACGAACTGGTGAAATTTTTGCCAATTAATTTTGGAAATACATTTATCGGGGGTATTGGTGGCAGAGCCAGAGATGGAAGTGGTGATGGGATAGTGATCGGAATCCAGGATGTGGTGAACAATAGGAGGGGATAGTGCGGAAATGTTGTGTGTAATGATGAAGTCAAGTAAATCGGCTGTTCGACCATTGTCGAAAGTATTGGCGAAAGGAGAGAAAATTGTTAAGTTAGAGGACTGCAAATGATTGAAGAGTTTTTGCCCGTTGTCGTTAGTAGAGGGAGAACCCCAGGAGGGGTGCTTGCAATTCCAGTCTCCTATGAAAATAGTAGGGGTGGAAGAAGAGGAAAGAAAATCCAATTCAGAAGGAATTAAACGGCCATTTTTAACATAGACTGAGTACAGGTGGATAGGTGCATTATTTATGCGAAGTTCAACACCAAGTAAGTCCATGGAGGACAGTTTTGGGACTGGAAGTGAAGAGTATTTAATAGATTTGTGTATGAGAATAGCCAATCCATTGGAAGAGGAACCTACGTCCAGACGAAGTACATTGTAATGGGGAGTGAAGAGTTTGTGAAGGGGATTCAGTTTGGTCTCCTGTAGGAAAGCAAGATGAATACTTTGCTCATGGCAGAAATCTATAAATTCGTTTAATTTGGGTTTGATACTACGTGCATTGAAGGATACAAGATTAAGTGAACAGTCCATTGAGGATTGCGTACGCCTCTGTGAAGAAGGTGAAGATCTTATCCTTAATCGTTGGCGCAGCAATGATTTTTTGAAGGGAAGAAAGAATATTTTTGAACAATTCAGGGAAGGGGGTAGGGGTAAAAGTAGAGGAAGCCGGTGGTGGTGAAGAAGAATTCGAAGTGCCAGAAGAAGGGTTTGCATTATTAAGGCTAGGAGTGTTGCGGGTGGCCGCGGCGTATGATTTAGGGAGATCAGGGAAAGTAGCAGAAGAGTTGATGTTCACGCCGGCAGGGGTTTCGCCAAGGATGCGGTTGTCTTTGGTTTTGAGTACCATATTTCTCTTGAGTTCTTTGAATTTCGGGCAGCCTTTAAAAATTGCGGAGTGCTCGCCATTGCAATGTATACAAAGTGGTTTGACTTCAGGGGCAGGGGTAACACAATCGCGAATTGAATGATCGCCTCCGCAGAGAGGGTACTTTGGTTTTTGGTGGCAGTAATTACGAGTGTGTCCAAACTGTAGGCATTTAAGGCATTGGGAGGGCTCAATGATTTTAGTGAAGGGTCTAATTTCCACCGAAACATCTGCGAGTTCGCGGGTCGCCTTGAGTTTATTTAGGTCGTTAACTGGGGAGAGAGTCAATTTAAAACATGGGATTTGGCGTTTATTGCAAACGGTTTTTCCAGCGGCCGCCTCTGAAGGAGTCGGCTTGGTGGTAAACAAAGGAATAATGGAAACTACGTCAAACCCTAAAGAAGCCAGTTCATCTTGGACATCGTCCAAGTTAACATTAGTCGGTAGATGTTTAATTACGAATTCTGAATTCCGATTAGATGGAAGTTGGTAGGTGAAAAACTCGATTTCCTCCTTTTTTAAAAAGTTACAAGCGATGCGATAGTCGTCTACAGAAGTACATTTAATGAGTAAAACATCAGAGCTACTGAGGTAACTAACTGGCGGATATTTGGTCAAACCTTTCAGCTGTCGAATCACCTTCTGCCAATCTGAGAACAGTTTTACTTTGATAGAAGGAATCTTTGGGGTTGAGGCGGTTGGAGTTTGGGTAGAAGAGGTAGAAGGAGCTGCATCGCTGCTGCTAGGTCCTGCAAGGGGGGCGAAGGAGTTAGAGGTAGGGATTGGAGTAGGATTGACATTAGGGCGATTAAAGGACACTCTGCGCTTACTTGCAACTGGCTGAAAATGAAATTCACTAGGTCTTTTCACAGGGGTAGGAGAAGGAAGGGATGCACCAGATGTACTCACCGTTGGTGGTTTCATGGGCAGCATGGCGGCAGCTTTGTGGTAGATCTTGTTGATATAGGCATGCAAAACATCAGCAGGGACGTTGTCCTTGACACGGTCCATGAGGTCCAACGAGTCATCGACGCGGCCGAAGATGTGGTCGAGCGTGATCTCGTCAGCGATGTCGTCAGGAAGCGTTGGTGATGCACGAGGTGAGGAGGTGATGGTAGCATTGGAGTCGTCTTCAATCTCGTCGACATCCATGGTGAGGGTGCACTGGGGCTATTCCCAGCGGGAAAAGCCCCTACGAACACAAGAACACAGAGAAAAAGTCACTCGAAGAGCAGGTGACGAAAAAAAGGCCCTTTTCAGGGCCGAAAGTTTGACTGGCCGTAGTGGTGCGGAGATGCGGCGGAGCGGTAATCTGGGAGCGGAAACGTCCGAATGTCACCAGAACACAACACAATTAACAAAAAAAAGTTAAATTTTCAATCGAAAAATATTGATCGAAAATTTTATGAAAGTTGAAAATGGCCCTTTTCAGGGCCAAAAATTTTTCGGCGCACACACTTCACATGCGGATGATCGGCAGTTCGCGCACAGTAATAAATATTTAAACACACGAATATTCGCAGAACACACAAATATTCGCAAAACACAGAACACAGAATTGCACAAAGCGATCCAAAGGGCGATGAGCGTCTCAGGAGTCCCTAGGCAAAAATTCCTTGAGCTTTTGCACCTCTTCTTAAAGGGACGCTCGAAACAGCGGCCGCATAAGGCCCTCCGTCCACGAGGCTTCGCGTCATAGATGCGTACGCGTAGCGTAGCTTGTCGCGACGTGACGATTACGCCCGTTTTCTGTACACGAAGCGTACTGAAGAACTAAAGCACAAGTTGCTTTACCATGGCAATGGAACTACGTTTGTGACAATATGGATACTGATGAATCCAAGGCAATGGAATTATTGTAGTTAAAATAATGGATAAAAATTAAATGTTACTTGCCTTACCATTTCAATGCTTTTGCCACCTCACCCCAAGCTTTTTCTGTTATTTCTTTCCTGGAGTATTCTGGCATTGTATGATTGTATAGACAAGCATATTTCTCGTCTGTGTGAACAAGATGAGATGCTTCCGCAATCTTTCAAGCTTCACTCCAATAAGCAAAATACGCCTCGCTACCGACACTGTTGGTCGCTTGGCTACATGACGAAAGCGTGTTTGGACGAAAGCGCTACGCTGCAGCGTCGTGTATGGATGATCATTTAATTACATTGTCTGCTGCTCACAGCCGTACAGCTAGCGATGTCGCGTCTATTCCCCTACGCTTCTGTGACGCCTCGTGGACAGAAGGCCTAACTCGGTCCGATTTGATTGGCCGAGATGCCGGCCGGTGTCGGCGGCGGAATACGGCTAAGATACTCCTTGTTTGTGGTTCTAGCTTTGTTTTTGAGTGCATTTAGCCGCTCTTTTAATTTTTTATAAGCGTCGCATCCCCTGTAACTAGCTGGATGTTCGCCTCCACAATTCGCACATACTGCTTTTTCCGTTGCCGGTTTTTTGCAATCTATTGTTAAGTGATTTTTACCACATCCACGAACAGAGGGAACCACAGGGAGGGAGCAGTATGCAGTAGGAACGACCATCAAAATAATGTCAGTGACTATTTTGAGAACTGCTGACCTGGATGAATCAGCTTTCTTAGAAAACTTTTCCGTGGATTGTTGTCGAAAAGTGAAGCATTGGATTATAGAGGAAGAAAGATAAATGCATAATCAATGCAATTCCGTGATCCCTACTTCGATGCATTGGAATTCATTCATGGCTTGATTCTCCCTATCTTACCAATGCAAGAATGCGTTCGGCCCTTATTCCTTCAATTCGTGGAAAACCATAAATAAACTCGATATAGTCCAAATAGCTTCTTCAAGTTTCTATTACCTTTATTAATGTTAGTGGGGGAGGAAAATGGGGAGATTGGATAGTAAGAGTGCAACACAGGGTGGAGCGGAGGTGGTGCATCGAATAGATAAGGTGAAGGACGAGGAATGGGGAAGTTACTCAATGAGGGGAGGGGAGGTTAAATTGCTGCCCGGGGGGGCGAGGGATGGGAAAGGGAGTAAGCAACGGCGGTGAGAATTGGGGAATTGTTATCATAGACACATTCGTTTAAAATATTGCATTCTGTCATACTTGCATATTAAAAATACCACCTCTTCTAAGGCATCATTTGCCTAGTAGATGCCAAATGATGCCTAAAAGATGCCATGGCCTCCTCTGTTTCTGTGTATTTCGTATTAATATGAAGAAGTTTCAATTACGTGCTTTTTGTCCACTATGTCAGTCAATAGTTCTCCCTCCTCTTGCCTTGGCTCTATGTCTTCCCTTGGTAACATCTAATTTGACAAACATTTGCTTTCATTAATAAAGACCTAAAGACACGATGCAACTCAGCTCTAACAGAAATCTTTCTAAGGAAATTATCCCAATTTTCTTATTCAGGGAAATTAAATGTTATTACTTATTGGGCGGGGAGAAACCCCCGAGAACAAACCCCTCGAACAGCAAGGTCAAGAACAGTCCGGGCAGTTTTGTGAATCAACTGTCTGTGTGAGGTCATGCCAGCTGACCGAGGATTCACCCACGTGTTTGCCGTGCGTGGAGACCCGTAAGGAGGAGATGGGTGTCCTGGAGGTTGAGTGCCAACCACAAGCAGAATAGCTGCTGATGCACTTCAAGTCCAACTGGACTTCTCATACTATCAGGCACAACACTCCTCTTTGGCCCCGAATTCACTGTAAACGGGAGGCCGGACTTCTATTCTTGGTTGGAGATGACGTGCACACGATGAATTAGAGTGAACAGAACAACAGGAAAATATTTTCAAAGACGCAACCTGTTTGGAAAACAGAGAAAATTTCCGATATCAGGAAAAGATCGGTGAAATCCTTGGTTTGGAGAGTGAAGCTGAGAGGCTGTGATAGCTTAATAAATTCAGGGAGACTTACATTTGCGGAAGATACTACTGGCATCATGCAACATCCCTGCTACTAATCCGATAGTGAACATAAGAGAAACAGATGCTAGGACGAGTCATTTTAAATCCAATTTCTTCAAGAACAATACTTCACAATAACCAAGTAAAGAAGTAGTTAAGATCAACTAGTGTTTACTCCCCCTGCCACACCTCGAAAGCCGCAGGGTATTAATATCTATCTAGTAAGAATCTCGATCCTTTGTGAATTACTAGCCATTTATTAATTTTTACGCAGACATCTTTAGTAGTAATTTTGGCCATCATTTTAACGTAAATTATTTTATAAATCGATATTTACCTCTTGCACCTGGTTTGGTCGTGCAAACTCTTGACTAGACATAGAGTACATCTTCTTGAGAATAAGTGTAATGTAGTAATGGCCGTATTGTAGAAACATAAGTTGTTTTACACGCACAGAAAGCATAATAAAAGAACTTTGTGTGAGCTCGATCTTTCAGTTAATTACAGTTAATTTAGCTATGTTTTTTATTTTGCTATGTTTTGTGCAATCTGCAAAGTTCTATTACTTTTTGCACATTCTTTGCACTGTTACACTTTGGTGTTAATTCATATTGATCAATAGATTTCGGCAACAAATTATTAGAGTGTAAGATATTGGGATTTTTTCAGAAGTGTTTAATTTACGGTAAATTGTCCCATTGAATGAAGTTAAAATGAGAGATTAAATTTATATAGATTTAATAATAAGAAATATTAATATCATGAACCTGAAATATCTTGCCATAACAAATATGACTTGTAATCTAATTGGTAAAAAAATATATTCAAGACCTGACGATAAAATTTCACAACTTTTAATGACTAAATATTAATGATAATAATAACGACTAAATATTAATGATTATATGATGACATACTCTTTATACATAATATTAATAATGATAATAATTAACTTTATTACAGGAATTCTCTTACATTTTACAATTAATATAGACATTGTGTTGTATGGAACCAAAATATTAGCATAAAAGGAAAATAAAAAATAATCCATTAGGTACAGTGGCGGAAAAAATTATCGCAACACTTTGCGCGCGCACCAGTGGCTTTCACAGAAACTATTTGGAATTCTGCTTTCTGTGACTGACTGGCAACACCGAGGAAAGCCTCGAAAAGCGGTAATATTTGAGTCGGAGCCTAGAACTTACACAAATTTCCTCTCTTTCGAACTCTTCTTGGAGCCTTCGCGCGAACTCTCCCCGAGTTCGTCGTGTTTATTTCGGCGTTTCTCTTTCACAGATAGTTATCGTATTTATAGAACGATAAGTTGAATATATATTTATTCCAATTTAAATCTTAAATGCAATAAAATACATAGACAATAATTGAAACTTAATTATTAATAATGTGAAGAATGCTATTCAGTTTTAATAATGCGTAGCAATAAGGAATAAGTGGGATTGGAGTAGGAATACGCGATGTGGTGATTCTCACCTTTAGAGAACGAGAATCTTGGAGTCTAGAGGAAAATGATGTTCTGCGAGATTATAGCGAGAACAGATGGCCTATAATGGTCTCTTTTCCTGGATAATTTGTGCGCTAATAAGGCGTTATTTTGTTAGTTTGGTTTCTCACTCCAACATACGTCTTACGGCTGCCTGCTGGATATTAATGTAAATGTAATTCTTCAAACGTCCAGTTCAAACATAGGATATTCATTATTTGTGATAAACATTCCGAGGAGGATTTTTGATTACAAGTCTTATGTTTTCAATTCAGCAATTAGAATTCGAGAAGTCGTTAGAGCGATTACTGAGTTGCTAACTATGACACAATGTAAAATTTGTATTTTGTCTACGGAACATAATTTTTCCCCAACTTAATCATGCAGACGAAGGAAATTCGTAATATAAATTTATATACACCATTTGTCACCTAGAATACATGAAATCATTGTCCGTCCGGAGTTAAAAGGAAAAATACCAATTCCAAAGTTAAAACAAACATGATTTCATAAAAACCGAACAATTTCTGCGCATATATCGGACTTGTCTTACATTTTGTAACAGGGAGTTCGGTGACCTTGGTCATTAGTCAATTGTGTTGCCTTCGCGCGGAGAAATTCACGTAGAAATGCATTAAGGCTTTGATAATTCGCGAGGAGAGTCTTTAACCACAAGTTGATCCCTTCAAAGTATTGCAGGCTCCAATACAAAACAAACGTTGAAATGCATTACCTCGAGCGGAAAAGCTTTAACCATATGTCGAGCACTTTCAAAGCAAGTATTGCAGGTGCAAGGTATATTTTTCCTTTTCAAGCCTATATCAGCTAGACTCAGGACCCTCATTTTACAGTCGCCCAGTAGAAACAATCCTCTGGCTAATTCAAAGCTCCTTCCTCACCATGGTGCTAAGGAAATTAGATGTTATTGCACTTGTAAAAATATTCCCAAATAATATTATTATATTAGCGTATTTTAGTAAACAAAGACTTCCTAATAAACAACCCAAGTTTTTAGTACTGATACGTATTTTATGAACGTCTGACTTTATAAAGTAATTATCCAGGATTATGCTGCCATCATAAAACTATTAATAAGCTGCTAAAATGGACTTCTCAGTTTGTTGGGAAGTGTCATAAATATAACTAGTTGCTAATTAAGAGGTGATTTTGCAGCTGTCTGACACATGTTATTGGCATAGGAAGGGCACGAGCTCGAATTCCGCTTAAGTTAAATGAGTTTTTTATCTTAAACTTGTCTTGTTCGGGAAATGAACGAATGTAAGATATGATTTCCACATATATTTATACGCCCCTGTAATGAATATACATATTTGCCAGAGAGATGCAATTCATTATGGAAAAATAACCATTGGACATGAAAGATGCGGAACCGATTCATCACCAATTGTCGGTCAAGAAAATGTTTCGTGTGTCAGTGAAAATTCCTCTTCTACCAAGGATTCGAGGTCGTTCGCTGAAAGACAATTCTTTTACTCATTTTCCACAATTAGAGGTATTTGACAGGGCCTCCTGATTTCCCGAAGCACGATGAACCTTCGGCTTTCAGTGCAGAGGATTTTCGAAAGCCTATGCGTCACTCGCAACAACAAACCGGTCGTAAGGCAAGGAGCTCGGGCTTACTTACTCAGACTTATTGGCGACTATTTCTTCATTTAGGTCTTCACGTCGATAGACGGACAACCAGCAGACCGCGCAAGCGAATCTTTTTCATTTTTACGCTTAAAAAAAAAGCCTTGAGAACTATTGACATTCTTATGCATATTATTATTAATTGTTCGTCTACAACCAGGACAATTTGCTGGTTCACAGTTTCCAATTTTCTCGGCGGTAGTTCCAAACCAATTATATAGATTTAGATTGAAATATATACCCCGCGAGCTGCCAGATGGGTATGGCAGGGGTTGTAATAACACCATCATCAACTAATCTACTCTATCAGCCTCTCTAATTGTCCGGGGAAAAAAGCGACCAAAAGTAATGTTTTGTGATTACTTCCCTGTAACGTTTTGTCGATGCTTCTCGGAGATCGCGATTAGGTCTTTAGTTGCACTAAAATTTCATTTACTTCGTCTTTAGGTTCTGAACCGATAAAGCTTTCGATGAGCTTCCGTCGGTCTCACCTGGAGCGAATTCCAATAAAGAAGTGGTTAACTCTGTGTCTCGGAGGCTGAATCATATGGAGGAGAATGAAGGAGAATGGATATATTATTAATCATCCTATATTTTTATTAATTCCATTGTAGTTCTCGATTATTAATCATAGTGTATAAGTGCACACTGTTACCGAGTCTGAGAGAAATACCAATACATATAAATATTTTCCACTTGCTCTAAATTATGTTAAATAGTCTCCTTCTATTAAAAACATGAAAATTGAGTAACATTACGGGGATGGAAGTCTATGGCGGAGCTGACATTTTTTCATAATCATCTATGAGTAAGAATCTACGGATTCTATCGGATGTGGACATGAATATACAGATGATAATTAATGATTGCTTTGTCGCAGGGGCGCAGCCAGGATTTGTGTATGAGGGAGAGGGTTATAGACAGTAGAAAGAGTGAAAACATTTCTACATTTCAGGGCCGGTATATTCATGCACGCTACATGATAAAAGATATGTTAAATTCTTAAAAAACCTAAAATGCGTAGAAAACTAGGATATATTCACGGTTATGTGGCAAAATTAAAACCTTTTTGAGATTTTAGTTTGTAAAATGAATAATTGAATAATAATGGTGAATAATTATCCTCAATGATATTTGGATTTCCAGTTTTGATAGGGCCAATTTCTCTTACATTATCATTATTTCTCAAGGTGTAAGGTTTTTATCATTGTAAATATTAATTTCGGGTGCCTTTGAGTGTTTTTTTAAATCAAAGGAAGGTTAATTAAAAATTCCTTTAACAGTTATTGAATGTGAGAAGAAATAAATTAGTAGTAGTGATTTAGGAGATGATATTGAAACGTAAGTATTTTGGAGGTAGCACTACAATTTGGACAACCCAGTTACTTTGATGGAAACCGAAGACCAATCGTAGCGGAGACGGATGAATTTTTCCTCTTAAATTATATGTTGTTTTATAAATACGATATATTCTGATTATTAAGTTAAAATGTCGACAGCACAGAAACACCATAAAAATATGTCTATGTAAGACCCCTTCAATCCGCCTTTCGGCGTGTGGCAGGGGAAACAGGCATCTTAACTCTATTTTCCTAATCAATTTCTTTTGCGTATCATGCGCGGAAAAAATGAATTCTTGATACGATTCCTTCTAGCATTTATTTCTCTAATCTTCCTCGCAGTATCAGAGCGGCCCACATCAACAGGAAGGTCGCATTATACCGATTGCATCATTTGAGAACCTTATTTTTCTGAATTTACTTAGTAAATTTATCCTTTGAATTAGTCTTCTATCTCTTAATGATTACCATCCCGCGTACTGCAACATCTGAGTAACACTCACCGTTTTATCATGGCAATTCTGTACAAATCGTATCGTGTACAACCAATCAAGCAAATTCCGTACACGAACTGTAATACAAAAGTTATAATCAGTGTAATCGCGAAACAGTATTTTCTCGTTTGGCTAGGTTGAATAAGAGGAATATGAGTTTTTTTCTTTGAAACACGATGAGCATCCCCTCAACGATCTACTAGTTAATCTTTGCATTCGATTCACTTTTCCTATCGCATCTCCAATATGTTCTTTCAAAGATAAACTACAGCTAAACGTGACACTTAGATATTTTGTGTGGCACACTAACACTAAGGGTTGTCGCGAAATTTGTTGCTGCGTGGAAATAACGTTTTTGGATGATATCTAACATCCTTAAGCTTTATATACATCATTCACAAAAAACTCTAGGTGCGTCTTACAAGATTTATCTTTATGGAATCCGTGTTGGATCCGAATGATTCCTATCTTTATGGTAAGAAACTGAATAATAGAGCTTGCTATAATATGCTCCATTATTTTGCAGAAATTCGAAGTTAACGAAAATTACCCATAATAATCTGATCATTCTTAGGCCCCGGAGTGACGTTTAATTTCTTCCACGACATTGGGACAGTACCCTCATTAATTGATTTCTGATAGAATTTCCTATCGGTGGGATCCAATGTGCGAAATGACCTAAGCTGTCGAAGCACTTTTAACAATACTACTACTACTACAATTTCCTATCAATCTGTTGCAGTGAATTTCCACTAGCATCAGCTTATATCTCTATGGAAATCATCTCCGAATCAATGCGCGAAGTAGAATCGTTAACTCGACCATCATCTTATTAGAAACATTTCTGGAAGTACGGATTAAGTAAGTTAGCTATTTCTGCCGATTTATTTAAGGCAATTCCCTCTTCGCTGATAAAGCTAGACATAGAAAACTGACCACCACGAGTCTCTCACACTTATGACCAAAATTCTTTCTAATCGCCAACTAGTGATTTTAACAGGGTTCGAGATCTATATTCCTGGTATTCTTTTCGTGATCCTTCCTCAAATAGCTTTTGCACTTTTCTATAGTTTTGATCACCAAGCTCATGGATCTCACCGCACGGTTTAAGTTTTCTCAATCGCGAGTGAATGACTCCTATGCAACGATTCAAACTTCTTCCTCGTCTCACCTACTGTTTAGACGGAACATATTTAACTAAATCTACTTTGATTATCCGTAGAAACTCTACCAAACTATCGTTTACTGTATTTTCACCCGAAAAGCGTAAAAAATTATCCAAGCCTTCGTTCAAATAAAACCTTAAACTCAGAAATAATTGCTTTGCGAATTACATACACTTGCCTCACCGGCTTAAGAGATCTAACCGCTACTACTTTCATGCCTGCCATTATGACATCATGGTCTGACTGTACCGTCAACTACAGCGAGGCTAGTTATTATTTGTGGTTGGGAAGTGGCTAGTAAATCTAAATTGATACCTTGCCTCGCACGATTCGTTCGAGTTTTAGTCATATTTACCTTATCTAAAGCATGCAACGAAAAAGTAAGATGTATTTCGTGAATTTTTTTCCAACTGCTAGTGCTGGAGAATTTTAGATTATCCCAATGAATATTGGTTAGGTAAAAATCTCTTCCTACGGCGATGATTGGATCTTTTATTTTCTCGAAATTTTTATGTAAGGCCTCGGATAAATCAACAATACAACCTATTTTTTCATCGGGAGGACTACACAAAGAACAAACATTAATCTTACTTCCGTTTTGTCTTTGAATCGAGCACCAAATGATTTCGCTCCTGCTATTTTCTACTAATTCATCGCGCTTACTAATTAAATGAGTCCATACTGCTATAAAACCTCTATCACTAGATTTACATAGTCATATTTTCAGTATATCACATAATTGGGGGAAATATCTCACTTTGAGTAATATCCTCGCGTAACCAAATCTTTCTAGAATGATTTCCGCGCAAGTTCTCATCGTAATGTTAAAGACTTCCACCTGTTTATTACGTAAGCTCTTGCAATTTACTATTATTATTTTTAGATCTCTCGGTTCGCACATTAAAACATGGTTTTCTTTTTCGAATAACCTTTATCTTTTTTTTAAGTGAATTTTTCTTTTTCACCATTGCAATTTTTCTATGTTTTGGGGCTAAGCTCATGCCCACCCTTTTGCTTATTTAAGTGGGCGTTAGTAACTATTTCTACTGCTAAATTAAAGAATAACTTTGTCTGCGTATATTCGCTCTATTCTCTATTCTATTCGCATCTAAACCGCAAAACAACGTAGCAAACGACATTTAAACTACGGTCTTCATGGAGGGAGAGGGGTTGGGAGTGTTTCGGAAGAGTCCGTAAAGTGCACACAAATTTTAGTAAAATCAGCGAACAATAGCTGAGTATGGTGTCTAATATATGGATCTAAGTAACCTTGAGAAGTATTTTAACATACGGAAATCAAGATGATCAAATTGGAAGCGGAAAATTTTATTCATCGCTACGGAGAAAGTAGAGAAGTGAATACCGGCCTCTTGGAAACTTAATACAAGTTTAGATTATGCTGCCACAAGTATTTTCGTAAGTGTGGCCCGTTCTACAGTGTAAAATCTGTGGGGCACCTGTAATTCGTCGAAAGTGTGTGATTATGTTTACACTACGAGGCGAGTACGGAACATCTAATGATTGATTATCGGACATTCGAATCATCATTTTTTATTTGCATTAAAGATTCCAATTGTTGGTATAATTTAGATTGCATTCTAGCTCATTAATCAAATATATTACAGCTCTGGATAAATTAAATTGAAATTAACTGTTGTAGAGTAATACACTCACTGAAGAGGAAAATCGTATTAGTGGTGTGATGAATGACTGTAACATCAATAGAGATGTGGTAACGTTGCAATTTATTATATTTTTTCAGTCAGTATGGTTAAAGTGCATTGATGTCTCATGAGAAACACCATTTGTTATTACACAAATATTACTCCCTATTACATATAGCCTGATAGAGTTGATAATTGTTGATTACCGATTCCACTATTTAAAAGTTAATAATAGTGATGACAATTCCTGTCAAAACGTTAATTGCTAAAAAGCTCTTGGAAAAGTTGAACTCCTTCAACACACGGATTAGATTGGATTCATCGAAGGGATATTTTTAATACCTTAAGCAGTGGAAAACTACACTGCTCGAGAGAAAATAGAAAGGTAAGAATAGGACGCATCTTAGTGGTTTCTGAATTCGAATTTTTAAGTGTTGAATTCTCTTTGCAAGAATTCAATTCCATCACAATTCTAGTATTTAGACCTTTAATTCTCGAAATAATACCTCAAAATGTTCATTTTAACGTCTGATATTTCGCTATCAAACAATCTTGTTTGTTACTATCTCCCAGTGTATTATATTGACATTCTACATAACTATTTTTATCGCAACTGACTTTGAATAATAAATGGCAAAAAATGAAGACAATGAGGCAAAGCAAATTTCCTACTTGGAAATCTCGCGAAGGTGAGTCTTAAATTTCTGCATATAAAAACGAAACTAAAAGTCTATTTTCCATTCGTATGGACTTTGAATATTCCCGGTTTTACTGCCTCTATACAGAGTTGCCGAATTGTCGGAGTTAGAGTGATTTCAGTTAGTTTCCACGTAATCCGCGCTCTGACGCCAACTGGTGTTGCGATAATTGTTTCCCCCACTGTACAATTGATTGGCATGTAGTGAATCATGAAAGAATAAAGCTAAAGAAGGTGAAATGTCACAAAAGAGCATAAAACAGTACAAGAAAATCTTACAATATTTCATAATATAAAGTAGGAAATGATAGCAATAATCAGGGCCGTGCGCAGGATTTGCTCGTGGGAGGGGCTTTTCTCACTAAAGAAGTAACTATATTAATACCACTATCAATAATGGACGTATACGATGTACGGAGTATGTGGTGCACGTACGGAGAAGTCAGTTGCGCGCTGGTGGGATTTTAGGCCCTTTTGTTCGTGAAACACGATTTCTGATTGGCGCGAAAGTGTGACTCACCGAGACGAAAGGAGTCCTGACTGACGTTAAGGGACAACACCACTGTGACGGCTTCAAAAAATCGATTTTTTGAGAACCATTTTAAAAAATCTGAAATACTTTTAAGATTGAAATGCCGTTGGACCCAGGTCGAAAAAATAATTATTTTCGTAGATATTGAATATTTTGTGGAGCGGTGCAGCGGTCCGCGACCGCCTCTTCCTCAGTAAATATTGGAGGCAATTCAGCCAATCTTCGAAAATTTGAGCAGGGACGATTTGCTGCAGCGTTGTTTGGGCGGCTATACGCAAAACAATAACGAAAGTTAAAATAAATCAGTTTGGGCAATAGCCCCCAAGTGCTAGTCCGGAAGCAAAAAAATCATTGATATTGCAACTGATATCGCGGTATTAGTATTCAATGATGGCCTGAGAAGTCTCATGAAAGTACTGGAAACGTTGGGGATAACCATCGGCCCAAAATGTTTCAACTTTTACGTTGAGACCGACGCAGCGCGGATCCAGCTCGCGGAGCGCTCGCTCACAGATACTGCAAAAGAAGCGAGAAAAGCCTTAACAAGTTCGAGGAAAGAATCAGGAGACAACGATTTGCTTCTTAAAGGCCAGCTATATGGTGCCGGCATCGCTGATTGAAGGTAAATATTTTTTTTTCAATTTATCACATAAATTAACAAACCTAAAACTTTGAACGCGTTTTTCTCAAAACCACTTTTTTGAGTGCGGCACGCAGCAGAACTCGAGAACTTTTTATCCGATCGACTTCAAATTTTGACTGTATCAATAAAAATAGATTATCTAGAGAAGTACATAGGATTTTTTTGATATCTCAATAATTATAAAAGTTATAGCCTATTTTCGACGAGAAATTTGCTCAAAAATCATTCTTTAATTTCAAAGGCGTGCCTATTTTTTTAAAATCAATATTTTTCCAAATCCCTATGTACTTCTCTTCAAAATATCATATTATTAACGAAAACACTCGGTATTTTTTTTCAGATCGACGTTGAAGAGAGTTCTGCTGCGTGCCGCGAACCACTGCGGAGATGACAGCACCTGACGCGATAACTTTCCCAGCACTACCATGCTGCGTAAAAATGTGAAAAAATGTTTTTTGATACATTAATAAACAAGAAACAAAACCCCACAAAAATGATTCGAGTATCTCTTTTATTTACAGCAAAAAAAAATCTTGAAAAATGTGAAAAAAACAGGGGGTCACAGTGGTGTTGTCCCTTAACATGAAAGTTGAAAGAGGCACTAAATTTTGGAAGAAAAAGTTTACTAAATGAAACATTAAATAAAATAATTTCATTTTATCCTATCTTCAAATCATCATTCGTGGAACTTTTTGTATGAAGGATCCTCATGGGGGGGGTTCGAACCCCCAAACCCCCCCCCCCCCCCCCCCGTGCGCACGGGCCTGCCTATGATTATCTTCACATTATGACCACGGATGAAATACGTCTAATGAAATAAGTTATTTAGAACATTCGAGTTTACTATTGCAATTTACATCGATATTTCACGTTCATATAAATGCATGCATGAATTAATTAGTGAATCTTGTTCAGTTAATTTCTCTTTAGTTCTTTCGTGATTCGCCCGGTCAGAAATTCAATTACCTGAACCTTCTACGTGACCTCTCTATCCTAAAAATATCTCCACGGCTCAAAAATTGTGCGCCGGTCTCGAAGCCTAAGTCCGAACATGACACGACCTTCGCGTCCGCCGAAGGTTCTTCCCCATGCCACCAAACACGAGGGTTGAGGTCGATCCGCGATCAAATGCAGCAATTGGGCTGCGATGCGACTCTCGAAGCTGAGAAAACGAGGGAACATAAAGAAGAACAAACGTCCTCAACACCGACATGAGAACACCTGCAGACTAGAGTAACAGGTGGCTCTGACTGCTGTGCGATCCGCTTTTGCCGCGTACTGTAACTCGCGTCACCACCCTCTGTTTTACCAGGCCAGAGCAAGTTGCCTCGTGGCAACTGTAAAAAATTTCTAAACAGGAAAAATATACATCAGTAAAGAAAATTAAAAAATTAAACTTTTTCAATAATTATTATACGAGTAGTATCTATTATATATACATATAAAATTAAAGGAGCCTATATATATGGTCATGATCTATCTAAAACATAAATGAGTTTTACGGAAAATATCCTTGGTTTGATGCTAGGTCGGGGTAAAAATCGGCCGTTTAAATTGCATTGTGGCGATTTTTAAGATTTATTTTGGACCCTTTCCCGATGGCATGGAAACTTGAAATTCGGCATGGAGTTGGAGATCAATGATAAATTTCAGGATCAAATTTTATATATTCGCTGATGGTCCTTGGTTCGATCCCAGAGGGCCATTTAAATTCCTCAATGCATTTCTTACGGAGATAACGGAAACATATTATAGGTACTTCCCAGCACGATAAAGACTTCAAACTTTGCACTAAGAAAGATTTAGTGTATACAAATCAAACTGTGCATTCCCAGCTGTCAATGTGTCCTGGGTTCGACACCAGGTGTCTCTACAATCAGTAACTGATCCAATTTTCAATAATTATTTTGAACCCTTTCCCAACAATATAGATACTCGAAATTCGGCATGTAGATATAGACCATAAATAACTTTCAAAATCATGTTTTAGATTTGCAAGTTCGTCCTTGGCTCGAATCCAGAGAGCAATTTAAATTCGTGAAAATTAGAACGTCTTTTGACGCAGTTGTAGCCCATATTTCTGCTTATATTTTCACACATAGTTAGAGATGGCGATGTTCTATTGTGCTGCATAGTAAGTTCAACAGTAAAGACCCGGGTTCGATGCCAGACGATGGAATTGCAGCGAATTTTAAGAAAAATTTCAATCCATTTTTTTCTTTTGATGGCCGTCCCGATATGATGCCGACATGAAAATAGTGTTGTCGATCTGCTTGCAGTATGCAAGCAACATTTAACTCGTATCATGAATGAATCCGGAGAAGCATCTATATCTATTATATATAGATGCTTCTCCGGATTCATTCATATATATACCTATATAGATAGATAGGATACAAATTCACAGCCTAAACTACAAGCGTCATTGATCTGAAATTTTTATGACATATTGGCCATAACGTGAAACTCCCAGGAAAAAAGCGACTTTGATCCTCAGTGTCATGGGTTCGATTCCAGAGGGCCCCAAAGTCCCGATTTTTCCCGTTTAAATGCATTGCTTTGATTTTCCGGAATTTTTAAAAAATACTTCCCGTATAGGTAGAGACTCGAAACTCAAGGAGCCTTTATATATTGTCATGATCTATCGAAAGAAGAAATGAGTTTTACGGAAAATATCCTGGGTTCGATGCTAGGTCGAGGCAAAAATCGGCCGTTTAAAATGTATTGTGGCGATTTTTAAGATTTTTTTTGGACCCCTTCCCGATGGCATGGAAACTTGAAATTCGGAATGGAGTTGGAGATTATAAATATATTTCATAATCAAATTTAACATATTCGCTGATGGTCCTTGGTTCGATCCCAGGGCGCCATTTACATTTCTCAATGCATTTCTTATGGAGATAACGGAAACAAATTTTAGGTACTTCCCGGCATGCTATCGACTTAAAACTTAGCGTGATAGAAGAACCAGTCTTAGCAAATCAAACTATGCATTCATAGCTATCAATGTGTCCTGGGTTTGACACCAGGTGTCTCTGCAATCAGAAGTTGATCCGATTTTTAGGAATGATTTTGAAACCTTTCCCAATAATATAGAAACTTGAAATTTGGCATATGGATTGAGATCATTAATAAATTTCAGAAACATTTTTTAAATTTCCAAGATCGTCCTTGGTTCGAGTCCCGAGAGCCATTTACATTCGTGAACATTAGAGCGTCTTTTGAGGCAGTTGCAGGCAATATTTCTGCTTGAATTTTCACACGTATTTAGAGAAGATGATCTTCTAATGTGCTGCATAGTAATTTCACCAAAAAGACACGGGTTCGATGCCAGACGATTAAATTGAAGCGAATTTTAAGTATATTTTGAATCCTTTTTTTCCTTTCCGGGACCGTCCCGATATAATGCCGTTATGAAATTAGTGTTGTCGATCTGCTTGCAGTATGCAAGCTACATTTTACTCGTATAATAGATAGATAGATAGGTATATAGATAGGATACTAATTCACAGGCTAAACTACTGGCGTCATTGACTCGAAATTTTTACCACGTATTGGCCATAACGTGAAACTCCCAGGAAAAAAGCGACTTTGATCCTCAGTGTCATAGGTTCGATTCCAGAGGGCCCCAAAGTCTCGATTTTTCCCGTTTAAATGCATTGCTTAGATTTTCGGGAATTAAAAAAAAATACTTCCCGTATAGGTAGAGAATTAAAACTCAAGGAGCCTATATATATGGTAATGATCTATCGATATCATAAATGAGTTTTACGGAAAATATCCTAAGTTCGATGCTAGGTCGAGGCAAAAATCGGCCGTTTAAAAAGCATTGTGGCGATTTTTATAATTTATTTTGGACCCTTTCCCGATGGCATGGATACTTGAAATTCGGCATGAGGTTGGAGATCATAAATTTATTTCATAATCAAATTTTTTTTATTCGCTGATGGTCCTTGGTTCGATCCCAGAGGGCCATTTACATTCCTCAATGCATTTCTTATGGAGATAACGGAGACAAATTTTAGGTACTTCCCGGCATGATATCGATTTCAAACTTTGCACAAAATAAGATCAAGTCCTTTAAAATCATACTGTGCATTCACAGCGTAAATATATTTCATGGGTTCGACACCAGGCGTCTCTTATATCAGTAGTTGATCCGATTTTTAATAATTATTTTGAGCACTATCCCAATAATATAGAAACTTGAAATTCGGCAAATAGATAGAGATCATAATTAACTTTCATGAACATGTTTTAGATTTCCAGGATCGTCCTTGGTTCGAATCCAGAGCGCCATTTACATTCCTGAAAAGTAGAACGTCGTTTGAGGCAGTTGTAGCCAATATTTCTGCTTGAATTTTCACACATAGTAAGAGATGGTGATTTTCTGTTGTGCTACATAGTAAGCTTACCAGGAAGACCCGGGTTCGATGCAAGACAATTAAATTGCAGCAAATTTTAAGAATATTTTCAATACCTTTTTTTTTTCTTTTGAGGGCCGTCCCGATATGATGCCGACATGAAATTATTGTTGTCGATCTGCTTGCAGTATGCAAGCGACATTTTACTCGTATTATATATAGATGCTTCTCCGGATTCATTCATATATATATAATCTATATATAACAGATAGATAGATAGGTATATAGATAGGATACAAAGTCACAGGCTAAACCACTAGCGCCAATGGCTTGAAATTTTTACGACATATTGGCCATAACGTATAACCAGCAGAAAAATTGCGATTTTGGACCTCAGTGTCATGGGTTCGATTCCAGAGGGCCCCAAAGTCCCGATTTTCTTCATAAGGATATATGGTGAAGATTTTCGAAAATTTTTTTGAGGCACTTCCCGGAAAGGTAGAGAGTTCAAATTCGAGGGATCGCTAGATGCCGTGGATATGTAACGAAAATCAAAAAGACATCTTCGAATATTGTCCATGGTTCGATGCTAGGTTGGGGCAAATATCGGCCGTTTAAAATGCTTTGTGGCGATTTTGAAGATTTTATTTGGACCATTTGCCGATAGCATGGAAACTTGAAATTCGGCATGAGGTTAGATAACATGACTATATTTCAAATTAAAATTTTAAATGTTCGCTGATGGTCCTTGGTTCGATCCCAGAGGGCCATTTGCACTTCTCAATGCATTTCTTACGGAGATAACGGAAACAAAATTTAGGTACTTCCCGGAAAGATATCGACTTCAAACCGTGCATGATACAAGAGCAACTCTTTATAAATCAAACTGCGCATTCACAGCTTACAACATGTCCTGGGTTCGACACCAGGTGTCTCTGCAATCAGAAGTTGATCCGATTTTTAGGAATTATTTTGAAGCCTTTGCTAATAATATAGAAACTTGAAATTCGGTATATAGATAGAGATCATAAGTAACTTTCAGAAACATCTTTTAGATTTCCAAGACTGTCCTTGGTTCGAGTCCCGAGAGCCATTTACATTCGTGAAAATTAGAACGTCTTTTGAGGCAGTTGTAGCCAATATTTCAGCTTGAATTTTCACACATAGTTAGGGATGGTGATCTTCTATTTTATTTCATAGTAGGTTTACCAGTAAGACCCGGGTTCGATGCCAGACAATGAAATTTCAGCGAATATTAATATTCGAAAACATCAATGACTTTCACAAAAATTATCCTGGGTTCGATGCTAGGACGATGCAAAGATCTGCCCTTTAAAATACATGGGAGCCGTTTTTCATTATTTTTTTAGATGCACTTATCGAAATGATAGGATGTTCGTGCTTGGCTGGAAGATGTATGGTACGAATAAGTTTCAGAAAAAAATTTTCATAAGACCGTACTGTTCCTGGGTTCGAAGCCAGAGCACAATAACGTTTCTCTCATAAGGAATATAAAGGAAAAGTAGGACGTCATTTGAGGCCGTTGTAACCAATATTTCTGCTTGAATTTGCATACGCGGTTAGAGATGGTGTTTTTCTGTTGTGCTGCATAGAAAGTATTGCCTGAAAGACCCAGGTTCGATGCCGGGCGGTAAAAATATCCCCCATATATAATACTATGAGGTATCTTTTCATAATTTTTTTATGCATTTATCGATATGTAAGGGAGCTCTTGCTTAGATGGAAGATGTATATTAACACTTTGTTTAAGAAAAAAATAGATAAGACCATGCTGTTCCTGGGTTCGATGCCAGAGCACATTATAATTTCTCAAATAAGGAGTGTATGTGAATAGTAGGACGTCGTTTGAGGTAGTTGCACCTAAAAGTTTTGCTTGAATTTTCACACATAGTTTGATATGGTAATCTTCTATTTTGCTGCATAGTAAGTACACCAGGAAGACCGGGGTTCGCTGCCAGGCGATTAAATTGCAGCGAATTCTACGAATATTTTGAATTTTTTTTTTCTTTTGATGTCCGTCCCGATATGATGCCGATATGAAATTAGTGTTGTCGATCTGCTTGCAGTATGCAAGCAACATTTTACTCGTATATATCTATTATATATAGACGCTTCTCCGGATATACCTATATATATATACATTCATAGGGGATCAAAATTCTAACCATGTTCCACAAGTGCCACCGACTTGAAATTTTTACGACGTTATGGCCATGACGTGTAACCTCCAGGAAAAAGCTGACTTTGAACCTAGGTGTCATGGGTTCGATTCCAGAAGGCCCCAAAGTCGAGATTTTCCCCTTAAGATTACATGGCGGGGATTTTCGAAAATTTTTTTGAGGCACTTCCCGGAAGAGTTGAGAGTTGAAATTCAAGAGATCGTTAGATGCCATGTATATCTCAAGGAAACCTTAAAGACATCTACAAATATTATCCTTGGTTCGATGCTAGGCCAGGGCAAATATTCTCCCGTTTGATTTACATTGCGATTTTTAAGATTTTTTTTTAATTACTTACAAATGACTTGGAAACTTGGAACTTGGCACGTGGATATATATCATAAATATATTTTATAATAAAATTTTAGAACTCGCTGATGGTCCTTGGTTCGATCCCAGAGGGCCATTTACATCCTACAATGCATTTCTTATGGAGATAACGGAAGCAAATTTTAGGTACTTCCTGGCAAGATGTTGACTTCAAACTTTGCATTTAATAAGATCAGGTCAAATCAAGTCATAATGTGTTTTTACAGCTGCCAGTAGGTCCTGGGTTCGACACCAGGCGTCTCTACAATCAGTAATTGATTCAATTTTTAGGAACTATTTTGAACCCTTTCCCAATAATATAGAAACTTCAAATTTAGCATATAGATAGAGATCATAAATAACTTTCAGAAATATGTTTTAGATTTCCAAGATCGTCCTTGGTTCGAATCCAGAGAGCCATTTAAATTCGTGAAAATTAGAACGTCTTTTGAGGCAGTTGTAGCCCATATTTCTGCTTGAATTTTCACACATAGTTAGAGATGGTGATGTTCTATTGTGTTTCATAGTAGGTTCACCAGTAAGACCGGGGTTCAATGTCAGACGATGGAATTTCAGCGAATTTTAAGAAAAATTTCAACCCACTTTTTTCTTTTGATGGCCGTCCCGATATGATGCCGACATGAAAATAGTGTTGTCGATCTGCTTGCAGTATGCAAGCAACATTTTACTCGTATAGGTATATCCGGAGAAGCGTGTATATATAATAGATAGAGAGGATACAAAGTCACAGGCTAAACCACTAGCGTCAATGGTTTGAAATTTTTACGACATATTGGCCATAACGTATAACCTCCAGAAAAATTGCGATTTTGAACCTCGATGTCATGGGTTCGATTCCAGAGGGCCTCAAAGTCACGATTTTTCCCGTTTAAATGCATTGCTTTGATTTTCGGGAATTAAAAAAAAATACTTTCCGGATAGGTAGCGAATCAAAACTCAAGGAGCCTATATATATGGTCATGATCTATCGTAAACATAAATGAGTTTTACGGAAAATATCCTGGGTTCGATGCTAGGTCGGGGCAAAAATTGGCCGTTTAAATTGCATTGTGACGATTTTAAAAATTTTTTTTGGACCCTTTCCCGATGCCATGGAAACTTGAAATTCGGCATGGAGTTGGAGATCAATAATAAATTTCAGGATCAAATTTTACATATTCGCTGATGGTCCTTGGTTCGATCCCAGAGGGCCATTTAAATTCCTCAATGCATTTCTCACGGAGATAACGGAAACAAATTATAGGTACTTCCCGGCACGATAAAGACTTTAAACTTTGCACTAAGAAAGATTAAGTGTATACAAATCAAACAATGCATTCCCAGCTGTCAATTTGTCCTGGGTTCGAACCCAGGCGTCTCTAATATGAGTAACTGATCCGATTTTCAATAATTATTTTTAACCCTTTCCCAACAATATAGAAACTTGAAATTCGGCATGTAGATAGAGATCATTAATAACTTTCAGAAACATTTTTTAGATTTTCAAGATCGTCCTTGGTTCGAATCCAGAGAGCCATTTAAATTCGTGAAAATGAGAACTTCTTTTGATGCAGTTGTCGCCAATATTTCTGCTTGAATTTTCACACATAGTTAGAGATGGCGATGTTCTATTGTGCTGCATAGTAAGTTCAACAGTAAATACCCGGGTTTGATGCCAGCGAATTTTAAGAAAAATTTCAATCCATTTTTTCTTTTGATGGCCGTCCCGATATGATGCCGACATGAAAATAGTGTTGTCGATCTGCTTGCAGTATGCAAGCAACATTTTACTCGTATATATATACGAGTGCAATGTAGCTTGCATACTGCAAGCAGATCGGCAATATTATTTTATTTCGGCATCATATCGAGACGGTCCTCAAAAGAAAAAAAAAGGATTGAAAATATTCTTAAGATTCGCTTCAATTTCTGTCTTGCATCGAACCCGGGTCTTCCTGTTGAACTTACTAAGCGGCACAATAGAAGATCACTATATCTAACTATGTGTGAAAATTCAAGCAGAAATATTTGCTACAACTGCTTCAAACGACGTTCTACTTTTCACGAATGTAAATGGCTCTCTGGATTCGAACCAAGGACGATCGTGGGAATCTTGAATATGTTCCTGAAATGTATCTATAATTTCTATCTGTATGCTGAATTTCAAGTTTCTATATAATTGGGAAATGGTTCCAAAAAATTCTTAAAAATCGGATCATTTACTGATTGTAGAGACGCCTGGTGGTGTAACCAGGAAACATTGGTAGCTGTGAATTCACAGTTTGATTAGTAATGACTTGATCTTATCTTATGCAAAGTTTCAAGTAGATATAATATCGGGAAGCACCTAAAATGTGTTTCCGTAATCTCCATAAGAAATGCATTGAGGAATGTAAATGGCTGTCTGGGATCGAACCAAGGACCATCAGCGAACATGTAAAATTTGGTTATGAAATATAATTATGATCACTAACGCCATGCAGAATTTCAAGTTTCTATGCCATCGGAAAAGGGTTCAAAAAAAATCTTAAAAATCTCCGCAATGCATTTTAAACGGCCGATTTTTGCCCCGCCCTAGCATCGAACCAAGGATAATATTCGTAGATGTCTTTATGGTTACCTTTTGATATGCGCGGCATCTAGCGATCCCTCGAGTTTCAACTCTCTCCTTTTCCGGGAAGTGCCTCAAATAAATTTTCGAAAATCGCCTCCATGTATCCTTATGGAGAAAATCGGGACTTTGGGGCCTTTTGGAATCGAACCCATGACACCGAGGTTCAAAGTCGGCTTTTTCCTGGAGGTTACACGTCATGGCCATAACGCGGTAAAAATTTCAAGTCGGTGGCACTTGTGGAACATGGTTAGACTTTTGATCCCCTATATATAACTTATAGGTATATCCGGAGAAGCGTCTATATCTATTACGAGTAAAATGTAGCTTGCATACTGCAAGCAGATCGGCAATACTAATTTCATATCGGCATCACATTGGGACCGTCCTCTTAAGAAAAAAAAGGATTTAATTTTTTCTTAAAATTCGCTGAAATTTCATCGTCTGGAATCGAACCCGGGTCTTACTGAAAACCTACTATGAAACACAATAGAGGATCACCATCTCTAACTATGTGTGAAAATTCAAGCAGAAATATTGGCTACAACTGCCTCAAAAGACGCTCTAATGTTCACGAATGTAAATGGCTCTCGGGACTCGAACCAAGGACGATCATGGAAATTTAAAAAATGTTTCTGACATTTATTATTGATCTCAATTTATATGCCAAATTTCAAGTTTCTATATTATTGGGAAAGGTTTCAAAATAATTCCTAAAAATCGGATTAACTTCTGATTGTAGAGACACCAGGTGTCGAACCCAGGACCAATTGATAGCTATGAATGCACAGTTCGATTTGTTATGACTGGTTCTTCTATCCTGCTAAGTTTTAAGTCGATAGCATGCCGGGAAGTACCTTAAACTTGTTTCCGTTATCTCCATAAGAAATGCATTGAGGAATGTAAATGGCCCTCTGGGATCGAACCAAGGAACATAAGGAAAAACATAAAAATCGATTATGAAATATATTTATGATATCTAACCCCATACCGAATTTCAAGTTTCCATGCCATCGGGAAGGGGTCCAAAAAAAATCTTAAAAATCGCCACAATGCATTTTAAACGGCCGATTTTTGCCCCGACCTAGCATTGAACCATGGATATTTTTCGTAAAACTCATTTATGTTTTCGATAGATCATAACCATATATAAAGGCTCCTTGAGTTTCGATTCGCTACCTATCCGGAAAGTATTTTTTTTTAATTCCCGAAAATCAAAGCAATGCATTTAAACGGGAAAAATCGTGACTTTGAGGCCCTCTGGAATCGAACCCATGACATCGAGGTTCAAAATCGCAATTTTTCTGGAGGTTATACGTTATGGCCAATATGTCGTAAAAATTTCAAACCATTGACGCTAGTGGTTTAGCCTGTGACTTTGTATCCTCTCTATCTATTATATATACACGCTTCTCCGGATATACCTATATATATACGAGTAAAATGTTGCTTGCATACTGCAAGCAGATCGACAACACTAATTTCATATCGGCATCATATCGGGACGGACATCAAAAGAAAAAAAAAATTCAAAATATTCGTAGAATTCGCTGCAATTTAATCGCCTGGCAGCGAACCCCGGTCTTCCTGGTGTACTTACTATGCAGCAAAATAGAAGATTACCATATCAAACTATGTGTGACTATACGGGAAGTATTTTTTAAAAATTCCCGAAAATCAAAGCAATGCATTTAAACGGGAAAAATCGGGACTTTGGGACCCTCTGGAATCGAACCCATGACACTGAGGATCAAATTCGCTTTTTTCCAGGGGGTTTCACGTTATGGCCAATATGTCATAAAAATTTCAGATCAATGACGCTTGTAGTTTAGGCTGTGAATTTGTATCCTATCTATCTATCTATCTATATAGGTATACTAGTAAATGGGTGCTTGCAAACTGCAAGCAAAGCAAATTATTAAGGGATACTACCCTGAGTTATCGGTCTTTATGTAATATTTAAGTTTCTTTTTAATTATACCACTGTCTATCGTATGCATAATTTTGAAATTTGAGATCGAGATTCATCAAATAATATAATAATAGAATAATTATTTCGAAAGCTTTTTGCGTTTAATTGATATGGGAGTTTGGAGTTGAGACCTTAAGGCTGGGTGGCCACCAAATGCGAAGCGAAGGTAAGTTGAGCGAAGTTACGTTGAGCGGACTACGCTTTCACAATAGAATCTATACTTTTTAATGCAGCTGCGGCCACCGGATACGAAGCGTAGTTGAGCTGAGAATTGTGACGTCACTCTGCCTCGCAAGGCACATCTTCCGAACGGTCGTGGTTTGTTCTGAAGCGAAGTCAGCTTACCCCTCCACCGTTCTCAACGTGATAGTGGTGGAGGGGGGAGCCTTTCGCTTCTTTCATCGGCAGTATTTGAATTGATATCAGTGTGTGAAAGATTCACATTTTTGAGGGCTCCCGGATAGTCATGTGGACAGCGCGTTTGCCTTTGATGAAAGCGGTCCCGGGTTTGATTCCCGGTGGGAGCCAATGTGCGAAATGACCTAAGCTGTCGAAGCACTTTTAACAACACTACCTACCTAAGATTCACATTTATGAGCTTGAAAGGTGTGATTAATTCCCAATTACAGCTTTATTTCAGAAATATTAATTTAATAATTGATGAACGATTCAATTTCACAAAAATTAATCACTTTGTCAACCTATGATAATTGTGATCGTAAACCTAATTTAATTACTTCCAATGTGGTTACAAATCAATTAAATCCCAATTTAAGATATTTACTTGTCTTAGCGGAACGCAATCATTGAGAAAATGCCGTCGGAAAGGTTCACTGCAGCCGAGAATAATTTTCTCGTAAATATAATCATTGAACGCAGGTAAGTTTTTGAAAATAAACTAATCCTGTGAAATCGTCAGTAGGTTTCGGAGAGGAAAACCAGCTTACCATAGCACTAAAACCAATAACAGTAGGATATTCATTTATGCACCATTAAAAATATTAAAAATACGGCAATTTGAAGTAGATTAAGAAAAAGGCATGTGCTCCTCTCCGAGACATTTACCCGTCAGCAAAAGTATGACGATGGATGAAGAGTGAAGAAAAATTAAATTGCCATGCTTATGTGAGTGAAGTGGTTAATTTTTGTGATGCTCTTTACAAAATAATTTAACTAATTATTAATATAAAATTAAAAACTATTTATACTATCAGTTCCGTCATTGCAAAATGAAAAGTGTACTCGAGTGTGGTACGAACGATAGGAACTTATATGATATTAGCGAAATAGATAAATTAGTGTCCAATGACTGTAAATAATATCTTAATTAAAGTGTGCCAGCAGAATATTGTGACAGAATCCGCCTCTTGCGGAATTTCTGTGATTTAACCGTAATCAAAGAATTAAATTCTCAGTCGGCAACTAAAGGCTAAACTTACGCCATCTTGGTAGTTTAGAAAGGAATCGCTTCGCACAGCTCAGCTCCTCCTCAAGTTTCCGACCCTCGGAGACTAAAACTTCGCTACGATTCGCTCCGCGTCACTTTTTCCAGCTCAACTCAGCTCAGCGCCGCTTCGCATTCGGTGGCCACCAGGCTTGATGAATACGCATACGTAAAATTAAATTAAGGAAATACGCCAAACAAAGAATGAATTTCATGAAGTTAATGATGTAAGGTACAACGTATTAATTGTGTGCTATGTATTAATTTAAGAAAACGTAGTAAAAGAACTTACCTATTCCCCCTAAATATTCAGTGTAGATTCTTCAACTTCATCCTCGAATAATCTCACTACTTACATGCCTTTTCCGATTATCTTCGTTGGTACATGGTCTCGTATCCTCTACATAAACTTATGTTATCACAGTATGTATTCCCGAATAATTCATTGACCGTGCAGATATTCGCTGTCCATTTTGATGAAAGTTACATTTTTCAACCTTCAGTAATAACATTTATGGAAAGAATTTTTTTTTAATTATGCCACTGTATATTGTATACATAATTTTCAAATGAGTGAGATCGAGATTCACCAAATAATATGATAGTAAAATAAATATTTCGAGAGCCTTTCACGTTTATGTGATACGGGAGTCTTTAATGGATACGTGTCCGTGAAATTATATTAAGGAAATACGCCAAACATAGTAAAGTTGGAATAAAAATCTGCATAAGATAAAAATGTGGAAAATAAATAGACGATTACCTGTGTAGTATTCGGTTCAGTGCAAGACATACTCCAAAATAATCCTATATTCATTAAATAGAGTCTACCACGACAATGAGCTCCGTTTCTAATTAAATAAACAAATAGACAATAGGCAACGTAATTATGTAAATAGTTTTAAAGAACGTAGAAAAAGAATTTTATTCTAAAGCACATTTGGAGAAGATGGGAAAATAATATTCATACAATGGTACATGCAAACATTGTTTATACTAACGAAAAATTATCCAGCTAACACGAAGAACGACGTAATCAGAAGGTCGTTGAAGGAAATCAGTGTATTTTATGTGTAGATTTTTGTTTTTCATTTTGATGAAAGTTGAATTACGTAATATACTATGTACTTATTGTGTACTACGTATTAATTAAAGAAAAAGTAGAAAAAGAATTTAATTTTAAATTCTCTTTGGAGATGATGACAGAATAATTATATGTAATTAAAATAGAAAAGAAGAAACATAATAGGCATAAAATAAACAGCACAGAAACACACACGAAAAGCAAACCACAATAAACGTAGAACAACGATATCCTAACATCGTTCAATGATACCATGTATTTCCTGAGTAGATATTTGTTGTTCATTTCGATGAAAGTTACAATTTCTTGATATTCAATGATAACATGGTCCTTCAAGAAAGGCGAGCAGCAATAAGTTTAGTTGCCGTTATGAGCTTTTCGGTGGCAATTTATCACAATTTATATAGAACGAAAGTGAAACATACATGGAACTTTTTAGTCTGAGTTCAGTATAAGATAAATGTATTTGGTTAAATGAGCTATGAAATATAATATATTAATAAACTATAGTGTTCGTTAAACTAATGATTCGTATTGCTTGCAGTTATGTTATTTCTAAAGATTGTCGTTCAACCTTTTAATTTACATTAATATCCCTATTTATTGATTTATATTAATATCTATGTACTTCATTCTAGAATAATCTCGCCACTTACATGACTTTTACGGTTATCTTCGTTGATAAATGGTCTCGTATCGTCTACATAAACTTATGTTATTACTATATGTATTCCCAAATAATTCATTGACCGCGTAGATATTCGCTGACCATTTTTATGAAATTTACAATTTTCAGCATTTAGTATTAACATATATCGAAAGAAACATTTAAAATGATTAAAAATGCATCAAACCTTTATCATGGCGTATGGAATTAGTATTGTAAACAAATTTGTTTTCGATTTAAACAATGGTCGTTGTCATAGATTTAATTTTCGAAATGAGAGAAAAATAACGCAATAAATTGGCGTTCAAACTAAAATTTTGCAAATTTCGTGTCGGAATGTTAAAATCGGTCGCAAGATTAGAAAACTTTAATCTTTTAGACGTAATATAAACCAAGTCCAACTGCTTTACGATTAATTTTTCATATTTTAATGAACGAAAGAAATTTGCTCTGCGTGGCCATTTTTCGTTATTCCCGTTTAAATACATTGAAAAATATAATCGTCTCTGGGCTCAAACCTAGGTCAAAATCTGGGAATTTTCGATTTTTTCCCAACTCGACTGACAGTTATGAATCACTCTTGAAAATTTCAGCCTTCTAGCTCGGTTAGAAATGCCCAGGATTTTGTATGAATGAGTCGGATTTGCAGCTTTATATATAGTAATATATGAATGAATCCGGAGAAGCATCTATATCTATTACGAGTAAAATGTAGCTTGCATACTGCAAGCAGATCGACAACACTAATTTCATATCGGCATCATATCGGGACGGACATCAAAAGAAAAAAAAAATTCAAAATATTCGTAGAATTCGCTGCAATTTAATCACCTGGCAGCGAACCCCGGTCTTCCTGGTGTACTTACTATGCAGCAAAATAGAAAATTACCATATCAAACTATGTGTGAAAATTCAAGCAAAACTATTAGGTGCAACTACCTCAAACGACGTCCTACTATTCACATACACTCCTTATTTGAGAAATTATAATGTGCTCTGGCATCGAACCCAGGAACAGCATGGTCTTATCTATTTTTTTTCTTAAACAAAGTGTTAATATACATCTTCCATCTAAGCAAGAGCTCCCTTACATATCGATAAATGCATAAAAAAATTATGAAAAGATACCCCATAGTATTATATATGGGTGATATTTTTACCGCCCGGCATCGAACCCGGGTCTTTCAGGCAATACTTTCTATGCAGCACAAAAGAAAAACACCATCTCTAACCGCGTATGCAAATTCAAGCAGAAATATTGGTTACAACTGCCTCAAATGACGTCCTACTTTTCCTTTATATTCCTTATGAGAGAAACGTTATTGTGCTCTGGCTTCGAACCCAGGAACAGTACGGTCTTATGAAAATTTTTTTCTAAAACTTATTCGTACCATACATCTTCCAGCCAAGCACGAACATCCTATCATTTCGATAAGTGCATCTAAAAAAATAATGAAAAACGGCTCCCATGTATTTTAAAGGGCAGATCTTTGCATCGTCCTAGCATCGAACCCAGGATAACTTTTGTAAAAGTCATTGATGTTTTCGAAAGTCCAAGACCATAAATATAGGCACCTTGAGTTTTACTTCTCTACCTATCCGGAAAGTATTTTTTTTTAATTCCCGAAAATCACGGCAATGCATTCAAACGGGAAAAATCGGGACTTTGGGGCCCTCTGGAATCGAACCTATGACACTGAGGATCAAAGTCTCTTTTTTCCTGGGGGTTTCACGTTATGGCCAATATGTCATAAAAATTTCAGATCAATGACGCTTGTAGTTTAGGCAGTGAATTTGTATCCTATCTATCTATATAGGTATATATATGAATGAATCCGGAGAAGCATCTATATATAATAGATATACGAGTAAAATGTAGCTTGCATACTGCAAGCAGATCGACAACACTAATTTCATAACGGCATTATATCGGGACGGTCCCGGAAAGGAAAAAAAGGATTTAAAATATTCTTAAAATTCGCTTCAATTTAATTTTTTGGCATCGAACCCGGGTCTTTTTGGTGAAATTACTATGCAGCACATCAGATCATCTTCTCTAAATACGTGTGAAAATTCAAGCAGAAATATTGGCTGCAACTGCCTCAAACGAAGACCTACTTTTCACGAATGTTAATAGCTCTCTGGATTCGAACCTAGGAAAATCTAGGAAATATAAAATGTGTTTTCGAAATGTATCTATAAGTTCTATATATATGCCGAAATTCAAGTTTTAATATTATTATGAAGGGGTTCAAAATAATTCTAAGAAATCGGATCAGCGACTGATTGTAGAGACGCCTGGTGTCGAACCCTGGACGTATTGGAAGCTGTAAATGCACAAAATGACTTGCTACGACTTGATCTAATTTCATACAAAGTTTGAAGTCGATATCATACCGGGAAGTACCTAAAATGTGTTTCTGTTATCCCCATAAGAAATGCATTGTGGAGTGCAAATGGCCCTCTGGGATCGAACCAAGGACCATCAGCGAATATTTAAAATTTTATTATGAAATATATTTATGATTTCTAACCCCATGCCAAATTTCAAGTTGCCATGCATTCGGAAAGGGGTCCAAAAAAAATCTTAAAAATCGCCACAACGCATTTTAAACGGCCGATTTTTGCCCCGACCTAGCATCGAACCCAGGATATTTTCCGTAAAACTCATTTATGTTTTCGATAGATCATGTTCATATATATAGGCTCCTTGATTTTTAATTCTCTACCTATACGGGAAGTATTTTTTTTTAATTCCCGAAAATCTAAGCAATGCATTTAAACGGGAAAAATCTGGACTTTGGGGCCCTCTGGAATCGAACCCATGACACTGAGGATCAAAATCGCAATTTTTCTGGTGGTTACACGTTATGGCCAATACGCCGTAAAAATTTCAGCTCAATCACTCTTGTGGTTTAGGCTGTGAGTTTGTATCCTCTCTATATATATCTATTATATATAGATGCTTCTCCGAATTCATTCATATATATACCTATACGAGTAAAATGTTGCTTGCATACTGCAAGCAGATCAACAACACTAATTTTATGTTGGAATCATATAGGGACGGTCCTCAAAAGAAAAAAAAATGAATAAAAATTACTAAATTTTTATGAAATTTCATCGTCTGGCATCGAACCCTGGTCTTTACTGTGAACTTACTATGCAGCACAATAGAAGATCATTATCTCTAACTATGTGTGAAAATTCAAGCAGAAAGATTGGCTGCAACTGCCTCAAAAGACGTTCTAATTTTCACGAATGTAAATGGCTCTCTGGATTCGAACCAAGGACAATCTTGGAAATCTTTAACATGCTTCTGAAAGTTATTTATGAACTCTATCTATATGCCGAATTTCAAGTTTCTATATTATTGGGAAAGCTTTCAAAATAATTACTAAAAATCGGATCAACTTCAGATTGCAGAGACACCTGGTGTCGAACCCAGGACACATTGATAGCTATGAATGCATAGTTTGATTTGTTAAGACTGGTTCTTCTATCACGCTAAGTTTTAAGTCGATAGCATGCCGGGAAGTACCTAAAATTTGTTTCCGTTATCTCCATAAGAAATGCATTGAGAAATGTAAATGGCGCCCTGGGATCGAACCAAGGACCATCAGCGAATATGTAAAATTTGATTATGAAATATATTTATAATCTCCAACTCCATGCCGAATTTCAAGTTTCCATGCCATCGGGAAAGGGTCCAAAAAAAATCTTAAAAATCGCCACAATACATTTTAAACGGCCGATTTTTGCCTCGACCTAGCATCGAACCCAGGATATTTTCCGAAAAACTCATTTATGTTTTCGATAGATCATGACCATATATAAAGGCTCCTAGATTTTCGATTCTCTACCTATCGCGGAAGTATTTTTTAAAAATTCCCGAAAATCAAAGCTATGCATTTAAACGGGAAAAATCGAGACTTTGGGGCCCTCTGGAATCGAACCCATGACACTGAGGTGCAAAATCGCAATTTTTCTGGCGCTTACACTCTATGGCCAATATGTCGTAAAAATTTCAAGTCAATCACGCTTGTGGTTTGGCCTGTGAGTTTGTATCCTCTCTCTATATATCTATTATATATAGATGCTTCTCCGGATTCATTCATGGATATACCTATATAGATAGATAGATAGATAGATAGATAGATAGGATACTAATTCACAGCCTAAACCACAAGCGTGATTGACTTGAAATTTTTACGACGTATTGGCCATAACGTGTAACCGCCAGAAAAATTGCGATTTTGATCCTCAGGGTCATGGGTTCGGTTCCAGAGGGCCCCAAAGTCGCGATTTTCTCCATAAGAATACATGGCGGAGATTTTCGAAAATTTTTTTGAGGTACTTCCCGGGGAGAGAAAGAGTTGAAACTCGAGGGATCGCTAGAAGCCGTGCGTATCCAACGAAAATCAGAAAAACATCTTAGAATATAGTCCATGGTTCGATGCTAGGTCGGGGAAAAAATCGGCCGTTTAAAATGCATTACGGCGATTTTGAAGATTTTTTTTGGATCCTTTCCCGATAACATGGATATTCGAAACTCGGCACGTGGATAGATATCATGAATATACTTCATAATCAAATTTTACATGTTCTCTGATGGTCCTTGGTTCGATCCCAGAGGGCCATTTGCACTTCTCAATGCATTTCTTACGGAGACAACGGAAACAAAATTTAGGTACTTTCCGACATGCTATCAACTTCAAACTTTGCATGATACAAGAGTAAGTCTTTACAAATCAAATTCTGCATTCACAGCTTGCAATACGTCCTGGGTTCGACACCAGGTGTCTCTGAAATCAGAATTTGATCCGATTTTTAGGAATTATTTTGAAACCTTTCCCACTAAAATAGAAACTTGAAATTCGGCATATAGATAGAGATCATAAATATCTATCAGAAACATATTTTAGACTTCCACGATCGTCCTTGGTTCGAGTCCCGAGAGGCATTAAGATTCGTGAAAATTAGAACGTTTTTTGAGGCAGTTATAGCCAATATTTCTGCTTGAATTTTCACACATAGTTAGAGATGGTGATCTTCTATTGTGTTTCATAGTAGGTTTACCAGTAGGACCAGGGTTCGATCCCAGACGATGAAATTTCAGCGAATTTTAAGAAAAAATTAAATCCTTTTTTTTTCTTTTAAAGACCGTCCCGATATGATGCCGATATGAAATTAGTATTGCCGATCTGCTTGCAGTATGCAAGCTACATTTTACTCGTATATATATATGGATACATGAATGAATCCGGAGAAGCATCTATCTATTATATATAGATGCTTCTCCGGATTCATTCATGTATCCATATATATATATATATAGAGAGGATACAAACTCACAGCCTAAACCACAAGAGTGATTGAGCTGAAATTTTTACGGCGTATTGGCCATAACGTATAACCTCTAGAAAAATTGCGATTTTGATCCTCAGTGTCATGGGTTCGATGCCAGGGGGCTCCAAAGTCCCGATTTTTCCCGTTTAAATGCATTGCTTTGATTTTCGGGAATTTTTATAAAATACTTCCCGGATAGGTAGAGAATCAAAACTCAAGGAGCCTTTATATATGGTCATGACCTATCGAAAACATAAATGAGTTTTACGGAAAATAACCTGGGTTCGATGCTAGGTCGATGCAAAAATCTGCCGTTTAAAATGCATTGTGGCGATTTTTAAGATTTTTTTTGGACCCCTTTCCAATGGCATGGAAACTTGAAATTCGGTAGGAGGTTAGATACCATAAGAATATATCATAATCGAGTTTTACATATTCGCTGATGGTCCTTGGTTCGATCCCAGAGGGACATTTATATTCCTCAATGCATTTCTTACGGAGATAACGGAAACAAAATTTAGGTACTTCCCGGCATGCTATCAACTTAAAACTTAGCATGATAGAAGAACCAGTCTTAACAAATCAAACTATGCATTCATAGCTATCAATGTGTCCGGGGTTCGACACCAGGTGTCTCTGCAATCAAAAGTTGGCCCGATTTTTAGGAATTATTTTGAAACCTTTCCCAATAATATAGAAACATGAAATTTGGCATATAGATTGAGATCATTAATAACTTTCAGAAACATTTTTTAATTTCCATGATCGTCCTTGGTTCGAGTCCCGAGAGCCATTTACATTCGGAAACATTAGAGCGTCTTTTGAGGCAGTTGTAGCCAATATTTCTGCTTGAATTTTCACACATAGTTAGAGATGGTGATCTTCTATTGTGTTTCATAGTAGGTTTTCCAGTTAGACCCGGGTTCGATGCCAGACGATGATATTTCAGCGAATTTTAAGAAAAAATTAAATCCTTTTTTTTCTTATGAGGACCGTCCCGATGTGATGCCGATATGAAATTAGTATTGCCGATCTGCTTGCAGTATGCAAGCTACATTTTACTCGTATATAATAGATATGAATGAATCCGGAGAAGTATCTATATATAATAGATATATATATAGAGAGGATACAAATTCACAGCCTAAACCACAAGAGTGATTGAGTTGAAATTTTTACGACATATTGGCCATAACGTGTAACCTCCAGAAAAATTGCGATTTTGAACCTCAGTGTCATGGGTTCGATTCCAGATGGCCCCAAAGTCCTGATTTTTCCCGTTTAAATGCATTGCTTTGATTTTCGGGAATTTTTAAAAAATACTTCCGGGATAGGTAGAGAATCGAAAATCTAGGAGCCTTTATATATGGTCATGATCTATCGAAAACATAAATGAGTTTCACGGAAAATATCCTGGGTTCGATGCTAGGTCGAGGCAAAAATCGGCCGTTTAAAATGTATTGTGGCGATTTTTAAGATTTTTTTTGGACCCCTTCCCGATGGCATGTAAACTTGAAATTCGGCATGGAGTTGGAGATTATAAATATATTTCATAATCAAATTTTACATATTCCCTGATGGTCCTTGGTTCGATCCCAGGGCGCCATTTACATTTCTCAATGCATTTCTAATGGAGATAACGGAAACAAATTTTAGGTACTTCCCGGTATGCTATCAACTTAAAACTTAGCGTGATAGAAGAACCAGTCTTAACAAATCAAACTATGCATTCATAGCTATCAATGTGTCCTGAGTTCGACACCAGGTGTCTCTGCAATCAGAAGTTGATCCGATTTTTAGGAATTATTTTGAAACCTTTCCCAATAATATAGAAACTTGAAATTTGGCATATGGATTGAGATCACTAATAAGTTTCAGAAACATTTTTTTAAATTTCCAGGATCGTCCTTGGTTCGAGTCCCGAGAGCCATATACATTCGTGAATATTAGAGCCCCTTTTGAGGCAGTTGTACCAATATTTCTGCTTGAATTTGCACATATAGTTAGAGATGGTGATCTTCTATTGTGCTACATAGTAAGATCACCAGTAAGATCCGGGTTCGATGCCAGACGATGAAATTTCAGCGAATTTTAAGAAAAATTTCAATCCTTTTTTTTTCTTTTGAGGACATTCCCGATATGATGCCGATATGAAATTAGTATTGCCGATCTGCTTGCAGTATGCAAGCTATATTTTACTCGTATATATATATATATATGAATATATATATGGATACATGAATGAATCCGGAGAAGCATCTATATATAATAGATAGATAGATAGGATACAAATTCACAGCCTAAACTACAAGCGTCATTGATCTGAAATTTTTATGACATATTGGCCATAACGTGAAACCCCCAGGAAAAAAGAGACTTTGATCCTCAGTGTCATAGGTTCGATTCCAGAGAGCCCCAAAGTCCCGATTTTTCCCGTTTGAATGCATTGCCGTGATTTTCGGGAATTAAAAAAAAATACTTTCCGGATAGGTAGAGAAGTAAAACTCAAGGTGCCTATATTTATGGTCTTGGACTTTCGAAAACATCAATGACTTTTACAAAAGTTATCCTGGGTTCGATGCTAGGACGATGCAAAGATCTGCCCTTTAAAATACATGGGAGCCGTTTTTCATTATTTTTTTAGATGCACTTATCGAAATGATAGGATGTTCGTGCTTGGCTGGAAGATGTATGGTACGAATAAGTTTTAGAAAAAAATTTTCATAAGACCGTACTATTCCTGGGTTCGAAGCCAGAGCACAATAACGTTTCTCTCATAAGGAATATAAAGGAAAAGTAGGACGTCATTTGAGGGC